>OX336904.1:16241172-17741172 GCA_946959425.1 Argyrosomus regius
GTTTTCATATGGACATATGGAGGGTTTGACTGTGTTATATCAGATTGTATATTAAACATTATGAAGCATTTAAAAAATGGCAGTATTAGATATAAAAAGTACTACTAATATTTTTGGAGTGATTTCCACCTTTCAGTTGTCTTTCATATACGACCTGTAGAAAAGATCTCGCTGAGAGCTTTTATTTGATATATATAATACTCATAAATGCCCAACGTGGCACTTTGGCGTCTCAGTGCAGGTATATACTGTTTGTACTGTATGTCCATCAAATAATCAATGAATCGACTAATCAACGTCAGCATTACGTATTTGTAGATGTGAATATTTTTATACATCTTTCTTTGTCTTTCTCTCGTTAGGAGTCTAAATGGCGTCCGTTCATGTTGAAGCCTCTCCCCTCACCTCTCATGAAGCCCATCTTGGTTTTTGTCAATCCCAAGAGTGGAGGCAACCAGGTGAGAAAACTTTTATTTTTTTATTTTTATCTGTTTAAGATGACTTCAACCTAGCCTCATCTGAACTGGATATCAATGAAAGTTCTTGTTATATAATTTCCCAGTCCTAATTTCATGTAGCTAACAACCTCTTTGCCGCAGACTATCATAAAAGAGACTGTACGTGTCTGTGGCTGATCTATGTGAAATCTGTTTGAGCCAGTATCCTACAGGAGTTATTACAATCTGCCAGTTACACTGACAGAACATTAAATCAGGAAGATGTTCACTGTCATCATATCACAATTCACAATTATAAGACCTGCTTCAGAAAAAAACAGTACAGTTCTAATCAGATTGTTTAACTGTTAATTTACTGATGAAGTAGTTGCGTGGACAGCTCGTAGTTCGAGGTGTTAGGTATTATTAATAATGTTACATCAGGAAAAACCCTTATTCTACATCTCTCTGTGTGTCTGTAGGGTGCCAAGGTGTTACAGATGTTCATGTGGATCTTGAACCCTCGACAAGTCTTTGACCTGTCACAGGGCGGACTGCGAGAGGCGTAAGTACCCTTCAGTGTTCACACATTGGGTTAAAGTGGACGTGACAACAGACTGAACACCTTATTTAACTAGAAAATACGTATGTAAAGCGTGCTCTTATGGTGAAGCTGTGTTGTCTATAGCCACTTTAGTGATAATTTTCTACTTAGATCATCGTTTAATATCACACTATTATCACGAGGCGCCGCCGGGGGGGAAGTCTTCTCACTTCATTATCCTCTTTTATTCAAACATCATGAAACTTGGGCCAATTACACCCACTCGACACCAATCAGCACTGCTTTCTGCTGAAGAAACCTCTTTTATCCTACAACTATTCTGCTTTGTGCACTTTGTGAATCGTCAGGTTGGAGTTGTATCGGAAAGTGCCAAATCTGAGGATCCTCGCCTGCGGAGGCGACGGCACGGTAACGCTCTATATTCTATTTTTCTGTTTTATCTTATTCTATTCTCTGCAGCTTATACTTCCCGTGTACGTCTCTCTGTAGGTGGGGTGGATCCTGTCCACTCTAGACGAGCTGCAGATGAACCCCCAGCCGCCGGTCGCTGTTCTTCCTCTGGGAACAGGAAATGACCTCGCCAGGACGCTCAACTGGGGTGGGGTGAGTTCCTAGCCTTGACTTCTGAGAGCGGCAGGACGTAGCGGTTTTCTCCTCCCTGTAGTTACTGTAGTTCAAATGTGTATGTTTAATGAGTTCAGCTCGTTTGTTATCATGAAGACTCAAATAAAAGTGTCTCTGCAGGGAAAATGATGTTAAGATGCAGCTAAGAACAACGCCACCACTTCCACATGAATGGAAAGTAATACATATGAAGAATAACATTACAGGGTATCTAAAATCTAATATTTTAATAAGTATACGTAGATAAATATCTAATAGGTGTTTACATTGTGAAAAATATGGTCAAATATTGATATAAAGTTCAAATAAAGACGTGTTTACCTCTTCGACACCTCCGGGAGCTTCAGAAAAACTCACCCACATTCCAGGAAACTCACGACAGCGTTCTTCCTGCGTAACTCGTCCCCTAAACTCTGACATGTAGCCATTGTCTGACCTCACCAAAGCAGAGCCCATCATGTAGCGATGACACGGTGGTTGTTGACACAGTAGAAGTTCCTTTTAAGCCATTTTAACCTGTGTGTGCTCTGCGTCACTGCTTCATAGAACATATTCTTTCTTTATACAGTTAAACCACGTTAGTGCGACACAAAATCACAGCTGAAAGAGCAGTGAGGCCAGAGCCACCACAATTTGAGCTTCACAACGGCTCCTCAGAAACCTGTGGGTGACGTCACGGAGACTACATCCATGATTTATACTGTCTATGGTGACTGAGCCGCGCTTTTGTACTGCAGAGGTTGATTGGACGATAAGGAGCAGGTAGTGAGGTGATCAGGCAGGTGAGAGGGAAACTGGAGGCCATGCCGAGCGACACGCACAACAGAGAGAGACAAACAGAAACACAAGGAAAGGGAAAACACGGAGAACGAGGAGGCCGACAGCCTCATCATGACAGATTCACTCTCACTGCTCTCATTTAGCAGCTAAAGAGTTGGTTGAGACCAAAAACGGAGCTGAAAGAGAGTGAGTATTAGACTTATAATCATCAGCTGGACACAAATACGGCATTTTTACTTATCTGTGCTGCCCATATGTGACCTCAACTGACAACACTCACAGACCGATGCCCGACTCTCTGCTTTCTGTGGACGGCGAGGTGTCGACGCACGGCTGATGAAACTTCTAAAAGTAAAATATGATGCAGCATCCTCCTTTATGAAGGAAGGCACTTTGGGCTTCTGCAGTTTGTTACCAAAATAGTTTGAAGTGCTGAAGCATCAAGAAATGCCCCTTGACACACACACACACACACACACACACACACACACACACACATTGCATAACTGCAGTGTACCACAGACCTTTATGAGCTCCCACATTCCTCCATTAGGCTTTACTTTGGACCAGTTATGTGGGCAATGATAACACATCAAATATCTCTGCATGAGTCAAAACCTGAAACAGAATTTCATCTCAGAAACATTCATTTATTCAATTATTTCAAACTCCATGTAAACACAGATCATCTGTGTGGATTTATTTGATCTTTGAGGGACATTTAGATGAATTAAAAACTCTGAAAATGATGACTTCCTGTGGTGTGTTGCTGTCTTTGTGTAGTGACTTTGGGCGTCGTGCAGCAGTACAGATCTGGAAAAGTCCTGATACAAACAGAAAGTGAGGACGAGGCTGAGAGGAAATTCATATCTACAGACGTGTAATTAGCGTGTCCTCTTTGTCCTTTATTTCATCAGCTGTTTATGACGGAGGTGTTTCTTTATACGCCTTTTCTCTGCTGCTCCATTTCCTTTTTCCATTTCCTCCTCTTCCTCTCTCTCTCTTTCCTTTCCTCCTCTGACCTTTTTTCCTTCCCTTGCCTTTCCATCAATGTCCGCCCATGTCCCGTCATTTGCTTCCTTCTCCTTCCCACTCCTGTACTTTCCTCTCTTTTCCTTTAATTCCCTCTTTCTCGCTGCTTCCTTTCCTTTCCTTTCCTTTCCTTTCCTTTCCTTTCCTTCCTCTCTTATCTTTCTGACACTGTCTGTCGTGTTAGTCACCGCTGTCCCACCTCTGTGTGAGTGTGAATGACTCTGTGATGTGCTGTGTGTCCATGTGTGAGCTCTGTTGTGTTTGTGTGTGTGTGTGTGTGATACACTGATTTCCTGACCCTGTCCAGAGGTAGACAGATGAAAGAGAGACAGAGGATGGAGAGACTGAAAGAAAGACAAAACACTGTCCACACTGACAGACACTGTCTCGAATAACTAATGTGATGGAGGAATGAACAGGAAGAGATGGATGATGGGAGGAGTAAGGTGTGTGTGTGTCTGTGCATGAGTGTGTGTGTGTGTGTGTGTGTTCTTAAGGTGATGATGGTGTCAGTGAAGCAGCCTAAGTGACCACTTACTGAAAGCAAATCATTACGAGCGCTCGCTGTCTGTTACACTCTGTCTTTCTGTGTGTGTGTGTGTGTGTGTGTGTGTGTGTGTGTGTGTGTGTGTGTGTGTGCGTGTGTGTGTGTGTGTTCTTGTTAGCAAGCAGATAAGATAGAGAGAGAGGCCTCAGCAGTCAGACAGATAAAATAGAGGCTATAAATTAGCCAGAGTCGACATCATCCCTTCGTGCCCCTTCGTCTTCTCTCCACGTAATTTTTCCCTCCATCCATCTTGTTTTCTTCTTTTCTTCCACTCTATCCTTTACGCCTCTCTTTCTTTAACCTCCTATTGCAACAGATAAAACTATTTTCAGAATTAGAAAATAGAAGAGAGCCTCGTGAAATCTTTTCACACCAGCCTCATTTACAAGTCGTCCTGGAGTATTGTAGGTTCTCAGTCTATCACTGGTACATGTATGTGATTTTCCTGTAGTGGTACTTGAAGGAATCTGTGAAATATATATTCTTTAAATGAAATAAAATAACTTAAAAACACATTTTGAATGAAATAAAATGATGAGGTAACTGGAATGTAACTAAGTTTTGCTTTTCCTGAAATATTTTGTGTCAGTATCAGCGTGATACATCATAGTCATACATGCGTGATTCGTTAAAATGTGCCGGTAGGATGGGACGTGGAGCTTAGATTGTTCAAAAACTCAACAAAAGATGAAATGTTATATATAATATATATTATAAAATAACTATTCTGCTGTAGATGTTTACATTTCTGTTCCTCTGAGTGCTTAAAAGACTTCTTGACGGTGCAAATCGAATCTCACCTCAAGGTCCACTTACTGTAGCAGCTGTTCTGGAGCTTTTGATCACAGCAGAAGATTCACAGATGTTTAAATTTCAGTTCCTCTGAATGCTTTAAGGACTTAAAGGTTGAGATTGAAAATGAATTCTTGACCAGTGACAGAACAATCTCACCTCAAGGTCTGTTCATTGGCAGCTGTCCTGGAGCTTTCAATCACATCACACTGTCTTCCTCAGTAGAAGAATGTCATGACAAATGGACAGCTCTGTGATGTGATTGAAAGCTCCAGAACAGCTGGACCTTGTGGTGAGATGTTTTTTGCTAGCCACATGAATGATGTTAATAAAAATGATCACATACCTCCTCACATTTTTTGTCTAAATCATCTGTAATGAACAATATTAAATTTTACTTCTCCGGCACAAAGCTGTAACTGCTGACTGTTATGTAACTCACACCGTTTCGTCCTCATCGCAGGGTTACACGGACGAGCCGGTGTCCAAGGTTTTGTGTCACGTGGAGGACGGTTCGGTGGTGCAGCTGGACAGGTGGAACCTCCTCGTAGAGAAAAGTGTCGCACAGCCAGAGGAGGGCACGCAGAAGGTCAGGAGTCATCATGGAGGCTGGGTTGGCCGTTAGGGTGTATGTCTGTATGATGAAAAATGACATTGTGGACACAGCAAGCAGCCAAAAGTTGACCTTTTACGGGGATAATCAGAAAGGATCTGCCAAAAAACGCAGCGAGAAGCAATGGAGGAGTTTAGCCGGACCCAAAAACGCAGCCTGACGTCACACTGTGGTGACAATTAATCGCTTAGATCGGTCAAACCTTCAGAGTCAGCCTGAAATGTCTCTGAAACTGAGGCTATCCAGCTAGATCATGGACTACCTACTGCCTATTGTGTTCTGGCTTTATTTATTTCATGTACCAGCTTCTAAATCCGAGTCTGACTCACAATTTACAAAATAGTGACACGAAGTTTAATTTGGTTTGTGCCTGAGAGAAAAAGGTTGAGCGACTTAGACCGTGAATGAGAGTGAGGAAGCGCCGGTATCGATAAAGCCGGTTAATCAGAGAAATAAAAAGTTATTGCCATCTTTTCGAGAGGTAGCAGGGCTGTTGCTGCACACAGTGCATCTCCTGCAGCTCCTCTAACCAGCACACCGTCTCTTGTTTCTTCTACTTGCATTATTTAAAACTGTTACTTGAACAAACCCTGAAAGATTAGCTTGTTGTGCACACAAGTTAACAGCCAGTAATGGCGGTGATCTGCACTCACAAACGTCACAAATATCGAGTGTTTTCTGTCGTTGTGATTGAGTGTGACTCGCCCCGCGCAAATCTTTTGTTATGAAACGAGCAGCAGGAAGGGGTCGCTTTGAATTCGCAGTAACTCCTGATGCAGCTCTAGGAAAGCTACAAATCACCTTTCAACTGAAATATATCGTAATTTTCATAAATCACGATGTTGATGAACCCTCATACTCAGAACGTCCTTTGTCTGGTCCATACAGAAAGCCTATGACGTGATAATGACATGATAATAGGCACTGGCTGTGCATTATAGATATGAGCAGTCTATGTGAATAAATTGTTGAATATTTATGCACTTTAATATATTTTTTTCCTGCATCCTCAGCTGCCTCTGAACGTGTTCAACAACTACTTCAGCCTGGGCTTCGACGCTCACGTCACCCTGGAGTTCCACGAGTCGAGAGGTCGGTGAAATCTATTTTAATGTCTTCTATCTTTTACGTATTAACTCTATTTATATTCCATTAAGTCGCCCTCCTTCCCGTTAACGTGACGTACTCCGCTGAAAGCCGAGCGCAATGACATGAAATTTTCAAAAGGACACATTCAGATACTCACGAGCGTTCACGCATGCACAAATCTCACTGTCTCTCTCTGCGCCTCTCTGTGTTTCAGTTTTTTTCTTTTCATTTTTAATTCCAGTCGCTTCGCAGCATATTTAATGTATTCTCCGTCTTTCTCTGCGTCTCTCTCTCATCTTGTCTTTCCAGAGGCCAACCCGGAGAAGTTTAACAGTCGCTTCCGCAACAAGATGTTCTATGCAGGAGTGAGTGTCCCATTTGACTTGACTTACTGCACACACACACACTCACACACACACACACACACACACACACAAACACTCACGCTGCCCAAACTTTCTCTGGTTTCCTGACTTCTTAATAAGACACAGAGACGCATGTAGAGTGTTCTGCAAGAATGACGGCCGAGAGGAAAGTAAGACTGAAGAAAGGGAAGGAGAGGATAAGGAGAGATGGATGAACGGAAAATAGACTGTAAGAGGGAGGAGGGAGAAGAGCCGTTGATGTCACCATCTCGGTAGTTCTGCCTTTTCCACTTCCTGGCTAATCTTAAAACGAGCAAAGATGTGGATCATCAGTGGCCGAATGAAGCCTGGTTGCTCAAATAAGCCACCTGTAACAACACCTACCTGTCAATCAAAGCGTCCACGCTCTTAATCCTGCATAACTTTAAGCCTTAATATAATCTGAACAGGTGAGTTGTATAAAAATTCACCCTCAGTACAGTTGTCATGAACGGGGAAATTAGCTATAGAGACCAAAACTGTTTTTTGTACCAGGCTGTAAACATGTTTATTTCCGCTGTGAAGTTGGACATTTTAACATGGGGACTTATGGAGACTGACTCACTTCTGGAGCCAGCCTCAAGTGGACGTTTGAGGAACTGCAGGTTGCCTCTTGGGATAAAGCAGTGTGTGTGAGGAGTCTAATTTTCAGCCATGAAAAGTTATTATTGTCCTAAAGTCAGTTGGAGGTGGTGTTATCTTACCACCATGCAACGCAAAAATTAGATTAGAGAACAAAGAGTGTGCCTTAGTAAATGTTTGTTTTAAAATAATTAATTTTATTCTTCATTTATACAACATATAGTTTTGTATCTGTGTGAATGGAACAAACAGTGGGTGGAAGTTGGACAGGAAGCTTGCAGCGGAGTTATCGCTTTTTAATGAGGGAAATGTAATGAACTGTAATTCTGTTCGATTGTGTCCTTCTCTCTGTTTATGTGTGTGTGTGTGTGTGTGTGTGTGTGTGTGTGTGTGTGTGTGTGTGTGTGTGTGCTCTGCAGGCTGCGTTCTCAGATTTCCTCCAGAGAAGCTCGAGGGATTTGTCCAAGCACGTCAGAGTGGTGGTGAGTGTTAACACACTCTCTCTGTATCGTTTTCCATGTCGACATGTCTGGGCAGCAGGTCGGGCCTGGTGATTAAAAAGGCCGTCCTTCAACCGCTCTCTGAACATCCGCCATTCTGGAGTGTCCTTCAGCCAGATAGCCAGAAAGATTGGACGTTTATCAGGGCTGCGACTCTCCTGCTGACCTCTGACCTCTGCACTATGATTACAGCAGCTGCTAGCAAATCATTTTCATCATCGATCCTGCAGATTGTTTTCTTGATTTACTGTCAAAACAATGTGAAAAATGCCTGTATTGGTTATTTATGTTGGCAAAGCATGTCCTTCTTAATAATCCCAGAGTAATGTTCAAGGAAAGCAAACGTTACTCAAACAGTTAATTGGGCATTTATTGGGGACTATTTTCATGTGCGGATTAATACACATTTGGTGCTTTTGTGAGTATTTACAGCAGCAGGACGGTGTATGTGGGATTGAGTCAAAGTAAACTACAGTGTGTGTGTTCATGGTAATAGATAGATGAACTTTATTGATCCCTAAATGGGAAAGTTTCACTCGCATATAAGCCCAAAATACAACCACACATACAGAAAGGGCTTATAGACATGCTAATGTGAAGAGATGGAGCAGTTATGGATTTGGTGCCTTGCTCAAGGGAAGTGAACTGACACCTCTTCAGCCACCAGTCGATTCATTTGGCCACCTTCCGGTTTCCAAGCTAAGTCCCTACAGACTGAGTTACTGTTGCCCCAAAGGAACATGCAGGAACATGCAGGAACATACAGGAGGAAAGAAAACAAGGAACATGCAGGAACAGAGGAACATGCAGGAACAAAGGAACCAGGACACAGAACACAGGAACAACAGGAACAAAGAACAGCAGAACAGCAGGAACACAGGAACAGCAGGAACAACAGGAACAAAGGAACATGCAGGAACATGCAGGAACATGCAGGAACAGCAGGAACATGCAGGAACATACAGGAACATGCAGGAACATGCAGGAACATGCAGGAACATGAAGGAACATGCAGGAACATGAAGGAACATGAAGGAACGAGTCACTCAAACTTGGGTCTGGGCACCAACAGTGGTCCTTGGGGTTGTAGGGGTCCCCATCAAAAGAAGGAGTCGAATATTTTAACTTTTGTCACATTTTTCGGAAGTTCAAATCAACTAGAAAATAAATACAGTTGGCCATTTTGATTGACTATAATTTATAGCCGCTAGTTTGATCATTGAGTAACGATGAAGACTTTTTTTTATCTTCAAACCTCAAACTAAAACATACTCAGAGGGTATTCCTTAAGGTAAAATGCTCTCAGAATCGGGGTCTGTGGTCTAATGAGCATCTGTTGTGGGGGTCTTCGTCGGGATCTAGTGCACAGAACACGACTGATGTGTTTTTAATTGTTTTTAGACACAAAGGAAGCTCTATGGCAGAGAGAAATAACCTGTTTGGATACACAGATCATACTTGTTAGTAGTATTTGGTGTTTTCCTGTTATTTGTCAGCAATAACAGCATAAAATAATCTACTGTGCTGACTTAAAATAGCTAGCGTCCTCGCTGAGAAACGGCTATTTTCCATAAATTATCTACATTCAGAATTTGACACATTATACCTCCACATTTCTCATCGCTGCAACAAGTCTTCGAGGGCGTCCTACGGAGAGCAGAGTGGGCCGGTCTGCCGTTACCTTTGACCTGAAACAGTCACTTTCCACCCAACAACATCAAAACAGGTTTAAGACCGAGAGCGAGAACGTTGAAACTGAGAACGAGAACCGAGAACCGAGAAGCTCGATGCATCCTGTGGCGGATCTGAGAGTGAAAAAAAACTGTTGTTTTTGTACAGTAGAGTCAAAAGAAATGTATACGGGAGCCACGAGTTAAATATATATATATGTTTTCACTTTCTTTGTGTCTTTTCTCAGTGCGATGGTACCGACTTAACTCAGAAGATCCAGGAGCTGAAGTTTCAGTGCATTGTGTTTCTAAACATTCCCAGGTAAGTCAAGTCCAGCATGCTCTGTAGAGTTTGGCAGATACACGAATTATAATGTGACATCGTGCTCCCTAGAGTCCTTGATGTCCATTCAGGACGGACTTGCACTGTATTTTTGACATCTTTCATGTCCCAAATATTCTCCATAACTCTCTTTATTCAGCGTTTCCTTTCAGCCTTTTAATAAAACGATGAGACACTACAACTCTCTAGTTAATACTCGACTAATGAAATGTCTTTAAATTGGTTTGTAGCTCCTTCAGGCAGAGACACGACGTCTCTCTCTCTTTCAGGCTTCGACACTAGTTAAATCCTCCCACACTAACTTTAGTTACATTTCTCTGGTTAGAAGTCAAAATAATGAAAACAAATTTAGTGGTTATCGTCAGGGGAATATGTAATGTCATAGAGGACGATGATTCTGGATGGAAAACGTCCAATTTGATGTCTTCATATGTGAAAACTGATATTTAGATTTACCTTTGTTTTGTTTTCTTATGTTATAACATAAAAGTTAATAAGTTTAGTCTGTTTTGTTGTCCGTATAAAGTCCTTTAAAGCACACAGTTTTTGGCTTTTAAGTAAACTTTGGTATGAAACATGTCTGACAAACATTTTATAACGTCCTTCCAGAAGTTTTGGATCTTTGGACGGTGAAATAAAATAGATTTCTCTTGCAAACATTTAGAACAAACATCTGGTTGAAGCCTGACAGGAGTTAATTTTATTTAAATCTTCTGTTTTTAAACAAGCACGGTCTAACCTTTATTAAAAAAACATGCAGTATCTTTATCAGCTGTGCATCAGCAGCACGTCACGGAGTGCTCACATGTGCAGAACCATATTAAAACTGTATATTTGTGCAGGTACTGTGCTGGCACCATGCCGTGGGGAAACACAGGCGACCATCGGGACTTTGAACCGCAGCGCCACGACGACGGCTGCATCGAGGTTATCGGCTTCACCATGGCCTCGCTGGTGAGAGAAACAAAAAGATGAGAAAGATGCTGAATAAAAACAGAAGTGTGTCCTGTCTGGTGTTAACCTCCCTCTCCTCCACCAGGCGGCGCTACAGGTCGGCGGTCACGGGGAGAGGTTACACCAGTGCAGAGAAGTCATCCTGACTACGTTCAAGACTGTACCTGTTCAGGTGAACACACACACACACACACACACACACACACACCAGAGCCTGAAAGGTTTAATAACTTTAATATATTCATGAATATTCCAGTCTGTCACCCTTAAAATGTGTTAGTTAGTTATGCAGTATGTTGATGTATAATTAGATATATTAATACATATTTTATGCCGGGAGAAGCTCATATTTCAACACACTGTCTCGGACAATTTATTCTGTGGTGCGTTCAGGGCCGAAAATAACTCAACAGTGCTGACTATTTTTGTGAGATACAAAGACGCTTATAAAATTATAAAGAAATGTAGCTATCAGGGTGTTCAGTCCAAAACAGAGAGTTTTGTTCACATCAGTCTTCTTCTTCTCTCTCTCTGCTGGCACATCGAGCATCTCGTCGTGTTACTGGCGCCTCCTCAGTGGAATAATGTGAAACCGTTGATCGGGCTTTGACAAGATAAGATCGGGATAAGATAGACTTTAATGATCCCACAGCGTGGAAATTCACTTGTCACAGCAGCTCGTATACACAAGCTGGATAAGAAATGTCGGGGCGCTGGTCAGCTCGGTTGGTAGAGCATGCGCCTCATGTACGAAGGCCCGGGGTTTGATTGCAACCTGTGGCCGTTTGCCTGCGTGTCGTCGCCTGCTTTCCTGTCACTCCTGGTTGCTCAAACAAACCATCTGTAACGGCATCGCTAACGGTTAATTCTGCATAACTTTAAGCCTTAATATAATTTGAACAGGTGAGTTGTATAAAAATTCACCCTCAGTACAGTTGTCATGAACGGGGAAATTAGCTATAGAGACCAAAACTGTTTTTTGTACCAGGCTGTAAACATGTTTATTTCTGCTGTGAAGTTGGACATTTTAACATGGGGACTTATGGAGACTGACACAAATGAAAACATACTTATGACTAGTATATATAACCCTAAATCTTACACACTGGACCTTTTAAAACAACCAAAAATCTCATAGAACAATGAGAAGGAAATATTATAAATAAATACATAATGCATACAAACTTCATAAAAACTCAAATTTAGGAAATAATTTGCTCAAAATTCATCCAAATCGTTCGTTTGACACAAACTTCCTGGTTACTTGCTCGGTTTATCAGTTGTTCTGTTCTGTTGTTGTAAATTTAATATAATATGAAAATAATATGAAATATACGTGAAATATGTCAGTTTACTCGGTGATAGAAAAGAAGTTTGGGAACATCGTGGCATCGTCAGCGAACATGAACATCATCTGTATCACAGATTGTGTTTTAATTACTGGTTTCTACTTTTACCCGTGCTCATCCATGCGTGTGTGTGTGTGTGTGTGTGTATGTAGGTGGACGGTGAGCCGTGTCGACTGGCTCCATCCACTCTCCGAATCTCCCTCCGAAATCAGGCCAACATGGTCCAGAAGAGCAAGAGACGCACCTCAGTGCCCCTGCTCAACGAGTGAGTCACACACACACACACACACACACACACACACACACACACACACGAGGATCTAGGCCAGCAGTATTGTAAAAGCCCGGGTTGCACTGAGTGAGTCATACAATCTGTTTAGTGGGAGCTGACATTCACTCCATCTCGATGTCCCACATCTCTCCTCAGCTCGCCAAAACCACAAACGACCGGCCGGCCGGCCGATCAAACTCCGATATCCGTGTAGTCCGCTCAGATTAATCCGAGCTAACTCCTCGGGGATCTCTCCGATGACACACTGACATGTTACACCGCGTCTCCTGTAGAATGCAATTAGACGACTGATTGATTTCTTTCTGCGGTTTATATCTCGAGTGGTGTGGTTACTAACACTCCTCCACCCTGCAGCACTAATAAACCTTCATGTATATCTCTGTGTATATATATTGTGTATATATATATATATGTATATATATATTGTGTATATCTGTGAGTGTATTTCCAGCTGACAGTAAATGTTGCACGTCAGAGAAGGAGACATACAGTCGAGGACGAGTTAACCAGCGTCTGCTCCATGTACTGCTCTGCTACTGTACTCTGTGCTATCAGTGTTTGTCTACTTACCTCTGGGCTTTTCTCCGCCTGTCTCTCCTCCTCCTGTCTCTCTTTCTGTCTTTTTTCCTGTCTCTCCTGTTAATGTTAATTTTCCTCCTTTTCTTTCTCCTCCTGTCTTTCCTTCTGGCCTGTCTCTCCTCATGTCCCTCCTCTTGTCTTTCCTCCTCTCCTTCCACCTGTCTTTCCTCCTGTCCCCCATCCTGTCCTGTCCCTCCTGCTGTCTCTCCTCCTGTCTTTCCTCCCATCCTGTGTTGTCTCTCCTCTTGTCCTCGTCTCTCCTCATGTCTCTCCTCTTGTCTCTCCTCCTCTTCTTTTTGCCAAAACATGTCTGTAATTATTTATTATTTTCCTTCCTCTCTTTCCTTTGTTTCCTTCCTCTCCTTCCTTTGTTTCCTTCTCTCCTTCCTTTGTTTCCTTCTTCTCCTCTTGTTCATTTCATTTCCTCTCCTCTCCGTCTCTCCTCATCACTGCTCCTGTCCTTCCACCTCCTCTTCTTCCTTCTTTTTCTCTCCTCTCCTGGTTTCCTCTCTCCTCTCTCTTTCTCCTCTCCTCATCTCCTCGTCCTCTTCTTCTTCTTCTTCTTCTTCTTCTTCTTCTGTGTGTGTGTGTGCGGCGGTAGTATTCAGAAGGTGTGTGCAGCTGATCTGCGCCGCCTCTCTGCTCCCCCAGACTCCTTCTCTGTGTAAGTACCTCAGCCCTCTGTCACTGTGTGTGTGTGTGTGTGTGTGTGTGTTTGGAGGTGTGTGTTTGTGTTTATGTGAGCGAGTGTGTCGGTGGTGTGTGTCACGTTTCGGGTTCAAACAATATTTGATTTGACGACATGAAACACGTCAATGAATAATGATTGACACGATGCAGCTTGGTTGATTACATCACACAAAATTCACTCTTTTATGCATCAACAACACAACAGACTCATACTTAACATCATCTTATTGGTTGTTGCCATGACAACTGTGTCGGACTTGTGTCATATTAGTTTTTAGAACAGCCTGAGGAGCACACCATGTTGAATTTTACTACAGGAACTTACTTCTATGTGACAAATAAACCTTTGAATGTTTATATTTACGCCGTGTACCATCTCTGAAAATATCAGCCATCATGACTGACGTTAAAATACAGCGGCCTAGGCCGACACTGTTCAGCTACAGGCTATTTATTGTTGACTGCTGTCTTAGTTTATTCTCACCAGAACATTTGTAATATTTTAATAGAACAATGTTTTTAAGTTGACAACAAGAGATTCCTCCGTTTACCACTAGAGGGAGTTAGCGTACCACCGGTGGTTCTTTCACTACAGTTCAAGAACCAGTGATCAATCTGTACAACATTCATCACCTTCTGTCCTTCTGTCCTGTTCTGGAGATTTGATTCGTCATTTATAGTCTATAATACGTCAAAATTCCCAGAGACCAGGGTGATCGTTTTGTCTGACAAACATCACATAACTAACATAACAAAAGAAAAAGTTTTGCTTGAAAAATGACTTAGATTGATTATCAAAATTGTTGCAGGTTCAATTTACTGGTCAATAAATGACTAATTGTTTTAGCTTGTTTGATATCGACTCTTCCAGTAACTAAGTAGCCACCTTTTAATCAAATGTAGAACATCGAAAATGCCAAAATGATCATTTATATTCAGTATTCGATGAACATTCATGACTAATTTTAAAGTATTAAACACTGACACACACACACACGACAAATTTGTGTTCAAAAACTGAAATATTGGTCGAACCCAGGCTGACTCGTGTCGTGTTGAACGTGAGCGTTTGTGTCGTGAGTGGACAGAGAGAGCGACTGTATGACGGCATGCTGAAGCTTCTCTACTTCTAAACGTGCTTCTGGCTCTCGTCGTCTTGATGTTTTTTTTCCTGCTGTAATCCTTTTACCTTTTAACTTTACCCCGAGCTGTGCTCTGATTGTACCTGCACCACTCCTTTGCTGTCACTTGATGTCCATGCCCCCCCCCCCCAGAAAAGCTGTTTTTTTGTCATTTTGCTTCAGCTACGACTGAGAAAAGTTCATATAACGTGCTTTAATTTGACTCCCTCTCTTTGTTACTTTGCAGGTAAGATTTTTGAGCTTTTGTGGCTGGGTAGATGTGTAATTTTTTAGCCAACAGCTGCTAAAGTGTTTTTTCATCGTAGTTTCTCTCATCACCCACCATGTTTCTGAAGTCAGTATTCTGCCTTCATCAACCTCCATCCTCGCTGAAGGCAGCATTGCCCACAAACATTGACTTTAAAGTGTCAAACAGAGAATCAGGGTCGTGTCGCAGGAGGATAGCAGAACATTTACAGCAAAATCTAACTTTCAGTTGTCAGTTAGACTTTTTAAACTTGTGCAGATGAGGAGTTGAATGTCACGTTTCAGAAGCTCAGGTTTGGTTTGTGACTGTCGTGTTTATGTGCGTCTGTGCGTGCATACGTGTGTCCTCATTGTATGTTTATGTCTGAATTGTGTGCGTGTGTGTGTGGGTGTGTGTGGGTTTTTTTACAGTCCACACGCAGTTCCAGATCGTCTTCGTCTTCGGGTGAATCGGATCAGCCTGCAGGAGTACGACCGGCTGCAGTACGACAAAGAACGACTACGAGACATCTGTAAGGTTTTCTGTTGTGTGCTCTGAAATAAAATAAAAAACACAATCAATATTTTGCCTGCAAGTTGCTTAACAGCATCAGCAACAACAATCAAAAACTAAATGTGACACACACCTCCTATCACCACCATTTGTTTAACAGAGCATGGTACATGGTAACAGCTCACATTAACCACCAGAGGGTGTGATACATCTCTGAGGATTTCCACGCCACTCAGGACTCACATATCAGCGTCACACTGTGTCTACAGACAGTGAGAAATGCCAAACAACAGAGTTATAATGCTCCACAAATGTCTGTCCACTCCAAACTGTCAAAACTTCAGCAGTATAAACGTATAATTGTATTTATTGCAACTTTAATAGAGTCACCTTTAATAGTTGCTTGTCCTTCAGCTCGCTCTGAAACCTTTCTTGGTATTTAGCTGGAGAAAACTAGCATCACACCAATTAAACTTATCTGCGATACATTTGCTTCATCATCTGTGATCGTCATCAGGTATAAACCTCAAATTAAATCCTAATGTAGTCGCATATCTGCTGGATGTGTAGATAAGCAATAAGTTCAGCCTCAGACGGTGATAAGATGTCAATAAAATCTTGTTTCTGCTTCACACAAGATGCCAGAAAATGAAGTCAGTGCAGGTTTAACTCACTTTTTTCAAAGCACTGTGGTCTAAAATGTGTGTGTGTGTGTTTATTCCAGCCATCCCTGTAGGTATCGTCGTGGTGAGGGGCGACTGTGACCTGGAGACATGCAGACTCTATATCGACAGATTACAAGAGGTAAGCTCTCCTCTTCATCTTCATCACTGTCCTCATCATCTCTTTAATTTCCCTCTTTCTTTCTCCCCTCTTCTGTTCCCTCCTCGTCATCATTATTTCACGATGCTCGCAGCGTCATCACGTCCACGAGTTATTTATAGACGGATAGAAGCGAACGTAGAGATGTACATCGGCTGTGTGTGTGTGTGTGTGTGTGTGTGTGTCTCATGTGGGGAAACGTTCTCCAAACGTTCAGCTAACATCTGTGGAAGTTTTTTTTTTCACTGTGAATGCTTTGGCTGTTTGTTAACCTTGAAACCTGTCTGCTGTGCCTGCTAGGACTTACACCAGGCGCCATCTACTGGCCACAGAGTGCACTATCAGGTATATGACTTTTGGGTGTCTTTACTGCAGGAAAAGTTTTATTATTATGAGTTTTGACAGCTTTAAAAGCTATTTACCACTTTAAAAAAGCTATTTAAAATGTCAAAATCTGACGTTTTGTAATGTTTTTTTGTAATGTTGACCTTTTCCCAGATTTGTATTCTTACAACGGTAAAAAATAAAGTTGTTTTTAGAGGTGTCGGCAGCTCCATAAAGCATGAAAATACAACTTACACCCTTTAAAATGCTGAATTCTCCTGCAAAAACAAGTTAAATACGACGTCTGACACCCATGTTTGAGTAAAGTCTCCTCTCACACGAGTAAAAATGATTCTGGACACGTGAAAGAAAAACTAATAATGTAATTATATTCATTATTTAACTTCTAATTTAAACTACGCTGCCTCGTTGTCCTGATTGTCTCCGTCTTGCTATCGATTGCTCAGTGATAAACACTTAATCGCTGTCTGGATTTCTCTCTGCTGCTTTCTCTCTCTTCAAATAATAACACCCCACATGGACTTTTGTAGTTTGTCGAAGATAAAGATCACAGCATCTGTTCTCTTTGTCTTCAGGACGAGTGCAGAGGCGTCCCCAGGACCAGTTCGACCAGTAGACTCTCTCCCAACTGGAGCTTCTTGGATTGTGAGTCTGAAACACGCCGATGAGGTTTTTTTTTACTGAAATAAGAGATAAAGATGAACACGAATGCAGCTGTCAGTGCCAGACTTTGTTACCGCCTTGAAAACCCCCCAAAAAGTCCCATTTCTTGTTTGACTGAATTTCCGTCTAAAGCACATATTTTTAGACCCCTTAAGACCTTTTACACCCACCACTCTTTATTACCACTCCACCTCATCAAAGAGCTCCGTGAAACCTTCATTAATTTTGTTATTTTGGTGCCATGATTATAATAAAATATTTAGTTTTAAAGCTGTTTTCTTGAGTGCTATAACAAAGAAGACCAGAGACAGCAACGCAATTATATAGTAAACAGTAAAACTTGATAAATTAGATGAAATAATAGATAAAATATTGTCAAGCCAGTTAAAAATGTATTTTTAACAAACAAAGTTAATTCCAGTAACAGTAAATTTGACATATTTCCTGTTGACGTGTGTGTCTTTGTTCTACAGCCACGTCAGCTGACCGCTTCTATCGCATCGACAAGGCTCAGGTAAACACGACTTCACTTCTTCTTTTGGTTAAAATAACCCCGAAATTATGTATTTTGACTGAAGTGTTTGACCTGTGTGTGTTTCGTAGGAGCACCTCCACTTTGTGACAGAAATCTGTCAGGACGAGGTGTTTATCCTGGACCACGAGGGACCGGTGGTGAGCCAGGGAGCGTCTACGGGGATGCCTGATCTGGTGGTGGAACCAACTGCAGGGTACGTCAACGTATTTAGCAGATACAGACTCATTTTAGCTTCATTTAAACCCCTTTTACACGAGACGCGACATGAATTTCATGAAATAATTCAAATTATGGGGTGTCGATTAGCTCAGCTGGTAGAGCATTCACCCCATGCACGAAGGCTCAGCAGCGGCCCAGGGTTCGAATCCGATGAGTCAATGGGGCAAATTAACAACAATTTTTAATATCAATCAATTAAAAGGTCCAGTGTGAGTAACGTAGTGCCATCTAGTGGTGAAGTTGCAGATTGCAACCAACTGAATACAGCTCTGGCTTCACCCTCCTCCTCCTCCTTCTTCTTGTTCTGTTTGACCAAAAGTCCCAAATCCTGAAATATTCAGTTTAATATCATACATATCAGGTGTGTTGATGACTATTTAGGTTGGAGGAGCAATAAAAATAAAAACATAATTTAATGCCATTTTAATTTCCTCTGTAATTTCTTTTTGCAGCACTCCCTTAACATCCGAGGAACAAGGTACAACACACACACACATACACACACACACACACACATCCCTTTCTGACAGTGCAGCTATGGTTCATAGTGTGTCATTACTTTAACTGCACCTGAAACCTGTTTTTCCCGTTCTGTCATTATTTCCTGATCGATAAGTTTCACTTTCACTTCAGATTCAGAATCAGATTTATTGTAAAATAGACAGAAGGAATGTGTGTTATACAACGCAGCGGCACATTCGCTGTATGCATAACAAACATAAAGTTAGAAGTTAAATGTAAAGATGATGCAAATGAAGTACTAACAGGTCAAGAAGCAGAAATAGGAAGTTGACGGTAAAACATGAGAAATATGTTTTGTGCAAATTATTCACCGGAGAATAAGCAAAAGATTTACTGAGGAAGAGATTTTTTAGCTCCATATTAACCACGTGTGTGTATGAATATCTAAAACAAAGTGTCCAGTCAGCGGACATCCAGTCAAAGACTCAGTTTCAGCTTGAAGTGCTGTGTTTCCCCCTCCGTTTCAGTTTAAATCACCACGTTCAGGCTCGGACAATAACGTCTCTGGAGAAATTGGAGGATGTCTGTTTACTGTGGTCTGATCAGTAGAATCACCGGGACTCTCCAGCCAAATGAACCTGTTGTTCCTGTATCCAAAAAACTCCAAACACGTTTGTCCACTTTCAGTTTTAGACCTGCCAAACAGCCAAAAGAGCCAAAACACTTGAAAACTTCAAGTGCACACTCTAAGATAGTTTGGAACTATTTATAACTGAATATATTTAATATGGTTTCAGCCCGCCGTGACCCCGATGAGCATAAGTGGCTACAGATAACGGATGGTTGGATTGTTTCATTGTTTTGTTGGATATTTGTCTTTAAAAAGCAAATCTCTCAACTTTGGAAACCACACAGTCGCTGATCTTTTAACTTTATAAACTAGTACGATTTGATTAATCATTGAGCTTTTTAATGCCTTTATTTCCCTGCAAATTACTTGAATTCATTCAGACATCCTGCTCTGTAAGCGCACACACAGCGCAGACAGTATTTGAGGTCCTTTGAGGCCATTGTTGTCTTGAAGTATTTTTAGACGTGCTGCTGAGAGCATTTTTAACAGCTCCAGAGACAATGAAAAGATTCTGCTATGAGGAAATAACCTCGACCTCTGCATGACCGGACAAAATGCAGACAGACTGAAGATTTGTAGGAAAGTGAAACAGAAATATTCTCACCTCTGTGTAACACAGATACAGTCACAGCTTAAGTTCAAAACAACTGCTGCCGCGTGATCTCACATGACGATTTCTGTGTCTGTTTGTTTGTTCACAGTGCTGCTGACGGCCGCCAGCACAGGAGATCTCTCCATGGTAAAACACACTGTCACACACTGACACAGACAAACTGTTGAGGGATGTGTAAATCATAACCAGCTTCACTTGTTTTATCTGCTGAGCTGTTTGCTTTCGCCTCCACGACGTGTTTCAATCTGTTCAGCAATAATGACTCAGTGTAAATGAGACTCATTACATGATAAAGGTCAAGCTCAGATGTTGAAAGTGTCTCTGTGGTTAGACTCGCTGTTATTGTCTCTTTGCAGAATTTCAGCCACATTTCGCAAGACGAGGGAGAGGACGGTGACAGAAACTGACAATCAAGGCATTTTTTTGTCTGATAGTTTAGATTCATTTTCTTATTTCACCACCAGACATCATCAGATGTCACTTTATAGACTTAAAATTGAACAAAACAACTTAAATGCATCAAGTATTTACAGATTCAGAAGCTTCTCAGTACAATCTTAACATTCGACAAGCCAGTAGGAGGCAATTAATTAATTACCATAATTTCCTAGAGCGTCTAAATTAACGAGTCTCTTCAGCTTGAGAGCGTCTGTAATAAAGATTTTATGATTATCAGAGCAGTGCGATGCCTGTGGGATACGAGGCTGGTTTGTTTGTGTGTAAGACGAAGAAGAGAGTCTCACGTTAACATTACAAACATGCTGACTGACTGACTGACGTTCTGTTTTCTGCCTCCAGCTGTCGGAGTGTGTGCGTCGAGGCGTCAGCCTGTTGGTCCGAGACTCTGGAGGATGTTCGGCGTTACACATAGCTGCCCAGAACGGACACGCAGACCTGGTCAGCTACATACTGCAACAGGGTGAGGATGAGCGTGTGCACGTGTCATTGTAAAGAAATGAGTCAACAACTTCCCGAATGTTCGTCTGCAGCACAAAATAATCAGGAATACAACAGAGCACTGATGAATCTGTTTACAGTGCAGCCAAACAAACTGAATAAAGATGTCAATATTTGCATGATTGTATATAACATTTCCTGTGCTATATATAATAATAGTGACCCTTTTAATGTGAAGCAACAGCAGGAAATGTTTGGTTTGCACTAGCAACCACTTAAAACAGCCCTGATATGAGGCGCCTTTGCTGCATGTCATACTTCCTCTCTCTCCTGTCTGACTTCATCTGTCACTATCAAAAATTAAAAACATAAAAAGCCCCGAAAAATCAAAACAAAAAAACATAAACAGCTGATACGTCTGCAGGAGACTGAGCAGTCAACAGAGAGGCTGATGTCAGTGAGATGAAATTACAAACAGATCACATGTGTAGGTCTTTTCCTGTAAGTTCCTCATTGTAAGTAGATCATTTGAATCCATCGTGGCCACTAATAATAAAAACTACAATACAAAATATACAAAAATAGTTTAAAAACCAGATTTTCTAAAAATATAAAGTATTATATCTTTAAACTTGATTATCTTCGAGTACTACTATTATTAATACGAGTTTAACAGACCCTTATCTCTATGCTTGAGGCCTTCTACATTAGCCACTGCTAGCATAACAAACCCTAAACCGAACCGATGATGGTTGAGTTGCATTGTGGGTAATGTAGGCCAGGTTTTAAAGATGGTTTTATGTTGAATAAGTTGGTATTATATACAGCTGTTTGTTCTGTTTCTTCCTCTTCAGGCTCAAAGGTGCTTCTGGATTTGACAGACAGAGAGAAGTATGTTGGGTACTTTTAAATTTTGTTTTTTCTGAATGAATCTCTGCGTGTGACAAACTTAAATTTAATCTGCTGCGTTCCATTTAACGCCACCTCAGCGTGGCCGGTAATCTAATTGTAGATAGCAACGCGGCTTTTGGTTTCAAAACGAGGTCATGTGGAGTTTTGCACGTTCTCGCAGCTTATCGTGTGTGTGTATGTGTGTGTGTGTGTGTGTGTGTGTGTAGAGGGGACACTGCGTTGCACAAAGCGGCCTCGGGGAAGCAGCACGCCGTGTGTCGGTTGCTGGTGGAGGCCGGTGCATCACTCGAGAAGACCAACTTCCAGGTAAATTCACACTCAAGCATTACAAAACTGCACGCTCTGTCTGCAGGACTGACACACACACACACACACTTCCTGTAAGTAGGTCCAGCTGAGTCATATCAGAGCACCACCATGTAAATGATTTACAGTGAAATCTGCTGGCTGTTTTCTCGGGTGTGTCTTTGTAAAACAAACAAACCTGGTAACCAGGCGAGCAGGTTTCAAGCTAATATTTCATAGAGGGGATGTTCCGACCTGACCTGTGTGATCGGTCTCCAACCAAAATAAATGTTTATTTACACGTAATAGAAACAGAAACAGCGTCGTGTGCTGCACGAAATTTGTGGTTTTGTGATTTATGTAATAAAACACACTTTACTTGGAATTAAGCAATATCACATGAGAGGGTGAGCTTCACATCCACCGCCGCCTCTGTACCGATCGCATCACTGCCGTGCCAATATTGACAGTAAAGCACCCTTGAATGTGATATCGCGATTATACGACACTTACCAACTAAATAAAACAGAAAATCAAAATGTTTTTATATTTTGGGGCAATTAAAATAAACAAATCAAGATTATTTCATATTCAAAACTCAATCTTTAGTCTTAGTTATCTTGGTGTTTATATCATGTAACTTGGGAACAATAAATGTAGTCTGCAAACTCCCCAGAAATAATGCTGTTCAAAGAATGAAAAAACTCTGAGCTAAAGTAGCGTCGTCAGTCTTTAAAGCAGAATCCTAGAGCGCTGAGAGTTTGTGGAAAGTCCTTGGAACTCCTGGATTAGAGGCTCTGCTGGATTATGAAATCTTGAATCAGGCCCCGTGGTGCTGATAATGACCGGAGACTGCGGGAAATCCCCCACTCCGAAGGGGAAGAACCGGAGCGAAAGAGAGCTGACAGCATTATTTCTAGCTAAAGGTGTAAAGACAGGTGAGCTGCTCTGTCTTTTTTGTTCAGGATGTCACATTGTTATAGACGTACCAATTTAAAATCTGTGAAATCTCATACAGTCTAATAAAACAACCCTGACTCTGGGAGCTCATACATTTAATTTTACATTGAAAATTCAAAACAGCTTTATTAATCTCACTGGGGGCGACTCGTTTGGAGCAGCTTCACATCGACACAAAACACAGAAACATACAGATAAACGATCGAAGGGAGCTAAATGTGGAAAAGTCTATAAATAATTTGATAAATACACGATAAAAACTAATAAAAACCAGATAAGATCGTATAAGAACAGATCAAGCCATACACCAACAGTGACACCGATTTAAGGCCAAGGTTTAAGAGCATTTAGCAATCGAACTGTTGCTGTGTCTGATGAGTGGATTTCTTAACAGGAAATTAATCAGCGACATTTTTCAAGCGAAAATTACAAAAAAAGACAGTTCAGCTCCTCAGAAGTGAAGTGTTTTTGCCTTTCTTTGTTTTTCTGAGAGGTCAGCTGAATATGTTTGCATGTTTGACAGAAAAAGAGATTTGAATATGTAAAAAGTTCTGGAAAAATTGTATCAAAAATCGATTAATTGAGAAAATAATTGACTCTAAAAGGAAAAATAATCGTTAGCTGCAGCCCTGCCCTTCTTTTTATTTTAAGTTTCAGTTTATTTCTTAACTTATTAAGTTCTTCAGAGAGACAGATTCATAAAATAAAATAAAAAATAAATAATTTTAAATAAAATACAGTTAAAACAGAATAAAAGTGTCTGGAGCGTCAACACTGATGTGAATGTTTGAACTTTTTCACCTCCTCACGTTACCGTGTGTGTTTCTGTGTCCGTCAGGGGAAAACACCAGCGGACCAAGCGGAGGGAGACTCGGAGCTCGCCTCCTACCTGAGCACCCAACAACACACATCGTCTGCCAACCGCGAAGACTTGGAGACGGCTGTCTGAGGCGCACACACACACACACACCCACGCGCGCTCTCACACACTCACTGTGTCTCTCTGGACTCTGCACACACACACACACTCGTAGTGGAGACGAATCTGGGAGAGAATAAAGTGTAAAAAAAAGTTTTGATTTAACTCAAAACTGCTTCAGCTCACGGCAGTGGAGATTTTAATGGTCAAGCTATTTATTTGTATTTATTTATTCATATTCTATTTATTGGTTGTGCTGATTGATTGATTGACTGAGTGATTGATTGTCGGGACTTTTAACGGTTCAGGACGCAAGTGCACTTTGAGCAGCCGTCGCGGGTCGTGAGTTCACTTGTGAGTTTCTTAATGGAGAACCGGACTCGTGAAAACGTGTTTTTATTTTGGTCACAATGTGTTGAAAGTAATCGATTTAACATAAAGTTTCATTTCACAAAAAAAAAAAAAAAAAAAAGGCTTATATGTTATAAAACCTGTGTGCCAAAGACATTGCACTGACGTAGTGTCATATCTATTCCAGAGTCTGTCACAGTGGTCGCTTTTCACGAACCCCCAAACTGATTGTTTGAACACCAAATTATACAATTATCATGTTTCATTCATGCTGTTTCATTCAGCAGCCCTGTTACCGGGTCAAGGGAGGGCTCAAAAATCTCTTTTCAACTGTCAGAAGGAAGGAAGTGAAGAAAGAAGAACTTTATTTTTGTAACTGCTTTTCAAACCAGAGCTACACAATGCTTCAAAAAACCACCAGAAACACGAAACAAGGACAGGCAACAGTCAAACGTTAAATCAAACTTCCAGTCTGTGGTGTTATCCCGCTGATAACTTCAAAATATGTCAAAAATATTGCCTTTTTCCTGTTAAATACTTGATATTTTCACCTGTTCAGGACTCCTCTAAAGAGTCGCTCCAGCTGCTCCCAGACGATATTGATTTGTTTTAAGGTGTCACAAGTCAAAAACTTTCATGAACCACAAAGTTTGAGCTGTTTTTATCAGAAATACAACAACAAAGTCAATCCACTTCAAAAGGAATCAAATTAAACTCTCTGTGATCCAAATTTTTCATTTCATGACTCCGTCATCAGTCATTAATATATATATATATATATATATATATAAATAGTTTTTATTATTTCATTCCACCGTGTGTTGGACGTGCTGTTGGTCCGAGGAGTTGATGACTGGTTTGAATCTCGACGTGCTGATATGTAGCTTCTGTTTTTACGGCAAACATCTAACATAGATTTAGTTTTGTTGTTGTCGAGTCGAGTTATATATTGGTATATATTACAATACGTAAAATATATGCAATCAAACTGATGATCCATTAGACTAAACTCTGATGTTTTACAGCCTCCTCTGAATTATCTTTATAGACTTGAGACCACGATTAAATGTTGAGGAATATAAACTATATTTACGATAAGATGATCGGCACCCAGAAGGAATAACATCCAACAAAACATACTTTAACACCTGATTTATGACTTTGTTTTCAACATTAAAGCACAAAAGCTCAGTTCAAATCGCACTAAGGTTGCATTCAGACAGGATCGATGGGTTGTACGGCAATGTGTGAAACAACAGGAAATGAAAAACTCTCATTCACTGTCTAAGTCTCTCAACCACAGCTCGGTTTTCCCCTCGAACCAAATTAAACTTGACGTGTCACTATAATGCAGCGTAAATTGTGAGTCAGACTCAGATTCAGAAGCCGGGTACATGAAATAAACAAAGTCAGAACACAACAAGTGGTGTATTAGAGTTTATAGTGTCTCAGTTTCAGAGACATTTCAGGCTGACTGTGGAGGTTTTGATGGCCTTTTGGTGGTTGCAGTATGACGTCGCAGCGCCGGATCCTGTCTGAATGCGGCCTAAATGTGATCTAGACAGTAGAAACATAACACGGTGTTGATTTATTGCCCAACCGTATCATGAAACAGAATTCAGAGTGGAGATTAGATCATTAACCGACAGAAAAATGGCCAAAAAAGCATCACAGGACTCAAACTCTTCAAACTTTTTTTTTTTTAAATTAAAATAAATGTTGCATCCAAACTATTTTTTGTCATGAACTTGAATCCGTCATATCAGCGACAGATTATTTAGAAAGCATTGAGGGAAACCAACATTAGTCCAACCATAAATTCTTCTTGAACGTTCAGAAAAAAGAAGCATCATCAGCGTCACACGAACAAATATTTAAACTCTTCACACCGGGATTGTGTGTATCTGGTACTCCTGACCCTACAAGGCTTTTCACATGCAGCTTGTGTGTGTGTGTGTGTATACATGTGTGTATGTGTGTTTATATAAGTGTGTGTGACGATATCCCCATTCCATATCAAATGTGTACAGCTGCAACAGAAAGAGAAGGAAGTTCACTCTGTGCAGACTGTGCATAGATACAGACTGTGTGTTGTCTTATAATGTGTGTGTGTGTGTGTGTGTGTGTGTGTGCGTGCAGCATTAATCCAAGAAAGAAAGAAACGTAAAATCTGAGCCATATTCAATGCAATATGAATAGATGACGTCTTTTTGCATTTCTCTATTAATCGTTTACATTACATTAATGTTTTTAACATAGTCGACCATTTAGCACAGCGGAGTATTGAATGTGCATTTTTACTTCAGTGCTGGTTGGGTTCATGATTGTCTCGTTATTTTATTTTGTTTTACTTTCGTGTGCATGTATGTCGACGAGGTCTCCTTTTGATATAACCTGTTGTAAACTAAAATTTAATATATAAAAGTAGGACCAGCTTTCCCGAGTGTCTGTGGGAAATATTTGAAAGACTCGAGACGCAGCCATCGTAGAAGTCCAGCTTTGAATGAATGGGTTGGAAATCCCGTCGCACTCATTTAAAGATTTGTTATGAGTCATTACTGACATAACTGACTGTTTCGGTGAGCGGTATTTCTCATCACCATTAAAACGTAACGAGGACATCTTATTTAAATCAGAGCGTTCATTTGATTAACTTGCTAGATATCTTCCGGAGCTTTCAGCGACATTTCGTGGCCGTCCCTTGATTTGGCTGAAAGCTCCAGAAGATATCAAGTAAGTGGACCTTTTTTTTTTTTTTTTTTGGTCAATCTACTGTTTTCAAGGTGATGAATGAACCTTCAAGATAAGTCTAACTCTTAAAGCACAATTAATTAAAAGAAAACCAATTCCCACATGATTCATTGATCTGATGATAAATGGTTCATCGTACTCAGTCATATGATGTTTTCTGTGGCTTTGAGCAATAAAAAGTAACCCTGATGATCAACATTAGGGACTAAAAGTCAGAGAATATCGTCCATAGCTGCTTCGACTTCACTCTTCTTTTAAAAAAAATCTGTCAGGAAAAACCCAAAACTTCAATTTATTTTAATTTATTTATTTTTAATCATAAAAGAACAATCATGGAAGATTCAAAAATAATTCAGATCTGATGATCGGGCATGTTGTGACGGATAAACTCGACAGTTTCACTTCTTATTTTTCGGCTGATGGCATGATGAATCAGTATAGTTGCTATGGTTACCTGTTTATTAATATGCCCTGGGCACTGACAGACAGTATGTAACTCGGAGAGAGAAACCGAAAGACAAAAACAGTAATCAGTCTTGGAAAATAAAAAGATAATATAATGATGATGAGCTTCACCTACTTATTTACATTTACACCCTGTAAAATAAAACAGCGCCCAACAAACAGATGAAAAGTCGAACGTTGTTAACAGAAACTTTCCAACCGAGAGAAACCATTTTTTTAATCGAAATTGTATAAATTATGATGATCTAAAACTTCTCGACTAAATCCACATTTCGAACCCCTCACGCTGACGGAGGATTTCTACGATGGCTGCCGCTGTCCACATCCGTCACTGAGACGTTCCTCTGAGTGTCCGGAGACGTAAAAACAGACAAAATGTGTAAAAAACTTTCTGTGAACGGTGACGACATTTTCTATGAAGTGGTAATAAGCTAAGGCCCGCTCTGAATGACATACACACACACGCTTCTTATCACTCTTTCTATTGAGTAGAAAACTTTGTATTAAATTGTGTCTCATCAGTTATGCATGGCATTTTTTCTTACATCCTTTGGATTATTTTCTGGTAATGGCATTATTGTTGTTTAAACTTAAATTATTATAGTTTTAAATGATTTCTACCTGAGTTTCCTCTTAGGTTGGATGTGTGTTTTGTTTTTTTTTGTTTTTTTTTGCTTTTGTATTTCTTCTTTTATTTCTGCTGATGATGATGATGATGATGATGATGATGATGATGATGGAATTACTTGAAGTTTGTTGTTTTATTTTATTCATTTGTTAAAAGAAGATGTGACGCTGTAGTTCTGCCTCTGATTTTATTTCATGCTTCGATGATCGCTGGGGAAGTCCGCTAAGTTACTAAACTGTGTTTCATCTTTCTTAAACCAAAAGAAAAGAAACGTTTATCCGAACTGAAAATCAACTATCATTATAATTGAGTCACTTTTTCATGCGAATTCTTAACTTTTATCAATCTCATCAAAAGATGAGTAACTGTAACTAAATCATCTTTTGATGAGTAACCTTTTGAGTCCAAACCACAAATGTTTTCTATGGGACAAGTTTTCCCATTGAGATCTTCACCACACCCATATGAAGTTCATACCAAGAGGCTGAGTGGTAACATCCAACCACCTCCAGATGACAAAACACATCGCAAAACACATGACTCTTCAAGTAATATACAAAAAGAGTGAGAGTACACAGACAGTAATACATAAAAATGTATAAAGGATATCAAAATTATCTTAAATATATCAACTAAACATACAGCTGAGCTGTATCTCAAGGAGAAGAGGTCAGGACAACTTGACCTTGTGCAACCTCCACATGTGACATGCTAGTAATGGAAACTTCCTCACAATTTTAACTTGTGATGGCGAGAAGGGGTTAATAATGTTTAAACTAAATTTCACATGTTAGTCATTGAGATAATTCACTCAGAGGGCGTCAGGGGATCTCCAGAGTCAGTCCGCAGGTGTCATCCTCTTGGAAACTAACAAAAGTTCATTAAATCCAAAATCTAAAGTGGTAAACATGGGCGCAGTCGACAGCTCGCACAAGCTCAAATATTATAGATGATAGAAAAGCATAATTCACTTTATGTAAAACACACTTTTATTTACATACACTATGTTATCATTGAAACTATGGACAGATATTTACAGGAAGCTCTACCAAAAATATGTCAAATTTAGGATATTTGAAGATATGATTCAGTTCTGTACACAGACGGGTGGAGAGAAGTCCGCGTTTACTTAGTTTTACTTTCACTTTCAACAGTTTGTTTAACTAAAAAATATATTTAAACAGCTACTTTAATATACTGAATTATTACATATAGTTTTTATAGGTTTTTTTTTATAATTTATTGTCATTTGCAAGTAAATACATGAGAACTTCTGTGCTGTATCTGTGTTTTTATTTGCAAATGACAATAAATCTCTTGAGTCTTTGCAGTCACTGTGTCGCAGACATGATAATACAGTACATGGACAGTAGAGTTTACAACAGGAACCTTTGGTCTCCACACCAAACACAGTGGCTAAAAAAAAGTGTTTTAGGAGAGTTGCCTTGAACCTGTACATGAGCACAGGTTACTTATTAAGCACTTCAAATATCTGATAACTTTAATTAAACACAGATGTTTAGTCTTATAATCAGACCTCACGTGTTGTTTTTTTACCAACTGTATCAGAGCTCACGTCGTCCAGCATTACTGACATGCGTGTTCACCGTGTCCTGCTGGTTTTAAGGTGGTTATAACTTCCATTAGCACTCAGACTGAACAGGATATGAACTGTCACCCATATCACCGTGTAAAAAAACACCATGAATGTGACACGAGGTTGCAAAGTTTATCAGCTAGCTGTCGAATGCCAGCTCAAGTGAGTCAGCTGGGAGTTTCCTGGAGGCGTAAATGTTCCCGCTAGAGGCCTTTGGTGGCCTTTCAGGAGCTTTTCATGACAGACTGAAATTCCATGGAAGTGTAGATGTCCATGTTCTGACTCAAACTCATTGTTGACCTTGGAAACAAGACAACACGTTTATAATTTCACAACCTGGTCGAAAGCTCCAGAGCAGCTACTAAATGGACCCTGTGTTGACGTTATTTTGTCTTTTACTGTTTCCAGAGTCAGGAGTGGACGTTCAGTCTCAGCATATCTGTTTGTCAAACATGGCGTCAAGTTAAAGACTTCTTCATAAACAGCTGCTGGCAACTTCAAGAATGCGTTATGCAAATACATTAAAAACCACGGCTTAAAAACAGTTCATAAGTGTTGTAACTGAAACAGGAACAAAGCAGCTCACTCTCCCACCAGTATTTAGTAAACTTCCCCATTGTGGGATAAATAAAGTATAATCTAATCTATACGGGGCATATTAAAGCTCACTTACACCAGTAAATATATATATATATAGATATATATATGAAAAGTTAGTCATGAGTTGAGTTATGGTAAGTTAAAATTTTGACTTTTTATTTCAGATTTTGATTTTTAATGTCAGAATTTTTACTTTTTATTTAATTAGTTTGACTTTTTGTGTCATAATTTTAATTTTTTATTTCATAGGTTTGACTTTTTATTTCACAACTGACTTTTTGTTTAACAATTTTAACTTTTTATCTCAAGACTCTGAATCATTTCTCATAATTTTGACTTGGTACGTCGAGATTTCCACTCTCACAGAGTGCTTTTCTTCATGACTAACTTTTAACTGGTTTCAAACGGGCTTCCATAGAATTTTCTAGACCAGTGAGGTTTCAACATTTTTTTTTTTTACTTGTGGCCCCTTAAAATGAAACCATAGCTACCATCACAAGTTTTAACATGACACTCAAATCTCTTAAAGGTCTTTAGTCTGTTTCATTTTGCACGGATTAATAGCAGGTTTACATGACGATGAGTCATGTTAAACAAGAATCGGACACCTGGCAAAGTGTACTTCTCGTAAAAAGGAGGAATTCTTTGTCCCGTCATAAAAACAAGTGCAGATTGTGTTTCTAATTACACTCTTACACCCAGATTTCATAAACATATTGTAGATTTTAGGAGTCCAACCTATGGTTTAATAATCATTACTGTATTTAGTGACTTTGACTTTATTATTTTAGTTGGTCTCAGTTCCTCTTCTCTCTTTTCATGACTCAGTGCCAAAAACAGAACGTATGTATGACGTTAAGGTTGTTTCATGTTTCATGGTTAGTTTTACATCATTAAACGACACAACAAAGAGTTTCTGGAAGTTTCTGTCAGAACAAAACAAAAACAAAAAATCCCCCTCCATTGACTTTGTGATGAATTTGGTGGATAATTATACTTTTAAATGTTGTATGGGAAGAAAATAAAAACTTGTATATATATATATTTGAGAGGCATAATGACAAAGCATGCCTGTTTGTACAGTTGTAACATCATTTGAGTAACCTTATCATTTTAGAATAAATCGAGTTGAAACACATTTCATTTTATTGCTGTGTCACTATTTTTCAGTTTCACTTTCAGTTCCCTGACTGTTGTTTATTTTGGTTACGGGAGCACATAGATAGAAAACAAAGTCTTTATATGTCAGGATTCATCAAAATAAGTGTTATTGTCACATTTTTTAGTCAATATTTTAAACTTTTTATCAATTTTTAACCGGAAAACTCAACAAAAACACCTGAAAATGAGCATTTTGTCAGCTTCTTTAACGTTATTCCTGAACATAACATCGTCATTTACATTTAGCGGACGCTTTTGGAGCAATTTGGGGTTCAGTGTCTTGCCCAAGGACGCTGGGGGAGCCGGGGATCGAGCCGCCGATCATCTGATTAGCGGACGACCGCGCTTTACCTCCGGAGCTACAGCGTACAGCCTTCCTTATGCGTGATGCGTCATGAGACCTCTGACGTAATGACGCATGATACATAAATAAGTGAATTCGCCGGTTGAGTTCAGTGAATTCACACGGACCTTTTAACGTCTCTTAACGGCTCTTTTTAAATCGTTTGGACCGTAAGTAAGGTTCTTTTTATGTTTTTAAAACGTTGTACATACGTTAAGTAGTTATTTAAAAGTAGTTTTTGGTAGTTTGTGGTCGTTCAGATTGTTACGTTAAAGTTTAATTTAACAACTGCACGACTTAATGTCAACACGAACCGTTTAAAGCAAGTCTTGGTTGGTTTGTCAGAGGTTCGGATAATGTTATTTTTAGGTTTCGTTGACGTTGTTAACGTTTATTTAAACATACGACGGTTAAACTGTGTCAGGTCAAACTTTTTAGAGGCTTACAGCTCAGCTAAACTAACTTTAAACTACTTATTAAGTACAAATGTTACTAATTAAACATGTAATGTGACAGTTATTTAACGTGTTTTTAAATTATTTATTGTATCTGTGTGTGTGTTTATTTAACAACTCGACCGGTAAAGATACATGTCTCGACATGACCCAGATACTTCCTGCTTACCTACTACTTTATACTGACACACTCACGCTGTTTACTATTATTTGTGTTTGCATAACACAGGCAGCCCATTTCAAGCTAAAAATAAACAAACAACAGTTTGACGTTTAAAAAAGTCCAAATTTTAACTGATTTCAGCTTCTCAGATGTGAGGATTTGCTCCTTTTCTCTTATTTTATAATGCAAAATGAACTTTTATTGGGGTTTTTTATTGTTTCTTTGATTGATCAGATACTTTGAAGAGGTCACTTCATTTTATAGCCCGAATGATGAGCTGACTGATCAAAAAGCAAAGAAGAATCACTACTTGAAGTCTCTAATATAGCAAAAACAGACATAAAACTGATAATAAATACAAGAATACTAGACCAAAGAATGAATACATTTGAAATAATAAGATCAATTTCTAAACATGCAGTCGAAAAACTTAATTTGCAGCTTATATACTGAAAAATGTGACTTTTTATCTCATGTTTGTGAATTATTTGTCATATTCTTTTACCTTTAAGCTCAAAATTTTGACTTTTAGTTACATAATTTTGACCTTTTATCAACATTTTTCATTCTAGACCAATGAGGCTTTTTAATATTGATTCATTTCTTTTGATTAACTGGCTAATTGTCTAAAAAAAAGTCAGTACAGTACAGAAAAATAAAAAAATAAGCCTTCACAAGTTCCCAGAGGCCAACATAACCTCTTCAGATTGCTCGTTTTGTTCAACCGACAGTTTAAAATGAGAGAAAAGACAATAGACAATTACAATGAATAGACGGGAGATTAATGTTGCAGGAGTTTAGAAACTTTCTTTCCTGTTTGATACCATTCATTCATTTAATCTACCTTCATCTAACGAGGTAAAAGTCTCTATGAGAGAGCTGGTCACAGCCACACTGAGCTCCAGATTGATGTTTTTTCTCACCACTATGATTCTTTTTTATTTACAGTGTGCTAAAATGTCAAACGGTCACGTAAAGAGCCTAAACCCCTTCGACAATGACGACAGCGACGACAGCATGGGGGACTCAGTGGAGTTCAGAATCCTCATGGCCTACGCGAAGAGGAGACGGCCCAAGAAGGACGAGGAGTCTCCCGCACAGAACAGCCCGATTGTACAAAACGGAGGCTCGCACCCAAAGGGACCATCCTCACCTCAGACACCGGCGGAGGCCGCAAAGGAGAGCGAAAAGCCGAAGAAGAAGAAGGGGTGGAAACGTCTGTTTCTCAAATGCATCAAACCTCAGACGGAAGAAGAAGAGACGGCTCCATCTGTTTCAGAATTCCGTGTTATAGAAGGTGAGTGTTTCCTCAGATAACCCCAAAACATTCAGACTTTCCTGTGCGGTTACAGAACAGTGCTGTGACTAACCAATATTGTCATTATTGACTAATCTGAACCATCGTTCTAGAAAAATAGCCAAAAATATCATCATAGCATACAGAAAAAGCATAAAGTTCACACGTTTTAGACGCTGGAACCCCCCAAAAAAACAAAAAACGATGATTAGATTCATGAAAATATAAAATTCTGATGTGATTGATCGTTGCAGCTACAGGAAACCTGAATATTTTAAAACAAAGGTAAGAAAAGATGAAATAAATTAAATCAAAACAATAAAAGTAACATGAATTAGATTAGAGTGGCACAAAATACATTTTAACAGTATAAATGACTTGTGCTGCAGCTCTTTAACCTTTTAATCAATAGATTAATTGACAATTCAATAAAGCAGTGCAGCTCCGGCAGGCAGTGTGGATAAATATGTATAATAAATGTAATATACTTAAAAAATATACTAATATAAGTAGTGATATATGTAATAACTGTAAATATGTGTACAAAACACAAAAAACTACCATCATGAACATCAGTGAAAGTAATTTTAAACTCCAGAGATTTGGAGGTTTGAAGGAATATTCAATAAATCAATAAGATCATCATCAGCAGCATCATGAACTAACTTTTGTGTTGCAACAACCTGTGATTTCCACAGGATTTTATCTTTCTGATTCACGCACTAACCTCCGGCTTCACTATTTTCAGGACTTTCCAGTCCAGCACGGCGCGATCGCAGCAGTCGGGGATCGTGCTGCTCATATCATCGAGCTGCAACGGTTAATGGATTGTCAGCAATTTTAATAAATGAGTGATCATTTCACGAGAAATGTCAGTACATGACGTGAGCAGGTGTTTTCACGATTAGTAGATTGATGATTTAATCAGTGTCTCTTGGATGGCGCCTTTTCTTTAGTTCCTGGTAATAAATACCTGGCACGCTTTTTGTTTTTGTATGAAGTGTCGTCACGGACACGCAGTCGGTTTTTCTTGTTTTGACTTTTCTACCAGCTGACGTTCAGGTCACGCTGAGTCAGGTCTCGTGGTTTCACTTTAACGTGACAGGTCGTCACTGTGGTGACGGAGGTTGTGTTTTATCTTTTTTCGGGAAAGCCCGTCTTAAGTTACAAGGTCCTCTATTCTGTTCCCATAACAGGTGTTTTTTTTCTTTACTCCTGACTAAACTTTTTATTTGTTTTCAGTCCCTGTTCTTCAAGATAAAGAAGAAGAAGAGGAGGAGGAAGAGTTGAAAGAGGTAGCAGGTCGACTGACGGCGATCGCAAAAGAAATCCCGTTCACTCCTCAAGAAATCCCATCCACTTCAGAAATCGTGGCAGACTCGCCCGAAGGTGAGACTTTTTTCCTCTTTACAGAATGAACACAAAGTGAACAAAGATATATTCAGACATTTAACTTTTATTCTACTAGATCTCTCTGTGATATAAGACTGCGTGTCCTGCTCTGTTTGTGTTCATGGGTCTGTTACTTTGCGGAGGAGGAGGTTAAAGCTGCATCTTTGCCTCAAAGGTCCCATGACACAGGAAGTTCTGGTCATTTCCACGTTTCCTGTGAAGATAGGCAGATGTGGAGGGACTCGTTGTGGATGTTGGCATTTACAGTAGCTAATGATTTTCATGTGTTCTGTCTGTAGATGTAGATGAGGTGGAGAAAGTGATCGGCCTGCTGCTGAGAGAGGCTGGAGACAAACTGAACGACGAGGTAAGAAACCTGCATGAATGTCTCATTTCCTTCTGGATCATGTTTTTACAGGAAAGTTGGAAGTTGTTATATGACGTGATCTCATTTCTTACTGGATTTAAGCTTCCACACAGCAGCAGCATTTTCAACACGCCCATGTTGCACCATGTCAGGTCTAGAGTTCACAAGACTTGAGACTTTATCAGCTACTGGATGTTTATGACCTGCAGTGAAATATCTCAAATGTGGCCACATTTCTACTCTAAACCAACGTTTCCCGTCTCCTCCAGGAGCTGAAAAATGCCGACATATCTGCAGCTCTGTTTGGAGAATACAATTTCTTTGAGAGGTTAATAACGACCCTCTTGGAGAGGATGGGCCTCATGACCGCCGTGCCCGACGCTCTGGGACCGCAAGCGTCACCCAAAACCCAGATCGCCGTGACCTGCGAGGTGAGAACAACTTTATGGCTTTACGATGCGAGTGGCTGTGGGTGTTTCTGACACTCATGCCTGCTGTATGCGCTGCCTTTAACGAGTATTTAACTATCAGTGTTTCCCTAAATGACACTCACAGCACAGAGGTGGAAGAAGTGAAAGTATCAGTACAAAATACTACATGATGAAAGCTCAGAATAAAATCACATTTCTGATGATATTTAATTTTTTTTCCTCTTTTGGCCGTGAACAATTATTTAAATGAAACATTCTGAGAAGTTTAGAGGGGAAGTATGACTTTAGTGGAACTGTTGACATCAACATAGACGTCTGATGTCTGTTTCAAATCCACTGGTTTGATCTTCAACAATGTTTTTTATTGGTATTTAAACATAATTCTATCTGTTACAAGTAGATGAAAATAATCATAAATGTCCGTGCATTAATCAGGACAACGTTGACAACAAACCAGAATAAAACAAATGAGAGTGTTTGAGTGATTAAAATGAAAAACTGGACAGTTTCTGGCAGATGGTTGTTGAAACTTTATTAATCATGTTATGTTACACACATGAAATTATTCCTCCGCTTTTAACCCATCCAGCTGGCACCTGGCATGCACAGGACCACACACACATAGTGACAGATGCCATATACACACACTGGGCAGCGATTTGCAGCGCCCAGGGAGCAGATGTTGGGGTGCGGTGCCTTGCTCAAGGGCACCTCGGCCGTGGCAAGGAGGTGGACTGCCACCCCACCAGCTGTCAGTTCACCTTCCAATCTTGGAGCAGCGAGAGTGGGAATCGTATCGAATCAATGTTTAAGTTTCCTTTCCTTGGAACGTAAATGGAAAAGTCCACCACTGCTGCAAAGTGAAATATGATGAGATGTAGATAGAGTTGACCTTTTGTGAGATCTTTGTGCTCGTCATGACTCCACTCATGTACAGAGGGTTGGAAAAAGGGAAGCAGGTTAGAGGAAAATAAAACGAGGAGTTCCCGGGGAGTTCTGAAATTGCAGGCTGAGAGCTTCTCACGTCTGCACAACCTTTTCTGTGGTCGATCACGTGAACAGATCTCCTGATATCAGATGCATCAGACATAACAAATACCACAAAGTGTCTCACAGTGGAAGAGCTGTCACACTTCATCATGAACCAACGAGCCTTATTCAAAGTGTTCGATGACCGGGTTCAATTACAATTCTTTAACTGTAAACCTGGAGAAAAGAGGAAATGAGAGTGTGCAGTGACCCGACAAAATGCCCATGCAGAGCTTGAACGGGAATCAGTGACTGATCTTCAGTTTGATGGTTGAACGTGTTTCTGTCCCCCTACAGGCCACCAGTCGTCTGTCAGCAGTGGACACGCTGCCCATGAACCGAATGCTCTCCCACGGCGCCAGATATCTGCAGAAGTATTACTCATCCTGGGCGCAGCAGCAAGGCGGATATGTACGTTAAACACACACACACACACATCTTCTTGTCAATATCTTCTCGAAACATTTAGTTTGATGAGTCCTTTCATCTGTTTCACAGGAGGAAGCCTTCCGCAGTGACGACGACGACGACGATGATGTCCAATGAAATTAAAGGGGGTTTTCTTATCGGACAGCGCCCCCTGCAGCCCTGCAGCGAAACCTTACACTCTGTGTCTTCCCTGAGCGACTAACCCAAACACACCTTCAGCTTGACTTGAAGTGGAGAGCTCAAACCTCCCACCGTTATCACACCTCAGCCATATGGATGAGCCTCTGGATGGCTTTAAACAGGACTCAGGGCTCCGTTCAGTTTACAGGCACATAAAAACAAAACAGACCTGACGAGCATTAAAATATCTATTTTTCTTTCTGTAAATAATAAATTGTTCAGGTCGTTTTGATGCGTCAGAGTCTTAAGAAGGACATTAAACCAAAAAATAAACTTTTTTTTTTAATACTAACTACAGGTATGATTGTTATTGTGATCAAAAGTGTGTTATTCTGGGAGACGTCGGGAAGCTTCAAACATTCTTATGCTGCAGTTTGGTAGACAGTATGTATATTTTCTCATTAAATTTAGTATTTTTTTAGCACTTGCACTTTAAAAAAAACAAAAAAAACTATAATAATACTTTGAGCTGAGAGTTAGAAGGACGTGCCAAGTTGCTTACCTGTGATTGTTTCCGATGTTATTAGCCGCATTTCAGTTTGTTTTTTAACGTTTATCAATGTGTTGACTGTAATTTTGCAAAACAATAAGAGTGTGTGTAATGTATGTATAAAATGATATTAAATAATTTATATGATGAAAGTGTACACGTGTTGTTTTCTTTAAATTGTAGATACTTGATTTTATTGAGTAAGTTTAAGTGGAGACAACACCATCTTGTGGCCAAATGAGGAATAAACCTTACACTGACACAGTTGTGAACTCCATTTACATTTCTGATGACTTATATTTCCCCATTTTTTAAATTTTTTATTCACTTTACCAACTCCTTCCCAAACAAACTTTGTTATAATCATTCTTGTGATAAATTCGGCATTGTAATAATGACCCATAACAGCACTTTGATGAGTTAAATCACTTTGAAAGCTGCTTTACTGCAGAAAGTTCTTCAGTAATTTGGCACGGGAAGCAACAGACCCCTCCAAAATAAAAAGTTATAATTGTTTTATATGTGAGCTCATTATTTATACAAATTAAGCCGAACTAAAGAGGACAGACTCTTAGAGTCAGTGAGCTGTTTAAATTGAGTTTGTAAAGTTATAACTCTTCCTGGCATTAATTAATCTTTAAATTAACATTTTATTGAACAGAGTTTGGTGTGTGTTTCTTTGTCCTTGAGCGCGCTCTGCTCTCTCGTGTCTCCCAGTGAAATGAGATCCAACCCGTTCCCCTGCACACCTTTACCGCCTCAACCTGCTCACCGACAACAAACACGCAGCAGTGCACGGCTCGTCGCTCGGTGTCATCACCTGCAACAATGACGTTTCACTGTGTGTGTCACTCTTTAATTCACCTCTGCCGACTTGTAACGCAGCGGACTATTATGAGGAGTGTGCGTAATGTTTAACGTCATGCACCAGGGTCGGAAATACGTCCCCACGCGGCGCTCGGTCACGGATGACTCTCCATTAACCGTGCGCGCTGTTCATATCAACAAATCCCCCGATCCCTTCAACGAGCCACCGGAGGCTACTTGGCCGCCACCGGGCGCCAAGATGCGGATCTCCAAAGCCAACAAGGGCGCGGTGGTGGTGAGAGCTGTCCGTCGGCATCCGTCTCCTCAACCGGCCAGTCTTGAGAGCCTGGAGGCGGCTTGGAGTGAGAGAGGGCACTCGGAGGAGAATCCACCGGAGAGTTCACCGAGTCATGAGAGGAGAAACGGCGAGGCAGAAGCAGCCGGGAACGGGATGGAAGGTCACGGCGGAGGGCCAGTGCGGAGCAGGAAGAAAGGGTTCAGACCTCCCGATGTGAGGACCATCTTTACCCCGGGAGAGAGAGACCCCAGGGTGAAAGAGGAGTCCGGGGAGGGACACACCTTTGAGCCCGGAGGGGAGAACACCTGGTGTGATGTCTGCTGTTCCTACATCTTCCAGCATGGTCTCACCTGTGCAGGTGAGTCTGAAGATGATGAGTGGAAGGAGGGGGTGTTTGGGTGGGATTCCCAAGATGAGGAGCTCCCTCAGAGAAGTTTTAAGACTCATTTTGATGGACTCAGATTGATTACTACTAATATATTATCTAATATATTATATAATCACATCAATTGCTTTAAATTTGACACATATTCAACAAAATTCAACAAAGAAAATCAAGTTTTCCTTCAAGTTTTCCACCTTCCCATAGACCACCAGTGTGAGACTGGTCATTTCTATAATAAGTCTGTGATCAATAAGCTTTGAAACCATTAAATCAGATGCGTTTAGGACTGTTTTTGAATGTAAATTGACCCCATTGGATGTCTTGGCAAAGAGTATCGGAGTGGATCTACCACTGAGGACAAACAGGTTACGTCCTCTGTCATATTTTTTGAAAATGACTCGTGATTCTTAGACAAAATGTGACATTTATATGAAAATAAATCAGTATTCCACACCAGACTATACATTTCACTATGATTGTATCTGTGGGGCGGCACAGCAAAGAAGGTTCCTGGTTTGAATCTAGGCGTATCCAGGCCAAAGTCATGCACCTAACAGGTTAATTGGTGACTCTAAATTGGTTGTAGGTGTGAATGGTTTGTTTGTCTCTTGGCTACTTGTCCTGGGTGTACCTCGCCTCTCGCCCCAAAGTCAGCTGGGATTGGCTCCAACCCCCTGCGACCCCCAATAAGGATAAGCGGTTACAGAAAATGGATGGATTTTAGTGTTTTTGTGTTAAATACTTAGAAAATTGCACAGTTTGGTTGTTGACATCCTCTGAAATATGAGGATTTCCTGCTTTTATCAGTTTTATTTCACCGTAATCTTTTGGGTTGGTCAAACAAAACAAGTCATTTAATACAATTACCTTCTCTCCAGGAAATTGTGATTATGATTTGTCACTGTTATCTGGTATTTTATGGACTAAACACAACTCTAAACACCCTACAGATGAATCAATAATGGAAATAATTAGGTGACAGCAAAGTTAGGCACCTTATGGACTTGTAGGAAATGTTCAAATATGATAAACATTTGTAGGTAGTGCCTTCCGGCATGCCTTAGGGACCACATGTTGTTTAAATGGAGCTGTTTAAGTGACATAAACAGGCAGGGCTCTGAAACGCAGCCCAGCACATAGAATGCAGTCGGTATGCAGACAGACCGGTCGGTTCAGGTCTGAAGGGAATCGAAGCCTCAGTGTCTCCTCAGAGACAATCTGTGTTGACCTCCCTCTGTCTCTACTAACAATAGAAATCAGAAACATAAAAAAGAAAGGCTGTTCTTCCTCGTGTGCCGGGCTCCTAACATGACTGTCACAGTGCTTTTGTTTGTGTCTTAATGGAAATAAGAGTCAGGAGATTTTGAATATTCAAACAGCTGCTATTTTAAACCTTCATTCACTATTAAAATTTTTTTTAAAATCATCTTTCTCTCCTACTTTCTTTAGTTGTTTGTTCTGTCGTGTAGCTTTAAACGTGACTTGATTTGACTTTCTCTCCTTTTTACCTCATTATATTTATTATATTTATCAAACATAGCTTATATACAGTATGTATACAGTTGAATTCATAACCAAAACACAAGTGAAGTCAGGCGGTTTTGCTGCTTCAATCTCAGATAGATAGATAGATAGATAGATAGATAGATAGATAGATAGATAGATCGATCTAGAACCTAAAAACTAATATCATATTCTACCTTTAAAAGTAATGTAATTTACCGTGTTGTCATTAAATCATTAAACATTTGGCATGACGTTAACAGTAGAAACCACATGAGTTGCTTCCTGTCAATAATGAATTACTCTCTGAGTTCAAAGCTATTTATTGGGCGTTGTTTTGTTCTCCTCGTGGCTTTTTTCATATCCAGCTGTCTGTCCTATATTTTAAGGACAAATATGAACTTCATCTGCTGTAATATTCTATTCTTAAACACAAAAAAAACACGCAGCAACAATGCAAAGATACCGAAACATGACTGACATCTTCTTACTCTGCGTCCGTCCACTTAGCCTTTTAACCTCATTATGTTTACAGACAACGGGCACAATGAGCCCCGTGTTTCCCGTCAGTTTTACCAGCAGCGCTGATGGAGGTTGGGTGTGTAGTATGTGTGTATACATTAAGTGTGTGGGTTGATGTTTCTGCTCATTTAAAAGCCGTTTCCGCAGTTGATTGCCACTCAGGAAGCTTGTGAAAGGTCCATTACTTGATATGAGTGTAATCAAGCTTCCTAAAAGGACGAATATGATTTTAGATAAAACAAGTGGAACATCACAGCGCCAACGCCCTGTAGTAGAGTGTTTCGGTCACTAGTTCACTTATTAATGCATAGAAACAGTCACTTATAAGTCAGTTGAGCAACAACATCAGCCGATCTGTTCAGTTATTTCTTTTAAAAATTAATTTATGTTGCTGGAGGCAGGCTGAACTGACCCAGTTTACAATACAGTGCAGGCCACACCAGCAGGACCACCAGTGGAAGAAGTATTCAGATCCTTTACTTAAAGCCTCTCGCCAACAACTAAAAGTCAGTCCCAGATTTACTCTTGTCTCTTCTTAGGTTCCTCAGTCAACGTCCTCTTCGGTCTATTCTCCTCTGTCATTATGTCCATAGAGGCTGCTGAGCCCGGTTACATTGCTCCGCTTGCCCAGCTCCTGTTCTGGCACGACATCAGCTCTGTTCCCCCTCAGCATTCCCCTGAAAACCTCCTCTTCTCCCCGGTGGTACAAACACTAACTCTCTCCCGGTGCTCTGAGCTCACAGTCTGGGCAGCCCCGGCTAACAAACTGAGCTAACATTAGCTAACAGCAGCTACAGCTGTCAGCAGTTTACTTCACTGTCCATCAGGAAACTCTGTAAATCGCAGAGAGTTGAGGCGGAGCAGCCGGAGGACGTCAGAGGGAAAAAAAGTCCAGTAGCGACTTCTACGGTTGCAGTTGCCGCTGCAGATTGCAACCAAGTGAATACCCCTCTCCTCACTCTCCTGTTCCAAACGTTAAAAAGAAACTACAGTGGCTGCAAAATTTATAGTGTTCGACCCTCCTGACGCCCGCCATAATCTGAACCCTGGTTGTCAGTGATCTCTGGTGGACAAACTATGTAATGAAGACACTGTTTGATGACTTCAAACATGTTTTCTTGCCGACATACGAAAGATACTGAGATATCTTTGATGAGCTGAGATCAGCCGATAACATCTGCCATGCTGACTTATTGATCATCTCTAACTATTCAATAAGTTTAACCATTTTTAGCTTTATTTGGTGAATCAGTGGCTCCTCGGGATGAAAACATACAACACATTATCACACATGCGTGAAATTAAACAATAAATTAAACAGTGTGTTCACATTTCAGTGTTTTTGTGTCTCAAAGTGGGTCAGATAAGACCCGATAAGGATTGGACACTTTCTCTCTCTCTCTCGATCTCGATGTCAGTCTGCCTGTGGGTCTCTCGTCCTTTGTCCCTTTGTCTCGTCCTCTTACAAGGTGAAGTAACAGAAACCTGCTGCAGAGATCAGGAAGTCTTTGTCCGACCGGGTTTAGTGTTGCACCAGATACTCTGTGTGTGTGTGTGTGTGTGTGTTCATTAGTCGTGGGCTGGTACAGATCATTTAAGTGTCTCTAATCGCTCTTTGGTGCTGTGGCATTACAGCTCGATATCCATCTGTTCTCTGGCATAACAGAACAGAAACATAAGCACTTGAATTAATTTAATTTTAAATAACCCCAGGACCTTTCCTCCATTTACTCAGGTACTGTACTCAAAGCAATGTTACATAGAAATTGGTATTTTTGTGATTTGTTGTCTTTCAGCCTTTTATTTCACCAACCACTAAAAGTCAGTCCCAGATTTACTCTTGTCCGGCGGCTTCTTGCTGACTCACTCGCTCATTTTATCTTCTTACCTTCCTCCATCAACGTCCTCTTCTGTCTTTTCTCTTCTGTCATGGTGTCCATAGAGGCTGCTGTGCCCAGCTACATTGCTCGCTTGCCAGGCTCCTGTTCTGGCACGACACCGGCTCGCCCATTCGCCCATACCCCGGACCTGAAAACTCCTGGTGGTACAAACACTAACACTCCCCCCGGTGCTCTGAGCTCACAGTCCGGGCAGCTCGGCTAACAAACCGAGCTAACATTAGCTTACAGCAGCTATAGTTGGCAGCAGTTTACTTCACTGTCCATCAGGAAACTCTGTAAATCACAGAGAGTTGAGGGCGGAGCAGCCAGACGTAGTTTATGATGGAGAATGGAGGCTCATTTTGAACCACTGTGCAAAATACTGAAGCTGCCAACTGTGTGTGTGTGTGTGTGTGTGTGTGTGTGTGTGTGTGTGTGTGTGTGTGGTGGTAGTGTATCTTGTCCCTCGTAGAGCCAAACTGTCACAGCGACTGAACAAACAAAGGATGGCAGCTGACACACACACTTATGCATACAAACACAAATGGGGGTCAGTGTGTGTGTGTGTGTGTGAGGGGAGGGACGAGTACAGAGCTGAGCACAGGCTGAGACACATCATGGGGTGGCAGTGAAGGATGATTTGGATCTACGTGAAGTTAACTTTGGATTTAAATCTGGATTCTGTACGAAGACACGATAGAGAGTGTGTATGAGTGTGTGTCTGTGTGTGAGCAATGGGCTTTGCCAAAAACTTTGGCAAAACTCTGAGGAGAGTGTCTGGATTTTTCTACCGCTTTCCAAAAGTGATGCGACGCTCCGGGCGGCTGGAAGTGATTCTGCTGTGGAGGAACTCCGGTGAGTTTTGGCAACGCAGCAGGGAAGTCTGTTTTTAATTTATTAATGAGACACTCGCTGATCTTCCCCAGGATCAGCAGCTTGTTTGTCCTGCCACTTTCTGTCAGTGGAAACTTATTCGGTGTCCTCGACAAGAGACAAACCCTGTTTACTGTAAACTGAGCTGAACACGTGTGATCTGAAAATATCACGTGTGGGAACAAAATATGAAGTTTAAACTGAGCTGATCTGTTATTAAATATGACGGAAATGAGTAAAAACTGAACACAAAAAAACTACAGTTGAATCTCCAGTATCAGCCACAGGCATTGTGTCTGCAGCTATTTAATGAGTGTGTGTGTGTGTGTGTGTGTGTGTGTGTGTAATATAAGTCTTTATTCTGTCCAGCAAAATAATGACGTGAACGTGTCTGAACATGCTGAAAGAAAGAAAGAAAGAAAGAAAATGGAAATAAAGAAACGACAAAGAACAGATGGCAAACACCTGTCCTCACACACACCACACACCTGTCCTCACACACACACACACACACACACACACACTTTGTCTTCTCGCTACTGTATGAGCATGTGCAGCTCATGATCTGAACAGAATATTCAGTTTACACTTGACTTCAAACTGCTTGTGACATCGAGAGCGTCTAATGACAGCAGGAAACTTATTTAATGTCAACAAACAGCCTGTAGTTACACAGATGACACTTGAGAAGATGATACATTCAGTATTAGTTAAGACTAAGACGTGGATCATCGCTGAATGACGCCTGGTTGCTCAAACAAGCCACCTGTAACAGCACCTACCTGTCAATCAAAGCGTCCACGCTCTTAATCCTGCATAACTTTAAGCCTTAATATCATTTGAACAGGTGAGTTGTATATAAATTCACCCTCAGTACAGTTGTCATAAACGGGGAAATTAGCTATAGAGACCAAAACTGTTTTTTGTACCAGGCTGTAAACATGTTTATTTCTGCTGAGAAGTTGGACATTTTAACATGGGGACTTATGGAGACTGACTCACTTCTGGAGCCAGCCTCAAGTGGACGTTTGAGGAACTGCAGTTTTTGGCACTTCCTGAGTGTGTTGGCTTCACTTCACAACCACAGAGGTTGCCAGACCTTGATTCATAGCCCAGCTCGCTGCTAGCAACTTTTAATGGTATTAGTGAAGACAGTGTGTGTGTGTGTGTGTGTGTGTGTGTGTGTTTCATCAGGTGAGTGTCGAGTAGCTGAGGAGTCATCGTTGGTCTCTCTGCACACACAGACTTGATTAGAGAGTCGGTGTTAAAAATGTTTCACGTACAGGAGAAAAAAAAACCGTCCAGTCTGTCCAGTTTGAGGTTTCTGACCTTTGACCTCTGAACACTCACTGACTTTCACAATAAGAGCCCGCCGTGTGGTGGTGATGATTTACAAGCTGCTGCTGGTGGTTTGTGGCATTACACTAACGACTGTAGTTTCATAAAATATGCATCACAATTACCAACAAATACATTACTTATAAACAACTTAATATTTTTATATTTTAAGTGACAAGACAGATGTTTAATCACATTTTTAACATGAATATCTGATAACTGAAAGAGTCAAGTTTTTTCATATAATTTAAAGGTTCAGTGTATTTCTGTGACTTCCTACAATTTGTTCAGTTCAAAATAGTGTGATATGGGATAAAACGTAAAAAAATAATGTGGTTATTATGGATTTTATGTGAGTAAATATGTAAATAAGTTAAAAGCAATAGAAATAATAGCTGACAGTCAGTCTGTTCATTTTATACATGAGTTTTACTGTAAATTACAGTTTAGTTCGACATTCATCATTATAAAAAAGAGAAGTTTTATAAACGCTGAACTGTAATCTTTTCCTCTAGTGTGTGTGTGTGTGTGTGAGTAGGTGTGTGTGTGTGTGTGTGACTCTCCGCTCACCCGGCTGATTGAGTCTGATCGATTGTCGGCGTCTGGGAAATGCTTTTATCCCTGAGACAGCAGAGAGAGAGGAAAGAGTGGAGGAAGAAGAAGAGAGGATGATAAGCAGCAGCAGAAAGATGAAGAGGAAACATCAGAGATACATTTTCATATTTTAATCATTTTATTACCGATACAGGACATTAACCAAGAGAGGAGAAAGAAATATTCAGATCCTTTCACTGTCGTGTAAGTCCTAATATCACAAAATAAAGAGCAGAGCTGTATTTTCGTCCCGGTGGTCCAAAACTCCTGTGGTACAAACACTAACACTCCACCGGTGATCGAAGCTCACAGCTCGGCTAACAAACTGAGCTAACAGCAGCAGTTTACTTCACTCCGGAGCAGCCGCAGGACATCAGAGGGAAAACCAGAAAACATTTTCTCCATAAAATATGATCCAGTTTCACCAAAATCAGTGAAATAGTTGGTGGTGTGTGACTTAGTGGCGTAAAGAGACACCATTCACCTGATTACAAGTCAGTGTAGCATCAACATGATTTAAAATCTGTTAGTTTATGGTAGAACAGTTGAACAATGTTGCTTTAAAAAGTGGTTGCCAGTTTCTCAAAATGGTAACCAGGCAACCGTTCGTGTTGCGCTCTGCAGTCCAGCTGATATATTTTGTAGTTCGGACATGTGACTGTATCTCTTTCACGTCCATAAATAAACTCATGCAGTGGATGGATGTTTGGATGTGGAAGGCTCTTCCTGTCTTCCCTCTGAGGATCAAGTTCATTGTGAAAGGGGATGATGGAGTGAACGGATGAATGGAGAGTGACGGCAGGAAACTGGACACACACACACACACACACACACACACACACACACACACACACACCGGTCATAATAACAAGGAGGGGAGAAAGAGAGAGTGACTGAGTCAGCAGTCCTACGTCCAGCAGCAGTAGCAGCAGCACCCCTCCTCTCCTGTCTGTGTGTCCATCACACTGTGGCCTCCATTTGACTGTTAAATCACCCACTCAGCACAACAACACACACACACACACACACACACAGGGAAACAGAGAGAGTGGTGGCCACGCAAATCAGCATCTGAAGTCTGATAGAGACTGGAGTGTAGAGGCAGGACACGACCGAGAGACACTGAAAACAACTGCACAGAGAGAGGAGAGAGTGTGTTTGGACAGTGTGTGTGTGATTTACTTTACTGCGTGTGTGTGTGTGAAAGACGAGGTGATGTAATAGATGCTAGCGAGGATGTTGAGGTGTGTGAGATGAAGATGGGAGATGGGAGCAGCCATGTGCAAACTGTCGGATAAAGTCGGGCAGCACATGAAAAAGAGGTCGCCAGGTAGGATCACGGGAACAAACACACACACACACACACACACACATGCCATGTATGTTGTATGTTGCATGTATGTGTTTGTTGGCATCTTTGTCGGAGTGTGTCGTGGTGTATGATGTTTGTTTGTTGACAGGAAGTGAGCAAAAAAGCGTCGCCGTCCTCCTCTTCGTGTTTCGGTATGTAATGGTGCCGCTGGAGTCTGGCCAGTGTTGAAGGTTCAGTGTGTGTTTGTTTGTGTGTTTGTAGGTCTGACACTCCAGTAAAAGTTATAACTCATGAACTAAGGGTGAGCATCATGGGCAAAACTAGTATAATAGGACATGTTTATGTCATTAGAGCCGCAAATAAACTTTAAATTTGAACTTTTAGTCTATAAAATTGTGGAAAATGTCAAAAAACAAGTCTTGAAATTGTTTGGTAGAAAAAGTATTCACGTACTTAATGTTGCAGATGATAAAGTTGGAGCTCATTTTAACTACTTTATGAATAAAAGCCATAAATGTGGAATAAAAAGTCAAATTTCTGCCTTCAAAATACAGTAGAGTACAAGTCATAAAACAGAAATACTCAAGTAAAGTACCTCAAAATCATCAAATCTTCACATTTTAGAAGCTGGAACCAGGAAATATTTGGCTCATTTTGTGCTTTTTAATGACTAAAAACAATCATTTGTTGTCAGTTAATTTTCTCAATTGACTTAATTGTTACAGCTCTAAAACTCACGTTTATCCCATTTGAGAAAAAACGCTCTTATAACCATCGAAATGCCCAAAAATACGTATTTGTTGAGACGTATTTATTTAATAAATTTTAAGTGTTGACAGCATGCAGCTTATATATTATTTCACTGATTTCTATCTAAAATTAAACTTGTCTTTAAGTTATACATTGTGAGTTGTACTGAGACAATATTGAGCTTTTGAAACTTAAATTTAATTTGTTTTTATTTTGTTGAATCAGGAGATAAATAATGATGATACAGCTCAAAGTATTTTTCATACACAGAGGTTTGAACTGCGTCCTTGTGATGGCCCAGTTTTTATTAAACTTCCAACTTTTATTAAACATTTATGAATCTTTCTGCATCGTTTATCTCTTCAGAAACATCCATAAGATTCACTGTCTACCACGTCCCTGTGTTTTCTCATGTATAAGATGTACTGAAGTGATTCTCTGAAATCAGACTGACTGTGGATTATTCAAACCTGTGTAATGTCCTTGTTATGAAACACGTCCTCTTTTAGAATTAACCTGATTTGCATGTAGTTGGCTTTCATTCGCGAAGGGGAACTCGGCTATCATCGAGTTATTTGCATATACGTTAGACACCTGCACGTACCTCACTGTGACTTTCCAGTCAGAGATAAACATTTTCCTTTCCTCGTTTCACATCCACAATCAGTCAATCAATCGATCAATCATTTGATTTGTCCACAGGTTGTAAGTACGCGTGTCACGCAGCGTGCCGGGAGCGAGTGTCACTGGACTGTCATCCTGCAGCTTCACCGGTCAGTCAGGACCAGCTCAACAACAACAACACACCACCTCATGTGAGTACACACTACACTGTGTGTGTGTTATTTCCTGTTTCTCTCTTTCCTGTTTTGGATGAAGCATCTGATTGTTGGATGTTCTCTTTTATCTGTCGTCAGTGTTTCAAGTTTCACTGACTAAGTGAACTAGTTTGGTTAAATTTGTCTTTTTTTAGTGACCTGCTTTATAAAATACTGAGTTTGAGTTGTTGGGTGACCTTTGCAGCTGTTGGCTCGTGGTCTTGTGGTTAAACCTCGACCTGTCCTCTCTTCAGTTTTCTGTGTCACGCAGGTGTTTGCTCTATACAGAACATAGAACTGTTTCTCTACTGGAGTTTACCCAAAGTGCGTCATGGAGTTCTCGTCCAGATTGGCTGAAAGTCAAGATTAATATGTAATTCTTGACTGGCAACGATTAGTCAATTAATCGATTCGTTTTTTAACAATTAAATGAACTGGCTGTGGCTCAGGAGGTAGAGTGGGTCATCCACTAATCAGATGATCGGTGGTTCGATCCCCGGGCATGTCCATGAGCAAGAATGTATGAATGCATGGCAGCCAATACCATCAATGTATGGATGTGTGTGTGTTAAGACTAGAACTCTGCTAACAAGTAAATGAGTAAAGTCCATTTATCTGCTTTGTTAATCGATCAATCGTACTTAAATTGTCCAAATTCTCTGAGTTTAGCTTCTCAGACGTGAATATTTCTGGTTTCTTTCGTCCTCTTAGTTGTCGTTGGAATTAGAATCAGTAGTTGACCCAACAAAATAAATAAAGTGCAAGTATACAAGGATAGAAAATGCAACATCGAGTCTGAACTTTGGCACAAAATATCTTCACTTGGGGTCAGTATCAGCGTTTAACAGTCAGATCTACAGACATCACAGACAGACGTGTTTTTTATGGTTAAACCTGCTTTAAAAACACAGAGGTATTGGTGTAGTACAGCTCATCACCACAAGATGACACTGCAGTCAAACATTTGCACACTGTGGTTTGGTGTTACGCCTCCTCGTCCTTCGATACAGGCAAAAATATGACAACAACTGTGAAGTATTTTATGTATCGTCTCTAGAATAATGTCATTTCCATGTGGACTGAGCTTCTCCTGCAACAAATATTTAAAACATTAGAAAAACACAGTTAAAAAAGGGATTAAGTGGAATGTAATGACAGATCAGACAAAAATAGTTTGTTAATTAATCAATTAAATCAACAGAAAATGAACTGACAGCTTGACAACTTTAAGCAAAAAGTTTCCTAATTTCAGCTTTTCGTTTGTTAAGATTTGTTGCATTTATTCATCAAATGTTATAATAAATGTACAATTTTGGGTTTGAGACTAAATCAAGACATCAATTTAGGCTTTTGGAGACTGTGATGGGCATTTTCAGACGTTTACAGGCTGAATAATTAATAAAGAAAATAATCTGCAGTTAAACGATGAGATAACTGAGCTGTGAAACGATAAAACATTGGACCCCAAGTCAACACACACACCCGCCCATAATGCATCACTCCCCAAGAATGGCTTACATATGTGTGTGTGTGTGTGTGTGAGTGTGTAATTCCTGGAAGACAGCTGGGTGTGCAGCAGCAGCAGGTCTGGTTCATGTTAGAGTGTTTGTGCAGACCACACCAGACTGTATGATGATGTACAACTATATCTGTGTAGTGCTTCAATAACTTTAACAGGGTGTGTGTGTGTGAGTGTGTGTGTGAGCATGCTGCCGGTACATTCAGAGTTATATCACTTCCAGGAAACAGTTACAACATGTGTAACATGATCACACTGTCATACATCTTTGAATAATGATACGGGAGGACTTTCATTTAGAAAATGCGAAACACACATCTAACCCAGAGTCAGGACGTTTTTTAGCCTAGCTTAGCACAAAGACTGGAATCAAAGGGAAACTGCTAGCCTATCTCAAACTGTCAAACGAAAACCGCTCCAAACATGACTTATTATACAATACTTGCTTGACATAAACCCAGTCTGATGACAAAAGTTTTATTTCTGAGTCACTGGTTGGTTCAAGATGTGTTTAGCCTAGCTTAGCACAACGACTGGAATCAAAGGGAAACTGCTAGCCTAGTTCAGTCAATTTGAAACACCTTCCAGCAGCTCCATACCCGACTTATTTTACCCAGAATTAACCCAGAATTAGGTGAAACACTGACAAAAGTTTAATTTCTGAGTCATTGGTTGGTTCAGGATGTGTTTAGCCTAGCTTAGCACAAACACTGGAATCAGAGGGAAACTGCTAGCCTATTTCACTCAAAATGAAACACCTTCCAACTCCATACGTGACTTGTTTTACGCAATATCTCTCTAATGGGACATTTCTTTCACATACAACCAGTTATTTTTAGATTTAAGCCACCTGTAATTATGCCAATATTCAATTCCAGTCTTTCCACTTAATCTGTAGTTACATCATCATGAAACAATAAACCTTCCGCAGACATGAACTCTGGATGACTCTGCCTGGACATTACTCAAATGTTACAAATACTTGCTCGCTGTCTGCACTTGCAAGATGATTTTAAAGGCTGAAATATCCATTATACCTCACAACACAGGATTTTGGGTGAAACCAACAACATGCTGATAGTTTAACTTTTCTGTTTGAAAGAAAGGTCCATGATTCATCACGGAAATCAGCCTTTCATTGACCCAGGTGTTGGTTATGGGAGGATTTTGATTTGTGGTGGTGCTAGACGGGGTCACCAAAATCATTGCAAATCAGCCTTTATAGTCCATTAATGTCCAAACCACGCTTTATTTTATTTTTTATTTTTCTGGCATATATTTCATCAACCCACACTGAAATACTACGACTGTGGTCCCAAATGAGCCAACTTCACACCCCAATGTTTACATCTCATCTGCCAATAACACCAGTTTTAATATTTCCAGTCGTCGCTGAGTGCAGTCTGGGTTTTGGCTCCACACTGATGTGGTTTCTTTTACCCAACATGAGGGGGATTAACTCAGCATATTTCAAACCAGCGCTGATCAAACACGCACACACTGATACTGCTGAGTGGTGCTGAGTACAGTACTGTGGAGGTTTTTTAGGTTATGTCAGTTATTTTTCATGAAAATACATGTTTGGTGTGTTTGCAGCTGGATACGATGGAGTCAGAGGGTGTCAAGTTTTCCCACAGACATGTCAGTATGTTTATTCATTTGTACTGTAGAGATGTATGTATGCATATTCTAGTGGAAAGGTGATATTTTCTCTTATCTGAGATACATATTGGAAAACAAAAGCAGAAACCAGGTGGAAAAAAATGTTGTTCATGTTCTTATACAGTATGTATTTAAATAGATGCTACAGATGTAAAACTGTACTGTATCAAAATAAAGAGCCAAACAACAGAAAGGACATCAGAATTAGTTCATACGCTCCAAAAAAAAAGTGCTCTGGAGCACTTTGAGTTCTCTGGAGAACCTTTTTTCCTGTCTTTGGGAACTGAATACATAAAAACAGTTCTTTAAGTCATAGTTGCAGCACTTTTCGTGCTTTGAAGAACTTTTTTATGTTTAATATTTATTTTCCTTTAAAAGGTTCTTTGGAATACGGATTGCTGGTTCTTTATGTCGACCATTTGCTGCAACTGAACCAATAGGTAAAAGGTTGCTTGCAGAACCGAAAAAGGTTCCCCTATGGCATCACCATGAAGAACCACTTTAGGTTCTAACTCAAACTTTGAGTTCTCTAGAGAACCTCTTTATCCCTAAGAATCATTTTTTTTGGGGGGGGACTGAATGCAAAAAAGAGTTCTTCAAGTCACAATTGCAGAACTTTTGGTGCTTTGAAGAACCTTTTTCTGTTTAATAATCTTTTTTTTTCCTTTTAAAGCTTATTTGGAGTACTGATTACTGGTTCTTTATGTTGACCCTTTGCTGCAAATCAATACGTTTATTTTTAACGGTACACCTTTAGGTTCAAGTTAGAACCTGAAGTGGTTCTTTTTGGTGATGCCACAGGGGAACCTTTTTCGGTTCCACCTAAGAACCAGTAATCAGTATTCCAAAGAACCTTTTAAAGGTAAATAAAAGGTTGTGCAGAGAACTCAAAGTGCAGAGTACTTATCAAGAACCAGTTTTTCTTTGAGTTGTGTGCTTTTGATATCCCAGTTCTCTTTTTAGACATTTGTTTCCCATCAGCTTCTTTCTCCAACTTTAAACAGACTTCTTCTTTTTTTTAAACAATATTTCTGCCTCTGTGCAGAAAAGTGCTGAAGCATCTGAAAGTGCGACTCTGTCGACATAAAGTTCGCACTGTGTTTCTGTCTGCGTGTGGTTTTGTGGTGGAGAAACCATCTAGAAACTGAATGTCAGAGATAATAACATGATATGCAGCCATGGGACAGTCCTAAGCTCTCATGTGTTTCAGTGGAAGTGATGGAAGGAGTCTCTGCGAAGACGTGTTTGTGTTTTTGACTTTGTACTCAGTCAGTTTTTGTGGTCATCAACAAAGTGTTGACAAGCTTTTTAGCCATGATAGCAACGTGTCTTTAGAGATGACAGTGTGGTTTGTTGGTCGGTCCACAACTTTGATCCGAACTGAAATGTCTCAACAACTTTTGGGTGGATTACCTTTGGATACCATTGGGGCTTTGGACCACTGGGAAGAAGAGGGGGAGGTTTTCAGGTCCTGGGGCCTGTGTCGTGTTTACTAGCTAATGTTAGCTCAGTTTGTTAGCCTGCTCAGAAAGAACTCAGTTCACTAGGGGAGTGTTAGTGTTTAAAACGGTCAGATTGATATCAGGGGTTGAAATCAGGCTTTCAATAAAAAAAAAGACAAGTTGACTTACAATACTACAGTACAGAAATCAGGCACTTTGAAGAGTTCAGGAGCTGCAGGCTGATTGAGTTGACTGGTTATCATATTAGTACTGCAGTTAAATAAGCCTGTCTCTGTACTCACACTAATAAGGTCTGATGGCCCAGATTGACGTCAAACTTCAGATTGTATCTCCGCTCTGTCTCTGGTGTCTGGTACTATCGACAATTTCTGTACTGAAAACTGCATTATGCCTAATTTTGGCTCAGTGAGAGGTTCATAATATTTAAAACATACAGCTTTTCACACAGTTGGACTGTGGTGAACGAGAGGCTGATGTCGAGCTACTTCTTCTGGTCGCCAACACAAACACAGTCTTGCAGCGTAAACGCCTCCATGCTTTGGCCGACTGCCATGTGAGATCACTGTTACTGTGATAACTGACACAGGTGTGAGTGTGTGAATCAGTTAGTTATTTAAAGTATTACACACTCAACTCACACTATATGTCTATAGACACAGTGTATCTGTAATAAACAGCCAGCTAATATTACTTACGAGTCCAACAGCAGTCAGCCCAGCTCGGCGTCTGTCTTTCTTTTATTTCACCAAGCTCTCACTAACGACTAAAAGTCAATCCCAGATTTACTCTTGTCCGGCGGCTTCTTGCTCTGTCAATCTCTCATTTTCACGTTTAGCTTCCTCCGTCAACGTCTTCTTCGGTCTTTTTGCCTTTGACGTTATGTCCATAGAGGCTGCTGAGCTTTGTTACATTGCCTGCTCCGGTTCTGGCACGACACTGGCTCCGCTCCCTGTCAGCATTGATGATTTTTGGGCATTTTTACAGACCCAAACAGGTGAATGTATTCAGTATTTCCCTATAATTTCAAAATTATAGGGAAAAAATTAGAGGAATCTGAAAACAAACATATTTATGCGTCACGGAAATATTACTTTCCTTTCTTTATCCCATCTTGTGACCCCTCAAGAGTTATTCTGGGACCTCCTTTTGGGATCATTTATAGCAGTCTCCAGTACAGTTGATGTCAAATGTATTGCCAGAAGAACACTGGATTACACCATCAATTATGTGATTTTTTAGATCACATAAACAGTTTAGTTACTTGATACCTACCCCAACCAAAGACGTGGATTCAGTTGCTGCTTTTGGTAATGTAACATTACTTTCAGAATGAGTAATGAGTAATTATTTACTCTTCCAGTGGTGAACTGGACATACCCACCACCTGAGCGCCTGTACAGTATGAGTCAGAGTTCACTCTCCTCTGCTGTGATTGGTTCAGCTGAAGGGAGAGGCGGTAAATGATCGACAGAACGAGAGAATAACGGGCCATGAGGTCCACTTCCTGTCTGCATGGGAAAGACAAACACAGGCGGAGGGGAGAGGAGTGAAAACAAAGAAGGCAGGAGGAGGGCGAATAAATATGGACAGGGGGGAATGTTCATGTGTTTTCTCTTTGGCTCTAATGGACTCATTAACACCGCCGGGTCAGAGCTGCTGATGACCGATGTCAGATTAAAGACCTCATCAGAAAACAGCAGGAGCTATAAAGTGTAAAGTCAAGTACAGTAACTACACAAGACTTTAATATTTTTAAACCTGCACCTTAATTTCTAATGTTTTTGCGCACCGTCAATGTACGTCCACGAAAAGTGTTTTTGCCACTGACAGGCTCAGATTTTTACTACAAAAGTCTGACAACGTTATGAAAAGATTCTCTACAGAAATAAACATTTTTGTTGAAGAGTAAGATCCTTTTAGGTTCACCAGAAACAGCTTTTTCTTTCTCATCACTTCAATCATCTTGTGAACCCTCAAATTTACGTATTTTAGGACGCACGTTATAGAGTACTCACATTTTAAAGTAATTGTTCAATATTTAGCTTGTTTTCTATGGCAAACCAGTCACATGAATTTATTCAAACATATTTTTGTTTCAAGAGAGATTTATAGTATCTCATATTTTTTTTGGTCTGTAAGTTCTTAAAATAAAGCATGTAAAAATAAGCAGTTCGATTGTCCACCACGCTCACAGTTATCCTGTGTAACATTTAATGCATGTTATTTCACTTTAATTATTATAATTTTACTGAATACGAAGTTGTAACACAACAGGTTTTAGTTTGCTTAAACTCAGCAGGAAGGCGAGCACGAGATAATGTTTTAAGAGTCAGAAAAGTAAATTTAAAAGAAGAAGCAGGAATGTTAATGTGTTTTCCCTCTGAGGTTTTATGGTTGCTCATTAACAGCTATTGGCTGGAGCAGGGTGTGGTAACACTACAGTAAATACACACTCACAAACACACACAGAAGTTTAAACTGCTGTTAAACTGGAGAAAACATATCACAGTGTGGGAACATGTTTCTCTGCCTGTTTGGTTTGTTTACCGCTCTCAGCCTGTCACTATAGTATGACGTAGTTAATGGCTTCACTTTATACTTTCTCTTCGTACAAAGTCTTTGTACTTTTGACCCCTGTTGTGTTCATGTCTCAGCTGTTATGTCACCTGTCATTAGGAGGAAGGTTGCAGTGAGTGTCTGAAGGGTGATTTTTGTGGTTATTTTAAGAAACCCGAATAAGAGCTTCTGTCACCAGACTAGACGTTTATATGATTCTCTAAATGTGGGGTTTAAAAATCTGCTCTTTCTCAACCAAAACATTCCACAAAGTCAACGTGAACAGGCTAAATTTAGTCTGGTTATGTTAGTCAAGATAAATGCGTGTGCACCGGTAGGTTAGATTAATCAGATTGCTTCAGTTCACAATGAAAAAGAGACAGCCAACAAAGCATCGACAGTTTTTTTCCAGTAGTTTTAAATTATACATCATCAATCAGAAAAAGGAACAAAGATTGCCGTGGTGATGATACTTGTTGACTCAGTGTTTCTCTAGTTAAACATGACACAAAGTGCGACTCCAATAAATCATAACTGGCTTTTTCCAGAGTTTTTGATCTCACACGTTCTCAGCTGATGGAGTTTGCAAAGTGTTTGAAAGCTAAGTGAACTTAGAGTTTTTACCTAAGCCCTGTGATGAAGCGGTTATGAAAATGGATGGATCGTAGTTCAGCCAACAAACATAAAAATGGTCAACAATCGTGGCGTCCTGTGCAAAAAGAGAAGAGTCTCAAAACTAAACTAAACGGGTGTCGGTTAACTCAGTCGGTAGAGCATCCACGCCACGTACGGAGGGTTCGAATCTGCGGCCCTTTGCTGCATGTCATCCCCCCATCTCTCTCTCTCTCCCCATATTCCTGTCACTCTTTAGCTGTCTCTATACAATAAAGCTTAAAAAACAAGTACAGTACAGTACAAGTACTGTAAAACAAACAGGTATTAATTTAATTCACCACTTAGTCGGTAGCTCACCTCGTCACCTTGGCGAATCAAAGTAATCAACTGCAGGAGCTTATCAGTTCAAAAATAGTCTGTCCTTACGTGAAGTTTTGTTGTTATTCGTTTGATGAAGTACACATTCATAACTAGATATTACATGATTCATGTTTACAGTGAATATTTTGCAGATACTAAATGTTCTGAGGAAAATTCTTGTTAGTTTGGCATCAGTTTTATCTAAAAACCTGCTAAAGACTTTGTTCTTTGTTGTAATGAGTCAGAAATGGCTACTTCCAGTTCTGGGGAGCTTTTAGTATTACGTAGTTCCTCAACAGAGGCATTAGCTAACTGTTGATCCACATTTGAACTCCTTTCTGTCTTGAATCATTATTCCCTCACAGAGTGTCTGTAGTTCTTCACTTGTGTTGGTGTGTGTGTTATAAATTATAAATAAACAGAGGACAGAAGTTTAACAGTCATAAAATGTTTCTCAGTGGGAAAAATATCAAATTCTGTGGCGCCCAAAACATGAAGATTTCCTCATAACTACTGGGGTGGGGCACACACACACACACACACACACACACACACACACACACACACACACACACACACACACACACAAACCCTGAGTCAGGCAAAGCCATAACTGAAGCCACTAAATCATTGGGGGGGGGGGGTTAAAAAAAGCACACACACAATGTTATTCTAGATGGTTCACCTCCACACAACCTTACAACACAGCTAAAACTACACACACACACACACACACACACACACCTGTTTTATTGCCACAGTGATACAGCTCTGAATAAGTCAAAGTTCAGTGCAGAAACTTTACTGTTTGTTCAGACGACTCTGGTTCGCCCCATTATACTGGATATTAAAGGAAGTAGTTCAAATTTCAAAGCCCTCCGAGGCAAAATGTATTTTGTGACTTTGGGCTGTACAAATAAAATTTGATTTGATTTGATTTGAAATTTTTAAATTTGTTTTCTTGCCAAGAGTTACACAGGAAGTTCGATACCACTCTTACAACTCTAGCCAGCAGCCAGTTAGCATAGCTTAGCATAAAGACTGGGAAACAGGGGGAAACAGCTAGCCTGGCTCTTCACAAATGTAAAACAATCGGCCTACCAGCGCCTCTAAAGTTTACTAATTAACACAATATATCTCGTTTCTTTAATTCGTAGTGTGAAAACAACAATTTGTGCTTTTACAGAGACTTATATTTCCAGTCTATATGCTAAGCTATGCTAATTAGCTGCTGGCTGTAGGTTAAAATTTGATTCTCAACTTGTTCTTAAAGCCGTTTTATGTCCAGTCTTTTGCTCACTGACCATTAAATATAATACTTGACATTGTCGACCATCCCCACTCCGCCCTATCAAACATCTGGTTTCAAACTGTCCTTCCTGTAAACAAACATCATCACCATGTGCTTATCATGCCGTTCTTCCTCTTCGTGTATCTCTCTTAATCTCCCCCCGTTTCCTCCCAGTCCTCTAATCAGCCGCTTATTGTGTTGAGGAAAATACAAACAGGGTGGAGGCTTACCTGCCAAACACAGAGAAGGAAATGGAGGAAGAGTGTGGGAGAAAATGAAACGTGTTGAGATAAAACATGTTTACATAAAAGGCTAATGTCAGTTTTGCAGAGAGAAAGAGAAAGACAGAGATACATGCACATGGAAAGGACAAAATCACGATATAAAGTTTTAATATTTGATAAAATAATTTAGATGTTGTCTCAGAATCCTGTCCTTGGATATGTGAGTATTAATATATATTACACTGTAGGAAAACTGTACAGTATGCATCCAACTGATATTTTAATGTAACATATTTTTATCTTAAGTTACAAACAAACATAATATTTTTCTTCTCTTATGAAGTTCTGAGTAATATTTTTAGTTACCCTGCAAACAGTAAAGAAACAAACATTGGTCAAGCTCGCAAAACTATTTTAAAGCTGCAGTAATCAATATTTTTTTATTAATAATAATTGAAATGATTGTATGTAATGTGAGAACGCACACATAATCATCTCCAACTCTGCAGTTTCCCTCTCACATATGGAGTTTTTTTAGTGTCTTTCAGCTCATTGTTTTGTTTTTTACGCAGGTAACTGTTTTGGTTCACTCTCACTGCTCTCATAGTCTTGTTTCCAGCTTCAGAAAGCAGCTGTTTTCAGTGAAAATGCTCCAAAAATCCACTGTAAATCAAGTTAGCGGAGCATTTAGCAGCTGAAGAGACAGATATTTCCCTCAGGAGTTGGTGGAGACCAAAACAGAGCTAAAAGAAGAAAGAAAATCGAATTTGCATTGGTCAGTTGGCCGCAAACAAACTGCTTTAAATGGCAGTTCAAGTTTGTTTTGAATATAAACTATAGTTTAGCCATAAAAAGGTTTAAATAATTCACTTAATTTAACTTAATTTAAGTTTGGAGTCAGATGAGACAAAAATAAATATGTTGCCAGTGTGTAAAAACTTTTAAACCCACAAAGAAAGAAAACGTTCCAAAGACACCAAACTGTTTCTTCCTGGACTCAAGGAATTAAAAACAAATGTGGCGAGGAAAACAATAGTGAAAATCATAATAACACATGTCAAAACACACAAAGAGGAGAGATTATAAGTCGTTGTGTGAACAGCAAAGACAAACATCAGGCAACCACAAAGATTTATGGCCTAAGAGCTACAGACATTGGAATCAAAAAAGTCTGTGAGATTCATATTATTGTATTTTTAGCAAATCTGGCTGACATTTACAGCTTCTTTTCCAGGCCAACACTCAAATACACAATAGTGTCACAAAACCTGCAGCCCCCAGCGACGAAAAACACTAATTTCCTGAGTTTATACACAGTTCATGACCTGTTTTACAGCTTTTAATGAAAATATTGGCTATATTCTGATGTACTATCCATTCCTCTGCATTGTACGGAGAGACAACGAGATTCACAGACAGCAGAGGCAGTAACAGAGATGAATTATAGCAGCCAGAACAACACTGTAATCTTTGTGGATTTTGAAGGATTAACTCCTCCGTCAGATGCAGGTCTGACAGACAAAGCTCCCCCATCATCAGCTGCCTGTTGCAGAAACAGGACACCAGCAGACGGATTAGAGACCCAACAACAGACGAGTCCCATTGATTTCCTTCATTTTTTTTGGCTCCTAACATGTCCCAACATGGCCAACGACGCATTTTATAGCTGAGTTACAGCAAAACGCCAGCTGAGCCCCACGTCGCCTCCGAGGACTCTCTGGGGTGACAGTTTTTGGTGTGTTACATTGATGTTTGACAAGTTAATGAACCATTTTTGTTCTTTGTGTCTTTTTACTGTTCAACTGTAACACTAGATCCTGCACAGTTCACTGAACAGAAACTCAAATACTCATCATTGTGATGCTAAAACAGGATGTGTTCCCAACATTTAACGAAGTGCTTTATCGTGATTTTGTTTCTATTAGCCGATATTAAAGCAACGTTGCATAGAAATTGATAATTTTGTGATTTAGCACCCCCAGTTTCAGAGAACAATACCACAGTTGTACACATGTATTTGTTATGATTATATTCCATACGATCAGCAGCTACAGCTGGCAGCAGTTTACTTCACTGTCCATCAGGAAACTCTGTAAATCACAGAGAGCTGAGGCGGAGCAGCCGGAGGACATCAGAGGGAAAACCAGAAAACATTTTCTCCATAAAATATGATCCAGTTTCACCAAAATCAGTGAAATAGTTGGTGGTGTGTGACTTAGTGCTACCCTATTTTAGTTTATGTCATGTGACATCTGAAACATAAAAGTGAATGACAACAACAGGTGCTGGTTTCAATAAGCAGCTTTAATGGGCTAAGGGTCTTTTGAGTTTAGGATTTGAGGTGATTCTGGGGTCAAATTATCGAGATAACCCAGTAAACTTTGGAACAGACCTCTTGTATTGTGTGATCACAATCATTGCAGAGAGTTGAAGGTGTCAGAAAAACCTAATCTTCTCCGCTATAAGGGTACCCTAGAGGGCACTGTATCTCATTTTCTCCACTAGAAGTGAATGCTAGATCGCTTCATCATGTTTTCTCCACTAGAAGGGAACCCTAGATGGCACTTCATCTCGTTTTCTCCACTGGAAGTGAATGCTAGATTTCTTCATCATGTTTTCTCCTCTAGAATGGAACCCTAGATGGCACTTCATCTTGTTTTCTCCACTGGAAAGGCACCCTAGATGGCAGCCCTGGAGGGCTTCATCATCATCTTCACTAGAAGGGTACTCTAGAGGGCACTGTATCTCATTTTTGCCACTAGAAGGGTACTTTAGAGGGCACTTCATCACGTTTTCTCCACTGGAAGGGTACTCTAGAGGACTGCATTACATTTTCTGGAAGCACTGTAGAGGACACTTTATCACATTTTCTTGCACACTGGGCCAACATAGAGGGCACTTTATCATGTTTTATCGACCATAGGGGCATCCAAGAGTGCACTTTTACAGCTTTTTTCCTTTTTCAACATGGGGGCACCAGTGCTCATCATAAAACAACTCCCAGCTGAATTTTGTGCACGTGTGCAGGAGACAGGGAAAGTATATCAAGAGGTAAACTGAACTCTGTAAAAGCAAATTCACGTAATTTCTCTGCTTAGCTTGAGGGAGGTTCAAAGAAAAACACAGATCTGTATCAGGGTGGGACGTTTCAGGGGACTCCGCTCTTTATATATGTGTGTGCTGCACAGTCTGTGTTTGTTTGGTCTTAATCTTGGATCCTGTCCTTATCCAGTCGGGCAATCTCAGATACCGACCAGCCCGGGAAGGGGAAAAAACTCACTGTAAATGACACACATTCACCATTCATACGGCCTAAATAGAGCAACGACACACCGACTTTACTGTCAGCAAAATAAAACACACAGATACGCCGTCGGCTGAATGCACGCTGACAGACAGATTGAAACAACAGACAGAGAACAGAAAAGACAGACGAGACATACAAAGAAAACAGACGCATTGCCGTTGTTTTGATAATGAAAACCAACAGAGGTCATATGTCTGTGCTCGCTTAGATATTTTATATTTTTTTATTTATATGAAAAGTTTATTGAAGATTATTATTTAAAGCAGAGTTCAGCTGAAGTCTGTATAGGAAGGAGAGTCTACGAGGGACGGAGAGAGATTGTGTTGGCAGGGTAAGAAAACCTTATCACGGCAATAAATCTTCTTGAATTGAATTAAACTGTGTGTGCGTCTCACAATTCTGTTATTGTGCTGCTGCTGCGAGACAGTTCCTTTAAAGTGTGTAAGTTCTGGCCAGCTGCTTAGCGTTAGCATTAGAAGTAATTTAATTTAGTATTCAGCGAAAAGAATATTATTTTTTTTATGAAAGGGTAATTTCCTCCAAATGATCCCAGGGTCATAAAACTCCCGTCAGTCTCAAATTATTTGCTGTAATATGCACTTTGAGCTGGATATAAACATTCATGTCAGCTTAAAATGTGCGTTTACTGAGGTGAGTTTAATTTAACCTGCGCCACCTCCCTGTCAGGGCTGGATTTAGTCATTTTGTGTGGGAAACTGCAAGCAAAGCCTGAATTCTAACCTTCACTTTTGTTTTTAAATCCAACCTTTCTACACATTTCCTCCAGACTGGCTGTAAGTGTGCATGCTGGGGCTTGATACGAGCTCAGAGTTGATCTCTTCATTGTTTGTATTCTAAACTAGCTTATCACAGTGAGTGGTATCAACAGAGTCGTGCAGTTTACAAGCCCACACTGGTGTGGTTTCCTTCTTACTGTCCCTATTTATAACTAGCTGCTAAAGCTCATTCAGCTAATTCAACACGCGTCACATGCAAAACCATTCATGATTGTGGTATTAGCTAAAATATATAGTGTTAGATACTGACAGAACAATGCTGTGTCTGAGTTTGCGTATTTGCATACTTACACTTGCTATTTTGAGTACATGTGCGTGCACACCATTGACAGTGACGTCACCCACAGGTTTCTGAAGAGCTGTTTTGAAGCTCAAAATCTGTGGAGCCACCTATCGGCACAAACCTGTCAATCAAAGTGTCCACGCTCTTAATTCTGCATAACTTTAAGCCTTAATATAATTTGAACAGGTGAGTTGTATAAAAATTCACCCTCAGTACAGTTGTCATGAACGGGGATATTAGCTATAGAGACCAAAACTGTTTTTTGTACCAGGCTGTAAACATGTTTATTTCTGCTGTGAAGTTGGACATTTTAACATGGGGACTTATGGAGACTGACTCACTTCTGGAGCCAGCCTCAAGTGGACGTTTGAGGAACTGCAGTTTTTGGCACTTCAGCATTGGCTTCACTTCACAGACGCTGAGGTTGCAGCTTGAAGAAGCGGTAAATTGTTGCACTCGTCATTTGCTGTAGGTGCACAATGGCTGTACTCGAATTGAGACAAAGATTAGCACACTACACCAGGAACCACACAGTGTATAAGTGTACTAACAGAAGTTATCTGTACTGAGACGCAGTATATGTTTTCATATGTAGGCTTGAAATACAACCACACATATTATAAACATGTAAATGTGGAGAGATGGGCAGCCACGTAGCAGTGCCCAGGAGGTGAACTACACACTACACACTGGACCTTTAAGTATATTTTGAAGTATAAGCAAGAAATACTTTTGTACTTTACGTAACTTTTACTTGTTGCAGAGTTTTTCTGTATTGTTGTTCCACCACTGACTGCTTTTAAACTTAAACTTGGCTAAAGTCCAGCACCTTATAGTTCTTTTCATGCTGCTCGTCCCTCCCTGCAGCTCCCACTTTAACCATCAATAGCCGTGTAATTCCTCCTCCTCCCCCAGCTGCAGTGTAACCCTACAGGGCTGCAGCGTTTGAATTGAAGCCTGCATCCCTCCTCTCGCTGTCTGTCTGTGATTATGTGATACACCAGGGCTGTGTGTGATCCTCTGACGGCATTCCTCCGCTCTTTGATCACGAGACACTCTGTGTTTTGTCTGTCAGGATGAAATACTGGGCCTCCAGGTGAAACACAGATTGCTATGGGACACACACACACACACACACACACACACACACACACACACACACAGAATAATGTATATCAGTATGTCAAATCCAAACATATACTGCAAGTACCTGCACTCATTCTCTGCAAAAATACAACTCACACACTGCTTTCATGCAATAGTTTGGATCAGTTTCAAAGCCTGAGGCAATGTCAAGCTCAGGTTGGATATTTAACACCTGTAACACCAAAACAAAGGCGTCCACACACACATTCTCACAGGTGTTACAGAGCTCCACACTGCTGTTTCCTGTTTCTGTATCCTTAAGCAGTGAATCTGCTCCTGCTTAGCATTTCGAGGTATGTGTGTGATGTTTGCACCTTCAGGCTTTGGGTTTACACTGTCCTGTATGTTATTAGTCTTGAGTATTCCCAGACCGCAGTCAGATAAGTCTTCCTAACGTTGCTTAAAAGCTCTGTTGGCTCTAGTTAGTGCTCAGCCATTTGACTTGTTGAATTTGGTAGACACACTGTTCAGCTTCATGAATCACTTATTTCACCCATTCAGTGCAGTTGCACTTAATTTTCAAGTGTGACTTTTGACTTAATTTAACAGAAGTGAAGTGTAATCCCACTGTGGTAAATATGTTCAGCTGTACTCGAGTATTTGTTCTGATTACATATGATCAAAACTCACCCAGCTCGGCGTCTGTCTTTCAGCCTTTTATTTCACCAAGCTCTCACTTCTTAGCTTCCTTTTCGTCTCTGTCATTATGTCCATAGAGGCTGCTGAGCCTGGTTACATTGCCTACATGCCCAGCTCCTGTTCTGGCACGACACCAGCTCTGCTCCCTGGTTTCTGAAAACCTCCTCTTCTCCAAAACTCCTGTAAATCACATAGAGTTGAGGGCGGAGCAGCCGGAGGACATCAGAGGGAAAACCAGAAAACATTTTCTCCATAAAATATGATCCAGTTTCACCAAAATCAGTGAAATAGTTGGTGGTGTGTGACTTAGTCTGTTAATCTGTTAGAAAAGTTACACAATGTTGGTTTAAATATGTTCATGTATGGAAGCCTCTGTATTTAAATACCACATCCATAAAATCTAACTGGGTAGCTGTAAAACTTGTTGGTTCTCATGTTTACACACACACACCCACCACTATCTTTACTACCTTTAAATCAGAGAACAGACACACACCCACCTGCAGAATAAAGAGACACACACCCCGCTTAGGAACACACACCTGTTCACGTTCATAAACAACACATATGTCAACATAGTCTCTTGTTTCTATCCCCATCTCTCACTAACACTCACCTGCACAAGGTAACAGCATTTTTACTGAGTGAGGTCATGACAGCCTGAGGGGAAATCCCCTCTCTCTCCCTCTGTCTCTGTCATTTTAGTGTTTTTTTCTAAATATGACACATTCCTCAGAGTTTGACCTTTCACCTTTGGTAATCTCTCAGTGCCCTTCAGCCTAACCTCTCACACAGCGTGACTTCTCACCCTCCACACTTATCTACCCATCCCCTCCCACCATCCCAACAACAACTTTCCCCAAACCAAGTCAATCTTAGCCTAGAACATACAGAAATATCCATTAAATATAAAGAAACTGACCCGTCTCCTTGTCGCTACACCTGTCAAGCTTTCCATTCTCAAAGATAATGCAGTTTACAACGATAATGCTAACAGATTTAGTTTTAGTAGTAATTTTGAAACAATGGGTCCTTTATTTCAGACAGAACTAGGCTTCTCATTTCAAGCTGGTAACTATAGCAGCTAAAATGCTGGCTATCGTTATTTCTATCTAGCAAACTAAGCTGAAGGAATATTATCCTCATGAGTTGGTTAAAAAGACTGTCTTGACTGACATATTGTATTTCCAGTTGATTTGTTTTAAAATTAGAACAATGTTTAAAGGTCTATAGTAGGCACTTGATGGCTACATACATGATATCGTGTTAAAAGAGGCTAAAGCAGACAAGCCCCAGGCCAGAAGTCACCAGTTTACTGTAATCCATTCAACATTTGGCAGTTGTATTCTTGTTTGTTTGAAAGGCTACAACTCTTTCAATGAGGAGTATGAAGAGAAAAGAAAACATCTTTATTACCTCATAACTGTTAATTTACTTTAATCTCGAGGAAATCCGTGTTTAAATCAGGCTAAATAGAAACAACGTGGCTTTAAAATGACAAAGGATGAAGTTTAGGTGGTAAGATTAAGATTTAATTCATCTTTACACCTGGATTAGGTGCTCTGATCTTGCTTTATCCCATTACTGTCTCATCACCCAGGATACATGTGTATGTCACGTGTCAGGTTAGAGCCTGTTGCTGCTTTGAAACTGGATTAATGTTTAACCAGACTTTCAGCTGCAGAAACACACCAGTGTTTCTCACAGGATTTCTTCGTCAGGGACTAAAAATAGACATCACAGGAGATTAAAACCTTTACACGAAACTCAAACCAATTAAATAATGTCTCTTTTAAATAATTGAACACAGTGCAGTTAATGCAGAAAATCTCACAGTATTCACAGATAATCTTAAGTCGTTTGTTTTATTTTGGACATGTAACCAACTAAATTGCTAGTTTTCAAATAAATAACTTAAATAATTAGTACGCAGGCTGCATGTACAGTCCAGAAAAATGTAGGAGAATATCTAAAAATAAGCCAACAGTGACAAATTTCTCTGGGCTTCACGGAGGAAACATGAGGACCTGCCCTTTCTCTGGAATGTATGTAATGTATAACTACGACTGCCGAGCTGCAGATCATCCATCTCACCAAACCACCAGACCACATTCCTCTGCCCAAACCTCTCCATCTCCCTACATCTTGTTCATTATTATACAGCTGTAACTCATAAGTTAGCATATATTTCACTCATATCTTATGACTCCTTCCTCACTTTGCTTTTCTTTATATTTTAATATAATTGTTCAGTGAGAACACAATGTCTGGACTATGAAAGAAGGTTCTTCTGATTTTATGTTTATTATTTTTAGATTTCTTTATGTTAGTATTTACTTTTTCCACTGACAGTATAAAGAATGGACAGCATATGCGTGACGTCACCCACTTGTTTCTAAAGAGTTGTTTTGAAGCCCAAAATTTGTGGCTCTGGCCGCCGCCATCTTGGTAGTCCTGTCTCCTCTAAAAATCGGCAAAGGCGCAGATCATCATGATCGTGAAGCCTGGTTGCCCAAACAAGCCATCTATGTATAACGTGTCCATGCTCTTAATTCTGCATAACTTTAAGCCTTGATATAATTTGAACAGGTGAGTTCTATAAAAATTCACCCTCAGTACAGTTGTCATGAATTTAACCACACAGCATCACTATTTGTTGCTGCACTGATTTGGTTTCATCATTAGAGTTTAATTTTTTACTTATTTTTCACTTTTAATCTGAAACATTTGGTGAATAAAACGTACTGGAGACTACAACCAAAATGTATATTTTAGAGCCATGAGAAGGTTTTAACCTTCCTGTCGTGCCCTCGTGTTAGTCGCAGTACAGTGTCTGCATGTTAGTTAGGAGCTGGAATGTCAGTAATGTTTAACCAGACTGGCTCCAGGCCAAAGTGACTGGACAGCAGATTAACAGCAGTGACCTCACACACACACACACACACACACACACTGTAAAGCTGAGTGTGTGTTTGTCTCGGGTGTGGCTCTCGGGTCTAGTCCAGTAAGGAAACTGGGCTCTTCTAAATACTGAGACTGTTTGAGTGTGTGAGAAACCTGGTCAGGGCTGGTTTCACACGCTCCTACCTGGTCACCTCTGGACAGAGTGCGTGTTCAACTGTGTGTGTGTGTCTGACAGTAGTGAAGTATCCAGATCCTTTACTTAAGTAAAAGCACTAATACCACACTGTAAAAATACTCAGGTTTATTTGGTTGACGCAAGGTCAACGGTACAATGAAAGAAAGAGAGTATTGAGAAAATATCACAAACAAATACTACACTATATAAATGTATAAAGTAAATTAGAGTGTATACAGAAGTATCAAAGTAGCACAAAGTATCAGTCCTGGTATAGTTGTAGCAATAAAACATAATCAAAGTACTCAGTGCAGTAAAATGTCACCTGTGACTGTTGTACTGTTAGATTATTATGACTCGTGTTGATTTCAAAACAGGATTTTGTTGTTGTAGTTGGTTGTTTATTTTGTATAGGACTGCAACTAATTATTATTTCCATCATGGATTCATCTGCTAATTATTATCTCCATTAATTAATCGATTGATTGATTGGTTGGTTGGTTGGTTGGTTGTAAAAATGATGATAATAGTGAGAAGAAGTGACACCGTCACAACCTCAAAATCCAGAAAAATACATTAAAATTATTAAAGTGATTAAAGTAGCAGTGTGTAGGATTCAGTGGTCATGTAGTGGTGTAGTTACCTCGCCTTACCCTCTCCTTTCTAGAGTCCATTCAGGGCAACTGTAGAAATGGTAAGTAAGATAACAAAAACATATAAGTTCGTTTCATTTACAACAAAGACATCATAATTACTCGGACGGTGGAAGTCCTTAGTGTGCTTGCTCTATGAGCCACGCAATTTGCTGAAGATCTGGGTAATGTTATGCCTGGAAATCAAACTTTTTTGGCTTCATGCGCCCCTGAGCACCTTCCATAAGAACGAACACAGCCCCGCCTCTAACGCTGTATCCAGCTATCTTAATAATTCCATGGCGTATCCAAATTTGTGAAACCAGGATATGATGTTTACATGAGTAACACCTCACTGTGATAGAACCAAATACTTGATAATGAATCATGTCCGCTGTGGTAGTTATGTGTCGCAACAACTATACTCCATTTTGACTGATGTTTGCATGAATATTTCCATGTTTTGGAGCCTAAATTATGTAATATGTGAGTAATATTTGCACTAACTAGTGCCTTAATGATTATAAGAACAAAATATTCATGTTTATTGATATTTAATAGCTTCAGTCACGTCACCTGAAGCTTGTAAAGTGTGTATTTCTGTCCTTCTGTGTATCACAGGGACTATGTGGTGGCTTATCTGTGTACAGTGTGTGCCTTGGATGGATCTCTACGGTATTTTAAAGGACAAGATCGTGGTTTGGCTTCCCCAGATGTGCCATATTTATTTTTGGTCCCTTTTCTAACCCCACTGGTTTTAAATTAGAGCCTGTCTATCTAAAAAATCTCCCAGCTTGTCCGCTAGTTGTTCCCAGTGCTGCTGCATGTGTGTGTATGTGTGTGTGTATGGGTTAGGGTTGATTTAGTACAGATGTACCATACATTTCACCCTGCAGCTGAACAACCTGCTTTGCTGATGTTTTTCGGCCTTTATCTGCAGCTGGGTGGGCGATTATACGAACATATAATGTTACAAAATATCTTTGACCCTGCATGTACCTACTGTAGTAGGTTACAAGCTCCTGGAAGCAGCTGAAAACAGAAGGTTCGCTACTTACACTTTTAATTGTCTCTGAGCGCAGTAATAGCTTACAGTTGTTGGCCCTTGAAGAGGCGATATGAGAGACCACCCGTTGAAAACACGAGTAAAACTCTGATCCATTTTTACGACCACATAAACTCAGCAGTTGGCCGGGTTACAGCTCTACTGAACATACTGTATTTTAGGGTTTCAATATGTTTTTTATTTCTTACGTATGATGCATGATGACAGCATGCAGGCGCTATAGGGGCATTTCTGGAGACACACTTGCTGACAGTCCTATTAAACCATATTAGAAACACGAAAACTATATATATAACTTTAGAAAAGCTGCAGTTTGTCAATGCAGCAGCAGGTTTTGTTGATATTTTTAGTAAAATATAAGAAAGAAACCCAAATGACAGCCAGCTAAAACACAAGCTAGCTAAAAAACAGTTGAAATTGGGCTGTTATGAGGTCTCTAGACTGATTCAACATGCTGGTTTGCCTTTTTTGAAATGTTTTATCCGTTATTGTTTATAGGCTAAGTACATGTATGCAGGTATATACGGTAACAAAATAAGACAGCCAAGCTATAGCAGCTCTGTGAAGCTGTACTTGAGCTAAATGCTAATTTTGACATATTTACAATGACAATGTTAACACACTGAGCAACACCTAGTTACAGAAGGTATTTATCATGTTCACTATATTAGTGAAGGGAAGTGAATAGGTTACGTACATGAATGCAGATATACAGTAACATAATAAGGCTACAGCCATGCTAGCAGCTCTATGAGTCTGTAGCTACTTGAGCTAAATGCTAATTTCAACATGTAAACAATGACAATGCTAACACACTAAGCAGCACTTTAGAAGGTATTTATCAGTAATTATCTTGTGTCGAACACTAGCTAATTGGTACAAAATACAGCAAAGTCTCATGGGAATGTTATTCTTATTATTTTGTAGGTAAATTTAGAATGTTGACGATAACGCTAGATGAAAACGCCAAAATTTCTTGGCAACACATCCAACAGTTGCTGACATTTCACTAAAAAACAAAATGTAAACCCCGTTGGACTTGAAATATTTCTGTCTGGACCAAAATGGAGGACGAGCCACAAAGCTGTATCGGCAATGTGAAAGCTGTCAAATTGAAATATAGCTTACATTATGTTTACACCAAATATTTGGTATCACTTGCTTAAATCCAAAAATATTGGCACTGACCTTCAAAACCCACATCGGTCACGACATAATAATACATTTTATTACTAAGTATTCTTGCCACAAAAGGCCAGGCCTCCCTTTCTGTAAAAGGTTAACTGCATCCCTGCACCAAAACCATGCCTTATGGTAAAACCAAACCACACCATATCGAGACTTCTCATTTGGGTTTGGCTGATTTTATCCTCAGCATCCTGTTGTCCAGGGCAAACATTTGCATGACCCCAAAACACATCTCAGATAAAGAGATTTATAGCGTTGGTATTTGCATTATTGGAGTGAGGTAATATCATAACAATATTCTATCATAACTCTGTCATCTGTTGGTTTCTATTTTGTGTGTCATGGCACGTTATTTGCAGATGAACTGATGGTAGAATGGACATAAAAGCTGCCTCCTGTTAGTACAAACTTCATCTTGCCTGAGGACTAGTTTCTGGTTCATCTAGTGGACATTTGTGCGGACTGGAGGCAAAACAAACTGACCATTAACAAACATCTTGGAGGCGAATTTTCTCTAAAAAAAGCTCTAAAAGTAAGAAAAAAGGGTAATTAACCACTTTCAAGCTTTAGGCTTTAGCTCAGCGCTCATTAAAACATTCACTGCAGGTAAAGGAGTGAATAAAAAGTCATGTTGCATTCATTAAAAAACATTTGGTGTTGGTTATTGGCACTTTGGTTGCTAATCAGTTAAAATCCAAAAAAGGATCCATGCAATCAAAGATTACCTCCCACCAACACAGACACACACTCCAGCTTTAAAACCTCCTGGAAATCTTGAAATGTCTGAAAAGGCACATGTTCCACCCAATGAGAAGGGTGCACACATTGGCCTTAGCAATTAAACACACACACACAAAATGCGTCAGTCCAGCAGCAGCAGCTATTAAATGCCTTTGGTGATGTATTTTTAGTTTACTTGATGCGAGCAGAGACAGGAAAAGCATGTTGCACAGGAAAAAACTTAAGCTAGCGTTAGTTTGTTGCCTGTTGATCGAGGTAAGACAGAATATTTTACTTATCCGTGTGTGTTTCTGTGACCTTTGACCTTTTATTTTAGGAATGTGGGTTAACTTTATTCTTGTCGGTGGTGTTTTGTTCAAGAATTTGCTGAGGTTTGAGGGTGACGCCGATAAAGGGGGAAAGAAACCTCTCATTTTGCCTCTGGGCACAAATGACAGCAGGAAGCATGGACGGTATGCTGACTCTTTTGCAGACTGTTAAAGGATAAATCTGGTATCGTAATATCATTGAAAGTTTCAAAAGTTGTGTTTTTATTAGAAGGTTTTAAGAATATTTGACAAAACCTTCCTTAACTTGCAACCTTTATTTGCTCAGTTGTCATTAAGATAGATTTGTTGACAAGCCAGCAATCATGGATTGATCTCAGTCCATTTCCATGATAACTGAGCAAACTCCATCTGCTGACAAAGACTTTGTTTTACTGTTGCAATCGACTGTGTTGAGATTGTTTTGCCAGCCGACTAGTACTTCCAAGTAAAAGAATGAACTTTTCCTGCTTTTTTAAATGTTTATGGTCAGTTGTTTCATTTGTTATTGTGGTTCTGCTGGTTTCAAGACAAAACAGAAGAAGGGGCAACTTAATGAAGGAACTACTCATTTTTACAGGCTGGAAAGTGTGCCAGTTTTTATCTGACTGTTCAGTAACTCTCATTAGACCACCAAAACAATCGAATATGCTGGAAGAAAAGTTCTGAAACCGAGAGAGGAAACTACTGATGTCAAAATTAAAAATTCCATTTGCAGAATCATTCATTCATCCATTTTCCATAACCACTTATTGGGTGTGTGGCAGGGTACACCCTGGACAAGTCACCAATTCATCGCAGATGAATATAGAGACAGACAACCATTCATGCTCACATTCACGTCTACGGGCAATTTAGAGTCACCAATTAACCTATTAACCTGCATGTCTTTGGACTGTGAAGAGGACCCACGCAGACACTGGGAGAACGTGCAAATTCCACACAGAAAAATCTGTTTTCAACCATAGACAATATGAATCAGGGACGTAGTATCCATGACATCATCAGTATGTTTGGCTGCCACCATCTTGGCAGTCCTGCCTTTGCCGCCTCTCAGCTAGTCCTAAAATGGGCAAAAACCTTGAGCATGGGGGGAGCTGAGGCGGGCTGAATGAAGCCCGGTTGCTCAAACTGAGCTGTACCTATAATGGCACCTACCTGTCAATCAAAGCTTCCACACTCTTAATTCTGCATCATCAACTTTAAGCCTTAATATAATTTGAACAGGTAAGTTCTATAAAAATTCACCCTCAGTACAGTTGTCATGAACGGGGAAATTAGCAAAAGAGACCAAAACAGTTTTTTGTACCAGGCTGTAAACACCAGGCTGTGAAGTTGGACATTTTAACATGGGGACTTATGGAGACTGACTCACTTCAGGTACAAAACATAAAAAAAATAGAAGGAACATGCAAAGCAAAATAAAAAGGATTTTCAAGAGCACAACATAAGATAAGACTTTAATGATCCCACATTGGGGAAATTTGCTTGCTACAGCGGGTCACGGTACACAAGAAAGTGGATAAGAAAAGTCTATAAAGAAATACTAAAGAAAAATAGAAAAATAAATGAACTGTAAAAGATAACAGCAAATATTGCCACGAAAAAATGGTTAATATTTTCCAGAATACAGCAGGAGTAAAATAAAACAAATATAAAATGTTAAAGGACCAGTGTGTTGGATTTAGTGGCATCTAGCTCTGTAGTTCGCCTTCGCCTCACCCTTTTTTCCTTCTTAGCACGAAGAAAGCCTAGTGTTAAGTTTTTTGTCTGTTCTGGGCTACTGTAGAAACATGGTGGTTCAAGATGGCGGACTCCGTATAAGAGGACCCCCAGCATCTGCAGATATAAAAGGCTGATTTTAAGGAAACAAAAACACAATTATTCATATTTTCAGATGATTATACACTAATGAAAACATACTGGACCTTTAAAAGACATTCAGGACATTTTTAAAAAGATATATATTGGCTTGTTTTTCTTTAATCTCCATAATAATTTCACAGCTGCAACATAAACCCATTACTCTGCTTCACTCAAAACTGGCCATCAAAGCGCTGATTGGCTGTCGAGTTGTACTTGGGCGTGTCGTCACTGACTGTCATACAGCTGATTGGTTGGCTGCGGTTTACTGCTCGTAGTGGGGCGTGGCCTTACTGTAGCCTGCGGCTGTCACACAGAGAAGTTGGCCCATACATTGTAACAGTAACGAGGACGAGGCGTCGTGAAACGGGAGTTTTACACGGTGCGGAGGGGGTTTTTATTCGGTAACTCGGTCTTTCGAAATGTTAACAGCTAGAGGAGGCTCCATTTTGTGTCTAACTGTCAGTTAGGTGTCTCTCTTTAAAACACGGGAGTTTTGCCGGTGGAGTAAAAGCAGAGTGACGGGAGAAGAGAGGAAGCCGGACCGGGACACCGTTGGAGGAAATCATCCCATACCCGAGCAAACACCGACTACCGCGGGCACAAACGACACCCAGGTCTCGGTGTTTGGAGTTTATTTAAACATTTAACAAGTTAACAATTGATTAACAATTCATTTTGTTTTGGGGGAGGGTTTTTTTTTTTAATGTGGCCGAGTTTGAGTCGAGAGGTTTTCGCCTCAAATGACGTGGAATAGCACGATGAGCAGTGGATACAGTAGTTTGGAGGAGGACTCCGAAGAGTACTTTTTCACGGCCAGGACCTCTTTCTTCAAAAAACCTTCAGGAAAAGTCACAGTGAGCAAGGTAAACATAAAAAACACAGTGTTTAAAGATTTAACCTCCATGTTTGCTGCTTGTGTTTTGTACTTTTTAACAGCCCACTTCAGGCTCATTCAGAACTCCATTTAAACATCTCTGAATTTAACATATCTTGGTTTATTTGCAAAAAAAACATACAAATAAAATATACTGAAGCTGATTTGCATTCATTAGTAGTCATACTTTAATTCGGCATACATCTATTTTTAATAAAAGCACCAATTTATCTTAAAAAATCACTTTTAAACTTGGTTCACCTGTTGTTTCCTGTAACTTTGGCTCAGCAAAATCCAGCATAAAAGCCGCAGAGTTAGTTATAAACCAGAATCAGAATCTGCCAAGTAGGTTTGCACTTACAAGGAATTTGACTTGGTGTAGTTGGCGCAGAATAAACATTAAGTAAAAAAATATAAAAAATATAGGAAGATAAACCAAGTATTAAGATATAAACAATATAAATATATATACAATATCTTCTAAAAACAAAGGAGCTGTAGTGCAAGCTGATGTGCAAGTATGTATAGACATATGTAAGACATGTATACTGTGCCAACTACACTAAATACTTAAAAACATTAAAAACACTGAATTGTTTGTTAAATTTTGGAGCAGGATATGGGAATATTTGCATAACAATGACACCCAGACAGTAGCTTAATCCCGTTTGACAGGTTTAACCTACATTGACAGTAAGAGTATGAATGAGATATGTAACATTTGAAGGGGTTTTAACGCATTTGCATGCTTTTCTTTTTATGATTATTGAATATTTTTATTGAACTTTTCATGTATTTCATGCACACCAATAGACAACAACCACATAGTTCACATACTTCACACATTTTACAAATAAATGATGATTGTGCACTTTGACGTCTAAAAAAATCTGTTAAAGGTTTCCACACGGTCTCAACCTCTGCAGTCTTTCATCACTGCCATCACAGGAACTTATTTGCATGTCAAGATTAATTCTTAAATTGCAGAAGAAGAAGCAGACTGGGATGAACCGGTCAGTGGTTTTTAACCCACAGGGCCTCACATGAGCCCATCACATCCCCAACCTCATGACCCGTTTTGGCTTCAAACCAGACCTTAAATAAAATCACGCATTCCAACGTAGATTTGTGTGCGTCTGTTAAGTCTTTCCTCGCCTGCAGACTGCAGAGAATTAGGTCTAGACTGATCGTTGGATTGAGTTAAAACCAAAGACATTCAGCTTTATCATGTCTGGAACTCAAAAAATTAGGTCACTCCTCAGGTTCTTGTCTGAACACTGACTGACTCCGCTACAGTCTTCAAGTGTCTGCCGCTCACACTGAGCCACTTGTACGCACACATACGTTCACATTCACAGTCCTGCAAACACAGCTGGTTTGTTCCACGCTTTGAAAACTCAGCATACTGTCACAGAATCGAGCTATTCTTCTTCTCTGCCCACTTAATGTCTGTGTGTGTGTGTGTGTGTGTGAGACATGCAGATCCTGCAGCAATGCATGACCCTTCACTTTTCCATAACAGGTCCTCATTCCTCATGTTAGTGTGTGTGTGTGTGTGATGTGCACAATGTGGTCCATCTACAGCGCCGCAAGTGAGATCGTGACCTGTGGTGGACCTGAAATGGGACCCCGGCTGCTGTGTGGTGGTTTCCCGCATGCCAACTGTAATTACATCCAGAGGAGGGACGCGTCCTTTGGGGGGGAAATCTGTGGCACTGCTGTATGAAATGACTGGTTCTGTATCAGAAAAATAGACGATTATCGTGACCGTCTGTGTATTTATGTTTACCGCTGAGTTGTGTAAAGGAGTTTGGGAATTTAGTTTGGGCAATGTGGCAGAAAACTCTGCATGAAGATGTCCAAAGTGGAAGGAGACATTGTTAACTGATTGGAGGTAACATCATGTTTGGATTACAGCTGCAAGAAATGATAATCTCTATCATTTATTTATTATTTTTTGATTGTTTTTCTGATCAATAGTCCAGTCGCACAGATAATCATTTTACAGTGATATGACTTTATCAATATCAGTGGAGGGAAATCAGTTTGTCAGCCAACCAGCACATGCAACTGTAATTGAAGCTACAGCTCATCTGATACTGAATATTTGGGGTGATACTTATATATTTTTTCCTGCAAAAAAAAACACATTTACAGTCCAGATTGTCTTAAAATAATGGTGCATTCATGTGAAATAGGAAATACGGAAGTTAGTTTGTGAATGCATCTGGATCAACCACTGCAAATGAAGCCTTTAACGACATGATTCTGGTCCTGTATTGCTCAGGGGGATCCAGAGTTGATGGGGAAAGTGTTACAGTACAAATAACTAGTAGTACTCTCGCTAACAGTACCTGCAAATGTCACACAGGTCCAGTTAGATTCTGGTGTCGTCCTCACTCTTGTATAGTAGCTACGGTGCAGGTTTGTTTACTTCATCGCTCATTTCCAGCACTGTGGCAACATTTAAAGCACATTATTTTTGACCACAAAAGGGGATGACTGGACGTGCTTTCAGCTCCCAGGAGACGTTTCTCATTAAAGTACCAGGATGTAGAGAAAGTGAAGTTTAATGAGCTCGAGTGTAAACACAGAGACGGAGGACAAACAGACTGACGGGTGATTAAACTGATTCTGGATGGTCAAACAGGGAAATGAGATGTAGCCTTGTGTCCAGAAGAGGATTTATCTCTATCACACACACACACACACACGCATAGACACAAACAGACACACACATTCTTGCCCCCACTCGCCCACTCGTCCACCTTTCCACTGTGTGAATGGTGTTTCTGTCGGGAAAATGTCACGCTTGACCAGTGTGTCTGTGTGTCTCATGAAAAACAGGTTTGATGGTAATCCCACCCAACCCCCCGGACACACACACACACACACACACACACACACACACACACACTGGACAGCTAAAGCAGCTCATCTTCAATTCAAATCATCCCCGCAGACTGTACTGTGGTTTATTCATCATCTTTCCGACATGATGTTTGGAGCTCGTGTTCATGTTGCCACAGAGACACTTCCACTGACAACGACAATAATGAAATGTCTTTATATTACTTTAAACAGGCTTAAAAAAAGTGCTTTACATGACTACAGAAATAGACAAAACATCTCCAGCTGTGCATCAATTTTACGTCTTGTTCAGAGTGTCCAGCATGCACTGAGAACACAGGGTAAGGAATACACTCTTGACAGGTCGCCAGTGTTATTTTAGGGCTGAAACATTGTGAGACACACATATATATTTAGTTTGACACCTTTACTTTGTGTTCTAACAGTAGTACCATTAACAGTCAGTGTGTTTGTCTGTGGTTTTCTGTACGTCACACATTAGCACGGTGCAGAACATTTAATGTAGTTTACTCTGACAGTGCTCGTGTTGTGCTTGTGTAATGAAAGGACATCAGCAGGTCAGCAGTTGGGTCTTCACTTAACAGTGTCAGCTGACCATGAATAAGTTAATATACAGTAGTGTAGGGTGTCAGGAGGTGACCTTAATTGGAACTGGTCGTAAGTAGTCCAAAAACCAGAAGATACACGAGTTTCAGTTTTACATTTGCAGTGCAGCAAAATGTATTCACAAATAAAGTTGTTGCATCAAAGAACTTCCTGCAACGTGGTACAAAAATGTTGTGATGTTCGTTGATTTACTCGATTAGCTAGTTGTCAACTAGTTTGATCATCAACAAATAGTTTTGAGTAACTTTTTAAGAAAAAGTGTCCAAATTCAGCTTCTTAAATCTGAATATTTTCTGGTTTCTTTACTCCCCTGTGACAGCAAACTACAGATCTTTGGGTTGTGGACAAAACATTTGTAGTAGCCCTATATTGTAGTGTGTCTAAAACAAGTTTAAAACAATTCAAAGGCATTGAAAGGAAACATGGAACACCCCCTTCATATGTGTCGGATTACTGTTTTGGCAGCCTAAATAAAGTAAGGTGTTTTCCACATCAGCATGCAGTATTTTGGTTTCATTTCTCACTCTTGGATATCAAACTGTGATACTTTTTTTAGGTACAAGCCAAAATGTTCATTGAAAAACACTTAAAATGAGTCAGTCAATGTCAAGTGCTTAAAGTTGGCATCGGATGCCTGTTCGTACCACCTCAGGAACTTCCCCTGGAGAGTATAGGAACCTTTTGAGGAACTCCTCACCGCAGGGACCCAGGGTTTAAATGAAGTTTCAGGGACATAACTTACCCCCCAAAAACTTCCTGCTCTGGTGGTAGCACTTTCCAAAAGTCCAGGAACTTTCGGGGTGTGGCTTTCTGCGCTAAACGTGTCTGACTGGTCATTGTAGTCGCGTGAAATAATTACAGCTTAAAACGTCAGCAGGCCTAATCTTTGCGTGTCTTTGGATTGTTTTGGTAAAGTAGATAATGGGCAGGAACTTTTTTTGTTCCCGTAAGAGTAGTTCCTGGAAGCAACAGATCTTTGGTTGCAAATGTGACTCCAGTCTTGTTTTGTTTGATGCGATAATCTGTGATTTAATAACATAATTGTGCTTTAGTGCATTCATAATTTAACACAGTATGGATGCTTGTGTCTAAACAACAACTTTCCTGAGTTAAAACGTTTGAAAAGATTGAGGGCTATTTGAGATGAGCTATATCATGAAGCATTAACCCCGTCGCTCTCTGGGAGTTTTCCATTAACGGTGCATCACTCAAGTCACTCCTTAAGGGTGAATTCCCATCCTTTTAGATCAGCTTATGATTGCAGACGCGGTATTAAATGACAGCATTAATATTGGCCCATCACTGTGTGTGTCATATGTTCATGAGATTGTGTCAATCTGGAAAAGGAAATGGTATTTCCACACCAGTCGTGTTGACAAAAAGTGTTCCCGGTAAATAAATGAAGCTGCATTCACCTTTGAAATGATTTGAAGTGGAGTGACCTCACAGTGTTAGGTAATGATGGGCGTTTGTTTGTTGTTCCTCCCCCTCTGCTGACCGCTCAGTCCCAGAGTTAATAGATTTATGGTGCAGTATTTGTACCTGACCACGCCCTGCAGCTCTCCCTGTCCAGGTGCATCATGTTTGTTTCTGTTTTAGACGTACTGTCAGTGATTTCACGCCTCCAGTTTGACCAGTCTTTCTGCTCACTGATAAGATTCATGAAAACTTCTTCGGAAAGCCCGCCCGCACTTTAAAATTAGGTCATTCTCTACAGTCCAGCTAAGATTTCAACTTCCTTATCTGCCGCCGTTGGAGAAGTACGTTATGATTTTTATCTGTGAGGGCAGCTGATAGACAGACTGACTGCCTTAGCGGGAGACAGATACAAATCTTATCTCCCTTTTTGCTTTCTCTTTATCTCGCACTCTGTAAACGTCTGTAACGACCAGCAGCAAACCCGCCACATTCTGCAGACTTTGTACGTTCTGAGCAATTATTGTTTGTTAATTTTTGTCTCCTGTTGCAGTGATTCCTAAGATTTTATTTGCTTGTGACTTCAACAAACATGTTTTAGAGGAAGAAATGCAAAGACTGTAGCATAAATGTCTTGACCTCAAGTTTGCAAACCACACACCTTTTACATTTATGTCCAAGTTACTGCAATAATTTGGTAGGATTTACCACAATTATATGTTGCTGACTGCAACCCAGTCGCCTTCTAGTGTGAAGGAGAAACTATGGTGGCCGCGAAACACATGAAAAATGTGAAATGTCCTATCTGGAGTCAGCGTTTAGTTTGTCTGTTCTGGGCTACTGTAGAAACATGACGGATCAGCATGGCGGACTCCAATAAAGAGGACCCGCAGCATCTCTAGATATAAAAGGCTTGCTTTAAGGTAACCAAAAAAATCGTATTTTCAGGTGATTATACACGACTTAAAACATAAATACAAATATTATATTCCATCCCTGTCATATTCTGTAAATAGAGCCCCCTAAATCGGACACACTGAACCTTTGTGGAAGCTGCTGATCCTTAAATATGATCAATTTAATGCCATAAATGACAAGTATTCAGTGTTTAGATGGAAGAGCCATTAAAACATCAACCAGCATTCAAAGCCCCTTAAAATGTAGTTTAAAATCATAAGGATTTCTCTTTAAATTAGCAACAATCAAAGTTAGAGTTGACAAAAAGTTATATTTAGTTACTTTAATTTATTTTGACAAGAGTTTAACACTTAAAAACTCAGCTAATCTACATTAAGACTGGTTTTTGGTGCCCAAAAATACTCGAGGAAGCAAAACAAAACAGAAAATCTTTGTGAAATAACCAAAATGAGTTCAAAATCTGGCTGAAAATAACGTGTTCATTCATGCAGGATCTCACCACTTTATAAAGCTGACAAAGAAAGCACGTTTCAGGGTCTTTAAAAGTTCACTGGCTTTTACAAACTAGTCCTGTGACTAGTCTCTACATCACCAAGCTTGATGAGATAAAATTAAAATGCTCTCATTGAGAAATAGTGAATCACAGATAAATATATAATCAGACAAACTGTGTCCTGAGAGAGGGACAGTGTTGGCTTATTTTTATTAAAAAGCCAGCTCTGTTAACTTCCCTGTTGTCTTTCCTGTCCTCATGTGAACACGTGAATCCAAATCCATCCATTCCCCCTCTCTAGATTTCCTTCCTCCCTCCATCCAACCTCACCCCCTTGTTCTCGCCTCCTCACCCCTCCATCCCCCCCTTCTCTCCTCCCTTCATCCATTGTATGTCACTTCCTGGCTGTTCTCGGCTCTCTATCCTGTCCTCTCAACACCAACAAGGCCACGCAGGCCTCGCTGTTTCGTAACTAAAGCCATAACAACATCCTACAGGGTTCATATGGGGTCCCAAAAATGAAGCTTGGCTTTGATTTGTAACATGTAGATGGACTGAACTAACACAAACATAATATAGATAATTTTCAAGTTACTTTTATAATTTATTATAAAGTTTTGGCTACATCTTTGTTGAAATCACCAGGTGTTTGTCTAAATTAGTAGTTCATATCCACTACGCAGGCTATTGAATTTAGCTCCTGTAAGAACATCTGAACCAACATTTAGACCCTGAAAATGAAAGTGAAAGTCCAGCTGCTGACGCTCTTCTCGGCAAAGTTCACCCACAGGTTGATTATAGATTGACACCACTGTTGCTGAGTAAAAAGTTTCCACACTAACACTAGAAAGTTAATGTTCCGTCTTAATAAAACACCAAAAATCTAAACACATTTTTCACGGCTTTCAGCAACCGGTTGATCGAGTTTCATGTTGTATAATGGCCCTCATGGACGCCACATAAAATCATAAAAGAGCTCCAGTGTTTACGGTTGGCATGGCAGTGTTGTGAGTCCAAACACTGTAAAGGTTGACTGAAAGAACTTTAAACACAACAGCAATTCACATGAGACTCACAAACACACAATCACTCACATGATGCCCGATCTGCCAGACGACCAACCTGCGGCCTCTTGCTGTGGCAACTGAGGAAGCTGTAATCACAGACTGAAGACGGACTCTTGTGAAATCCTCTTTCATTGTTTTCAATAAACAGACGTGAGACTGCTGCATCAGGGAACTGTAGATCTGATCTGAGACTTCATTCACAGCTTTTTAAAGAGACGCACGATGCTTAGTGGGTCATGAGTTTAATCTGCATCAGTGGACGTGGCCTTATAGTCTTTAGTGAGGTTCAAAGACGGGCAAGGACAGCTCGACTCGCACTCCAACTTGAACTTGCAGGTTTTATAGATGCATTGTAAGGGAAGAGGCTGCTGCCAAGATAAAACTGGTACCAACAAAAGTGCTATAAGCAGAAGAAAGAAGGTTAAAGTCTCCTGAAAATAACAATGCAACAACTTTTAGAGTTTCTTAGTGGATTTATTAAGCCAAAAAGTCAAAATTCGTTGGTTCCAGTGTCTTTAATGTGAATATTTTCTGTTTTTTTTGGTCTTTTACCATTGCAAACTGAATATCTTTGGGTTTTTGGACTGTTGGTCAGATAAAACAAGGCATTTTAAGACGACACCTTGGACCCTAGAAATGTAACGGTAATGTTATCTTCGGTTTCAGTGATTCCCCAAGCAGGGAACTCCAGGGGACAACTCTGCAGTCGTGGTTGCTTTGACTGACAGGTAGTTGTGGTTACAGGTGGCTCGTTTGAGCACACAGGCATCATTCAACCCGCCTCAGCTCCACCAACGATCCACGACGGTCTGTGCTGATGTTTAGATTAGCCGGGAGGCGGGAGACAACTGCCAAGAGACTCTTCAGAAACCTACGGGTGATGTGACGGATAGGACATCTATATTTATACCGTCTATGGTCAGAAAGTGTTCCTCATCTACTGTTAAGCATATTAACTTCGATCTTAACTTTTTTGCAGACGTTTCCATCAAACTTTTCTGATCCAACGCTTCAAAATGAATCAGAAAACATTGATGGAAACACGGATGTCTGGCCACTTTCAGTCTGGACTAAAATAAGTCAACACCTGTTGGATGGAAATGTTGTGCAGACATTCGTGGTCTCCAGAGGATGAAATCTAAAGACTTTGACTTTCCCCTGAACCATTGGAGGTGCACCATTTTTGCTTTTAGTTGAACATTTTAACAACTATTGTAATGAAATTTAGGTCAGACATTCATGTCCCTCTCAGGATGAATGGTGGTGTTAGTCATATCTGTTATCCAGGGTGATACTGGACGATATTACTCAGCAGCAGTGATGTTATAATACTTTCCTCAACCCACCAGACACTTTAAGCTGCTTCACAAGCCTTTAAACACTGACAGAAATATAATTTACAAGGACTTGCTTTACAGTAGATATCAAATTTAATCTAGCCACAGCTTCAACTCAAAAAAATCTTCATGTATGAGCCAACACAGCTGTGTGTGTGTGTTGCAGTCTGGTGTTTTGTCTCTGTTGACTGTCTGCAGGTTATATAAAGCTTTTTATGAGACTTTTTCCCCTCTCCTGCGCTCTGCTTTTCCAAAGGAAACATAAGTGGAATTGTTCTTAACTGTGCGGCCCTCGCTATCTCTTCAAACAGAACCGGAGTGCTGCTTTTATGCCTGGAAACACACACACACACACACACATACACACACCTCCTCGACCACTGCACTGGGCTGTGTTGTATAATAAGATAAATCTGCCTTTGAGAGGAACCTCCTGCGTCATGGAGAATATGAGGTGTTTGTCAGGACTGAGTGCGAGAGAGTAAAGGGAACGATAGAAAGATACTGGGGGTTTATGGTCAGGCAGGATTTTATGATCATTTGCATGCACATAGGAATCACATTTTTGTCCGTTGATCCATCCATTTCCTTCCTCTCACTGGAGGTCGGATCACATCCCAGCTCCTCCTGGAAGATACGGAGGTGTTCCCAGGCCAGATGGGCTATGTAGTCCCACCCAATCAGGTTCTGCGTCTGCCCGAGGTCGCAGATCAGTTGAATATGTCTGAAAAACCTCGAAAGGAAGGCAGGCAGCATCATAGTCAGATGCCCAAACCACCTCAGCTGGCTCCTTTCGGTCACTACCCAAAGCTCATTACACTCATAGGTGAGGGTTGGAACGTAGATGGACTATAAAAAGGCTGCCTTCCCGACAATCCGGTACAACACACCCTTGTTCCCCCCAAACCCCCCCCTCCTTTTCCCGTCCCTCGAAAAGACCCCAGGATCTGGGGGTCTAATTTTTGTTTATCTTTTTTCTTGTCGTTATTAGAAACTCTCTTGAAAGCAACTTCCACCCCGAGAACGATGATATGTTAATGGGAAACACTGAATGATTAAAAAAATTGATAGTTTCTTGATTCATGTCCCAAAAATATGATTACGATGATCAAAAAATGACAAAACGGACAATATAGTAACTGTTCTAGAGCTTTTAATAATATCCCATGATCTTCCTCACCAGATGGAGTTAAAAACATTTTGTAAATCTTCAACATTTTTAAGCCAATATGGACATTTTAGGACTCCAGAACAGCTACTAAATGGAAACTGTGGAGAAATTGTTTTGTCAGCTGCTGTTTTAAAGCTCAAAAATAAACTTTTAACCTCAATATGTTGATAATTCAGTGCTGAAATGAGCTGGTTATGTAGTAAAATAATCAAAATGCCAAACATCCACTTCTTTAAGCTTCTTAAATGTGAAGATCTGCTGCTTTTCTGTCATTATAAATCAAATATCTTTGGGTTTTCCACTCAGCTACCACTTTGAAGACGTCACCTTGTGCTCTGCGAACTCGTGTTGGATATTTTTCACCACTTTTAAAGACTAAACGATACAGTCAGACAGATTAATCAACACTGAGAATAACCATTAGTTTCCGCACTACAATAATTGTCTATATTTATCCAGCTCACAGCTTATGAAGCCCGTCGAGAGTGATAAATCGCACGACCAGCTGCTTTAAACAGACTCTCTACTGTACGGATCCGCTTCAGAGTCTCTGAACAGGTGGTCAAGTGGTTTCTTTCTCCTGCTCCCACTTCATTTTACCTCTCTGAAGAGACTGACCACCTGTAGCATCATGTTACAGGGTCAAACAGCACCAGATGGGAAGGAGTAAACAGGCATTGCTTCAGTTCATCGTGCTTTAAACAGTATTAAATGGAAATAGGCTTTTTATGTTGCTCTTGGACATTTTTCCAATGTTTGTGCTGCAAATGCTGATTACAGTAAATCAGATACGACGCTCAAATCAAGGCCTGCTCTCTCTTCAGGTCTAAAACTTGACACCAAAGTGTGCGACCCACATGAAACATGAAACATGAAGCAAAAGCAAGACCACACGACTTGTTTTTAGCTGAAAGTATGCAGAAAAAATGTTTATTCCACAGTACACAGCGAGCTTCTTCTGATGAATTTTGCTTTTGTTTAGTAAAAGCAGTGGATTAAAACAGAACTTTATCATCATCGTAAAGTTTAGAAGTTTAAATGAATTATTTAAAAAAGTGAGAGGAGCTTTCAGCCCTGTCTTCTCTGTTTGTACGATCACTAATGAAGCATGTCTGTTAGTCTCTGCTGCTCTTTGTCACATACCAGCCTCCAGATAGGAGCTCATCTGGGAGCACTTTAGATCGGCTCTGATCTCCGGTTCGCCATTATCACCAGACCACGGCGCACTTTGAGGCAGTTTTTTTTTTTTGTGGCGTCTTTGATGTGCAAAGGAGAAAGTGAGAGTTAAATGATGATGGATGAGAAGGCGGTGTGTGTGGATGGTGCTCTGATGGTTTTTATCTGGTTGTTTTGTGTTAGGGAGGAGACATTTTTTTGGTGTGTGAGTTAGTGTTGTGGTTGGAGTTTGAGCCTGAGGTGGCTGTTTTTGGAGATGCTGAAGGTCGAGGTGTGAATGTTGGAACGTAACGTGTGAGCAATGTTTCCTTCATTTCTGCATTTAAATGTCTAAAAACCAAAATCTCAAATGTTTCCAACAATGTTCAAACCCAGAGAAATCTCTTATTGTATTCAAAGTAATGGTGCGTTTCATTTGGTCGCTGGTCATTGGCGTTACATCCCCTTTACATCCTCATTGTTATAACTTCCAGGGAAACACAGGATGTGTCAGAGAGTGAGGGAGAAAGTTGGCAAACGTGGCTAAACGTAATATGAACAAAACTTTAATACGCTACCTCATCTGACTCCTCAGATAGATTTTCATTGGCAATGACGGCTGTTTACAATGAAGACAACAACTCCCATGATCCCGCTCTACTTCACAACATCATCAAACTACTTCTTCTGTTATCGTTTTGATGTGAGAGACCCATAAAAACAGCAGAAATTACAAACTGTGCATTTAAATCCAACATGGTATTAATAAGATGTAGACTGGACCAACGTTGGCTGATATGATTTATCAGTGAACGAGAAAATGTAGTACACATAGTTCATTTTCAGTTGCAAAATCAACGACAATCAACAATGAAAGATTTTAGTTTTACAGCTAAAAATTGGCACTATCAAAGGAAAATTAAATTGAATAGTAATGAGGAAAAATGACAAATACTCATTCCTGCTTTTCTTGTATGGTAGCGTATTCATGCCACCCCAACAAAATACATCAACTCTTGTTATAATAAGAAGTTATAGGTTTGTCAGTCATCATATATGATTGCTCAAAGCTACATTGCCTCTTCTTGTTATAACAACATCCCAGTTTATCATGTTATAACGAGAAGTTTACGTCGGTTTTGAGAAATAAGACGATATTGAAGTGGCATCTTCTTATGAAAGAAAAGTTTCTTGTAAACATGGAATACTTTGGTAAATAGTAAAAATAAGAAACAACGTCACAATAACATGAAAAATATTTGTTATGAACGTGAAAAGAATAAAGTTCATCATTACAGTGAGAAACTGGGAAAAGTACTCTGCTACATACGCTGTCGTAGTTTCTGAATATTTTTGTGTTCGGACTGTACTATGTCATCTTGTTTTCTGGTCATCTTTTGCTTTTTAATTATATTTTATAGACGGGTTATAATATTTTTAGACACATTTATTCCACATGCAGCAAAGGGCTGCAGCTTGGAGTTAAACCCAGGCCGCTGTGGTAAGGATTTATCCTTTGTACATCGGGTGCAGGCTCTACCAGGTGAGCTATCAGGGTGCCCCATATAGACGATTTATTGATAAAATATCAGTAAAAACTGTCTGAAAGTCTCAAATATCAATACCTGCCTCCAAAAATCAGCATCTGTCAGGACTTGTATTAATGCGGTAACCTTCTAGAGATGTCTCTACTTCAAATTTCACGCACAAAACTTTAAACCTAGTCCTTTATTGCGATACAAAAACAGTTTTTAGTTTCATATTCAGGGCGTGGAGGTGCTCTGCTGCTGAAGTGGGATCAGTGCTCGGCGTAATGTGTTCAAAAATAACATAAAAAAGCGCGTCGCAGTAAAAGACATTCCACACTCCGCAGTCATCACACCATAACACGCGTAATGCCAGGTTTACACATAATGATGGTGTATAGACTCACACAGTTGCGTGCCAGATAAACCATCATCTTGTGTGTGTGTCATTAGTTGTTTCATGTGACACTTAAAATGGAGAAACAATCCGATGCTGAACTCACACACACACACACACACACACACATCTCACACACACAAAAACCCCTCAAGGTCTGCGGGCTGCGAATGTGCTGCCTGATCATTATGTTGATGTGTGCGGTGGTTTTGAACGTTAAGATTTGGCTCACGGTGGTTGGAGATCATTCAGCCTGTGTTTTGGCTAGCTTAGTGTTGGAGTATATGTTTGGGTTTGTGTGTGTGTGTGTGTGTGTGTGTGTGTGTGTGTTTTAAAGGGATTTTCCACTGTTGCTGAGGTGAAGCAGCTTATCTGACTGGACTGTCATTGTAGTCATCATTACACACACGCTCACAGCAGCACATCTCACAGGTATTGTTTCCCTTGTTTCTATTATCAGGCTCCGTACAGACACACCTGCCTTTCACATCCTCGCTGCGGCCATTGTATCACAGCAATGACTAGAAGTGCTGTGATACCACGTCGTGTAATTTAAGACTCGTTTCTACTTTTTCACATGAATACACCTGGCATGAAATATGGGCTAATTATAGGACAATAAAGGAGACCCTGATCAGGTTTATTTTGACACTGATTTTGATCATTTATGAGCCGTACTGGCTGTTTTCTGTTTTGTGATAGCTGCTGGTGTCTTATTATTAAAAAATAAAACACTGGAATACCTTGAAAATAGCCTTGAAAAGGCCCTTTTTTAACAAAGTGCTTATAAAGAACCTTATAACGTCTCCTGTAACGTCTATTAGTAAATTTTAACTCGTCACCGGCTCTCCGTCTTCTTACTTTGTCGCCTTGATGAGCCCGTTGCCAAAAACTGTAAATTAAATCCAGCATGACTTTACAGCAATCGGCTTTTGACTGCTCTGTTTTATAACGACTGCTGACTCCTAACCAGCCGGTAGGAGCCACAAGTTATGAACTGCTAGGCTGAAAAAAAAACAAAACTTTTGGCCACATTTTGGCCTCAAGAACTGAATATATATACAGTAGAAACCTTTGATATCAACTTGCCCGGCTAACAAACTGAGCTAACAGCAGCTGCAGTTGGCAGCAGTTTCCATGCCTGATATGTTCTGATACGTTCTGATACGAGATGATTAAATTCCCTTTTTATTGTTGGCTTCGTCGCCATCTTGACTGGAAAGAAGTCTGCTGGTACGTCGCCATTTTGGAGAGGTCAACATCCACTAGTAAACAAATATAAAGTGCGTCATTGATTATTTTTTTTACAATCAGTGACTCAGTAGCACAAATATCGGCTGTTAATGATTGGCAGCAGATTGATGGGCATTCCTAGAAATGGCAGTCCCAATCATGTTGTTAACTACATAAAAATAAAAGTCTATTTACAAGTTTTCTGACTCTCTTTGGGCTCAGCTACACTGTCATACTACATGTTGAAAATCAAGTAATTCTGTCCAGCAGAATAAAAAATAAATGATGTTATACCACCTACACATAAACACAGCAATCAACTGTCAAAACTGAGGTCTAATTTGTAAAGACCTTGAGAGATGGAGAGCATGTATCAAAAAGTAAAAGCACTCCTACTGCTAGTACACTAGTGTTCAAGTTATTAGCACGTTAGCATCTGGGGACCAACTTTCATAGAAATCCATTCTTGGACATCAAAGACTCGACTCTCATTGTTGGACCAGCGGACCAACTCTTTTGCTAGAGTCCCACCACAAGTCTGACACAATAGAAACAAAACCGCCGCTGCTGTTGTTGCGTGAACGTAGCATGTCTGTCGACCGTGGGAGCAGAGAGGTGTATTAATATGTGTATGATAGAGTGATATTAATGTTTGCAGAGAGTCTAAAAGCACGTTTGTTTAGCTTACAGAGGCTCTGTACCTCATGTAGGAGGAGTGTCAGACAGCGTGAAGGTTATTTAGTAATAAAGTTGTCAGAAATGAGTGATGGTGAGTTGCTCGTTGTTCTGTTGCTTCATATCTGACTCACGCCGGCTGTTGAGGGGCGGGAGGTGAACCTTGCTTTCACGATCATTCATTACTATGTTCTTGTTTTGTTTGCTTTCGTTGGTGAATGTCTTTTAAATTATATTTAGTCTTCTTGTGGCTTCTTCCTAAAAGTTCAAACACTTCATTAAATAACAGTAACGAGGCTGTTTTTGACATCAAAGTTGATGATGCAGGACTCGGTTTAGGACTGCCTGTAGTTTTGTAACAAGCATGATTTATTATTTAGTCATTTTAGTGTGAGTACATTTTGATCTCTACAGACGTGTGTGTGCATGATGCAATTTTCCGCTCATTATTTCTGTCGGTACATTATATGTTTTTTACAACTGAGAGATCACAAACAAATATGAATTTGTTTGATTTTTTTTATGGTGAAAGGTTGGTGACTCCTTTTCTTTGTATTTGACCTGAAAATATTAAGATTGAAACCGAGCTAACATTAGCTAACAGCAGCTACAGTCGGCAGCAGTGTACTTCACTGTCCATCAGGAAACTCTGTAAATCACAGTTGAGTTGAGGCGGAGCAGCCGGAGGACATCAGAGGGAAAACCAGAAAACATTTTCTCAATAAAATATGATCCAGTTTCACCAAAATCAGTGAAATAGTTGGTGGTGTGTGCCGTAACGCGTTACCTACTTCTCGTGAGCACAAAGTTACATAGTGTGAGAACAGACGTACCAATGACGGAGACACCTTTCACCTGATTACAAGTCAGTGTGACATCGACATGATTTAAAATCTGTTAGTTTATGGTAGAAAAGTTGCACAGTGTTGCTTTGAAGATAGAAGATAATAATTCAGTTACTCCATTGATCAACTGCAACTTTCGTCAGCTTGGTTTCGCTCTGGTACCACTGTAAGGAAGTGGTTTGTTGATCTATTTGTTTAAAGCTAAGATGTCAAGTATTCTGTGTTTGTAGCATTTCAGTGTGAATATTTGCTGATTTTATGTTTTTGTTGGTAAACTGAATATATGAAACGGTTTTCAACTGTAGCTTGGACAAGAAAAGTACACTTTGGCTGATTTGATCACTATTTTGTGGCATCCTATCGACCAAATGATTAATAGAGAAAGTAATCAGCAGATATTCATTCATTACAGCCCTTGTTGCGTATTCGTTTTAAGCCATTTATCTTCCAAAAAGCCCAGTCTCTGACTCCTGCCTTTTATTTTGTTGCATATTTAATCGCTCTGAGTTTTTGACTGCTGCTCAAACAAAACAAGCTATCTGAAGACATTTTTCCACAGAAAAAACAATCAGCAGCTTATTTGCTAATAACAACAATCATTAGTCGAAGCCCTGCATGCACGTACTGACGAATGAAAATCACCAGAGGAAGTCTGGCTTATTGTTGCCTCACAATCACCAAACACACACACCTCTATGCCTCGAGTCTTCCTCCAAGGTCAGAATAACATTTCATAATCTCAAACCCACACATGCTTACTCATAACCCACACACACTCACATATACACACACATATACACAAAAGCACACACCTCTTTTGACCTGTTTCTCAATCCTTCTTGTGTTAACTCATTTTATTTACTTTTACTGTTTGGATTTTGCAATCTTTTGACTTGAGGGACTGTAAATCAAACATGTGCTTGTGTTCATTGATGCGTGTGTGTGTGTGTGTGTGGTTGTTGTAATGAAAGCCATTTCTCAGTCTAATGAGGACATTTCTCAGCGGGCAGTTAGCAGCTCCAGTGTGAGCTGACGATCAGCGTTGTTGGACGGCGTCGTGTTTTTAGTGTTATATTTATCTCCAAGGCAACCAAAGTTAACTGCATGATTAGTGGCCAAAAAGAGGCACAGAGGGACAGTTTGGTTTTTATTAAACATGATGCTATTATTACAGCTAATGAGAGAAAATGCTTTAATTTAATTAGTTAGTCTTTTCTGGTTCCCTGCTACCATTTTCACATCCTCATTCTTCTCCCTCAGTCAGTCTTCTTATTGTTTCTCCTCTTCCTTCTTCACATTTTCCTCCCTTCTCTTCCCCTTTCTTCAAATCTTGCGTATCCTCCTCTTCCTTTACTCTCCTTCTTCGTCCTCTTTACTGCTGTCGGTGAAGGTCTTGATCTCTGGGTGGTCCCCCCTCCTTGTGGTCTCCATAACTGTGCGTCCTGTCCTCTGTCGTCCATGTCGTACTTCATGAAACCACTCTGGAAACATACAGACAGTGCAGCAGTGTGAGGTCAGCAGTCCTCTTTGGTTCACATCATTGTGTCGAGCCCCGGCCTCTTGTCTCCATGTGGTCCAGCTGGTTTAGTCTCCAGGTTTCACTTCTCTGTTTTAAACACAATAGCGTAATTTTCCTCTTTTCTTCCTCTTCTGAAGAAAAAGCTGACTGTTTTTGAGGGTTTACTAATATTTATATATGTGAGTAACAAGAATGAAACAACATGTATTAGCAGCTTTAAGTTAAACAGTTTGGCAGCGGTAACTGAGATGTTTTACTTGTCTGAAATAGAAGATGTAGACCAATTATTACAGTTTGTCTTTGCTGAAACTCGAGAGAAATAACATAAAATTCCCCCAAATCTTGGTTCATCTTTTCAATGCTTCAACAATCACCAGCTCTAAACAATAAACCCTTAAGTCACGAAGTGAAAGCAAAAACATTCTGGCTCTATACTTTGTTTACCCGCTGCTCAACATAATCTTCTTTGTTGGCGAGCCAGGGCGAGGTTTGGAAGCTCCGGAGTTTACCGAGGGCATGCTAATGTACTACTGTAGAAAGGTGGTGAATCCAAAGTAATCCAAACTGGACCAGCAAAGGCAAACCCTCCAGCACTCCTGCCATTCCCAAAGTTTGACACTAGCCTTTGCTGTTTCACTTCATAGCTCTGCAGCTGTGGTGTCTCATCGTCCGTTTGTCTTCGGTTCGTTTGATTGCCTGTTTTTTGCCCGGCACGTTGCCAGTTTGAGGTGTTTGTGGGAACCTATTAAGCCAAAACAAAGACTCATTATACCAATGCAGAGTGCGTTTACCATCTGCCACATAATCAGGAACACAGCCTCAACCCAAGGCATCATGGGTGATCAGTGGACAGGATAGAACAACAATAACTGTTTTCCACATGGAAAAAATGGATAAAGACATCGCGTTTATTTTTAATTCGCCTGCTGCACGAGGCACTCAACTTACTACAAAACAAAGTTTACTTACTTCAGGCCACCAGGCAAGTCCTAATGTCAAACTCTGTTAGAGGATCTTGTTGGGTTGGATTATTTCACGCACATTAAGTATGTAGGTACATGTACTAAGACCAGATGTTTTATGGTTAAATCAAAACCTGTTGTTGTCTAATATAAAAAACAAGAAATATAAGAACCAAATATACATAAAATGAACTACAGTGCACCAAAATGTGTATCATATTTGCCAGTTTCAACCATTATATTCTTTGGATACGCTAATATGAACACTACTGATACATTGATTAGGCCTAAACCTATAAAAATAAGGTTAAATCAAAGGTTTGCAAAGTGATTTACAAACTATTTTAGGCGAGATTAAGAGAATAAAAGTGAATATTATATTATTTATCAAAAGGAGATGCCTAAATGTGGTTGATTTGGTTACAGATAGTTCAGAGATGCTGTAGTTTTGGAGAATTTTACTGTTTTCCCACTTCAACAGATTCAGAAACATAAAAATACCTTTTTTTTTGTATTTGATATAATCAGAAGTTATGTCAAACAGCAATATTAGAGCTCTTAGCTCAATTGTTGAGTGCCTATGGGATAAAATTATATAATTCTAATGGTATAAGCACACAGGAATCGAGCTAAGCAAGTGAACCATGTCTGCAGGAGGCCCACATTGTCAGACTTTGAATACACCCCTGGCTTATATAAGAGTTGGCACTGCATAACAGAGATGAAGAGATCTATGAAAGGCTTAAACATGTCTGCACTGTATCTTCTGTATTGTCCATTAACTCAGGAATGTCCACTCGAGAAGACGACTGCGTGTTTCTGTCCATTAGCCGATCTGTTTATTAAGGAAAGGTGTGAGCACTTCCACTCGTACAGCACATATATGCGCCGTTGTACGTGCATGTGTGTGTACCCATTAGTGCAGGAATGCTGGGAGGAAAGGTGTGTCCGATCTCGACTTCCCCCCATGGACTCAACAGGAAGTAACATAGAGAGGGAGGGAGGGAGGGAGGGGGGGGAGGAGGGTGAGGAGGGTAGAAAAATGGACATTTGATAGTTATGGAGGAGATTTTATGAAAGGTGGTGGTTATGTTTCAGGACTTTGTAGACAGGCTCCATAGCAACATGAACTGACTTAGAAAATTACACTGTGGGAACCTTTATGGAGGTTATACTGAAGGAGATTTAGTAACACTTGATTTCATAAGTCTGTAAATTCCAATAATTTCCAATTAGGTTTTCTACAGGTAGCAGTTATAGGTAAAACAGAGTGTCATCAGTATATTTCCAGTTAAATTATGGCAATTTAATGCTTAACTAGAGAACCAGCAGGTCTACAGGCAAATATACAATTCAACATACATGGAAAATAGAGTTTCCAACAAGTCAATGATTAATACAGACCTGAAACGATTATTCAATTGGCAAAAATGAATCAGTGACCAAAAAGTTCCCAGGTCACAGCTTCTCCAACGTGACGTTTTGCTAGATAACTTGAGGTTTTGAACTTGCATGGTATCAGCAGACTATGAGCCAATTTCCATGAGCCGTGATCAACGGACACAGACTAAAATGCCTCTGGACGCAATTACATAGACCCACAACCAATCAGAAGTCAGAAGTCCTTTCAGAAGTTATCATATCAAACCCGCCCGATGTTAGATAAACGGTTGTGATTGGCCTGACGAGATCTGGGACGAGTGGGAATTTGAATGGGAGACGGCCCAGACGCATCTACCAAACCTGAGCTTGCAGATTTGTCTGGTTCCTAGGTTAGTTTTGAAGTATTTATCAGACAAAACATTTAAGATGTGCTTGTTATATTTTCTGATATTTTGTTGACCAACTTGAGAGAAAAATTGTCAGAATAATTGATAATGAAAGTAACTGTTAGATTAAGTAAAAGTTACTTTGGTTGAACTCTCAGCTAACTAAACTAAAACGACAGTCAGTAATAAATTAGACTTTGAAGCCTCCTCCTTCCACAAAGCTAAACTTGAGCGTGTCTCCTGTCAACATTCATCCTGAGGAGCTAGCCTCACAACAGCGCCTGCTAAAACTGCTAGCCACCACAACATACTTCCAAACATCCAAAAAATATGATTACTTTATACATTGGACAAATGCTGATGTCCAAATCGAGTATAATTGAAACATTGGAGGAAACCAGTATAATATAACCAGTGTAAACTCCCTTGTAAATGTTTTGCTAAATAAAACACCCTTTATTTTGGTCATTTAAAAAATATACTGTAGCCTAGAGGAAGACACATGCTGAAGTAAACAGAGACAGAAGTGTTTCTTGTCTTTCTCGTCTTTTAAAATATGTAGGTTAGATTCAGTTAGCACAGCCAAACCACTGTTTAGTCTGCCTGGGGGACCCATAACACACAAGCACACAGTCTAATGCTTCAGGGTCTATTTTAGCCGAGCTAAGCATGTTTTGTCTGCACACACACACACACACACACACTTGCATAGTGATGTCATCTATTTACCGTCAGTGGATGCAGGCGAGCGTGACAGTGCTAAACAAAGGCAGGAATGCTGCAGGTGTGTGTGATAAAAGGTTGAGGAGAGTTATTCTTGAAACAGCAGTCAGGGAAGAGGCAGACTCTCACATGGAGATAAAACATGATATGATTCCCCTCCTCTGTCTTTCTCTTCTGCTTTTTCCAGTCTTTCCTGAGAGCTCTGGTGCCAAAGCAGCCTGTTCTGCTTTTTTAATGCTTGAGAACTTTTTGCAGGATTTAAATCACCAAAATAAGTCTTTATATGTCTTCCTCATCTGCATTCAGGGCTTCATATGTCACCTCTAAAAGCTCAATTTTTGCCTACAATGTCACCAATAATATCTGTGCCTGCACACGGCATAAAATATCTCTTTTGCTGTTCACATGTCAGGGTATCTGTTACAGTTAAAGGCTTTATTATCCACTAGCAACCTACAGTTTAATGCTTTAAGCAGAGAAGCTACATCAGGCAGCTAAAGGTCACACATTTAATGACTGAATTGGTACCCTGTGTTTTTAGACATAAACATAACACGCAAAAAAATTGAATCACTACATTTTAGTTCTGTCTCATGCCGGGGTCATACTACAGGATATCAACTTGGTTTTAGTCCGATCCAACAGACGTGGGATGTCGAGTTCGGAAACAAGAATAGGCGTCAAACACAAGAAAAGCGCCACATCTGGGACGCCTCTTAACAAAAAGACTAGCATGTTCTCCACAACGACTTCCATGACGAGCACAGAACGCTCTTCTGTGCACTGTAACTGTAAAAGAGGAAGGATGTTATTGGTGCTGTGAGGGCAAACCATGAAACAGATGAGAGGTCACTATCTTTTTTACGCTTTTCTGAACACGCCATGCCACTGTTAGTTTGTTGTTCCCAGAAGTTGATCCCTAGCACCGCCTTCCCCCTGACATCACATACGTCATGAAAGACAGCAAGTGATGATTGGTCTATAATCAACTAATCAGTTGCAGTGGCTATCCTAACAGACAAAAAATATCATGAAGTCAGACCCCGGCATTAATGTGTCCTTATTCTGAATTGAATCTAGTGTGCTGGGATTAGTCTATATGCAGATGATGTTGCTCTGTGACCTAGAGAATTTCCTTTTTTAAATGTTGCTCAAAAACTAAATAGTTGACAATATCTTTTTAATAGTATGACAGACTAGTAGTATTTATCTTTTTTGACAAATAAAAGAAGCTTTTATACTTGACAATACAAAATATATTGTGCTTTTTCTACCAAGAACACAGTGTAAGCTACTTGCCTCAGCATCTGTGTTGATGTTCGACTTAAGATCTGGCTATTAAATGAGATAATTCTGTTTCTAGTACAACTTTATTGAATTGCTGACATGAAAGTTGGACATGAATGAGCTCCTTGATCAAATGTACTTTTATATGTACCGCACAGTGGAATGATGCAGACTTTTTGCATGATTACGTTGCTTATCTGTCATGGCGTGCTAGGCTTTATTGAAACCCAGCTTCTGTCTTTGTCTTCTCCTCCTGTCCTCCTTCCTCCTCTCTGTCCAGTGTTGATCTTCCAGCCTCAGTGGGAGGATTCGCTGTGCTCTTAAATAGGACCATGACCTCATTGTGTTGTAGCTCCGCTGTGCTCGGCCTCTCTTGTTTGTTTGGATTTGGTCGCTCTCACCCTCCCAGTTCCTCTTAACTCTCTCTTCCCTGGAAGTTGCACAGACTGGACTAGACATGCACTCACAAGAGCTACAATTATATTTTCGGGCCAGTACCAACAAAGTGCATCAGGATTTTTCACCTTAAATATGTTGGAGCGAGTGACAGCTTTTCTGAGGAACTGTTTCTGAGTCTCAAATGGGAGGATGTTGCTCTGTGTTCCTGCCATAAAGACTTTTAGTGGAGTGTTTTAGCCTGTCTGAGAATAGAGGATGATGACACACATATGTAGAAACTCCTTTAGGAGCTCAGGAGGGTTAAAAGGTGTCAAAACCATCTATTTAAAGTGCAAATGCGATGACTGTAACCTCCTCATGTCATGAGAAGTGCAGTATGACTTTGTATGACAATCGTCCAATCCTAAGCGCCACTCCTTCCCCTCAATGCACCAATCACAGCTAAGGCTGAAACTGATTATTCATGCAACAGAAAATAAACTATTTTGATAAGCACTTAATCATTTGAGTCACCTTTCAAGCAAAAATACCAAATATTTGATGTTCTTGAATTGTGATAATTTGCTGCATTTCTTCATCCTATATCATGGTGTTGAGTTGTGGGTGTTGGTTCAACAAAACAAGACATTTGAATATGTCGCATTGCTTAATTGCAATTAGAATATTTGGAATTTTATCAACAAATCTGTCAATCGATTCATTGAGAAGCAAGATAACACGGACAATGTTGGTTTTATTCCATCTCCAAAACCAAAATCAATGAATCTATTGGAGGTTAAAAGGTGTCAACATTGACTGAAAGTTGCCTAACTAAACAAGGGGACGACATTGCTTAGGATCAGTCAACTGTGATGAGAATGATAAAGCAGCTCAGTGCAATTGAAGCTGAATTTGAGGCTTACCTTTTGTCACAAGCCAACCAGCATTTTGCCTGAGGAACGCACTAATATTAGATTTGTTTTGGCGTTATCTGACACGTCTCCAAAATGTTTACATATTATCAAATGGAGACTTGAATCTGCATTACTTTGTAGAGGCCTTTAAAGAGGTTTTTGCAAACAAACACTGCACAGTTACAAGAGGAAAGGAGTATCATTTATCATGTTCTTTCTGTATATTTTAACTTTGTTCCTCGTCTTCAGTTTCCTCTTTGTCTGCCTGTCTGTCTGTCTGTGGATGTTAAGATGACAGATAATCTCCTTACCTGTCACTTCCCGGTAATAAGCTTTGACTCATCTGACCTGGCAGGTGCTTAAAGTGAAGACTGTAAAAACCCCCTCAGGTCAAACTTAACGTCAGGATTCTCAGTTAAACAGAAGTCTTTGAAATGAACCAGAAAAATCTGTGTCTTTGTCACTGCTTGAAGGTAACTGAGGAGCTAATGCATGAACTGCCTGAGTGGATTTGTTGAGGTCCACTGTCCTGCGTGTCCTCCTTTAATCCTGATGAGTCAGAGTCTGCAGACATGCAGACAGACAGGTCGCCACCGCTCAGGTGTCAGGAAGTACCTTCAGGTCAGGCAAACAACGCCGTATGCACCAATAATTTAATTTTCTTGGAAACTACAATAAACTTTCATCATATTCTTCATGTCAGCTGACTAATCTGTGGTCTGTATCTAACGTTCTCATCTGTAGGTGACCATCTCATTCATCTCCTTTTAATCCAATCGAAACATACGATAAATGACATGTTGAATGTCGTGATGAGAGCGCTTCAGCTCGCACACAGGCTGGCGTTTCTCTCTCGGAGCCGTAAATCAGCGGACACATTACAAAGAGCTGCAGTGTTTGTGGGTCTGCAGTGTTTGCACATGCTGTATTGGCACCTTGTCTTTGCCTTGAGCAGTGTGTGTTTTCCATATAAGGGTGTATGCGCCTTCAAAGCCTCCCTGGATTCTGCACTATGCGTTTGTGTGTGTGGTTTTTAATAGATGTAGTGGAGAGCTGCACTATGCCCATGTAAGCACACACTTCACTGGAGAATTAAACTCACTGTATTGGCACTCACATATACAGAGACAGACAAGACGGACAGAAGATATAAAACATCAGGACAGACTGTTTTCTACGTCTAAGGATAAAAAGTCTGAAAAAATATGTTGCTTTCCCTTAATGGACTTTAAAAGATGCTCAACAAAAGCACTGTAGAAAAAAATTAAAAAAAAAAAAAAAAAAAAAAAAAAAATTAATAAAATTTTCAGTGGAGGTTTTGCAGAAAAACACTATTATTTTACAGATTTAAAATAGAAATTTAAAATTAAAACAGTTATCCGTAATTTACAGTTATTTGTATACAATAAAAACAATAAAAAAACAGAAAACAACTGTAAATTTATCTGTATTTAACTGTATATTTTTTTCACAGTGAGTCAAATGGAAACCTCAGTAGTAAATTGATAAAGACACAAACTAAACACTAGCTCTTGATAGAGCCTCACATGTTTTCCAACCACTGAAGTTTCTAATTTATACTGGAAGAGGAAGGAGAGGGTGACATGAGGGGGTTGCAATCAGCAACTACACTGCTCGATGTACTTAAATCATGCACACTTGTCCTTTAACGTTCACCGCCAGATGTTTATTATGATGATCAACCATACACTGTGTCAGAAAAACAGTTGAAAGTTACAACACGTTTCTCAGTTAATTAATAAATTGTTTGTCTATAAACTGCAAATAGTGACAAATATCAATAATAACTTCACAGAACCCAAAGAAACATATTTCTTGTTTTATCCAACCAACAGTCCAAAAGTTTGAGTTTACTGTCATGCATGACAAAGAAAAGCAGCAAGCAGTTGTTGGTCAATTCAAATCAGTTCTTTTCTAGCAAATCAAAAGCCCACTTTTTAAATTTTAGTTTTTTTTATTGTCTAAAATCAGATTACTAATGGAGGATTTTTGTATTTCATTCATATTTTCTTATTTACTTACTTATGAAGTGTCTTTTGGTGACATTTCTGCTTTTCCTGCAGCACTTCCTTAAAGTTTCTCTTTCGGGACCCAATAAAAACAACACTGAATGGGTCAATGGTCAGCGTTTGTCTTTATTGGATCTTACTCCACTCCACCGCCTCCTATGACTCTTTCACAGTCATTTAATTCAGTATAAAGTTGTTGATAGTGTTTTATTAGGAGCATAAATGTGTGATTATTGGTGCTGAGCAGTTTGGGTGGAGACGGTCGGTTGTGTTCGTGCCACTTTTTCCTGAAAACCAAACATCTGCATGCAGCCTGAAAACATTTTAATTGGCTCTGAGGTCAGTGGATGTGGCCCTTTACAACTGATTATGTAACATATTTGGCTTTGTCATGTGACCTAAATTATAGTTTGACATGTGTCTTGTGCAGCTGTGTAAAGTATGTTTTTGACCCTGTGTCACTGAGAAGTGTTTATTTCTGGTTGTTAAAGCTCACGTGCAGATGTTCCTCTGTTTGCTGTATACATGTGTCTGCCTGTCATCTTTATCTGGAACTTTCTCTATCAGCCGACCACTGTTTTGACCCTCTGGCCTGTCCCAGCACCTCCGTCTATTTATACATAAACACAGTGTCGACTGCTGCCTGTGGCTGTCTTCACTCCTCACAAACAGCTTGACGAACATGTGTGCGTACATGCCGAGCACATCACGAATCAGTTTTACACACCATTCCAAGTCCACGTGGCCTCCTGTCACTTCAACTAATCAACATTTTCGCCTTTTTTCATGCTTTTTGGACACATTCGCGTGTGATTTGGACGCTCTGTCCTGCAGCGGGTTTCCACGTTTTTGCCTAAAATTAGAAGTCAGTCACACGGCATGGGACCCGGGCTGATTAGAAATGTGTTTTTTTTTTTAGTCATGTGCTGACCCTCCGGGAGCGAGGGCATCCTCACATTTTGAGTGTACGCCTGAGAGCAACACAGTATATTTTCCAGCAAGTGAAAATTGTATGTTTTGTTTCATTCTTAGTGCACAAATATTTCATCTCCTCCCTCCTTATCATTGCACAAGTATGCATGGTCACATGAAAAACACCACAATGCTCTATTTTAGCCTGAAGCATTGTGTGAAGCAATGACATAAAGTATTTATGTACAAAAGGCAAAAAAAAAGCTCCCTTATACTGCCTCCTGATGGGTTTTTGTCATGGTTTCTCTTAAATTAGATTCAATTATTCATCCTATTTATCTGTTTAACTTGTCACGTCTCAAACCAGATAACATTTAGTTTAAATTACTGCTTCTCTTAATCTTAAAATCAAGTTTTTTGGCTTCTCTTCATTTAAAATGCAGCTTTTATTCCACGTTTTCTACCAACATGCAGCTGCTCAAACCGTGAAACGTAAAGCGCCCTCCGACGTTATTAGAAAACTGAAAACTGAAGCACTTTTTCGGCATATTTAAGAAACATATTCGGCCCTTCTTTCGACATTTTCAGCACTTAAACTCATAACTTATAACTTGTTTTACTTGCAGCTCATTTTATGCACCCAAACACTGTCGTGTCACAGTTTCAGGAGATAAGTTCAACACGCTGGTTGATCGTCTTTAACAACTAGAAAGTTAAGCAATTGTGCATTTATCTTAAAATGTTCTGTATTTTATATGTTTATCGTGATCCACTTTGCATGCACGAGAAGTTAGCAAATATGATTAATCTGTACCAGCAAAATAAAATCTCTGAAATACACACTTAATGAAGTGGAAAACATGCACAGACTTTCATTGTGTATATAAAGACGTGTAATCAGTAAGGAGAGAGCTGCAGTAATAACATGACAAATCCGTGTTTTGATTATTGTTATCACTCCCCACCTGTCTGTGTCCTAACATATGTGCTGTGTGTGTTAAATGTTGATTCAGATGAGGAAGGACGCCTCCATGTTTCCCTGCTGCCATTGTCCAAACACACTCTGTATTGTTTTAATGATCTGAGCTGACTTGTGACTTATCGTGTCGCGTTTCCTTTTATTCTTTCTCTCTGTCTCTGTCAGGATGTGGAGAAGGAGAGAGAGTTGCGGACAGAGTTCAGCAGGGAGGAAATCAGGCAGAGGATCGAGCTGTACAACTCGGTGACCAAAGACCACCTCAAAATGACACTCGTGAGTGGACACACACACAAACACACACTGGCTGAGTCAGTGAGTTGTATGTATTTGGCTTGGAGCTTGTTTCTCCTTTTAAAAACAGAAGAAATGTTGTACAAAGCAGTCTTTTATCTACACTGTGGATACTCTGTATGCTGCTGACACGTCCATTAAACTGCTGTATGACATTTAGCACAGTGCCACCATCAAGGATATTAAAGGCACAACTATTCCGCTGTTTTAATGTAAAACCCATTGATATCTAGTATAGCTTTCATTTTGTGTTGATTCTAGTGGGCCCTGTGGACAAAAGCTGTAATGTTTCCACGACCTTATTTTGTTTAATTCAAGGGGAAACCACTGACAGTGTAAAGAATGGTAGGTAGGTTCCTGAAGAGCTGTCTTCAAACTCAAAATCTGTGGATCTAGCCACCGCCATGTTTGTAGTCCTGCTCCTTTCGCCTCCCAGATAGTGTAAAAATCAGCAAAGATATAGATCACTGGTGGATCTGAGCCTGGTTGTTCAAACAAACCATCTGTAACAGCACCTACCTGTCAATCAAAGCGTCCACGCTCATAATTCTGCATAACTTTAAGCCTTAATATAATTTGAACAGGTGAGTTGTATATAAATTCACCCTCAGTACAGTTGTCATGAACGGGGAAATTAGCTATAGAGACCAAAACTGTTTTTTGTACCAGGCTGTAAACATGTTTATTTCTGCTGTGAAGTTGGACATTTTAACATGGGGACTTATGGAGACTGACTCACTTCTGGAGCCAGCCTCAAGTGGACGTTTGAGGAACTGCAGTTTTTGGCACTTCTGCATTGGTTGCAGAGATTGCAGAGGTTGTGGCTTGTGGGAAACCGACCAAATCTGATCCAGTGGCAGACATTAAGAATAACTATAAAAAAATAGCCAATCTTCTTGATGATGGTTTGTTTGTTTATTCCGGTCATAAAAACTCCTTTTAGTACATTTAAGTAAAAGTAAATATACTCCATTACAAGTAAAAGCTGGTGACTCTGTCTTTTCACCAATGAATACATATTAAAGCATTTTAATGATTTAGTTCATCAATGTGGAGCCAGTTTTAGGTACTTTGTATAGTTTAAGTGTCAAAAAATTGTAGTAGAGTAAAAAGAAAATAGCAAGTAAGCATGTTGAAATTGTACTTAAGTAATCAGAGTAACTTATACTATCACTGTTTACATTTGGTCAGGAAAAGGGAGTACAGGTCAGATCACGATCACCAAAGTTACTGACTTGAGTAATGGTTAGCATACCAGCTTTTAACATTGCACCAGCTGACAGCAGGAGTTATCTGTTAAAGTTTCCAACACTAAACTGAACCTGTGGTTTATTGCTGGACTAGTTCGCCCATGTTGGCTCCAAAAAAACAAGACTGAAAGTCTGGAAACAGCAGTTGACGAAACAATCTGCCCAAGAGGTCGATTAGCAAGTGCCAACTTAAATGAGAAGCCATTTAAACATCTGCAATCCCGCTCGGTTTGGGTGAACTCCCATCTGCCGAGGAAGATCATGTGACATGACAAAAAGCTACAGAACAGCTGCTCAATGGTTCTTCTGGTGAGATTGTTAAATGCTCTTTGATGGAGTCTTTGTTGCTCCTGAATAAATAACTCACTCATTCTTTACCTGCTGTAAGAAAAAACATGTTCAGATAAATAAAACACACGGAGTCCTTCGGGCTTTTATATCTCGACATCTGAGGTGTGCTGCTAGAGTTTCAACATCCACGCTGCTCCTCTTCCTCCCAGCATTCCTCAGCAGTCACATCAGAGTGATGTGATGTTATTCCTGCTATTGTTCTCCCCCCACAGTGTTTTCCTTGGCAGCGGGAAAGGTGTCTGAAGTGGTATTCAAACATATGAATGTTACATCGAATATAAATGAAGTGTTGCGGGCGAAGCAGAGGTTCTGAAGTGTCACCTTAAAAATGATAGCACGAGGTGAAAAAAAGGGTTTTTAAAGGAACAGTTGGTAACTTTTGTTGGGTCATAAAGTTCCCTCGAGAATAACCCAGATACTTATTGATGGTTTTAATTTAAAAAAAACACAAATTATAATTATACAAAGGCTTCACCTCAATGAAAAAATTCCTCTGGTCTTGTAAGCTAGCGTTACAAGACCAGAGGAAACATGGCAAAGTTTGGGAGTTTTTTATTACCCTTAGCCAGAAATCCAAATTTCGTGAGTCTTAGTCAAGCGGCAACCTCCGAAGCACCAAAAAACTGCAGTTCCTCAAACGTCCACTTGAGGCTGGCTCCAGAAGTGAGTCAGTCTCCATAAGTCCCCATGTTAAAATGCCACAACTTCACAGCAGAAATAAACATGTTTACAGCCTGGTACAAAAAACAGTTTTGGTCTCTATAGCTAATTTCCCCGTTCATGACAACTGTACTGAGGGTGAATTTTTATACAACTCACCTGTTCAGATTATATTAAGGCTTAAAGTTATGCAGAATTAAGAGCGTGGACGCTTTGATTGACAGGTGGGTGTTGTTACAGATGACTTGTTTGAGCAACCAGGCTTCATTCAGCCCGTCTTAGGTCCACGTCTTTGCCGATTTTTGGATTAGGCGGAGACAGGACTGCCAAGATGGCGGCAGCCAGAGTCACCACGCCGAGCTTCACAACAGCTCTTCAGAAACATGTGGGTGACGTCACGGATACGACGTCCATCCTTTATACTCTCTCTGGTCTCAGCACTGCTGCTGGAGGGAGTGTGGATCGGTTTCAGCAGGCCGTGCTCACATTTTCTGGTCGTGCCCACATGTTAAGCCTCTCTGGAAAGGAGTAGGCCATTCGGTGTCACACATTCAAGACCTGAGATCCGATTTCTCGTTGACCTTTTCGTACCTTGGAAATAATCCTTAAAGGCCTCAGTAGGAGCGACATAGCTTCTGAAGATCTCTGTAGCTGCAAGTAAGAAAACTCCAGGCGAATCCTCCCAACATCGCCATTTTTATTAGCATAATCAACTCTCAAAGGAAGAAGGTGGATAAATACTGTGAAACATGGGACTGTTATGACCTTGTAGACATCATGCGGTCCATGATTTGTTCCTGTGCCTCCTTTTTGTTTCTTATCTTTCGAATAAGTTCCTGGGAAAGTCAGTAAACATGGAAATAAATGCAAAAGCGGATAGTTACGTAAAAAACAAGAAGGAAAAAGTTCATTAATGAGTCAAAAACTTGCTTCTCAACCTCTCTTCGATAACATCAGAGCTGATAGCATCGCTATGTGAAGCTAGCAGACACCTTTTTTTATTTCTAATCCTGTCTTTCACGCCCGTCTTTGTCTCTTTATCACCTCATCTGTGATGGAACAAGTTTCTCTTTGTCATCGTGACTTCTGTTCATACTGATCTCATTTGTCCACTCACGACCTTCACACACCCACACACACACACACACCCTTGCACGCACAGTCCTCCAGGCTCGCAGCACATGGAGTAGTAATGAGATTAAGATGCTCTTCCTCTGTCTGGGGCCATCTGTCCTGCACGACTCGCTGGGCTTATTGGGTGAACTGGTCGCTTTCTGGAGAGATCGAATAGCACGCACTGCGAGCAAACTCTGAATACAGCAAAGTGACTAAAAATACACCGAGTTATTGTGCTGTTTTTGTGTCTTTCATATGAGGTTTTAGGCTGATTTGATTTATGAGCAACTCAGATTTTAATACACTTACTTCAGCAGCTGATTTTGATTTATCTCAACAAACAAACTGTGTGATTCTGCACGTCACAGATAACTAATCAAAAGTTAAGTTTATTTCGTTTTAGTCTTGTTTTTGTCGCGGTAACAAGATCCAGGTGAGTTATTTTTACACTACAGGCACACCGATGACAATAAAAGGACAATAAAATGATAAAACGATGAGGAAATCTGGACTTTACCTCATCACCGCCTCCATCCAATCCAACAGATGCCAAGAAGACAAGAAGTGGCTTTCTGATGTCAAGATTTACGGACACTGACGTTGCCGAACTTGAAATAGTTTCTAATTTAATCAGATTTAATCAGATTTGAAAATGGTCTTAAATTTTGAAATGATGCTTATTAACTGAGACATGTCTGAACGTCTGAACTTTAAAAGCACACAGCAACCCTGGTTATTGAAAAGAAGTCAACAGATGGTGTCCATATTATAAAATAGCACCATAACACTCTCTCCTTCCCTTTCTTTCAGAGTCCTACTGGTGTGTATACCGGTTTCATCAAGGTCCAGATGGACCTGAGGAGGCCGGTGACGGTGCGGGGGGCTCAGAGAGGAGCAGGAGGAGCCGTGGTGGAGGAGGCCTTCTATCTGCCCAGAGGAGTCACCAATACCCTCCACATCAGCTCCAGTAACACAGTCAAACAGGTGGCTGACACACACACACATACACACACACACACGCACATGTCAACACAACTTAATTAGGATCTGATGACATACTGGGTGAAGTCATGGTTCAACAGGAGTGCTGATGTTGAAGTTTTATTAAAAACAGTTCAGTCAGTTTTTAAGTGAGTGACATTTTGATTAACATTAACTGATTGATATATACATTAAAACAACATCTATGAACACACCGAAGGGGAATGTGAATTAAAAAATATTAAAAATAGACAAGAAACCATATTTAAGGAATATTTTTTACAGTGCAGTAAACTGCCGTACTTTAACCACAGCTGTTTAAACATTAAACATTAAACTCCAGGTAACCAGAGTACAGTAAATTGACATAATTATGGGTTTAACTGATGATGATCTGAACACACACCTTCTCTTTTTGGCCCATTGTAAAAGGTACATACTGTACTGCAGGTGCAATAACAGACTCTGAGGTGTTCTGATATAGAAAATAATGCACTCCTGTGTTGTTGTTTGCCCGTCAGGACACTTTGTTTTGTATTCTGACTCAAATATAAATATTTTTATTGTATAAGCTCAATAAATATTAGTTGTAGTGTTGATTCATGGTCAGTTTAAGTACCTAAAACTCAAATTTTAAGGCAAAAACATACTTAAAGCAACATTATGTAGAAATTTGTATTTTACTATTTAGTGCCCCGTTTTTCAGAGTGTGATCCCACTTTGGTGTGTCGTGTATTTGTTATGATTACTTACTAGTCGATGACCATCAAGCAAGGTCAACAACACAAGACATAGCAGCCAGCTAATATTATAAGAAGCCCTGCTCGGCGTTTGTCTTTCAGCCTTTTGCCCAGCTCCTGTTCTAGCACAACACCGGTTGTAAACCTCCTCTTCTTCTTTCCGGTGGTCCGAAACAACTGTGGTACTAAACACTAACACTTCCCCCGGTGCTCTGAGCTCACAGTCTGGGCAGCCCGGCTAACAAACTGAGCTAACATTAGCTAACAGCAGCTACAGTTGTCAGCAGTTTACTTCACTGTCCATCAGGAAACTCTGTAAATCACAGAGAGTTGAGGCGGAGCAGCCGGAGGACATCAGAGGGAAAACCAGAAAACATTTTCTCCATAAAATATGATCCAGTTTCACCAAAATCAGTGAAATAGTTGGTGGTGTGTGACTTGCGTACTTCTCGTGGTCATTATTAAGTTGATATTTGAATGTTTTTGTCCTTGTGTGTGTTTTCAGGTGATCGTCGCCCTGCTGAGCAAGTTCACCGTCGCAGACAACCCGGCCAAATACGCCCTGTACAAACGTTACCGCAGGGAGGAGCAGGGTAAGACACTCGGCGACAGATGCCGCTCATGCCGAGCTCGGTATCAGATACTTTGGCACCGACACAGTGTCGACGATCGGTGTGTGTTTGCGAGTGTGTGCGAAGGGCGTGTGAGTGTATTTCTGAATGCCTCGCCCTCGTGTTGCTGGTTGTTGGATGCCACAGGGCTCTCCCCACTATCAACAGCTCACCAGGAATACCCACACATCTATATAAATACACACACACACACACACACACACACTCTCTCTCTATGAATCAACAGCTGTCGCAGGCTTGACGGGGATATCAAATATTATCTTTCAGGCTATTTAACGTCTCCAAGAAAGGAAGAAGACGGAGTTAATGAGCCTCGCAGGATAAAATGAATCCACTGAACTCGTGTGACTTCTTGTTTGAAGTCTGTGAAACATTTTGCCCCCAAACTTTTATAGAGATTTTGTTTTCTTCCCCCCCTTCGAAGGTCGTGTGTTACGTCTGGTTTCACCTCATTACTGGAGACGTACAGTGAGACTTAGCCTGCTAATAAAAGACAGCGTCTAGACAACAAGTCTCACAACAGATGTATGCACGCGAGCTCATATATAAACCTCCCAGAAAATAGCTAAACGTGGAGTTGTTGAAAATGTGAGGTTTTAGAAATGCAGACCGGTCGGCGACCTTCAGCTTCAGGATTAAACAAAGTGACTCCACTTGAGGTTTGATATCCGCTCTGTTTGTTCTAAGACCTGTTTGAGGTTACAGTAACCTCCAACAGTCACTTTGGTCTCTTAAAGGAACATTCCTGTAAATACACTTATTTGCTGATGGTTAGATATGAAGCTACACACAGCAGCCGGCTGTCCAGAGGTGAAGTTTGTCTGTTAGCTTGTTATATCTTGTTTAATTCGTACAAAAAGTAGTTTTATAGTGACGCTTTAAAGGTCTTGGAGCCAGGACGGAGTCCTCATCTTATGTGATGTTAATTGATCTTGTTGATTGATCTTAATTGGAGTACAAGTACCTTGATTTTAAGTAAAAGTACTCGCTGCTCTGTGATACAGTTCAGTCTCCCTCTCTGTTTTTGTAAATGACTGTGGTCGTTAATGTGCCGCACCCATCCTTTGATCGCCTGCCATCCCTGTTTACACACACACACACACACACACACATTCGTGTTTAACTGCAGCCACCACAGCGGCGGCTGCATGTATGTGGCTTGAAGGAACGAACTAAATTAATCTGTGTGTGTGTGTGTGTCTCCTGCAGTGTATGTGTGTAAGCTGGCGGATGGCGAGCAGCCGCTGTTTCTTCGTCTGGTGGCGGGACCCGACACCGACACGCTCAGCTTCGTACTGAGAGAACAGCAGACTGGAGAAGTCATGGTAACACTGATTCACCGTTTTCTCCTCCTCATCATCCTTCCTGTTTCCTTCTCTACTTCTCTTTCCTTCCTTCGAGTTGTTCCTCTCTTGTTCTTCCTTCTTATCTTTCTCCTTTCCTTTATTTTACTCCTTTTAAGGAAGTCCATTTCTGCCAGTTAAAGAAAAAAAAACAGATGAAAGGTTAGTCGTGATAAAATTAAAATGCATTCAGGCAACCGACAACACAGTAGTAAACGTGGAGGACGCAAGAATGTAAAGTTTGGGTTCTCTTAGACTAGAAAAGGATGAGAAGCCGTCTGTCTTCTTGTAAACTTCTATCAGATGATGGGAAATAATCTCAGAGTGAATCTAGCTGTAGTCTGTAAGCAGTGATCCTGTGAGGCTAAGGCAAAGACTTCCTTTCCTTGTTCATCTTTCTCAGTCCTCCTCTTCACCTTCTTCCCTTCCTTTTCCTTCTTCCTGCAGCCTTTCCTTCCTTTGCCTCATCTATGTATTAGTAACAGGCAGTAACATGATAAATACATGATACAGTTATTCTTGGCATTATTATCCTTTCTGATAATGAAATAATCATAACAAGAGTCACTTCCATGACCATAAAAGAAGGAAAAAGGAGCGACCACACCGACTTTACAGTCAATCCTTCGTCATCCAAAACAAATAAAACACTAAGACGTGCTGCATAAATAAAGTTTGTTTGTCCGCTCCTCTCCTCAGTGGGACGCCTTCTCCATCCCCGAGCTGCGTAACTTCCTGCGGATCCTCGACAAGGAGGAGGACGAGCAGAGGCAGGCGGTGATTCGCCGCTACGAGGCCTACCGCCAGAGACTGCAGGAGGCTCTGAGGGAGGTCAGAGGGCCTTCTTAGAGGATTAACCCTCCTCCCATGAAACAGGACTACTGCCCCCTAGAGGGAAGGAGGAGGTTTCTTCTTTTTTTTTTTTTTATTAACCTTCCTCAGAGGAGAAAATAGTGTAAATTTTGATGGAGAGAGCGGGATGAGAAGAGAGGATTCATCGCCCGGATGAAGGGATGATACAGACAGAAAGAGGGATGACGTGAAGACAAACTGAGAGACACGAAGCGAATAAACGGACAGAAATCGGACGGATGCTGCTGGATGTTGGACTCAGTCTGGATTAAAGACTTCACACTGCTGCCTGCAGTCCGTCTGCTCACACCAAAGATTCACTTAATGTGCCATATTCATTCATCCTCTCTCTTCGTCCATCCCTCTCTTGCTCTTCCTCTTCTTCTTCCTCTTCTCTGTCCTGCTGTCACATAATTTATGCAGATTCCTCTTCGTTTCCCCTTTTTATCCTCTTAAACTTGTGAAAGACTCAAGGCCATATGTTGAGTTAGAGTTTTATTTAATTTGTTTTAAAGGTCTGTACATATTTTTTTTCCTCTTAATTTATATGGGTGAAGCTTTTTTTTATTTTGTTTTCTTGAAAAGTCTTATTATTTTAGTTTATTCTACGGAGGCGGCGCACCAATCTGGTTGTTGACACAGACGCGGAGAATAGTTTATCCAGACCGCTACTGGAAGTAAATACACGGCGAGCGTCACATCTCTCAAACTGTAGCTACGCTGGAAGTCGAGACGTCTTGTTGCTTTTTGCTTGAATTATCCTGAAAGCTGAGAAATATTCATGCAGGGGGAAAGAAACGTGAAGGTATGGAGTCTCGAGTGTGCCAAAAGAAAAATGTAGGACCATTTTTTTTGTGTGTTTTTATATATTTTACATTTTATTTTTGTTTGACTTTATTTTTATTGCTCTTATTATAACATAAAGATAAAATAAAACAATAAAATGATAGAACAGACTATCAGGGGCAGCATGTAAAAATATATACATTTAAAGAAGCAGTTATGAATGGATTAATTCAATTTTAAGTTAGTAATTCCATTATAATTTTAAAAAATAGATATATATATCATTTATCTCCTTTTTACAAACATAAATGAATAATAAAATGTAAAAATAAGTTTAAATAACTTTATATTTACTTACATTTTAGTTGTTTTTTTTAGTATGCATCTTATTTTCATTTTTGGCACACTTCAGACTCCATAGATTTGCTTCATGTGACTGAAAAGAGACTCTACATGACACAAAATCAAAGAGGGAAAGTTTCTACTGAAGGACTACGATAACAGAGTCGAGTATAAGTTTGTAAACGGTCGTGTTACGGCGAGTGAAGACGGCGATGATGATGATGATGAACTGGTTGGATTTAAAGCTTTTCGTTTGACGAAGCATGAACTGATGTAGTTTAGGATAGACGTGACCTCCGACCCGGTCAGAGGAGCGAGGATGAGATTTGACTGGTTTCTTGGAAGTTGACTGAACAGTTTAGAGAAAGTAGAAGAGAAACATTAGAAGAAGAAAGGAAGAGAAACACAGATGATAAGTTTTGTTTCAGAAGAAGTCGTGTAAAAGCAGTGTGACCAGAACGTTTGAGGACAATGACGGGATCTTGCCTCGAGCCACAAGTCGCCGTGATTAACTGCTTGTTCGTTCGTTTGCATCCATGAGAGAAAAAAGGAGGTCTGTGAGCGCCGATAGCTGCAGAAGCCAGAGGAGGAAAAATGGCTGCATTGTGTCTGTCAAAACGTCTGTGTCTTTGTGCTCTTATCTCAAGTGGAAACGTGCAGCCTTGACCTCCTGATCAACCTCCAATTTTCTGATGGATAAAGGAGGAAAATGTTAAAAGAGGGAAACAAAGAAAGAAAGAATCAAATGACAGAAAAGATTTGCGTTAGAAAGTCTAAAAGAAAGTGTGCAGTTAAGATTCATGAATGTGACGTCGTGAAGGCCTTTTGATGGTGTTTGAGCTGCCTTAAATATATATGCAATGTCTCCTTTGGTGTATGTACTCCATCATTTATGGCTTAGAGACCAAAGAGGCTTGTTTTCGACGTAGTTTTGTAGAAGAATCTTCAGATATTTAAGGAAACAACCGACAAACGAGTTTAAAAAAAAGATGTAAAATGCTTCATTGTTTGAGCTGCAGGTACTGAATGAAGTCGAACTGACGTCGCTTGTACAATAACGCCATCTAGTGGATAAATACCGCGACTATTCTCTCATTTCTGTGTCAAACTTATCTTATAGATTTATTTTTAATTGTTTTGTTATAACCAAAGATATTTTTGTGGTGTTGCCTGGAGCAAAAAAATAAAAATTAAATAAATATATATTAGAGGCCTCTTCCCACTGGAGGGAAAAACATATATAGTTTAGAGTTTTATTTAAAAAGGGTTTTAACCCTTCGTTTATTCTATCAAACACTGGGTTAAAGCTACGGAAGCAAAAAGAGGCCACGAGGGTTTGAATCTTATGAGCAACTGAACACCTGAATGTGATATTTAAAGGGGCAGTACGCTGATTTTAGTTCAGTTTCGTCAGGAGAAATTATTATTTTTAACAGAAAGCATGTGAAGTTTTAAAAAAGTGGGCATTTAGGAGGCTTTTTGGAGCTTGACCTACCCCTTAGGACTAAAACAAGCATTTTTGTTTTACCAATACTTTTTAAAATCTGTCTCTCATGAGTACACAAATTTTATGTAAGTACAATAATAAATAATTTATATTGATTAAATACTGAAGTTAGGTTAATAAAAAACTAATTAAAAAAAAAACTCTGATCTGATCTAATTTCCCAAATTAATTTTTGTATCGAAAAATTTTTGGTTCCAAAAATTTTTGTATCGAAAAAATGTTTGTCCCTAAAAATTGAAACTTAAACTTGAAAGTTCAAGATTAAAACTTTAAATTTAAACATTTGGGCTGCCAAGAATTTGATCTTAACTCCCAGATATTTCAGATATCTCATTTAAAAGCACATAAATAAATTAGGTATTCAGTCACTTATAAAGCTCAAACTATTTTGGCTTTTTTTTTTTTTTTTGCTTCCGTATTGTATAATTTAAAATGATACAAAAGTCTGCATGGAAACAGTTAATGAATCATAAAGCCATGTTGTTGTTGTTGTTGTTGTTGTTGTTGTTGTGTATCTGATAAACAACTTTAGCTGTTTAAACACTTCATACCAGACGAGTCGTATCAGTTAATTTTTTTTTTTTTTTTTTTGGGCACTTTAACTTTGAATTCAGGGAAGACGGGTTTTTGATTTTTCTTTTTTTGTTTTGTTTTTTCTCTCCTGTTTAATCTGCCGCCATCACACTCTGTACTTAATCTTAACATCTAATATGCTATAATCTTATTTTGAAAGCTCCACTCATAATTATGTTTTCTTTTTTTTTTAAGAAATGGAAGTACAGTGTGACAGAAGTTTAGTTTTTATTTTAAGCTCATCTTATTTTTTTTATTTTATTTTTTTTTTGTCTCATAGAGCTTCCGTATGATTTGAGTTCGCCGTAGACTGTGAAACGTTTGGTTCGTGTGTATGTGTGTGTTCCTGTTTGTGTCTTTGTGTACATACATGCTAACTGTACACACTACTGGGCTGTTGGACGTTGAAGCATGTCGGCGTTATCGTAGATAAAAACGTTAAAATTAGACATGCTGATCGATTTTATATGAAAAGCTTTCGGGCCAGTAGTGTTGATGGATGAAGAGTTGATATGAGACCTGTGTTCAGAGATCTTGTTTTAAGGCTGTTTGATCGTAACTAGAGTCACAGAGCGTGCTAAAATAATCAAAACATAGTTTTATACTCGATACAAGATTATTTATTTAGTTTGTTGTGGTTTTAAAAATCGCAGTTTTAGTTAAAAAATCTCAAGTTAATTCTTGATTTTTGATCAGAAAACTCAAAACACTCCCTCACCGTTTGTGGCTTCGCAGTTCTGGAGCTTTTGATCATAGTGTGTGAGCTTCATCAGCAGAAGTTTCCATTCTTTTCTCATTTTTTTTAACGATGTTTGCTCAAAAGCTTCTTGTCGAAGTTGGAAACAGTATTCGAGACAACAAACTCATGATACGTCGTATCCGTGACGTCACCCTCAGCTTTCTGAAGATCAGAGTATCTTGCTAATTCTGCATAACTTTACTTTTTGTTCAAAGCTCCAGAACAGCCACTAAATGGACCACATGGTCTATCAACTTAAATTTCCACCTTTTTTTTTTTGGGCTCTTTGTGCGATCTGTGTCTCTGGTTCAAACAGCCGTAAACTGTACCGTTAAATGCCAAAGATCTGTGTGTAGCTCTTCTGCCATTTTATTAGTATTATTTTCTCCAGATATGCTGTTTTTGTCGTACACGGGGACTCTAGAGAACAGACGCTCTGTGATTCGTCAGGTTTATCTCACGTGATGAGCTCCAAAACACAAACTGTTGTTCTACACTTGATGAGTAAAAAGAGGTTTAAATTTCAGACCTGAGCTACAAAATCCCAAAATGATTGTCGTCTTTAGACTCTTAGAGAAAGTTTATAATGATAAATATTCTGATTTTGATTTAATAAATCTGTCTGCAGATGATAAAAGTGAATAGAAGCCATATTTTAGTGAAAGATTCTGAGCTCAGGTCTGAAGGTTCGCACCTCAGCAGTGCCTTTCTAACAGGAGCTGCAGACAGAAAAACAAACCTGCAGGACAGACGGAGGTTTCATCATGTTGCTCTTTGTTTTTTTCTCTCTGCAGACAAACAGGGTTTTTTTTATTTTTGTCCGTATCTTGTTGGTTTCTCTTTGAATCGTTACCAAATGTGGCCTTTCTTCACACGAGGCGGGGCTGCATCTATTAAAGGTGAAATTAAAACAAACAAAACGTGTTTTCATGAATGTTTTTATATCAAATTCTGCAACTATTGTTTTGTTTTCTGCTTATTTTGAATTATTTAAGGTTAAGTTGGTCATTTTTCATCAAAATCCACTTTTATGTGTTTATTTTACTTCACTTTGTCTATTTGGGTCTGTAGATTTCGCCAAAAGTTACATTAGATAATAATTCATTTGCATATTTAAACATAAAACTTCTGAAAACTTACAAATACAAAAAAATGTTAATGTGAATAATCAACTGGAGGATTCACAGTGATATCTATTAGTTCAATTTTTTAACCTGTAGTGTCTCCTCTTAACATGTTTGACAAAGGCTGAAAGTTATTTGGGTGATATAAAATTAATCTGCAACTATTTTAATGTTTAAATTTTGCTGGTTTCAGCTTCTCGTGTGAAAATTTGCGACTTTTCTTCGTTCATAGTTTGTTTGTCTATAAACTGAAAATATTTTGGGGTTTTAAACTGACAGTCAGACAAAATTAAGATGTTTAGAGACATAACATTAGACTCTAGATAATTGTGACTGGTATTTTTCTATTTTTATTTAATATACCAAAGATTTATCCAAAAATAAAAAGCAGATAATTGACTATGAAGGGCAGCACGGTGGTGCAGTGGTTGAACCCCGGCTGTTGGAGTTTGTTCCTCTCACAGTCCAAAGACGTGCAGGTTCATAGGTTAACTGATGAACCGAAGGTTGTTAGTGTGGTCAGGGTTAGCGTTTGACACGATGAGACACGATGACACACCCTTGTCTTCTCGCCCATTGTCAGCTGGGATCGGCTCAAACCCCCCATGACGCTGATAAGGACAACAAGTTATGGAAATGGATGGATGGACTGTTTTACACGTTTGTGTGGAAAAAGTCTCACTTCTCCACCAACAGACTGTCTTTGTGTGTATTTACAGTTAACTGACTGATTCATTGTGTTGAAACAGGTCAGTGCTGTGCTGTTTTGTCTGTGCTGCAGTCTGTAGGTGTCACATGTAGCCGCTCCTCCTCTTGCCCTCTGTTTGACCTCCGTTTGAGTAATCTGACAGAGCCGTGGGACCTCCACCTCCCCCAGTCTCAAACTCCAACACTGAACTCTGTCTTTGTGAAGCTGCAGGAGAGAAGCCCTCAGCACCGCCTTCAAAGTAAAAGCTCAGAGTGTAAATATAAGTTTTGTAGAAAAAAAATAATTAAAATGATTAATGAGTGTCGCTGTTGTGAAGGCCAAGATCTTGAGAGCTTATAACCTTAATGAAACATTAATCTGAAGGAAACCCTGCAGATCTTTTGGGTCAGATTGTACGTCCCTAAATAACTTTGTGTTTATTAAAATTAATATTAAGTAATTGACTGACTAGCAGTTGGTTTAATAATGAAGCTGGGGTGGTCTAAGGCTGTGTGCACAAACAGGAATCTGGAATCAGTAGATAGATGAATGAATAATGAATGATACACTTTATTGATCCCTGAAGGGAAATTTGAGTGTTGCAGCTGCTGATACATGTAATAAAAACACAAAACAGAGGTGTATGAAGTATAAATATAATTTAAAAAGTCTAAGAGAAGGAAGAACATACAGCTCTATCTGTGTAAAACATAAGAAAAGAAACATAAAAATAAACTGGCTGCATGTGCAAAATATTAAATAATATAAATAATAAAAAAGGTCAGTGGGGGCCCAAAAACCAAATATCTGACCTAAAACTCAAAAATATTTTAGTATTTATCTCAGGAATGTCAAATTAAAACACTGTATTTTAAAATTAAAGCGAGAGTAGAAAGAAAAAATGTAGACACACACAAATGGACCGGAAACTTGTCCCTTTAACACTTTTATTTTGAAGGTCCTGGCCGGATGCGCTTGTGTATTATATACTGCTTTCAGCGCTTGCTTCAGTTTGATCCTGCAGGAAGAAGAAGAGACGCGAGCTGCAAACTCAACAATGTAAGTCTGAAGTTTAATTAATTCAGTTTAATTAATTTAATTACCTGAAACTTAACGTGACTGTCTGAGGTGTGTGTTTACCTGTGAGTGCTGCGTCACCAAACTTTGTTTAAAAATCTGTTGTTATGAAACCAGCGACGTGATGATGAAACAATGACAGAGAATAAAATGTTAATGATCAAACTTCAATTCACAAAGCAGCTTTTATTTATTAATAAACAACTTTAACTCATTAACTCATGATTAAAACAGACTCCTGCAGACTTAATTACCTGAATCTGCAGTTTGATGTGCAGGAATGAGAATAAAAAACTGTCCACCTGTCTGTGATCTACCAGGTCTCACCTGAAAACACTGAAGGTCAGGACTCTGTTGTGTCTCTGCAGACTTTTCCCAGCTTGTCTTGACCACACAGTGCTCTCCTTTAGTTCAGCTGATTCTGTGTCCTCCTCCTCCTCCTCCTCCTCCTCTTCTTCACCAGCAGCACTTTAACTCCTTCAACCATCAAACCTTCAGTCAACATCCCAGTGATGATATCAGGAGGAGACAAAGAAGCAATCTCTGAACGCTGATCTGCAGTTTGTGTAACAGCTTTGTGTTTCACATTGTCCTGTGTGACGTGACGTGATGCTGTGAAAAACATGTTCAACATGTCAAAGTTCACGTGTGACACGACGCTGTCGACTGATTAACTGCAGACTGTGAACTTACAAAAAAAATCTATATTTATATAGATATTTATATTTTAAAAAATATATATTTTTGCAGCTTTAGATTAAAACGAAGGTGAAAAAATGAATCTGTGAGGAGAAAACCACCAAAAATAAAACCTGAATCCTGAATTTATATTAAAATAATTGCAAAGAATATTAAATAAAACTTATCTGAACTTATTTCTGCTCTGCAGGTTTGGTAAGAGATCATTATTAGCAGCTCTGCTCGCTGTCGCTGTTGGAGTTTATCTGCTGCCTTCACCCATCGACCCCAAACCACATGTGTAAGCACACACACACACACACACACACACACACACACACACACACACACACACATTTATCAGATTGTATAAATATTATAATCCAGATTTGCTCCTCCAGACTGAAGGGGCCTCCTCCGGCCCTTGAGGGCCCGCTGGCCGTCAACACCCGCCTGCAGAAGGGCCGCAGGCTGTTCACGGGGAAACTACACGGTCCAGAATCCTTCACTGCTGACGAGGAGGGTGAGCGTGCTGGATTTTATGTGTCTGACTCACACAGTGATTTAAACTCCCGTCAAAGACTCGATGGTTTTCACCTCTGACCTTTGCCTGTGTGCTATGTGAGGTATTTTGTCCCTCGAGGCCCGCCGTACGACACATTTTACACATGATTAACTCAGATTTTTGCGTTTGTAGTTGTTTTTTTCTTCAGTTTTGCTTCCTAACTTTCTTTCTGATACCTTTTATAGGTAAATTAATGCTGGTTGCCATGGAGATTTAACTGTCCCATGATGCACTGAGACCTATTTCTGAGCTTCTTTCACCCTGACACTCTGTGTGTGTTTTTCAGGTAACGTGTACACAGGAACAGTGGACGGGAAGCTGTGGAGGATCGGTCCTGATGACAGCCTCACCTTCATCACACAGATGGGACAGAATTTACCAGAATGTGGTTTGTGTTTTATTTTCTGTTTGTTACTACTTGTTCTTTTCTTTTTCAGTCACTATTTTGGCGTCTGGACAACAAATAAGCTCTTTTGAACAGCTGATTGATTCAGTTTTATCTCAATTTAAGTAATTTTCTTAATGATTTTATGATTAATCTCCTGTAAAACCAGGTGATTGTTAATATTTTTCTCTTCTACTTTCTGTTGTGAACTTTATTAAAGTGTGAGGACACCCGATTCATTCGTAAATCACTAAAATCAGTAAATAGAATATGAAATTTGTAACATGAAGTCATAAAACTTGTTGAAAATCAAACACTTGTCCTTGTCCATGTGTGTGTACAGGCAGCAGCACAGACTACGAGCCCGTGTGCGGCCGTCCTCACGGCGTTCGTCTGGATCGTCACGGTCAGCTGATCGTCGCTGACTCTTATTTTGGGCTGCACAGCGTCGACCCCAAAACTGGAGAAAAGACTCTGCTCGTGGCTAACTCACAGGGTATAGTGTGTGTTGTGTGTATGCATGCTGACTAAAGCTCAGTTAATTATAATTTGCAGGTCTTTGACCTCCTTTTCTTTGCTCTTCAGGTGCTGGTGGCGTTCCCTTCGCCTTCCTGAACGGTCTGGAGATTTCCTCCCAAACTGGGATCATTTATTTCACCGACTCTTCCAGTCGTTGGGGGCGCAGACACGTCAAACTGGAGGTGAGACCATAAAAAATATGGATCAGTTCGGTGCCATTTATTCTTAAAGATCACCTCCTGTCACCTCCTTTTAGATCTGAAATGTAAAAGGGTAAAGTGAAGCCAACAACAGGCGTGTGGCCGCTCTGGAAAACAGTTAAATCGACTAATAGATGACCAAGCAAAGCAAAGCTGATGTAAGCGGGGGTCATTAAGGCTTTTCTCAGCGTTGCTCGGCAACCGCAGCTCTCCAAAAGAACACGTGAGGACACTCAGGATTGTTTTTGACTCTCCAAAAAAGAGAACGAGAGAGTCCATTTAGTTTAGAAAATAACCGAGGCTGCTGCCGAGGCTCGAGGACAGACGTGAGCACATGCATGTAAATGAAGAGCGAGAGTTTGAACCTTTTTATTTAGAGAAACCTGCTGCCAGCGTGAACCATCGACCACAGAGAGAGATGACCATGAAGTCATTAAAATAATAAAATTTAAAAGTTTCATTCAGTTTAGAAGATTAATGTACACTGATTAAAGTAATAAGCTGAACTAAACTGGACTAACACTTTAAGATAAAGCAAACTAAACTAGTCTAAACTAAGCTCATGTAAGCAACAGTGAAGTTAAACCTAACTATGCTAAGCTAAACTGATCTTTGACGTTTCAGGTGATCGAGCTCAACAGCCTCGGTCGTCTTCTGTCCTTCGATCCTCAGACAGGAAGTGTGAACGTCCTGCTGGACTCGCTTTACATGCCCAACGGCATCGTCCTGTCACCCGACGAACACTTCCTGCTGCTGGCAGAGACCAGCATCGGACGCATACTGAGGTACACACACACACACACACACACACACACACACACACTCACACACACTCTGATGTCGATAAGATAAACATCGCTTCTCTCTCTCGTCTCTCAGATTTTGGCTGAAGGGCCCGCAGGCCGGCACCAAAGAGATCATCATGGACAACATGATCGGTTACCCTGACAACATCCGCCTTAGCGACCACGGGACATTCCTGGTTGGCATAACAACGACACGGTTCAGGAAGGTCATGCCTCCCTTCCTGGACATGATCGCCCCGTACCCGGCTGTCAAACGCCTCCTTGCCAAGGTCGGTGTACATAAACATTTTGTGCGTGAAAAAGTAGATTTAAAGTTAGGAGAGCGTTCCCATGATGCATCAGAATATAACAGGCTTTGTTCGAGGCGGCGCTGAGACTAGATAGTGTGAAATCTGACAGGACAGGAGAGCCAGAACAGGTCCGACCTCCCAGTGAACTCTGAGAAATGTCAGCTGAGGTGACGCTGACTGAAAAACTTTAATTAAAACACACAACAAAATACTGGGACCTGCTGGTTGAACACATTGTATTTTTATACGAGCTCATCACGTTTTATTGAATGTAAAAAGTAACTGTCAGATAAATGTAATGGAGTAAAAACTACAATATGCTCCTCTGAAAAGTAGTCAAGTAGAAATATTCAAACAAAGTACAAGTTAAAGGTAAGAGTACTCCACTGATTTACTTCATAGACTTTTACTCTCATATGACAATAAATAGGTAAATATAAGTAAATATAAACATGGTCGACACGACTTTTTACCTTAAAATTCAATCAACTAAATGTTTCAGCTGTACTGGATAAGTTAAAGCCTTATCATTGGTAAGTAGTGTCAAGAATCAAGAATATAATGAATCAGTCGATATTTTCTGGCAGATCTTCAGTTTCTTTTATTCTCTCTAACTATATTAAACTAAAGCGAATATATGAACCGTGTTTGTGTTTGCAGGTGATTCCTCTGAGCTGGTACAGCCTCCTCCTGCCTCGCTACGCTCTCGTCCTGGAGCTGGGATTGGACGGCCAGATTGTGGGAACGCTGCACGACCCTGAAGGCCGCCTGACGTGGGCCATCAGCGACGTCTTCCAGCACCGGGGAGGACCTACCTGGGCAGCACCGACCTGCCGTTCCTGCCCGTCCTGGACGGGTGGGAGAGCTGATGAAGGACTACAGCTGAGTCATGTTTAGTTTCTGTAAATAATCGAACTGCTACGAGGACTTCTGTGGCGCTTCTGGATTTTACATTTTTAAGGTTTTTAGTCGACTTTACCTCTGGAGCCACATGTTTAAGGTTATTATTAAGGTTACCCTGTCGCCCACTAATGCCATTTATGGAATAAAACCGATGTACATTTTTAGTTCGAAAGACCTGAAGTGTAAAACTGTAAAACACTGTGCAGTTGTTGTAAAAATTAGGTACATTAAAACATATTTTGTATTCCACGCATTGTTTTCATTATCAAACCCCAGCGCCTACATTACCCATAGTGCAACTCTGTTTGGAGATTATGGTGTGTTATGTGGAGCTGCTCTTCAAGCTGAGATGAGAAGCAGCTGCAGAAGTCTGGTAAGTTTTTGGAATGTTTCACTTCCAGACTTTTCAAAGTTTTCATCACTTCTGAATCTTAAAATCTCAAATTTATAAAATGTATTCACGTCTAAAACTTTATTCACTTTTTAACGGTTAATATTTGTAAAATTTAGACATCTTAGGGCTTTTTTAAATTCCGACTTTTCTCGTAACATTGCAATGTTTTACTAAAAAGTACGACTTTATTCTCTTAACATCACGACTTTATTGTTGTGAAACATCAACTTTTTACTGGAGATTGAGTTTTTCTCTTAACATCACGACTTTTTATTTGAAATTACAACTTTTTACTGCATTATAACTTTATCCCGTAACTGATCTTTTCTGATCACTTTTTACTCAAAATCATGACTTTATTGTTGTCAAACATCAACTTTTTACTTGAGATTGAGTTCTTCTCTTAACATTTTGACTTTTTTCTTGTAAAGTTGCGACTTTTTACTTGAAATTTTGTCTTTTCACTCAAAATTCTGACTTTATTCTTTTAACATTTTGACTTTTTACTCTACATTACGACTTAATTCTCACATAACAACTTAACTTGAAATTGACATTACCAGTTTTTCTTCTTTTTCTTCTCTCCGTGGGCCTAACACATGGTGAGATCAGATATTGAAATTTAATTTTGTGATAAATGAATTGAGCGGGAGCTGCTGTGATATTCTGTGAATCTCTTTATTTGGACAAAAAACACACACAAGCCTAAAATACATCATCATCATCAAAAACTGCTCTGAAAAATAAAACTTAGGGTTCCAAAAAAAAAAACAACAAAACAGTTCTGACAAATTGGAAAGTGCATCAGTGAATCGAAACATCGTTCTCAAGAGGAAACATATTCACAATGTGTCGTGTTGAGCCCTGTGGTTCTCCATCAGACTTTCACAGGACTTTAAATTTCAGTGTTCACGCGTTAAACTCAGTCCAGCTGCGACTCAACAAACTGACTACAGAGGAAGAAAGAGCTGTCTGAGCGAATTATCCAAGAATAACAACAACAACAACAACAGCTGTGGAACAAATGGATAAAAATCATTGAATCACAATAAACAGCCAGTTTGTCTGCTTGTTTGTCAGTAAGAAAATAATTCACAATCAAAAAAAGAACACACAAAAAGTCTTTTACAACAGATGTCATGCAGATGAACCGACCTCGTGTCACTTCGATGCATTTAATACTCAGAAATTTCCCTCAAAAGTGTCCAGATCAGATCTTCGGTTGGATGTTAATAATCTGCAGATTTGATCTAAATCATATCAACCGTTTGAAAATATAAAATCGCTGCAGAAGGAACGTAGAAATGAAGATTTTTGTGTTTCAACAGTGACCAAAATTTCAAGGCAGGGCCACAAAACTACTGAAGTAATTATTGTTTGTCATCGGCATGAACGCGATCCAAAAGAAAAAAAACAAACAGTTCCCTTAAAGTTTGAAGGAGAATTGAAAAATCCTGTTTATCAAATATAGATTCTTATATTTCAGTCGATCATTGATCAAATTAAACATTTTATTTGGCGCTTTAAAAGTTCTCACATCCAACCCATGAAATAAAAAATAATCTATTAAAACTAACCGGAGCCCTGATGACGGGAAAATTACTTTATTTGGCATTTTATCTCTCTAAAGTTACCGTTTCTTTCTTCCCGTTTGGAAGTTTATCTCTGTGCTGAACCGATGATTCAAATCTGGCTCAGTGAAATGCTACAAACGTGAAATACTTGCTGTAAGTCGTCAAATTTAACGAACAAACTCGTGTTTTTCTGACTTGAATAAAGTCAGTATGAAATGTAAAACAGGTGAAGGATTAAAATCCAAAGAGGCGTTCGATAAGGTGACAAAAAAATTGTTACAAAAAGTGACAATCAGTTTGAAACTGGTGAATGAAAAAGGTGCTTTAACACTTCTCACAGTTAAATCACTGAAGTGTTTTTGTACATCTGATGCCGGAGATATTTTATCGCAGTCTGTCTGCAGCTTCGGCCGTTTAATCGGATTTGTTCATTTAATTTGCCGTAATGCAACTAAGAATTCTTAGAAATGATTTGACGACTATTTTTACCCACAGAAGTCGCTTCTTAGTAAAATGTCTCCAATCACGAGTGACGTGCGTTTAAATGAGATGAGCCGAGAACAAGAGGTCATGTACGGAGGCGAACTGCTGCCGCGGCAACAAGAAGAAGAAACAGATCAGTCTCAGGTTATAAGAAGTAATCCGTCTCCATCACTAGGCACTAATTTCTGTGAGATCAACGTGACGTGTTGTCTGTTGGACAGCCTCTAGGTGGCGCTGTTCATGTTTACTTCAGGTCTGATCACTTCACACTTTAATCCTTTAGTCTCTGTTGTCGTTGAACAGAAGGTAACGTGACTGTAATGTGAGTTTTTGGTGCGGTCAGTCGGTCCAGTTACGTGTTTACAGTAAGTTATACGTATACACTGTATTTATTTATCATTAACTTGATGTCGTTCATGCCAATTAAATCACTAATCTTGATTTGTTTAGTAAAAATGCTCAAATCTTTTTTGGTAATTCATTTTCAGACTTGAGAATTTGCTTGTTTTTCTTACATTTTTTGTAAATTTATTGATTTTTGGATTTGTTGACCAAAAAAAAAAAAAGTATGAAAATTTGTGATGGACATGTTATATTTGATTTGAATTTTAAAAAATTGCTTGATTGATGATGGAAATTAAATCTCTAGAAAGTCCATAAAACGTGTTTCCATCCATTTTTAAAATCACATTTTCAGTTCAATTTAAAATGACAAAAAAGGTTTTTACCCTCAGCTGACATGGAAAGTTTAAAATAATTAGATAAAAGAAAAAGCGACAAAGTTCACCGGATGAACGATGAACCAACTGTCAATATTAACGTTACAGTAGTGGATAGTAATTTGATTTTCTTTTGAAAATTTTGTGAAAATTTGGTTGATTTTTCACTGCGTGGATGTAAACCGAGCTACAGTGAAGGTCAAAAGTTATAAACTTGTGTGAAGTGAACATGTTGGTGAAGAACAAGAAGAAATGTTGATAAATTCTTGAAGACCAACCGAATGCACCAAAAAAAAGTGTTTTTAGACGAGGCTGAAGACTGGCTTTAGTTCAGATCGTTGATATTTTCAGAGAGAAAAACATGAACATGAATTTATGATATAATAAATGTGTACTTTTTTTCAGGATTTGAATTAACGGCTCGTGAGCGTAAACCCATCCTGAATCTGAATAATTTGGCTTCCCTGCACACCGACTGACAAACTCGCTAAACGGCATCTCAGACTGGAAGTTTTGAAGGTGGGTCCTGCACCCAGAGAGGCCTCCTGTCTCCATGGCAACCAACCAATTCCCAACCTATGACCCCCCCCCCCCACTTCTCCGTCCATCTGCAAAGAGACTTGGTGGCTCAGGAGGCCCGAAAACAAGGCAACGACAGCACGAAAGGCTGAATACAAAATACAATACAGCCCTTCTTCCTCCGTCTCCTCCCTCCATCCATCCCTCCATCTTCTCCTCGACCTTCATCCGTTCTTATTTCATCTTCTGTCTGAGTCTGCTGAGCCGCCAGCTGTGGCTGGTAAACATCTGTCGAGGGTCAAACTTATACCTGAGGAAGCACAAGACAGACGAGTGTCAGTGAGGCTGTTTAAAAGTGATTTTCAACATGAATTTTCGTTATCTTGTGGGTCTGAATGTTCTCACGACAATTTATTTATTTAATCTAATTACAGATTTAATGGAGGCCGTGTTCAGGTGGAGCAGTACGTCTCCAATTAACGATTTTCTAGCGTAACCTCAACAGTCCTTCAACAGTTACTGTTTAAATGAGGTTTTCTTTCCAGAACAGTTTTATTTTCTCTAAAATTAGTTTAAATCATCTCAGTCTTGGAAATTTTGATTTGGTAATGAATCAGAAATTATGGACACTTAAAGTAAATAAAGTTTTTGTTAAAATTGGCTCTTGGTTCTCTTAAAAAAATGTAGTTTATTTTGAATATTAAATGTGTAAAATAAATATTTGTTTCTTTACAAATTGATCAAGCTGACCTTGGATCGTACACTCCGGGTGTCCGACACGACTGTCCGGCGCAGGACTGCAGCATCATCAGCCGATGGTTCATCTTCTCCAGGATTTCCTGGTCGATGCTCTTTGCGATGTTGGTCAGCTGAAACGGGTCCGCCGTCACGTTGTACACTTCTACAAACACCTACAGGGGGCGCACGTCAAACAAACGATCAGCTGGGACGAGTCTACTCTCAAACTGATACGACCAAATGAACACATGAAAACGTTTGTTTTCACCTCGTTGTCGTCAAACTCGCAGTACTGCAGGTTGGTGGACGGGGCCACCGTGCGCACACACGCGTATGTGTTGTTGTATGAGTCCTCACACACACAGTCTGGAAAACACTCCTGCAGAAAGAAGACAGACGGAAGAATTGTGAGTTTTATTTCTGCTTCTTTGCCTCCCAGCTGATGATTTTAAAGTTTCATCTCGTACCGACACTCCCGGTCCCAGCAGAGGGCAGGCCGGGTCGGACACGTTGCTTCCTTCTCCTTCGTACTCCACCAGGATGTCTGTCCTCCAGCTGCTGTTCATCTTCCCCTCCTGGTGACACAATTAACATGCTCACTTCATAATGAAGATTTAAAACTGAATTTGAAACAATTAAAAATTAAAAAATAAAACGATGAAGTGAAATCACAGGTTGATGGACGCGATGACATCGAGTTTGTTTTGTATCACTCGGACGCTGGAAAAGAAAAAAACAAAACGCTGAGCTCTGATCTCACCATAATGGGCAGGAAGGACATGCCGTCCATCTGCGTCTTGTTGACGTCCAAGCCGGCGATGTCCAGCATGGTCGGACCGAGGTCGACATTCGCCACCAGCATCTGACAACGAGATGAGTTCAAGGTGTAGGAGCCAAGCAGGAGACAAGACAAACCAAGAAATGTCAGTAAAACGCCTCTTAAGGTTGAAATGTTTAACTTCATAGTGTAATTTTGATTTAAACGTCTTTAAAATAAAGCCTGTGTGTGTGTGTGTGTGTGTGTGTGTGTGTGTGTGTGTGTTTGTACCTGGCTGGTCTGGTTGGGTTTGATATTCGGTCCTCTGACCATGAGAGGAACTCTGATGTCAAACTCGTAGAGCTGCCTTTTATCCAGAGGAAGAGAGAACTGACCTGAGAGAGAAGGAGACATGAAGGAACGCTTAATCTAACTTCATCTCAAACTTCTGGAAACGTCTGGACCATCCTGACTTTCCTCTAAACGTCATTTCATTCAGAACTGTTGACAAAAGGTTTGACCTCCTCTCCTGGCCAGCTGCTACACATTAAATCTGCAGGTGTGAGCAGCTACATACCTGTGTGGTAGCCGTTGTCAGACGTAAAGAAGATGTACGTGTTGTCCAGTTCACCTCTGACCTCCAACCTCTTCACTATCTTCTCCACCAGGTCGTCCACTGACAGCAAAGTTCGCCACCTACAGGCCGGGATGAACCAACATGTAAGGAACAAAAACCAAAGAGCGAGCAGAGAGGCTGAGTAAGATGCTTAAAGAAGGAGATGAGGATAGAAAAGAGGAAGGTGAGAAGCTGACCGTTTCCTGAAAGCATCATCCAGAAACTGAACGGAGGAGTTGGTCATGGGAGTTTTAGCCTGTCTGATCAGCCAGTGTTTGTCCTGAGGAGAGACGGAAAGAAAACAAAGGTCGGGTTCTCCTTTAGGCCGAGTACTGAAACTAAAACACATCTTGTATCTTGATGACCAGAGTCCGATGTCGTACCTTCCCGTGGATGTTGAAGTTGGGGTCTCTGGGAGCTTTCGTGTTGTTGAAGCTGTTCTGGTACTGAGGAGCTGCCGTCCACGGGGAGTGGGGGGCCGGCGTGGACACCATCATGAAGAACGGCTGGTAGTTGGATTTATGTTGGAGGAAGTCCAGAGACATGTTGGCCTGAGAGAGAGACATAACATTAAGAATCACATGCAATAACACAAACGTGAGCAGTTTTCAGCGTCGGTTGTCTCACCAGGACGTCTGTCAGGTAGTCTTTGTTGTAGTCTGCTCCGTGTTTCTGAGCCTTTCCATTCACAGACAGGGTGTAGTTGTAATATTTAGAGTTCTTCTCCTGGAAAACACAAACAACTTTCATGACATACCTCAACATTTTTATGCTTCTGTTCATTTTGTAGTCAACATATAACCCCTCTGACACCGCTTAGACTGATTCATGTGCAAATGCTCAAATAACTTGTATTTCTCTAGTTTAATATCAATTTAGAGTTTGTTTATTGTTTTAGACACATTGTTTGTAACTAGACTGATATTAGTCCAATCCAATATTCTTATTTAACAGTTTATCAGACTGTAGCTGTCCCATTTAAACTCTGTAAGCACCAGAAAAGACGCCAGGCAAACCAAGAAAAGGCTTTAATCTAGAATAGTTAATCCAGCCTCAGAAATGAAGCACGTTTCATAATTGGATTTCCAGCTGTTATGTGTTGGATTTTAGCTGTATGGAGTCGTGGACTACAACCGATCAGGATTAGTCTTTATTGGTGAGGATTGTGGAATGACTGTGCTTATAAAACCTGATGCAGATCACAAAAAGCCAATAATTTGTTAGAATCACAGGAATAAAAACAGGAAGTGGAAGCTGTGAGGGAAATTTCTATTCCAGCATGCGACACATGGGGGTTACACAGGGTCGAACAAATGTCCTGAGGTCGCTGTAGGGTGTTAAATCTAAGATTGTTATGAGGACACGGACTTCTTCTCTTTGAGCTGTATGTTTGTGTTTAGGAAAGCAGGCACCATAATGATCATGACTATAGTAAGGAAAGTCCCTCGACACACCAGACAGGTACATGATGTAGAAGCCTCTACAGTGTCAGATAATGTCGGACCGCTAAAGGTAAACATTCCCTTTTTTTGCAGACTGTCAACCAATAACTTATACCCAGGTAACCAAGGTCAAAGGATAGGGCTGTCGCACTCCCTCAACACAATAGATGGGTACATAACGAGGTCTCTACAGAGTCAGATAACAATGTCAGACCACATAAGAAATATATTTTCTTGTTTGTAGGCCATTTGGGGACACAGCATATTTCTGGCACTATCCTGAGGGCATATAGACGAGCCACAGAGGACTGCTTCCTCAGAACTGAGGCGGCATCATGTCATACAACTATTTACACATAACTAATTCACAAACATAACGAAAAAAGGCTTTTGGTGCTCAGCACTCTCAGGGTTTCCTCGAGTTGTGCACTGAAATCACCTCCACTGTGCTTTCTTAGTGCATGAAGTCATGGAAACTGCCGCAGTGACGATGTTTTGTAATAAAATTCTACTTCTAGTTAACCTTGAACAGCTCAACCCTTCCTGAGAGTAAAGTTAGCAGATTACAAACATTTCATTTCAGATCCATCACGGTCACATGTTCTGACACATGACAGACAAGCTTCACGGTAGCTGTTTGACACGGTGAGCACACCGGCTCTGCAGAAACCACATAAACTGCATGAGTTTCTCTTTGTGTTATGATAAGCTGTCGGGGTTATGAGTCCAGTTTTCACGTCTGTGTTTGTTCAGCGACAGCGAAGATAAACTAGTCTGGGCTTGCAAGCGTGACCTCTGTATAATGACTTCTGTAAACCAATAAGAGACGCACAGTAAATTCAAGAAAATCTAATTTTAGCCTGTTTGTTAGTCTGGCTCCTTCTGCTGAGAGCCTCCAGTCACATGACAACATAGACTTTATAATGATATGTGAGTTTGACTGAACTCTGAAGCACTGTTAGGAAAGAAACTTCCCAGGCAGATCTCAGAGAGCTAAATTCAATATTATTTATTTTATTTGATCATTTTCAGACCCTGACACAACACTGAATCCCTCATGAGATACTTAAACTGGAGCCCAGGATGATGATTAGAGGTTAGCGAGGTTAAGTGTCGTATAGATATATTCTACTTTAAAGACCAATAAAAGACCAATATTAGCCCAAGAGTAAAATAAATATGTGCATTATTGCCTTACCTCCCTGTGAACAACATAAAAAGTGACATATTCATGAGCTTTGGAAGCTGTTGAAACAAGCCGAGCTGGAATTTAAACAATAAGAGGTGACTTTAATGGCTTAAAGGCTTAATTCTGTCCAAACCTGGACCACGATGCCAGACAGGAAGGAGCCTCTGAGTTTAAAAGTTTCAGTCTTACCAGTCCGACCCAGTAGTTCCAGCCTGGGGGAACGTGCTCCACCCCACCAGCCTCCGCGTGCCCATACTGAAACACACAAACAGTATAATGAATGCGGATATGTTTTATGGCATATACACACAAAAAAATATGGGAAATTTGGCATTACAGCAGCGCAAGAAATACAGGATACAACACACAAAGTATATGAATAAAAGGTAGAAATGCTGTGTACAAAATGTTACGATCATATTACAATAAAAACAAGAGGAAATTAACATAATGGATGGCCACAGTTTGACTTTGAAATTAGATTATCCATACATAGTTGGGAGTGATATGAGCTGTGCAGGTATTTGGTCATAAAAATATTGGATATGTTGAAATTTTGGTCTGACGATGACACTAGATGAAAAGTCAATAAAAGAGTTATTACAGTTCATCCTGCGGGGTCACAAATGTAAACCAGATGGTGGCACTACACGACGAGTGAGAAGGATCATGAGCAGTCTCATAGTTTAGTCCATGAGCTCCACCTGGACCTGTGTTTTTACAGCATCCGCCCTTAATGTTTCCAAAGTTTTGTGCCAATCTGTCTATCGGACGTTGAGATAAGTGAAAACTTTGACCTGCTGAGCTGCTCACCACTCGCGTCCTCACTACAGGACCTGTGTGGTGATCCGTAACGAGGGTCACGAGTTCACTTTGCTTAACTTTACCGGGTCACAAGTCAAGACGATTTGGAAAACACTGAGATAAAGAGAGGAAGGAGGGAAAATGGGAACTGGGAAAACAGAATTAAGTGTCATTTCTCTTCGTCCTGGTTTCCATTTGACCATCTGACCGTCACAAGGACAGATGCAACTTTGACAGCTGAACTTCATCATGACATTAAATCGCATGACAGCACATCTTGGGACTGATTTCACTATCAACAATCACCTAAAAAAAAAACCTAACCCTTTTTTTTTAATAAATTAAGTTTGATGATGATTAGTTGACATCTTGACCTGACTGATGCCTCTGTATAAACTGATAAACAGTTGGTGGGTGCATGAACAACAGGAAGTTGGGTAGGTCTGTGTCCTTTGGTGTGCAATTAGCAGATATAAACATAACTAAACAATTAACGGAAATAACTTGCCTCTTCCTTCATTCTTCAGCAGAAAAGCATGCTGTATAAACTAATAAAAAGTCTACAGAGCCGTGTCGTCTCTTACCTGGTTAAGATATTTCCCAGCGAAGAACGTCTGGTAGCCGGCGTTGGCCTTCAGAAGAGAGGGGAAGGTGTGGGCTTCCTCGCTCTTCTGCCAGGCTTTGCTGCTGCAGTTTCCCTCTAACGTGTTGTTGATGACGTGGTGGTTGTGCGGGTATTTCCCCGTCAGGATGCTGGCTCGGCTGGGGCAGCACAGCGGGCTGGCAACAAACTGAGAGGGGAGACGAAGGACGAGAAAACAGCTCCTTTTTTAAGCCACTGAATGATCCCTGATGAGACATACTGTGAAAATAATGCTGACGACACTCACTGCGTTTGTAAATGATATCCCGGCATCACCGATAAGTTTTTTCGTCTTGTTGAGTGGACTCTGGAAGGAAAATCAGACATTTTATCATGCAACTGACATTAACACATCAATGAATAATAAATCTCTCTGCACACTCAAACTGAGCAACAAGCTCTTTTTTTTTTAATGTAGCGATGAGGCTGCATCTCTTTCTCTCTGCCTTCATGACTAAGCTTGTTTTCTATGAAGAATTCTCCCTGCGTCACTGCCTAACATGGACGCCAATGCTGTGTCCTCTCGTGCAAAAGAATACAGAGAATACTAATTCACAAACCCTGCATGTGCACGTGATGAATGATTTATAACAGATCGCATGTTTCAGGACAAAATGGAGTCATCAGCTTTACTGGTAATAGAGTATTTATTGGTATTAATTCTCTTCCCTTCCTTCACTATATTTTATAACCTCTAGTTAGACTGATGGGAATATTTCTGATGTGAAGCTGAGTATTGGTCAGACTCTTAAATCAAAGTAAACTGTAACCTCAGGAGCATTGTTTAACATCTTGAATCATGAATTATAAACCTGGCATGAAGATAATCAATCATCAGGCTTCATATGTAATTAATATATCATATTTTACACTTCCGTTACCATCCTTATTAGCGGCTTGTTATAATATATTCTAAGTTTAACCAAATGTTTTGATCAGAGCTGAAAAGAGCAGTGAAATAACTGACAATTTATTTCATTTTCAATGAGGAAATTATTCCTACAAAAAAAATAAATCAACAATGTAAATAATCGTAAATAAATCTGGGACGGCATTCAGAAAGCCTCGAGCGCAGTATTCAAGACTCAGATGACGCTGAACTCGGAGATCCTGAAACAGAGGAAGGATACGAAGCTGCTGCTGCTGCTGCTGCTGCAGGGACTTTTAGAGGCGAGGAACAAAGTCAATCGCTAGAAAGTAAAAGTCCATCACCACGTACACTGGATGACTGATACGGAACAGTTTTGGAAATATTTAAAATGGAAAAGTTGAATTATTCTTTGAGGATTCAAAAAGACAAATTTGGAATAAATGGATCAAATTTATAACCCCAACGTGAGCAGACTTTGTTTGACTCCTGCTTCCCTCTTCCTGATGTGAATAATAGAAATGTAAGCTCCCTTGGTTCTATAGTATTATATAGACATATATGAGACAGTTGAAGCTGAAAACTACGGGTAGATTTAAATAGAAGTATACGTAGATATATAAATAAGGGTATACATGGATATATATAAAGTTTAGAGTTTTCCTATGGACTTTATGAAGAATTATTGGATGTAATACCTTTCTGTGTATATGCACATGTACATGTATGCATGTAAAAACATTGGAAATGTGGTCTGTGCAAGAATAGCAAGAGGAAGAAAAACAGAGACAGAAAATGATCTATACTCAGGGCCGGCTGCTGCCATAAGCCGGCTATGCGGTCGTTTAGGGTTGCAACTGTTAGCAGGGGCCAACACATCAACTTGGACTTGTGTTGCTCGCTCCTCACTTTGTGCAGCGTTAAGTTGACCGACTCGCTCAGAGGCTGCCAACTCTCACGCAATGGCCGTGAGACTCACGCGAATAACTCTCTCCACATGCTCTCACGCCACACGTCCATTAACCTGCAGATTCAGATCTGTCGTGTGTCTCTCTGCTGCTGTCTCACGTCACATAAAAGTGAAGCCTCAGAGCCCCTCTGTCTTGAAAATAAAGAATTATGTATGTTAAATTGTCCTGTGTGCAAATCATCTTATTGATCAGACAGGACCTCTGGTTAATATCTTAATTAATTTAGAAGATTAACTGTCTTTGTAGTCTTTGATAAATCTTACAGTTAACACGTGTGACCTCTGACACGATGAGAAAAATGTGACATATCCAAACAAAACAGTTCAGCTAAGAACTCTTTCTCTCTCTCTTGTATTTCTAGACTGACTTTCTAGTTTAATAACATCTTGTTTCTTTGTTTTCTGGACAAAAATATCCTGAAGGATTAATGTTAGTAGATGTTTGCCAGCCCTCAAATACAGCAAGAGATTTAATGTTAATTAAATTAAATCTCTATTCAGTTTCTACATTTCAGTTTCACTTTTATCCAAAGTGACTTACAGGGAGCAATTTGGGGTTCAGTATCTTGCCCAAGGACACGAAATGCAGACTGGAGGAGCTGGGGATCGAACCACCGATCATCTAATTAGTGGACGATGACCCGCTCTACCTCCTGAGCCACAGCCACTCTAGCTGAGTGTGCAATTAGTGATTGCACTAGGAGTGTTTTAGGGGCCACTAAAAGCCAAAACTGTGCTATGTTTTTCTCCTGGATCTTGTGCAACATAACTGATGTCACAAAACTTTATCATCATCAGAAAACATGCAGTCTGATGTGTAGCATTCGCATTAACAGACCTGTTAGAGTGAAGTAGAGTTCAATGGACAAGTCTTGACCGGTCTGTCCACACTTGGAGGCAGATTATGCCTCTGAAACTGTCAGATTTATCACTGAACTTTGGCTCCAGGGTGAAAACTGTGAGGGCAAATTGGAGCAAGTGATATGCGGCTGCTGACTCTGTGAGATGCCTAAATGATGTGTCCGACCAGGAGGAATGTGAGCAGTCAGCTTGAATCACACTGGACTCAATAAAAGTCTAATTAAACACTAAAACAGAGCTCTGGATACAAAGCCACGACTCTCGTATAAGCTCCTGTAACATGCAATAAAGGCACTAAAACATTAAATTCACTCACCAGACCGCCGATGGCGATGTCTAAGTCGTCGGTGAGGATGAGAACAATGTTCGGTGTCCGGTATGATGTAGCAAACACCCCGCTGCTCAGGTAGCTCCACAAAGTGACGCAGATGAGCAGAAAACTCAATAAAGAGCGATTAGAGCCCATTTTTCCTTAATTTAACGACAAACCAGTGAAGCTGTGCGTGTCTTCCTTCAGCTCTGTGCCTCACAGGAGCGTTAAATGTTGTCAGTGAGTCCTCCAGCAGAGAAAAACACACGGACACACACACGGCCCTGCTTCTGTCTGAGAGACAACACTTCCCTGTGTCCGAGTCATGTGACGACGCTCCACTACGGAAGCCCGAATCAGCTGATTTGAAGACGTCACGCCCCCCAGCGTGACTAATGATCAGCTGTAACTGTCAAACGTTTGATTTTTATTATTAGTGTATTTTATTATTATGTTTATAAATAAAACAATAATAATAAAAACCCTTACACCACCAAGGGTATAGAAATAAATATTGATTATTTACTCTATAAAACAGCCTAAATATCAGAATCAAAATCGCTTTATTCGTCAGGTGTGTGTGCACACACGAGGAATTTGACTCCGGTTCATTTTGCTCTCAGTTGTACATACAAGCATAGACATAAGTACAGTTTAAAAGACAAGGGACATGACAGGTAGACGCAAAAACATAAAACATAAACATGAAACATAAAACATAAACATAGACATATTTAAAATGTATATATATTTGCATAAATATATATATATATGGACATGTGTATCTATCTATAGACATTTGTAAACTGGGTAAAGGACTGATGATGTGCAATGGTGCAGGTGGTGGAATAAATATGGTGGTAGGTGGATATGACAGTGGATAAATAAATAAATTATAATGCACAGGTATTGCACAGGTTTACAGGTTATTGCACACATTTGCAGGGTATGTAAATATGTAAATATACATCAGTTTTTGCACTTTTAATGTTACTTAAAAGGGCTCAGTCTGTTCATCTAAATGTGGAAAGTGCAATTTAGAAAGGCACTTTACATCAGTATTTCCATTTAAGTTAGTAGTTACTGCAGATTCAGATTACAGAATTCACAAGCAACAAACAAATAGATAAATTATTTTAAAATAGGACAAATATATTATTTTTATGTTGTTTTCTACGTCACATTGTGCTAAACGTTGCTAAGTGCCGACCAAAACGAGCTCCTACAGTAGCCTCAACATACGGACGCGGATTGGTCGATAGACTTTCGGCTCCTCCGTGATTGGTCCATTCCACAGGCACCTGTCGCGCGACCTGAAGAAAGTTTGTGACAGCCGTTGAGAAGTTTAGCGGCACAGGAGTGGGCTGGTCCATTGTTCACAGTACCGGAGGGGGGACGGAGGCAGGAAAATCGAGTCCATTCAGGAAGGAGAATAAAAGCCGTTGGACTGGTGTCTACCTTTTTTGAGGGAGAGGAATGGAATGATCCAGGAACTCTATCCTCCTCGAGAGACGCTCAAAGCAAACTTCCCAACTTCAGCTGTGTTATCTGGAAAAATGGCGGCTTATATTTAAAGATAAAAACACAAGAACAGAGAGTTTATTCAGGCTGGTTTGCTGCTAATTAATTAAAAATGTCGTCGGAGGTGACATTAAACGGGAATGAACTTTTGGAAGTTGACATATGTGACCGCGGCGTGTGCTCCGAGGACGAGAGCGGCGTGTTTGTCAACTCTGCCGCCTCCCTGCAGGATGATTTCTCCGGCTTCCAGCAGTGGACGAGCCCCGCCGAGTCACCTAATGACACATCATCATCATCACCACCACCACCACCACCTCCGGGAGAGCAGGTCCACACCGAGCATGGAGCTCCAAAAAGAGCCAACACGACCGCAGACAGTGACTCTGACTCCCAGGGAGATGGACTCAAAGCCCCGAGGAGCTCCATAGTGGACTGTCTGCTGGTGGAGCTCTATGACACGTACAGTGGAGGCAGCAGGAGGAATGCGGACAGCTGGGACAGCTCCACGGAGGCGTCCGGGTCTGATGCCTTCCTGGGCCGCAGTAACTCTGGCTCCAGCTTCCTCCAGGAGCTCCAGGAGAAACACACCAGGAGGCATCAGATGAACTACCTGGCCCAGAAAGGTGAGGCGTGTGTTGAAGGGGTGTTGTTGACACATCCTGTTTCACATTTGGCATTGAAAGAACATCTGGACATGTCAAATTTATTAATATTAAACACAAAAATACTTGTTATTATTTAAAGTAATTAAAGTGCATCCTTCATAAGGAGATTTCACTCATTTTTTGTCTTCAATATGTCATTTTATAGGTATAATTTAATGATATATTGGACTTTTAAACTATAACAAAACGCTTTATATTGTTCTAATACATCAGGCCTAATTTCAACAATCTAATTGAATATTTTCTGCTTAAATATGCTAATAGATTAACCTATAAATATGTATATAAACATGATAGAGTAGGATAAACTACAAATAATCAACCTTACAGGAACGTTTGTGCAGACATAATACAGCTTGCATCAGCACAGGAGTATACAGTATATTTGTGCTGTTAGTTCCACGTTATTTCTACCGTTCAAGTTAATTCATGTTCATTACAGTGATTGCAGCAGTGCTGAGATTAGAAAGTAGCTGCCTCTTACTGTTGGCATGCTGCTGAGGCTGACGTACCACAGGTGGCCCCTCCAACGCTTGGCTGACGCTGCTCGCCGTCATCACCTGCAGGCCTGTTTGATAGAAAAATCTGTTCGGAAGCTCCGTTTCAGCGCTTCAGGCTGCACAGATGTCTAGATACCTCGAAACATTTAGCGCAGTGGGTTTTCCTGTCTATGTTTACCCTGCCAAAGAGATGCATCTTGGGTAAACAAAGGCCATAAACAAGCTGTGCATACATACTGAAATACTCAATTGCAATTATAGATGATCAGATATCAGGATCAGTTCATCATCGTGCAAATATAAACAACATTTTACCCAAAACAGACTCTGATACTTAAAGGTCCAGTGTGTCTGATTCAGGGAGCTCTGTTTACAGAATATAATATTCATAAGTATGTTTTCATTTGTGTATAATCACTTGAAAATAAGAACTGTTATGTTTTTGTTACCTTAGAGTGAGTCGTCCATATCTACACCGAGGGTCCTCTATCATGGAGTCTGCCATGTTTCTACAGTAGCCCAGAAGGGACAAACTAAACACTGGCACACTTTTTCTTTGGCGTTTTTCCACTTCATTAGACAGTGACAGCTGGAGATGAACAGGAAATTCAATAACCTGCAGCAAAGTACCGAGGTTTAAGGTCGAACCCAGGTGGCTGCGGTAAGGACTTAAGCCTTTAGATACATAATTACTACTAATTGAGCTACCGGGGTGCCCCATCGATGGGGCGTTTAGTGTTGTACTGCCACCACCGTAGTTCGTCCTTCACGCTAGGAATGAGAGGGTGAAACAAGAGGGCTGCAATCCACCTCTACAACGCTAGATGCCTCTAAATCCTACACACTGGACCTTTTAAACTCAAGATATTTGCAGATACTGAATGATAAACACTGAATAAAATCTCGGTCCTCGGTCAGTTACTAAGGTCAGTTTAGGGGCAGATGCATCCCTAAATATAAGGAATTAATTGTGATTAACCTCGTGGTAGCCATGACTAGAGGTAATATATCCATCTATTTAATTCCAGTTACAGCTGTCATTTTAGAGACAGACAACAAACAGTGTAGAAATTTAATAACATGAGACTCAAATAGCATGTTCCTTTTTTTATGTGATTTGTTTATCGAGATGTGTTCGCTGTAATCAGATATCAGGAGAAGCTAAACTGGCCAGAGGAGAACAGACACACAGATCAGCTTCACGGTATGCAGACCTTCACGTACACACCCGGACTCAGAGGCTTGATAAGTGCGTTGACAGCTCATTCACTCCTCCTCACTGCGTGCTGTAGTGTTGCCGCGGAGTCTTGAGAGGCACGTTACCACGAGTGCCACGCCGCCATTGTTTCCACTGTTTAAAGTGGAGTCCTACGGTAAACACAGCCCGGCCCGTGACTTCAGTGTTTGCCCTCCACACATGTGAGGCTCAGGCAGGTTAAACAATGCAGAAGGGCCGACACTCAGGAAGAGGAAGTGATAATGAAAATGCCTCAGAGGACAGCTGAGACATGTGAATACTCTGAGTGTGGGATTAATGCTGTGTGCTTCAGGATCTCTTTGCTGAACACACAAATGTGGTAATATAATAAGAAGGGAAGCTTCTGACAGAAAGCTCTCATTTTACTTTCCTTGAAATTTTCATTGAGGCTGCAGAAAGAGTGTAAATATTAGAGTGGCAACAGTTAATCGATTAATTTAGTAACTGATTAATAGATTTATGGAAAAAATGTTCAAATCCTCTGATTTCAGCTCCTCAAATGTGAATATTTTCTGGTTTCTTTGTGACAATAAGCTGAATATTTTTGAGTTGTAGACGAAACAAGGCATCACCTTGTGCTTTGGGAAACATTGATTAATATTTTCTCACATTTTATGGATTGAATAACTAATCATAATCGGGAAAATGATCCACAGATTAATCAGTAATGAAAATAACTGTTTGCTGCACATCTAGTTAATATTAAATGTTAAATTCCAAAGAAGTTTAAACTGTAAAAGAAAGTATTATCATTAATATTATAGCAATGCAACTATGACTACTTTCACTATTAATTACTTAATTTGTTTTGATTTATTTATTGCAGATGAACATTTATCTGACACAAGTTAATGTGTTAAAGTTTTATTCACGTTACACTAGTCATGTTTGCCAATGTCATCCCCCTGCTCTCTGAAGTATCTGCCGTATCCTGTCTTTACCCAGAAGTTACAGTAATAAGAGCGGCAAGTGAAGACACACTTTACCTGAATAATAATTGAAACATTGTTGGAAACATTTGGGGTAAGGTCTAGCATATTTAGACATTTAAATGCAGAAATGTTACATATTGTCTGATCCAAACATATAGAAATATCTAAAAATTAGAAAACTGCCATACACTGACTTGATTTCTGCTGGTATATTTATGTATTTACAACATTTTGGTATGTTTGACCTCATGAAATGCAGAAAATCCTCACTTTCTCAAAATGTTTCACTTGACACAAGACCAAAAGGATTAACTTATTATAAAAAATATTATTTAACAATATTGGGTTAGATAGATATAAAAAGTTGGATTTTGATTAGCCCAGACTGTCTCAGTTTTGTGTAACGTTTTATATCTTCAGCATCTTCTGCTTTAAAGTTTGAGTGACTGGTTCTTTAGTTAAGCTGTCCTAGAAAACTCAGAGGTCACAGTGTCAACATAATTTGTCTCTGTCCCCGTTTGTCTCTGTCTCCGTTTGTTTATGCCTCAGATCTGTGCCACCTTCAGTTAGAAATCAGATGTTATTCAGCCTAAAACATTAATGAGAGGAGTGTGTGTGGGTGTGTGTTTATGTGGGCCGGTGTTCTGGTTTTCATTTCTTCTTTGCCTGCAGCTCGGAAAACAGACAGATGACTCTGATATTACGGTCTAACAGCCGAGTGCAGACGTCACATGTTATTTCAAACTATATTGAGTAGCTTTATTTAGACAGGCCTGAATAAATGCAACCCTGTGCTCTGAGAGGACGTGAAAAACAGAAAAATACAGGGACTTCAAATAAATAACGTGAACCATAAACGCATTTCATTTGTCTGACATCCAAGTTTCTAGATCAATTTTAGGATTTCAGACTTGTTTCCGACATGAAAAAACAGGAAACGTGATATAAATGTGCATCATTGCTATGGCAACCCTGATTAAACTTGGATGTTTTCTGTGTTTCTGTCTTCCTGTTTGCTGTTTTCAGCCCCGGAGGAGCTGCATTCAATCATCCAGGAGGTGAAATATCGCTCAGGCCTGCAGTCGGCCAAGCTGATCCGTCAGCTGAGGAGACGGGATCGACTTTGCCACAAACTGCAGAAGAACTACGACATCATCACGGCGTGCCTTCAGGCCGTCTCACAAAAACGACGTAAGAACACACAGTTCTCACTTTTGCTTTGATACTAGATGGTGTCACCTAAAACGGTTTAACAGCAGAGCCTGTACTTACCTATTAACTAGTTCACAACGTAGACGTTTTATGTGTCACGGTTATATTTGTGGTCGTAGCTTTTCCTCTTCTTTCTCTAACTGGAACGAGACTACAACTACAAGACCTGTTCAGACTGTTTGTAGAAGCCAAACAAAGCTCAATGCATTCCTTATTTATTATTTTAATCCAGAGTAAACATTTAGAAACAACTTTGAAGCACAAAAAACTGCCATGTTTCAAGCAGGGTGAATGCATTTGAAGCTACTATAGATCTACAGTTTGTACACTACAGTATGTAGGACTATGTTGTCATATCACGTCGGGTATGAAAATAGCTCTCAGATTTACATAATAGACTGTGACAGAAATCCAAGGAATCATATGTTAATTTTCATATCTCCTCCCTCCTCCAACCCAGCCTGCAGATGGTATGTAAATGTTCTGTAAGAGACGTTTGGAAATGTATTTTACAAGAGTTATTTTTCCCGGGAAGAGATTATGTAACAAGCCTCGTTCCATATTCGTAATTAAAGATTCTGACGATACTAATCACAACATTTGCAGTAAATTTCTGACGAGAGCTGACATCTCTTGAGATTAGCTTTGTGACATGGTTACGTACAGATGTTACAGATGTCCTCCGCCTTCTCAGTCACAGTGCGGTATGGCACGTTTAAGGTTAGGACTGTCCATATGCGCCACACATACAAGACGCAGAAGGTATAAGGTGATTGGCGACCCCTCTCGCCTTGCTATCTCCCTCTTCAAACGCAAGAACTTGTATTAGTAGAGTTGGCTTAATCCAACAAGCATTTAGCGTGCACGTAGCAGCACAAATCCCTTTAAGACTTTATCATATTATGTATGTTTCATTCTAGAAATGTCATAACTGTTTTTGTCTTATATATTTTATCTACTTACAAGTTTTTTTTGTCTGTTTTTAAGAGCTGCACTGAGGCACATTCCTATCAGCTAAGGCTATCAAGTATTAAATTGAACTTAAGTTAAACATACTTGAAGGAGTTTAGGTCTCTGTGGTTATTAACTGTTCTTTTCTGTCAACATGCAGCATGATGCCGTACAAGGAGGTAGAGTATCCAATAATAGACCTCGGCTTCCCAGTGCAGATATTTCCCGTATAACCAGTATTTCTCACGGCAGTTGGCACTCAGCTGTTACTTAACATTACCGCAGTGCTGTGGAGCCAGCATGGCCGCTGTTATAAACTACAAATGCTAAACTGTGTGTCGCTATCATTTTGCATGTTATCCACCTGGCAAAGTGCTAAACAATACACTTGAGTCATTGATTATGACTAGCCAAGCAGCATTAATATTTTAGTACTTTCTTACATTGAGTGACATCTGCATTTTAACATGATGATTGATTAAATGGCCATCTGTTAAATAGCCCAACATTTTGGAGAATTACTTGACTGGACAACGTATTTTTGGAATTTATCGTCTTCCTGGTTCCTTTGACATAGCTAATGTAGATTTTTCCATTGGAATTCGGATTACTGCAGAAGATAAGCTCTGAGGCAAACACAGGTTTGTGATACTTACATGTCTTGTTTCGCAAAATGATCTTCACAAATGATTTTTTTAAGAATAATAAAAGCTTCTGCATTCAAGAGAGGATATTTACTGACATGTTTTAAATGACAGAATAAAGCATGAAAATCTCTTTAGCTTTAAGACTTTATTTCAGGCGTCTGTTGACGAGGGAACCGGAAATGCTGAAATGCAAACTCATTTCTGGGTTTTAGGATTCCACTCCCAACTACATTAATCAAAGCATAACACGTCCACGTTTTTTCCTTTCTCCAAAAGAACCAAGACTTCACGTTCATGCGCCTCCCCCTAGAGTCCCCTCCATGTTCTAGATGTGCACATCTAGAGAGCACCGTTCATGTGATTGCATGAGCCGAGACTAAACCTACTGTACATCAACATTTTGCAGTAGCCTAAAGATGGAGTGAGTAAACTTGCATTGTCATGATTGAAATCAAATTAAAGTTATTAGAGCGATAATATAATTGAAACACCTAGAGACGAGATGATTTGTCAGGATGGAACATTATCATCAAGGCCTTTTTTTTTTTCATATCACCATCCGGACTGTTTGCAGATATTGATGCAGAATGTCATTAAGTCTTTTCCATTCAGGAAGCACTTACTCTACCTGTAAGACTGACCCATAATGTCATGCATCATTGATTCAGATTGCTAACGTCATTTTTTTAAAAATTTCTCTTGGATGACTGTGCAGAATGAGAATGTATGTACTGTGTTTCTGAGTCCTTTGAAATGAAATAACAATCGTATTCGGTTTCTAAAATCAGTTTTGGCCGACCGCTCGTCTAAGAATCTGATTATTTATCCAGAGATGTGGTTCTTTGTGTTTCTCAGCCCTCCTCAGTACTTTAACGCATAAAGTCCTTCTTTACATCTGCTCCTCTGTGATTCAGATTTAGTCAGAGCAATCAATGAGTTATAATAGATTTTACCTCGACCCACCTTACAAGGGAGCAGCTGAAGTGTCTGTAGTAATTTACATCAGTGGATAAAACTGAGTCAGTGGCAGACTCTGTCTGAGGGACCTGGGTAGAAAAAAATTAAAAAGGAACCCTAGAGGGGACTTCGTTACATTTTCTCCACTGAAAAGGCACACTGGAGTGGATTTCACCACATTTTCTCCACTGGAAGGACACCTGAGGGGGCACTTCATCATGTTTTCTCCACTAAAAGGGCACACTAGAAGGGGCCTCATCACATTTTCTCCACTGGAAGGACACCTGAGGGGGCACTTCATCATGTTTTCTCCACTAAAAGGGCACTCTAGAAGGGGCCTCATCACATTTTCTCCACTGGAAGGACACCCGAGGGGGTACTTCATCATGTTTTCTCCACTAAAAGGGCACACTAGAGGGGGGCTCATCACATTTTCACCACTGGAAGGACACCTGAGGGGGCACTTCATCATGTTTTCTCCACTAAAAGGGCACACTAGAGGGGGGCTCATCACATTTTCACCACTGGAAGGACACCTGAGGGGGCACTTCATCATGTTTTCTCCACTAAAAGGGCACACTAGAGGGGGGCTCATCACATTTTCTCACCAGCCATGGCCCTATTTTGGCTTCATACCACCGGGAGCGTTTCAGAAACGTTTTGGCCACCAAATTTTGTTAACCTGCTCAGATTTGGTCATTTTTCTTTGGTTCATGTGCTTCTACCATGAGCAGGTGGGCTACGTACGAGTCTGGAGTCTGCACTGAGAGTTTTATTTTGAAAATTGGCTGGATTTGCTGTGCGGTTACTGTGTCTGACCTCTGCTCTGTGCTGCTCTGTGCTGTTTGACAAGTCAAAAATAGAACAGCCACAACCACTCAGCCAATCAGAAGACAGGCTCGTTAATATTAATGAGACAAAAGGCAACACAGAAGTGAAGAGCTCCAGAGAGAAAAGCATGAGAGAGGCTGTTTGGTGCTTAAAACCACAAATATATCTTCTTATGATGATACAAACTTAAATTAAAACATCTGGAAATTAACTCTGTTCTGCAGATTATGTTTCATCTAGCATATATTTATGCACCGTGGGAGTTGATTTTTGGTCCCTTAACCGTTAAGGGAACAAAAATCCACTCTCACTTCCTCTCCTCTCCTCCACCATTACCTCATCCTCCTCTTATCTCCTCCCCGTCCTACCGCATCCCTCCATCCTTGCACCTCCTCCTGGTGACGCTGAACCGGAGGAGGATGATGAGGAGGTGTGCAGCATCAGCAGCACACGAGCGGGCAAAGAAACCGTTGTTTCACCGATATTTTTGTACGTTTTGTATATTTTCTGTAGATATTTGAGTCGTTTGAGTCTCTCTGGGTGTCGCTGGAGAATTAGAGCTCCGTCTTTTCTTCGGGCATGAGTCGGAAACAGAAGCTGTCACCGGAAGAGATTTGGTAATCAGCGTAATCGATTAATTTTTAACGTCTCTGGGTGAATCCGGATGATTTCATCATCATCGCCGAGGAAGACATGAAGGAGGATTGTTAAAGCGATGAGCTGATTGAACGGTTAAAATTCCCCGATGAGGCAGGAGAGGCTCACCGCCTCCGGCAGGAGGCCGAGGGCGGGCGTGAAGCAGCGGCAACAGGGATCGGGAGGGGTCGGTAACATTATCAGCAACGTCCTGAAGAAACGAAACGGGATCTCCAGGAGCGCACCCCGGCTGCTCTGCACCTTAGAGCCAGGTGATGTCCGGATCGGACACTCAGTAATAGGTCTACATGGAAAGGAAATTCATTGTTATTGACGTGGTTTTAAACAATATTTTAGTACTATATCATACCTGAATGGATGCCATGTAAGCTTATAGTTTTATAGAGGCACTGTTCTCAAATAATTTGCTTTATACTCTTATTTTCTTATTTATTTACTCCTTAAACAAGCTTATTTTATTATTTACAGTACATGCTGCAACTTTATCTGCCTGGATTTGGCAACTTATTTGAGCAAGATTGGATTGTTCATATTATTAGATATATGATTAGATGTGTATATATATATATATATATATATATATATATATATATATAGGTATAAAAAAAGGTTCTTCAGAGAACCAAGATAAAGTCAAGATAAAGTAAAAATAAAGGTGTGATTTAGAACCTGAAGTGGTTCTTCATGGTGATGCCATAGGGGAAGTTTTTTCAGTTCTGCAAGGAACCTTTTTTACCTATTGGTTCTTCAAAGAACTGGCTCCTGCCTTTAAACCTTATACAGCAAAAAAAACCCAAAAATAACCATTTTTTCTTTGAGTCCATAAAACTAAAGAGTTTGAATCTAAAGTGGTTCTTCATAGTAATGCCACAGGGGAACCTTTTTTTGGTTCTGCAAGGAACCTTTTACCTATTGGTTCTAGAAAAGAACCAGGTGCTGCACCTTTTTAAAAGGAAAAATAAAGATTATTTAACATAAAAAGGTTCTTCAAACCACCAAAAGTTCTGCAGTTGTATCTTAAAGAACTCTTTTTATGTATTCTGTTCCGCAAATTGATGCAGAGAGCTTTTTAGATGAATAAAAACTAAAGCCATACTTCTGGTGTTGTTAAATAAAGACAAAGACACTGTGAACAGATGGAAAGCTGCATATATATATTCTGTTTTTCTGCTGCTGAATGCTGATAAAACACAGACAACACAGCAAACGGCCATCTGTTTCTCAGATATGTATACAATGTCAGCACTTAAAATACTTCATACAGCAAAGATTTATTCTTCATACGTAATAAACAAGAAAAAAGCCTCCCCGTCTTACTTTCTCCCCTTCCTTTCCTTCCCTTTCTCCTTCTTTCCTTCCTTTATACTGTGCTTTCCTTCTTTCCTCCTCACCAAACTCTGTTCAAAAATCTATGATAAGACAAAAACTATAGCATTAAATCACTTGTTTTTCCTTATGATATCAAGTAAAACATTTTAAAGACATACATTGATGTTAGCTCAAGTACAGGTCAAACACTCACAGAGCTTCTGATGTTTGAATGTTTCTTTTCTGACTCTGATCGGCCAGAAAATGTCAAATATGACTTTTTTTACTCCACTACATTTATCTGATTTACATACTCACACACTACACTACAAAATATAACAGACAAATAAATGATGATGGGTGATTATAGATTAAAATTAAACTTTATTGATCCACTGGGGGGAATTCACATCTAAAATAAGCTCCACCTTCATCAGCTGTAACATTTAAATTGATGAAAATAATTGGAATTCAGTCGAATAATTTATTTTATTCTGAAATGGGTTATTCTACATAATGAGTACTTTTACTTTACATTTCATGCTAATACTGAACAGAGTATTTAGATACTGTAGTGCTACTTTTACCAAAGTACAAGATCCTAGTGCTTCCTTTCTTCCTTCTTCCCTTCCTTCCTTCCTGCCTCCTCTCCTCCTGTAGTGTCTCTACATCCTTCATTTTGGTTCATTCATTTGAATTAATTTACTCTCTGCAGAGATTAAACCATCAGCTGTTTATAATGCAGCGTAGCCTGGCCTCTCTCGTGTCGCCATCCTTTGTTAAATACACGTTTCGTGTCAGTGCTGTGGGTCTAATCTGTGACAGGGAAGTAGGAGGGCTCTGCGCGTTAATCCTCTCCAGAGAGTTCATCCAGTATGGCGCAGGACAAACCGACAGATGCGGACCACGCAGGTTAAACACACATTTCATCTTAATTGATTGACTTTTTATTGATTGTAGTGAAAGTTATATCGTTTATAGTTGTCGTGCTGCCGTTTGAGGGGCCGAGCGGCTCCCTCCGGAGAGAAATGGCCGCAGTCCAGAGCTGCTGTTGGGCCTGAGCCCGAAACATGTCCGAGCTTCTTTTTCTTCACCTCGGATCAAAGTTTCATTTCCTGTCTGTCCTCGGAGGTTCATCCTCTGTGCTAAATTATTCTCCAAACATGTTCGTGTGACCGTGATCAGAGATTTTAAAACGATCTTCACGGATTCAGCACCACGCGGAAACGGACAGCGACTCTTCCGTGACGTCAAACCCCGCTAAAAAAACAACTAAAGATTTAAATCTGTTTGTTTTTTCTCATAATATCGAGCAAAAAAAGCCTAAACATACATTTATATAAGCTTCATGTGCAGGTCAAACACTCACAGAGCTCCCACTGTTTGGATGTTTTATTTTCTGACTTTGATGATGCCAGAAAATGTTTGTTTACCTGCTTTTATTTTGGTGGGAAAGTCGGCAGGATGTCAGCATCTGTAAACATTGTTTTGAGAACTCATTTATTATTATTATTAATTATATATTATAGAATTTAGATAAGGATTTCATTGTTTGCATCTTATGTAGAAACTAAACCTCTTGGACAATTTTGCTAACTTAAAATCTTTAATGATTTCAAATTTCTCTCAGTCTAAAATCAAGAGTCAGTGTCTCATATACAGACAAACCTCTACCTTTTATAGATCAGACATTTTAAAACGTGAAGATAGATAGACTTTATTGTCTCTCATAAATACATAAAACAACATAACCACAGCACATTTATCCACCATCAACTCGTGGTATTTTATTTTTACGTACATATAAATAAGGTTTACTCACTTATATAAATTCCCCCATAACTAGCTGAAGCATCCATACAACAGTTAAATCTTCCCTTCGTGAAGGTTACAATGTTCAGTTTTTGTTGTACTGAGAGGTCTTTCTAATATTTTAATCAGTGAACTAAGGCTGTCGTTTGAATACATTAGTGTTAATTGGAAAACACTGTCTATGAGTGTCGACCCTTTTGAAAAGTGTTGAAGAGTTTAGTGCTTCGTCTTTATTTTGTTTTAGTTAGATGCACAGTATAGTTATCATTAACCTGAAGTCCTGTTGTTCTATTCAGTCTGCCTCGTCAGTGGTTGGTACTTTAGTCTTTCATAATTTGGTCAACTAAATGCTGCTTGATGCTGTTTTATTTCGTCACAGTCCGAGCCTTATTTTTCCCTTTAAGAAGGTTTTATATCTAAACAATATCTTTATTTCAACTTTTATATGATTTCACATCATATTCCATAAGTTGTTTCTCTTCATACATTCTCTTCTACATTTTCTTTATGCCAAAGATGCTTATTATACATAGCAGATATTATAAATATAGTATACTATCTGTTATGTTTTGGTTTTGTGTTTGGACCCAAAGTGCAGAGACAAAAGCCGACACTGCTTTAAGGAGTTTATTGTGAGAATGAACACAAAAGGGCATGAGGGCATAAAGGCGGTGGAGGCTGAAGGCTGAAGGCTGGCCGGCATTGCAGGTGGAGTAAGGCGAGCAGATCAGACGTACACGGGGGAAACTTGAATGAGTCACAACGTCAAAAACACAAGAAAAGTAGTGCTAAGCTTGCAGCCTAACACACGAGAGTAACATCGGTAAATCACTGGAAGATCAAAAAGTATGAGAGATTAAGCCATGACGTGTTACCATGATGGGATAATCTGACCCAGGAGTGTTGTCTTGACCAGGCTTTCATTGAATCAAACAACATAACCATGACACTACATCTACGTATGTACATGGAAGAACATGATATGAAGTGTTTCATGTAATGAGATATGACGTTTTATGCATCATTTCATGCACATTTTCTCAAATTACAGCCTGAATTCTTGCATACAGTAACTATAGGATGTTGTCTCGTACGATGATAGTCAGCCGAGCTGGTTCGAGACGAGTCTGACATCTGTGTTTGTTTGCAGGTGTTGACACAAGGCTGAAGTTTACCATCGAACCATCGCTGGGAAAGAACGGATTCCAGCAGGTAAACACTCTGAAAAACATCAGAGAAGATTCAACAATATGTCTGATACTGTTGTGATACTGCTGTTTGCTGCTGAGCTAAATGTTTATGTGTGGTGGGAGTGTGCTGGTTAATTAAAAGAGTCAATAAAAAGAGTGTTTTTCTTTCCAACAGTGGTACGACGCCCTTAAGGCAGTGGCTAGACTCCCTACTGGGATCCCAAAGGAATGGAGGAAGCGGGTATGTAACTTCAACTAAACATTGTTATCTTTTTTCCCCAATGTTAGCAATGCTGAAATGATGAATTTGGCGGCCTCGCTGCAGCCCTGTAATTGCTGCATGTTCACGGACATCTTCTTTGTTTGTTTCTGTTTTGAGCTCAGACGGTATTTAGTCAAAGAAAGTTCTGACCCAGTTGAGTTCTACAGTCTTGAGAGAGACAGCGCAGTGTGTAGAGGAAGAATACGCAGAGGCACTTTGCCTACAGTGCTCCATTTATCTCACATCATCAGCTTCATCTCCGGGGAGGAGAGAGCCGGGAAATGGAAGTGATACTTCTCCTCTCGTCAGATGAGATGAACACTGAAATCTCCTATTAACAAATTGAATCGCCGTGAACAAAGGGGCCTCTTAGAGACATGCTGGAAGGGAAAGAAACCTGAGAAGGTGAAAAATGTGTAATATTTGTTCGTATGGCTCAGTTGGGACTGTTTTGTCTCTGTGCAGGTTTGGCTAACGCTGGCAGATCAGTACCTCCACAGTATCTCCATTGACTGGGAGAAGACACTTCGTTTTGCCTTTAACGAGCGTAGCAACCCGGACGACGACTCCCTCGGCATCCAGATCGTCAAGGTAATCGCTTCGTATAGCTAACTGGGGATTGGGGGGATGAGATGAATGTGTGTATGCAGGTTTTTATAAAAGTGTGTGTGTTAGCAGCAGCAGCAGTGTCAGCATGTTTCCACAGAATGCAGATAAAAATAAGCAGAGACACAAACAGCGTGTGTGCTGTATGCATAGAGACGGTTCAGGATGACCAAAATAAAGATCATCGGCAGGCCAAATGAGGTGCACGATAATGATGATTTCGATAGTCATCATTGATCTTAGTGTGTATATATGAGCATATCCTACTAATAAAAATTGATGTGACTGTGAAGAGCAGTGTCTGCCAGAGGATGTTTGCTTATGACTGTGCGTCAGAGAACAAGATGACCATCATGGAAACATCGTGGTGACTCAGATTCAACAGTCCGTTTCCATCAGCAGGACAAAGTCCAATCATCGACTTCTCCGTGTTTGTCTTCTCCATCCCGAATGGAAATGATTCATTTATCCAATAAATTCACTGATGTGTAATAAAATAACACACACAACTGTGTACACCCCGTGCAGGACCTGCACAGGACGGGCTGCAGTTCTTACTGCGGCCAGGAGGGGGAGCAGGACAGGGTGGTGCTGAAGAGGGTGCTGCTCGCCTACGCCCGCTGGAACAAAGCCGTGGGCTACTGTCAAGGATTCAACGTGCTGGCTGCCCTCATACTGGAAGTTACTGAAGGCAATGAGAGCGACGCTCTGAAGGTACAAACACAGTGAAAGTATGAATGCAGATGTGTAGAGCTGCAACTAACGAATCTATCAGTCATTTTGACAATTAATCAATCAGTTTGGTCCATAAAATGTCCACAACCCAAAGATATGCAGCTTACTCTCATAGAGGACTAAAGAAACTAGAAAATATTCACATGTGAGGAGCTAAAATCAGAGAATTTGTCTTAAAAATGACTCACTTTGGCGATAATTTAATAGTTGTCAACAAATGGTTAATTGACTAATCGTTGGAGCTCTACAGATCTGGAAAATATGCTCAAAAATACGTTCATGCTGTATGAAAAATGTTGCTTTGCGCCCTTTGAATATCGACTCACTGTCTGTTTTCCAGGTGATGATCTATCTGATCGACAAAGTGCTGCCGGAGAGTTATTTTGCCAACAACCTGCGAGCGTTGTCAGGTAAACACCACGACACACACACACACACACACACACACACGAAACTTCAGCCCAGAAGTAAACTACAAGTCTCTTCAGTTTGGACAAAACAAGTACAGAATTTGTTGTCTATTTCTGCATCACAAACACATTAGAGACAGATTCTGACAATCGATAATCATTAAAGTCATTTTTTATGACTTTCCAGCTTCTTAAATGTAACTATTTATTTGCTTTTCTTAGACTTCTTTCATACTAAATTGAATAAATGTGGATTTTGGACAAAAAGGAGTTAAAATAAATCAACTTTGGCTCGATTTTCTGACATTTTATAGTCCAAAACATCAATGAAATGATCAAAACAATTTAGGCAGATTAATCAACAATTAAATTCTGGGATTCAGCAACAAAAAGGGTTAATAAATGTGGCTGTTGGTGGTCTGGAACGTGTCAGTATCTGATCAAAACAGACTTATGAACAAAGATGGATGGCTGATACCATCAGGTTACGTTGACTCTTGAACCAACAAATCTTTTTAATCCATCACGTCTCCTTCTGTCAGTGGACATGGCGGTGTTCAGAGACCTGCTGCGTCTGAAGCTGCCCAGACTGTCCCAACATCTCCACCACCTTCAGAAAGCTGCCAACAAAGAAGCCGGAGGTACAGATCTGTGTGTTTGTGTGTCAGTATGTAACTGTTAAAGTATGCCGGTGTTGAAATAAGAAATAACACCTGTGTGTGTGTGTGTGTGTGTGTGTGTGTGTGTGTGTATTTTCCCTCGCAGGCAGCTACGAGCCTCCGCTGACCAACGTGTTCACTATGCAGTGGTTCCTCACCATGTTCGCCACCTGCCTGCCTGCACCCACCGTGCTGAAGATCTGGGACTCGGTGTTCTTCGAGGGTTCGGAGGTGTTGTTCCGGGTCGCCCTCGCCATCTGGGAGAGACTGGGAGAGTGAGTGGACCCTCGCTTACACAAAGAAGGATTTGACTCGTGTGAATTAGCAGTTTTTGTGCTATTAATCAACATTAAATTTGATCATTTTAATAAATATTTGCAATTCAAGTCAGGTGAAAAAACAAAATTTGGACTTTGAGACACTAAAAAACTATGATTAAGCGTACTACTACTACAGCTGCTGCTATATGCTATATCTATAATGTGCATATTTTATATATCTCCATCCTCGCTCTGTCTCCGTCCAGGAGGATCGAGTATTGTCAGACAGCAGACGAGTTCTACAGCACGATGGGTTGCCTCACGCAGGAGATGTTGGAGCACAACCTCATCGATCCTTCTGAACTCATGCAGGTAGAAACGGGATGAACAAAACCTTTCACACTTCACACCCTTTTTTTTATGATTTAAGTACTTTGAATTTGATTTTTCTCTCCTGCTTCCTCTTCATCTATCAGGAGGTTTACTCCATCGCAGTGTTTCCTTTCCCTCAACTGGCCGAGCTGAGAGAGAAATACACCTACAACATCACTCCGTTCCCTACCTCAGTCAAATCCAACGGAAGGTTTGTTCCACACTTAGAAATTATTATTATAACTTTATTAAAGACACTCAAAAGGTCCATAGTACACTAAATAAGAGATAAAATACAAAAATACATCTTTGCATCATGTTTGACGTCAAAATCAGCTCCATATTGTGAGCAAAGCTTTAATAACTGTTGTAAGACAGCACTAGACAGACAGAAGATTAAATTAGATTAGAAATTATAATTAATTTCAATAGTTTTTAACCACTAGCTGCAAATGTTTTGGTCAGAAACACTTAATATAAATATTAAACTTCACGGGGAGCCTTTCAACAAGAGGACAAATCTTTTTAAAGCATTTTTTCTTCTACTAATGAAGTCTAGATACAGATACAGGACATATTCATCCTCCACAGGTCACTTAGAGGCACGACTTCTGTCCCCAAAATGTTTATGATCAAGAATAATGTAAAATAAAATGGTGGTGTTGATGGTTTTATCTGGTTCTAGCGGTGGTCTGGGCAGCTGGGAGAGCGACGACGATGCCGACATGGATGATGAAGACTCTATGGTGACGGCGCTCGGTTGCCTGGGTCCCCTGGGTGGCCTGCTGGCCCCCGAGCTGCAGAGGTACCAGAAACATCTGAAAGGTCAGTGCAGCCACATGAATCACTACATGGGATGTTTAATGGTAGCCAGTGGAGAGAGAGCGTACAGAGACGGCAGCCAAGTGGCTCAAGATAAACTACCGACCCCAAATCCTCGCGCTCTGACCCCGATTTGAGTCCAATTACAAAATGTCTCTGATCTGTTTCCTCCAGACAAATCTCCACTTCCTCCTCCTTCAGCGGCTTTTCCAATACATGAAAAACAGCCTGAGGGATTTAGTTAAAAACATTGGTTAAGATCTGAAGCCGTAGTCGTCGCTCTCCAGAGAGATTCAGAAGCGGGCGCTTCATTTAAAGAGAACACAGTCCGGCTGATTTGACCCGGTTCAAACGTGGGAAACGTGGCTCATTCTTTAGAGAAAGCGTAGCAACACGAACATCAATAAATCATCGCGAGACAACAGTGTAATTACAGTAAACAAACTACACCGCCAGCTGCTGCTCTGCAGAGAGTTTCACATTGTGTGCTGCTGGGCTGAACACAAAAGGAGGAAGAGGTGCTGAAAAATAGATGGAAAAATACTTCCCAACACACCGACCTTTTTCAAACATAAGAGAAAACAAATATAAGGAAATTAATGTCAAACAATAAATTCATTTCTCGTCGTCTTCAAAGGTTGGTTTTGTCTAAAAGCAGAATCTTAATCATCAGAGGCAAAAAACAGGAAGGACTGACTCAGACTCAGAGCCTTTGAAAGTTGTAACTTCGGACCAACTGCAGTCTGCAAAACAGTCTCAGTCACATACAGTACGCATTTCAGGAAACATTTCGTCTTTTTGGTGTAAAATAAACTCCCCGAATTCTGCCATCGTCCTCCTCGGATAGCATCTAGAAGCTTTTTTTTTTTTATGTTGCGTGTAATTTCGTGTCTCGACTGCTCAGCTTATCTTGATTAAAGGGGATAAAAACAAAACTGGGTGAGCAAATAAGTCAAGAAAAGGAGCTTAAAAAGGCACGTAAGGATTTTGTCTGATTTGTGTATTTTGCTGGAACGTTTACGAACCAAAATCCCCGGACGCTCATCTTTGAATCTCTCGATTTCTTCTGTCAGTTTTCGTGTCCGAAAGCCGAAATGAAAAGTAGAAAAAGAAAGAGGTCCCTCAGATAAATACAGAAATACATTGATACATTAAACACCACAAAGTACAGCACGTTTTCCATACGTATAGCTCCCAATCAAGCAGCAACCTCCGTGACTGGGAAGTGAAGCCAGTGCCAAAGTGCCAAAAACTGCACTTCCTCAAACGTCCACTTGAGGCTGGCTCCAGAAGTGAGTCAGTCTCCATAAGTCCCCATGTTAAAATGTCCAACTCCACGGCAGAAATAAACATGTTTACAGCCTGGTACAAAAAACAGTTTTGGTCTCTATAGCTAATTTCCCCGTTCATGACAACTGTACTGAGGGTGAATTTATATAGAACTCACCTGTTCAAATTATATTAAGGCTTAAAGTTATGCAGGATTAAGAGCGTGGACGCTTTGAGTACCCAGGCGTCATTAGGTCCACTAATGATCTGCGTCTTTACTGATTAGCCGTGTCCAGCACCACATATTTTGTGCTTCAAACGGCTCTTCAGAAACCTGTGACGTCACGTATACGTGTCCATTCTTTGTACTGTCAGTGCTCCCAACACATGGCACTTACCGGGGTGTTTTGTTAAGGTATCTGCGACCGGATTGGAGCAGTTTGACGGATAAGTGGCTGGGGTCATGTGCCATGCTGTATGGCTTTACTGTTGAGGTCTGAGAGGTGGAGGGTGGGCAGAACAATGATTTTGGAAGCGTGGTGTGTGATGCGTGTGAGTTTCTTCTTGTTGGAGGAAGTTAACATGTTGAAAAAACAGGAGGAACAATAGAGGAGAATGGGTTGGACTGTAAAGCAGCAGCAGAAGGCGGGGGGCAACAGAAAGTGCTCTGAGTTTGTGGAAGGCAGAGAGTGTTTGTTGGCAGCGTTGGTCAAAGTTTATTCTCCAGAGTGAAGAGTTTGATGTTGGGATAAAAAACCTGATCAGAGTTTCTTCTTCTTCTTCTCGACCTCCAGACCAGAGAACGGAGCAGGGGAACATCGCAGAGCTGAGCCCAGGAGCGGTGGGAGCTGTAGGGGCAGGAGGTGGTGGAGGCGGAGGAGGAGGAGGGGGAGGAGGGGGTGCCAAGGCGGAGCATCAAGCAGCAATCAACAGCATGATGATGGAGAGAATGAGCACCGACATCTACGCCCTGAAGAAGCAATACACCCGCATCAAAAGGCGGCAGCAGCAGCAGGCCATGCAACTCTACATACGCACAGGTGGGAGGAAGAGTAATAACTATATATGAATATAAATACTGGATATGCACGTTTATATATAGAAAAAAGTCAGAGGTTTTCATCAGGCAGCGATGATATAAACCCAGCTTCTTCGTAGGTGGCAGATACACTGATTTGTTGTTCATAAACACAGAACAAAATTCCTATTCCAAAATATTAATTTAATTTAAAGATATTATCCTTCAGGAACCTTTATTGCTTAAGCTCCCGTCATGGGCATAATTTTCAGTAAATAAACAGTAAATGCACCGTATGAAGCACACCAAGTGAAAGTTAAAGACACCACAGGCCACAGAAATTGCTGTTTGTTGACAGTGAAAAACAGGTAAGACAGCGCTGCTTCTTCTTTAAATAAAACTGTGAACCGAGCAAACACTCGTGAGGTTCCTCCTGGGGACAGAAGAACACAACAGAAAGTTTGTGTGTGTGACGATGATATGTGACTCACAGGACCTGGACCTGAAGTGGCCACAAGTCCAGGGATTCCTCAGGAGCAACACAACAATCAGAGCGACAGTACCGGCCACAACACTGACGGTACTGGTGTCAAAGCAAAGGGTTGTCTGAAAGCTGGGTGCTCTGGGGCTGATTTAATGGGTTGAATCAAAGTAACTGAATGATTTAAGGAGGACGGTACAGTATTCTGGTCATAAAATCTTTTTATAATCATAAATGACTCTCCTAAGGCGGATTTCCAATTGCATTTTTTCATTCGGTGTATGTAAATTAATAAAATAATCCCAAAAATTGCATTCACTGCTAAGATTTAAGCAGGTGGTACAAAAAAAACAAACTCTGAAGCTCATTTTGAAGAGGGGAAAAAAAAGCATTGGAAATCTGGCGAAGGAGCCGCTGCCTCCAGAAATGTTGAATCCTCTCCACGTTGTAAACTCACGCTGAATTAATCAGCTTTTGGATGCTCTCAGAATGCTGGAGGTGGAGTACATGTATGATTCATTTTCTGCTAAAGCTTGGCTGCCGTGTTCGGCTTTGTTCCGAGCAAACACGAGTGTCAAAATGAGAGGAGTACCGTAAGCCTCTGGCGTTCTGAGAGCACATTTGGTGCTACACGCATAGGGAATACTGACAACTGGTGATGGTTTTGTTGTAGTTGCAGCTGGTATATGAGCACAGAGAAAGCCTAAATATTTATTTGGAGACACCTGGCACTAATTTCATGCAACAAAACTGCTGAGGATGCCTTCAAAAGTGACAGATGTCTCCAATCGTACTTGATTTTTGCAGATGATTCATGTTTCTTTGGGTGGAGATTGGGCAAACTCTTATCACTGACCTCTGCTAATTCCTTCCATTTGACGCTCCTCCCATCTCATGCTAACGTATGATTTGTGAAGCTTGTGTAACAGTATTACAGTGATGTTTTCTTTCAGATTCAAACATCTTTGCACACTAATCATCACATAAACACTCAGTAAAGCTCAGTAATCAGCTTTTATAAAGACATGTTTACATTAACATGGACTACTAACACTGAGAAAAGGCCAAAATACTGCACACGTTATATAAGAGAAATTTTGGCTCACTCTGTCGGAGGCAATAAACCAAAAAAACTTTTGACGCCCTCTGGTGTCTGATGGAGGTTTAAAGCGTTTGGCAACAGCTGCTCTGAACAGCTGACTGTGTGTCACTCTGTTTAATTAAATGTTGACATGTGTCATGTTGACTGTGATGACTGTAACGCTGACACAGTTAATTAATTTGTCAATCAAAAGAAAATTATCTCAATTTTGGAGTATAGAGACATTTTCATGGAATATTTATTTAGTAAAATTAGTATCTTCTGGTCTCAAATTTAATGATCCCGCACGTTTTACATCACTACAAACTGAGTATGTTTTTTTAATGTTAGACAAATTACATTTTGTAACTTAGGAGATCAATATTTTTGACATTTATAGATGAAGAAAAATCCTTAGTTGGAGAACTAGTTTAGATTTATGGGATAAATTCTGCATCTAGATAATGTACTTAAAGTATTACAGTATCCAGTTAACCATAGCAACAGTTTTGCTGTGTGCTTGTTACCTGGTTTACAATAATTTGGTGTTTTGGTGTCTAATATTACTCACTATTTCAACAGCAGTCCCAGCCCAGCTCGGCGTCTGTCTTTCAGCCTTTTATTTCACCAAGCTCTCGCCAACGACTAAAAGTCAGTCCCAGATTTACTCTATTAGCTTCCTCTGTCAACGTCCATAGAGGCTGCTGAGCCCGGTTGTCCAGCTCCACTTTTGGCACGACACCGGCTTAAACCTGTTATTTAATGGTAGAAGAGTTACACAATGTTGCTTTATTGGGTAGTTATTGTAGCTCGCTAACAAAAAAACATCTTTTCAGGTTAACTTGAGCTTTTGTCACGATAAAACATGGTGGCAAACTCAATTCACGTGTCACAGTAACCTCAGTTCAAAACATCTTACTGTAGCACTCAAAAATTCAGTTTACAAATCCACCTACAAGCATGAAAAAAAACAATCTCTTCTGCTGTTACCTGGATCATCTATTGTGAACCTGTTTTAACGTGTTTACCTTTAACCTTCCCTACAGACAAGTGCCCCGCCACCCGTGTCCTGGCCTCCCAACTCAACCCTTCCAGCTCCGTAGTCAACCACCTCCTTCTGGGTCGGAAACCACGCGGAGGGAGCTCCAGGCTCTCATCCACTAGCACATCCACACTACCAGGGTGCCGACCCACTTCTCTGTCCCAGAGTCAAGGCTCCCCGGATAGGCAGCGCTGTGGCTCGCTGCCCTCCAACAGCACTGGATCTCCGGGGAGCTCGGTAGGAGGCGCGGGGTCGCCCTGGCGCGCTCACGTCCGGGTACATCGAAGGAACATCGCCAGGGCCCGAGCGCAGCTGGGCTTTGGGGATTCAGAGGAAAGGGAAGACGAGGAGAAGGAGGAAGGAGAATCGACAAGATATGAAGGTGAAGAGGAGAGAAATGATGATGAGGAGCAGAAAGAGGGGAGTGACTACTCTGTGTCTCCATCTCCTGGTCCCTCTGGTCCAGGGTCGGTATGTGAAGAGGCTCCACAGGTTGCACATGAGACAAAAGAAGCAGAAGTTGCAGAGGTGGTGGTGCAGCTAGACTCCCTGGATCTAGAGGACGAATCAGACAACGCACAACTAGATACACAACCCACACCACCAGAGTCTAAACCTGGACCCAGAGTCCCTCTCCTTCCTCCTCCTCCGTCCTCCAACAGACACAAAGAATCTGATTCATCGGGTTCAGAAAGAAACACCGGCTCCGACAGACATTCCCCCTCCATCGCATTGAACATCCCTTCTTCCTCATCGTCCATCCAAAGTCCGTCCCCCTCTCTGGGCCCATCCTGCTCGTCCTCTCCAACACCACCCTCCACCCCAACACCGAGCTCCGCATCCCGCCTGCCCTCATCCCACTCAGCTAATGGCCTCTCCTCGCTCCCTCTTCCCGCGCCCTCCACCTTTTACAAAACATCCTCCCCCTCCACTCCCTCACTTTCCTCCGTCTCCTCGTCCTCCAGATCTCACATGTCGTCCTCCCCGTCCACCCCGGCGTTCACTCAGAAGCAGCAGGTCTATTCCCCGTTCCCCAGCGTGAAGCAGCCCAGGAAATCTGCAGCAGCCAGAAACCTCGGCCTCTACGGTCCCACATCCAGAACACCCACAGTTCACTTCCCTCAGCTCAGCCGCAACCTCAACCGCAGCAGTGGTGCCGGCACCACCGGCAGGCGATGAAGACCCTCTGCAACCTCCTGAACTGATGCCACAAACACACAACGTTGTTACATGATGTGAAAAATCACTCTATAGCTACACCGTGTTGCCTCCTGCAGATCAAGAAAACAACCCACATCTTAGGAAGTAGTTTGAAAGTTGTAGAAATGTGAAGTTCAGATGTGTGTAGAAGATTGTGGTTCACCTGATGAAGGTGTCATCAAGTCACTCAAGTGTGAAAGAAATTTCTTCATGTTCTGTTTCATGTTTCATCTGTAAAGCTAACAGGACTATTACAGTATCAAGCCCTTTACAGTGGCCTATGCAGGTCCTTCTTGACCATGACGGACACGTGATTAAAGACATAAGAAGTGAACTTTGTTTTTAGGACTTGGTGTCTCTTCAACAGTTTGTGAACCTTCTCCTTGGACTGGACCATGAAGAGACTCTGGCCTGGACAAATGCTTCCCTCTGATGAGCTACATTTTCCCTTTGAGTACACACAATAGCCATCCAGTTGTTTCTATGCCAAGTATTTAAAGAAAATAAACCCACGAAACCTAAGAATCTCTGTATATGAAGAATCATAAGAACTTAGTGCGTGTGCCCAAATCTTAAATCTTTTAAAGTGATGAAGCACTTAACATTTCTTATTCTGTATCTGCACTCTCTGTCTGTAACTTGTCTCTTGAACACGAGGAATGTCATTAAAAGCGTGAACGGGGAACGCTTACTCCCATGTTGGCCACGTTTTTGAGTGTGAATACTGTGTAAATGAAATGTGGCAGATCTAAATATAAAGAAATTTACCATATCGGATGAGGTTGGTCGCTGTGTTTTGCATTAAAATAAACCTAGCACAGCACTTATTTGGAAACGTACCACAAAGCAGCTGCTTCTCACTGAGCTTTAAATGCAGTCCAGTCGGGTAAATGGAAGGAAAACCTTATCGTTTATACATTTGAGACTTTGGCATTGATTTCATTCAACTAAATTACAACTATAAGCCAAACTTATAGCTGTTTTCAACATTTCCAGATGGCACAAAGACACTCCTTAACTGGGGGTGACAAATATTGTAACGTGTTTTCCAAGTACAAGATAATGTGCTATAAATTATGCAACGGCTTCAGATGCACACAGCCACCAAATAACAGAGAGAACTCAGGTAATCAAGTTTTATTTTCACCTCAGAGTGTCATATCACGAGACAAAGGAGTGTTAGATGGAGGTTTTAAAAATGATTTGACTGAAATGCTCAGCCAGGCCTCACTTATTGACAGTTGGTTTTGTTAATGAGAACTATAAAAGTATAAAAATGCAGGCCACTACACTCCAAGTGTACAAGTGATTGTGTGTACTATACGTCTTGACAGCTGTAATATCAAAAACAAATCTTTAGTCCTCAATCTGAATCTTTCAAATTCTTAAACTATCAATTCAAACTTTTTGCTTAATGGTACAAGCAATTACTGCAGAGTAATTATTTATTTTAGTCTTGAATAAAGTCAGGTTGACGCAGGAATCCAACATGATCCTGAAGAAGTGTGAATTTCAACATCTTTATTTTAGTTACAATTTATTTTGTGCGACAAGACAAAAGAATAGCACCTTTTGGGAGTTTAGGGGCTCTATATATTTTATAAATTATATAATATATAGCGCCTCATTATTCAGAATGTTCATGTATAATATAAAAACCTTTCATATTTAGCCTGCTAGCCACTGCTAGCCCAAGGCGGGGAAGAGATATAAGTGCGCACCGAGGCGCCGTGTCACTTCCGGTCGCCATCTTGGTTTAGATGAAAACAATAAAAACAAACCTTTACTTTTAAATAGATGCATGTTTTTCCCGCCAGATGACCAGAAGAGTCTTTAATGAAGGTGGAAATGTCTTCAGGATGGCGGTAAGTGTTGTAAGTTGACTGCTATCTTTAAGAATTTAACGGTTACACAACTCCAAATGTCTCAAACGTAAAGAAATGGTGAGAAGTGTTATATAAGAGGCACAAACTGAGGCTGAACTACACTGCTAGTGTCATAATACGTACTTTACAAAGAGATTTATCATGTTGTTAAGTGAAATATGGTCTGTAGAAGCTACAAAGCTGTCCCAATAAGGACTATTAGTTGAAGCTAGAGCTACACATTGTCAAAAATGTAACTTTAAACCAGTTTAGTTGGCTTTATGTTGATGGAAATAAGTTGTGCTGACAAGTTAACACAGAGATGGCTGTTAATACTCAACACAGTGTGCTGGTTGGGCTTTTCTCCTGCTCTCTGTAGTGATAATGTACGTTAAAGTGTTAGCACGGGGCACCAAATCTGATAATCCAGGATGGGTTTTGCCTGATTTTTAACTCTCAGCACTTGTCAGCCACAAGTGTGTTATCCTCTTCAACATGCCAGTATCTAAAGTCATATATTTTATTATTTTCATCACTTTTGTTGCCATCGTTTTAGATGTTGTCTCATTAGTATTCATCAGGTTTCCATTGCCGTATTTAAACACTTGCTTACTTGTGGGAAAACTTTATTTTTGTGAATTCATCTAAATGTATCACATCCTGTTACTGACAAGACTGCTGTCATTTAATGACCTCATTGTCGCTCTTTTTAGCCTGACAGATAATAGCAGAAGTTGCCTCTGGTAGTGTGTGTGAGTGTGACACTTCACACCAAGTTATGTCATTACTGGCAAAGAGGTTTGATGTCAACAGTGAGCACTACCACACTCCAAATAAAGAAGTACTTGGAAGGAAGTGAAGTGGCCGAGTTGTGTGGTTTTCTGTTTAAATGCTACATGTAGTACTGTTAAATAGTATTACTGGTTGTCTCAGTTGGGTGGACAGTAGGTGGTGGTATTGGATGTGAAGTATTCCTGTTGCATTTAATTAAAAGGCACTTGACATTTCAGTTGATGATCGAGTGGCACAGAATCACTTGAACTGGCCTTCTTGTTTTTATTTATTTTTAGTTATTTCTGAATCAGTGTAGTTGCTCCGTTTCCCTGTGTTTGTCAAGTCAAGTGTGTTTTATTGTCATTTCAACCACTTACACAGCACACAGTGAAACGACAGTGTTTTGCCGAGGACCATCAGTAAACAGAAGAGTTTAATAACATTATTAGCATTAAACAGACATTCCCATCAGGCTATTTAACTTTTTTTTATTTACATTTCTAGATTCTTCTATTGTGATGGAAGATTTTGTCCAAACTGCTGACTACACATAGTAAAAGTCTCCTTCCTGTCTCTTACATACTGACTAACTGTTGTAAACAGTTCAGTGTTTTGTCGTTTGTCGATGTCTTCTGAATTTCTTAGTAATCTAATTAACTATGGAAAATATCTCAAAGAACAATGTCAAGTGGAAAAACTGAGATGGCTCTACTTTCTGCCTCCACCTCCGCTCTCCCTCAGTATGTGGAGTATAAGTGAAGTGAAGTTTTAGTCCAAAACAAGACAAAACAGCAGTCTTAAAAAAACACACACACATTTTATTGTACAGCGTTCACAATGAAGAGAACAATAAAAACTACAGTATGCAGGGATTGAAGTACCTGATTCAAATGACAGCATCAATAAAACTCCTGAGGTACGATAAGAAAACACACGTAAACAAAAACCCTGTAATTGAACTCTGCTACACATTAACAGATCTACATCCAGCTCACAGTGCAATATATCCAAAGAATTAGATTACATTTATTTACAACGACGACGTCGGTGCCCGACGTGGAGGTAAAGGACTCTGAAGCTCTGGAATAGGGTGGGAAACGAAACAATAACAGGACAATATATTTAATACGGTGTCACCAAATTTCTCAGTTTGCTTTAGTTGAACTTCATAAAGTATTATGAGGCATCATAAGTTAATTATAGTACATTTTATATTGATGAGCACACCCTGATGAGCACAAAGGCAAGTGAAGGGGATTTCTATACATAATTCTACGCTTTTAAACTGAAGGAATTGGCTACGTTTGTCTTGGAGTTTAATGTACACTGTGAGAAAAGTTCATGCCACTACTGTACATATTTAACAAATCATATGTGTCCATCATAATGGACTGTTTCATGTAAAGAGTCTTGGTATATCTTTGCCTCTTTGTCTCTGTGCAGACCTTGTTTAGTATAGAATATGTTAGAACAGAGATAGACAGATAATACATGCGACAAAGATCCCGTCACAGTTGCGTTGTATGTGCCTTTACACCCAGGACACACCTCCCTTCGTTTAGTGGTTGTCATCACGTTGACGGATACAGTTGAGTTTTGTGACATTCACGGTCTAAAGTCTCTGCAGTTTGATTCAGTTACAGTTAAGTGCTGGTTGTGACTGAGCGGCTTGTTTTTGTAGGTAGTAGGTTGCTGGTCGCGTTAGGTCAGCGCGCTTGGATGCGAGCCATCCCCGGGTTGACGAAGGAGAAGTTTCTGAACATCGTCTGGTCGACGCTGTTGATGAGCGTCCGGTCGCCGCACGACAGCCGCGGCTTCTCGTTGATGAACTCTTTGTCAAAGTTGCTGCAGTCGCTGGCCGATGCCTGCGAGGGGAGGGAAAATATTCCAATAAAACACAATTATAAGTGCAATATATACGACTGATTCTCACAATCATGTGGTAATACCATGACGATAACTAGACATGTACATCATCAGATGAGAAGAATAACTGTCAGGATTAATCAAATAAAACTGCTGTGGTCAACATGAGTCATCACATTTTGTAGAACTGCAACTAAAAATGATTTTCCACAATGTTTAATCAGCTACTTATTGTCTCAATCAAATGTTTGGTCTATAAAATGTCAGAAAATAGTGATAAATGTCCAGAAATAGTCCAGAAATCCAAGGTGGTGTCTTCAAATGTCTTGATTTGTCTAAACCAACAGTCCAAAACTCAAAGATATTTACATAAGACCAATAAATGCAACACATTTTCCCTCAAAAATGACTCACTGCCAATCAAAACCAAATGATTCTTTCAGTTTTAGTGAACAACAAATCAAACTATGCTCACTGGAATAAAGGAGACTAATTACGTTCCTGTGCCCATAATGTATGCTAAAAAATTCAAATTGCCTCAACGCTCTTTTAAATTGCAAATGACTGTGTACTCCCTGGAAAAAACTCCATCCTTTTAAACTTGAATGCAAAAGTGAGGCCCTGCTGTGCGTCAAGATGTGAATGGACTTACTAAAGTTGGCCTGAAGGGCGGCGCCACCTGCCGTTGTTCAAGAGCTTTCCAGTCGGTGCTGCTGAAGAAATTGTGCTCTCTGATGTTTCCCTTCACTCCCAGGCGCTCCTCGGGCTCACGAACAAACAGCTGCAGCACAAAGACACCAGAGATGACCAAACTGTACGTGACAGCCTCTTCAGCCAGCCTCAAGTGGACGTTCGAGAAACACAACACAACAATACACACGGTGTCTGACCTTGACCAGAATGTCCTTGGCGTCTTTGGTGAGCCAGCGGGGATAAACGGGGTTGTCTGTTCGTATGGACTGAAACAGCTCCTCTTCATCGCGGCCGTGGAACGGAGACTGACCGATCAGCATCTCGTACAGCAGAACCGCAAACGACCACCAGTCCACAGAGCTGTTGTACTTCTGACCGAGCAGGATCTGACACACAAAACAAGTAATATCTTAATGATGCTCTATTATTAGACATGCATTGATGATTGGCATGAACACTACCTCTAAAACTACTAATTGAACTCTGAGCTGTAGATTGAAATTAATGGTAAATAACATGCAAACATAGTAAAAGGATGGTAAATTTATAGTGACAGAATGAACAAGGGACACAGCCTTTATATGTCACAACAAGTTCTGATAAGTTACCACTAAAGCATATTGGAAATTATGTTATGTTACTTTTGTTGTAGCAATTGGAAGTTGCTCAACTTAGGATCGAACATGGTTTGCCAACCATCGAAGTGGCCAACAGTCTGCGGGTTTAAAGGAACAATATGTAACTTTGGTTGCAACAGTGACACCTAGTGGTTAAAAAAAATTGGTACTGCAGGCCAAATTCAAAATACTGGAGAGTTAACGAAGTTCACACAGGTTGCCACATCTAAGACAATAAACCTCCACGAGGTCAGAACGAGCAACATGGTCTGACTTCAGTCTGTGCTGCAACGTAATGACGCAAGAAGTTAAATTTGGTTTGTGTCCGATTGTTTGGGAGAGAGGGAGCGTTTGCAGTTTTATTCCTTCACCTCAGCAGATAACTTCATTGATCAGTTCTACGTCTTTACTTTCTCTGTAATGCTTTCTGCTTGTGTTTGAACCCACTAACATCCCAAAGTAATTCAGTTTTTGTGGTTATAATATCCACCCAATTGTTGCAAGACCTGGTTCACAATGAGGTCAAAATGATTTTCAACATGGTGCGTTTCTGGTGCAAACTACATTTAAAAAACATCTAAATAGATGCAGTAGCGATACTACAGACATCCTAGTGCAGTTAAAGAGGTCAAACTTGTTTTTGTTCAGTTGTTTCTAAGTAACAGAGAGACTCAGAAATGTGTGTTCTTCACGTAGCTCGACACGGATCTGTGCAGTGTCACATGGCTCCATCAATAAAAGGTTTTGTAACTGATACAGAAAGTATCAAAGTAAAACAACAATGATTGAGGTGTAGCCAGAAGTGCGACTTAAGTTACAGCCCATGTATCGCTCTACATTAATCTATAATCTTGTTTTAAATATAACGGTGTGTGTGGTCACCTCAGGAGCGATGTAGTCAGGCGTCCCACAGAAGGTGGATGTCCGCAAGTCTTCCTGCATGTTCTCCTTACACATGCCAAAGTCTGCGATCTTTATGTGACCCTCAGAGTCCAGCAGCACGTTATCCAACTTCAGATCCCTTCAGAGGAACGAGAGGATATGAGCAAGACATAAACAAATACAGACAGCAGTTCTTCTTTCAGTTCTGTTTCGACTCTACCTATAAATGATTCCTTTCGAGTGCAGAAACTGGAGCCCACAGATGATCTCAGCTGCATAGAAGCTGCAGGAATTGAAAGGAGACAAAGATTCAAAGCAAGAACAAAGCACCAGTACAAACCGTTGTATCTTAACAGGCGGGGGATACATACGTGGCTCTGTGCAGGTCAAACTTGTGGCAGTTCTGGATGTGGAACATGAGATCTCCTCCATTCAGATACTCCATCACGAAGAAGAGGTTCTCCTGCAACACAAAAATTCAGAGGGGTCAGAGCTCGGATTGAAAGTCCACAGATGAGTTCAGACGGTACAAGCATATGTGGTCTTTACCTTAGTCTGGAAGGTGCAGTAAAGGTGCGTGAGGAAAGGATTCTCCCAAGCTAAAGAGAGGACCCTCCTCTCCACCATGGTGCACTCGACGTCATCGTCCATCAGCACCACGTCCTTTTTCAGAGCCTTCACCGCAAAGAAGCGCCCGCTTTTTTTCAACTCTGCTAAAAACACCTGGAAACACAGCAAAAAAACAAGACGGCTGCAGTGTGACAGTTCATATCTTCTTCACCTCTTGTTGTCCAAATTTTTTGCAACAACTTTGCTAACACCTACATCAAAGCTACAAGAAGTCTGTGGTTTTTCTGTGGAAACCAGCTGCACAAACAAGTTTGACCACATGAGCTCTGTCCATAAGACTGACTAGAATATCGCTGATGACAAACTAATTAAAAGAAGTACTTCCTTGTAGGTGTTGGTGGTTTCTAATAACTTCTAAAAATAGCTGAAATAATCTGGCATACAATTCTGATTTTCTAATCTCATTAGTCTCCTGCTGTTTTACTTTACATTTACTTTATTTGCATCTACAGTTGATCTGAAATTACAATGAATGATGCAGAAATCTAACATTGTGAATTACCAGTCATGTCTGCAGCAAGAATAAGGAAGCCAGCCACTAACCCAAACCTTAACCTACGACTAAGATGCAGAATCTTTACCCTTGATGTTCTCTTTGTAACTATTTGCATCATGTTTTTGTTTCTTTTCTTTGAATCAGACCACCTCCTGTACCTTGCCAAAGCTGCCTTTCCCTAGCATCTTGTGCAGGATGAAGTCATCGACGGTGAATTTCGGGTGGTGATCCTTCCTGGGGACGGCGTACAGAGGCTCCTCGTCTGTCAGCTCCTCTGCGATCGAACTGTTGACGTCAGCTGGTCCGTCCCACGAGACACCCTGCACATCTGCAGGAAGACGCAGGTCAGGAAGCATGATATTAAAAACAATTTAGAATAAACTACAGGCTTGATGGGAATGATTTTAAAAGGTTGACGTACCTTTGCTTGCAGGTGTGGCTGTGGCTGATACACCCGTCACTAACCCAGACGGAGCTCGGACCACTCCGGGTTGGCCAATACCTACTGGACCTTCTCGACCAATGATGTCAGATTCTTTGATGCTTTTGGCCTAGAGGCAAAAAGGTAGGACCAGCATGAGACTCTGGGTTGAATCAAGGATACAACATTGATGTTGCTGATCATTTTCCAGTAGAAAAGCCTTTAAAAACATCTTAAGAGACCAGGAAACAGGAATAGAGAACAGCATGGACCAGTACGTGCTACGTTCAAGTACATACCAATATGTAGCAAATGTACGCAGTACACACCATTTTAAAGAACAAGAGGATGTGTTGGTCTGACCTGCTGTTTACTCTCGATGATGGCCAGAGCTTCGGCCATCAATTTCTGGTTGACCCCACAGAGGTTGGCTACTTTCTTCTGGCATTTATGATGGACGTTCATGCTGCATTCTGCACAGAAAACACAGCATTATCATCGTTTGTATCTTTTAATGGACACATCACTGGTTGCACCTCCACATCTTTTCACACTTAATGTGGTGATGCATCAAAGCTTTGGAAAGGGGATGTTGATGCTACGTGCATGCGAGATAAAGCTAGATAAGTTTACAGAGGACATAAATGTTGACCACATCACGTACACCCAAATACGGTACATCAGACAATCTTCTCCTTGTCCACGCTGACTGCCTCAGCGTTTCGGCTTGTGTTGGAATTTGATTAATTTCACATCTTCCAGCTGCTGTGACAGCTGCAGTGAGTTTTCTTCGTATTGCTGATGGGAAATGTTGAAATGTCTTCTGTTTTGCCAGCTGTTGGAAGTACTTCATGTCACACTGTAGGCTAAATTATTGTTGCCGTTGGTGATTTCTGAAGTTCTCTGGTAAACTGAAGGATTAAATGTTCCTTCACTGAGGCTGAGAAAAAGTTTCAGAGCTCCACTCCACTCCAAACTCCACTGACCTCTGTATGTCCTCTGTCTTGTCTGGCATATTTTCCTCTTGTGCTCTTTAAGGCAAATTTGTGATTTTGTGTAATATAAATAGAATTTTTGTGACTTTGCACGGCGCTGCACATTTTTGCATATTTGCAGTTGAGCGTGTACACTTTTTTTTTTTTTTGCATAGTTTGCCTCTCAGCAGCATGCTTTATTTTGTATGAATTCCCTTAAAATGCCATATAAATAAAGGTTTTAAAATACAATATTTTATGGTCTTTTACCGTCATGGTTTGGCAGTTTTTCACCGTAAAAAGTCTACAGACATTTTTCAGTTGTGTTAACACAGTTGTGTGTGTGTGGGTGGTTTAACTCTGATTCTACAAGACCAGCTTCTTAACACACAACAACACACAATGAAACCACAGAAATCATAAAACTCCCGCCTCTCACCCTCACATTTGAGCCCCTGCTTGGCGAGCCCCCACAGCAGAGTACCACAGTGTTCACAGAAAGTGGGACTTTTGTAGTTGTGCACTTTAAACCTGTGGGGCATGTCGATCTTGAAGCGCTCCTTGTGGATCTGCAGGACACACATCACATCATACAGTTTATTAGGGCGACTACAGGTCTTGCAAACAAAGACCAACAGCAGTAGAAGTTAACACTTCCTCTATCCAAACAGCGGGTGGCAGGTATGTCTTTTATGATACAACATGAGGTTTTGCATTCTCTTTTGTTTTCATGCATGTGAACTCTGCAGGCATGTAGCCGAGGAGGAAATGAAACAGAAGCAAGAAGATAAAAGCAGCAAGTGAGACAAGAGTGTCTAGTGAATGATAGCTGACTACTTGATTAGTAAGCATTATAACCACAACTTTACAAATCTCTTGCATACGCTGTATCAGCAGCTTCCAGATTTAAATGTGACAAGAACTGACATTCCTGACGTAGAGCGTTTATGTGAAACGAAGGCACACACTTACCATTGTTTCTTTGCTGTTGATGGCTGAACCGGTGCATTTGGCGATGACTTTGTCGATGCATTTTTTGTGAATAGCTGCATTGCACTCTAAAAGACACAAAGATGGCAGAGTTAAGACATGTGGGTAAGAGGTTACAAAGGAATCAGTCAAACTTTTCCATAACGTCAGTGGAAAAGGATCATGACACTCACGTCTGCACTGGTAACCCTGCTTGTTGAGACCCCTGCGGCAGACAAAAACAGGTGAAATGACTAATATGATAATGAGAAAAGTGATAACTCTGCGTCTCGGTTTGTCGCGTACCAGACAAACTCTTTGCAGACAGAGCAGAAGGTCGGTTGAGGGAAGAACGTGGCGCTGAACTCGTGACATTTGACGATGTGAATTTTGGCCTGTTTGATGGCGCCTCGTCGCTGGTGGAGGGCGAATAATCCCTCTCTCTCCAGTTCAGCCTCCGGATCTTCCTCAGTCTGACCTGGAGTGTCTGAAACACATCATACAACCTTTATTTAAAACATATGTTAAAGACACTTGTTGAGCCCAGCTTTTCCCTGAAGGGATTGCTTACTGGCAAGATTATTTCACACCAAGATTTCAATTTCTCACCTTCTGCAGATCGAGAGGGGTTTTCTCAACATCAGAGTTTCAGTTTAACCAAAGAGTTAATCTATAACACCTCGTATGGGTGAGTCAGTCTTCTCTGTTGCAGCCTCACTTTATGATATAGGCTTAAAATTGTTTGAAGATTAACATAAAAACGCAAATTACTTACAATCAATCAGTGTTTCATAGTGAAACTGTTGTGGCGCTCAAAATAAATTGATAGTATCTGCATTAAGTTCATGTTCACAGCAGGAAATTGATCAGCAGCGATGAGAAGTGCTCTCACAATTTGTTTCAACAACCTTATGTACATTAAAGTTACTATAATCCTTGTTTTTTTTGTTCACCGTCCACAAACTGTTTGTTCAATGCAAGAAAATATTAAGGAATATAAGTTTTTAATTTGAGGAACATAAGAAAATATATATTATAATATGTTTTAATTATAATGATTGGATACTTAAATTTGTAGACTTAAGAAGTACTATTAGTCCATTGATCCAGCTCTATTCGATTAGTCGGATGAATCACTGCTGAGCTGTTTCAGATTGCCAAGAGATCAGTAACTACAGTTGGTTATGGTTACTGCAGGGATTTAGATAGTTAAGTTGACTTCCCTTATTTTTTTTCTCTTGGCAGAAAAATCTGAGATATTTAAGATAATGTGTGTAAATGCACTGAGAGTCAGATTCCTTATGTACGTGTAAACATGCCACTAGTAAAGCCGATTCTGATTTTTGATGCTTTTTCTAGATTAACCTCTGACTCTTGTCGATACGTATCAGTCAGTCGTTGCACCTGACAACTGATTTTTGCGAAGTGGTTGAAAAATCACATAGATTATCTCATCTCACTGATGGCAGTTCAAACAATCGTCTCACTCTTTGTGGCATTTGCATTTGTGTGATGTAACAATAATAATTTCTTAAACATTTTAAATAAATTCTCAAGTCTGTGCATTAAGTATAGAGCTGGACATGTTTAGCCTAGCTTAGCATAAAGACTGGATGCAGGTGGAAACAGCTAGCCTGGCTCTGTCCATAGTTAAGAAAAATATGACAACCAGCGTCTGCACCGTTGTCTTATTTATACAGTTCATATTGTTTGTTAGACATCCATAAACAGAGATGTGAAAAGGTCAATTTGTGACTTTAGTTTCAGGCTATGTGCAGGCACGGTGGTACCAAACCTGGCAACCTCACTGTGGTGCCAACATCCAGGAAGCTTTGCAGAGTCAATATGACCAGCTGTTGAAAGTCAAGCCAAGAAATAGTTCCAGCACAACCCCCAGCTCAGCTGTTCATCATCTCCTCTCACTCTTGGAAAGAAAGCAAAGTAGTACGCTCCCCAAAATCTTTCTTTTTAAAAAGCGTAATATCGTATTTATTATAATATCTTGTGTTGAGTTTATTGCATAAAGCCTGTCAGTTAGGCCACAATTAATTACATTTTGACAGGCTGCACATTACTGCACTGTGTATGTGTGTCTGTGTGCTTGTTTGTTTGCCTGTAGCTCAGGAGGAAGTCCCACAAATCAAATTGTCACAGAGTACCGGTCGCTATGCCACCTGTTGTTCTGAGCAATGATTTCCTTTTTGCTGGGTCTATACATAGAAACATCAGATGGCTTCTTCCTTTTAGTTGTTGGTGACTTCTCAGGCCTTGGGTATGGCGTTTAATGTCAGGACAGCACCAGTAAAATGGACTGAACACAAAGCACACACACATCCACGTGCGACTCTTAGGACCGGCAGCATGTGCAGCGACTCGTTATTTTTAGTTTGAGAAAATGTAATTAGGTTGGGACGATTAAGGCTCATTAAAACACACGAGGGTGCATACAAGTGGTGCAGACTTTTGAAAGACTATACAGACTATTTGGATGATGGCCAGTATTTTATAATCATTCACTATGAATAGACTATGTATAATTTAATCATTCAACAAGACAAACATCAAAATATTCCATCAAAGATCCCCAAACTGTCACATGAAAGCATTTAAAATAATAAAATGTTGATAGGTGAGGGCTAAAAAGTAAAAAGTACTGTATAAACGTCGACGCTCTCTACCATAACTTGGTATAATGGTGATCCTACAGACATAAAACCATTAAAAATTGGCAGTTGAAACACCTGATTTTGTCAAAAGATAACATGGCGCACAGGAAATGATGCACTTTGTTGCTGCTTCCAGAAACAAAGAATCTGTTTTGAATACACGTGAAAAACTTGGTAGTAGACAACTACCAGAAAATACACTTTACAACCTTCAGATCCTAAAGAGATGGGCAGCTTGAAGTGGCAGCAGTAGCAGACGTAGTTGTCTTTTCATGGAGCTAGGCTAGCAGTTTCCCCCTGCTTCCAGTCTTTGTGCTAAGCTAGCTTTTTGTAGGTAATAAAAACCCTGGTAGGTTTGAACTACTCACCACTTTTCTCCAGATAATACCTGGCCTCCATCCGCAGACGGCCCTGTGGATGCATCTCCAGCTGAAACAGAAAGAAAAACAGAAAAACTGAAAGGAAAGCCACATTTCACGACTGAAATTCATGAGAAAAACATTCAGAACAAAAAAGGAAGGATGTTGATTCATGATGATGCACGAACGGTAAAATGGAGAAACATGTAATGCTGGTTGGTCTCACGGAGCCAGACAGTCTGACACATACGACCACACACACATATTTCATTTGATTCATCCATGTTTGTTTTATTCTTAGTATCAGACTCGAAGCCTCTAGTGTCACTCAAAGCTGAGTCTTTCCAGGGAAAAAGTCTCTGGTGCATGAGAAGTGATCTGTTTTTAATTTCTGATTAGTTAAAAATAAATTGAGAGAGAACTGGGTAATTAGCATGAGCTTGATGGCCTAAATTACCTGGATCTCAAGCAATTCGAGTATTTTGGTACGATAGAGAGATGACGAGAAATGAGGGTAGAGCGCGAGGAGGAATGACGTGGAACAATAGTCCCCAGTTGGACTTTATCTGAAGACGTTACATGGTCCAACCAGGACACACCATTTAGGTGCACTTTGGGTGAAAATCAAGAGAGACAATACATGATACATAAAAAAAAAAGCCTGTTTCTGGGCAGTGAGCAGATGCTTAGTACCACAAATGGACTGTTTAAAGGTTGACTGCCACTTTAAACATTTGGTTTTTGGACCCAAATTGGAGTCAGCCCATCTGAATCTTTGCTTGAATACCTAAACAGCCAGACCGGGAGTACAAACACACCAATCCCACTTCACTAACCCAGATCTCCAGCTTGCCGTTCTCCTTCTTGCATCGTGTTGCCAGGGTGTCCAGAGCCACCGTGGCCTCGGACTTCAGCTCTGCTGTCCGGTCCTTCACCATCACGTGCATGATGCGACCGCGATGGACGTGGGCATCAAACGTGGTGCTCCACGGCGGGTACATGGTGGGCTTCTTCTGCTTGTAGACTTGGCCCTTTTCTGAAAAGAAAAAAAAAAAGATATTTTGTTGGCAGGTTCTTTTCTTTGACCTTTTGTTGGCAACAGACAGGAAATAAGTAATAAAGTCAGTGATTTTCCCTTTGACTTTCTTCCTCTATACTTAGAAATTCTGTACGTCAGCAAGTTATCTTCCTGGCAGGGTAGAAGTTTAAAATTTACATTTTTTCCTGGACAGACACTTGAGTGAATGAGTCAGAGTTTGTAAGGACTGTCCATTGTTCTGACAACCCTAATACTCCCATTGGACCAAAAGATAATTCTGGTCCACCATGCACTTTTCAAGCCTATGCATGGCTTTTCAGTCCAATGCAACGTTTTTCAGATTATTGGGGTTGGTATAATGGGCCATCACAACATTGCATGGCACTAGGTTTGTTCAGGGTTTCCCTTATTGTCAACAAATCCCATTAAAAGACCAAAACCAACAATGACCGACCTGCTAAGACTTGTATGCGTACCCAAGGCCTGATATATCTTATTCCTCTGGGTCATAGAGCTCCATAGTTGTCCAAAGACTATTAAAAACACATCAGTGAAGAGCCTAATATTGAAATTTCAGATGATGATCACATCCAATTCTTCTTTACATGAATTTTTCATTAAGAAGGTGATTTCTGTCGCCTACATATCAGAAATGTTGGCGTCAGCGGATCATTTGAAAGATTACTCATGTATATTTAGGAAATGGTATGTAATGTGTTGTTGTGTAATAGGAACTGACTAACATTTGGTTAAATTACTGTCGGTAACAAGTAAAAATTCGCTATTACAAGTAACTGGAAGAAGGTAGTGCCACTGACAGACACTAGTAACCAATGACTAATGATCACTGAAGAAATATTCTCAGTGGAAAAAAGTGACACATGACGAGATTACAAGACACACAAGTGGAAATAAAAAGGACATTATGCAAGACTTAAAATGGTGATGGCACCGCAAATAAATCAGAAAATCAGCAGGAAAAATTACTGTCATTGTTTAATGTTGCAAATCTTTTGCCAATAAAGATCTAAGTGGCTATGACATGTTCTTTTATTACCATGAACACGTCTTCTGCACCGTATTCCTACTAGAGCACCAACCGCCACTCAAAATAGTCCCCAACAAACGCACTTTTAACTTCTGTTTGAATGACATTTGATAAAAGCAACAATGCTGCTGCTGATTTAGTAACTTTCTGGCATACGTTTATTCCTTACATGTTTCAATTAATTTATGTCTTCAGGATGAACACAAGCTTCAGGCTGGTAGTCACAGGCTTAGAAAGAGACTTGCATTGTTGGTTTTAGTCTTTTTATTGGATTTGTTGACAATAACAAAGTATAGAATATCACCAGCTTCATCCTTTTTTAATGATTTATCTTCCAAGTTTTGATTAATAATGTCCGGATGATGGGAACATTTCCTGCCAGCGACGAAAACCGACACCAGAAATTAATCCGAGCAAATAGGATGTATCGTGTGTCACTCTCGGGGGGATTAGATGCTCTCTTACAGTCACAAGCTGTCGTTTCAAGATGAAATCCTTTACATTAAAATACGTTAATCTTATGCTATGTACGTGGTCAAGTGTCACCAGTACATTAAGTTGGCATTGCAGGATGTTGGATAAACCATCTGAATATTTAATCAGCAGACCTTTATGAGTATCATATCACAGAGGTGATATCGCGTCACATGGCCAGAAAAAGATAAATAAAAACCCTCCTGGCCTTCATAATTGACATCTGCTGCCCAAATATCCACTTACATAACAGCCACATGCTTCAACAATAAAGCCCGCTAAAGCTTTCTACTCCCAAAGTGATCTGCCCTTCTACGTTATCGGCTCATCGCCCATCAGTCCACCGGCTCTGGCAGCTGCCGTCTGTGCCGATTTTAAAGCAGCCGGAGAGGAAAAAATATGTGTTTCTCCACAGATGCACGGGCTGTGAGTTTCCTTTGAAGCGTTATGCAGCATGAGGGGTGACATGTTTTGGTGTTAACCAGTCAGTTCCTGTCTTATTCTGTGAAAACGTACAAAGGTGGCATTTAGACCTCAGACCTCTGCTGCTTTGAAGGAGTTTACACTTACCCCTCGTTAAGCTTTGTATATTATTAAATTCAAAATTATTGCTAAATCTTCAGTAAACAAAAATATAAAATCCTTTCACTATAACAAAGTCTATTAGCAGCATTTGAGGCTCAAAAGTCTTGACTCAGCATGCAGGTTTTGGCTCATTTTAATTGGATCCTAAAAGCGGAAGTTAACCAAGAATGGCCCTCTGTTTGACTGCAGTCACAAGCTGTCGAACAAGATTTCACAGGGGGATATAAATGAAAAAAAAAAAAAAAAGGAAACTGCCACGAGTCAGTTTGCACATTGTGTTAGAATGCAACAACAGAGCAACAATCAGACTGGCAGGTTTCTATGTTTTATGTAAAAGACCCAAACCAACCACTGATACTACTAACAAGTACTGCTATTCTTCTATGCCACACAGCTTCTTTATATTCTTGTACTACTACCACCAAACGTAGATTATTCAGCCACGAAAAACAGCCCCAAACAAATGCACTTCTGTTTAAAAACCACAGTGACCAGCATGTTCATGAAATGACGAACCCTTTTATGAAATTACATAGTTATGAGCTGCTTTTAATGATTTGTCTTTGGCAGGAACCAATCGGCTTGGGTTGGAAAGTCAGAAAGTATTGAGAGACAGAATAACACCTTGTTGTAGTAGTAAAAAGCCATTTAACAAGAACTACTATGTTTACTTGATACATATTAAATGTACATATGGCATTTTATTTTATATTAGATTAAACAGTTTAACAGATTGATAAAAGTTAACCTATCAACAATGAACACTATCTTTATTTCAACCCTTGATCTGATGCTTTTGGCCAATCATGACACTTGACACGAGGCCTTTAAAGGGAAACTTTGGTATTTTTTCTCAACCTGGACCCTATTTTTCCATGTTTTTATGGCTAAGTGACTTCCCCGTTAGTCACTCATCGGTCAATCGTTTTTACGCAAAACTGGCTAAAACTGCACCGTCAATTTACATCCACTAAAAGTGCTTGTTTTTGCCGCTGACATGTCCAGATTGTCTGACAACATTATGGAAAGGATCTACAGAGTTAAAGAGTGAGGTCCTTTTTGTTTGACCAGAAACAACCATTTTAGTACTCCGTTCAAAGCCACCAGACTCCATTGACAAAAACAGTAATTTTACCTCACAGAACAGAGCGATGCTGTGGTTTTTCTTTTTGTACGACTTGAACTTAGCTGAGCAGAGTTTTTAAAAAAAGACTTTGTAGAGGACTTCAAATGAAAACCTGTTTGTTGAATCTTTCCATCCCTTTTATTTGAAGCTGAAATCATGAAATCAGCCGTAGCATGGTGCCAGTGTCTGTCAAAAACATTGAAAACACTAAAGTTTATTTTATGATGTGCTGTGATGAGGGGATACTGAGGTAAAACCTATGATTTCTCACTTATATATCTTTCATGTTTAGACATCATGGGTGATATATTGTGGTAGTTTCGATGTAAACATCATATGATGGCTTGTGTAGTCCTGCATTGTTTTTGTTTTTTTTAAAGATTATTTTTTTGGCCTTTTCAAGCTTTATTTCTGAGAGAGACAGCTGAAGAGTGACAGGAATGCGGGGAGAGAGAGAGAGACGGAGAATGACATGCGGGAAAGAGCCACAGGTCGGATTCGAACCCTGGGCTTCCGCAGCAAGGACTGAGCCTTCGCACATGGGGCGGCTCCTCTACCAACTGAGCTAAACGCCGCCCCAAGTCCTGCATTGTTTTCTCGCTCAAGTCAGGCACGAAAAAGATTTCTATGTGAGTGAAATGAAACTAAATGGCCCCTTGAGTGAGTCACTAAAGTGTAAATGAAATACACATATACATAAAGAGCCTCTCTCTGCTGCCTTGGAGGACCAGTCTTGTGGTTTTACAGAGGAAAAGAAGCATCAGAACCCTCCTCTTTCCTCTCTGTGACTCTCTGTTTTTAGCTCTATCCTGCACTCATGCTCAGCAAGTGGTTAAAGATAGCCAGATGCAGAACAAAGATATCTGCTCCGAGTCTGCTATCACGCTGGGAAGTTTCCCAAAAGTTGTGACAATGAGCATGAACCAACAACCACAATGAAGGAATGGAAGGATATTTTATAAATATGTAGACCCACTTACATTTACACTACTATCTTTATCTGTTGTTGCATTCCTCAGCGTGTTATATGGAGCCTGCCATCCTACACCTCCGATCTCCTGACAGTGTTACGGTATATACTTAGCCTTAATCGTGTTCTTGACACTGCAGTTACTACTACCATGAGTTTGTTTTAAGTGTAAGAGAAAATATAAACATAATCTCTAATCATCTATTGTCTAACATGGCCTAAAAAAAGCAAAACTACTACTATATTTCTGTATTTATTCCAAAACTCCACTGTTGTAGCTTAACTGAACATGTAATGCATCACTTCCTGGGTTGCAGAGGAATTACTATTTTTCTGAGAAACATCCAGCGCACATATGGAGCTTATAGGAGCAAATGTAAAAGCTTCCATGAAGTGGAATTAACGTTGAGTTTCTATGTCATGTTAGCCATCTGTTACAGGCAGCAAGAAATACATGTAAATGTATAAATGTATGAAAATAAGTGTTTATATTAAGAGTTAAGACTACTGGCACCTGAAACTATATTATAAAACACAGTTTAAGACATTATTTTCATTACCAATCATTTCTTCCAATAACTAATTGATCATTTTGTCTATAAATAGTAAAAAAAATTGTAGAAAGTGATATTTTTTACTAATTTTGTTCAACCTGCAGTCAAAAACCCAAAGATATTTAGAATACTATAAGAGCAGCTGAAATAAATGAGCGTTTGCCATTTTTTTCTTGAAAAATAATGCATAAGCGTTTCAGGTTAAATTATAGGACACCTAAACCCAGAATGAAGGTATTACCACGACTTAAACATATTTTTATCGACATAGTTGTGTCAGAATCCTCCTTAAATACGTTCTAGGTTAAAATTCTGATCAATTCCACAATGTAAACATACGTACGTTGGGCGACGCTGACTAAACAGCGACTGATTCTCGATGGTGAGATGTTGGTTCAGCTCTGGTGACCTCACTGTTAGTTCTTAAACAACCGGTTACTCAATGGATGGAAAATTAGCTGCCAACGTTTCGTTTCAGTCGGTCGTCAAGCAAAAACGTCAAACATCTTCTCGTGCCATCTTCTCAAATGTCTGTTCTCTGTTTTAGATCATCGTTAACTGACGTATTGGACATTTGAAGGTGAGACGTTGGGCTCTGGGAAACTGTGATGAGCATTTTTCTGACATTATATCAACTAAATAAGAAGAATCATTGATCTAATGAAGCACTGAAGCGGTCACTAACCTGTGTCGATGGCCTCTTTCATGTAAACCGCACAGTACGGGTTCAGCACCTCTTCATGGTAGGCCAGACCGGGATCCATCTCAAAAGTGGAGAACCCAATCCGCAGGAAAGGCGACATGGCTGCAGGTTTTTACTCAACAAAATATCCAAAGAACCTCCAGGAAACCTTGCGATTGACGCCCTTTTCTCTTCAGCAAAGCTGCTTCAAGAGATGAGATTTCTCAGATTTTTTGGAGACAGGTCGGGTGACGCTGTCAACCACCTTTTCCTCCACCGCAGGCGCAGCAGAGCGCACGCCGACTGGCCCCCTTTTCCTCCAGAGGAAAGATAGGCTGGCAGAGGAGGAGGAGGAGGAGGAGGAGGAGGCGGCGGCGGCGGCAGAGGCAGAGGAGGAGGTTTGCTGTTTTCCGCCCTTGACGCTTCAAACAACCTGAGAGAGGAAGAGATGAAGACAAAGAAAGAAAGAAAGAGAGAGAGAGATATTTCATAACCCGTGTGACACCGTAACCACAAGAGCTGGCTGTGAGCGAGTTTCCTTGCAAACCCAAAAACTTTGTCTGCTCCAGCTGGCTGTGAAAGCCGGGCTTTAAACTAAATCAACAAGAAAACATCTCCCCACAAACATCAACATAAATCGAATCTAACGTCTAATATGCTGGGACAGGAAATTATTTGAGGAGCCTTGCAGTTGTTCACACCTAAAACCGAGATAAGCGAGATAACAAAGCAGCCCTCTGAACCTGAATGCAACTAAAATAAAACCACCCAGACCTTTAGGACTTGTAAACACCAGCTGTCACTCTGTCAGAGCCTCTGAGCACCTGATAAAAACACAAAATCATCTCCCCAACACTGCTTTATGTGATCAACGACAGAAATAAATAAAGTAACTGCCCGTGCTGCCTCTACTGCAGCAGTTCAGATGGCACAATCTTCGACTCGGTGACGGTCGATGTGATATTTGAGGCCTGCCGGAGAGCTGTGTGTGTGCATTTGTCGGAGTGTGTGTGTCAGAGGAGGCTGGGAGGTGACTATTAATAGAGCTGAAATACTAAACGCAGATCAGGACCGCATACGCCTGAGTCCGCAATACTTGTTGTCATGGTCATCATCGTCAAGCCCGGCACAAGTGACCTTCTTTTACTGTAAACCCCCGCTGACCCTGAGTCAGTGGTGTCATGTGAGTAGACGCAGAAACATGTAAGGTACAGTAAGTGAACGAAATGTATTCAGTGCCAACATTAAACATTAAACAACTACAGAGAGCTGAAAGTACATATGAATGAGTTTAAACACTATTTTAATGTTGTAGGTAGGTAGTCCATGCCATGTGCTGACTACACTGTAGTATGTCATGCTGGTTGTTTAAAGCTGCACTGATCCATGTTTTTTATTAACAATGTATCGAATGTAAGAAGGGTCGTTCATAGTGACAAACCCACAGAGAATTACCACCCGACTGCAGTTCGCCTCAGCTGTACGGAGCGTTTTAGCGTCTTTCAGCTCTTTGTTTTGATTTGATGGCCCACGACTTATCTGTTTTGGTTCACTCTCGCTTGACTTTGACAATTTAGATTTATGGCATTAAGTATCACATTATTATTATTATTGGGCTTTTACACTCAAAGTTTGTCATAATTCCATATTACTGAATAAACTGTTAAAACTATGAGTTTTACACCACCTACTGATGTTGACTGTGCGCTTTTCTAAGGTGGTACAGAAGAAATGTATCTATATTTAATAATTTGGACCATAAAATTTCAGAAAACAACCAAAAAAACCGAGCTGACATTTTAACATTGCCCACTTTAACCTCAAAATATTCAGTTTAATTTCACAGAAAACCCAACAAATATTCACCTGAGCTCTGTCATCTTTGGCAATTATTTTTTTTACTTTTTCAGTTTCCATTTCTGTTGTTGTTCCACATTAAAACGACCGCGTGGTTTTAGTCTTTAGCAACCACAGTGAGGTTTATTAATTAATTCATGTTAATTTTAGGCCTTTTTTTCCTGAGGTTATGTCCTACATACGGTAAAGAGGTAAACAGAGTCGATCATATCAACTAAGTCACTTACTGTTTAAAATATCAATGTTGGCCTCACTTGCGTGGTTGTTACTATAATTTCTTGTTTTTTACCATCAAATTTAACTTGATGCACATACGGGAGACACGTGACTCTAAATTTGGTCCAAGTCGTTAGCAAAAGTCCTTTTTCTTGGTGACATGCCCCAGGTCCCAAGTCATGACTCCCTCCCACCCCAATGATACCAGTCTTTATAAAGAGAAAAGAAAAGTTATTCTTACCTGTGTAATAATGTTATTTTTCAGCTTATATATCCTGCTAAAAAAAGTCTGACTTTGTATAATAATAATTGATGTTCAGTGAAATAATGAAATATATTACAATGGGTTGTTGATATTGAACTGATGTCGCTCATTATCAGGCTAGCGCTGGCTAACGTCGGCCCTCACAGACGTTCTTCAAACACAGTTTGATGTTGTAGTCTGGCTGCATTCAGCAGTTGTGAAACTCTTGAATCTGAAAGTGATGACTCTTTGCACAGGCGTGATGATGATCTGATCTATGAACCATCAGGTAGTGTCGCGAGAGGCCTGACAGACAGGTTAGTCATCCAGTCATGACAATGCTATTCCCAGTGTGCGCTCGCATACAGCCAAAATTGACGACGCTGAACGTTTTTAATATTTAATATTCAAGCAAAAAATGTCAGTCGACGTCTCAAGTCGAGTCATGAGTCTTTAACTTGCAAGTCCAAGTCGAATCTCGTTTATTTTCTGTCTATTTGCAAGTCATCAAAACAGTCACTCGTGTCTCTGACATATAATGACAGACCGATAATGATCTTAATATTGAAGTCCTCTCACACACATACGCCCACACAGATTCAAACATTTGAAGTGTGCAGAGCTGCAGCCTCCTGTGTGTGTGTGTGTGTGTGTGTGTGTGTGTGTGTGTGTGTGTGTGTGTGTGTATGTGTAGGTTGAACCTGTTGTAAAACGCTGCACTCATGCAGGGGGAGTAAAACTTCCGGTGCATGAGTTACGACTATGTAACCGCACTTCCTGTCTCTGGGCGGTTTTTATTTTTCATTTTTGAAGCTTCACAGGTGGAGCTGCTGCAAACACAACATCAAAAGAAACAACAACACGAAACACGGCTGCTAGAAACTTTGAAAAGGTGGGCAACGATGAACGAAATACTAGTGTGTACTAACAAAATATATGCATGTTGGAAGAGGCTGAGTTTACTACATTAATTAGCACGCCGTCCTCCTTAATTATCCTGATATATTAAAGATTACTTGATTTAAAGTCCCAACGTCTGAAGAGATACGCCTATTTTACTGCTGTTTACAATGTTACTGATGTAATCAAACCTTTTATTAGCATCATAAAACATAAATTAACTTTGTTTACTTAGTTCATGTTGACTGCGTCTCGCTGTTAACAGATTGTACCTTCAATAAAACAGGAAGTTTCTATGCTGATATTTCTGTGTAATTCAATTTCCAGGTAATATGACTTAATGAAGAGAGAAGAGGCGGCTTTAGACTGACTCAAGTGACTTTTAAGTAACAATTATGTGTCTGTATATTAGAAAACTACAGACTTTAGAGGTTTAGACATGATAAGATACACTAAACTTATCTCCGACCATCAATCGGATCATTTTTGTACTGACTTTTATGTGTTTTTATGGCTGGTTAATGTGATAAAAGTTACATTTAAGCATGTTTCAGTAAATGTTAATGAACTTTGTGTTGAGGTTGAAACTGTAGCAGCAGAGTTCATCCAGTTAAAAATAATGTTTAAATGAAAACTTTCATCTTATTTTTCTTTTTCTTGATTTTCTACCCGGGTTTCTTTAATTAGCTAAAAAAAAACTCTCTTCAGACTTGAGACTGATTTGAAACTCTGAAACTGAGTCAACTGAGTTCACACCTCTGATTAAACGTACAAAAACCACATTTTGTGGCTCAGTACCTCGTTCTCATTTGAACATCTTGGTGCTTGTCCCTTATATGTCAGAACTCGTGCAGTAAAGTTTAACACTGCACTAAAAAAGCACAAATTGAGGTTTATAGGAAACATTTCCCCTCAAAAACATGTTTGAATCTCACATTTGAGTTGAGTTTGACTTGGGATACGAGCAAGTTACCGTTAGCATTGTTTATATTTTTCTGTTCTTCATACTTTTTCCTACTTTGTGCAACATTTTCTCCCTCAGAATAAATAAAGTTCAGTCTTATCTTATCCCGAAACTAACTTGTTTATGTAACTGCAGGTGCTACGAGAAGATTTCAGCAGCATTAATTCACAGATATGACATTATGAGTCACAAACCAGTCCCACCCTTTGGTCTATGGAACGTTGCACCAGCTACAGAATTGAGTAACAGAGTTACTAAATAGTGTTTTGTTTTTGTTTAATAGATTCATAAAGAAGCAGAACATGATGTTATCGGTATTTCTGAAGAAAAACATCAGGAGCACACCCATCTTCATATACTTGCTTTGGAAAGTCTATTAAAGGTGCGGTGTGTCAGATTTTTGAGGCTGTGTTTACAGAATATAGCAGAAATGGAATCTAACATAGATAACTATGTTTCCATTAGTGTATAATCACCTGAAAATAAGAACTGTTATGTTTTTGTTAGCTTAGACTGAGCGGCAGCGAGTCCACCATGTTCAACCATGTTACTACAGTAGCCCAGAAGGGACAAACTGAACACTTACTCTAGATAGGACCTTTTGCCTTTTTTTGCATGTTTCCCAGCCACCGTAGTTTCTCCTTCTTCAATCTGACGCATGCATATGTTACCTCCTCCAATGAACGACGCCTGGCTCTGCCACCCGCACGCTCAGGGCGATCCAGACTTTTCTCGTCTGTTGTTCCCCGTTGGTGGAACGTCCTACCAGTTCCTACCAGATCAGGGGCGTCCCTCTCTACCTTTTAAAAACCTCCTGAAGACTTCCAGCTCTTCAGAGAGGACCTCCTCTCCAACACTACCAACAACTGGACATGCTAAATTTAAATTAAAGTGTCGGCTAAATGACTAAATGTATCTAGGAAGGACAGGGTGAAGCAATGGAGTTTAAATCGGCAACTGCACAACTAGATGCCACTAAATCTTACACACTGCACCTTTAGCCACGTTAGCTTTGGCTTTTTAATGGTGTTATAATCAATGTTTCATGCACATGGAGCAGGTTTGAAGCAGGGGAGCTCACATAATTTGAAGTTAAGTCATTCACGTAAAGAAATACTCAAATTAAAAGGCAGCTTTGGAGCTGATGTGCCTGTGGTGACGTCCTGAAGTAACCATACTCTAAACTTTTAAAGGATTTCTAAAGGACTAACACAGTGGTCATTGTTCACACAAGCTGCTGATCTTTAAAACCTTTGGTTACTATTCTGAACCAAAAGAGCAGCTCAAACACTCTAAATCAGCGTCTGATGAAGTCTAATGTGCTCATATAAAAACATGCACAAGTGTTCATTTTACTATCAAATGTTGGTTATTTAAAGATTGAAGCCGGCCAACAGGAGCTGTCAAATCTCTCGCGCTTTGATGTTTATCTTTTTCAGAGCAGAATAAACAGACTTTATCTCACTGTGTTATCTTAGAGCTCACGCTTTTATGTGTGCAGGCATCAGGGTGCCATCTGAGGCGGTGGGTTCACTTAATGCAACCACCCACGGGGACTCAAATGCCACTTCGACTATCCTCAAACAAACACAAACACACACACACTCTCACACACACGGAGACACGAGGAAGGTCAACCACCAGTATGCCAACGCCAGAGGCCTTTCAGTGACCTTTCAAGAGGGAGGGTGAAGTCAGTTGAGCCCTCCCACCTGACCCTCTGTACCGAGCACCATCAAAGCACAGTGTGTGTGTGTGTGTTTGTGTGTTAGAAGTATCTAAGAGAAGAAGGGTCGGAGGCGGTCTTTGTTGTTATTGACAGGAGGTCCGTGTGTGTGACAGAAGTGTCCCTGAAGTGGTCACTCGTTCAAAGATAGAACATAGTAAACACAGAGGGCGTGACCCGAACATCATGAACGAGTACAGGTTTTAGTTAACGCTGCATCAAAAGGACAAAAATTCAAAGTGTTTGTAGTGAAAAGAGGTCATTTAAAGAAGCGTTTCATCCTGTAACTGCAGTATTTTCTCTCAAAACATGCAAATATGTTTAGATCTGATTGTTTATGTGACTGTAGGTGACTTTAGAAGACTGCTGTGCTGTTTAACTAAGCACATTTACTCAAGTACTGTACTGTTATGAAGTACTTGTTTACGTCATCCTTCTAATTCACAACTTTTAAGAGGGAAACAGCTATAGGTTTGGAGATTCACCAGACATTTAATCAGTTTATAAGATATAATAACCTTCTATAAGTGACCTTTTTAAAACAATATTAAAGTGCTGCTTCTGTGTTTATTATAGGGCTAGAAAGTAACTAATTACTTTTACTCGCTTGTCACATATTTCCATTTATGTATATGCTACTCTTTACTTTTCTTACAGCTGTAGTTACTTTGCAGGGTTACATTTTACACAACAACACATGACAAGATTACAAAACATAAAGACAAACTACCAACATGTATATAAAGCAGTTAAAAGTCTGCTAATATGGGTCTTATTTTATTTACGTAGCCAGAATGTTACTAGTTAAGTAACTTTTACTCAATGAATATACTTTTGTACACGTTTACTGTATTTACTTGAGTATTTTCATTCATATGCTACTTTTTTACTTTGATTTTACTGCATTAAGGAGGGAAGTTTTGCTTTGACAGCTAGAGTTACTAGTTTACATAAGATGTCTTTATATAGAATAAACTGCTTCAATGTATATAAAGTAGTTAATTCCGATACATTTTATAGCTTAATTAATAATAATCAGATATATTAATATAACGTGACAGAGGTCATTGTGCTGCATAATACATACTTTTACTTTCTGATACTTTAAGTACATTTTCTTAAATATAAGATCTGAGTGTCATCACTTACTGTTTAATTCATAAATAAGAGATAATCACACATACTCAAAGACAGTGTTCTTTTTAATGAATGCGGCTTTTTGTGCAGTTATTTTGAAACCAGTCATGATTCTGTGTTTCTAAATGTAGCACAACAAGTTTAAAACAAACTCATTATCTAAGTTTCAAAATAAAAGCACCCGAAAGAGAGTGAAATAAACCAACAGTCTGATCCTTTAACGCACCAGAGACTAAATGTCAAACACACGTGCAGCCGGTCGTGTTGTGTTTATGTTCTTATCACAGTGTGGACGCTTTTAAATGCTTGATATGTTGTAAAATATTCAAACTCAGCAGATCATTCATTTGATAAATTACATTAATATTTCAGTTCAAACAGTTCAAACTTTGTTAAAACGTTAAAAACTCTGTCACCAACCTGTTAAACACCTCTGAAGTTCAGTGTCGGCAGGTTGAAGCTGCTCTCCATCCGAACATTCGTCTGACAGACCGGAGCGAGCCGAGGCGACGTATTTAACCGTGAAGCCACGAGGCGTTCACGGACTGTGGGAATATTAAGACTATTTATGAAAGCCTGCAGCAATGATCAAACTTGGGCTGTTGAATAAAAAATAACAAGACATCCAAGCTAGATGGGACATATCTAGATATAAATTAAGTTGATATATTCAGGTACCAGGATGCCTGTTACATATTTTCTAACAATCTCTGCTTGTTCTGCAGCAAACACTTTAAAGGTCCAGCATGTGAGATTTATGTGTCTCTATGTACAGAATAGGTCCAAGTCCATCATGTTGAACTGCCGTGTTTCTACAGTAGCCCATAACGGACAAACTAAACACTGCCTCACGAGCTGGACTTTCATGTTTTTTGTGCGTTTTCTGGCCACCGTAGTTTCTCCTCCACACTAGGAAGGAGAGGGTGAAGCGAAGGGGTTGCAATCAGCAACTACACTGCTAGATGTCACTTAATCCTACACACTAGTGCAGTTTTAGTTTTTTTTTAGATTCATTCATTTAAATTATTAAGATATAAAACAGATGTTTTGTATTTTTATTTGTTTATTTGACAGAAACCTTCATATTTCAATGAATAATATTTGAAATTCTAAATCTAAATTACGTTCTAATCTATAAATATCTTTGAGACAATGCAAATATTCTTTTAATACATGTTTAATATCTTTCTAATATGTTTTTTTCCTGTTGTGCTTTGACATAACTAAGACGACAGAAAAAATAAGCTGCATCAAATTATTCCAAAGATGCACACGAGCGCTCTTTGGAATATTCTCCGTCTTTAGTTGAACAAAAACTTAAGAACTGCTACTTTAAATGACCTTTTAGTGTTTTAAATTCAGCCATTGTGACTTCTGAGGCGACATTGAACGCAACACTGATGCTATCCACCCACACACAAAGTGAAACTTCATGAAACATCCAGACAAAGAAGAACTTTATGGTTCATAGACACATTCAGTGAGCTCAGAGGAGGAAAAGTCACAGTTTGTGTGTTTTTAATGCAAATTATCATCCATGTAAACGTAAAAAAATGTATTTTTTAATTATTTTTTATTTTAGTACATTTTAAACTTTAACGCTGGTTTGTCTGTTTTTCTTCTCCCAGCAACATGAGGGCAGTAATGAGCAGCATGTTTTGACAACATCAGACTACCCACATGTGTTATTATTCATGATCATAATGACACATGTCACGGTTAAAGACGTGCCATTCATATTGTTATTGTTAACCACAGGACAGTGATGGTTAGTAGTTCATAAATATAGCTAAAAAAGGACACACTAAACAGAGAGAGTATCCAAGAGTAATCAGATTGATCTCTTCTGCTTTTTTATGCCGTGTCATTCAGTGGCTTGTCCGCAAAGTTCATTTTTCCATGTGAGTCATACATGACATATTGTCTTGCTGCTAAAATTAATTTAAAGGGAACATGTGTATTTTTATTCAAAGAACCCCCACACACACACAACACACACACACACACACACACACACACACACACACGTTCGACTCATCAAACAACAAAATGGACATATTTGTAGAAAACTGACCTCGAAGTGTGATTCAGTGTTGCAAAGTGCAGCCTCAAGAATGACTTCACTCAATAATAACCTTTACAAGGTGGTTTTATTGCATAATGTTCATGTGCATGCCCAACCACTGCAGTCTACCCATTATTTGTTTTTCTTTTCTTTATTATTCTTTATCTGCCACAACACACACACGGCAAACAGTACTTGTGTTTTAGTCTTCAAAACTTATTTTTCATTTAAAAAAACAACTTGTTTGTGTCAGGAATTGAGAAAAAATAGTTCTAGTATCTGAAAAACAAGAGAAAATAGATAAATAATAAAATATTTCTGATCTAATGTCAAGAAAATTATATTTCTACTTTATGCATTTACTTTATTTCCATTTATCTACCATCTATTATGTTTTGTGGCAAACAGTACTGTGTCTTAGTCTTGTATTTTATCTTTAAAACTTATTTTTTATTAAAAAAAACAACCTAATTTCATCAGGGATTAAGAAAAAATATTTTTAGCACCTGAAAACAAGAGAAAATAAAACATATTCCTGAAGTAGTGTTGAGAAAATGATACTTGATGTTGCACTCCCTGTGGTCTACCCATAATTTATTAATGTTTTTCTTTATTTTATTATCCTTTATGTACCTTATGTAATGTTTTGAACACGTGTGTGGCAACCAATACTGTGTTAAAGTCTTCAAAACGTATTTTTCATTAAAAAAAATGACTTGTTTGTGTCAGGAATTAAGATAAATTAGTTTTAGCATCTGCTAATAAGACATATTCCTTGAAAATGACACTTGATCTCATAAAAATCTTTAAAATAAGTTGATTTAAATTTAAGAAATGTCATTTGAAATGACTCCCTGACATTTAGATCTTCTGCAGTTCAACACAATAGCTGTAGTAGTTTGTTTGTTTTCTCCACCAGGAGGTGCCAGTGTTCACGTAATGGCCTCTGGGTTTGCAGCATGGCAGTGCTGCAGGGCGCTGAGCAGGTAATACCTGCAGGAGGACAAGTCTCTATTTGAGCAGATTTAATGTCCCAGATTGGAATTAGTTTAAAAAATAAAAAGTATTTCTGTTTATAATCTGACTCTACTCTAATCTGCCATTATCTTGAGCATGATTGAAGAGCCAGATTTCTCAATATCCCTCCCATCTATCCATTTATTCATCCGTCCATCCATCACATCCTGTTCAGAGGCAGAGAGAGAGAGAGAGAGTCGGCCTCCACAGCCAATCAGGAGATTAGATACTCGGATAACCGCAGCAGAAGTCTGGCTGCAGACCAAACTCCTCTTTTTAGATTTCTGTCCTGGACGTCACATCATGTTTGTCGTACGCAGAGAGAGCGAGCTCGCTTTAAATGTTTCAGATTTTACAGCAGGACTACAAAACCTTTGTACATGTTGATAGTGTTCATGAGGTCACATTTCCTCTTCCTGCTCAGTGTTTAACACCTTTTTTTTTTTTTTTTTTTACACAAACTGCACACACAGGACGAACATTCATAATTACCACACACACACACACAGCCTGTTTGTCCTGTTAGTGTGTAACATTGTGTTTACTGTACACAAGCTGATAGAGCTCAACTGTGCCGTCTTCTACTGTCTTCTACTGTCCTGTGACATCTTCTACTGTCCATATATTGTAGTATATTTTACTGTAGTATATTTTACTTATTGGCACTGTCTCATGCTGTCTTCTAAAGGACTTTACTGTTATTTCATGTCCTGTAATGTCCTTTATTGAGTTGTATTTTACTGCACTGGTACTATCATTTACTGTCTTCTTTCTTCTGCTTGCAGTGTATTTTACTGTGTTTGCATCATCCTCTACTGTCTTCTACTGTCCTGTGACATCTTGCACTATCCTTAGATATATTGTAGTATATTTTACTGTGGTATATTTCACATATTGCCAATGTCTTCTACAATCTCCGGCTGTCTTTGAAAGTACTTTACTTACTTGCTACTCTTCTACTGTCTTGAAATATTCTGGATTGTATTGTAGTGTGTTTATATGATAATAAAGATCAGTAGAAGACAGTAAATGACAGTACCAGCACAAATACACTGCAATATTATTAAGGGCAGTAAATTATTTATATATCCCATACTGCCTCCTAAAATGCTTCACTATCTTCTACTGTCCTATAATGTCTTTTATTGTATTGTAGTGTATTGTACTGTCACTGGCACAGTTTTACTGCTTCACTTCCTCTAAAATGAACCAATCAGAGAAGAGAACATCACTTTTTACAGCTCATAGACTTACAGTCTGTAAACTGTGATAAGGAGCCTCAAGTACAGAGGACATTACATAAAGGGTCCGAATGCAAACAGATTGGAAGTGCTCTACTGTACTGTCCTTTACTGTCATCTACTATACTCTACTGTACTTTACTGTCTTTTACTTTCCTCTACAGCACTATACTCTACTGTCCTTTACTAACATGTACTGTACAGTACTATCTGTTTCTGCACTGTGCTTTACTCTCTTTTACTGTACTGTCTTCTATGTTTTACTGCCCTGTCCCGTCCTAAACTGTCCTCTACTGTCCTGTACTGTCTTTTACCTTCCTTTACTATCCTATACTGTTCTTAACTATTCACCACTACTGTATTTGGCCTTTTATGTCCATACTGTCCTCATACCATCTTAAATTGTCTTGTACTGTCCTGTATTGTCTTGTACTTTCCTATACTGTCCCCATACTGTCCTCTATTGTCTTGTACTGTCATATATTGTCCTCTGCTTTCCTCTACTGTCTTAAACTGTCCTCTACTGTCTTGTACTTTTTCTGTCCACTACTGTCTTAAACGGTACTGTACTCCCGTACTGTCTTGTACTTTCCTATACTGTCCTGTACTGCACTTTACTTACTGTAATGGCCTCTACTTCACTCTATACTGTCCCTCATTGCATTGTACTGCCCTCTGCTGTCTTTTACTGTCCTATATTGTCCTCTCTGTGACTGTACTGTCCTCTCTCGGCTGTCCTGTACTTTACCATACTGTCCTGTGCTGTACTGTACCCGTGGGCTTACAGCAGTGTTTCATATACTTCCCAGTGTGGAACAGAACGGTAGTTTCTTAAACAGTCAAATATTATTCTTGGCTCGTCGCCCGTCGCCCGTCGTGTACTCAATGTTTTGAAACTGCTTTGAATTTCAAAACCTCAACTATGAGCTGAAAGGAACTTCTTTGGGGATTTAAATCATTTTGAATATATCTTAAATGATGTTTTTCTTGTTAGTGGTTTTAGACATATGCAGGATTATAGGAATAACCACGTGAAGGCTGTTGGCAGTGAGTGTACTGCAGATATCTGCACAGTATGAAGGCTTTGTGTGAGACATTGTGCAACGGATATTTCTCAGACCTTCTTGCCATCTTATCAAAGAAGACAATCTGTTAATAGTGATATTTTCTCAGCCTGTAAATCCTCCCAACTTTAGAGCAGAGTATCTGCAGGTGTTTGGTTTGTTTGCAAAGATCAGCGCCCCTTTTTTCTCTCTCTCTCTCTCTCTCTTCTGTAATGTGAAGCAATCCATCAGATTTCCTGCCAAAACCAACCTGCTACACGGAGCGCAGAGGTCGCTTAAGGCTGACAATCTTCACAACATTGGTCTCATTCACTTTAACTGTTGTACCTTTTAAAACCTTTATTTTATTTGGCACTTCAGTCTGCCACCAGTCAATCATATAAAAAAACACCAATTTCCATCCCAGGTGACAGATCCGATGTTAGAAAATAAACCTTAAAGTACATTTTAACTCAAATATTTCTGATCTTTTTTAGTGTTTTCCACCAAGTACAGTCACAGTTAGATGAATTCCTTCCTTCCTCTGACACTTTACAAAGATACATTCCTGATTTGATTAAACTTTAAAGGTCTTTTGCATCATTTTATACAAGTTTTGACTCCCGTATATATTTGTAAAATGTTGTTTTTCCACTGGAATTTAAATTTTTTAAACAAAGCTCGCCTGTGCCGCGTTTTTTCAAAGCGTGAGCTGTCGAAACTTCAGCTGGTCCGAATAATAAAAATCAGTGATTTCAACACAAACCATCAAACTCTGCCTTTTTGCAGGCAGAGATAATATTACGCTGCAGGCTGCAGGTCTTATGGGTGACTTGATATCGTCCCTCTGTAGGTGGTTTTTCAAACATACTGAACTATTTCTGTGAGCATTAACAGCAAACGTCCACCGGTGGGTTTCCCCCCCGTGCGTTGCACTAAATTAATCCTCCTGCAAGAAGAGCAGAAAATCCAGCAAAGGGACTCATTCTTGCACACAGATTTAGCTTTAGATGATGAAGATCTGCATGTCGTCTATTAATAAAACTCATATTTGAATATCTCCCATGTTCAATTGGGTGTTTTTTTTTCAAGATCAGATGAATCACTCTCAGTTTGAGTGCTTGAGAAAGAGACAGAGCGAGTAGTGGAGGGCATGTGATTGTAAAACGTTATTCTTTTGTACAGAGCATCAATACAGGACTGAAGGGACTGTACTCTTTTTACACGCGTTGCCGTGGAAACCAGCCCAGCAGCCAACCAGCTGCTGCATACAATCCCTCCTCCTCCTCCTCCTCCTCCTCCTCCTCCTCCTCCTCCTCCTCCTCCTCTTCCACCACCACCACCACCACCAAGCCATCTTTTACACGCACACACACACACACACACACACACACACACACGCACACACACACGACCCCCCGTCTTCCCTGCAACATTCATATTGCATACCAGCACATGGATTATTATAAGCCGAGCACTGTGAGTGTTTTTACAGTAAAAAAAAAAAAAAAAAAAACTACAAAACTAAAAAGGAAACACACACACACACACACACACACACACACACACACACACACACACACACACACACACACACACACACACACACATACACACCTTTGCACACTCTTGCGGCTCAGAGAAGTGATGCATAACCAAACCGTGCAGCAGTTGATGATACAGAACGGAGACACAACAGGAAATGAGTCAGCTATTTTAGAGCAAAAGATAACCACAACATTCAGCGTGCAGGTAAAGTGACATTTTTGTAGTTTACAGGCAGGTTTATGACCCCCCGCCCCCACCTCCTCTGCATACACACAAAAAAGAAACACACACACACACACTGAGTGCACGTATACTGTATGCGTACACATGTGCACACAAATAGAGCATGATAATTGCAATTCCTTGCGTTAAACATCTGGACGGGCTTGGCAGCTCTGTGGATGCAATCCAAGAGGACAACTGGTGATATGAAGACGTGTTAGCAACAGAAAAAAAACATGTGAAGGAGGAAGAAAATATCCAAGATACATAAATAACTTTTTATTAGAGGAATCACGCACAGTAGTAATCATAATAAGTAATAATACCTGTTAAAGTAAAGGTCAAACATTCAATATTTTACTTTAAACGTAACTACATAAGTATTATTATTAGAAAGATCAGTCATTATGCAGAATACATCAGTATATTCTTATATATTCTTGTTAGATTGACTTGTATGCTGCATTTTTTGTTGTTGTTGTTGTTGGAAAAGGAGCAAACTTTAACTTCTTTACATGCAGAGTCAATATTGTAGTTCATGTTTAATCAGCAGCTGCCAGATAAAAATTAAATAAATAAATATATTGGTGAAAAATATATAATAATATCCATCCATTTTCTGTAACCGCTTATCCTCATCAGGGTCACGGGGGGCTGGAATCGATCTGAGCTGACTTGGGGCGAGAGCAGGGTTCACCCTGGACAAGTCTCCAGGTCATCACAGGGATGTGCCCTGTGTTTGCCCAGAGACAAACGGGCACTTTAGAGTCACCAGTTAAACCATTAAGTGCATGTCATTGGACTGTGGGAGGAAGGCAGATATTGCTGCTGGATATTAATGTTGTTATCATTGACTTGTGAGCTGTATTTATTAGTTGTTGCTGGTTGGAAAAGGAGTAAACTTTAACTTCTTTACATGCAGAGTCAATATTGTAGTTCATGTTTAATCTGCAGCTGCCAATGAAATGTATTGGAAATGAGGTACTTTAACACTCCAGCTTTCGCCTCAAAATGCAGTAATACTTCTGAGATTTGTTGGAGGCGTGCGTTGGTGGGGGACTTTACACACATGTTTTGGGATTGCCCAATGATCGTAAATTTCTGGACGAATATTCAAAAGATTAAACATGTTTTGGGTGACTTTACTTTAGATCCAGCACTATGCATATATACTGGGTATACATCCTGATACTATGACAGACAGGGACTTCACTTCTTTACTGAGAATTCTGCTTTTAATAGCAAAGAAAACAATTACAGCTCCCTGCATAACACAAAGGAGAGACGGGGTATAAAAATGTCTTTATCATGGATTTACTCCAGTTCAGAGCTCCTTCGTACAGAGTAAATGTACTCTGTTTCTTTAACTCACAAACAAATAGTACTGTACCTATCAGTAACAGTTTTCTATCTCGTGGTTTAACTGTGTCTTAAACACATCACCAAGTCATTAAAAATGACTGCCAATAAAAAAACGTCTGGATTAATCTCAACAAATGTATTTCAGTGAACTCTGGGTAATACTCTGCAGAACATAAAACAAAAATCTGAGTTACATTAATCACCAGTTTAGTTTCCCGCTCGACTCCAACATGTGTTTTTAATGAGTAAAAACGAATATTTCTGAGCAAGAACTGTCATTTACGCATGAAAGCATAAAAACATAAGAAGGATTTCAGCTTGAGCTACTTTTTAAGGTGAAGAATTCTCTGAAACATTGTTCGGATCAGTAATATCTGTTTATACGGGAATGCTGCCAGACATTTTGTAGCTCCGGCTTTGTGAGGGTTTGCAGCTTTTTTCTTTTTTATATAATTGTGAATTGAATATTTTTAGGTTTTGGACTGACAGGTAATTTAAATAAGTCACCTCTGAGATGTTTGAAGTCTTTTTTTTCTGCTGTGGTACTTTTAACTTTTCCCCACATGGGATCATTGAACTTCTGTTAAATCACAAAGACGATCTAGTGCAAAGAAGAAAAATGACTTTGCAGCTTCTGCCGACGACTTTTCTGCAGTTTTTGTTTCTGAAAAGAAACTTTCGTCACGTCAGAAGTTGATGACAGTGACGGTCTGATATCTGATACTGAATAAAAAAAGTTCAGGATCAGCCAGATATCTGCGCCCGGTCTTAGTTTGTTATGCATGCTAATGTGTCGTCTGTGACTCCGGTGAGGTTTTGAATTTCCCTGACGCAGTGAGGAAGAAGAGAGCTGTGTCTCGTCGACCTTCCAGAGAAGGACCCCCCGACCATCAACACGGGCCTGGTCTCACGTTACTGACAGCCCTGCTGCCCCTCAGGGACGACCACACACACACACACACACACACACACACACAGTGCACAGCCCCCTCTATAGTGAAGTTCACACTATGAGAGTGACTGACTTTCTTGACTGTCAACCACTGAGGTCAAACTGTGACTGTGTTGGTTTGGTGACTGTTGAAGTCCAGAGTAACTATAAGGTTTACTTTACTGTATTTTACTCGAGTAAACACAGAGTAGAAATCGGTATTTTTGTGGTTTAGCTCCCCCAGTTTCAGAGTGTAATCCCACTGTGGTAAATATGGACAGTTGTACACGTATTTGCTAACAGCCAAACATCACGCAAGGTCAACAACAGCAGACATAGCAGCCAGCTAATATTACTGACTAGTCCAACAGCAGTCAGCCCAGCTCGGCGTCTGTCTTTCAGCCTTTTATTTCACCAAGCTCTCACCAACCACTAAAAGTCAGTCCCAGATTTATTCTTGTCCGGCGGCTTCTTGCTCGCTCACTCTCTCCTTTTCTCTTCTTAGCTTCCTCCGTCAACGTCCTCTTCGTCTTTTCGTCTCTGTCATTATGTCCATAGAGGCTGCTGAGCCCGGTTACATTGTCCACTTGCCCAGCTCCGGTTCTGGCACAACACTAGCTCTGCTTCCTGTTAGCATTCCCTGAAACCTCCTCTTCTTCTTTTTTCCGGTGGTCCAAACGCCTGTGGTACAAACACTAACACTTTCCCCGGTGCCCTGAGCTCACAGCTTGGCTAACAAACTTAGCTAACATTAGCTAACAGCCGCTACAGCTGGCAGCAGTTTACTTCACTGTCCATCAGGAAACTCTGTAAATCACAGAGAGTTGAGGCGGAGCAGCCGGAGGACATCAGAGGGAAAACCAGAAAACATTTTCTCCATAAAATATGATCCAGTTTCACCAAAATCAGTGAAATAGTTGGTGGTGTGTGACTTAGTGCCGTAAAATGTTATGTACTTCACGTGGGCCCAAAGTTACACAGTGTGAGAACAGACGTACGAATGACACCATTCACCTGATTAGAAGTCAGTGTAGCTGCAACATGATTTAAAATCTATTATTTTATGGTAGAAAAGTTGAACAATGTTGCTTTAATCATGTACTTCATTTCAGTTTTCAGAGAGAGAGAACCACTGCAGAGTTAAATGAAACAGCTTTTCCAATGTTGTGATGTTGTACCTGTTAAATTAGGAGGTTCAGAATAAGAAGTTAACTATAAGAGGATGAGATTACGCAGGAATAAGCAGGAAACTGACCTCCCTCTGTTTGCACAAATTAGCTCTGGTTGTTGAGCTCAATAATTAACAACTGTAAACAATGAATAATCTTTTCAGGAATAAACGTCCTGTGTGAACTGAATCAGGTCGGCCCTGGTGTAAAATGTTTGAGAAGCTCTGCTCTAAACAAATGTTTATTTTCTCCAGAACCTACAGATGCATTTACGAAGATAAAGGGGGGAATAAAACTCCTGAGTCTGAAAGAGGATAAATATAGTTGTTATAGTTAAACTAACATGGACATAAAATAAGTGAGATAAAGTCTTCTTACGAGAACTGCCGCCCCATCCAAAGGTCAAAGAGTGAGTGAAAGGGAGTGCAGTCTTTAAATAAGGAGTGTTCAGGTGAATGAGGGGTAATAAAGGGAACGAGCCAACTGGTGATGAGGAAAGGAGGTGAAAAAATAATATCCTGGTGATCATCAGGTCATGCTCTGAATTTCATCTGACTCTCTTCTGTATATTTTTACTGCTTCTTCTTTTCTTTGACTTACTACAAGTACGTTTTATTTTGAACTATAGTTTATTTGTTTTGCTGGTTTTACTACTTCCTGTTTGGAAAAAAGAAGGAGGTCAGATTCGGAGCCTCAGTCCATCGAGGCTGACGACAATATCTGAGATCAATTTTCTCTCTCTGAGATCGTGTCAGTCATTGTCGCCCGTCTCTGATATGATGGATACGAAGCTGTTTGATTGATTACATGCTGTCTCAATAATACGTTGGAAGATGAAGGAAGACCTTTAATTTGGATCTATGAGTGATGTCACGCTGTTTGACCCAAATGTCTAAAATACGCCGACCTTAAATTTGCATTTCTACCTAATAATTTCTCCAACTTTACAAAATCACAGATACAACTGTGTCTCATTAAAATCCGACTGTTTTTTATATATTCATATTTTTTATAGGAGCTATTGTCAGTGTTTCCAGATAAGACAAAAAGAGATTATTTCATGGCATTGATTCAGAGATTTTGGACTATTTTCCTTCCATAACGTGTCTTTTTTCAGACTAGTGGAAAGAAAACACTCAAATACATATTTAAATGTTTATTTCATGACATTTTGTCTGTTTGCGTCAGTAGTTTTCACCGAAGGTTAACGTTAGATAATGCCTTATTTGCATACTTAAATGTAAAGTTCAATTTATCTTAACGTAAGTAATCCACTAGTAAAGTTTAATGGTTTTCTTTCATCTGTAGTGTTTCAAAATGTCTTTAAAGGCATTTCTCCACTTCAGCAGCACTTACAAACCTTCCAGTTTGATTCCTATTTATATTCTGAAGGTTTCCACAGCGGGTTTTGTTCATATATCATTCATAGCTTCATTTATATACAACATTTGATTCATAAAAACATGGAGAAAATGTATTTTTTATGGTTCATCACAGTATTTTCTGATTTTCAGAGTAATAAAAAGAGAGAGATACAAAATGCCTTTGGTAAGAACCTTTGACTTACAAAGATTTTGAACCTGGTTTCATCCAAATGTATGAAAATTAGCACATTTTAATCATAAAATACCTCCTTTGCATATTTAAACTTCATGAAATTGTGATACAAAACATAAATGTACTAATGTAAGTAATTAACTTGAAAGTTTCATGGTGATATCTATTAGTACATTTTAGTTATCAGCAGTGTCTCCACATAATGTCCTCTTTCCTCTATAAATATACAAACACATGTCAGGCATGTCAGAAATAAGAGCTACGACATCTCGTCTGCTCTTTGTTGTCCTAAAATGTTCATCAGAAAAATAAATGTTCCTCTGTGTCCAAAGATGGTCAGACGGTCTGTGGCAGAGTTTGTATTTATTCCTCAGACTTGCATGACCAGAGACTAGAGGGAGAAAAAGTTGTAGGGTTGTGTCCTTCAGTAAACAATCAGTCTTAGGTTATTATAATCTGAATTCTTTAAAACATTTCGAGGCTTTCTGTATGTTTTAAGTCAACGTTAATTCACATCTTCTCCTGTTTTATGTCTCAAAATACTAAAAAAATGAATTCTCTCTTGAAGCTGTCAAGTAGTCACGTGATCAGACGTTGGCTTCACGTTAGCTTCGTGTTTTTACAGAGCACGGAGGGAGAAAATTAAATCTACTTTCTATTCCAAATGATATCAAACAGTCAGCCACAGCTCCAGCAGCAGCTCCGCGTCGAGAAGCAAATTTTGTTAATTTAGCAGAAGTATCGAACTCTGCGGGGGACACCGAAACTCAATTACTGCTTTTCTACTTTTTGCATGAATATATTAAATTTAATAAGCACAATGTGTCCCTTTTTTTCACCCATTTTTGTGCCTTCATAAAGTTTTGTTTCAACCCCAGATAAAGGTGTTAATAAAACAATCATCAATGAATAATAAGACCAACGTCGAAAATTTCAAAAAGGGGGGGGGAACTTCTTTCGTCTTTTCTTAGCGTTTCCTGTGTCAAATTATTCAATGTGAATTTCCATGTAGGCAGACTGCTCGGCCAACTCCTAATTATACATCTCTTATTCGTTCCTTTTTTAAATTCCCTCCCCTGCCGCCCACCAGCAGCACTCAAACACACTTCTTTCTTCCCACACCGGTCCTGTTGTGTCCCAGCGCTCTGCCCGTCTCTTTTCGCTCAAAGCAGCAATTTATTTCAAGTTTTATCATTTCATCAATTCCCCCACTGATAGCATCAACGAATGCATTACCTTTTTTTTTTTTGAAAGAGAGATGAAGGGAGCCCAAAAAAGAGATGAATTTACACCCTCCCTCTCTCGCTCTCTCTCTCTCCACATATCAGATGTATGCCTCGCTTGGTCGAGCCAGGCATATGGAAATGGAGCCGTGGCAGATGGGAGGGAGTCCCACAGGCAGTCCAGATGACTAATGAATAATGAACAATGGAGAGGAAAGTGCTCCGTCGTATAAACAGAGGTGTGATGTTCAAGATAGGCCACCGTTCAGCCCCCGCTAAACATTAATCAATAGTGAATCGTGTCTCTCTGACTGAATCACGCGAGCACCGCATCAATTTGCCTCCACTCAGACGTCTATTAGCTTATCAAAAGCTCAGGGAGCGCATAATTTATGAGACATGCCTTGCTGGATTCAGATTGCGATCTGTTGATGCAGGAGGGGGATACATGCATCTCTCGGTGCAATTCATTAGAAGTAAAGACAGATTATTCCCAGAGGGCAGGGATGTGGAGAAGTTTGGACTCTCTGTCTGCAGGAGTTTAAATTAGCAGTGCAGATCGGACTGTTTAAAAATGCAGCTGCTGGTTTCTGGATCTTTTTTTTTAAATTATTTTGTTTGTGTATTTTTTATATTCCTGTGGATACAAGCCAAATGTAGAGGATCACACGGAGAGATTTCCATTGCAGCTACTGAATTATGCAGTTTGTTGACAGTCTGCTGTAAAACAGCAGTAAAATGTGAGGCGTCTTCCCTTCAGGAGAAAACAGTGAGGGAGTCCTGTGTGAGATGAACTTTTCAAACACAAATACGTTGTTACAAATTTGTGGAAAAATCTCATGTTGTGTTTGGAGACTAAACTGTAAGAGATCTCACACACACCAACAGACCTTCACTGACTAACAGCACCAAATACCAAAGAAGTACTCACATAAAGATCAAACTTTGTACAGCGTCCTACACTTGAACCCTTAAAGTGGACGTGAAACAGCCTAAATTTGGAGTTAGTTGTCAAGTTTTGTATATAATGAAGTGTGCTGAGAAAATGTATGACATAAAATGATACTGCCATGGTAAGAAAGCTGGATTATTGAACTTTATGGTTGATTGGTGCATTGTTGAGCTCTTTCCTTACAGTGCACAGCCACTTCTTTGCTAGTCGACTGGGTCCAGTGGTCTGTACACCAAATGTTATAAGCAGAGAAGTCAAATACAGATGGAGCCACGTTGGCCTTCAGCTTGTTTCCAAAAACCCGCTAGCCAACGATGAAGAAACTCTTGCTGTTGAAGTGGCAAAACATGAACTTTCCTTGGTTTATGACTCCAGGGGCGACACAAAGTGACCGCCCTTGCATTGCCTTTAGTTATTTGGGCCTCCATATTGTCCATCGAGCCTGTGATTGACAGCTTTAACTAGTTATCTAACATTTGCTAATGCTAACTACTGTAGGAGCTCCAAGCCAACCAACTTCATGACGTCACACACGATGTTAAGACAAGATGGAGCTAAAAATGTTAAGCCTATCAGGATGTATAGAGCGGGAATCCATCTTGTAAATGATGCCAACTATATCCAGTGTTTCCATTTTAAAATCCATTTTTCTAATTTTTAACCTCTGAGTAGCTTCGAGGTTGGAAACGTCACATTATATATCACTGACTGTGTGACACTGTCACATATTTATTCTTTATCAGATTGTTCCAGCTCATCGTGATGTTTAAACCCGAGATGTTACTTTTTATGGCTGCACCTTTCCATCAAAGAGGAAATATTCTAGTTATCTGTACCGCCACATATTTGCTGCGTTTGAAACTTTCTTTCTAGATCTTCACTAGAATTTAAATTGAAGTTTTGAAGGCTTCAATGACGCTTGGCAGCACAGCATGAGTTTGTACTGACTGGAACACTATTGGGACAGTTGGAAGAGGATTAAAGAGGTTCAGTCACATGATCACACCTGAGCCAGCTCCACTCATTGAGCTCCTGTGGAAATTATTTTGTTACATTAGATTTATTCACGTAGCTGATGCTTAAAATAAGTGCATTCAACCCAAAATCGCAAGAAACATTCTAGTACATATACTGATGATAACTCGACCTACAACCCAGCTCTTCTCTTTATTTTCTTGATTGGAGGCCTTTGTAAATTTCCCGTGGTGTGGGGTCATTGAAGTTTATCTTGTGAAAGCAGGTCCATAATCATCAAGTTGTATGAAATAATTAAACTTTATTGGCCTTTATTGCTTTCGTATGTGACAACTTTTCCACCTCAAGTAACCATGAAATCTTATTTTGCAATGTTTGTGCAAATTTAAAATGCACATTAAAGCAGCGCCAACATTCGAGCTGCAGCGTTGATTTGTCGGTTTATCGATTAGTTGTCAACTATTAAATGAATCCCCAGCTATTTTGATAATTAATAATTAAAGGGAAAAATGTCCAAATTCTCTGATTTCAGCTTCTCAAGTGTTGAATTTCTTTGTCCCTCTGTGACAGTAAACTAAGTATCTTTGGGTTGTGGACATTTGAGGACGTCATCATGGGCTTTGTGAAACTTTGATCAAAATCTTTGACTGATTTTATGACACTTTATGGTGCAAACAACTCGATTAATTGAGAAAATAATCAACAGATTAAATGTTGAATTTCTGTTTTGTCACCATTTATCAGCACCGTTTTTATATGCCTGCCTCTAGAGGGCCTCCAAACAAGACAACAACAAATGTCTTGCATTTATTCAAATATTATTATCCTGCATTTGTGACTCGTACCGCTTTGTACCACCTCCGTTTCCGTCACTGTCATTTGTGACGCTGATTTTCCAAGTTTCAATGGAAATATCAAACATATTCATCAGATATATCAGATATTCTTGATAGGAATGAAACCTTCTTGATCTGGAGGCGAGAGTCCTTAAACTTCACGGTTTCATCTTCACCTCAGACTCACTTTTAATAGGTTAGTTGTCTTTTAAAAAAAAAAAAAAAAACGATGAGACAACACTGCATCATCAGCATATCGATCATCACATTTCCACGCAACATTTAGACACGAGCGGCGTTTTCTCAGCTTTGAAGAGCTCGCACTTCTAAGCCACAGCTGACTGCAACAAGTTCACACATTTACTGTGTTGAAACGAGGCAGGTTGAGAGGCTACAACAGAAAAGAGCATTGCAACGCCTCATCAAACGACGACGCGCGAGATGCTGCGAGCGCCGAAACACTGATTAAATCTAACAGCGTTTTTGTTTTTTTTTAAGAGAGGGTGCATTTTAGTGAACAGTCTGAAGTAGTTCAGTGGTGAGCTGACAGATCGAGCCTCGTCTTCATCACATTTATTGTTCTCGCTCTCTCTCCCTCTCCCTCAGTCGAGCCTTTAAACACTGTGTGTGAGTGTGTGTGTGTGTGTGTGTGTGTGTGTGTGTGAGAGTGTGTGTGTGTTACCCTGACCTAGATTTCAAGCCTGCAGTGCAATGCAAGTGATGGTTTGTGTGTCAGCGTGTGTGTGAAAGAGACAGAGAGCTCAGTCTATGGTTAACCATACACCTTGCCTTCCCCCACATCCACTCATACCTCCACTCACACACTGAAATTACCTTCATCCAGCTGTGTGCTGTCACACACACACTCAGAGGGTTGGAGTGTAAATGAGCTTTTGTTTGATACAGATTTGATTGTGAATAACGACGTGTGTGACCTTGTTTCTATTAATTACAACCTCTTTTATTATTAACTTCCTGATTGCACTGATGAGTCCACGTAATGGCGATTGATTATTATAGATTGGTGGATTGATATGATGATGATTTGATTTGATAGATTGACACTGAACACGTTGATATTTGGGCCTGAATTTGAGTTGAGTTTCATTTTATGGGTCAGTTTAGTCTAGATGTTTGTGATTTGACTCCTCATATTAAAGGTCCAGAGTGTCAGATTGACAGAATATGGCAAAAATGAAATATAATATTCATAACTCTTGTTTTCATTCATGTATATTCACCTGAAAATAAGAATAATTGTGTTTTTGTTGCCTTAGAATCAACCTTAGACAAGATAAAACACTGGCTCTTGGTGGGGACTTTCACATTATTTGCATGTTTCAAGGACACGGTAGTTTCTTCTTCATGCTGAAGGAAGGAGAGGTGAGTGGGTTGAAATACTGTTTTTTTTTATGCCTGTACTGGAGACCTGACAGCAGAGAGATGACTTTAAATGAGAGGACTGAAGACAAGCAGCTGTCCCATTTCACTTGAGTTGTTGCAGGCAGCGTCTCTCGTACAAATGTGATTTTGTGTGTTGTTATATATGACTGATGTAATAATTTAGCAAAAATTTTAACCAAAGTTCCCCAAAATCTGCAAAAGAAAATACAAATTAATGCTCGTTTCCGTCCTTTACTGCAGTGGTTCTCACACTTTTTCTTACATTTCACACACATGTCATAAGCCAAAAGAAGTTCACCCACCACAAGTTGAATTTTTGTGACATAAAGCTCAGACGGTTATCATTATTATTAAAAAAACTCCTACATAAATCATATTTATTCAACTTAGTGTCACTCCATATTTTTCATATATTTCATATTTGGTCATCCGTGCTCCATTTAAAAGTCACCAGTGAGGCAAAAATGACTAAAACATTTAGGAGGGACGAGGTGAGAAAAGATCCAATCAGAAAGAATCTCTTCGTGTGACATAGGAGGTCAGATGCAAGCTAACGTTATTTTATCAGCTAACCTGAGATACTGTGTTTCCGCTACACTTAAATCCACCCGAGCTCAGAGAAGTGGATAGATAGCAGATCATAAATTAGCCTTTTTAATAGTAATGAGTTTGGATATTCTACAGACACGTTTAAATAATTTATTACACTTCAACTAAACCCTTACACACTTTTCAGTCGAATAAATTTACTGTAGGCGACTAAAATCTTAAAACTTAAAACTGAAGCAGTCTAATCAGGTGTTCTCAAACTTTTTGGACCCCTTACAGGAGAGAAACTTTTCCAAGGACCCCCTTATAATCCTCACCTTTTATAGTCTGGCTGGCTTCATTTTTTTTCTTCCACCGTTTAGCCGGTTTGACCTTTGCATCACTTGTGGACGGACTTAAATATGTGTGTATATATTATGTTAATTATATCAGCTGCGGGAGCTGCAAGCGCGGCCTCCAGTGCGTCGTAATCACTTCATGAATTCTTAAAGTCCTAATGTAAGTGGGCGTTATTGGCTGACGTAGTGGTTCCCGTTCATAGTTATGCACTTTTTAAATGATACGCCATAACTTTATTTATTTATTGCTTTTTTTTCGCAGACCCCCAACCTATGGCTCACGGACCCCCTGGCGGTCTGGGGACCTCAGTTTGAGAAACGTAGGTCTAGATGATAAAGAGGCATGTTAGTCAAAAGACTGTGACTCAAACTGACGGCAGAGATCGACAATAAAACAGATAAAAACAACAAATCCTGAAATTTGAGAAGCTGCAATCAGAGAAAGTTTGTTATAAATGATTTTAGCGATGAATGAGTTATCAGAACTTTCTGTGATTAATCAGTTGAAATAGTCACATCACAATGTGCACAACACCCTCTTTTCTGACTAACAGTCCAATCACGTCTGTCCTAACCACACCACATGTCAGTGTCATTGTTTGTGTCTCATAACCACTACCAAAAAAAAAAAAGTAGATCGTTGTCTAAATCATCATCTATTTTTAAAAGTGTGTTTTTTTTTGTAGTTTGCTTGGGTTGGTTTGACCACTGAGATGAGGCGGTAATGTTGTGTGAAAGCATAAAAGTACCGTTGCTATGGTTACCCACAGTTTAATATGCCATGCAAACCGTTGTCCTCGTACATACCTGTGTATGATTTAGAGTTTTCTGTGCACATTTCAAGTGGATTAAACGAGTTTGGGTGGATTTATTTGAATATTTTAGACTCTTATCTTTGAGGCGAGCTGCATTTTAACATACTGGCACATTTATATTTTAATGTTCAATTATTGTGGACTGTCTTAATATAAAAGTGCGCTTGAACATTTTCCAGAGACAGTTCACTCTGCAGCCAACAAAACAACTCAAGGTTCACCTGCTCGCCCACTCGAGACTCCTGTTGTCTTAAGCCCTTTTCAAACACGAGTTCTTCATCGAGCTGTGAAAGGGAAGTCTTTGTGTCATTCAGACTTATGTGACTTTCACGTTAATGTTACTTACAGCTTGACTCGGGCATTAAAAACATGAATGCTGGCACGATATTTGGCACGAGAGAGTCGCTCGCCCCCTCTTCTCACAGCAAATCCACTAATAGATTCTCACAGCAACATTTAAGTTGTTAGAAAATGAATTCTGCTGCCTGTTTTATAATCTACAACAAGTATTGACTTCACTCCTGTTTGCTCACGTGCCGTGCTGGATTTTCACCTGCACAGTTGGAATAAAGCCGGATGCTCGACTCAGGTGGAGGTCTGGAGAAGCTGGAAGGTGAAGGTGAAAGTTCACGTTTGTTCATCAGAAACAAGCAAAAGTCAAAACCAGGCAAACTCGTCCAAAACAGGGCCAGGCAGCAGATCATGCAGGTTAGGGCAGGCAGGTTGGAACAAAAGGCTAGAACGCAAAGGCGTGAGTTCAAAATACAATCTGGCAGAGCGTGAGTGGAAATGAGACGCTGTATGTTGTATACTGTAGGGATGATGGTGGGAACAGGTGAGCAGGTGGGTGGAGGAGGTCAGGCGATGGTGGGAAAGGGGTTACTGCAGGGCAGCAGGGAGTGGCTGGGGTTAAGAGTTAAAGTGTTATTCAGACATGAAACCAGCATGTTAATGGATTAACATAACGTGGTGCATGAAGACCATCTTCCATGAAATGAAGATGAAGTGCCAAAAACTGCAGTTCCTCAGACGTCCACTTGAGGCTGGCTCCAGAAGTGAGTCAGTCTCCATAAGTCCCCATGTTAAAATGTCTTCTTCACAGCAGAAATAAACATGTTTACAGCCTGGTACAAAAAACTGTTTTGGTCTCTGTAGCTAATTTCCCCGTTCGTGCATTAAGACTTGTTGGCTGTTCAACCTTGGCTTGCTTGCTCTGGAGCTTTTGCACATATCGCGTGGTCTTCAGCCCACATTGTTGGAGACCGTGGGGGGCTCCAGAGTGTCAGCAGTAGATACAGTTATAGGATGAGTTTTGGAGCTTGCAATTTCAGACAAATAAAACTGTGTACTGGCAGTGAAAAGAGCAAAATTTCACACTACTACTGCAGGCACATTTATCAAATCAAATCACATTTTATCACCTTATCTCAAACTGTTTAAAAGAGCAGATATATTTACACCCACACATCCCAGAAAATGTTTTATTACAGATATCAGCAAAGTCATAAACTCTAACTGAATAAGTTGTTTGGTGTGTTTTGGTAACCGCCGAAGACAGATCTGATATTTAGATGAGCGTCACGTTCGGCATCTCTCAGTAAACCTTTGCTGTATTCGTTCTCCTTTCCAACCACCAGACCTCAGCTCGTTTGTTCGCATTGCCTCCCCCTCACTCCACCTCTGCCTCCCACCTTTTTACTCTCAGACTCACCCACGGCGGAGTCCTTGATGCTCTTCACCGAGCCGCTCGAGGATAATGACCTCGATGGCAGCTCAGCGATGTAGCAGGATGCCGAACCCCGAAAGAAACTGCAGTTTTACAATGAGTCTGCAGACTTTTACAGATTTTAACTGTGAAATAAATTGTGCTTTTTTTTTTTTTTTTTGGTGCAACCTCTCAGTATTTCATATTCAGTCTGTGATTTCCTACATTACCCAGAGTGACTCTAACAGCCCACAGAAAGAGAGAGAGGGGGCACAAGCTTGTTCCATTCAGCTGTGGGTTCAGTATGTAGGAGGAGGGAGCGATATAAATATTTTTCCAGTCAAGAGAAAAAAAAAAACGGTGTCATGCAGACCACATACTCACACAAACAAGAAAAAGTGCCCTCCATACAGGTCTGGTACTGACACTACTACCTAACATTTAGCTCGATGATTTAGTTTGTGGTCAGATTCAAGAGAGATCTTTGTTTTTTTAACTTTAATACAAATTTCACAATAAATCTCTATTAGGAAATTAGCCATAATTACATAAACGTTAAATATACATGTGCTAGAGTGTAAGTAGGCCGTCCTTGCTCGTCTAAAAGCGTAAAAACAAACAGAATACATACAAAACGTTACTCATTTTGACAATAAAAAGCAGCTTTCATCCGCATTTTCCATCTTTCTCCGCGGATGGAAATAGCTCAATTGTCATTGTTGGTTTTTTAGGGCTTTTTTCTCTGAAAACAGCTGCCTGCTGCGGCTGTAAAACTGTGGGAGCAGCGAGAGTGAAGCAAGACAGTAAAGTTTGTGGGCTGGACGAGCCCGACGACGAGCTGAAACTCAGTGTGAAGAGAGAGGAGCTGCAGATTCAGGTGATGTGCTTCATGCTCAGACTCATCACGATGAAACATAAATATATGATTTATTGTTTAAGAACTGTGCCCAAGTGTTATTTTACGGATGAAATATGAGCTTTGGTGCCCTGGTAGCTCATCTGGTAGAGCGTATGCACCATGTACAAAGGCTCAGTCCTCGCCCAGGGTTCGAATACGACCTGTGGCCCTTTGCTTCATGCCCCCCCCCCCCCCCTCTCTTTCTCATATTTGTCACTCCTCAGCTGTCTCCATCAAATAAAGCTTCAAAATACTAAAATATAATCTTAAAAATGAACTTATGATTCTCTCTGGAGGGCAAACTGCACCGGAAACACTGGAAAAACTACATCAACAATGGCGGACTACTGGTTTGTTTACGTTTGGTTAGCAATGTGCTAAATCCAAAAAGCTGGTTAAATAGGTGTCAAATGATAAGCTCAGGACCAAGCGGCTGTGAATGCATTGATTGACATGTAGGTGCCGTTACAGATGGCTTGTTTGAGCGACCAGGCTTCATTGGGCCTGCCTCAGGCCCGCTGATGATCCACGTGTTTGCTGATTTTTTAGATTAGATGGAACAGGCAGGACAAGATGCCAAGATGGCGGCAGCCGGATCCACAGATTCTGAGCTTCAAAACGGCTCTTCACAAACCTGTGGGTGACGTCACGCATACGCCCGTCCACTCTTTATACCGTCAGTGCTCAGAATATTCTTCTCTAGTATTTGATGTGTCGTTGATGTAGACTTTAGAGCGTTGGTATCAGTTGTGTGTGCAGAGGTATTTTGTAGAACGAAGGTCGTACGAACATTTTGTTTTTAAATGAAGAGCAAATATCCGCACATGTGCAGACGAGGCCTCAGTTGTCAAACATATAATATACTATACTATATAACTTTTCTGCTCTGCAGTCTTGTTACTTATCTGCCAACATATACGCTGAAAGTGATATACTGTACATCCACTACATACTCGTGCAAAGTTGTTGTGCTGTGCATCGATCAATCTGTCGGAAATATTGGAAAATTGGAAATATTTGGTCGGGATGTCTGAAGAAAAAATGATTCACAATCAAAGATGGATCCAAACAGTGATCATCTACCTTCAGACAACGACGAGCTTTGACAACACGACTGACAAGATACCTGATCTGCCGTCGATATCGTCGAACCGTTACATGTGTCACCACCTTTAACTGAAACTATTGAAACCACAGCGCCTGAATATGAAACATAAACTCCCCGTCTGCTCTCATTCAGGGCTTCCCTTCACATCAATCGTCTGTTTACTCCTCCTCCTCCGCTGCTGCTGTCAGGACTTCGTCTGAAATTCACATACAACAACAGTGCCGGTGGTTGATGGTGGGGGGGTGGTGGTTGCCAGGCAACAGTATAAGGTAGCAGCTTTTCAGAGTGACTCAATACGAAGTGTCAGAGTTGGGGAAGCATCTGTGTGTGTGTGTGTGTGTGTGTGTGTGAGGAAAAACCTATTAAATTAATTCAGCTGCACTCATACAGAGAGCTGCTGAGGCACGACACATCTCTGTGGTGAATGTGAATCTCTGCCTTTATGAATTTCTATTGGCTGATGTGACACCAGGAAACAGTGCAAATGAATCAGCATATCGGGGATGGGCCATGTGCCGCAGCACGCACGACCAACGCAGCATTACCTGCAATCATGTTACGACATGAAGCGGCTATCATCGGCACCATGGGGGGGTCGTTCCTTTTCTTTTATTTCTGTTCTGCCCATAAAACTCCATCATCTCATATGTAGAGTCTCAATGTTGCTGCTGACAGTGTTTGTTTTGATAAATTAGAGACGGTCAAACTCGCGATCATAATCAAAAAATTAGCATGGGTGTCAGTAAGGTGTAAGTTTAAATGAATTTCACTGTGATGAATAGAAACTGAAATAAACGTTCAAAGACAAATTCCTCATATTCCTCGGAATAGTCAAACTCATCTCTGTCTAATCTGTCTTCTGCATAACTTTAAGCCTTAATATAATTTGAACAGGTGAGTTGTATATAAATTCACCCTCAGTACAGTTGTCATGAACGGGGAAATTAGCTATAGAGACCAAAACTGTTTTTTGTACCAGGCTGTAAACATGTTTATTTCTGCTGTGAAGTGAAGACTTATGGAGACTGACTCACTTCTGGAGCCAGCCTCAAGTGGACGATTGAGGAACTGCACTTCCCCCCCCCCAAAAAAACTCCCAGTTCTACCGACGCTTCAGGAACCCAAAAACAAAACTGGTTCACAAAACTGACCTTAAAAATAGCAGTTTAGGAAATAAAGGTCTACTTTACAAACTTTTCCCGGAGCTTTCAACCACATATCACGCTAGCAGAGCCGCTGGAGAGACTCCTTCCACTGATGCAGACAGAGAAAGCTCGTTAGGTCAAGATTATTTAGTCAAACTGGTTCAGGAAAAAAAGATTCAGGGAGTCTAATATCAAAACAAGTCAAATCCTTCTGTCTCTTCACGTAATCTCATACCTGCCTGTAGCTGTGTTAACTGAAGCCTTCCAGTTTTCAGTGCACGGCCTCGTTTTATTATTCTGTTTATTTAACAGGGTGTTGCTGTAAAAGTCTGTCTGCTCAGCCAACCTACCCTGAATAAACAAAGATTCTATAAACGTGAATATACTCGTTAGTATCCTTTGAATAAATGACTGTAACTAAACGGCAGGATTTTCTTTCATTGTGTTTGCAGAGACAACCGAGGAATGGTTTTCCTGAGAGCTTGCATTGATACCCTCTGTATGAAAAGACATTTTATTTCAAGGAAAATAGATAAATTGCAGGTTTTGGTTGCACACTTAAAGTTCTATTTTTACTCTCGGTGGCATTTTGCTTTGTTTTGTTTTAACAAACAGCGTCTCATTTCATGTGTAATTGCACCGTCTAGGTTTTTGTGGAATACATTAGTGTCTGTCAAGGCTCTCTTTGTGTCTGACATCCTGCTTTTCTGCCGGTGTCAACATACTGAAATTAAATTATATTTGTTTACATCTCAAAATCATAATGACTGTGTGCCACCTCCATATATTGGTCAGTAATTACCAGGTTTGTTACCGTTAAAAGAAACTTTACACAGTAACTGTCAGCGGTATCACCAGTGCACAACTTTGACGAACTACACTGAACACTGTTCATTTATTATTCATTACATGAACAGTATTTTTGTCATACAATGAACTGTCAGTGTTCAGGTTATTTGGTCGAGTTTGCATACTAATACTACAGTACTGCATACTGTACTATATATCAAGAACCTCTTGGACGAGAGACAAACAGAAAAATACATTTTTAAAAATGTTTCACATTTTAAGCCTGGCCTATAATAACTTTTATATTTACTTTATTTAACTTTTATTTCACCTTATTAACCTGTTTATATACTGGGTTATTAGCCTATATGTGTTTATGATGTTTGCATAATTATTGTTGGTTATTAAATGTCAAGAGCTGTGCGTCTTTGGACATGTGCACTGATTCATCCAATTGGAGTAAAAATGCCTCCGCTGTTTGTAGTTTCTTAATTATCTGCAGCCTCACATTCACCATTATTTTGGTGAAAATTGTCAATTATTATGACAAAAATTGGCGGACCCCCTGCAGTACCTCTGCGCACCCCCTAGGGGTCATGGACCCCTGGTTGAAGACCCCTGCTTTAAACTATTTTAACCCTTTATCACACTATTCTTAAAGCTAACCATTCAACTAACTAACTAACTAACTAGTTGTGACTTGTAGTGTTCAGATGTTACTTGGTTATGGCTTAATTATTCACTTTATTAGTGAAAGGTAATTGGTTAATTCAGTATTTATGTATAAATAATGAGGATAAACATCACAATGTTTGTTTCAATAGTGCAGCAGAGAGGAGTTCAAGAGGTTCCTCTTTAACTGACTTTGTGCATCGCTGTTTGTTCTGTTAACCACAGCGAGGTCCGACTTCCTATTTTTCACTATGCACAAGGAAGCTGTTAACACTTATCAACCCAATCATCCCTGACACTATCTGTGTCTTTACATATAAAACATTTTCTTCAGAAACTTATTTTTGTAGTTATTGGCACTTGAAAAGATGCAGCGACACTTGAGTGTAGTTACTGTTTTAGGCATCAGGATGTAAATCTAAGTGTGCTTGCCTGTGCTGTAAGTGCAAACACTCTAAACAAGATTAAAAAATGTCTTAAAATATATATTGTTTGCATGTGAGATGTTGTGGGTGTCGCATTTTTAAATAAAGCACAATGGCAGTTGAAGTGTTCGCTGAAGTGTGAGGAATTAATGAGTTTATCATTTCTCCTATGATTTAAAAACATTATTCAGCATCTCTGTCCACTGTTCAAGTAAAAATAACAAGTTACTTTTACTAAACATCAGAAGATTGTTAATAATTAGGTTTGTGGCAACCTTAGAGGATGCAAAACAGGTGAAAATAATGCATTATTTATCACTTTAATTAACTACATGGGTGCATAATAAGGCACACCTTCTCATTCAGTGGTTTTTCTCTGTTTTTATAATTTTCTACGTTGTAGATTCACACTCTGGAATTATGTGGTACACACATAAAGGTGTTAAACTAACCGGAATATGTTTTATAATCTTCAAGGTAACCACCTTTTCTTTGGTGACAGCTTTGTAAACTCTTGGTGTTCTCATGTGGTCGTCGTCACCTGAAATGGTTTTCCAACAGTCTTGAAGGAGTTCCCATACACGCTGAGCACTTGTTGGCTGCTTTGCCTTCACTCTGTGGTCCGACTCATCCCAAAACATCTCAACTGGGTTTAGGTCGGGTGATTGTGGAAGTTGAAGTGATGCATCACTCTTGATTCTTGGTGAAATGTCCCTTACATAGCCTGAAGGTGTGTTTTGGGGTCATTGTCCTGTTGAAAAACAAATGATGATCCCTCTTTTTCCATGCTGGCCTTCAATTTTGAATAAATCACCAACAGTCTCCAGCAAAGCACCTCCTCGTCCTCGATGCTTCATGGTGGGAACCACACATGTAGATACCATCTGTTCACCTTCTCTGTGCCTTCGAAGACAACCAAAAATCTCAGATTTGGACTCATCAGACCAAAATCCAGATTTCCACTGATCTAATGTTCATTCTTTGTGTTTCTTGGCCCAAGCAGTTCTCTTCTTGGTGTTCCTCGGGGCGGCTGTGGCTTGGAGGTAGAGCAGGTCGTCCACTAATCAGATGATCGGCGGTTCAATCCCCTCCAGTCTGCATGTCGAAGTGTCCAAGATACTGAACCCCAAATTGCTCCCGAAGGCTGTGCCATCGGTGTGTGAATGGGTGAATGAGATATGTCCTGTAAAAGCGCTTTGAGTGGTGAGACTGGAAAGGCGCTACATAAGTACAGTCCATTTAACATTTCTTTGTGTGAATCAGACCTTCATGGTCAAATTACTGCAGTCTCCTCTGAACAGTTGATGTTGAGATGTGTCTGTGTATGTTTTTTTTTCTGGATATACTTATATACTGTACATACCTCCTGGCAGCTGCTGTGTCTCTGGTCGGGAAACAAACGGTCGCTTTGTGAAAGAAAGTTCATGATAAACGGATAAAAATCAATAGAAATTTATTTTCTTACTTATCAAAAATATCTGCAACACATTTGCATAGATGGACACAGAATAGCTTACATGATTGTTTCATGTGATTGTAACCATGAGAAGTGAGCACGACTGGGTTCAAAGTATTTCAGAGGGTGATCGCGAGACGGCGTGTTTCTTTTTTATTCCTCTATAAACACAAACTGAAGCGTGAATCTGAATAAATTTGGATCTGTTCCGGTTTTTGTTTTTTGTTTCAGTGGAAAAGGAGTTCATGTTTCTTTTCTCTACATCCAAATAGATTACTCCTTTATAAATTAAGATAACAATAAATATTCCAAATATATTATTTCTTCAAATAAATCTTTTCAGGACCAATCATGTCACATAAAAACAGGGGAGAAGTCTTTATGGTCAATAATTCATTTTTTTTTTTAACTTAAATGCTATAATGCTCCTCTATCACAAATAAAAATGAAATGAAAAGCAAGAAATAAACAAAATCGAGTCCTCAGCTTCTCAAAATAACTTCTTCACAGCTCAGTAAAGCACATGGATCGACTCCACGACGTGTTTCCTTCTGCCAGAGTCGACAGCGGGGAAGATTTTCTGGATGCCGCGTCACATTTTCACACCGACAATATCCCAGAAAATTAATCCTCAGCTTCTCCTGTTGTAACTTAAGTTTGTGTCTTTTCCAAAGCTCCAAAAAAAAAAAAATAAACAAAAAAGAAAAATCCCTTTTCATTCTTGCGAGTTAGAAATCCACAAAACTTCCAAAGTTTTCCAACAAGAGGCACGTGATCCAACATTTCCGAATCGTCTGCGACCACGTGTCCTTCCACTGCCCGGGTGTTCGCCGCCACCGCCGCCGTTGCTCGCTCATCAGTTGGCGTACTGTCTGTAAAAGGCAACCTTGACTCGCTCTATCTGGTGACACAGTTTGATGGCGGGGCCGAGCTTCAGGTCCATACACTCCTGTACGGTGGGCAGAGTGAGCAGCAGCAGCGCCTGGCCATCGATGTCCTGCACAGGAAGAGATGCACATAAATATTTTAACAGAGGAAGCTTTTTTTCTCGCATTTATCAGCTTTAACTGGACGTTTCGTCACTCTTCAGACTCAGACTTACTGCTTTTGTTTAGTTTTTTACTGCTCGTCATGCAAAATTGTGTTTACTGATGCTGTTTACGGCATTTAATAGAAAAGTGGATCCTCTTGATGTTTAGTTCAGCCAAGGAAAGAGAAAAAAAATGCAAATTAAACCTCTTGATAATTAAAAAAACAAGCAGCTATGATAGGAATGTTTATTGAATCCAATTCTCACCCAGATTTTTTGTATTATTGATTTTCTTTTTAATCAAAAGTTGTTTTTTTTTACAATAATAGCCCCTAACCATCGAGAAAGAAAAGTGATTTTGATCAGGGAAGTTGTCGGACTCATTTGACGTCATGAGCTGAAGAAATATCTAATCAAACACTCGTCGTATCAGGGGTGGTGACCGACCTGCTGATAACTGAGCTGTAGTAAAATACAAATATTGGCTCAATGTGTTGTAAGTGGCAAACAGAGGGCGTACGTCTTTCTTACTGAAGAGATGATCTGAATATTTCTTTTAAATCTTCCTGTTGATGAGATAAAGACCTTGAAAGTGAGAGTAAGGACACTTTGTGAGGTGTTCTCTTCTTCAAACGGATGTTTGAGGATTAAGATTAGAATCTAGAAGGTTTAGCCGGCGAGCTGGGTTAGAGTTTGGCATGTTGTTGATGGTGGTAAGGAATGTGTTACGTCAATAAATGCCCTCATGAAATAGGTGTGTGTGTTTGTGTGTGTTTGTATGCATGCGTACCTGCTCCTGGAAGATGTTGGCCAGCGATGCACAGTCGGTCGAGTTGATAAACTGAACGACTTCGTCTACGCTCCACTCCAGAGGATTTCTGTCCAAAACCAGCTGACCCTCCTCCTCCACCTGACACACACACACATGGAGGAAAAATTAAAGACAAACACTTTTCTTATCTTTCTTAAATGTGTCGTACAATGCTGTATTGTTTCATTATGTAACAGAGGCATATCCGGGAAACATGATTGGCCACTTAAATTATCCTAAACTATGATCAATCAAAGGTGTGATCCTAGTATCAATCAAATGTTTCACAAATAAACTGAACTTTTATTTGTAAAATGTTTTTAAACTTTATGAAACATTTTAAAATTTTTGTTTTTTTCAAAACTTTGTGTTTACAAACAAACATAAGGACCAGGGTTGCACATCTCTCTGTGATAAACGATTCGATACGCATCTAGATACACAGGTTACGATACAATTCAAAAACGATATACTTTTATTACAGACCGATTCGATACGGTGTAAGAACGATACGATTTGATTCTACGGTTAATATTTATTGTAGATATTTTATAAAATAAAGAAGCCAATTCTATGAAAGTGACTATCTTACAGTACAGTACAATATTTTCTTTTCAAATATGTAAAAGACCACATATAAAGCATTGTTGCTTTATGGCACTGGCAAAAATAAAATTTAAAAGAACAACAACAAAATCACATGTCAATGTATTTATTTTTAGACATGGACCAAAAAAAGTCTGGCTGAATCAACATCATTTGTTGGAGAGAATCCGGTGGATTTTCAAAATAAAATACCCCGTGCAAACTGCTGGTCGTAAAAACAGACAAAAGCGAAACTAATTAACTACGTAGCATATTTACACACGTAGAAGCATGTTTAGAAGAACATACACCGGGAAAATGGCCAAATCTGAGCAAGTAAACAAAGTCTGGCGGGCTAAACGCTCCTGAAACGCTCCCGGTGGGTTTGAAGTCTCATGCAGGACGAACCAAATATGCCACGCTCACACAACGCGCTGCGGGTGCAAACGGGCCCGGTGGATTTTCCTAAAAGTGTGTGAAGCCGCCAACCGATTCCAAGTCTCGCGATACCCGATCCATGACTCTACAACCGATTCATCTAGGAATTCATGGCTAATTCGTATCGACTGAGGAGGCTGCTACCGACGCAGCCGTATCTCTCACTTGTTAAACCGAATATCCGGTCGCATCGGTTTATCGTTCACAACCCTAATAAGAACAGGTGAATTCAACTATGTTAGATGTCCAGGATGGATGTGCTGTAGATTTGTAGTTTTGCACAATATTTTGCACACACAGATTTTTATTGTATTTATTTAAATTTTTTTGGTAGTTTTTACTGTAACTGTGTCCTTTAATGTGCATTGTTTTATGTTGTTTGTGTTTTTAGGGGTTTCATTTCTTATCAGAAGTTATGTTGCTAAATGACTGTGAATCAAAACTGTCTTGTGACATTATTATTATTATTATTGTTCAATTCATTGATTTAACTGCATCACTAACACGTTTGTTACTAACCACTGTGAGGGTTGAACCTCCATCAGTGTGTCGTCTCTCTGTCTGCACCTGCATGTCTTGTCCTTTGGGCGGCTGATACTTGTTGCTCTGGTTGTAGGCCGACAGCGAGCGGGTCGACCTCCTGCGACCTTCGGGGACCTCCCGGCTGCTCGCGGTGTTCCCGGCGCTGAAGGCCCTGCGCAGCGTCACGGCCCGGCGAGGACGGCTGCTGGTCACCTCCACAGAGGAGGCGTCGGTGTGATCCTCGCGTGGCTCCGAGCTGGTGCCCTCGCTGCCCGACTGCAACGCCATCTCCTCATCCTCCTCTCCTTCGTCGCTGTCCTGAAGGAGGACGCAGTCAGAGAGTGTCAGAGAGGTGAGGTGCACTTGTTGTGTTAGTAATAATATTAAAGAAAGCTGTTAACATATCATCATCCCTGCAGATATCATCCATTTTATACAGATTTATATTACTTTAACAACCCGTCTGCATTGATCTTTGATTAATTGAATGAACATTTTGGTCGCTCTGTTCGATAACAGACAAGCTGGCGGTCACGCTCGACCACTCTGCAGCTGCTGTGGTGTCACGCAGGAGGAGACATTTGAGCCGAGCAGAAACAGGTGAGATAAGTCTGAGGTTCCTCATCGGTGACGTTAGGCGTGACTCATGTTGTCCTCAGAGTTTCACATTTCCACTGAGGGCGAGGATCGAGAGTTTAGATAGGAGTTAGATACGTTTGTTACCTGACGTTAGATTCCAGATTGATAAAATAGAGACAGTCATGAAGCTCTGAAACGAACTGTAACTGAAAAATAACAAACATATACCTGGAAAAACTTGAATTGAAGTTCTTTGAGTCTATTGCTGCTGCAGCTTTAGAGGTAAAATGATAAATTGATTAGTTGATTGACAGAAAGATAATCATCAACTATTTTGATAACTGACTTAATAGTTTCAGTCACATTTAATTTAATCAATATTAACTCGTTCCAGTCTCCGTTTTTAGCATTTATTGCTTTTAATTTTGGACCAACAGGGCGACATCTAACGATTGTTTTCATGATTAATTCATCTGATTATTCTTTTCTCGATTAATCGATCGATTGTTGTATTTATAAAATGTCTTTTTTTTTTTGTCCGATAAAGAGCCCAAACTCAAAGATGTTCAGTTTGTAACGCTATAAAACAGAAAATTCTCACATTGGAGAATTTAGCTTAAAAAAATGAGTCATATAATTAATAAATTATCACAACAGTTGCAAGTGAACCTTCTTTTAATCAATTCATTGACTGATTGGTTCGACAATCGACAAAGAAATCATTAGTTGCAGCTCTACTCTTGGTGAAACGTCAGCTGCCAACCAGTCTGACTCAGAAAAATCTAAAAACAAATCAAAGATTCTATTTTTTCTTTTTACGACGTCGCATATAAAAACCAGAGAACACATCGAGGCCTTTAATTGAGATTTAAATTATGATTAAAACTCTCAGCTGAGCTCTGTTTCCTGTCTGTGAAGCTCCTCTGCTTCCTGCCTCCGTCACATGAAGGGATGTTTATATTTATACGCTCCGTCATGACTGCACACTGAACATCCGCCTGGCGTGAGCTGAAGCTGACGGGACGCCCGCTAACACAATATGAAAGAGGAAGAAAGAAGAAGAAGAAGAAGAGGAGCTAACCTGCGGTGAGCCAGCAGGAGTGTAGTCCACGGCGGACGAGCGTCTCTTCTTCTGCACAAAGATAGCTTTCCTCTTCTTCCTGCGGCGCGTCGGCTTGGCCAGGTCTCCCTCCGCCGTCTCCTCTCCTCCCATCGGCTTGGACAGCTTCCTCTTCTTCCCATAGTAATAGGCTGCGGACACACAACAGATGTGGAAAACAATGCACCCAAAACAAATCTCAGCTAGTCATCAGAGGCAATTATACACTCTGCAGCGTCACAGGCTTTGATTTGGGTCCCCTTCATAGCTGTGGTGGAGGAAGTGATGCGTTTAATTACAGAGACTCACTGTATTTGGTTTTCGTCTGAACGGAGCAGTTCTCCGGGCACTTGTCGGTGACGAGGACGGGGCTGAAGAGGTTCGGGCAGCACTGCAGCTTCACGCACACCTTCCGGCAGAAGTCTGGGATCTGGTCTGCGATGCGGACTATCCTGATGGTGGAGCGATAGGTTTTCCCTTTATATCTGAGGAGAGGAGGGAGGTGAGGAGAGAGGGGGGTGTCATGACATTGTCAGCCAGTGATTACACTTTTATTTATGAGAACGATGCATAATTAAAATATCTGCGATCCATCAAAGCACTCGACAGTGAACGATGATCGCCGGACGCGGTAACGACGTGAAAGTGGGCAGTTTTAGGAGAGCCGGCGTGAATTCAGATGGTCGAGTTGATGAGGGCTGTCCGGGGCGAGCGGAGGGTCAATTCTGCAATCTCCCATCTAACGGCTAAGGTCAGGAAACGTGAGCCCGGTCTGCTGCCAGCACTCAAGGACAAATCTGACCTCCAATCTGATGTTAGTCATAATTAAAGCTGACTAAATCTCTCGTTGTAAAAGGGAAGTTCTTCATGAAGAGAAAGAATTAAACCACTAAATAACTAAATAAAACATTTTAACATGCACATTAAGAACTGCAAGATGTATATGAGTTAAAATATTTAATTCAAACAGGGAGAACGTGATGATTCCAGCATTAAAGCAGGATATAAAGAGAGTTGACGACATGCAGCAGAGAACCCGGGCTGGAGTCGAACCCAGGTTGCTGTTGTTCAAGGACTTGATTGATACGTTGGGCACACGCCCTTCCGGGTGAGCTACCGGGGCGCTGCAACTTTTCAAGTCCGTCTAAAAATAATAGACGGGCTCGCTGTGAACGCTGAAACAGGTTTTTTACTTCCTGGAGTCATTCCTCCTGTTCATGCAAATCGAGCCGCAGCGAACACAGATTCCAAAGTTTATCTGAAGCTGTGACGAGACTTCAGCAGCCTGACATTGTAAAATCAAATCAAAGAAAAATCACTGTCAAAGAAACAGTTCTTTAGCATTTAATTCCCTTTTGATTAGATTTAATTTTAGAAAAACACTGGAACATACTTTTATGTAAAATTTTGACTGTTTTTTTGTGTGGGATTTATTAAAGTCCAGTATGAACAGGAGGAGTGATTACAGCGAGGAAAACCTGTTTCAAGGGCGCCTGACTGTTATTTCTGAGAGTCGACAATTTGTGGGAAAACCCTCTTCTTCAAAATAAGAGACCTCATCTAAAAATTGGTCGGTCAAAACCGGCCTGGAATAGATCAGAAGATAATTTGAGCTGAATTTAGAAGCTGAAAAACCAAATATTTGTTTGGTAAAACGACTTTAAAGACGAACAGATTGTCAAAATTGTTGCAGATTAATTTTCTGTTGATCAGCTGATTTACTGAAGAATCAATGTGAGGTTGTTTGTTTTTTTTCCTGCAATAATTGAGACACTGTGTGATCAGAGCTGCCTGCGAGTCTCTGCGGATCCTTTCAGGTGAACACGATCTTATCTGATGTGATTCTGCTGAATAAAATTTGAAACCAAAACCAACTGATCAGGTGGAAACTCCTGAGAAAATCAGTGAAATGCTGGAGCCAGATGAAACAGAAATTCTGACTAGTGTAGCTTCTGTAAACTGATTTCATCAGGACGATAAAGTTTTCGTTGATTAATTTGACTGGATTATGTACTGATTCGTCAGTAAATACTCGCTGAATATTAAGAATAACTCCTTTGTCGAGTTGTCAAAACATTCATGCATGAATGCGATCGCTGTGCACTGCGCGGCCCGATGCAGGTGACTCACTAAAAAAAAAAAAAACAACAACCTGCAAGTGGCCGATTCTTTTTCGTTTGCAGCCGTAAAAATGGGTCAGTTTTTGATTAGAAAAAAGACACACACAGAGCATGCAGCCCTGAAGCTGTGGAATAATTTGACTCTGTGCAGCCAGCAGTGGAAGAAAATGCAGACCTCACACAAACCACTGCAGCAACAAAAAAAACCTAAAAAATAACATCAAAAATTCAATGGAGGGCTGCAAAATGGACTCAAAGGGACAGTGAAGAGAAAACACCGGGCTCCTCAGCGGAGTTTAAACAGTGGGGAAGATGTGATGATAGCTTGATTTATTACGAATACATTAAACATGAAAGCCGACAGGCTTGGTTTATAATTTTATGACTTCATAGCTGAATAAAATGACCAGAACGAGAAAATAACTGGAGGGTTTCGAGCCTCATTTTGGCAAACGCTCTCCCCTCCTGCACGTCTTTTTGTATTTTGCTTCCCTCACTTGGCTTTGAGGGTCTCCTCTTGGCAGTCCCAGCTCTGATCCTCCAGCTCCTGCAGCTCCTTCAGGACTCGTCCGGGCTTGTAGGCGGCGTTGATCAGCATGCTCAGCAGCTGGAGGCAAAAGCAAGAGTTCAAGATAAAAAACTTAAAATAAAAATAAATAAATAAATAAACTCCTGCCTCAACTGAGGAAAAATTCTCAAGAATCACGAGCGACCTGCATGAAGGAACAAAACCGAAAAGACAAGCACAGATCTTTAGAAATCCTTTGCACACACACACACACACACACACACACTCGCAGAGAAAGTGCATGTGCACATGTGCACACACAAACAGTCTCCAGAGAAATTAAGAGGCTGTTTTGCTAAGCGGCAGTCGCAGTGTGTATGTGTAAACACGCTTGACTGACAGCTCCTCACATTAAAACGAAGGCACTGCTGGGAAACTGCAGGTGGTTAACAAGACGTCGCTGTCTCACCCCTCCATCTTTCACCTCCTCCCTCTTTCAATCTTTGTCGCCCCTCCTCTCCCTTTGAAAGTGTGTAACTCTTTGATTAAACCTGCTCCTCTCTCCGTCCCCCCCACCCCACAGCTCCTGACATCAGCCCACCTCTTTGAGGACCAGCGTGCATTTTCCAGGTCCGACGGCCTGCGGCAGCTCCGCGATGCGTCCCTTGTTGAGGTAAGGTCCTGAGAAACAGCGGTGGTTGACAAAAATCTTGGAGCAGCAGTATCTGCCGTTGGCTGAGCCTGGGACAGAGGAAAGAGCATAAACAGGAATGTTAACCAGCGTTGAAATAAATAGGAAACATGGAAAGTTGGCTTCAGTTTCTGTGAAAGATCTAAGCACATTTTTTTCCCTTTAGAAACATAAACAACAAATATATTCCCAACAGGGAATTAATCATGACTACACTGAGTCATCTGAATAAAAGGACATACATGAGATCTTCTTAGTCTTGGCTCTAACGTGTGTTTAATGAGATGTTTGAGCTACTGCAGTAAAATTCAAGTCAAGCAGAGACTGACGGCACTAAAATAGCCACAAAAAACATAAACTGTAACAACTTTTGGAAACATAAATGATAGAAATGCAAGATTATGCAGACAAGATTTAAAAATAAAAGCATAATCTCCCGCAGAAGTTTAGCAGCTTATGGTCGACAGATCTAAATTTCCATCCACCATCCATCTATTTTCTGTAACCGCTTATCCTCGTCAGGGTCACGATGGGCTGAAGTCACCAGTTCATCACATAGAGACAGACGACCATTCACACCTAACTGTTGGAGTACCCGGAAAGAACCCAAGAAACTCCACACACAAAAAAAGGCCCCAGCCTACATAGATCGAAGCAGTCCTGATATTTAAATGATCAGAAATATTTAAAAGGATCTGATGCTAAAACTTTAGAGGCCCTGAGACACAAACACAACAAAACAAAGACAAACCTGACACGTTAAGAATAAATTCTCTCCTGATTTCTGAGTTCAATCGGGATGAAACTTTACGACTACATTCTCAACATAGACACACACAGGGCTACAAGTTAAGTCATGATGCAGTTTGATTTGCATATTCACTGCATGAATAATCAGTTCCTCGCAGGTCGTCAATATCAGCTGACTCATTTTTATAAACGTGTACATGTCTAAAGTATATTCATGTTAAGTATAAATGAATAAATATGCAACAATCACAATTACAGTTTGGAAATAAATAAAATCAAAGAGTTTAACACATAAAAACTGATTTCTTTTACAAAAACAGGTGATAAATCTCATAATTTTCACCAGATTTTGATTCAAATGTTGTTAATTCTTGATTTTTGCAAAGCAAACTGAGCCTCACGCACTCCAAACCAGTAAAAAGAGCAACAAATATTAAAATCTCTCACATGAAATATCCATAAATATTGTTACTTTCGCTGAAAAGTGTGTTTATGTAGCATTGTGATTAAGAAAAACAGTTTATAAGAGTGCACACTTTGTTCTGTTCAATGCCCGACTTTCCTCCATCTGCTGCCTAACAAACTCTGTTTTATTGCCTCATTGTTTTCCCCATAATCAGTAGGATGTGACCGCATATTAATATTTCACCACACAGGTGAACGCAGAGTCAAACTGGGCCGAGACGACGCCCTGTTCATGTGACTTCCCTCCCCTCGGAGATAAATTAGGGTCGACACAACAATGCTGCACTCCGCCCTTCCCGCCGCCCCCACCGACTACCGCCGGCACCTGGAACCGCACCGCTAGGGGTGAATAATAATTAGGTGAGGCGATGAATATGCATGAGTGAGTGGGTGGTTTTTAAACAGGGGGAACTTGGAAAAGAGGGCAAGGGTCTCCTGGAAACAACGCTAAGCCCGGTGCTCCAACATACATGTTCACACTTAGATGTAACTGTGGATCTTTAAGTTTGGCCGCTGAAATGCATCAAAAATACACCAAACTTTGCTTTGAAATTAAATAAAGTTTACATTTTTGGCTTTAATATCATCAGGTAAGATATTTTACACCTACTGAAATCTTGCAGTGCCAAATTTCACTGGACAAACAGGTAAATCCAGTTATTTTAGTCACTTATTTGGAAGCTATTTATTTGTCCAATGTGTTGCACGTGCTAAAATACCCACTAAAGGTCAAACTTATTACAAACAGGTGAAAATGTCAACAAAAACATTCATTTTCACCTCTACAAAAACCATCAAACGTTATAAATAAACTGGCTCTGTGCCAGGAAACGACGACCAAGAGTTAGCTCTGCTGCAGAGGATCACGTTCATTACAGTCACCAGCCTCTGGAATCACCTCAGATTAGAGCACATATAAATACTCCACAGAGTTCAAGTAGCAGACACATCTCAACTGATCAGAGGAGACTGCGTGAAACAAGTCTTCATGGTTGAACTGCAGCAAAGAAACAACGACTGAGGAGGAAGAAGAAGAGGAGAACTCCTTAAGTAACACAAAGAATGGACATTAGACCAGTGGAGATCTTGACTTTGGTCTGATGAGTCCAAATTTGAGATTTTTGGTTTGGTCTTTGTAGGACACGGAAAAGGTGAACGGATGGTGTCTACATGTGTGGTTCCCACTGTGAAGCCTGGAGGAGGAGGTGTGATGGTGTGGAGGTGCTCTGCTGGAGACTCTGTTGCCAATTTAATATGTGAGAGATATTCAACTAAACTAACCAACCGATCTAAACCCAGTTGAGATGATTTGGGATGTTAGTGAAGGAAAAGCAGCCAACAAGTGCTCAGTGTGTTTGGCAACGTGTTATTTCATAGCTTTAATGTCTTCAGTGTTCATCTACAGTGTAGAAAATAATAAAATTCAATGAGACGCCATGCCCAAACTTTTGATCTGCAGCCTTGTTCAAAATCATAGTTTCAAAGCTGTCTTAACTTAAATAATATAAAATGTACAAAGCTGCAAAAATCAGACTCTGTAGCTGTAACAAACTGACATTTTCTTTAATAAGAGACTCACTCTAGAACACTCTTCAGCATGGTTAAAAAAAGATGCTGCATTTCTGGCTCTGTGTTGTCGTTGGTGGGTGTATTTTTTTCTCTCGTTCCAGCTGACAACTGGCCAAACACAGACAGAATAGTTCCAGTGCAGCTACAGTAAAATCTGATAGCAGAAAAATGTTGCAGCTCTCTAAAGCATTAGTGATAGCTGAGGATTTCCTTTACAGCAACGTTCAATAAGGAAATGTTTTTTTCATATGTGGGTATTTTTGTATATGAAAGAAAAAAAATTACACTAAAGAGGAAATGAGACTCGGCAGGGCACAGCGCAAACTGTAGCCACAAGTTGCATCTTGTTGTAGCTGCTCTTTGTGCTCTTTAATAATACACACATTATTCTGTCACCGTTGTGGCTTTTTCCTCGACTGATATAACTCTGTAGCACCTGCATGTGCACAACACTCTTTGAATTGTGTTGCCAAAAAAACACATTAAAGCAACATTGTGCAGCTTTTCTACCATACAGGTGAGTGGTGTCTGTCGGTTCTCACATTATGTAACTTTGTGCCCACGAGAAGTACGTAACGCTTTGTGGCACTAAGTCACACACCACCAACTATTTCACTGATTTTGGTGAAACTGGATCATATTTTATGGAGAAAATGTTTTCTGGTTTTCCCTCTGATGTCCTCCGGCTGCTCCGCCTCAACTCTCTGTGATTTACAGAGTTTCCTGATGGACAGTGAAGTAAACTGCTGCCAGCTGTAGCTGCTGTTAGCTAATGTTAGCTCAGTTTGTTAGGCAGGCTGTGAGCTCAGAGCACCGGGGGGAAGTGTTAGTGTTTGTACCACCAGGATGAAGAGGGTTTCAGCCGGTGTTGTGCCAGAACCGGAGCTGGGCAAGTGGGCAATGTAACTGGGCTCAGCAGCCTCTATGGACATAATGACAGATGTGAAAAGACTGAAGAGGATGGTGAAGGAAGAAGCTAAGAAGAGAAAATGAGAGAGTGAGCGAGCAACAAGCTGCCGGACAAGAGTAAATGTGGGACTGACTTTTAGTGGTTGATGAGAGCTTGGTGAAATAAAAGGCTGAAAGACAGACGCCGAGCTGGGCTGACTGCTGTTGGACTAGTCAGTAATATTAGCTGGCTGCTATGTCTGCTGTTGTTGACCTTGTTGATGTTTGGCTGTTAGCAAAGTTGTCAACTCACTAGTGTTTGATCATAAGTAATGTAATCAGAACAAATACTCGAGTACAGCTGAACATATTTACCACAGTGGGGGTACACAGTCTGAAACTGGGGACGCTAAATCACAAATATGAATTTCTTCGCTGTGTTCTTAAATTGCAACAGCACAAGGAGAAATGTTTGTTGCTTTAATAAATTTATCACTTAATTATCTCCTCTGCACAAAGAAAGAAACTGGTTTAGAATAACTGCAGGTGATTTAATAAGAATAGTTTAATATTAATAATACTCTTCTCATGATCAGTGGAGATCAGTCTCGCAGGGTGGTTAAAAAACAAACCCCCCTCGTAACTTTTTATTATTATAAGCTGCTAATGTACAACCATGTTGGTGAGAGCAGTGTGTGGTGATTCACGAGGATAATACATCATTTATTTATAGGCCTAACAGTGTTCCTCTTTTATTCTGTGCTAATGACTTCACCCCACGCATGTTTAAGCACGAGTTTTTTAACGATAACGAACAAAATGTGTTTAAATTCTCCGTTCATGAGGCTCCAAACGAGATTTGGTATCGGTCGCATCAGCAGCTGCACGAATGAATAAATTAATTTCCAGAACGTTTGGACAAATAGGAATTTAATAACAGTCCCAACTTAACCTCTTAGGAGGCCGTAGAACATATTATCTAATACATGATGAAATTGAGGAGAATTAATAAGGAGGTTCGCTGAGTGAGAAGAGGGGTGAGCGTCTGAGGGCTGGTTATTAATTAAGCCCATAATATCCAATCAAATCCAACGTTAACGCAGCCTGTGAGTGAAAAACTGAAGCTGCGACAACTCTTCAAACACAAACTAAACACCAGTTCACCTGTTTACAGTGTAGGAGTATGTATAGAGCGGGGTTTCCCCCCTTTACTCTCATCATGGCGGCTCATTTGCATTAATTACTGGGGATAAATCATGTGCAACGTGGCTTTTGATTACCTGGATCCACGGCGACGGGCTGGCAGTGGTTGACGGGAGTCGTCTCTACCGGCTGGGACGGAGCCAACCTGCAGGGAAAAAAAAGGCAATCAATACCGTCAAACTAATCAATAAAATTATGCAACTCGTGTAATCAAGACAGAGCAACACAAATGATCGCTTGTTTAACGATCAATCTTCACAACAGCTACTACGGTTTCCGTCAGATTTAGAGGCATGTGGGTTAGAAAGCAGCAGGGGGGCGAGGACGGCGAGGTGACGGTGGGGTTATCGATGAAAAGGTTCCCCTGAAGGTGAGAAATGGAATTAGTGGTGAGATGAGAGAGCTGACAAAGTGCCGCTGAAGACCTCATTTTTCTCCGACCACCATTTCCCCCCTCCCTTTTCGCGCTCCTGCGGGCTGCGTTTGCCAGCCGCCAGTGTAACATGTCATTTGTCAACAAAATCAATCAGCGCCCCGGGAAAGCAATTTCTGCTCTAAAAAGCCACTGTTTCAATTAATGGCTTCGGAGTGACAGAGAAGGGAGAGAGGGGGAGGAAAAGCCTTGAGGGTTTTCTCAGGAAACCTTTACTGAGTTATTTTTTTTTGTGGCTCTCAGGTAGAAAGGAAAGATAGAAAACAAAAGGAATGAAACCATTTTCCCCACCAAGCTGAAGTGAAACAAGGCGCTGTCTGTGGTTATGCATGAGGCTAATATTTAAATTTCACTTTTTGTTTAACCGTCACTCACTTTAATAAATGTTTGCCAAACTTTCTCTGAGAGCCTGATAATCAGACGACTCGATGGCCATTTCATTTCACTTTATTGTTCTATACTTAATGGGGCTGCAACTAATCACTGTTTTCATTATTAATTAATCTTTTTCTTGATTAATTGTTTGGTCCTTACAGTAAAATGTCAGAAAATACTCATTCTAGTCCAAGATTCTGACCAACGCTGCAAAGATTTTAGATTTGCTCTATCAAAAGACAGTGTTTCCCAAACTTTTCCGACTGTTACCACTTAAAAAAAACACAGCATCTACTTGTGATAGATACCTAGATGTCTATTAGGGCCGCATTCAGACAGTATACGGCGCTGCGACCTGCTGAAAATGCAGGTTTTCCCATTCATTTGAGTGGTGGTCATCTGTTTTGGCTGTGGCTGCGGTGCAGGCTTTGAGAAAAAGCGAGCAGTGGTCAAGCAACATAGACAGTGATTGAGAGTGAGCAAGTGCCAGCCTCAATAAAGCAGATTAATCAGCGAAATAAAAAGTTGTTTCCTGATTGTTCATTCGATTTGATTCAATTCGCTGAGTCTATCCTGACCCCCTCAGGTTGGGAATCATTAACATAAAACAAACACAAGCAGTAAATCTTCACAACCGAGAAGCCGGGACGAGAGATTATTTGGCATCTTTACTTGACAACATGACAAACAAGAAATCAATTCTCGAAAACACTTGCGCGTTATTTTCCTGTCGATTGACTATAATCAATCTGTGGACTCAGCTCTGACACCTTCGGTACTAAATTAATCATTTGAATTGCTGAAAAATTCAGAGATGCAGGCAGAGATTCAGACGTCTGGAACCAGGCCAGCTGTGTTGGTCAGTGCCAATCCCGGTGACTGATCCTGGGCCCAACATGTAAATGTTATTATTTATTAATATTAAGAGCTTGGACAACTCGCGCGCTGATGGTTTAATCAAATTAACCCCTTTGTGAACTAACAAATAAATACATAAGAAGGTTATAAAAGTAATCAAATACATTTTTTTTTAAGAAACTGACAGATCAAACCTTTTTCCTAAATGTTGCGTTCATTTCTTTGCTTTAATAAACATGTTTTATAGGAAATGTAATACAAAAATCATATCATTATAGCGAGGAAAGGTTTATATTAAAAGCATTTGTGTACGGACAACACAAAAATATTAATTTGCATTGATTTCTGTTGCCATGGTGCTGCAAGGGTTGCAGCCAGTTACAGCAGCAACATTTCAGTTTGTTTTTTTATTTATCATATTTTCCACCTTGTACGTCGTGAGCCGCCGTAACAAGTGAATTTCCCCGGTGTGAGATCAATAAAATCTATCTTATTAATTTAAAGCATAATTTACATTTTTATTGTTATTCTTAAGAAGCTTAAAACACTCAATTTAAAGTTGGGAGCAGATTGTTAAATAGTGAAAATATCAGCGCTGACTTGAAGCTTGACACAGGATGTGTAACCTCTTAAATATTTAATGAAAACCACAAACTTCCCATAAATCCTGAGAATTTGTACGCCCGACTATCCCTCCTGACATCCTCCCTTCGCTTTCTGGATGTTACACTTTGAGGAATGCTAAATACACTCCTTTCCTCTGAAATCTAAAAATGTGTTCAGTGATTTAAACATGCTGAGTTGTGGTGACTGTGAAGGTTGTAACGCATGATTCACACGTGGTTTCCTTCTCGAAGCCGTCTGTTTGTTGTCCGAAACAGATGCTAGCTTGAAAAACTCCAACATCAACATCAAACTCCACCTGCGATAGATAAATGTTTGTCTTTCTTACTGTTTCTCTGGCTGGACCACCGCTATCTTCTTCTGTTTCAGGCCTGCAGTAAAGACAGAAAAAAGAGAGTGTGCATTAAGCCGTCACTTCTAAGTGAATATGTTGTGTGTGTGTGTGTGTTTGTGTACGTACAGACAGGTTTGAATGGAGGGGTCAGAGGGTAAGCGTTGGCCTCGCACCAGCCGACAGGGAAGATGTCCATGGACTCGACATCCACGATGCACTCTGACAGCGGCTTCACCACACCTGGAGACAGGTAGACAGCAGAGGGAGGAGGGAGGAGGGAGCTGTCACACACTCTGTTTTCACCTTCACTCCAAGACACAGCAGGAGTCCTCTGACACTTAATCCTCCGACACTTAATCCTCCACACGCACACGCACACACACACACACACACAAACATGTCCGTACCTTCCAGTCGGAGCCACAGCAGGCGTCCTCTGACCTGCGTGATCTGAGCCACGCACACCTCGGCTGGCCGGTGAGGGTTCACCGCCTCCAGCCACATGTCCTTGGCAAAGCCTCTGTTCTGCCATGTCTGAGCGCGCGCACACACACACACACACACACACACACACACACGGGAGGAGAGAGACAGAGGTAGAGTTTATTTTACATTTAGGACAACGATCTAACCTCCGATACCCTAAAGCTGGACTCAGATTACAAGATATTCCAACTGATTTAACCTTGATTTTCCACCTTAGACAACGTGCGCTAACAGTGATTTTGCAGGTTTGTTGCATGTTTCTGAGCCAGAAGGGTCAAATTAAATATCGACCGCGATCTGTGTCGGCTTGTATGATGATAAATTTGGAAGCATGGCATGATTATGCAATGAATACCAAGATGAATTTAGCTGTTTGGTTTATTTCTAACGTTCTAATAGTGTTTCTCAAACGTTTTCCACCACGTACCACCTCAGAAAATATTCATCCCTTCTAGTACCACATTAAAATTCAGCAGCGTAGGCCGACCCTGTTCAACTACGGACAGTTCACAGAGGATTCAGGTTTATCCTATTAAGAAGATTAATTATTGTTGACTGTTGTTGAATCCTGAACAGAAAAATGGTTCTGATCTCAGATTTCAGAGTTTTTAGAACATTAATTTCACCTCCACTTAACCATCTCATGTTGCATTTTAGTTCATAACTAATCACTGATGCATGCGCGCATCATGCTGATAGTGAAAAACTTATTTTAAAGGTCCAGCCTGTAAGATTTAGGAGTATTTATTTTATTTTCATTAACATATAATCAGCTGAAAATATGAATAATTGAGTTTTTGTTGTCTTAAAATGAGCCCTTTATATCTACAGTGAGAGCGGGTCCTCTTCCACGGAGTCCGCCATGTTGAACCGCCATTTTTCTACAGTAGCCCAGAGCGGACAAACTAAACACTGATCTAGATATGGACTTCTGCTTATGAGTTTTTCCTACATCAGGCATGGGGAACCTGTTGCACAAAGGGCCGGTGTGGCTGCAAGTTTTTGTTCCAACCAACCAAGAGCACACAGTTTGACCAATCAACTCTCTGAAGACTGAGATCAGTTGATTAAATGAGTCAAGTCTGGTGTGCTGCTGCTTGGTTGGAAAGAAAATCTGCAGCCACACCGGCCTTTGTGGAACAGGTTCCCCATGCCTGTCCTACATGCTTGGTAAGGAGAGGGTGAGGCGTGAGGGAGAGTATTCAGTTGGTTGCAATCTGCCACTAAATCCTACACACACCGGACCTTTAAGTTATATTCCAGCGATATCTTAGTTTAATTTAATCCAAACTGTTGTAGATGATTTGATATGCTTTTAGATAACTTGAGACTAGAGATTCCTCCAAGTATCACTACAGGAAGGTGGCGTACCACTAGTGGTACTCGTACCACAGTTTGAGAACCAACTTATCGGACTTTGTCAGGGAAACATTTTTCCATTGTTGTACTTGAATTTCTCAAGAAATATGACACCATATCTTATCTACCATTTCTTAATTTTTTGATCTGCTTCCATGATCTTGTGTGTTTTCTCAGTGGTTGGTTTGTAACCTGCGTCCCTAAGCTTTGGATTCAGGTGTGTGTGTTCTGCCCTTTAATGGAGGAGAAAAAAGGTTCACTGGTATTTCATTTGTCAAACCAACCAGTTAGTCCTCATCCCCGAGGCCTCTTCTGCTGTAAAAATACAACGCGTGATAGAAAACAGTGAGGTTCATCTTTGTGATGCTCGTCCAACTAGGTTTGGGAGTGCACAGTCTTCTTGGCAGAATGGGTTCATTACAGTCGCTGGAGGGCAGTTACCGTGGGTGTGTTTTGTGTTTTTTTTTCCTCCTCCCACAATGAGCCACTTCCACACCTGAGAAACAAACGTGCTCCATCTCACAAAGGTGAGATTTATTCTTGAGTCAAAGTGTAAGAGAAAACATCTCAGGGATGAGGACGAACTGGTGCATTTGGTAAACTTGTGCGTTATTAACTTTCCTACTTCCAATAAAGACGAGCGGGCAGCTACTTCCCCAAGAGTTACTTCTGGTTGGATTCTCATGTCACTCTGTTGTGTTAACCTCACCTAATTCCCAGCATAGCTGAGTAAAAAACCTCCACAAATTCTTAAAATAAACAACAACTATCAGCGTGTCCTTGAAAATCAGGACTTTGCCTGGTCTTACATCAGGGAAGCAGGCATCAGGGGCCGCCTCCGTCCCGCTGTGCTTCAGGTAGTCGGCCCAGTCGAAGTCCTGACCGTCGTAACCCGGAGGGTCGCTCCAGGCCGACGCCGTTCTTCAGACACCACTGCACGGGCAGAATACCGGGCGAGCTGGCGTGACACACCACAAACCTCGGCTTAGCTTCGACTGAGAGATCGTCCAGCATGACCTGGAAGTAGATCTCATCGTAGACCTGAAGAGGAAACAAACGACATAACAGGTATCTATCTTTTTAAAGAGACACGTGTTTGAGCTCAGAGACTACAAATGTAAGAAAGATGTGCTGGAGGTGCATCATGGGAAATGTAGGATCCAGTGTTTTTCTGTCGTTCAGCCTCTCCTGCTTTGATTTCTTTCTTTAATTTGTCTCACATTCCTCATAACTTGTGTAATGTTAAATTGCCAGATGACTCCTTTAAGTCTAGTATGGAGGCAAGCAAGCAAGTCCACATAATAGTTCATTTTAAACATTAATTAATATTTAATACTGAAATCTGAATATTAATGAATTATGTTTGAAACTAACCAACTATGAAATAAATGTGTTTAAATTTAAATTGTGCGATTTCAAATTATTTTATTTCAAATTAAATTTAAATTCAAACTGATTTTTTTTTTATTATTTATTTTATAAATATTTTTTCCCCTGTACAATTGGCACACATCAATATACGCTTCCTTTTTTTGATATATCACCTGTTACCACGCAAAAATCTCAAGATTTCTTATTTGTGTGTTTTAGAAAATCAAAATATCATCAGCAGAGATCTGGAATAAAAAATTATGCTTCTCATTTGTACCTTTAAACTGTTAACATCCCAAAAACAGAGGACCTGGACGTCACCACAGGATCTACTTGTATCATTATGTTTTAGTTTTAATTATTTTGCACAGTTAAAACACATAAAAATGATAATAATAATAAGATAACATAATAATAATATAAATTGCAGGGAGAGGAAAACCCAGATGAGCTTAATTAAAGCCTCCACCAAAAGTTAAAATTTCACAGATATAAAGGACACAAAACTAACATACAGAGAATAACATAACATAAAGTAATGACAAATTAATAATAGGAAAACGTATATAAAACATCAACAAATAATAATAATATGTAAGTATGTGATGGATATGAGTGTGTATGTAACATTTTATTTAGTTTTTTGGAAGGTAGGAAAAACTTTTCCATAATTTGGCACCACTAAAATTTATAAAAGATTGATCTCTATGTAACACAAATAACTCTACATATTATATATACCTGTATATACATAAGTCTTAGGTCTACAGCACAGTATAGGTAGTTGAATTCATCAGAAGTAGATGTTTAATCTTAATTCACAGTCGGCAGCACTGTAAATAAAGTGTGTACATGAAAAGACAGAAGTCAGCATTCCTGGGCCACGTCTGAGATAAAACCAGAGGAACAAGGCTGCGTTCTTTATAAAAACATGTTAAAAATTCAATGCCACGTTAACAAAGGCAGCTGAGGAATGCTCGAGGGGGGAGGAGGAGGAGTCTGCTTGATAAATATATTTTTTGAGATAAGAAATTGTTTCGCTGCGACTCACCTTGGTGACAGAAACGGGGCAGATCTGGAGCTGCTCCCACGGAGAAACCATCTCCAGCTTCATCCCCGTCTTGAAGGAGTGCTTAGGCAGGTCTACGTGGTCCTGACACAGTAAAGTCAAGACTTTGAGACAAATGTGCTCCACTTTTGTTAATGCACACACCATGCAAGACAATGTAGGTCACGCAAACCCTGCTGGGTGGGCATGTAATGAAGGAGGAAAAACGGTATTCCCACGTTGGTAGTTAATGATGAAGTATCATCTGGTGGCGATCATTAGGCCAAAATAAATATTAATTATCACTTTTTTTTTTTTTAACGATGAAGCAGTAAACTGCGGGATTCATCTTGTTGTCACATTTTTTACCCTCTTGTTGATAAAGTTTCTGTAATTTGATCGTTTGTTCGGCCGTCCGGCGGCTCTTCATGTCAGCTACCCACTTCTTCTTCTATTGTTTCTAAATTAACTAACATAAACACATCACTTCCTGTATGACTGAGATTTGTTCAGGAAAGACGTACTGTACTAGACTGTTTGGGCTGCACTGGTTTTCTGTCAGATTTAAGAGGCTCTATTCACAGAATATGTCAGAAATTACATAGAATATCCATAACTCTGACTCATTTTGTTTTTGTTAGCTCAGAATGAGACTTTTTATATCTACAGACGCACAAAACACCCAAACTAAACGAGCCAAACTAGCCCAAAGCGAAAAAAAACAAACACTAACTCTAGATAAGACCGAGTTAGACATAGCTTTCCTTAAAGCAAGGGGGTTGTAATCAGCAACTACACTACCAGATGCGACAAATATAACTTTTTCTTTGAGAAGCATTGCCTTTGTAATCTCCTTGTGCCAGGGACAGCTTGTGGATGTTGTTCTGATTTGGAGGTAGTTTTTGTGGCAACGGTCCCATCCCGAACTTCAGGTGAGAACAACAGTGAGCACTAACGAACAGAGTGAAAACAAAGGTCTGATCAATGATCCTGCCGAGAACTGAAGAAGCTCTTGGATGAGAGAGGCGAAACGTCTTCACGGATCTACAACCAAGTCATCCCAGATTTGACCCTTCTCAAAGAAAGATGACTGGGACGACTGAGAACCTCCACAGACTTCAGGTGAGAACTTTCAGGTAGTCCTCAGCCTCTAAAGGTGAATAAGCTCTGTTTATTTCAGCCTTTTTGCTGGTTGAAACATGTTTCGGTTGATTTAGTTTTCGTTGTTCTAGTTCAGGAGCGTTTGGTTTGCTGCAGAGGACCTCCCAGCTGATACAAATGATAGTAAAGTTGCACAAGAGTACGATTCGAACTTTGATGAAAACAGCATGGCTTATTATCCTCTATAACTTCACTCAGTTCAATCGGAATTTATTCGATAACGCTTTATTTCACAGGTCCGTGATTTCCTTGGAAGTTTCCTCGATATAACTTTTGTAATTAGGTGTCAATTATGGAGTAAACAAAAGATGCAGCATGGCATTGGTACAGTTCCAAATAGTGTAACCTTGAGCACGGCAAACTAGCTGAACACGCAAAAAATGGGAAATTTATCTTCAAGCAAGTAAACAATTCAACACAGAGCACAGAGACTAAAATCTCCAATAATAAATGAATATTTGCTTTAGTTTAAATCGAGTTTTTCTTTCAAAGACAGATACCAAATCACAAAATTCTTTTGGTAGGTTGCTGGAAAATTCTTAGTAAAATACAGACCTGTAAAATATCGTGTTTCCACTTATTATCCCAGTTTGATATCATAAATCAGCCGCAGACAGTAGAGGTAATAGTGGCAACAAAACAAAGCTCATCTCACCCGTGTAGTCCTGCAGTCTGGCACTGTGCCAACACACATACACACACATACACACACACACTGTGTGAAGAGCAGGAGTGTGTGTGTGTGTGTAAACTATAGTGACTCACCTTGAACACTTCAAGCGGCAGCGGGCTCGTCTGTCCGTCGAGTCGAGCGTCCTCCAGAGCTTTCTGCCAGTCGGAGGCGCTCTTCAAAGACCGGAGCGCTGAAGAAAGATGACGTGAAAAGTTAGTTTGTGCCTCACATTGTGATTGTATTAAAACCACCGACTGTATCATTAGAGGACAGAGCTTCCCAGTCTGGGAACCTGCAGTCTTTCTAATGGCCAGTAGGGGGAGGTTCCATTGGCAGCAACAACCTTATGGGGAAATGACCCTACTTCTTACTTTATTTATGACCTCTGTGAAGAGTTTCTTCATGAGTTTATGGTCTCAGTTTCTAGTTTCAAGTCTTCTTATATACCTCATGATGTTTATTTTGTAAATTATATTCCCATTTTGAGTAAAAAAGACGATAATTAAGCAGTGCGATCAAACATTAATCCAGATTTTGTTACCGTGTTGACTGTTTCTCTCAGAAATGTATTTTAGTTAATGTTTAGCTGGAATACGAGAAAGTTTGTCACCAACCAGCTCCACCAGGATGGTTTTATTTGATTAAAACACGCAGATTCGGGCGTACCGTTGTCAGTGGTTACATATTCAAAATATAAAAAGGATTTTAAAACACATAACAACTGGATCTGACTTCCAACATTGAGCAATGTCGTAATTTTAAATAAATCAATAAATAAAAAAAACAGGAATAAAGAAGAAAAATGCTCGTTAAGTATCATTAAGTTTCTGCTATAATTAAGTTCCTCCTCGTCACCGCAGCAGTTTCGTTTATCACCTGTAGGCGGCTCCAAGGTGAGATGGTTCTCCAGAGCCCAGCCGAGCGGGCGGAGCCTGACGTCCAGGTAGAACAGCCAGGTGTCGTCAGCTTGGTTGTCGTCAGAGAGGCCGGCGTAGCGTAGACGTAGCCTCCCTCCGACGTTGTGTAAGACATGTACAGGCCAGTAAAGTAACGGGTCTGAGACGTCCTGAAGCTCCAAGACCGAGCCCTCGACGATCAGATCCACCGTGTTCTTACCTCTGAGAGGCTGAAGGAGACACGCAGGGAGAGATTTCATTTAGTTTCATTCATTTATTCAAAGATCTCTTGTTCTGAAGACGGAGAGCATCTCATTGGTTTACTGGAGTCAAACCTCAGTGGGCAGAGCTTGTGAACTACAGAGCTGTTTATTACCCTTAAAAATATGAGCTGTGAACACAAGCGAGAGTTAGAAAAAGAGGAAGTTCATAGTTCAAGTTATACAGCATGAATGGAAAAAGTTATGAGCCTGGCTGCTTTTCCTGGTCCAACATGACCATATTATCTGACCACACAGGTGTCCAGGTAGGATATCTCAGTAGCCTGCTCACCTGAGCTGAGAAACAGAGTCAGACATCTAAAAAAAGAGACAAAAACACTTTACATGCTAAAGTGTTTAAAAAGAGGCTACATGTTATTTTATGTTATAACTTTATATTCTTACTTTCTTGCAGAGAGTTAGATATGAAGATTGATACCACTTTCATTAGCCTCTGTTTCATATAAGCTACATATTTACCATCGAGACATGAGCGTCATATCAATATTCTCATCTAACTCTCCACCAGAGAGCTCGATGCTGTGGTGTTAACGCCCCACCACGGAGCCCAATATCCCCTGATTCAACCCACGGACCTTTGTTGCATGTCATTCCCCATCTCTCCCTCTCTCCCTCTCTCTCTTCTCATTTCCTGTCATCTTTCTACTTTCCTTTTTCAAATGAAAGAGCCAAAATGGCCAATAGCAGAAATCTGCAGTCAGAAAAATGAAGTATGTCCTCTGTGTACACCCTCTCTCTATTTCCTCACAGGGAGCTGCACTGAGAGCCTAAAAACAGACGCTAAAAGCCAAACTGTGTCCAGATTTTTTGCATTAATTGATCAGGCCATTATGTCTGTTGACTGCTTGCCCAGCTCCGGTTCTGACACGACACTGGCTCTGCGCCCCAAGCCTGTAAAACCTCTTCTTCTGTTGCTTTAAAGTTCTTCCAAGTTCTGCACTCACCCCCTCCAGCAGGTTAGCCGGTGCCGTCCTGGAGCCGGTCAGGTCGTGAATGAGGAACTCAGTCCAGTCGCTGTATTTCTCCTTGATGGCTGCAAAGAGACAAAAAACACACAAACAATCAAAGTGTGGAAAGAAAAACACGCTGTGATGTTGTTCTGTCATTGTAAATTATTAATTGTGTGCCACTGCTTTGCTTCGTTAAGTGTAGTCGGCATGCCTGAGTGAAGTGCATGCAGATACAAACACAAAGCATTTCTCACAGCAGATACTGACTTTTTTTAATCCAAGCTGCAGATGTTGAATTATTTTAACATTGAATATGATCATTTTTATGCAGATGATGTGAGAAAAATTTAAAGTATTCTGTGTTTTTTCTCTGGAAAAGCTTCTGAAAGCTTTAATGACTTCTTTCACGCTGCAAACTTTAACGTTCAATTCAGATTTATGACTGCGACAAGTAAGAAATGAAATCACATCTGGCAGGTTTCTGCAGAAGTAAGCACATCGAAATGAATAACATATCAGATTGAACTGTCATTTAAATGTCAATGTGCAGAATGACAGCTGCAAATGTCAGAAAACAAAAACAAAGCACAAAAAAACTACGACTGTGGCTCTTTGTAGGACAGCAGAGGCTCTTTCTGTGCAGACATGAGATCAGTGATGGGAACAGAAAACGTGTGAATCCAAAATGACTGTTGAGGGCTGAGGTCGCGTTGCCAGAAATGAGATTTGTGTCAGGTTTAAAGACCACATGTGAGAGCAGCAGTCCCCCCCCCCCCAATCGGAAGATTCAGGGTGAAATTAAAACACAGATCTGCTGCACAAATGTGGGAAAGAACACAGTGAAACCTTAAATAATGCGGCCGATACATGTTTTTGATCATAAAGCTGCGATATTTAACTTTAGTCGTGCACGGCCGATGCAAGAGCGCACAAATGCTGAAGAAAAACGCACATCCCAGGTGGATTAGAGCTCCGTCGTCTTGTTAAAAAGCCAAGTTCTAGCAGATTTGCATGGGGACGTGTGGTTTTTATCTGCTTCCTGTTTCCCACAGTGCAACCGTGTTCTTGTATCTTTTTATTCGCTTTTGACTCCTCCTCTTCATCCACCCCCTCCTCCTCCTCCTCCCTCCTCACCCTCATTTCCCAAAAATACAAATCTGACATTCCAAGGAATTCAAGGAAGATGCTGAGTGGCCTTCAGCGTCCTGCATGTTTTCCCTGTTAGTCACACACTGACACTCATACACACACACACACAGAAAAAAAAAACACACTATAAACTCAGACACTTGTTGCAAGTCACTGAAATGTTGCCAAATGAGTCAGAGTTACAGAATGACTACAACATGCCGTGTGCACTGACTTTTGCCTGCAGCATTGATAAGCATCGAGATGAAGTGAAAGTGAAATGTAGTCCATACAGTGAAACACTGTTAGTGCCGATAATGGAAACAGGTTCTGGACTGTTTGTTAGAAAAACACTGTTTGTCCTGTTTTGTTTGGTTTGCATGTCGAGTCAAGAGCTGTTTACCATCAAAGATCTTGAAGTTTTTGCATTTCCAAGTCTTCAGTTAACATTTGTTTTATATGTAAAACCTTAAGTGGGCAGAGCCAATGTGGAAGTGCCAAAAACTGCAGTTCCTCAAACGTCCACTTGAGGCTGGCTCCAGAAGTGAGTCAGTCTCCATAAGTCCCCATGTTAAAATGTCCAACTTCACAGCAGAAATAAACATGTTTACAGCCTGGTACAAAAAACAGTTTTGGTCTCTATAGCTAATTTCCCCGTTCATGACAACTGTACTGAGGGTGAATTTTTATAGAGCTCACCTGTTCAAATTATATTAAGGCTTAAAGTTATGCAGAATTAAGAGAGTGGACGCTTTGAATGACAGGTAAGTGCTGTTACAGATGGCTTATTTGAGCAACCAGGCTTCATTTGGCCCGCCTCAGGTATGATCCACGTCTTTGTCAATATTTAGATTAGCCGGGAGGCGGAAGAAGCCGTACACGCAACGTGGCGGCGGCCAGCGCTGCATATTTTCGGCTTCAAAGCGCTTCAGAAACCTCTGAGTGACGTCGCTCAGGCTCTGTTCATTATTTATACTGTCATCGGTAATGACGCAGTCCTCAAAGTCTTGAATAGTTGCATGAAGGATATTTTCATACCTCTGACCAGCCGGCCAATCGCTGTCCAAAGTGTGTGACTGCAGCAAGCGGTGCCGCCGTGTACGTTACACACCGTGACGAGCACTTTGTTTGAAGCGTACTTTAAAGTGCTGAAAGCTAATTGTTGCTGAAGTGTGAAGAGTGAAAGGAGCTGAAGTGTCCTCTGAAGTGTAAACATTAAAATCCAAAAATGTCAAAATAAAAGTGAGTGTGCTTTGCTGACAAGTTAACTGAACATGTTCATGACAGAGAAGAGAAAAAACCTTTTAAACTACTTCAGTACTGTTGTGAAACAAACATCTTTTCATGATGTAACTTTAAGTGCCTCTAGTCATATAAAATGTGGCAACACTTTGATTTTGATAGTCTGCCTACAGATACTTTGAACTATTTGTAATATTTCAACTGTTTGGCTTTGTCTGTAGATGTTTAAATGATTAAACATAAATAACAAACTATCCCTGAACCACAGTGGTGTCACATCAGAAAACAGTTATACGTACTCTTCAGAGTATCTGGAGGTGGATGAAGTGTTACCTAAACTTACTTAAAATTTAAATCATGTTGATGTTGCACTGATGTGAAGTGATCACAGAACATGTTGTCATACTCTGGATGTTGTTTAATTTTGAGACAAGGGGCCTCATTTATAAAAAATGTTTTTGGATTTTTTTTGGATTGACACTTTAATTTCCAACAGTGAGTTTACATTATATTCATAAAAGATACTGAGCATAAGAAATCTTCCTTATCCAGATTCTAAGATGTCCATTTATAACTTGACACGTGATCAATAATCAATCTCCAATTAGCTTAAAATTGACGGCACTTTAGTTTAATATGATTTTTCTGCAGGTCATGGTCACAGCTGGCTCAGAATCTGACATGATCAGCCAACATGTCCTAATTCGTTCACCTGTACCACCTCCTTTACACCTCAACTGACACTTCAGACCCTTTCAGTGCTTCAAATTCAGCTTGAACTCCCCGTACAACACTTCAATGGAAAGTTTTTATACTGCTATTTATAGAGTTTTTAGTGTTTACGTCCACAGTTTCCAGCACAAGTGACCACATTAAAATTTTCTTCTTCTTTCGGACACTTCTTTGGCACCAAACTAGTCCTCCATGCAAGTAAATATACAGCTACTTAAGAGGATGTGCACTTCTTTGTCTGTCTGTGTAATGAAATGTCTTTTTTCTGTATCTGTTTTCAGTTTTTAAAGACACTTTTCTGTCTCTGTTTTTGTCATGTAAATGTTTACTAGAGGTAAGAAGTCATTTTTTTCCCAGTACCTGCACCTTCCTCGACGTTTTAACTCTCCACCTTATATTTGAAAACAAGCTTTTTACTTTAGATTTCCTTCCCAGCATCAACACCGGTGCACATCACGTGTAACAGACGTAACATGGTGAAAAAGCAGAAAACGTAAAGGAGTTAGTTCAGGTAGCTTTGCATAGAAACAGCCGGTAGAAACGCCCTTCAGAGTGTTTTAAGTACATTTAAGAGCCTGCACTTTCTCACTTTTATTCGAGTAAATAAGTAAAAGAGAAGTCAGTACTTCCTCTTTTACCAGAGTATCTGTATTTGTGCACTTTTGCCACCTTTGCTTGGAGGCTGGTGTGAGTGATGTATTCAACAAGTTGTGGTTTTTAGGCCAAGAACACGCTGCAAGACAAATTTTTCATATATATGAGAAGAGCTGTCTAACTCTCTTATACTGGCAGAGAAAATAAAGGCTGAATCACTCTTCAGTTTCCCCTTTTACACACTGAACAACTGAATATTATGTAGCTCTTTGGAACATTTATCCTTTTTTAACTTTATTATTATCACAGCTATTTTAATCCCTTTGATTAAACACGACCGACACTCAGCTCTGCAGAGGCTGCTCAGCTTTTTAAAAACATAATTGACTTCTAAGACCAAAAAAATCAATAAATCCTCCTGTGGCTGCGGCCTCCAGAGGTAACCGCCTGACTCAAATCAACAACTGTGGAATTCTCTGACAAATAAATCAAATTGTTTTCCGGTAACGTGAGCGTCGGACGTCTTTTCTGCGGTCTGGACGCTCTTTATGCGCCTGTTTAATAATACTGTTTCATCCCTGTGAGGCTTATTCTCTCATTGCTGCTGCTGCTGCTGCTGGACTTTGTAAGATTGCACACACACACACACTGACACACACTCCTGTGTTGATCTCTGGCGTGCAGAAATAGATAAACTATTTTTACAGATCCTGCCGAGATTAGTCATGAAGTCATTTACGGCTCGGCCCCGACGGTTGTCGCAGAAGCTAAAACATGCTAACTTCACCCTCCACCCTCTCTCCCTCCCCCAGCTTGCAGTGCCATTACACCGTCTCGTTTTTTTCCGTATAAATAATGATCTATTTTTCTTTATTTCCACCCCAAAGGCGGCAGACACGTAGAGGTGAAGGCCTGACTTTCACATAACAATAAGTGCATAATTAACCTTGAAGGAAAGAGATCCTCAAAACACCACCTCACCAACCCCCCTCCTCTTCCGTTACGCTATCACAGAGCTAACCTCCCCCCTCTCTCTCTCCCTCCACCTCCACCACCACCTCCTCCTCCTCCTCCTCCTCCTCCTCCTTTAGGGCTACACCAAAGCTGGTTCAAGTCTCCAAGCAAATATCTAGCATTAAATAAAACAAACAAATATTGAATTTACATGTATGAAACTTGAGATTTGCATATTCCGCCCCGGCTCCCTCTCTTCTACCTCCTGTAAACCGTCCGTGCGCTCGTTTGAAAGCTTTGCTTTAAAATAATCAATGTTATAATTAAAGAAGAAAAATCACCTCTGTGTTTTTTTTAGTTTTTTTTTTTTAGCCCCGCGATCACAGCAGTGCAACAGATTCTAATCAGAGTTAATGGGAGCAAATTACGCCTGATTCCCCCTCTGTCTTATCCAGTCATTATGTTCTGGCATGGAGATGAGCAGCGAGGAGAGAGAGCAGGGGAGAGCCAAGTCAATTCAAACAATTACCTACTTCCATTTGAACTGACGGGCTCTCCAAATAGGCCATGAGCATAATGACTGCAGCACACCGCTGCTGCATGTAAAATGTCACACGGTGCAAATTTGTGTGTTTATTGAGACGCGACTGGATGTTGTGTTTGGACAGTTTCAGACGCCGTATTGTTAACATTTTCTTTATAGCTGCGTTTCATGACAGGGCAGAGGATATTAGAGCAATCTGTGTAAATATGAATTACCTTCACGATGTGTTTGTGGTTAAGTGCTAAAGAGGCCCATGGGAACAGAGAACACACACACACACATAGAGTGAAGCTGTGGGTGTGTAGGTGTGTGTGGTAGCTTTGACGTACACTGCCTTTGATTCTCCATTCATGGAAAACCTAAACATCGCTTTCCACTGAAAAAGGAATGAATAAATTAAGTTTAATCGATCATGCAAACACACACGCACACAGACACACTCGTATATAGTAACACACCCGCGTTGTGCTATGCAAATCTAGAGGTTACAGCAGGGAGGGGTCGGTGAAATGTGAACCAAGCTCGAGTCTTCTGTTGCCAAGAGCATGAAATTAGCTTGTGTCAACAAGGTGTCAACATGTCAAAATGGTACACATTAAAGCATCATTGTTCAACTTTTCTACCATAAACTAACAGATTTTAAATCATGTTGATCTACACTGACCTGTAATCAGGTGAATGGTGTCTCTGTCATTCGTACATCTGTTCTCACACTATGTAACTTTGTGCTCACGAGAAGTACGTAACGCTTTACGGCACTAAGTCACACACCACCAACTATTTCACTGATTTTGGTGAAACTGGATCATATTTTATGGAGAAAATGTTTTCTGGTTTTCCCTCTGATGTCCTCCGGCTGCTGTTAGCTGCTGTTAGCTAAGTTTGTTAGCCGGGCTGTAAGCTCAGAGCACTGTGGGAGTGTTTACAGGGGAATGCTAACGGGGGGGCAGAGCCGGTGTCGTGCCAGAACAGGAGCTGGGCAAGCAGGCAATGTAACCGGGCTCAGCAGCCTCTATGGACATTATGACAGAGGTGAAAAGGCCGAAGAGGACGTTGACGGAGGAAGCTAAGAAGAGAAAAGAGTGAGTGGACAAGAGTAAATCTGGGAGCTTGGTGAAATAAAAGGCTGAAAGACAGACGCCGAGCTGGGCTGACTGCTGTTGGACTAGTGAGTAATATTAACTGGCTGCTATGTCTGCTGTTGTTGACCTTGTTGATGTTTGGCTGTTAGCAAAGTCGCTAGTTTTTGATCAGAAGTAATATAATCAGAACAAATAACGTGTACAGCTGTCCATATTTACCACAGTGGGATTACACTCTGAAACTGAGGGGACTTCAACACTTGTGCAAACTACAACTTCAGTAATAAAGTTGAATAAATGCCTCTGACATTTATGGCTGAGCTGCTGAATTACATTTTACAGGTGTACCTAATAAAAAGGCCACTGAGTGTCTACACAGGACTACATTTAGACTACTGCCAAGAGACGCTTCCTCCTGTTGAGCCACTGTAATTAAACTACAGGTTATACCGTGGCTGACGTGTCCCTCCTCAGAAATGTAACCACATGTGGGGACTGAAGCAGCTGTGGAGATTTGTGATTGGTCAGCCCGTGCTGCTGCTTGTGTTTTTCTGCTAAGATGCTGTTGCAGTGACAACAACATCAAGCCGACGCTCAGGTTACATGGCAACGATTGCATGACAATAGTCTCCCATTCAGTGGTGAGACAAAGCAGAGCTTTCCATCATCTATCCGCATTGCAAGGTGAATAAAAGAAAACAAACAGAGCAGAGTTCAAACGACTTCTTCTACAATTAGTCGAACATTCTTCTGTTCTGGCTTCTCATTTTCTTCTTTCTCTTATGTGGTCGTAAACAGAATATTTTGGACAGTGAATGAGCTTCTTTTTTTAGATTTTAAAGACTAAATGATTAATAAAGAACAGAATAATCACATTAATTATCTCCACTAAGGTAAACTGGCTCACTCTTCTTAACTGGCCGGTAGAGGTTGCAAATCATCAACTGCTTCGGTTTCAAATCTTGTTTCCACCAGACAAACCTGAACCAAACCTGTCTCTAAAAATAATTTGCAACAGGAAATACATTTTCTATAAACATAATGAGGAAATGTTGTTACTCATCATACCTGGTATGTTAGATGACAATACTGATACTGAACCAATCAGTATTTCATTTGTTTTCTGCCAAAATAGGCAAACCTATACGCTTGTAGTGACGACAACGTTACTTCACCTTTCTTATGGTCATGTTTAGACACTGATCAGAAAAAAGATCATAGTCTGTTTATAACAGAGAAAAAGTGATTTCTTTTATTAACATTTAATCAAACTAACCTTAAAGTGTCTTTAATGCCTAAACCGTGACCGGAGTCTGCACCACAGACAGTATAAAGAGTGGACGTCGTATCCGTGACGTCACCCACAGGTTTCTGAAGAGCTGTGAAGACCAGAGAATCTAGAAATCCACAAACAATGGTTGCTCAAACAAGCCACCTGTAACAACACCCACCTGTCAATCAAAGTGTCCACGCTCTTAATCCTGCATAACTTTAAGCCTTAATATAATCTGAACAGGTGAGTTGTATATAAATTCACCCTCAGTACAGTTGTCATGAACGGGGAAATTAGCTATAGAGACCAAAACTGTTTTTTGTACCAGGCTGTAAACATGTTTATTTCTGCTGTGAAGTTGGACATTTTAACATGGGGACTTATGGAGACTGACTCACTTCTGGAGCCAGCCTCAAGTGGACGTATGAGGAACTGCAGTTTTTGGCATTGGCTTCGTTCCCAGAAGATTTCTGCTATGCACACACAATGTTTATTTCTCCTAAAAACAAATGAGTTACAATTTGACAGTAATAAACATTTTGTGTGCACAGAAATCAGATTTTTTTTACTTCAACTGATTAAAAAATTTTATATCTTTGTTCCAACGTCATTTCTAGGAGACCTGCGGGAGATCTTTACTGAGAACGCTAGTTGCTAATGAAATAATTGTTAGTCTGATAATGCACAACACTTCCATACAATGCTGTGGTTGTCCTATCAGAGCTATCTATGCAAAATGTCTCAGAGGTAACACCCAAAATAAAGCACCACAGCACACACACACACATACACACACATACACACACAGCAGAAGACAGGCCTATCTCCGAGCATCATCTCCAGCGCGCTCTGGCAGGAAGCAGTGTGGTGAATTCATCATGCAAATGTTCCCTGTCGGGGTCTGTTCGGTGGGCAGCGACCGGACCACATGACCAAACTTACAAAGCTCTATACATGAATGGGTGAGTTTGTCCCACACACATGCAGACTCTGTCTGAACAAGCTTCCCCTCCATGAGCTTGACCCTCGAGGCTTTATATGCAGTTAAAAAATACCATAAATATGTTTAGTAAGTTGAATTTCCTACTTGATTAATCTTAATAAATCCTGATAAAAGACACAAGAACAGGTCCAATATTTTTATCTGAAACATGAGTAACCACTTGTGAATTAAGAGTCATTATGAGCTAATGTTCCAGCTTCGGGTGTGGCGTGAAGTCATTATCGGTGAGGTGGAAAAATCAACAAAGTTTACCCCGTTTAAACCTTTAAGTGACTATTTTTAAAAAAAATTTTTTAAATTTTAATTTCTAAAAATGAAAATGAAATGTAAATTACACAAGAGAAGTGCTCGCAGCGCTGCAGACTCACTGCAAACAGAGCCGCCGATTAATCTGGGGCGCTGATTTGATGAGCAACAAAAGCTTTGCTGAACGCATCAGTTAGCAGAAGAGCATCTGAAGTGGCGGAGTGTGTGTGTACGTGTGTGTGGGTGAGTTTCACGAGTGAGTAAGCGAGTTTGATGAGAGATTTAGGTGTGTTTGAACACAATGAGTGTTCAAAGTGGAACTGAATTCAGGTTTTGCGCCTTCGCTCCCGAACTGGGAGGAGAAAAAAGTGTTTGGAAACGAGCCCCATGAGGGATTTTTTGCATGCTGTTGTATGTTCAGCGTTGTGAACGGGCGGCCAATCAGAAGCCTGTTTGCTACAGACTCATAGTGAAACTGTCTGAAGAGCTCAAGGTGGAAAAATCACAGTCAAATCTCTTCTTAAAGTTCAGTTTCATGTAAAAACATTCCACTGATTCATGTTTTAATCAATAATTTTTCATATTTAAATATTGATTAATCACAAAAAGTCGCTCGTTTCAGCTTCTGAGATGTATTTGCTGCTTTTTTAAAGTTTCATACTCATAACCTCGTCCTCTCCACGAGGGTCCTTGGACGACATTCCTCTCCTTCAGAGAGTGCCGTAGCGCTACTCGGACCATTTTCTTTTTAAACTTGACCTCGCTGTGTAAAATGACCTTTTGTGACCTCGAGGATAATCACAGCCCCTGAAACTGTACAAACACAAAGTGGAGAGCGAGGGCGTTCAGAGGTTGGATGACTTTCCTAAATATAATGACAATTAGGGGATTTCTGAGCATTTACGAGAACAGAAGCGCTTGCAGATAAGATGTAATCCTTATAGAAAATCTTCAAATGTCAAAAGTTTTTGAAGCCAAATCACAGAATAAGTTTTTCTGCGGTGTTCCTCAAGCTCTTGTTGTCTTAATGTGGTGTTTTGGATGGATTTCTGGCCGTTGTTATCAATTTTCGAGCAGAACAAATGCACCAAACAACTTATAAGACAAAACAAAGCGTGGGAATGACCATCAGATACTTCTATCATAATGTTTAAGCCCTCATAAACTTTCTATATTTAAACAGGCACCTAAACAAGACACAGATTTATGTCAGCTGCATGTCAAATTAATCTTCAGGTCTCCAGCTTTCAGATGATGTACATCACTTTGATGTGGCATTCACTGTCTCCCTCTAAATATCCCCTGCTCCCCCCTAAAAAGGACAAAAATATGTTTATTTCCCAGGTTCTTTACTCGGCCGGGTATCTGCCTTCATCAGCATCACAGCACTGAAAAACTACTTTTAAAAGAAGTCTATCAGGAGCAGTATCGTTCCAAAAATAGTGCCTGCATTACTCTTGAAAATGGTGGTTTCATGCAGACTGTTTTCTTCACTGGAAACTTTAATCTGTCTCATCTGGATACCACGAAAGATTACATGACTTCTTTGTAATGTAACCATTTAAAGAACCGCACTGTGTCAGTGCACATTCTCATGAAGATCTCTGCAGCTTTACATATATGAAACAGACCTGTGCAGCAATAAGTACTGTGACAGTTGTAGAGGGGGATAGATGTATCATGTCCAGTTGTTGGTAGTGTTGCAGAGGAGGTCCTCTCTGAAGAGCTGGAGGTCTTCAGGACAAGACGCCCCTGATCTGGTAGGAACTGGTAGGACGTTCCACCAACGGGGAACAACAGACGAGAAAAGTTTGGATAGCCTTGAGCGTACAGGTGGCAGAGCCAGGCGGGCTTTCAAGTACGTGGGTGACTACTTTGTAGGCGAGTAGGCAGTCTGTTGTTTCCCAGGACCCAGCTCTTCAGAGAGGACCTTCTCTCCAACAATAACAACAAGTGGACATTATAAATCTACCCCCCTCTACAACTGGACCTTGATTCTATGTGAGTTATGTTGTTGTATGTATCACTGTATCTTGATTGTTTCCCTTTTTTGTAAGTCGCTTTGGATAAATGACTAAACGTAAACGTAGGTACGGCCTGATTTTCACATCCAATAGTTGAGTGAAGTGAACACTACACGTCTCTCAGGGAGAACTTATTAAACGTTATATTTACAGTATTTCTCATGTGATTTCCAGCCATATCATAACCCCCAAAGAAAAGCCAAATCATCACCACATCCCTAAACACACACACCGACTAACATCCATAGCTAGAGAAGGAGAAGCTAATATGCTAAAATGAGAGGAAGCAGGTCTGTAGAAGTCCTAAATGATCAAGTATCTCATTTCTAATTTCATTTTCCAAAAACTCAACAGAGTCGCCTGCTTAATGTAATTATTGTACATTTACTGTGATCCACAGACTGCACTCGAATGTGTGTACGCATCACTTCAAAACATCTCTGGCCAGTTTGGCGTCACGTTGATTTTATCTGCAGACGACACATTTTACAGAAAAACTTCCGACCTTTCCTCCCTCGACTTAATGGACTGACGACACGCTGCAGGACAAAACACAGTTTGTTTGTCGCACACGAGAGGACGCCTGTTTATCAAAGCGTCGCATTTCTCACCGAGCTGCTGCGTTTTGCACTAGTTATCGTACGAGCACAGCTTGGCACAGACAGCAGTGTGTGTGTGTGCGTGCGTGCGTGTGTGTGTGTGTGCGCGCGCGTGTGTGTGTTATCACTCTAAGACACACTCACTCAGCTCGAAAAGGAAGACACATGCAAGAGGAGGCAAGGCATGACAACTGAGCTGTGAGGTCACTTTTTTAAAGAGAGGAGGAAGAGGAGGAGGAGGAGGAGGAAGCACACTGTACATGCAGCTCTGAGGGCTAACGTTGACACAACGTTGAGGACATGTTAGCCACTAGTGAGCCGGGGCAGGCGAGTTAGTCAGTGAGAGCAGAGGCACTGTTAGAGCTGCTTACCTTTTCTTAGGTAAACGTTATCTGAGAAACAAAAAACAAACAGAAAGGAAACGAATAAAACAGGTAACTGTGATACAGGTGTGAGCACTAAAAACACACACACACTTTTTACACTGCTCTTATATTACAGCTGACTAAGCAACACACACACACACACAGGAAATGTGTAAAACATGATGCAAAGCCTTGAAATGAAGCAACAAAGTTTTTTTTTTTCTTCACAAATTGACAGTATCTTGCAGAAGCCTCTTTAGGGCACACAGAGCCGTCTTCGTGACTTCATGACATGATTTATGCTTCAGTTTGCATCATTAAACACGCAGCCGTGTCAGCTGTCCGTCATTATTACAGAAAAAAAAGGATTAAAAACTGAAATATTTGATCCATCTGAGAGCCGCAGGAAGAGACGGTTAATAGCAGCTGAGCTCTGCGGACAGTTAAAACATATTTTACTGTAAAATATCCAAATCTATGATCATCTGACTCAAATATGCATAATAATAAAGGTTGTTTTACCGTTTTTCTACACCATAAAAACCCTTTTTTACATTTTTGTGTTGTCAGACAACCTTTCAGATGAATTCGTGCTTATTTCACCCGACAGAACTGGTTATGATGCGACGTTTTGTACACCAACAACAGATCATAACTCTTTCTCTTTCTCCTACAAAATATGTTTCCAATCCAGGAAGTAAATCATCTTTAGGGTTGAAACGTACTAATCCGAGCTGTGCAAAGTTTAACATGCACGGGTGTCATCAGGAAAAGACCATTTTGTTTATGGCTTTTTATGAATTTTGGGACATTTTGCAGCCTTTAAATGTTTTTTCTTTTATGATTTGACGGATTTAGATAAATCAGTTAGCTCGTGTGATGCTCAGATCTGCACGAGGTGTTTCACAAGCACGTATGACTCACATTTTCTTGTATATTTTATATGTTTTATTTTTACATTTTCACACAGCTCAGGACTTTAGACATCAGAGACGAGAGTTCACGTCGCTGTCAACAAGTTGTTGGATTTATGCAATCGAAGACGATTTGGTAATGTTACGTAAAGACGGTGGTTTCGGTTCAGAATTGAAGAAGTGCTTCGTGTCAGTTGAACTTCTCAGCGCTGAAACAAAACGATGGCTCTGTAACCTGAATCTGAACCACGCTCCGGCTGCCTCGAGTGAATCATTACGGCAACACAAATAAAATATATCAGCAGTTTTTCCTGCTATGCTAACAAACCGTTATAGTTCAAATTAATGTATTTTTAAAGACGCTTTTAACTGATCAGGGATGAAAGATTCAAACATTTTTTAGAGCCACATTTCTCATCTCTGCTGAACACCTGAACCTTTGAGCTCGACTGATGTATCAGTTATTATATATGTTGTCTCATATGTGCCTTTTTTACAGAGTCTAATGTAGAAATAGATGTTTGGGGTGATTAAGATTTATTAGTCATGTTCTACTTGTGTTTTTTAATGAATAGTTATTCATAATTATTAAATTTCCTGTGAGGGTCACTGATTCAAGCCCCAAATATCCAGTATCAGTCAGTCTCTACTGAACATATTAATATTTTTACTCTTTTATAGATGTGATTTAAAATATGTATATATGTATTTTAGTGCTGTCAAAAATATCGCGTTATTAACGCGTTAACGCAAAACAATTTTAACGGCGTTAATTTTTTTATCGCGAGATTAACGCTCTTTGTGACCTAGTGAACTTGTAGTTTTTTCATAAGCTGTGGCCACTGCTAGTAACATTAGAAAAACTACAGGATCCAGCTGTAAACCGGAAGCAAAACAATAAGCGCGCCCCACGCTACCGTATTGTGTTGATGTCGAGCACAAGATGCTGAAATGGACGCTGCTAACAAAATTATGAATGGAAAAGTTTGTTAGATAAAAGTTATCTGTGTGTATTGTCGGTGTGAACTGAGTTATCATCGTAGCACATCCAGTCTGAAATACGACTTGATGGCCAAACACACCGGCAATTCAAATTCTCCGCCTCCTCCGCGTCATAACCAGGTGACAATGGATGGATTTATTTTGTATCACCCTGTTTTGAAGGTTGTTGAGGGGGCTGTTTTTGTGACTAGGTATTTATTTTTTTGTCATCTGTTTATTGATAGTGTTGCTTTGTTTGAGATTTTGCTTCAGACGTGAATGGCTGTAACACTACATGTTGTTGTTGTGGTTTGCAATAAAAAAACATTTGCACAAAGCAAGCCTATCCACTTTTCCATGTTGATAAGAGTATTAAAATGATAATTCAAGGGACATTTAGAATAGATAAAAATGTGTGATTAATCGCGAGTTAACTATGACATTCATGAGATTAATCGCGATTAAATATTTTAATCGATTGACAGCACTAATGTATTTCAGTTCTTTAGTCTAAACCTGAAACGATTAGCCGGTTAACAGGAATCTATTCTCATATTAACTTCTTAATTTAAACAATTTCTAACTAAAATTTGCTGGTTCCAGCTCGTTAAATGTGATCACTGGCTGGATTTCTTTTTCTTCTACGATTGTTAACAGAATATTTTTGCATTTCTGTTGGTCGGACAAAACAAGCGATATGAATATGTCAACCTTGGCCTGGGGACATTATGATGTCCATTTTTTTTATGTTTGTTGTCTTGAAATACAAAACAGTCAAAAGAAAATGGTACTCCGCTGCATCAATCTGTTGTTTCCCTGGTGAATAAAGCAGCTCGTGAATACAGACATTTCATGAAACCGCCTGCCGCTACAAAAGACAAAAGAGGAAGTCGGTGAAAAGACCGGCGCTGAGTGAAAAGGACATATGGAGCTGGTGTGAGGGCGAGGACACTCGAGTCAGGTGGAAACATATCCAGGTCGTCTCCACAACAACGGAGGCACACGCTATCCATCAGCGGGGAAGTGTCGAGAAAAATAAATGGTCTGAACAAGGCCGGGGAGGGTGAGTCATCTATCTGAAGGGGCGAGGGGGATCCGCTGTAGCTGGAAATGTCTCTGCTGTGAAATCTTTGGCAAAGTGGTGATATTGAGACAGCGATGTTAGGAAGAGCGGCTGCTGGAGAAGTCGGAAAGTCGCTCTCATAGAGACGAGATGTTTGAGAAAAGAGGCGACTCGTCTTGTATTTAACCCAGCGGAGGCTGCACGACTCTGACTGGATGTGATGGAGAGGGTGTGATGTGGCAGTCGACACGTCTTGACAGTCAAAACCTGTCAGTTTGTTTGATAGTTAAAGATGTAAGGGTGTGTGTGTGTGTGTGTGTGTGTGTGTGTGTGTGTGTGTGTGTGTGTGTGTGTGTGTGCATTAAGGTCAAACTGCCAGTAAAAGCATGAACCACTCGCTGATCTTTTATGTTCGGTCCGCACATTCGCAAGAAATTAGATTAAATAATATCCAGGTCCTCTAAATGATTTTTATTTTTTATTAATTGTGATAATTGCATGTCAGGAGGCGCAAAATAAAGTTAGAGTTCATCATTTTTTAAATATTTTAAAACCAAGAAGTTGTTTTAACTTTATGTCCTGGTGACTGAGTTACGGCACCAACCATGAACTACAACATCTCCGTCACGCAGCCAACTGTGGACTTTAGTTGCACGCTATTCCCCAATTTCCTCATATTTTATGCCTAAAAAAGCCCCCATAAAAAATAGCACAGTCAAGTCAGGGTTTTGTAACATGTACTGTAGACAATGCCCACTATGTTTAGACACTCCCAAAAAACTTTGTTCACTTCCTGAAACCCAAGAGCAAAATGGGGAAGGAATGCTAATTGAGCTGCCAATGATACGACAAGATCCTTCAGACTAATAAAAGAAATACAGAGAGCTGGTGTGCTAAATTTGTTTTTTTTAAATACAGTTTTCAGCTTAATTTTGTGTTACAGCTGTTTTTAATGTGACATACAAGCTGTCAGTTCCCCCAAAACACTGAAAATAACGAGCCTTTAATGAAGTATCATAAATCTTTGCACCCATCCGTGGATTGTATGATTGTTTTATCGTGATTTTGTGCACTGATCATGGAGGAACCGCCGTCATATTACAGATATCATGTGAAATCTAAATTTGTTGATCTAACCCGGCACATGTGATGAAGTGTTCAAGTGTTTCTTCTTCCTACCTTCGGGGGGCATGAGGGTCTTATTGTTCAGGGAGCACCAGCCCACCGGGTGCAGCTCGGCCGTCATGACGTCACACCAGAAGTCCGCCTTGCGGTCCTCGCCGTAGCCGCTGAAGCGCAGCAGCAGCAGCTGGCCACATGTGGTGATAATGGTGGCCACCCAGTACGTGTCCGGGTTGCTCTTATTGGCCACCTCCAGCTTCATGCCAGGCTGGAAGCTGCTCTGCAGGCTGATCTCCACCTGACAGGGACACAATGGATCAGACAAACATAGTTTATCATGTGAACTACTTGATTTGTGCTTTAAACTTTGCACAAACAACTAGTGTAAGAATAGCAGGTCAGAGGTGAACCAGGCTCAGATCTCAAGTTTTTATTTGGTATGTAAATTTTATCAAAATGAACAGGAATCATGGCCAAACTATGAACATTTGACCCAAAGAAATAACTTTAGTTTGCCTAAATCTCCATTTCCTAGCATGAGGGAGCCTGAAAATGCATGAAAAACACGAAAGTCCCAATCTAGAGTCTGTGTTTAGTTTGTCCACTGAATAAGGAACAAACAAAGTTCATAAATAAACATTCTTAGGTTGTATTTGGTAAGAGTGAAAACCCCAGGTGTCATCACGTTACGATTCAAATTGCTGAATTCTTGTCGGTGCACAGAAGAACACCTTTTCCCAACAGAGCTTTGTCCAAACCAAAAACACAAATACAGAAATTCCCCCTGCAAACCAACCAAAACTGTTCGACCTTTGGCAGAAAATTGGAGAACCCCATCACAAAAAGCTGACTGAGGAACATCTTTTAATCTGTGAAACCAAAAAAGTGGTGCAATATTCCACCAAACACTGTGATATTAATGCAATGTGACTTTAATTTGTAGGTAACCTTTGGTGCTTTCGGGATATATTTACATACTAGGAGACAGACATGAAGATAAAAGGGGAACTCCACTAATATTATACATGAAGTCAGTTTATGGGAAGTCCTGAACAGCCTGTGAGAACAGTTGTGTACAGTCTTCTGCAGGAGTTTTATAAAGGCTGAGAAAATACCACTGATGAGGATCCACTGTTTCTATACTTCAAACTGGATATCTCAGCCTCTCAGCTGCTTCCATTTTGACTGTGAGTCCCTAAACTTTGTGAAAATACTATACTAAATTGGTGAAGTGCCCCTACTTTCACTATAATCCCACTGTGGTAAATATGGACAGCTGTACTCGAGTATTTGTTCTGATTACATTACTTCTGATCAAAAACTAGCGACTTTGCTAACAGCCAAACATCAAGCAAGTCCAGCAGCAGTCAGCCCAGCTCGGCGTCTGTCTTTCAGCCTTTTATTTCACCAAGCTCTCACCAACCACTAAAAGCCAGTCCCAGATTTACTCTTGTCTGGCGGCTTCTTGTTCACTCACTCTTTTCTCGTCTTAGCTTCCTCCGTCAGCGTCCTCTTCAGTCTTTTCAGCCCTGCTAACAAACTGAGCTAACAGCAGCGACAGTTGGCAGCAGTTTACTTCACTGTCCATCAGGAAACTTCATAAAATATGATCCAGTTTCACCAAAATCAGTGAAATAGTTGGTGGTGTAGTAGTAGTGTTGAAACAATTAGTCAATGAGCAAACAATTAAATATAATAAATTTAAATATAATACAAGGTAATTTTAGAGACGGCGCCTTGGGCGATGGCAGATTGATTTACCTCAGTGAAATATGAAATGACAATGATAATAATTATTAGTTGCAGCTCTAATCACAAGCACAAACCTAAAATTATATCTAGTCTCCACATCGTTGAGAGAAAAACAGGTACAGGTGAGCTTCAGTTAATAATCAAGTGTAATTAATGACCCTGGTGACTTAAAAACAAAAACCACTGCACTAAACAAAAGACTTTCAGCTTGTCCTTGAGTGGAGAAAGTGATAAATCTGTACAACAGCGAATGCAGCACAGGCATAATGTGCTTCCAACCATAGGCGCAGGCCCTTTCCATACAATTCTTGAGAAACACTACAAGCCCAACAGGATGTTCACATTCAACACTTGCACAAACGCACACACTCACAAGTGAATGGAAAAAGCCAACATCTTAGAAATAAACACAATACAAATGGCCTCGTGACTTCCTGCTACAACAATGCAAACGTGCTGTATCACTCTGGTTGGCTTATGTAAGAGAGCTACGGGCAGCCTCAGCAGCAAACACTGCCTGTGTGTGTGTGTGTGTGTGTGTGTGTGTGTGACGTGTACAAGCCCAAGAGAAATCACTGTTTCAATTTGTCCAGGCAGAGAAAGAGAGAGAGAGAGAGAGAGAGAGAGATGAGGGCTGCTGCACTTTACTGAATCACATTTTTCTGGGGAATTCATGGTCTGTTTCCCAGTGACTCAATCCACTTACCAACAAGGCAATTTAGCCTCCCGAGAGACCTCAGCCGCTCAAATCACCACACAGACAGTTTTGTTTGACATCAAGGCTCGCTCATAAAACCAACATATTCTAATCTCGCCCTTATTAAGTTCATCGCTCTGAGTGATGTAAGAAAGTGTAACGCCGACACGCTTCTTTAAATCTTAAATCGCCGACGGGAACGTCCCTTTTTTTTTCGGTTGTTTTTTTTTTTTGCAGGCCCGTCCTGACCTGTCCTGAGCCTCATCGGGGCAGACAGCTGCTCCGGTCGGTCAAACGCGAAAAAAGTCAGCTGAGGTGGATAAAGACCTCGCATCCCAGGATCAACCGCCATCTCTCTCGCCCATCTGGTCCTCCTCTCCTTTTATGTAACATGTTAATGGAGGCAGAGCTTTGTAACTGTTTAGTAACGGGGAGAGATTTTTTTTTTTTTTTTTTTTTTTAGGAGGATGTTGAAATGCTATGAAAAACACTTCCCAAAAAAAATAAAACACACAGGCTGGTTATAAAAAGCTGCATCCATCTGTTACCCACAATTTGAAATAATGGATCAAAACCATTAAATAGAGCAACACAACGTAACTTTTCTACCATAAACTGACAGATTTTAAATCATGTTGATGCTACACTGACTTGTAATCAGGTGAATGGTGTCTCATCTGTTCTCACACTATGTAACTTTGTGCTCACGAGAAGTACGTAACGCTTTACGGCACTAAGTCACACACCACCAACTATTTCACTGATTTTGGTGAAACTGGATCATATTTTATGGAGAAAATGTTTTCTGGTTTTCCCTCTGATGTCCTGCGCTGCTCCGCCTCAACTCTCTGTGATTTACAGAGTTTCCTGATGGACAGTAAAGTAAACTGCTGACAACTGTAGCTGCTGTTAGGACTGTGAGCTCAGAGCACTGTGGGAGTGTTGGTGTTTGTATTCCAGCCGTTTTGGACCAACGGGAAGAAGAGGAGGTTTTTTCTGGCTTGGGCCGCAGAGCTGATGTCGCACTAGAATGGGAGCTGGACAAGCGGTCAATGTAACCGGGCTCATCAGCCTCTATGGACATAATGACAGAGGAAAGAGACCGAAGAGGACTCCGTGAAGGTTCTCAGTTGTCCACATCATCGTTCTTCAAAAAAGCTTAAGTCTGGGGCAACTGGACTGTTGTAGACCCGTGAAGACGTTGGACAAGAGTAAATCTGGGACTGACTTTTAGTGGTTGGTGAGAGCTTGGTGAAATAAAAGGCTGAAAGACAGACGCCGAGCTGGGCTGACTGCTGCTGGACTAGTAAGTAATATTAGCTGGCTGCTACGTCTTTTGTTGTTGACCTTGCTTGATGTTTGGCTGTTAGCAAAGTTGTCAATCATAAGTAATGTAATCATAACAAATACACAAAATATCATACAAGTAAATGACATATAGTATGAGTAACATAACTATTGAGAACGTGCTCTACACATGACTGACAAGCTAATAATTGAACTCGAAGAATTCAATTGCAAAAACAGATAAACAGCTTCTTAAAAATTAATAAACCAACACCAGTTTGACTGATATTTCTTGGAGTGTAAACCCCCCAAAAAATATGATTCAGAGAGATAAAATGGAGATATCCTATTTAGCAAATGAACCATCACTGAAGCAACTGTTCACTAATGCACAAGAAGAAAAAGCCACAAGCCCCAACTGAGAAAAGTCCCTCCAGTTGTGGCAAAAACAAACAACACATTCATTACTGGTTCCATTAACAAACCAAAACAACACTATCTTAGTTTGCTCAGTCTGCACACAAAAAAAACTATTTTATTCTCAGAAGCATCATCCTGTTTAATCCCTGTAAAGAGCATTTAATCCCTGTTAAAATTGAGTAGTTTTAAAGTTAAAAAATAATCTGACAGCCACGTATTTTTTGTGCTCCAAGCCTTTATTAAAACTATATAATGTTTAAACCATCAAATGGAAACTATTTGTCTTGAGCATTTTGCTCACATTTCTCCAAAATGCAGCCTTATTCAGACATTTTTGGCAAAGTCTAGTCAAGTCGAATTTTATTTATGTAGCCTAAAAATCACAATTTGCCTCAAGGGGCTTTACAATCCGTACAACACCCTCTATTCAGTTTGGAAAAACTCCCCCCCCTTGAAAAAAAAACCCCTTGTAACAGGAGAAAGAATGAGAGCTTTGAAATCTCAAAGAGAATTCGAAAGTTCTGTAAAGTTTAATCAATGTCAAGCTTTGTAAAAAACAGGCCCGCTGCAGGTCAGTGAAGCTGAACAGTGAGTTAGTACCGTATCTTTATAAAGTTAATGGACTTTTCAGAGACAGACTTTTAGAAGATGGATTAGAAATCGATGCGACAAGCTCCAAAAACACTGGACACTTTCCTTAAAACTTCCAAACATGATCGTGCCTTTTCACTAAACCCTCTATAACTGATTAACTTTCCATATTTCAGACTCTGTGCATCCAGCGAGCTTCTGTGCAGCGTTTGCACTCTCCAAACCCCAGCTGAGATAACTCAAATTACTAGTTACATGAGTCATTTTCTCAGACATGACAGAGCTCCTCTGGAGACACAGAAGACTGATTGTACAGCTGTTTGCACAAGTTGAGTATTCAACATTTTAGGTCAGCTGACTTTGACATTAAATTGGTGTGAAATTGAATTCAAATCAGAAAATATCTAATCAAATATTGAATAAACAAGACAAGAAAATCTGACGATGCGTCCAATCCCAGCTCTTGGTACTTTATGGTGTTCAAAAAGATGCTACTTCGCTACACTGGAAGAAAACCTAGCTCTGGATAAGTTCTCTGGAGAACTTTGAAGAACCCTTTTGTCCTTAAGAAGGTTCTTAAGGTTCTTAATTTGATTACTGGTTCTTTAAGTAGACCGTTTGTAACAACTGGTCCTTTGAAGAACAAATAGGTAAAATCTTGTTTGCAGAACCAAAAAAGGTTCCCCTATGGCATCACCACGAAGAACCACTCTAGGCTCAAACTCAACTCTTTATTTTATTTTCTTGAAGAAAAACTGGTTCTGGATAAGTGCTCTGGAGCACTTTGAAGAACCTTTTTAAGAATCTGTTTAAGGTTCTTTGGGGTACATAATGCAAGAAAAAAAGATCTTAGTTACAATTGTAAAGGTTCCCCTTTGGCATCACCATGAAGAACCACTTTAGGTTCCAACTTACACCTTTATTTTTTTTACTTCAAAAGGTTCTTTGGGGAACCAAATGCAAAAAAACTGTTCTTTAAGTCATAATTGCAGCACTTTTGATGCTTTGAAGAACCTTTTTATGTTTAATAATCTTTTTTCCCCCTTTTTTAAAGGTTCTTTGGATTATTGATAACTGGTTCTTTGAAGAACCAAAAGGTAAAAGGTACCTCACAAAACCGATTGCATCACCATGACACACAACTTTAGGTCCTGACTCAGACCTTTATTTAAGAAAAGCTGGTTCTTCATAAGTGTTATGGAACACTCTGAGTTCTCTGGAGAACTCTGAAGAATTTTTTTTTATCCTTAAGAACACTTTTTTGCTTTTCTTTGGAGAACTGAGTGCAAAAAAAAGAGTTCTTTAAGTCGTAATTGCAGCACTTTTTTCTTTTAAAGGTTCTTTAAGGGACCCTTGACAGTAACTGCTTCTTTGAAGAACCGACTGATTAAAGGCTCCTTGCAGAACCGAAAAAGGTCCCCCTATGGCATCGCCATGAAGAACCACTTAAGGGTGTACTAACATCTGTTGTTTTCTGTACGTTTAAGATGACAAGTAGAAAAAGCAGAGTCAACTTCACATCTGGTGACTATGAATACATTAAATTAACAGTTCTGCTGAGCTTAGCATGAAGGACAACACTTGGCAGAAAAAAATGCTGATTCAGTTTTATTGTTCCTTAATGTGTCGTGTTAACATGCAGCAGCTATGAGTTCAAACCAGATACTGAATTAAAAATTCAAATAAATTAAAATAGATTTTGTTTTACTCTTACAGACGCCTGAGATAGCTCCTTAGCGGTGGCAGCAGTAGCGGCAGCGGCAGCAGCAGGCAGAGATTAAGCAGGTGAGTTTGACATGTTAAACAGGCCGCCCGGTCGGTGATGGCAACATGCAGCTCAGCTGACCCCTCAGCTGACCCAGACTATGATCGTCTGTCTGAGGTGAACTCAGCAGGATGTGCTTCACTTCACTTTGGTATCAGATATGAGTTTCAAAGAGCAAGCAGCCTTTCGTGGCACATACTTTATTCTCTACGAGGGTATATTTCGCAATCTGTGTTCCATCACCTCACTCATCGTGTATTTCAAACAAGTGTTGTCTTATTTCTGTTTAAGCCGCTGAATCATCTTTTCTAGAGAATTAAGGTCGTTTTCTGACTCAGATGTTAAAGATTAAGATCAGGCCTGCACTTTAACATACTGTAACAGTAATTTGCCACTTTGCGACACAGGCTTTGGTGTGATAGTGCAAAAAAAAAAAAAAAAAAAAAAAAAAATGCTGATTTTAAACACGTTTGTTAGCTCGCTGTCGTTTAACACATTTTGTATTGACCAAATTCATGATTCCTCGAGAGCTGAAGTTTGAGTCTTGGTATGTTTTCTGGTTTTAGAAAAATGTGGAGGACGTTTCTATTGAACAGTTAAAAACTTGCACACTTTTGAGGCTGATTCTAGTCATGTCAACGCCAGTACTTTCCCACCAGGACAAATGTTATTCCTGGCAGCGTGGAGAGGGCTTTGAAACATCTTTTCTTCAACTTTCATGTTGGGAGTTGCTTTATTTTACAAAAAGAGCTTCATCGCATATTAAATATAAAACAGATGCACCGTTTTTGAGACACTTGTCTTAATAAGAGTAGCTGTTTTTCATAAGCAGTTGTTGATTTGAATGATTTCAACCGTATCACCCAGCTTTATCTGAGAGCAAGGACAAGGAGGAAAAGACTGTGGATGATGGAGTTAAAATATGCGCCTCAGAAAAATCGAATTACCAACAACAAAGTGCTTATTTGTATCCACTCCATAGTGTTTTTTGTGCTTCAGTAATTACCCTCAATTGTGTTATTAAAAACCAGCAAAGGTCGTCTGACAACTTGTGCGTCATAAAGGGAACAAAGCCAATGAGAACGCTCTATTGAGCAGCATTAGCGCTGTGATGCCAAGTCCTGGCTCACTCCAATATGTCGTTAAAGGATTTCTGCATATGGTACTTATCTATGAGGCTGTATTTAAAGGATCACCGAGGGATGGGATTAAAGCGCGAGGTGAAGATCATACTCACATGTTTGAAGGTGGTGTGGGGGGCACCGTTAGCCCCCGTCTCCTCCATGTACTCCTCCCAGTTAAACTCCGCCTCTTCTTCCATGTTATCTGCATCTGGACGCAGACAAAAATCACCCGTCAATCATCGCAGATCAAAAGAGCCGGCTTGCTTTGAGGCTAAACATGCATTTCATTCTTTGGATTGCATACGGGTAGCAATTAAATAGCTTGATGCTTTGTGAATGTAGCTGATCTTCAGCCAAAACACAACAGGAAATTATCTGGAGTGTGTTTGTGTGCACACACCGCACAGCATGTTGCAAGTCGTCTTATGCAGTGCCACTAATGTTTCTCCTGAAGGTGAGAATTGTTCACTTTGCCTGTGGGAGGCTGATATATTTGAGGTATTATGTGTCAGGTTTGTGTGTGTGTGTGTGTGTGTGTGTGTGTGTGTGTGTGTGTGTGTGTGTCTCTCTGGAGACTCCTCGGTGTGAAGACTGAACCTGCTCTGCCTAATGAGAGGGGACGTTAGGAATCTGCTGTTTTGATGGAGATTGTTTTTGATATACTGTAATGTCTGCTTGCTTCTTCTCGTCGACACTTGCATCCGCACACGCAAACACACTTGTTAACAAGCAGCGTTTAACCCCTTAGCAGCCGAACCGACACATTGTGTGTCAAAAATGTACACCCGGGCATTAACGTCTATTGTGACGGTGACAGTATAACGAGTGGGCAGATCTGTCTTAGGCCCGATTCAGGCTAAATCCAGCGCTGAGACAAAAATGCAGGTTTTCTATTCATTTGAATTGAGGTACTGTGTTTTGGCTGTGGCGTTGAGGGCCACAGGGGGTGCCAAAAAGATGGAGAAGTTAAGCCAGATTCAACATTTTAAGAAACGCAACATGACGTCACGTTGCAGCCACCAATCAGGCGATTGACTGATACCCTACCTGACTTTGTTTATTTCATGAACCAGCTTCTAAAATCTGAGTCTGACTCACAATTTATGCTGCAAAATAGAGACACAGAGAAGTTTAATTTGAGAGAGAAGTGGTCAAGTGACAAAGACAGTGAATGAGAGTGAGGGGGCGCCGGCAACTTTACAGCCGGTTCTTTCTCGATGGTTTCATAGCGGTTACGTTCAACACAAATAAACACATCTACAGTACCTCCCCTCACCACTCCACGCCTGCATTCTTTCCAATGGCCAACAGGGGGCGGCTCCATTGGCAGCAAAAAGAAGTCGGATAATATTGAGTCTCATGGAGAAATGATCAACTTCTAACTTGACTGATGACCTCAGTACACAGTTTCCTGATGAGTTTATGGTCTCAATTGCTAGTTTCAGTTTTCCTTCCAAACAGCGAGATGTTTATCATGTAAATTAGCGCCTCATTTAGTTTAAAATAGACGATAAAGCAGGGTGTGCTTCAGGGCGTAAGTACTTTGTGATTGACAAGTCCAGCTCATGAAACTCAGTTCAAACTGTCAAATTAAGGCAGTGCTGATCAAATATGAATTCAGATTCTACAGCTGTGTTGCCAATTTCTCGCCTCAAATGTTTAAACAAACACATTTTAGTTACTTCAGAGTCTCTCGTCTAAATATGGTCACTTCTGGCTCCACAAAACTAAGGCAAACTCAAGCCCTCAAAGCGGTTGTCCACCAAACTAATAGGTAACGTCACGATGGGTTTACACCCAGTAACAACTGCTCCGATCCATTACGCGTCCCAGTGACAGTGACAGTGAACCAGTTATGCTGTCAGCGCGCACAAAAACAAGACCTCCCCTAAGTGGAATGCAGCCATTATTACTAAACCTGGGAGTTTCCTGCAGCTTTGTTTTTTTCCCCAGAATAAACAAGAAGACTTTTGTTGGTATCCTGCTTGTTTTGTTCCTCATCACAACTGAAACAGAAACATTATCCATTCATAACTAAAATATTTCTATATTTATAAATTACATTCAAGACCTTTTAAGACCTTCTTAGGTCATGTTAGGTCATGACCTGCAGATACCCTGACATTTGTCAAAGTGTTAAGAAACGCTGAAAGGCTGTAATAGGTGTAGTTTACAGCTAACTCACTGACTCTACTGGCTTCTTGTTTACAAATGTAATGTTGCATGATGGGAGCTGTAGTGCCAAAACTAAAAACACATTCAGCCTACATACAACAAACGCTATGACACTTCTTTATCTTACACTATCAACTGTTTGACAGAATTACAGCCTGTGTGTCAAATCCTCAAGGCTGCTATATATTTCACACTTTGGCATGGACACATGACATGGCGTGCATCAATCGACGAGTGTCACACAGACAGAAGAAGCAGTCACAGTTACAGTTACTGGGATGTTTTTGATCTGCAGTGAACAGAATAAGAAAATCCTGATTCTGGCATGAGTCTGCGCTGGGATATCGTCCAGTAGCATATCCCGACGTGTTGATGTGCAATGATCTGTGTTAATACACCGCCATTATGCGGGTTTAAATCGAAAACACACCGCCAAGTGTGCTTTGCCCTTGACAGTCTTCTCTGTGTGTTAAACATTTGAAAAAACGGGAAATAACCGTCGAATTGTGTGAAAATTTTACATTAAAATGCTTCGTAAGCATGTATAGTAGCACCTGCATGGCAAATAATGGCTTTCTCAGCCGTCTAACATAACCTGAAAACAAACTTTAAAAGGCAAATCTACAAAACAATAGCAAAGAATTTAATCAACACCAAAAGTTGTCCTTCCAGAATGAAACAGAAAGATTCCTTGTATGCATTTTCTCCCAATCTTTGCCTCCATACCTATCTGCTGATCTGAGAACTGCAGCCTCATCACATTTAAAAGATAAAGATAAAACAAGCGGGGTGGCGTCCTCACCTGTGTTCACCTCCTCTTCTTTCCCATTGGTCGGATAGTGTGACTTCACCGTGGTGAGAGCCAACGGCTGCTCCTGTTTGCAAGACTGCATCCCGCACCTCCGCTTCCTGGTGAGCGTTTAACCTTTGACCTGAGGTGTGTCAGCTCGTCTTCACTGCATCTCTCGCTTTCCCCGTTCAGCCCTGACGAGGGACAGATGAATAAAAGAGTTATTGTGCTGATTTGTCGCATGATAATCCATGACATCTTGAGAAAAACAGTCCATTACAGCGTCATAACAAAGAACAAAACAACTTTTTTAAATAAACACCCACTATTTGTTAAGAATTTCCTTGGAAAAGTAATCTAGCAGAAGGGGAAATGATTCACTTTCATTAGAATTGACAACAGAAGAAGAAGTAGGCGGTTAGTTTGAACAGCGACTGGCAGTGAGGCTAAATGGGCAAAGGGAAAGCCACTTACAAAGCCCTTCTTCACTTAACAAACACAAGATCCGAGGAAAAAACCCCCGTCTGATCTCTTGGGGAGGGGGAAGTCTCGGCAGAAGTAAGCAGCCAGAGCAGAGGTGAAGTCGAAGTAAAGAACCCAAACAACGATTCTTGCAGTTTTTCAACACTCAAACTAATTTTCAGCATCATTAAAGACGAGTAGAAAGCCTGTTATTCTGCTTAATTGCAGACCAGCCTCTGGCTCTTCAGCCTGCGTTCTGTTAATATCAGGTTATGCATATCGTCTGCCAATGCATTTGCATACCACAGCAAAAAAAAACAAAAAACTCCATCAGATAACCAATGAGAGGCAGACGAGGTAGAAAAACTGGAATGACACGAGCGTGACAACAAGCAGGGAAATTAGTGTGAGTTGAAATTATTCATTCAGTCGGCCGTGGACAGAAACTGCAGAATAAACGTCACTGTGGCGTAATATGGAAAGTAAAAAGAGGAAATATGAGCATGAATATGTATTTACACTAGAGGGACACGAGCTGTCTCATGTTGGGCTATAATCACCATGATATATTAAACACAATCAGTTTCACTAATGAGGTCATTAGTCCAGCTAATTAATGTATCAATTAGCAAATGTTTGTTTGTCAAATTTGGCCTTGAAAAAACACAAAGGTAACTTAAAGTCCATTAATGTGAATTCTCCTGATATTTTCTTGTTTTTTTCCGCCGTGTTAAGATAAAAGTTGACGTTATATTTCTTTATTTTATTACAAGTACAGTTATTTTGTCTGTTTTCTGTGTTTTTGGTCTGTGAGTCGTTTTTCGTTCGTTTTTGCTTTTATTTCACTTTTAATTTTAATTTTCAGTCCAGTTTTGTTTCTAGAGAGCGGTTTGCTTGTTTCCGTTTTGTTTTGATTGTTTAAAATTGTTTAGTTTTACTTTACTTTTTATTAGTTTCAGTTTTAGTCATGTCTTTTTGTGTCTCGTTGTTGTATTACAGTTTGGGCGGTACTTGTCTGAGGCAAGATTAAAGAAGTGCAGAAGAGGTGTTGCAACACAAACACAACATTCTGTAAAGGCAGATGACTCACAGTCATGTCAACAGTTATTTTTATTTTAGTTAACTAAAACATCTTTTCACACTCTTTTTAGTCAGCTTTATCTAACCTTTGTGCAGAGTTGAGGCTTTCCTCAACATCTCAGAAGGTTTTGTTTATTCTCCAACATTGCAACGAGCTACTCTAATTACTGTGAAGCAAACGTACGATGTGATCGATCAATCAATCACCTGCTGAGCTGAACTAGACAGGCTGTGACGCACCTCATCTCTACTTCTATGTAGTTACAAGATGACAGTTTAAACAGTAAACATCATAAAAGTGGAATAATGTCCTCTGACGTTGATAAAGCACTCTTTATCTCAGGCATGTGGGCTGCCTCCACTTTAAAAAGCTTCTGCAAACTCTGAAAATGTCGTTGTATTTCATATTTAACAATAGAAAAGTCAGAAATTTTCCTTCTTTTCCAACCTTTCCGACCCCACAGATGTATCTTGTGACCCATTTGAGGGTCCACAAACCCAGGTTTGGAATCACTCATCTACAGTATAGTAGAGTAAGCATTTTTGGAGTATTTTTCATTCAACAGTAGAGCGGAGAAAGAAAGACTTTAAACAAAGACGCGTGTTGAAATTGGGGCTTCGACTAACCTACTTATTTTTGCCATTGATTCATCTGCACTGTCTTATTTTTGATTAACAGATTAATCAATTGGTCTATAAGATATCCAGCAGCCTTGTTGATGTCATCAAATGTCTGCTTTGTCCAATCAACAGTCAAAAACACCAAAGATATTCAGTTTACAGCGATATGAAACAGAGAAAACAAACAAATCCTCACATCGGAGAAGCTTCGACCAGAGAACTTTTGCTTAAAAATGGATAATCGATCATCAGAATAATGTATCTGAGTACACTAAGGGCACTCCTTGTTGCGCATGATTAAGTTTTATACGTAAGTTGAACAAAAAATCTAACCAGGAAATTATTTTAATGGAAGAAAAACAGCAGACAAACGTCTAAAGGTGTCTTATTTCTGAATAATCGGCAAAACAATGCATGAAAAATAATAAACTTCACAACAGCAGACCCTGTTTGCGACTTGCCTGGCAGGTTGGTCCTACAGTAGGTCATGCAGTCACATCATCAATGACTCACTCCTCTACTTCCAACCACTTTCATCAACCTGGCAATTAACACAGAGGTACGCCGCCTTCACACATCGATCCTCAAATCAAACCAAGAACAACTCCACGGTCAGATCAGGCCGTCAAACCAACGTCCGAAAGAGCAGAAAATATCCTCGCTGTGTGATCAGGCGAGCCACGCATCCTGAGATGTTCAAAGGCAGGATAAAAAAATTTAAAAATAAGATGTGAGAATCTGACAAAAATAGTCCAGCGTCCAAAAAACCCCTTGATGAAATCCTGCCTGTCCTCGGGGCTGCTGCTGCTGTTTGAGCTGAGCGTATTTACAGAACTGTGAGGCTACAGAGGCAGTGACAGTCTCCACAACCACCCGAGTGTGTGTGCAGTGTATGTGTGTGTGTGTCACCCCCCACCACTCAGACCCCTGACGTCCCTCAGTGGCTCCAGCAAACATCCATTGCGTAAACAACAAGCTGAGCTAATTTGGCTCACATGACGCCGTCCGCTGCCCTCCCCTTCATCGCTGCTTCTTGCCTAAGTGCCCTACAATCTCCAGCAGCATTGACACATCGCTGTCGTCAGCGTGCAGTCCTCCACAGCGCTCATTAAAACTCATTAAAGCGCACTCAAACGCCGGTATCACAATAGTAATAGAGGAGTAGTTAACAGCAGCTCTTGAACCTGGTTTTCCCCCCCTTTGAAAATCCCCTTTTTTTTCTCTACACGATGACAAAAATAGATATATTGCATCTGCTTGCTGCAACATTTGAATGACACATCAAAACCGACCAAGGTTTGATAGTTACATCAAGCAGAAATGAATGTTAGTGCATGAAATGAATCAGAAAATTGGTTATTTTTAAGCTAAAATGTGACAATTTGCAGATTTTCTCTGTTTTATATCATCTGAAATTTGATTTTTTTACGGTTTTGGACTGTTTTTGATGCAACACAAGCTATTTAAAGACATCAAATCGAACTCTGTGACCATTTTAAACACTAAACTACTTGATATATGTATGAAAAACACAATCAACAGATAAATAAATCATGAAAATGACGGTTGATCGCAACCCGAATTACAGTTTTTTTACCGTATGTTCAGCGCAGCCCTCGCAAACAACGACAATTCAAGAATTTGTGCATCGTTTTAGGCTCTACACTCCGACACAGTGAATCGAAATAAAGCTAAACAAAGACTGTGCGGTTAAAGTGCTGACTTTGAGCTTTAATTTCAGGGTTTTACCAGCCACACCAGATGAAAAGTGGAAGAACTGGAGCCCTATCATTGTCCAGAAATTGGAGAGAATATGTCTAAAAACTAAAAACTAAAAACTAAATAAAAAAGAGGGTCTGCTGGTTACTCAATTCAGATGTGAACACCCTCAAAACCTTAAATCTGAAAGTTGTTTCACTTCAAATCCAACGTGCTGCATGGAAAAAAAAAAAAAGGAAATGTGTCATTGTCCAAATACTTCTGAACTGCATTGCTCATTTCCCCAAAATTCAACCCTGACATATTTACTGTCTCTGCAAACTTTTGGAGGTTTGGAATTTTTTTTTTCTTTAAAAAAGGTCACATATCTTCCTATCGAGTTAATACAATCCCCCTGAGGTCTTAAAGAATGCTGTCATTTCGTAGACGCAAAGCCGACCCACGTTTATGTTAAGTTTCTTTAAAATAGATTCTCTGTGGGCGTGAACAGCCCCAAAAATGAGTGTTTTTTAAAGGTGGATCCAGCAGGATTGAAGACTTTACTACTAAAAAGCGACGCGCTTTAATTAATCATATCTCGAAAATCAACTTTTATCATCGTCATCTCGCCGTGAGAGCTTGTTAATGTGGTTCCTCGCTGGTTAAACGAGTTTTAGAACCCTCAGGGAGAGGAAACCATCCACAGGCTTTCTGTTCGGAAAAGCGTCTGTCAATATCAACTCCGTATCTCTTAAACAAAAACAAGTTTGTCATCCGAGTTGTACTTGACGAAGCTTTACTGCAGCCCTGCAGCAGTCGGAGAGGGAACAGCCCAGATTGGGCACCAGGGGATTAAGCGTGAGTCTGGGAGAGTTAATCTCAGACGCACACGGACATTTGTGGCCTCAGATTGAAGAGGAGGATTGTTTTTTTTCTCTCTCTATATTGATTAGCCCCTGGTGGGGGTGCTGGACATCCACATGTTGTGTCCTCCTGCCTTTTCCCCCCTAAACCCATCCATGCCAAAGATTTAATGGGGGGGATTTAGGAGATTAACTACCACTGCATGGGCTTGGGGTTTTATTGCATTACTCCCTATTAGGTTCTCCTCTTTTTAGACCCATCCAAGAGTTGTTTCCTCTTGGCAGCGGAGGGGGAGTTTGTGATATAACAATTTGTCCTCTGTTTTTTCTTTCTCTTGTTTCCTACAATTTTTTTTAGACGTGCACACACAATGCAGCCTGTGTGTGTGTGTTTCATGGCCAATTTACGCTCACTGAGATCAGCTGGCTATAAAATGATGAAGTGCAAACAGCGACTTATTCCCTGGGTTGGACCACAAAACCGGGGAGGTTAATGACGCCAACAACACACACGTTTATGCACAACAGCCTGCAGCTCGGAGAGGTCAAATCTGATATTTGCTTAAGTCCTCCCCTTATTCAAATACAGTCTGAGAGTTAGTTTGGTAACAGCCAAAGAAAGAGAGGAAGGAGTGACCTCCTCCTCCTCTGTTCTGTGATTGTCTCTCTGATGAAACATTAACATACAGTGCCTGGGTGATTAAGAAAGAAATGTCTGTAACGCGCAGCAGGACTCATATTGATCATAAAGTGCACGTCTTCACCTAACCATCCATTTACACTCGCAGCTGCAACCAGAAGTCTTTAAAAAAAAAACACGATTTACTCGCTGCACATGAACGTCTCTTAACGTGCGGTCTTTTATTGTTTCTGCTCATTATGGTGACGGATTTTAATCCGGAGAGGAGGAGGAGGTGGAGGAGGAGGAATCCTCGAGTAACTGCAAAGCTTGTGTAAAGCTCGGATTTTGCAGACCGCCCGCAAAAAAAAAAAAAAAAAAAAGAGAAATAATTAAACAGATACGCACGGAGGTTTTTAATCCAATTATCCGCTTTAATCAGCGCGAATAAAGCCATAAATATCTCACCGGACTTGTGCAATCATCAATGTATTAATCTGAGACTGGAAAAACGGCGATATAAATAAGATAAAATGAGATCTGTGTGTGTGTGTCGTACGAGCTGCTGCATTTTTTGGATAAAAGTGAAAGAGGAAACGTTAAGTGCACATAAGGAAGATGAGGCTGCGTGCGTGTGTGAGTGTGAGTGTGTGTGTGTGTGTGTGTGTGTGTGTGTGTGAGGGGTGTAGCCGATCAGCAGGCAGGCTGTGCTGGCTTGCTGGCACTCCGGTCATGTACTTTGCACACTCAAAACTGCAGCGGAAAAAAACTCCCACGGAATCACCAAATGCACACATTAAATTTAATTGATTAAACCTCGTGTGTGTCCATCAAAAGAAACAGAACCGGACGCGCTATCTGTCATCAGTTTATTTTTTCCTCGTTCAAAGATTTTAAGGCGCAGTTTTCTTCCCCCCCCCCCCCAACCCCAGCCTGCTCTGAGCACCATAAACCCGCCATGTTGAAAGTGGTTTGACATTTTGGCAGTGTCCGGTATTTTCCGATGGCTTTTTTTTTTTTTTTTTTTGTAACGCACCTTAAGGGTGACGAAAATAAAAAAAAAACCCAATGACTCATGTATGGAAAAAAAAACACAAACAACTTCGCGTCAAATCAAACAGAAAAAATACACGAGGATGTTTTTTTAAACATTAAAACAGCGTTACAATAACGTTTTAACAACCTTTTTAGTGCAGAATATTAAAATGACATAACAGTTAATTACATAAAAAAAAAAAATTACAAAATAAAACAACGCATTACCACGAGTGCCACGAGACAGCAGCAGCGTCCTCTCCGCCGGTGGGAAAAAAGCTGTTAATTACAGCGCGTGAGAGACACTTTGAACAACTTGAGCTCGCGAACGAAACGCTCGCGACTATTCTCTCGTTTCTACAGAAACCGCCTCGGGAGCACTTTTTTCTTTTAGAGCGAAGGAGGAGGAAAAATAACTCTCCCTCTCTCCCTCTCTCTCTCTCTCTCTCTCTCTCTCCTTCTTCCTCCTCTCTCCTCTCCTCTGTTTATTTCGTCGACATTAAAACGAAAATAACAAAACGTAGCGAGCCGCCGAAAAGCTCGTGAAGGACTGCCGGAGTCGTCACCTGTCTTACCTGTCCAAGTTTTTTTTTGTCGCCTCTCCTTCGCGAGACCCCCCTCTGTTTTTTTTCCTCTCTCTCACTCTCTCACTCTCTTCCTCTCTCACCCTCTCTCGCTCTCTCTCTCTCGCGCTCTCGTGAGCTCGAGCTCGAGCAAAAACGCGAGCGACGTCGTTCAGCTGCTGCTGCTGCTGCTGCCCCTGTTTCAATATGGCATCTCCCATCTGCGCATGTCCAAAAAAAAAACATTTTTTTTCAAGCCTTCATAGACCTTTTATTTTTTTTTAAAAAAACAAAACATTTCTTCAGCCTGGTATAAATAGGGAAGTTTAGTCGACGCCTACAAAACCAAAACACACCACAGCGGAAAACTGTCATACACTTCATCATTTTTTATCATTTTACACACCTTAAAGCTGTTTCTAATATCACATTATCAACATAAACATGTCTACTTCAATATATATACCAATTAGTAGTAGTCTTTGTAGTGTTTACAGGCTCCAAGTCGCCATATCTCCTTAACTATACTAGTATTATTAACAGGAAGTACAGCTATGACCCCTATAATCACTAAAACAACAATAAAAGTTGTCATATTTTAATAAAATATAGCAGTTCATCATTAGTTGCTCCTGTGCATGAAAAATGCAAATTCTTGATCTTATTTTGTTCATTTTGCCCTTTTTATGATCACTTTTTTTTATCACTTTGCACATTAAAGCTGTTTCTAATATCAACCTAAACACATCTACTTCAATATATATATCAATTAATCATCATTTGTAGTCATTTTTCTAGTGTTTACAAGATCCAAGTCACCATATCTCCTTAACTATACTTCTATTATTAACAGGAAGTAAAGCTATGACCCCTAAAATCATTAAAACAACAATAAAAGTTGTAGTATTTCATGAAAATAAAGCAGAAATTCATCATTAGTTCCTCATGTACATGAATAACCTTAAAAAATGCTAATTTATGACCTTTTAAAACTATATCCCACCTTGTTTTGTTTATTTTGCCTATTTTATTATCATTTATGTAATTTTATTCACCTTTAAAGTTGTTTCTAATATCACAGTATCAATCTAAACATGGCTACTTCAATATATGTACATCAACTAATCATCATTTGTAGCAAATTTTCTAGTTTTTACAAGCTCCAAGTCGCCATTTTTCCTCAGCAATACTTCTGTTGTTAACAGGAAGTAAAGCTATGACCTCTAATCACTACAACAACAATAAAAGTTGTAATACAAACAATAAAATACAGCAGAAATTCATCATTTGCTGCTCCTGTGCATGAGAAACCTTTAAAAACATATAATTTATTATCTTTTAAAACGGCTTTCAACCTTATTTTGTTCATTTTGTCTTCTTTTATTACTATTATTTTTACTTGGCAATCACTTTTCTCCAAACATCTCTTGAGAAATACTCTGAGATTTTGTTATTTTAAAACAGAGCACATCTCTTATCAAAGTCAACAGTATCCTCTAGTGGTAGGAGCGCACCACGCTTTGATGGTCATGCACGATCTTTGGTTCAAAGGTTGGCATATATTTCCATAAAGAAACGAGATATGAACACCGCAGCCAATGGAGAAGTTAGATACTACCTGTATAAGGTGGATAAATGGTTGAACTTAACTCAACTTCCTTTTGCGTTTACAGAAAGCGAAACTTGGATGATTACCGCCGGTATAACACGTGGTTTGTTCGGGGGGTAATATCTAAATTAGGTAAAATTAAAGCATGTTCCTCTTTGAGTATGGAAGTTCTCTGATGACCTTTGACAACAGAAATCTGCAACAAAATCGAGTCAAAGGTTTGTTTGTTACATTTGGACCGACATTTGAGGGTTGGATTGTTTTGCTGGGAATCCCCCAGAAAAATCCCCAAAGTGCCCCAAAGACTTTCACCTAATAACCGGGAAGGTTCATGAAACTTAGAAAGTCCTCTCTGAATAAATTATGTAGGCATGTTCGGGGAAAAAACAATGCGTAATGATGTTTTTTCTTTATCTGTTCGGGCTTATTTCACTTTACAACATTCAAATGGATGTTTGGAAACTCAGAAAAAAGTTATCCAGACTCTCCTTTTTGTATTTCATAACCGTGAGGGTCAATAGAGGGACACGGAGTGCATCCTTAAACTTCTCAAGATAAAATAATAAATAAATAGATCCAAAAATAACCTCAAAGTAGTTGTAAGATATAAAAGTACATTTCTGATTTGTGCCTCTGAAATCTGATGATTCACCAGCTGGTTAAAATAATAAGAGACACAAATTTGCGTAAAATTCTGTGCGTTTATTTCTAAATTGTTTTGCTCTTTTAATGTGAAATGCTGGATGGATCATACATAAACGTGTGCTTACTTTTAAGAGACCACAAGCCAAAAAGTTTGAAGGTTTAAAGTAATCAAAAAATTACAAAATAAGAGTGGCGCAATAGTTTGTAACCGCACTGAAGATTTTATTTTGAAACGTGTAACGGGAAGTTCAGTGTTGTACAAGTGTTTACGGTGGTGGCACACACACGCACACACACACACACACACGCGGATAAAAAACAAAAAGGTCTCGTGGAGCAGGCAGGACAGAAAGAGACGCTCGTGTCGGTGTGATGCCGCTGGAGGAACAGATGGTTGAAGCGTGCGCCGTGCGCCATTAATCTGCCAGAGAAGAAGCTTTTCCAAGAGCGCGGGAGATAGGATTATACCCCCCCTCCCATCACACACACACACACACACACACACACACGCACACTGACACACACACACAGACTCGTGCACGAGCCCGCACGAGGCAGAGGACCGTTTTTTGTTTTGGCAACAGTCATAAACGATTCTGGTTTGGAGGTAGGTTTTCTGAAATCTCAGCATCTTCTGAGGCTTCAATGAAGCTTTATATAGTAAAATGTGATATTATACAATATTACGTAAAGTTAAAGCATACAAATGTGTGTTTAGGCTGTTTATTTATGTTTTAAGTCATTATATTTGAAAAATGTGCAGTATTTTTAACATAAGTTGGTCAGTTTAGTCATGAGAAACATGGAGGTATCTTTAACTCAGTGTCAAAACTTTCCATGCAGCTAAAGAAGACTTTATTATTGTCCATATAAGAACATTAATGTGCATAAATGTAGATATTTCGATTTGTCAAAGCAAAAATCACAGGTGTAAATAAACATTCAAGGTGGCTCCGTTCCATTAAGTGTCCCAGTTTAAGACATGCCTGCTCACCAGCGCACAGGAACTGGCTCTTTTAAAATGAATGCAGCCATCACTAAAGCAACATTGTGCAACTTTTCTACCATAAACTAACTTTAATTTTTACACTATTTTTAACTTTAACTAATTTTAAATCATGTTGATGCTACACTGACTTGTAATCAGGTGAATGGTGTCTCTGTCATTCATATGTCTGTTCTCACACTATGTACCTTTGTGCCCGTGAGAAGTACGAAGTACAACTATTTCACTGATTTTGGTGAAACTGGATCATATTTTATGGAGAAAATGTTTTCTGGTTTTCCCTCTGATGTCCTCCGGCTGTTCCGCCTCAACTCTCTGTGATTTACAGAGTTTCCTGATGGACAGTGAAGTAAACTGCTGCCAGCTGTAGCTGCTGTTAGCTAATGTTAGCTCAGTTTGTTAGCCGGACTGTGAGCTCAGAGCACCGAAAGAAGTGTTGGTGTTTGTACCACAGGCATTTTGGACCACCGGGAAGAAGAAGAAGAGGAGGAGGAGGAGGTTTGGGGCGATTGCTGACAGGGAGTGGAACCAGTGTCGTGCCAGAACAGGAGCTGGGCAAGCGTGCAATGTAACCGAGCTCAGCAGCCTCTATGGACATAATGACAGAGAGGAAAAGACTGAAGTTGGACTAGTCAGTAATATTAGCTTGCTGCTATGTCTTGTGTTGTTGACCTTGTTGATGTTTGGCTGTTAGCAAAGTTGTCGACTCGCTAGTTTTTGATCATAAGTAATGTAATCGGAACAAATACTCGAGTACAGCTGAACATATTTACCACACTCTCTCTACCTCCCACTAATTAACAAGTATTCAGCATTAATTAGTTTACAGACTTTGAACATAAATATGTCCTTTAATTGCAGCTTCACGTGAGGCAGCAGTTTGCCTCTCGGGTCCTCGTGAGCGCGACCGACTGCCGTTATCACGAACAAAAAAAGGCTCTGGAGCGGCCTCGCGCACATTCAAGGAATTCAGCTGCGAGAGCCGCGCGGTCAAATCAGCCGAACCACAACAGGAAGTGAGGGGAAATATCACTTCAAAATAAAAGTGTAGTCGAGAGGAACCAAAGAATGGGGCGGATTGGCTTTTGGGGAGGTTGATTGGATTAGTCAAATCAGGATAGAAAACTCTTTTAAAAGGAAAACCTGGGGCCAAACAGTGGCAGACAGAAAAACAATTGAATTAATACTAAAATCAGATAACAATAGTCTACTGAGGAGCTGAAGGGGAATTTAAAAAAAGACCTCAAGACATACCTGTTTATCGTTGCTTTTATATAAGGTGCCTCGTCATTTACTGCTGAGCTTTTAAGATGATACTTCTTATTCCCTCTGTTTATTGTTTATTCACCTAATGGATTTGAATTTACTTTAAACATTTTATTGGTATTATTGTTACAGTTTTTAGGTCTTGCTGTTGCTTTCTATGCACTGGCTCTCTCTTTCTTATTGGTTTTTATTCATTATAACATTTAATAATAGCATGGCAACTTTTTATACATGTATTATATATCTATTTTGCTAAATTGTATTCATTGTTGTCTATTTCTGTTTTTATTTTTTTGGTAAGTGAAATAATTTGGGCTGCACGTTTGCATGAAAGTTTGCGTTTTGAGTGTGAGTTTACGAAGAAGGAAAAAATAAAGTAAGAACAGATTGATTTCAAACAGACATTTAACATATAATTTACAATAGTCTTGAATTCATCAGATTCGTTTATCAAACTGTTCAAAGTAGCTAGAGTAAAAAACATGACAGCTTTCTGGACGTACATTAGGGACATACAGCAGATAAACTGCACGTCTTATCTGTGATAATTAGCAGAAAATTATATTTTATGCTAATAAGGTCATTTACTGTGCACAGTTACATTACATTACATTAGATTTAGTCATTTAGCTGACACTTTTATCCAATGCTTACTTACATAAAGGGAAACAATCAAGGTACAGTGCGACAAGGACATGTTAGTGCAACAATAAGTACTATTCACATAGAATCAATCAATCAGTTGCCACCTGGATGTTATGTTTTGTTTATGATATTTTAACTATTTAAGGTTGCATAGCCTAAATATGAAAGCTGAAATTGTAATAATAAATATAAAGTGATTTATATGGTAGTCTCCTTCTGGCGAGAGAAACCGTTGGTGCCTTTTATTTTGAAAACTTTCTACCGAAAGCTAGCTTTTCCGTTTGGCCCGCTTGACGGTTGCTTGTTTTCGTTGACACAAACATGGATGTGAGTCAGATAATCAATCGATGCTCTTTGTTTTGTTTTTTTGTGCATCATGAGATGTAGCGTCAGCCTCTGGAAGAAACACTGAAGGAAAACTTTTACCGTGAATCGCGTGAACATCCGGCGGTTTGTTGTTTTTCTTTCCCTCGCGGGGTCGTTTCACCCACCGACGGTTAGTTCGGCTCCTTTTGTCCTCTTGTTGTTGTTTTTATCGCGTCAACATGGACATGTACGGGTACAGCGGGGTCTTCTTGGTGAAAAGATTCCTGGACGATGGCGTTTTTGAAGTCACCAACATGTCCGACATCAACAAGGCGAACCCGCACGGCTGCGATAACGGAGCTCTGACGGACAGGTTCGGCGTCCTGATCCAGGGACTGCTGGCTATCGTCGCCTTCAGTACGCTGATGTGTAAGTACCTGAGCCGGGAGCACCGGCGGAGGGGATTTAAACACCTTAAACAACACTGTCATTTTGTGTTTTATCACGGAGAGAGGATGCACCAAACACAAAGTGTGCACACTCATTTTTTTAAAAGGCAAACACCGTCCACGTGGCGTTTTGTTGACGTTTGTTTGCCTCACGAGCGCGGCACCAAGCTCCATTTAAAAACACACAAATTAAACAATTAATCGCTTTTAAACAATAAAAGCTAATTAAATTAAACATTATTAAAACATTACATGACTTATTAGGCTTCTCCTTTAATTTCGGCAATAATTAAATGCTAAAAAAACATTATAAAGGAAATCCAGCTGTTTCGTTTGATTACCATCACTACAAACCGTCTTCCACGTCCACAACATAGTGAGCTGTAACGAGCGGCAGCACCTTTTTTTTAAAGTACATATTTTAGTGAAATTAAATGCCATTTGTGGCATATATATATATATATATATATATATATACGCCGAATTTGCCATAAACACCCAAATTAACCAGAAATAATAAAAGTGTGTCATGCATCACTGTTATTGGTGCCTAAAAGCAAAGCAGCATCACAAATTGCGGTTTTTTAAAGTAAAGTGTCGTCACGGTCTCTCTCCCTAAGGCAGGTGTTACATCCAGGATTGCTGCCAACCTCAGTGAAATTTAATGTTCAACAAACAGAACATTTACTGCTGTTTAAAGGAGATGTCGCGATTGATTTTAAAGGTCCGGTGTGTGTGGGATGAAGTTGCAGATTGCAACCAAGTGAATACTCTCCCTTCACGCCTCACCCTCTCCTTTCCAAGAATGTAAGGAAAAAACTTACATAAAAAGCAAAACTTCATATCTAGATCAGTTGTAGTTTGTCTGTTCTGAGCTACTGTAGAAAAATGGCGGTTCAAAATGGCGGACTCCGTGGAAGAGGACCCCCCTCTCATGTAGATATAAAGGGCTAATTTTAAGACAACGAGAACACAACGATTCATATCTTCAGGTTATTGTACACAAATGAAAACATACTAATAAATATTATATTCAGTTCCTGCAAAGAAATACTCCACTTGACCTGTCTACTTATGGCAGGTTTCCAGGGTTTCCAGGATTTCCAGGATTCAACTGCTTATCTCTGCATGTCTATTCAGCGAAATTTAATATTCATATGCAGCAAACAATACATTTTCTGCTCTTCAAGTGATGGCATGATTGATTTAAACAGCTTCAGAGCTAATATAAGTCTCCCTGTCAGGTTTTAATTATAATACAGCACTGTAACCGGGAGTTTTCACAGTCTAGGCAGATTTAAGGCATCTCAGCTGAGTTCCCAACACAAACAAGATGCCTCTTTTTCCAGCCCGAGTGTGGATTTCACTGTGAACAATGCCTATTGACTGCTAAATAACTTGTGATTCTGTGGCAGCTGACTTGAAAAATGTTGGGCGTTTCAGCAGTTTTGGCACCACAGGGTATGTTTTTAACACTTCTGCAGCAGTTGCAGCTGAAAGGTGTCACTAAAAAACTGTTTGTTTAATCACATTTTCCTGTCCAATGGTGACTTTCTGCATTATATTTAAGCTATATAGTTATTTTCCATGACAATATTGACTTTATCCAGCTTCTGCAGCCACTTAAATACAAATGTTTGTGCATCCTGTGCGGCGTTCACTTATTCCCTGCTGTATGATCTAATAATCAGAGTGTAGTTTTAAAGGTCAGTGCAGTCATGTTGATTTTATCAGCTAATCAAGCAGCCGGGTAGAGAGCAGTCGAAGCCTCAGAGCAAGTGGAGTGTTGCAGAATTAGGCCAGGCCTTAAGGGGTGAGTGAGATCAATGAGCTCTAACCTGCACTCAGTTACTTATTAGTAGAAAAATCAATACCCCCCTCCCTCCCCCTCTCTCTCTCTCTCTCTCTTTATATTTTCCTTTCCTGTTCTCAGTGTCGTTCTTGGTCAAAGCACACGCATCTGTTAATATTTACGCCACGTTATCCGTGTGCAGCCGAGCATCGAGAGCCCCCTCAGCTACGATCGCGGTGGCGGTATGCCAAGTCACTGCCGAGCCGAGCTGAGTCTGCGTTAAGAGTGCTTCTTCCTCAAAAGCTATTTTTGTAGAGTTTCCTTCCATTGACTCGTCATTATTCCTGCACACAGAATCCAGATAAAGGCCGAGCTGACAATCAAGTTAGAGCATTTCTTTTTTTTTGTGAGGAGAAACAACTGAGCAAATGTTGAGAAACTTACTCTGCTGTTTCATTTGTGCCATTCCTGTTTTTTTCCAGTCAATCACAAGAGCAATTTGACACATTTTAAATCTACTTAATAGCACTTTTTATGTCGCAGATATCCTCACAGCTTGAAAAATCTCAACTTTTAAGCGATTTAGGGCTGTAAATGAGGATTATTTTCATATTTTTAATGAGTATTAGATTCATTTTTCAGCTTAACAACGTCAAAAATGGCCCTGACAGTCACTCAGAGTCCAAAGGGACATCTTCAGATAACTTGTGTTGCCAGCCCAACAGTCCAAAATCCAAAGATATTCAGTTTGGAATGATATAAAACACAGAAAAACAGCAAGGCTTCACTTTTTGAGACACTGGAATCAGTAAACATTGCTTCATAAATGACTTAAACGAAACATTTCTAATCAAAATGCTTATAAATAATTAACTAATTGCTTCAGCCTTAAAGTAGTCCAGATGACGGCACCTTAAATGGCTTAAAATGTTGAAAGAAGTACAAAGAAAGTCTGAATAATTAGACTGTGCTCTAAAAACCAGTGCAGTTGTGTAGTTGTAGACTTTATAACTACATCAAAAATGTAGTTCGTGGATGTGAAACACGTCTGCAGGAAGCCTCGATCCTGTTGTCACATGCCCGCTCGCGTTCTCTGACCTTGCGAGATGGCGAGATAGACGAACACCGGGCGTCTGTTCGCCCCGCAGAGCAGCGGCGTGAAATGAGGACGATGCGTCTGCATTTCCGAGGTTCACCGTGGAGGTCAAACAAACCGCAAAGAAACTGCGTTGCGTGTTTATTGATCTGCAGGATAAACACGAGTCGAGTGGAAACGTCATTGATTGATTAATCGATTATTTTTTCTTCTTTGTTTGCAGTGAAGAGGTTCAGAGAGCCTGTGGGGATAAGACGGCCGTGGAGGATCTGGTCAGCATTTGGTTCTTTTCTCTCCTTCTGCCATGTCTCGTGCCACATTATTACATTTCACACACTTGTACAGATGAAATAAAGTCTGTCGAAATGAAAAAAAACCTTATTTCTCTCAGAGATTGATCAAACAAACCAATATAGACAGTAAAAAGCACTCAATTACAAAGTTCTTCCTCCTCCTGTCTCATCTAGTGAATATAATCTTGGGATTTCTTCACATTAGAAATCAGATCAGACATGCAGTTCATCAAAAACTAAATTGAACACGCTCCTTCTGATCTTTTCCAGGTTCTTTGACACGTCCAAGCAGGCCATCGGTGCTCTCTTCATCCACTTTGCCAACGTCTTCCTGTCCACGCTCACCAAAGAGGACCCATGCTCCCTGTGAGTTATTCATAAGCGCAGACAGGTCATGATAAAGATGACGTTTGGCTCACCGAGAACCTGATTTTCTATTTTTGAACCGAAGGTACCTGATGAACTTCCTGCTGGACGCCACGCTGGGGATGCTGGTCATCTGGCTGGCCGTGAAGCTCGTGTCCAAACTCGTGGAGTACAAGCAGTGGACGCTGCTCATGTTTGGAGAATACGGTGAGTGTTAAATGATTTCACTCTAAGCTGCAGGTCTGGTTTCCGCCACTGGAGGGTGATGATGACCCACACAGGAGGCAGACGGGGAGGAGAGCCAGCATCCCCAGCTGCAACCCCGCCTGGAAAACATTCCCAGTAGCTTCAGCGAGGGTTTAACTCCACGCCAGTTATTACACTCACCCCACTGTTGTTTTTTAGTTTGAGTTCCTTCCTTTATGTGATGGAAAATTTCAGTGAAGCAACTTTCAGAGCTGTTTAAGTCTCCATCTCACTTCTCACTTCACTTTTATGATCATGTGCAAGTTTCCGTTTGATTCTGTTACCGAAAACGTTGCATCTTCACGGAGATGCATCAGGTTTGTGTGTTTGTTTGTTTATTTAGATCATGCAGGTGAGCTCCAGGAACACCTTGAAATGATGATCAGGTGTTTCTCTCTCTCTCCCTGTCTGTACGTCTTCCTCCTCCCTTCTTCCTGTCTTAATGACAGACTTATCCTCCTTTGTGTCTGCGGTGGTGAGACACCTGTGTAACCTTCTGGAAAGGTTTAGGCGAGGCGATTTAAATATCCTACGCAAGACGCAGAAGATTTTTATTAAAGGTCCGGTGTGTCGGATTTAAGAGACTCTATATAATATACATAACCATGTTTACATTAGTGTTTAATCACCTGAAAATGAGAATTCTGTTTTTTATTACCTCAGAATGAGAGTTTTATATCTACCGATGCTGAGTCCGCCGTGTTGAGCTGTAATGTTTCTACAACAGCCCAGAACGGACAAACTAAACACTTTAAATACAGTCTTTAATTACATTTCTTCTTTCACTGTCAAAGTTGGTGTAGCTTTTGTACAATGGGATTATTTTAAAGGTACTAAATTGTTTATTTGCAAGTTGACATTAACTTTAAATCAAACTTGAGTTTTACTGAATGTGTCATGCAAACATTTAATGCAAAGACGTTTACACAATAAGACCAATTTGTGCCGTATGAATAAATAAAATGAAATAATAAATATGTCTTTTTTAATATTCCATCTTTCAAGTTGGGCAGAAGAAATAATTTCCAAAATAAAGCAATGCCAGATTACTGTTTAACTTGTGTTGTCATGCCAACAGTCCAAAATCCAAAGACACTGGATTGATAGGAATGAAACACAGAAAAGCAGCAAATCTTCACTTTTAGAGAGGCTGGAATCAGTAAATTTTTCTTCATAAATGATTTTAAAATGTTATTTTATAATCAAAATGCTTACAGATAATTCACTAATTGCTTCAGCCTTAAGGTAATCCAGATGACGGCACCTTAAATGGCTTAAAAAGTTTGAAAAAAGCACAAAGAGATCTTCAGAGGTCTGAATAATTAGACGGTACTCTAAAAACGAGTTCTTGGATGTGAAACACGTCTGCAGGAAGCTTCGACCTTGTTGTCACGTTCTCTGACCTTGAGAGATTGTCATTTTCTGGTGCCACTACATTAAAAGTTTATGATATTGTTGCTTTAGAAAACATACCCAAGGAAAAATCACTGAAAAAAACCGGAGAAAAATACAAAAATTAAAATTTGTTTAGTCCTGTTTTTAATTTAGACCAACACATGAGGTGACAGACTGTGTCTAAAATCTTACATAATGTATATAAGTGTAGATATGAAGTGTGTACGCATACTGTATATGTGCATGTATGTAATGGGCACTTCGCTGATGTTTTCCGGCCTCGTCTCCTCCTCCTCCAGGTGACCCTCCCCAGGCAGCGGCATGGCTGGGCCAGTGTGGCATCTACCTGCTCATCATGGTGCTGGAGAAAGGCGTGATCAGCCTGGTGCTGCTCGTCCCTGGATGGTCCAAAGTAAGTAAAGTTTACCCGTGGTGCGTTCAGGTCTCGTGGGGAAAAATGGCCTCCTGTGACATTATCAGACTTCTGGCACGGGGAAACATCTCGCTGACTGAACTTAATACAATGTGATTGGTCCATGATGATTTCATTACAAATGAACTCTCTGCTTTAACTGAAACAGAAGTTTTTTTCAGTCCTTTTTTATTGTAACAAACAAAAGTTTTAAATCTAAACTGATCTCGGCCAGTTGAAACAGACTCCACGACAAAATCATCAGATTTGAACAATCTTCTCTCGGTTCTATTTTTGGCTTTGTTTACCTTATCGTTTGAAATTCTCTGGCAGCCCTGAGAGATGAAAACCATCAAGACCAAAAAGAATACACAAGTGCAGAATTAAAACTGGCTTTCCTTTTTGATTCTTATGGAAACATCGAGGCACTGTGACATCGCGGGGTCATATTTGTTTATTCAAATTAGCCCTTGCCATAGAAACAGATGCATTTCTAAGGAATTTAAAGGCAGTTGTTTATTTATTTTTCCTCCAGACAGAAGGAGATGAGAGTTTTAAAGCTCTCTGTGTTGTTTGGAAACCTTACTTCCTTTGTTTAAAAGATCGTCTCCACGCTCTTTGACAAACTCTGAATATAAATATTAGTATTATTAATAGTAACACTGTTTGTTCTGGTGCGGGGAAGTACAGAGTCAGGTCTCGTCTCGCTGTCCTTCAGTCTACGTCGTCCTATAAATGTTTGTTTCACACGGTTTGATCTGAATGCAGTGTTCAATACAATCATACAACTCAGGAAGCTCTTTATTGAAATTAAGAGTAAAATGCGTGCCAGCGTTTGGACCATTACCGACCTGATGTCAGCATGTTAACCTCTCCTCTCTTCTGTTCCAGTTGCAGGAGGTGATGCTGAGCTACATTGCTAACCCTCAGCTGGAGCTGGTGCTGGTCATGCTCATCGTGCCCTTCATAGTGAACGTGAGTCGAGATCCAGTGAAGTTGATTCAGTATTTTTACCTCTACGGCATCAGTGACACCACAGTCTCTCTGTCTCTTCCTGTAGTCCATCATGTTCTGGGTGGTGGACAGCCTGATGATGAGGAAGTACAAGACGATGAAGAGCCTGGAGGACTCCTGCGACGACTCTGCAAAGAAGGCCGACACGCTGCCCTGGACGAACAGCGAGGAATCACGGGTGAGAACGACATGGTGATGTTTGTACCAACAGATCACACACACAGTGAGCTCTGGTGAACAGCTGCTCATCTTTTTCAGGCACTTATGTAAGTAAACCAACTGCTTCGTTCTGGAGATCTTCTCTGTTCAAGTTCATTAGGTCAGTATTTGGGAAGTGACACAAACAGAGGATCACATCTTTGAGGTCTTAGTAAAAAAAAGGACATATTATGCTCATTTTCAGGTAAGAAACCTACAAAATAAACATAAAACAACATAAAACAGGATCCGTCCTTGACTTTGAACCGTTAATTTTCCAATGGGAGTAAAATACACACACACACACACACACACACACCAGTTCACCAGTCGTTGTAGGGAAATCTACGCCACCTTTCCATTAAAAATAAAGTGACCACGCCGGGTTTTCGCTCCCTCAGCTGATCGGAGACGATGAAGACTTCGTGCTGGTCTGTGCAGCCGAAAACAGAGCTTTTCCCGTGCTTATCTCTCAGCTAGTTCAGAGAGTTTTGGGGATGTTTCCGTCACATTTCCATCAAAAATAAAGTTAACCCACTGAGTCGTCTTCTCTTCCTCAGATAATGGGAGTAGAGGAAGACTTTTGTGTCAGTTCTTGTAGCCAACAGCAGAGAAAATGGTGTGCTTTGCTCATAACTTCCACGGTGCTGTGTTACGAGAGTCGGTGTTAGAGAGGAAATAATGATGGACAGTGAGGTAGATTGAGAGGGAGGGACGGTCAACTAGCTAGAGGTAGTGGTGCTCAGTTACAACATGACGTAATATAGTAACGGAAGAAAAGGCTAAATACAAACAGGGTGTGTCAGGCAGTTCAGGAGCAGCAGTGACGTTAACGTTACAGACTTTTTACATGCATAAAAAAAAAAAAGTTATATGACACATTCAATCATAATATGGCTTCTTTAATGTGCATGTGTTGTAAATAACTGATTTGCATTCAAATTGTGTGTTCGGGAGTCTAAATCTCTTTATTTCGATTCCAGGTAGCATTAAAATGTCTAAAAGTTTTAATAAAACAGTTTAAACACCAGAACACTTAGCGTAATCAGACTGAGCCCATCTGCTCTGGATGTGACTCATTGCTCTTTCAGGGGATTACTTTTGATGTTATGATGAAGTTCCTTAAAGCCCGTTCTCCAACAGGAATGTGACAGTTTAATATCTCGGCTTTTTGATGACGAGAACGAGACTTTAATGTGTGTGAAAATGGTAGTTGACGGGTAGATGTGCCCACACGGTCACGCTGGGTGTCAACCGCACCTGTTGTTTTGGTGGGATGAGCGCAGCGTAGGCACACACACACACACACACACACACACACACCGTGCAGATTTCCTCTCTCTGCACTTGATCTAATGAGGAATAAACCCCGATGAAGTCATTCCAAGAAATACTGAGTCAGACTGTTTTCTCCGTCCTCCCTTGTTACTGTTGATTTGGTCGATTCTGGAGAGTTCATTCGACTGTAAAAAATGTTGTAATACCCAAAATTCTTCTTGGACAGTGTCTCGCTCTGAGTTCCTGCTGAAGCCCCTGTGTTCAGTTTTTTTTTATGCTTTCATTAAAGTGACACAAATCATAAATAATTATTCATGCAGACTGTTTATGTATCATAGAAAACCTCAACTAACCCTTTTAAAGTACTATACTATAATAATATTTGAAGCACATAACATCACAGTACAACGTTAATGAAATAACTGTCAATCTTTTTTTGGGAGGTATTTTCTGATTAAAGTAATGTAACATCATATTTCCACCCCAATAAATAATTTGCATGATTTGCAGGATTGTGCTTACTGTATATACATACAGTATGTAAGACCGACACATTTGGTTCAGCCAAATCACAGAAATATAAGAAGTTTTTACTTCTTTGTCTCTGAGATTTCTGCATCCTACCAGATTCGATTTGATTCGATGTAACTTTATTGTCATTACACAGAGGTAAAGTAGTATAACCCAATACAATGGAGTTGTAGCACGAACTTGCATTTTTAAGAATTTGATGTTGACGTGCACAAAATATTCCTTATTCCCTGATTAACTAGAATATTCCTGTTAATTTTCTCCAATTGACGTAATTAAAAGGTTGGCATATTTGTTTATCTGTTGAATAATGTTTAAAAGTTGGTGTTTTCCTCCTACTGACAACAAACGTGGCTTTTCTTTTGTGCACGTCTCTACCTTCAGCCTCGCAAACTGTTGGCTAGTAAACCGACTCCGATCTGGTTCTCGCACCTGATTTTGATTTTTCGGTTTGCGCTCGAAACTTGTGGAAAGTCGTGTTGGTTTGCTTAGATGGCACAGAGGTTTCAAGAATCATGAACAGAACTGGTTCAAGGACCGGAAGTTAATTTGTTGGAAAAACGCCAGTTCCAATCTTAATATTTCAAAATGTAGAGATATTGTAGCCAGGAGTGTGTTTCTAACGCTGTGGCAACAATCTAGAGAAGACTCTTCTCTGTTTCAACGTAAAGAAATGATTTTACCAGATTGGTGGGGGAAGAACTTGCTGACCTCCAATCCAACACCTTCAGGTGAAGGTGAGCCAGGCCTGAAACCGGACAAGTGGAGGCTGTTACAGCAGCAGATTAATGCCTGTTATGGGTGTAATGTTTGGGTGGCATATCCTTTTTGGGGGTATCCACATACTTTCAGCCCGGTACTGTCGGTCCTAAAGGTTTATTTTACAGAATCTTTGCCTTTATTTGCTTTCCGACAGTCCAGAGACAAAATATGAAGTGAAAGAGGGTGATGACACGCAGCAAAAATTAAATTTGTGGTTGCGTGGTATGCAAACACTCGACCAAGAGGACGCCCACACGATCGTCTCTGCCATCGACTCCTGTGAGTTTTGGGTCGAGTTTCGGTTTTTATTTGGATGACGTGATCGTAACAGGGCCCGTTGTTGTGTTCAGGGAATCAGTCAGAGCGCTGAAGCTTGTGTCATTTCTTTCCCCCTCCACCACCACCCCGGCTCTCCGGAAAGATTGACAGATGACTGTTAGGGGGTGCGTGACCCCCGTGTTCAGTGGGATGACAGTGTTTATCCCTCCCGCCTCGTTCCTCTCTTCCTGGTCGTCTGCCAGGCGGCCATAAATCAAGGCCTTCATCCCGCGAATAAAAGTGACATTTAGGAGTCGTTTCCACGCGCTGATGTTATGGAAAGCAGAGTGAAGTGGAGGAGGACGACAGATAGAGGGGCATTGACTCGGATGAGGTCTTGGTGGGGGCGGCGGCAGAAGCTGTAGTCACAATGCTGTTGTTGTTGTGACATCAAGGTTATAGAGGAGATGAGTACGTCTGCGTAATCCAAATGAAAGTTGGAACTTTGTCCATTTAAAACTGCCTGACTGGCCTGTCTTCATCCTGATATCTGAATCTGTACTTCTCTTTAATGTGGTCTTTATATCAGCCTTCCCACATGTCAAATCCCAACATAAAGCAACATATGGAGCTTTAAAATGCCGTAAATGTTATAGTTGTGGAATTTTTGGCTCCTGTGGGATTCGAATCCCCGCTGCTGCTGGAAAAGAGTCTTCCAGGCTGCCGGGATATTTTCCACTTTAGGACGGGGAATGCAGAACTGAGACATTATCCAGCGACTCTGACTAGACTTAATCTTTTAGCTCATAGTTTGTGCAACCAATGATCATTTTCATTATCGATTAATCTGCGGATCATTTTCTTGATGAATCAGTTGGTTGTTTTGGCCATAAAATGTTGTTTTGTCCACCACCCAGAGATGAATCAAGTAATTATTCAGTTTACTGGCAAAGAAAGCAGAAAATATTCATATCTGAGAAGCTGAACATTTTTTTCCTTTAAAATAAGCTTTTGGGGAGTTAGCAGCTCACCTCGCTGCCTCCGATGGCTGCAAGAGAACATCAGAGTAACCACAACTGAGTGTGTGGAGAGAGATTATTAAGGATATTAACACCCACAGGGCAAAGATATTCAGTTTACTGGCAAAGAAAGCAGAAAATATTCATATTTGAGAAGCTGAAATTAGACAGTTTTTCTCTTAAAAAATGACTCAAAATCCTGAAACAACAACCGACAACTTGACAATTAATCAAGTCTTTTCATCTTTTGTGGCCTCCCAGGTCCTGCTGACCGTCGAGACTGACACAGAGGTTTCGGAGGGCGAAGAAGAGCCCACCGACGACGTCGGCCCGATCCCTCATGTGCAGTATTCTGGAGGACCACTGAGACCTAGCTGGGTGGTGGTGTAAAAAAAAAAAACCCAGGTGATGTGACCTCCTACCTGTCCGTCCACTATCCACACACACACAAACAAAAAAAAAAAACACTCTTAAGAGCCAAAATATGAGCAAAAACAAAATAACCTTGCATCCTTATCTTTATTAAAGGTCTAAATATCAGCTTCCTTGTAAGCAACGGCACAATTAAAGGTCATATAACCTGTGAATGTGAACACTACAGCCTTAGCTGCCTTCCTCTGCACTGAAGGTGTGAATAGCTACAACTTGGAGCTTCGCCTCCGCGTATGCATGTTTAATCAAAATAGCATTTTGGGGAGTCAGCGGCTCACCTCGCTGCCTCCGATCGCTGCGAGAGAACATCAGAGTAACCACAACTGAGCATGTGTGTGTGTGGAGAGAGATTATTAAGGATCGCGGCGCCCGCAGGGCAAAGTGTGCGGGTGGTAATGACAAAGACTGAAATAAATCTGTCTTTTCTCCACACTGGGGGACTTTTTGGGAATGATGTTGCTCTGAAGAGAGTCATTTATCACGTATCATATTCCAAAGAGGAGCAAGCGAGTATATATATATATATATATATATAAGTGCTCTCAGATTTTACTCCGTCAAATATAATCATTCCAAATCCACCTTTTTTTATATTTTAATTACAGTCATTGCTGCACGTTTTCTCCCTCTGGCTGCTTATTTTAAGTTTGAAAGGTGGTTAATGGTCATTATTTCTTGTTGCTGCAGTCATGACGGACCAAACATGTTGAAAGTAGCGGTTATGTGGAAAAATGTTTATATATATATATATATGGGCAGGAAATATGTTTCATGTGGTTTGAAGGACCAGGTCGCACTCAGTGTATTTGTTGTGTACGATGGAGTATTGGAGCCTCTGATGGGGAAAAAAAACTGAGATTTTAGACAAAGTCGTGAATGTTTTGAGGAAAAAGTCCCAATTTTAAGAGAAGTTTCTAGAACAATCAGTACCGTGTGTTTGTGCTCGACTCTCTTAAAGGAATAGTTTGACAGTTTGAAATAATCGTTTGCTCTCTTTCCAAGAGTCAGACGTGAAGATTGATGCGTTAAATATGAAGCTACATTTTGGCATTTGATTAGCTTAGCATAAAGACTGGAAACAGGGGGAAACAGCTAGCCTGGCTCAGTCCAAAGTCTAAAACTCACTAATTAGCACGTTATGTGTTGTCCGAAGTGTAAAAACGACACGTTGGGGTTTCACAGTGAGTTTTATGGGGGACTATTTCTTGGTCGTGAGCACATTTTAACATGGGGACTTATGGAGACTGACTCACTTCTGGAGCCAGCCTCAAGTGGACGTTTGAGGAACTGCAGTTTTTGGCACTTTCACGTTGGCTTCACAGCCACGGAGGTTGCTGCTTTGTCGTGGGCAGTGATTTCCTGAACTTTCTACCTTTGTACACAGTTTTCTACTGGCTTTATGCTAAGCTAAGCTAAGCTAACCATCTCCTGGCTGATTCATATTTAACTTTTAACTTTAACATTTTCTCAAAGTGTCAAACTAAACTTAAATTAAGAGTTTTACCACAATATTTTTCAAAATCTAACGCACCTTTTCTTGAACGGTTACGTCATTATACTGTTTTTACAACTTTATTTTAATAAAGTTTTTAATATTTTAACAATTTTTAATAATAACTTTCTGACTTTACTCTAAAAATCTCTGATTTCCCCGATACTCCATCACGGTAACTCTCAGAGGAACGATACAGTAGCTTTGTATTAAACTTTTTGCAGGTTATGGCACATTTCTTTTTATTTATTCTGTTGATATTTTATATGTATTTGACTTTTATATATTGTGGTCCAATCTGTGGTAACGACGTTGGAATGGGACGTTTTTTAGTGAACAAACAAATGGGAGAATTTTCAGAGTCGCCACCAAACTACAGGCGGGAAACACGCTCTGTTTTCAGTATGAAGTCTGTGATCGACGTACGTTTCTTTATATATTCTGCTGGTCACACACACTCCGTCTGTGATGTTTCATTTTGTATTCCCGATGTATCTTGTATGTATTTTTTTTTTTTTTATGAACATGTGGATATAAAATGGCTGTAAACTGCCACGGTGCTTCTTACCGAATGTATCTCTTTAATCAGTGCTACGAATAAAGATGATTGACACATGAAACCGGCGTTTGGTGTTTGAATTCCTGCGGTGGCCGGGGCGAGGCAGCGTGATGACAACCTGAGCGGGGACCTGGCCAGAGCACACCTGTGTGGGCGGGGCCAGCAGCCCTGTGACCTCCAGCTGATGACAGGGAGGGCTATAGAGCTCTGTGTGTGTGTGTGTGTGTGTTTGTGTGCTACGTATGTTAGGTGTGCATCTAGTCATTGGCGCTGGGACAAGGGGGTTAGTTATCGGGGTTTGTCTCCGTGGTAACCAGGTGTGATCTGCCACGTTTAAGACACGTTGACGTACATATTTGGTGTGTGAGGGGGAAAAACACAAATATGCGCTCCCAAAAGTCAACGCTCGTGTGTTTTCACGCCTCAGAAAACAACCTCAACATGTGTGTTTAAGTGTTTTTATTTACATTTACAAAATTACAATAAAAAATAATACACACAACATAATAAAAAACATTTAATTCTCATTAGAAATAGTAAAAAAATATATTCAAAAGAGCCTGTAGGTAGAAAGAAACTGAAGAGATGTGAAGGTTTGGCATTTGGAAATGTTTGAATCTGTTTGGATGTGCTATGGAAACAGACTAAAAATGAGTTAAGTCAAATAAAATGCCTCTGCTGTCACGCAGTTGTCTCACACTCTGTTAGTCCCGTGCGGCCAGCTGCCCGTGTCGAACATGTGTGACATCAAATAGTCCTCGTACTGTCCGTCTATCAGCTTGGCGGCATTGTTGCGGGCGAACCAGCAGTCCACGCTCTGAGTCCCGCTGTAGATCTTCCTGTTCTTCTGAACCACCGGCACCGATCGGTCCTTCACCTTCAGGACGGGCGAGGGTTTCGTGTCTCCTTGTGCAGGAAGCTCTGCCAGTCCCACTTCCTCATACAGGAACTGACCTGAAAGTACAATCAGTCAGACGTTATTTTAGTCTCAGAGTTCGACCCATAGAGTCTTTGAAGACCAGCCAGAAACTGCTGCCAAAAATGTGACCCTTGAATACAATGAAAGTGTATTCGGGACCTACAGTCTGGGTTCAGAGAGGACACAAAGTTGCCCCTCTAGCTATGAGTCCGACTGTATCATGGTCTGTTTATCCAACACTGTGGTGCAGTGCCTGGATGACCTTTTAAATTTGGGTTTGGAAACAGAATGTCAGATTTCCATGAAAGTTGTTGTGGATATTCAGGATCACAACGGGATGATTTCCTAATCTTTTTGGTGATGAACTGACCTTTTCTCTAGTGCCACCCTCAATCAAAAAGAAATAACACATTTCCATGAAACTTCATGCTCCACAAGGGACAAAACCTTTTTAGTTTAACTTCCCCGGCAAAAGATTTAATGGTAAATATCATCACTCTTTGCATTCCCTCCTGGGACAGACTCCCTCTACAACGACCTTATTTTTCAGTGTTTTTGTGTCTAATGGGGACAACAAGTTTGTCCAGTGTCCATTAAGTCCCACAAAAACGGAATAATAAGGTCCAGGTTGGAAAAATACCAAAGTTACCCCAAAGTTATGCCCTCATGATCAAGTGTTCGGTCCCATGCTAAAGTACTGTGTCATATAATGTTACTTCAGGCCTGCTAAGTGATAATAATGATGGGATTTATCAGCACATCATTAAAGTTCATTAACACGTACCCAGCAGGCCGTGGCAGTTGTGCGACAGCCCCTTGCTGCGACCGATGTAGAAGCCCAGATGGTCCCTCTGGTACGGGGCTGGATTCTTGTACTGATGCAGCAGGATCACGAAGCTGATGTTTCCTCCGACCGTCACGGTCACGTTAGAGTTTCCCACGACGGAGACGGACAGAACGCCGCTGTCCACCGCCACCGTGGAGTGGCACGGCAGCACCATTCTGTCCCGCCCGTCCAGGATGACCTTCTTTGGCGTCACCTCGATGTAGGCGCGTTTGGGATGATCCACCACGATGGTGATGGTGCTGAAGTAGGTACGCTGCTGCTTGTGGCTGCCCGGCGGAGCCGGGGCACCGATTAGCTTACCATTCACCGTCACACCTGGAGACACACGACATAAATGACCCACGCAAAGCATCAATGATGTGCATCTTTAGTGTTTTAGCACCATGTAATGAAGTTTAACAGCATTATGAATCTTACCTGAGTGTTTGTGGTCAGACACCAGCCGCAGGATGTGTCCAGGCTCACCGTTGATGTTGAAGCACACGGTCAGCTTACTGAGCGGGAACTCCACCACAAAGTGTGGATCTCCATCCGCTGACGGAGTTTAAAGGTTCAGAGAGAGAAAGGTTTGTTACAGAGACTCGACAGTCTAAATTCTGCAGAAATCTGTATTTTAAAGTTTGATTGTGTTTAGCCAAAAACATCGATCCAATCAAATTTAATTGCATATTATTCTCCTGCTGTCTGTTGCTAACTGTCGCTAACGTGCTCTTGCCAGTCTGCCCTCATGTACCTGCATGCATTTTTGTTTATTGTGGTTTTCCATGTGTCAGACTTGATTTATGTATATTAGACACCGTTGCATGCTTCTTATGTCCGTGCTTCTGCTTTACATGTTTCAGTTAGTGTCTAACAATGTTTCTATTAACATTAACATCCCTCATTTTATATTTTGGATGTGTCCAAGGGTCCTGAATAATGTTTCTACTTACATTAATATATTTTTTTTTATAAGGCTTATAGCAGATCTCAATAACTTTGTCATTTCATTTATTCTGTTTTTAGTTTGACTTTGTAACATCTGTTCAGGGACTACAGATGAAAAATAGCCTCTTTGCTAACTCCCAAATGTTTTATTAATGTACACTGACCCTGTTAAATAAACTAACACATTTTGAACAGTTAAATGAAACATGTTTAATTTAATAGTCTGAACCGGGTCGCTGCAGGAAAGACTCAGCTTTTAATACGAGGAGCCACGTGTCGTATCGTATCTTATCTTAAATGAAATGTGACATTTTTATAATATTTTTAAATACTCCACTACTACTACTAAATACTCTACTACTACTGGTTGGTACCTGGTCAAAAATAAGTGAAGTTCTGCTTTGTGAATTAGGACCTATAATGTCAGAATTTTTAAAATCCTGGCTACAGCTCTGCTGTACAGTACAGTTTAGCTTTGAAATGGACAGAACCCTCCCAGGGATGTGTTTCAGATCCAGAAGAGACTGATTAAAACCCTGTAACATTACGTTACAGATCCTCGTAGATTTGGAGTTTGGATCTTTTAAGTCTTGTTTAATTTTCCATGAAACTAAAGAAATCTCAAAACTTGAGCTGCAATCTCGGACAGCTCGCGAAGACGTTTGATTTTCTGAGGATCGGATTCTATCAGGTAGTTTATATCTTTAGCCGGAGTCTCTTCAGGCTTGTGAGAACCAGCTCAGATGAATGGAAGAGTGATGAGATGAGAGGAGATGATAGAGCAACAGTAATGACAGGGTCATTAGCCCTCGCTAACCGCCTCTGATGGAGTCCCTCTCTTTACTGTAATGCATGCACAAACATCCACTCCTCATCTCTTAACGCTGTCCCATTCGCCTACAGTGTGTGTGTGTGTGTGTGTGTGTGAATGCAAACACGCACTTGCATGTTTAAAGTGCCACGTAGCGCTTGTGTTGGTATTTCAATTAGACCCCTGTGTGTTCTTTCCTCTTTGCAGGTCATGTTCAGAGGCATCCCTGAACCCCTCGCTGCCTGTGTGATCACTGCCGTCTGTCTGACTGACGAACATCCAAATTACAGGCCGCCCATGCAGAGAGTGTAGAGAGAGAGTGTCTACTGTACATTCCCCCATCTTCCTCTCTTTCAAGTCTCCCTATGGAGCCTCGTAACCACCGTGTATGCGCTTACGTTGCGTAGGGTTCAGAGGCCATTACATGAAACTGTTTACACGAGAGAGAACATGGAGTTACCTGATGTTTTGGAGATGGTGACGGACTTCTTGGCTGGTCTCCTCTCAACTTTACCTACAAGGAAGAGAATATTTATGCACTTCAGAGAGTCGAAGGGTCGCCATTGTTTAAAGCTTCCTCTTAAAATCTTCCATATGAGTGACATGAACTGTTGGCGGGTCTGTTATTAGTGTGATACACGGTGTCTGAGGGGAGATGTGGCTTTTAGCTTGGATTCACAACAGTTAAAATGGTTTCCCAAGTAAACCCAGTAAAATGTGTCAGAAACTGCTCAACCCACCTCCGTTTTATCTGTCCACATGCATCTAGCATCATATTTTTGCTGCAATTTGGTCAGTTTGGTTAGCCGTTTGTGCTCGTCATTGGTGACCCAACATTACCAAAAGTTGTATGTGACAATGAACAGTTAACCATCCTAGCAACAAGCAGAAACGGTTTATATTGCTATTTTTTTGGGCAGAAATACGAACCAGGGTGAATCCCATACCTGCCTAACAGCAAATGCAAGGACTTTCCAGGTCCTTAAATTCAAGGATCCAACTTGGGCAAAGTTTTAGACCCAAATCAAGATTAATTACTCTCACAATTTGATCCCAGGTTCTGCTCTGTTTACCTCAGACACCCTGTACGACCAAATCTAGAAGACACAACCTCACCAATCGTGTTTCTCATAGATGAAATCTGGCCGCCTGGCTTCCCGTTGGTTTTCTGCGGCTTTCCCTCCTCTGCGTCACCTGGCAGCTCATTGGCAGTTGAGACTGCCTCACCAGCTGATGCTGGGGCCATGGTGGGCGCCGGGGCCATGGTGCCATCAGCCAGGACCTCCGGCTTCTCCACCACCAGGTTGGTGAGGGGAGTGAGGAAATGGTAGTTCAGAGACAGATTGGTGGCTTGTTGGATGTGGCCTTCCCTCTCTTTGCTGGTTTGGCTGCGTAGTCGCGACCGTAACCCCTCCTTAACACTCAGGAAACCCCAGACTCGTTCAACAAAGTCTTCCGCTATCAAACCCAAAGCATCTCCTAATCCCTGTGCGGCTGCTGACCCTGGAACCCTAGCTCCACCCGCCATTGCTGCCGTAGCTTTTTTCACATGTTTCTCAGTCTCTATCTGTCGGTGTCGCAGAGGAACATCGGTCTCCAGGATGATGTTCTTGTCGTTGTTGCTGGCTGTAACCTGGACGTGGAGCGACTCTGTGCTTTGGTTGGTGAGCTTGCCGGCGATGACGATCTCGGAGCCGTTGAAGTAGTTGGTGAACAGATGCTGAGTGACGTACTGGACGGAGTCCTCTGTGTAGTTGATCCTTATGTCAGACAGCAGAGGAGTTCCTATCTCATCGTAGAACCTAGACAAGAATGAGGAGATGTTTGATTTTATTTTAGATGGGAAAAAGGCTGACTTAAGACAGTTTGGACTGAGTTTTATGACCATCTTACTCGAGATGATGTGCAAAACTCGAGCAAAACTTTCAGGATTTTATACCAAAATTGGAAATTTGTCTCCAACAGTGAAGCCGTTTGAAAAGCCGTTCAGTGCAAGGCCAACAAAAGTTGTCATGAACCTCCAGAGCATCGTAAATGTTGTTAGCATTATTTCTTATTGCTTATTTTTACACAGTATACAAACTTAAGCTCTGCCTCTTGATCACCAAGACGTCACATTTGCTCAAGGGCACATCAGCAGTAGAAAAAGAAGGATTTCATCAAATGTTTTGTTCAAACAAACCACCTTCCGGCTGTAAACCTGCTCGTCTAACCTCTCAAAACTACCGCCACCCCACTTCAGAGTTTGTGCACACATTCATAAAAGAGCGTGTATGCAAAGCAAAGATCCCGAGCTTGTTGTCACGCCGCAGTAAACCTCCTCACCTCTTAACCAGCGTGTTTGTTCAAGCAGGAACGAGGCCTATTATCTGCTCTATCTGTTAACCCTGCGTACATGCTCAGATGCTGGTTTCACAACACACACACATTCCTGCTCGGCTGAACAAACACCTCGTGTGTCTGAGTGCGGAAGAGAGAGAGAGAGAGGAGAGGAGAGGGTTGTGTGTTAAGGATAGAAAGAGAAAAAAAACGTCTGGGAGAGAAAGAGGGTGGCTGTTGTAGTCTGTGGCTGTCACATGTTGAAGTTGATTAAAGAGGTCTGTTGTCAGCACCGTCACATTTGCGGTCTTCGTTCCCTCGTAGCTTGATGAGAGATGAGGGACAGTGTCGGACGGGAAGGGAGGGATTAAGGAAAGCTAATTGCTTAATAAGAGGCGGATTATACACATATGAAGGTGAAATCTTTACGATGATTGCTTATTTAAATTGATAAAGATCAAAGTTGGAGACAGAAAATAAAATGATGATCTTGCATGAAATGTTTTGAAGCTACAAAGATTAACCAAGATAGATGTAATAATCCGAAATGTCAATATGGTGGCCATTTTTAAAAAATGGGTACCTCAAAATGGAGATTTCTTGATAGTCCGTCTTCTAGACGGACTACAGTCAGAAAATGGACTTCTGGCTTCAAGTTGAAATCCAAAATTAAGAATCTTGTTTCTGTTGTTGATATAAATGACTACAAGACTATCAAGTAAGTAATGACTCTATCGAGCCATATTTAGACCAATTTTAGTCCAGTTTCACACCCGTTTTGTTTCAGTCCAATGTCAGGACAGATTCAGACCAGTTGTAGACCAATGACTCAAGGGTAAGGCCAGATTTAAGATGGTTTAACAGCAATTTTAGGTAAACTTGATGTATTTTCCTGTTGGTTTGGTGTGAAAAATTTCAACCACTGGTGAGATGTGTCTGGGGTGAAAGAAAGAAAGTAAACATGGGAAGAAAGTCGTGAAGAAAGTCCACTAAATATCAACAAGGCAACGTACTTCCTGGCTAGCTGCTAGCAACTGTTGGATTTCGCTTATCCACATCCCAGCATGCAAAGTGCACTAAGCTATGGGAGCCATTTCGCCTCAAACCTATGGTGTGTGCCTTGTAGCTATAGATTTCATCCCCATACTCTAAAGGTGCAAGTTATGATTGCTGTGTTCAGATCTGCCCAAATGAATCGTACCAAGGAGGAAATTGTACCAGAGTCAGATTCAAGCCAGTCTTAGGTCAGTCTTATATCTACTTAAGGCCAGTTTGAGACCATTTCCGAACCGGATATATATATTCGGATATAACAAGAGGCCTTCTTCATTTCTCGTCTTACTGGCCCATTGGGATTGGGTGTAGTTGCCAGAATCTTGAGTGTAGGCCATCTAGAAGCTGGGATAGTGAGCATTTTCCATTTTGGTTTTACAAATCCAAGATGGCTGACATCTCTCTTACCCTTTGAGCATAGCGCTGGCGTCGGCATCCTCATTGATGCGTCTCATCATCCCGCAGTTTTCCAGAGCCATGCGCTCCAGCAGCCGGTAATCCACGTCATTCCCGATACCGATGGTGAAGATGCAGAACTTCTCCTGCACGGCTGAGCGAGTGTTCCCCAGGATCGCAGTGGACTGCATCTCTCCGACCGTGGGCCGTCCGTCCGTCAGGAAAATAATGAGGGAGACGCTGTTCGGGCTGGCGTCGGGTCTCGAGAGGTAATCACGAAGCAGAGAGGAGCCGGTCTGGATGGCACCATCGATATTTGTGCCTGTAGAGAAAGGACGCCATGACAGAGTTGCTTCTTATTGTCAACTGCTGATATATTAATCCAACAAACATCATGTTTATCTATCAATATAGTGGAATTCTGACCTCCAGTGGTCGCCAGCGTAAAAATAAACTTCTTGGCGTCTCTGACAGTAAGCGGCGTCACTTCCACGAGACGATTCGGCTGCCAAACTTTGATCTTATTGGAGAAGCTGATGAAGTTAAAGCGATCACCAGGTCGCAGGTCCCTCAGAATGGTGAACAGAGCATCTTTAGTCTGAGAAAGAAAGAGTTGGCGAAAGAAAAATGACAACAAACGAACAATCTTCAACAGAATGCTGGATAAACAACGTCATGGTGGAGCTATGCTATGTGACTCTAGAGCTGCAGTGGTTAGAAACAAAACACACATGCCATCAATCAGCCAACGTCCAGCCCTTTGACCAGCACAAACACACACACTCCACCCGTGAAGCAAGCCCAGGAGGGTGGTGTCAACAGTTCAGAAAATTGGTGTCAAAATGCGTTTAAAAGGGCAGAATGCTAGTTTATCTGAATGCTTAAATTATTAAATTACACCTTAAAATGTTTACCTGTAGTGAATTACCTGTGATGTTAAAAGCTTTGTCTATCCATCAACATTTTGGAAAGTAAAAAAGCCCTTTTTTACAGCTTGACTTTGGTCATACATCTTTCAGTGTATCCAGTGGGTTTTAAATGGTTTCCATATGGCATTGTTATGTTTCTTTTCTCAATAAACAGTGACTATGTAATCTTTGCATCCATCAGAAAGTTAACCATTTACTGGTGGAGTTTCCTCCAAGAAAATTACATTTCAGTCTGCATTAGTTTGATTTTCTCTGTCAGATTTACATGAAATTTGTTTTGAATTAGTTTTGGCTGCTTGCTGATGATTCAGGGATATACCTTTTAAATACTTAATCATACTGTATCAATTTTAGCTATGAAACTTGACTCCAGACACTTAAGATGTCAAGTATACTGTAAAGAAATTTTCTATTCTGGCATGCCACATATGGGGGTTACACAGGGTCACTGTAGAGATAATGTTAAGTCTTAGATTGTTACGGAGACAGACTTCTTCTCCTTGAGATACAGATACATACAGCTGTATGTTTGTATTTAGGAAAGCAGGCACCATTCTGATCATTACTATGATAACCAAGGTCAAAAGATGGGTTGTGTCACTTGACACAACAGATAGGTACAGTATGAGAGGTAGAACCTCTACAGAGTCAGATAACAATGTTGGACCACTAAAAGGATAAACATATTTCCTTGTTTGCAGATGATCAACCAAAATCTTGTACCGAGGTAACAGAGGTCAGAGGTTAGGGCTGTCTTACTCCCTTGACACAACAGATAGGTACATAACATAGAAGCCTCTACAGTGTCAGATAACAATGTCGGACCACTAAAGGTAAACATATTTTCTTGTTTGAAGACTAAGGGCTGACTTATATGCCTTATACTGTAGATGTATTGAGTAAATGGTCACATTTAGGGACATACAATAGTGTTGTGAGGACAAGCCAGAGAGAGCTGAGGGGGCATCATGTCATGACAAGCGTAATGATAAATCCATTCTCCTTGGCCAAGCTTCAATAAACCTTTCAGCATAAGACATCTTGGACTCCTGTGCACTTTCTCTCCACTGACCACTGATGAAGTCAGTGAAAGTTGGATTATTACTCAGCATTTGTCTCTCTTGACGGCCTTCTACTTTGCGTGCATGTAAGGAAATAGGCAAAAAGCACAAAAGCACGCCGACTCAAAAACGTCTTCCCACTTTTTTGTTCTGGAGCTTCACAGTCTTAGCATCTCTGCAGCCCAACGCGTGGGTGTGAGATATAATTTGATGCTGAGGGGTTTATAGATGTCTATATGAGCTGTATACAGCAGAGGTCAGAACCACACATTGACCCACACTGAAACCCTCTATTGTGGAGCCACATCAAAACACACTTGTTGTTCTGTTCCTACAGCCCGCTGGGGGTTGGTGATGGGTGGGGGGATGGATCAAGGGGTCGAGGTTGCCGTTGTCTAGAAATTTCCATTACCCCATAGACACTGACCTTCCTCCCTCACAGCGCAGCCTTGTACTTTTCTTTCTAACTGAAAATCTGTTTTTCAGTTTTACTTCTCCTTTTCTGTTTCTGTACTCTCTGCTCATGGCAGCTGCAGGGATCAACTCAGAGTTTGGCCGAGGGGGATTATCGTGCTATTGCAGATGGAGTAAAAGGTCTGATATTGATATTCCAGTGTGGGAGTGAGGAGGTGGAGTGTCAGATTTCTGATCCAATACAGCCATTGAGATTCTGCTTAAAAAACAGGGTAACTTGCTTTGCATGGGAAGCAAGATTATCAGATTTCCTCTGACACACTCAGGAAAAGTAAGAATGAGATGACCGGTACTTCTTTTAGGTAAGGCATTAATGTGAAAATACGCCAAACTTATCTGCCTAAATCCCAAATTGATTTTGCAGCAGATGAAAGTGTCCGTCAGACTGGTGCAGTTAAGTCAGGTACAGTTTGAACCTTCACATAAAAAACTAAGCAGTGGGAACAAATCAACAGGAAGTTATAAATCAAAAGTTAAAGGACCACACCTTTAGTTTTGTCAGCCTAGTAACCACTACCGGCATACACTTCACATTAATGACAAGTGAATGCATTTTTGTCTGCTGTTCCCATTGGCTTCAGTCAAGCGGTGACCTCCTGGGCTAAAAAAAAAATCCTCAAACATCCACTTGAGGCTGGCTCCAGAAGTGAGTCAGTCTCCATAAGTCCCCATGTTAAAATGTCCAACTTCACAGCAGAAATAAACATGTTTACAGCCTGGTACAAAAAACAGTTTTGGTCTCTATAGCTAATTTCCCACTGCCACTGTTGGCTACCCACAATCCACCTCTTTGCTCATTTTTGGCTTGGAGCTAAGAGGGCCAAGACGGTGACGGCCAAAACCAACCAAACTTTGAGCTTTACAATGGCTCCTCACAAACCTATGGGTGATGTCACAGAGACTACGTCCATGTTTTATACAGTCTATGATTTCAGTCCATCAGAGGCTTTACATAGTTAATGCATTATAGTGAAACATACAATGTACCCACAGTTTTTTGGGTGGAATTTTTAACTTTTGAGTTACAGATAACGAACAGTTTTCTGGTATGTTTTATTCTGTTAACTACTAATACTGTAAAGTTTACAATAATCCTAAAAGCCATAGTCTCTCAAAGAGACATTTGATTTAATCCATCACAATGAGGTTTGACAAACTCATCTCAGCTGAACATCTGCTTTTTAACCCCATATCCCATATTTATTTGCAGATGGAGTTTTGCCCAGAACCCCCAACCACTGATGAAGACCTCTAGATGCAGTAGAAAGATCTGTAAAAACCTGGTAAGTGGACATTTATCAAGAACTTTCATGCACAACATTCTGTGTGCTTAGTGATGCAGTAAAAGGCAGCTCTTATTTTAAAAACTGCTCTGACATCTGACACTTGGGATTAAATGCAACAAGCCACCAAATCCTCTTTATTTCTGTTAAAGTTTGGTTGTTTATCTTTGGGGATTGGGGTCTTGCCTCAAATCTCAAATGAGCTTCCCACAAGATCATCTGCACAGGAAACATCTAAATCTTAAACTTGGAGCAAAACTATAATTTTGACTACAGATATGTGTAAAAAAAACAAGTCTTTTGTTCCTGCAAGTTAGATTTTAAAATCAATTTAAGTGATCTGAAACTAGTAACTGCTTTAAAGGGAGACTGTCAGGGAACTCTCAACCTATAAACCCATGATATAGCAAGTAAACAAGATTTTCAGGAAGTAGGCTTGATGTGTAAAAATACCCAATCTGTGCTCACAGACTGCATTTGATGTCACCTCACAGGATATTTAGATTGTTAAACAATTGGTAACACATTCCTGCAGCTTTAACATCACAACGGTATTCTAGATATCCGTTGATTGTGCCGCCTTACCTGTCTGATCTTAGTCCCCAGCATGGAGGCGCTGGTGTCGATCACAAACACCACGTTCTTGGGCACAACGGGCAGATCTTTGGGGGCAAAGTAGTGGACGAAATGTCCATTTAAAACCTGGGAAAAGAAAGAACACAAGAATAGACATGCAACAGGCGGTGAGATCGGTTGCAGTAGTTGTGTGCGATCGTCAAAAACTTTGTGTGGTTCTGAAGACAGACAGAAGATTTGGCAGCGGCGTGGTTGTGGTGGCAGGAAACCAGAGAAATGAATGACTAACAGGTGGGTGGATGAGTGTGTGTGTTCAGTTGGATGGGAAATTAGTGTGCACACAGAAAAAATGAGAACTATTTTTATGCTCTCTCACAGCCTGCTTTGCTGTTTTGTTTTTTTTTATCAATACTGTTGCTCATGTTCGTGTTTATTATGCACGTCAAAGTTGATCACCTGAATGTCTCCGATGCCCATGTCTCTCTGCACATCGTAGCGGATCACAAAGTCTCCCAGGAGGCCGCTGGTGGTGATCTTGGCCTGTTGGACGATGTTGGGGCTGAAGGTGATCTTGCAGATGTTCTTTTCGTTCTTGATCACAGTGGTCACGGGAGGCTCGAGCTTGGCTGACGCACAAAGACAAAGAAGTGTGTTTGTATTTTAACTGGCTCCAGTACAAAAGCATGAAATCAACGTGACCGTGACCTTTAAACGGGTGTTACAGTGGCTAAAGTAATAAAGTATACGTGCAAACCTGGTATCTTGGGTGCATTAGGCCCAGCTGCACTGTTGGCAGCAGCAGTGCTCTTTCCGTTGCGAAGCGGCAGCACCTCGAGGTCCGTGATGGGCGAGTGGTCGACGATGGTGACGTCCAGGCTCAGGCGGCTGACAAGCTGCAAAGGTCGCAGACTGGTCATGTGTTCGTAGTATCCAAGCCGCCGCTGAAGAAGCTCCTCATAGGTCAGCAGGAAGACGGCCCGGTTCCGGCCCGGGATGTTGGCCGCCATCCTGAACACTTCCACCTCTGGCTCAGGACTTAAGAGGGGAGGAGTGGGGTGGAGACGGTGTGAGAAAAGGTCACTTCCATGCCAGTGGTGGTAAAGTCATTTTAATCCAGTTGTGATTGAATGGGAAGACTATGACGTTAATGTCAGTTCTACAGCGTAGTTTAGGATTATGTCATGTGGGTGGCGTTCAAATTATTCAAGTTGGTACAGTACATGTACATGTACAAGTACATGTTGGTTCTCATTTGTTTCAACTGCAACAAGTGACACCACGTACTGTGTTGCTGTCGCAAATGCTCCAAGAGCATCCAAACCATGATCTCCTCCTAAAACTAACCAAGTAGCAGACAGACAGGAAGTCAGAAAGTATTGAGAGGTGAACTAACACATTGCTAGTTTTGGTCTTTTCACAAGATTTATTGACTGTTGGATATAGACTAGATTGATCTCTACTTTTAAGTGCCTTTTTCCTTAAACTGGCAAACCATGTTTTCATCTTTCTTGATTGGGAAGCAGCAACCTGCGTAATTCTTATTTTTCTTTCAAAGTACGTGCAAACAATTAAGTTTGTGTAATGGACAATTCTCTCTACATCTCTATAATCTTTCAATTTACTCTAATAGTGAAGGCTTTGTTTGTTGGAAAACATGTTTATGACCACCAGATGGCACTAAAGTCCAAAAATATTCAAATCCCACACATACAGTCTGCTTCTTATCATCGTTTTTTTAGTTTTAATTTTCTATTTTCCATGCAACCATTGACTTCTGTGCTACGAACATCATATATTATGAGGAATGTCAGTATCAAAAGTCTCTATAGTGTGATTTGGGAACTATTTGTAGTACTTTAAATTTAAGATTTAAGATCGGTTTGATTAATGGTTGTATATTGATTCCTGACAGTGGCCGATCAGGTTTATTATCAGCTAATCGTATTCAGTTTATAACGGTAGTATGCTGTAAATGTTTGCTTTTTGTGTGTCCGAGTGATACTTCTTATTGTGCTTCGCATTGCCCGCCTCTTGACCAGTGAAATTACTCGGTTGGAACTAAACATTCAAACATTGAAGACTCGTCTTTGCTTTCTTTAGTTACAAAAAAGGTTAAACTGAACTGAATTCAAAAGAGTAGCAGCTGTCAACATAAAAACACATAAAATACAGACGTGTAAAGGGAAGAGATGGAGTGAAAGAGGTGGAGCGGTGAGCCAAACAGTCCAAGTGGTGATATCATGAATATGAAAGTCCTGCCTCTGTCTAATCTCACATCTTCCAGTTCCTTCCTTCCCTTCCTTCCCTTCCTCCTCTGCTCTGTCCTTCACAACGGAGCCATTGAATCACCAAATCTCAACTCAAGGAAATGTCATTTTTTTCGCATGACATCTGATGTCACTTCTTCCATATGTCACTTTTTATATGACAATCCTTCGACTCTCTGGAGGAATGATCTTATCCAGACTTCGCTCTGCACACACACACACACACACACACACACATGCATGCATACATAGAGAGAACACACACTCACTCTTTGTGGCCGCCCAGTTGTGGTAAAAGAGGTTTTAGTGGGGATATTATCAAATCTCTGTTTGCAAAATAGGAACATTAGAGGTTGTGAGCGCTGCTGTGTAATTAGGAGGAGACGCCAGACCATAGGAGTGACCACACACACACTCTCGGGTTTGTCTTACCTTGCATCACCTGACTCTTTGTTCTTGGGCTTGCCGTTCTCCTGTTTGACCCTCTTCTCCTTCGGCCTGACCTCGCTCTGGTAGACACGCCCTCCGATGATCCTGGTTCACAGGGTCAAAAGGTGGGAGGATTAGAGCGGCGCTCATGTTCAGGACCACCTATTGTCGACTGGGTTTTTTTTTTTCTCAGACAAAAGGCCGAATTTGTTGGACAAAATCCTGTCGTTGCCTGTTTATGGGTGACAGTCCTGCACATGAATGAACTCTGCTCACTGTGTGTGTGCGTGTGTTAACGGCAGTGTAAAAGTTTACTTGCCAACATCTCCATGGAAACAGACGCATCATTAATCCTTCCAGCCTTTAAATCCTGTTTCTTTCATGAAATACCTTCAGAAAACATACAAATCTGCTTAGATTGACCCGTTTCTGAGGTCAAACTGGGTGCGATGATTGACAGGATGATGTTATTAGTTGGTGGTTTGGTTGTGAAAAGATATCTTGAGGTAAGTTTGGTGCTAAATGTTCCGCTGATAAGATATTTTAGTTTATATGAGACTTCCAAAAGACGTCTGGATTCATCACTCGATCTCTGATTTCCATTTTAATGATAAAGTATTCAGTAATTACTTATTTGAACTTGTCAAACCTCACTGATAACAACAGTTATTGGTTATACTGACATGAATTAGAATGAGCATCTGAATGGGAACCCATTTGAAGAGTAGTTGGAGAGCAGTGGTTCCCAACCTGGAGGTCAGGCCTCTTCTAGGGAAGACTGTTTCCTTTTACCTCCTTCAAATGAAACAATCCAAGAAGGTAAGATTGCTCCGTTGGTCAACACTAAAGCCAAAGCCAGTGATGAAGGGTCACGAGTGGACAATGCTTCTTTTCAAGGGGTCGCAAGCTAAAAGGGTTGGAGATTACTATTGTGGAAGATTGTATCTTCGCTGTCCAGTGAAAACGTATTTCTTTGGCTCCTGTTTCAACAGGAGTTTGCATTTTACAATCAAGGTAGTAAACTGGAATACAAAGTTTCCAGATGACACTGTACACCCTTAAAAGTCAAAGTTCTAGTCAGAGCCTAAAGTTCTTCTCTTATGGTGACGACATTGGGGAACCTTTTTGTCAGTTCTGCAAGGAACCTTTTAACCATTGGTGCTTCAAAGAACCAGTTGCTACAAAGGGTCGACTTAAAGAACCAGTAATCAGTACTCCAAAGAACTTTTTAAAAAGAAAAAAATAAGATTATTAAACATAAAAAAGGTTCTTCAAAGCACCAAAGGTGCTGCAATTGAGGCGTAAAGGTTCCCCAAAGAACTTTAAATAGAAAAAAGGGGTTCTAAAGTATAAAAATGTTCTCCAGAGAACTTTTTAAGAACCAATTTTTCTTTGAGTCTGAGTAACTTCCATCCTCATCATGTTCTGATCGTCTATCAGGTGACCTGCGCGCCTCTTACATGGTGAAGTTGGAGACGTAGGCGTTAGCGGGGATCTGAAACTGGAAGACGCCCTCAGTGGCGGCGGAGTGCCGGTTGAGCATGGCGCAGTACACCGCTGTGAAGGCGTAACGGGAGATGATGGTAGTCTTGATGGAGAGTTCCTGGATGTGAGGTTTAGTCTCCTGCAAAAGTACACCACATTAAAACATCACTTGGATGTCCGGATCACTGTTTGCAAACGCCACTTTGGCACGATTTTACGCAGCTCTGCTGCGCGTATTGACAATCCTCCACTTTATGTCTGATTAGCCAAAATATCTCATTGCATGGAAACCTGAATTCAACATAGTTACAACAACCAAACTGAAGCAGATGATTTCGTTCCCATGAGGTGAGATCCAGTGTATTACAGATATATTCTGGCACATCTGCGCGCTTGGCGGACCTCCTGTGCGTCACGCCCAAAGAGCGCAAGTTTAGGATGACAAAATATGCTTTAAATAGGTCATGCATTCTAGGTCACTGACAAAAAGAACAGTTATTTAAATGTTTTTAAAATGTTTTCTTAACGCCAGGGAGGTCAGCTCACCATAAACTCCTAAAATCTGACAGATTAAAGAGTGTAAATATATCCGATGTGCCAAAAGACTTGATTTTAAATAAACAACTTCAGATTTCTATTTTTATATTTGCTTTTCATTAAAATTGTATTTTGAAATTTGGACATTTGGATTCAAACTTAACACACACCTCTAAATTTAAGGTATAAAACAAGATAAATATCCAAAGTATCTCCAGTAAACATGACTTTACCTTGGTTAGCATAGTTTTCACCTGCCGTGGGACTCTGCGTGGCGCCTGTGTGTACAAAAAAAAAAAAAAAAAGAGTCACATAAGGAAATCCAAACACCAGAATTCATCCCACAACACCTTTAAAAATATCTTACAATGTCTAAGTCAAAGTCTGCCAAGTCGGAATCATTTCCAAACTGGGATTCCTCCAGTTGCCCCAGTCCACCGGGACTGAAACATATGATGAGTAAAGTCAACAGCAGCATCATCTCAACAGCAGTCCTTCTCCGGTTCAACTCAAACAGATAACTGGGACATAATTTTCCAGCGCGCAGCGTCTCTGTCTGTCCACATCAAGAGTGTGACCGGACAGAGGAGTGACACGGTGCGCAGCAAAGAAAGAAAAAGTAACGCCCACTCAGCTGGAGGAGAGAGATGCAGTCAGTGTTTGCAGTCCCACTCCTCCTGGATGAGCTGCTGCTGCTGCTGCTGCTGCTGCTGCTGCTGCTGCTTCCTTCAGGGAATGTCGGGGTTTTTTGTAATCATGGGTTGACCCTAAAAAAATACAAATTTGAGGTACTTTTATACAAGTTTATACCTTTAATCCACATCTCAGAGGCTAATATTGCCCTTTTTACTCCACTACATTTGTCTGACGACTGTAGTTTCTTTTCAGATTACAATTTTTAATACTGTGCCTCTCATGTTAAAACCACATATCTCTAAATTTGGTGATTTTTAATTTAACTTAACTGAAGGATGAAGTTTACTTTCATGTCCTGCTTCTTACTAGAAATAAACTCTTTAAAAACTTTCTTGGATTAGCTGGAAAATACATCGTCACAAAGCTGAAAACTTGATCTTATAGACCATGATGCATTGCTTTAGACTACTTATTTACTTGTAGTGTAGTATTAGTACTGAGTACTTTTTCCACCTCTGTCAGTCTGTTGGAGCCAAGTGGCAACCTCTGTGGCTGTGAATGCAGAAGTGCCAAAAACTGCAGTTCCTCTTCTCGTCCACTTGAGGCTGGCTCCAGAAGTGAGTCAGTCTCCATAAGTCCCCATGTTAAAATGTCCAACTTCACAGCAGAAATAAACATGTTTACAGCCTGGTACAAAAAACAGTTTTGGTCTCTATAGCTAATTTCCCCGTTCATGACAACTGTACTGAGGGTGAATTTATATACAACTCACCTGTTCAGATTATATTAAGGCTTAAAGTTATGCAGGATTAAGAGCGTGGACACTTTGATTGACAGGTGGGTGGCTTTGAGCAACCGGGCGTCATTCAGCCCGCCTCCGGTCCACCTATGATCCACATCTTTGCTGATTTTTAGATTAGCCGTTCTTTATATACTGTCAGTGGTTGGAGTGAGCAGAGAGGAGGATTACATGCATACATACATTTGTTTTCTATTTTCATCACTTGTATTCACACCATTTTTTCAGTTCTGGCACAAAGTGAAGAAATCTGTCAGAGATTCTCCGTGGTACTCGATAATCACCACTTGGTGGCTGACATGAACTTTCCCCCCCATGTTTGATATTCTGTGTGATAATTAATTAGTTTGTTGGAGCTTGAATTACTTTATTTGTTAAATATTTGTCAAATACAGAATCAAGAATCAATAAAGAATACAGAACAACACAGAAGCTGAAGTTTACAAGGAGCACCTGAAGGCAGCATGCCACTGCCATTAACCATGACCTTCCATCAGCTGGCTGAAATCTGACCTCTGTTTCATAATCTGAAAAATAAAATAGCAAAGTTTACTTATAACCCCTGTTGTTCTAAACTGGATGTGACATAAATAAACAAAGGAAAATATATTTTAAGATACTTTTATATGATTATTTTATGAACTAATGTCACTAAAACACCTCAGGACTGTAATATTTTTGGGGAGTTATGATAATTAATTGCCTCTTTTTACATCAGTTTGTTGGCTACAGTGTAAAAAAACCCACAATTCTAATCTGATTCTTTCCTTAAAAATCTAATATGTTAAAATTTTTACTTTGGTGTTACAGTGTGAGTGAGGAGACAGAAAGGCTTCAGCATTTCAGCCTACTTTGGTGCCATCTTGTGGGCAATTTGGTGTCGTGCAACATTACACCTTTCCACCCAAAGTGAGGATATGTGTCATAAAAAGCCTTTTAAAAAACTCAATATAATATATTTGGTCAGTTTGTGACTTTTATATCAGAGTTGAAACAATTCGTCTTTTCTGTTGACGGTGGAGTCAGATCAGTCCTCTCCAGCCTGCCCACTCTGCAGGTCAAGTTTCAAAGTTTCCTTCTTCTCTCTGGGTTACATGAAACACAACAAATATTGACCGGGGGGCCGTGAGTCAATCAGTTCAGTGGATTTTAACCTTCAGTTTTTTTCAGCTCGGCTCTGTTTCTCCCCTGCAGAAGGATCTCATCTGTCTCCCAGCGTTGTGTTTTTTTTTTTTTTATATGTGTGTTTTTTATATGTGTGTTTGAGCCCAAAGGCCTGGAAACATGAGGCGTCTGCTGCTGCTTCTTCTCGGGCTCCTGGTCCTCCAACAGGGCCGCTGCTTTGAGTTTGTGATAGATGGAGAATGGGAGGAAGAGACGGTGAGTTTGGACACTGTTAACGGGGACAAACACAGATGGTTTGTGCAACTTTTTATTTACACGATCGAGTTTAACCAACTGTTCAGACTGATCAGGATCAAACTAGTCGTGATTTATAAATGTCAAGACAGCCAAAATGTACATTTATATCCTAGATTCTGCTTCTCTTGGTGCTTATTTGACTTTTTAAGGGATTTTATAGGAGAAAATTGAGAAAAATTCAATTCAAAGAGACAAAAACAAACACTTTTTCTCATGCTGGAAATAATGCAAGAGCAACAACATTGCACTGTATATTGATCTTTTTTGTGTATACATACATTAAAACCTTTTTATAGCAGAAGTCATCTCAGAAGTTTGTCTAAATGTGCTCAAAATTGCGTGAAAAATTCAAGTTGTTGCAAAAACTGTTCAGATTTTATATCTTGCAAAGCAAATTATGCTTCACGATTTTTATTATAACAAACTTTCTCTTGCATATATTAGTTTGTTTTTGACCTTTGACCTTTAAAACTCACTCACAAACTCACAAACGAGTCATATTTTATCTCCGACGTGTCTCTAAATGTGAGTTAAATCGTGACAAAGAACTTTTTTTCTTGAATTGTCCAAGAAGGAAATCTTGAAAATCTCATTTTTTTCTGCCTGCAGTCACATCTACAGGATCATCGGGAGAGACACAAGGTGAGATCTTCTTCTTACAAACAAACCAACTTTTCATATTTACACACACGTCTGATTGTAAAATACAGAGTACAAACTGTGGGTTCACTTCCCTCACTGATGTTGCAATCGTGCATTCGTGGAATGCATCTTACTGATTGCACAAAAATCAACCAAACTGACTAGGATCCTGATTATAAACCTGTCTTAATAACAACAGTTTGTGATTTATAATCTTCTCTGAGAGTTGATTAAGACTTGTGTGTGTGTTTCAGAGAGCGATATTGACCAGCGAGGAGCAGGACGACTTTGAGGTACGACTCTCCGCTTGTTGTCCGAAGCCTCTCCACTGTGACAGAGTTTAACCTTATCTAATAGTCAATATGCTGCTGTTTGAAGAGATTCCCATGACTGACGGGTTATTGACTTTGTTCTTGTTAATGCTGCTCTGTCTGATCTCAAAGTATGACGAGTTTTCTGATTTAAATTTGACTCAAAGGACTCCATGGAGCAGCCATACTTGATGCATATCCATGCTTTAAATCTGAGTCAGACTTGTGTCAGATCACAAGACCAGGTCCAAAAAGATTTAAGACCAACTGAGTTGTAATCAAGACTAAGACAATCCGTTGAACTGTGTAAATTCCTTTCGACAACCCATCTTGATACCCAGATCTTCCTTATTTCAATTGTCTGCACACAGGCCATCCGTGGAGATGACATCACCGTCAAGAGCTACAAGGTGGAGAGCCGGATCACGTCACGCTTCGCCCACACCACCGTCAGGAGTTCGGTGATCAACTCGGGCTCTAAAGCCCAGAGCATCGGCTTCAACGTCCAGATCCCCAAACGAGCTTTCATCACCAACTTCACCATGTGAGCCCCACACGATCCAAACACTCTTCTTATAAACAGAGCTCCTTCTAGAGGTTTAACGTCACTTCTTTCATTGCAGGAATGTGAACGGGATAACATTCATAGGCTCGGTGAAGGAGAAGACGGTAGCCAGGAACCTGTACGCCCAGGCCAGAGCCAGAGGCAAGGCAGCAGGCATCGTGAGGTACCGGACCGGCCTCTTGGATTTCAATCCTCTGTAGAGCTCAGTATCGTCATACAGACTGAAATGTTTCTGCTTTGCAGGGCTAATTCCCAGGACATGGAGACCTTTAAGACAGAAGTCCACGTCCCTCCTGGCAGCAACATTGAGTTTGAGCTCCACTACCAGGAGATGATGCACAGGAAGCTGGGTTTCTACGAGCACTCACTGTACCTGCAGCCTGGGAGGCTGGTGCCACAGTTCCAGGTAAGAATATTACAACTTATGGGTACTTTTGCACGCCTGTATGTGTTCTTGCAATCGTCCCTAACGTGGTCTCTCTTCAGGTGGATGTGTACATCTTTGAGCCGAAGGGCATTTCCATGGTAGAAACGCCGAACTCCCTTGGAGCGCAGTTTACAGAGACGATCAGAATTACAAAAACCAAAGACAAGGTAAGACTGGAAAACAGTTCCTCTGCCAAGGCTGGACAACTCTCTGAATTGTTCTTTTAGTAATATCAAGGTGCACATAGCTGTTGGGATGATGGTGCCATGATTGTTGGAGAGATCTTGAATCCTGTGCAGAAATATTAGAACTTTGTCACAACCACTGAGTTATGGATTCATATTTGTAAATCGAGCATGAATCTCCACCCACGAATAAATCGCTCATGTTGCTGTAGTGCCAACTACGGTTGCAAAATTCTGGGAATTTTCAAAGTTGGAAACTTTCCATGAGAATTAATGGGAATTTATGGGAATAAACGGGAATACGCCGGAACCTGGGATATGATACATTTGGTTTAAATTACCCCCAATTTCCAGGTAATTCCCATAAAATTCCATAATTCCCATATAGTTTCCGATTTGGAATTCCCAAAATTCCCAAGCTTAACTTCCCATGGAAAGTTTCCAGAAATGTACCCAAAACTTCCCACCACTTTGCAACCCCTAGTGCCAACCGCACAGTTAAATGCAGTCGAACACATCCGTTGTTTAAATTTAGCTTTGCTTTTGCAGCAAATTATGACAATTTATAGTGAGATCCAGTGAGCTGTGCCCTCAAGAATTAGGTCACCAATGATGGGAATATCACAAAACCTCCCCAACACACGTCACATGTATTGATTGGTATTTTTATATTTGATTGTTGCAACATAATCATCTCATCCTCTTTAATTCATGACCAAAATCTTCATCTTTTTGAGATATTGTGAAACATAAAGAACGAAACCCCCCAATAATAATAACAATAATAGGAATAATTTCTTTTTATGTGCTGGCAGGCGTCTATCCGTTTGTATGATACACTGTGTGTCTGTGTCCTCAGGCTCACATTGTCTTCAAGCCCAACCTACAGCAGCAGAGAAAGTGTGAGAACTGCACAGGAAGTGCCATAGACGGCGTGTTTACTGTCAAATATGACGTGAACAGGGACAGCAATGCCGGGGAACTCCAGGTATCACACACTCTCATCCAAGTGTTCACTAATTAAATGTTTTTGAGATGATCCTCCAAGCCTCCGCTGTTTCTTTTCAGGTCTCCGACGGCCATTTTGTCCAGTTCTTCGCTCCTTCCAACCTCTCACCTCTTCCTAAAAACATCGTGTTTGTCATTGACGTCAGTGGATCCATGTGGGGAGTCAAGATGAAGCAAGTAAGTTGTTTTTTGCACTTTGATCCCTCCAACAAATCCTCTAACTCCCTGCTTAGTCTTCACCCCTTCTTTGTGCCACCTTGTGGTCATTGTGCAGAATGCATTAAACTCCAAACTTCTCTGACAGACGGTGGAGGCCATGCAGGCTATTTTGGATGACCTGACCATAGATGATCACTTCAGCATCATCGACTTCAACCACAATGTGCGCTGCTGGAGCGAGGAGCTTGTCCCCGGCTCTTCCATTCAGATCTCAGACGCCAAGAGATACATCCAGAACATCAAACCCAACGGAGGTATGTGAGAACATGATTCTTTGATCAAGTAGGAGGCTTTCTGATTGCTCTGATTACTTGTAAACATAAATATCTGTCTGTTAATTGGCCCCAGGTACCAACATTAATGAGGCGCTGATGAGAGCAGTTCAGATGCTGATAAAGGCGGCAAATCAGGGGCTCATCGACCCTCGTTCGGTCTCCATGATCATTCTGGTGTCTGATGGAGACCCTACTGTGGGTAAGACTGATCGACTCACCTGTAGTTAAAACAGTTTTTGATACAAAGCAGCTCTTCGTCCATTGATACGCCGTCTTCCGTGATTTTCTGTAGGCGAGATCAAGCTTAGCACCATCCAGAAGAACGTGAAGCGGGTGATGAGGGAGGAGTTTTCTCTCTTCTCGCTGGGCATTGGCTTCGACGTGGACTATGACTTCTTGGAACGTATCGCCATGGAGAACAGGGGCATGGCTCAGAGGATCTATGCCAACCATGACGCCGCTGAGCAACTCCGGGTACAACAACTTCGAGGAAAACTTTTCCACTTGTCCTCACTCCCTCTAAACTCGACCAAAAAACCTGAAACATCTTTGATTAAGCTCCTTACTCACTTCTTCCTATCCCATTGCAGACGTTTTACAGCCAGGTCTCCTCTCCTCTGCTGAGGAGGATCACCATCCAGTTCCCAGACGACTCTGTGTCCGACGTCACGCAGAACCGCTTTGACAAATACTTCAGCGGCTCCGAGCTGGTGGTGGCCGGGAAGGTGCTGCCGTCCGATAGCAACATCCTGACCAGCTACACCACCGCGTCTGCTGTGAGTATCATGAACACAACCATGCATTTACAACATGTCACTGCACCTGTGAGAATTTTCCACTCAATACCCCAACACGGAGGTCTAGATCTAGCAGAAAAAACACTGTTATGATGCACAAATTTCAATTTTTGGGTAAAATACAAGATAGTTTTACGTCTTCAAGTCACTGATTATTATTCAAAACTAGCAATCTGAGAGATTTAGAGTTGAAAATCACCTTTGAGTCTTTAGAATACACTGTCCGAATTCATGCACTTTGGCTGGTTTTTGAAAATTACGATGGAAAAACACACCCAAAACTATGCCCCGGTTCTCCACCTTCATCGTTCTCTTGATTTTGGAGTCACGTTGGTAGAGATATGAATCACATGAACGCACAATCAGAAGTTGAGTGTTCAAGGCCACGGTTGACGTGTCCTCTGTCCCATTCCCGTCTCGCAGTCCCGTCTGGATATCACCCTGGAGACGGAGGCCGACACCACGGAGTTGGACACGGAGCTGATTAAGCAGGAGCACTCGTTCCACGGTTTCGCCAGACAAATGTGGGCCTACATCACCGTCAAACAGCTGATCGCAGAGAGGTGAGAGGCTTGAGAGTATGCAGGGTGACTGAGAAGGTTCGTAAGAAAATCTTGTGATGGGTTACGGTAAGAAAGTTGAAAATGAATGCAAATAAATGAGCTTGAAGTGTCTTTTTAAACTTGTGTTAAACTGCCAGTATTTGACCTCTGCAGTGTGGCTCTCTTACAGGGCTCTCGCTCCAACAGCTGCCAAAAAGAGGAAGATCACCCAGCGGATCATGGCGCTGGCCGTGGAGCATCAGTTCGTCACTCCTCTCACGGCTCTGCTGGTGGAGAGCGAGGACGCCACAGAGAGGCTGCTGGCCGACTCCCCAAAGGACCCAAAACATGGCTGCTGCTCAGGTGCCTGACAGGAGATAAACCTGATGTTTTGATGGTGTTTGGTTTGAATTTAAAGGACAGAAATAATAAATAATAAATTAGTGTTCTTAATGACTAAATTGGGTTACCTTCATACTACAGGAATAGGAGTAGGAGGAGGAGGAGGCCCCAATGGTGTGGCTCCAGTCCGTGTTGTCTACCAGCCTCCACCCTGGGTTCAAATGACCACTACGCCACCCCCAAGTCAGGTGGAGAAGGGTCCGGAGGAGTGGGCCCTGCCTCAACAGGTTACCTTAGGTAAGACACACACATACATACTTCGGATGACGTCCTTAAAATCACGAAAACCCTTCCAGCTGCTGTGTGAAATGTGAACGGTACTCAATGTGTAACGAGCTCAGTGTTTCTCACTCAGTGGATAACGACCCTCACTTCATCGTCCACCTGCCCAGAAGTAACATGGACGTCTGCTTCAACATCGACTCCAAACCCGGGCACATTCTGAACCTGGTGTCTGACAGTGGAACAGGTACTAGACGGACTATCAAAAGCATTAAAAATACTGCTGCATTTTAAGGCGTTTGTTTAATTATGGTAAACGAACAAGACCCCTGAAGTTAATTATGGAAACCTGCAAAGGTCACAACCTGTTGAGGGTTTCAATTATAAAGGAAAAGTTCAATATTTTAGGAAATAAACTTATTTACTACCAAACTACTAACCAAACATCCTACCAGCTGACTGAAGGATCGCCAAAACTACCAATCAATGTAGCAACTAAACTTCATATCTACAGATGTACCAACATATGGACTACCAACCAAACAACCAACCAACCAACCAACCAACCAACCAACCATTAGTGTTGTACCAAACTTACATGTTGGAACTATTTCTTGACAAATAACAGCCGGGTTCAGAGACTGTGTGCAACTTCCTGAAGTGTTCCCTTCACAGTGAGTTTGCCAGGTTTGGTTGCTGGGACTTATGGCCATGAGTGGTTGTTATTGTGGTTATAGTGGTTGTTTGTAATTAACGTAAATGTACAAACGAGGTATCAATCTTCTGATCTATCTCATGGCAAAAAAGTGCATTTCCCAAAATGAAGAATTATTTCTTTGATGAAAATGATTATGTGTGACAGACTGTTTGTTTGGTGTCTTCTAACTCTCAGCTTAGCCTAACCCGACACTGACTTTCTACACTTTTCACGTTCTGAACTTCACTTGACATTCAGACTGTCCAAATAAAGTGTTACCTTGTATTTGACGGGTTAAACATCATGTTTTACTCTCTCTCCTGTCCTAAAGGTCTGGTGGTGAACGGTCAGTTGATTGGCTCCAAGAAGATGCACAAAAACAAACTGAACACGTACTTCGGCACCATCTCGATCTACTACCAGCCCGATGGAGTCAGCGTGACCGTCAGCACTGACAACATCATCATGACAGACGGCAGGAACAACCACTCCTTCACGTGGGGGTCCACGGCTGAGATCACACAGGACGGGTAACCGCCACACCGTTAATTATAACGTCTGCCTTGCTGCATTGACGTCAGGGTCATTTTATCTCACGTTGTCATGTTTCTGTGTTTCAGCATGAGGATTTCCATCAGGAAGAACTCTCACGTGTCCGTCATAATAAATGATAACATTCAGGTGATGGTGCTGCTTCACCGCGTGTGGAAGAAACACCCAGTCAGTGTTGACTTCCTCGGCATCTACATGGCCGACAACAACCAGTACTCCCCTCTGGTCCACGGACTCATAGGTACTCTCTAATCTGCTCCTCACCGAGCTTTGGTATAAGTACAGAGTTTATAGTCAGACCTCGAGTCTCAGACTGTAGAAAAACACGGATTCAGTCAAAACACACATTTGAAAAAGTCAAATTAGCTATTGAGATGATCACTAATGGTTAAAAAAGTTCTGACTTTATATTTCAAGACAGTATTTTTTAAACCAACGTCAATGTAGTTGAATTTTTGGAGTCGGCATCTAGTGGCCATTAGCGGTAATGCATCTTAAAAGCATATTTATCTTTAAACTTTTAAGAATTGTTACTTTTTTTTTTTTGCTCTCCAAAAATGGAGAATAAGAAACATTTATCAAGAAACTTACTCCACTTACAGCAAAGTGTCAGAGTAACCTTTAAGAGCAACCCATCAACCAATCAGACACAAGGATTTACCCTACACCTGCCCCATTGTTCATTCATTTAAAGAAAAATTCTTCGATTCTTTGGTGACATGTTATTCTGCAAAACTATATATGACTTTATTATTCATAAAAATTTTATCTGTAATATCTCGAGGGCTTCAATCAGACAAATAATCGTTTTAATTCTGTGTCAAATTAGGACTTAAATATTAGGTTTAAAGGTTTAATTGACCCCAAACATGGATCTTATTTCAGCCTGTAAGGTAGAGTGCCTAACTTTTAAGACTTAACCAGCATCAGAAGCAATTAATGTGAAATAAACATGTTTGTGTTCAGCAGTTGTTCAGCAAACTGAAGTTTGAGTGTTTAATATTTTGAAATATGACGATTGTCTGACCTTCAAGTTTACAGTTCTCATGCAGTTGCACTCGTTAGAGTGTGGAAGATGCTCTTTTAACCAGGATTTAAGTGATGGTTGATGTTTTTCCCTGGAAACTATCCGCTGAAATAGTTTTGTGATGACAAGGACGACATTTATTCATTTTAATTACAAACTAACCCACAGTGTAACCCCACACTGATCCTTTTTAAGTGTTTGATTTGAACCTGAAAATGTGTGTGTGACCCCCTCAGGGCAGTTTTCCAGAGAGCCTGAGGTGAGAGTGTACGACGTCCACGAAGGAGTCGACCCTCTGAAGAAGGAGGCCACCATGGAGGTGAAGGGCAACACGCTGCAGGTCACCAGGTACGTCTCAGCATTAACGTCTGATATGAAACTGATTTCTAAACACACCTGTTTCATATTAAAACTGTGTGTGTGTTTTAGGGGCTGGCAGAAGGACTACAGGCACGATAAGAAGCGTGGCTCAAACGTCTACTGCTGGTTCATACACAACAGCGGGAAGGGCTTCATCGACGGCCACTACACCGACTACATCGTCCCGAATCTTAACAGCTTTCTCTGGATGCTCTGAGCAGCCAGAGACGCGTTCAAGTACCCTGTGCTGCTATTAAATCTCGGTTGTAAAGAGGTGAAGACGTGTGCAAGATGTCGACATTTCCTGATTATAAACGTTTGTTTTAGACACCAGAAGTCACATTTGCTGAATTTATTTGGAGAAAATTGTTCAACTTGTACATCAATACAAAATAAAACCAAAAACAAATTGAATACATTGTTCTCTGTGATAGCGCGCTGGCATTGCATTGTGGGATATATCTGTGTATATATATGTGTGTATGTACAGGTGAATCTCGGGAAAGTAACTCTGACACAGTAGAGTCCCTCAGCCTGAGCGGGCGCCTGAGGTTAAAGACCAGGGGAAGGTTGTTGGTTCAGGCCAGTTTTGAGAAATCCTCATAGGCGATGTCGACTCTCTTCCCCTTCTGCTGACCCTGAAGACGACAAAGGAAGACACTTTAATGAGACATTACACCCTCAAAGTCATAGTATTTCTATTTATTTATCTACTTTGGAGCCACTTTGGTGAATACGTTGTATTTAGCTCAACCACCACTGATTTAGACTCAGTGATTAAAGGGTAGGTTCGCCTAAATTACCTAAACACACATTTTAGGCGTCTATCTGTGCACGTAGTTTTGGTTTATTGGCCCTGGTTGTGTTTATGTTGGAGTGTGTCCCCTTTTGCTCTGGATAAACAGACCTCGCTGTGAAAGATGTGGATTATTGATTTTTGTTACTTTTAGTTGGTAAAAAAAAGTTATTTAAAAGAAAGACTGTTGTGCATTACTCAAACCAGACAGGGAAACTGTCGTTGGAACTTTAAGGTCAACAAATAAAATCAGAGACTTTTATATTAAAACCCATTGACTGTGTATAAAGATGGACGGCATGATAGTTCCCCAAAAGTGAAGCCAGAACGTCACGATCGCCCCCTGGTGGCTGGCTGCAGTAAAGGTCATAAACCCTGCTGCCTCCATGTAAACAGAGGAGACATGGAAAAACTTTAAAGAGAGTTTGGTTGGTTTTAATGAATACTTTGATGCTTTAAAAAGAGTTTTTTTACATCATGATTGACAGCTGAGATCTGCTCGCGATTGAGCCGGGGGGCAGGACCTCGATATCGTGGCTCCAACCGTGATCGCTACTGCGGAAACTCCAACTGATGACACCGGCGCAAGACGGCAGAGGCCGTAACCCGTGAAGCCAAAACTATCTGCACAGCGAGATATCTCTGACGGAGGGTCTTGATATAGTTTTCAACCAACGGAAAGCAGCCAGAAAACATATTTAATATTCAGTTTACAGATGTACATGTACTCACAGAGTCGAGTGTGAGTGTCGCGGTGAAGTTTTTCACGTCTATTCCCTCCAGCACAGCCTCCGTGTCTCTGTACGGACCGTTCAGGATCAGAACACGTTTACCTGCAGGAAGTTTGACAAGAAGATGCTGAGGATAGAAAAAAAACCCAGCTGAGGTACGTGATGTTTCCACCTCAGGTCATTAGAGGGTTAAAGGGTTCTGGAGGTTTACCTGGTGCAGGTATCACCGTCTCCACGTGGTTCTGGTCCAGTTTCAGTTTGTCTCCGGAGTCGACCATCTTCACCACCGCTCCGTATTTATCTCGCACCTCCTACAACGTAAAAAAAAGGGATCCACAGATGTTAGCGACGCGCGTTCTTCTCCGCACACAAACATCACACTCTCATCCAAAGAGCGTCGTTACCGTGACGATCGCCTTCTTCTTGTGGTACTTCTCTCCCAGTCTCTTGGTGACGACTTTGACCACGATGTTGGGCTGCAGCCAGTAATCCGTCCTGACCGCGTCCTGCTTCTTCTTCTTCTTCTCCTCCATCTGAACAACAAAAAGCATCACAGCTCCTTTCAGCTACACCCAGCTGGAACAAATACAAACTCATATTAAAGAAGAAGAAACATCTCCTCTACCTCGATGATCTCCTCCAGAGCAGATTTCTTCTTCTTCTCCGACCTGGAGTCTGAACCGGACGACGTGTCTTTCCTCTTGGTGGACGATGAGGACGATGATGATGATGCTGCTGCTGCTTTGAGAGCACTAGCACCCAGCGCTGAACTACAAGGAGACACAAACAGTGTCAGACAAAATAATGTCACAGAGCAACAAGGGGTGGGACTTAGGAAGTGAAATGAGACTTCCGTACCTCGATTTGGACGGACCGGCTACACACGAGGAGGCGCCCAGGTTGAACGCAACTGCAGGAAAACACGAGCGTGAGTCAAAAAACATGCAGAAGAAATTAAAACTTGCATCCGCAATTTGGTCGCTGTTCTTTAACAGCGTTTGTCCGTAATTTAACTGTTTTATTTACTTACCTTTTTCTTCTTCGCTCTCTCGTTTCAGCTCTGTGTAAACTGGAGTTTCCTGTAGAATTAAATACAAAACAAGCAACATTAATTTTGATCTTCACCGAGCTGAACTGAGCACGTGCGAAGCTGAAAGTCTGTCCCCGCCGATACTCACGTCCGTCTCCTTGCCGTCGCGTCCTCTGCGGACCTGCTCCTCGATGAACCTGGCGCTCCTCTCCTCGTCGTCCAGCTCCTGCTTCTTCTTCCTCGCCTGCTCCTCTTGGCGGCGGATGGTCTCCGGGTCGCGGTCGATGTACTGGACGTACCAGCCTTTGGGAGTCTCGTCGACTTTACAGAAACCTGGCAGCAATATTCAGAAGGAGAGGAGGTTTACAGGAAATGCTGACGGGAAGTGGAGCCAGTGTTGTGCCAGAACAGGAGCTGGGCAAGCGGACATTGTAACCAGGCTCAGCAGCCTCTATGGACATAATGACAGAGGAGAAGAGACCGAAGAGGACGTTGACGGAGGAAGAGTGAGCGAGCAAGAAGCCGCCGGACAAGAGTAAATCTGGGACTGACTCTGACCAACTCTCTGTGATTTACAGAGTTTCCTGATGGACAGTGAAGTAAACTGCTGCCAACTGTAGCTGCTGTTAGTTCAGTTCAGTCCGTTAGCCGGGCTGCCCGGACTGTGAGCTCAGAGCACCGGGGGAGTGTTAGTGTTTGTACTACTGGACCACCGGGAAGAAGAAGAAGGTTTTCAGGCCCTGGGCGCAGGGGGATCTGAGCCAGTGTCGTGCTAGAACAGGAGCTGGGCAAGTGAAAGAGGACAACAGGTGGTGTGTAGGTGTGTGTGGTCAGGTTGGTTCAGTTTACCTTCTCTGCCGAGCCACTTGGTGAAGTCGGTGAGCGTCTCCCACTGCGTGGAGTTCATGTGGACGTGCTCTCTGTCGCTGATATACTCGTTGTAGACGATGTTGTTGTGCACTCGTTTGGTCCCTGAAAAAAAACAAAACAAACAGTCAGCGGCTGACAGTAAACAGCTGTCGTCGTAGAAACACATCTGGATGATCTGGACTCACCGAAACGTCTCCTGAGCAGCTCCAGAAAGTCACTTTTGAACTCACTGGAGGACACAAACACACGAATGAATGAATGAACGAACACTGCACGCACATGTAACATCACAGCTACACCACCACCACCATGATTTCACTTAAAAACTCACTCAGAGAAGTAGTCCATGAACTTGTTGGGGTCCTCTGAGGCCAGCAGCAGCTGTCTCTGGTGAGACTCGGACATGCAGTGACATTTGAATCCGTTCTAAGCAGAGAAGACAAATAAAGTGAGAACAAGAAGAAGAAGAAGGAAAAAAACAGCAAATAAACCGGATTTCATGAACGTCTCACCTCGTCTCGGCATTGTTTCTGGCACATCTGACAATACCACCTTAACTTCTGCAGACCTTTGGACTTGATCCGGTTGGCTATCGCCTTCGGGGACAGAAAATCTGCTTTTCCCATCCTGACGAGCTCCAACAGACACAGAACAACTCAGACTTTTTGTTTTTAGTAACGCTTAAAGTCTCTGTGCGAACAACGACCGACATAAACAGCTTCCGCGTGTCATAATCCCGCGAGAAAGCCTAAAACACGCCGGAACTTGAGCTGCGTTCAGGGACGCGTTGTAAGTATCGGATTTTACCCAATATACCAAAAGTGTTACGAATTTACTAAAACATTTGATTAAACTACTGGACTATAATGTACTTAGCTTCCGTTTGTGCCTCCTGTGTGATTGTGGATTGATATTTTTATATATTGTTTCTGCAAAATAATCAGACATTTCATTTATTTTCTAAACCGGAATGAGAATAGTTTAAATAGTGTAATATATCTTTATTTATATAATATTTTCACCTCTATTTATACAGTAATACCTCTCAAATACTTAAATATAGTGACACAATCTTGTCACTTATCATTTGTACAGTGTATAGAATATTAATACATATTGTTTTCATATTCTATTTTAGTATATTCTTACATTTTTTTTACCTTTTTCTTTATTTTTTATATTTATATATATTTTTTAAATAATTTAATTTATTTTTTTATATTTATATTTTTTACTTAATGTTTATTCTGCGCCAACTACACCAAGTCAAATTCCTTGTAAGTGCAAACCTACTTGGCAATGAACTTGATTCTGATTCTGATATTTTAGTATAAGTATGTAGACAGAATAAAGATCTAAAACCAGACAACTCTATTAGCGAAATTACACAAAATAAATATGTTATATGAGGAAAATACTTTAAAAAAGAAATGTAAATAATATTTTTTAATGAATCTGCATGTAAAACTTTAAATGTCGAACAGTGGAACTAGCCTGTGTCACGTCCGGCTGCCATCTTGGCGTCAGAATAATCGCAATTTTTGGAAATAAGTTAAAAATCTTCCTCACTTTGCTTCCCGGGAATACTCTTTGATACAGATGGACAGGTGAGTGTTTGAAGATTCTGGATAAACCTTCAGAGCTACGGTAAGTGTTTTAAAAACGACTTGTAGAGGTTTGCAAAGGTGGGCTTGTTTTTATTCTCAGGTAAAACAGGTGTGTATTTGTGTGACTAAAAATGGTTATCAGAGTAAAAGTAGTAGCTGCAGACATTTTTGCGTGTCTCATGAGATGGCATAGATATTTTAAGGTTGACAGAATATTAAACTTGGAGCAGGGGTACGAAAAATCCAGAGTTTACATAGTTTACATCGAAAAATGGGGCAATTAGTTGGTCACAACGTTGATTTGACCAAATGCTGGATAATTTACATGAGTAATAGAGTGAAATTTAACATGTTTTTAATGAGTTCATTTATTTATTCGAATGTTTTATAAGAAGAAATATAAAAAAATTCAAATCTCCGTGTCTGTTTTTGGTGACGTCGTGTGTGCGCTCGTCTCATGCATCTTTCCGACATTTCTGGCGGTTCCCTGAAGGCACCATTCGTCCATTTTGCTTCTTAATCTTGCGCCTGCGCAGTCCTGCGTGTCTGACCTTCATTGGAGTAACCATGTTCGCCAGGACCAGCGCGTTGGTGTTCTCCCCACAATGGTAACGTCAAAAACAACTAAATACTTTTACAGCCATGTTTAACTACATGTTGTTTGCATGAACTCAGTGTGTGCGCGTGGTTAGGGTAAGTGTGGGGCTTGTTGCCCGTTATGGGGGCAGTTATTGAGCGCAAGGGCATGCTAACGTGGAGGCCGCGGCTAATGAATGACAGCCGGCTAGCAGCTAATGCTAAGCTAAGATGACATTTACAATCAGACAGCAGCTAAAGAAGAGAGTAAACACGTCAGATTATAGCAGATTATATCAGATTATATCACGACACTGTCTAACAAACATGTTCAGTCATGTTGACGTGAGCTAAGGTTAGCTGTCAAGGCTGCAGAGAGTGCCAGGTGAAGCTAACTGATGCTAGCCCGCCTGCAGACAGAGTTTAATTAATATTAATCATCATAGCTGTTGTTGTTTAATGTCAGCCTGTGTCTGTGATGCTCTTATGTGTTGATAATGCTCGCAGCTGAAGCTAACACGCTCTCTCTGTTCACAGTGGGCAGGTCAGGAGCATGGCCACCCTGAAGGACAGTAAGTACTTTAGTTAACATGAGAAGAACAACAGCATGACAACATAACGCAGATTATAATCTGACATTTAGAACAACCCCAGGTGCAAAATCTGATCGGTCTCTGCCAGAATGTGGCACGTTTTTAAGAGATAATGTCAGATTTTAAAGTCTTTACAGGGTTCACCTGTTTGCAGTGAGTACACGAGCTGCACAACATGAAGTGTAACATGCAAAGTCCTCATTAGATCTGAGTTTAAACATATGTGAGTGTACTTTTAGCGTGCAGCATAAACAACGTTTACTTCGTCGACTAATTGATTCATTTTCAGCTGAAATTAGACATTTGAGGGTGTCACCTTGGGTGTTAGGGGGGCAACACTTGTCACCGTTTTCTGACATTTAAAGGATCAAACAGCTAGTTTAAAGTTTATTTTATCTTTAAAGCGAGCTAGTTTTGCACCAAAGTGCACCACGAAGACAGACAACATAGAATTAAAAAAATAAGATAATTATATTAAAATAAAAACAGTTTAAACACTTTTAAAATCAAAAGAATCAAAGTGGGTCTTGAAAGCATCAACAGGCTCCGCCAACTATCAAATTAATTGAGAAAACGATTGATGAAATTAAGTTTGTTTCAGCTCTGATCCTTGCTGAGTGATGTCCTCTCTTCTCTACAGTCACCATTCGGTTGAAGTCCATCAAGAACATCCAGAAAATCACCAAGTCCATGAAGATGGTGGCCGCTGCCAAGTACGCCCGTGCTGAGAAGCAGCTGAAGCCCGCCAGAGTCTACGGCTCCGGCGCTCTGGGTACGACGTGCCTCCGTTTTTTTGTCTCTCACCGTCGTGTTTACATTTATTATTGGACACCAGACTAATATTCAGCTTTTTCCTCACTGCTCTGCAGCACTGTACGAGAAGGCCGACATCAAAGCGCCAGAGGACAAGACCTCCAAGCATCTGCTCATCGGCGTGACTTCTGATCGTGGCCTCTGCGGCGCCATCCACTCCAACGTGGCCAAGGCCATTAAGAGCGAGATTGCCAGCCTGACCGGCGCTGGCAAGGAGGTGATGGTGATCAACGTGGGAGACAAGCTGAGAGGCCTGCTGCACAGGTACGGACGGCGGCGGAGCCTCCTATAGTTCACCTTTTATAACGCTGAAACACGCGTTTGTTTAGCGGCAGCTGGAATCTGATATTCAGGTCGAGTTGGCAATGATTGTTTTACGAGTAACGTCTGCTGTTCCTCATCAGGACCCACGGAAATCACATCATGCTGAACTGTAAGGAGGTCGGCCGCAAGCCCCCGACCTTTTCCGACGCTTCGATCGTCGCCACCGAGCTGATGAACTCCGGATACGAGTTTGACCAGGGCTCTGTGATCTTCAACAGGTTCAGGTACGAGGCTTCGAGGTGTCAGGTTGCACGAGCGGAGAGGTGGATGCCGCATTGCCTCGATCACGTTAATAAATCTGTTTCTCTGCTGTAGATCTGTTATCTCTTACAAGACGGACCAGAAGCCTCTGTTCTCCAATGACACGGTGGCTAACGCAGGTAATGTTTTATTTTTTTAAAGTGTTTCTGATCTTCAGCTGCCCAGCCGGAGATTTATTGAACATCTTGTGTCCTGTGTACAGAGAGCATGGGCATCTACGACGACATCGACGCTGACGTGCTGAGGAACTACCAGGAGTTCGCTCTGGTCAACATCATCTACCTCGCCCTGAGGGAGTCCTCCACCAGCGAGCAGAGTGCCAGGATGACCGCTATGGACAGCGCCAGCAAGAACGCCTGTAAGACTTCATGACTAACACACTTCATTCAAGTGTTTTTGATACAGTATTCAGACTTCCAAACTTCTTCATGTCTGATTATTGCACTAAAATCAGCTTTCAGGCTCATTGCCGCCAACAGCTGGACTGGTGGTGAATTATGGGATGCTGTTAGCTCTTAATACGACTTGAACTCTGGGTTAAGTGCACTGTGTTCATGTTTTTCTTACTCGGTTTAAGAGCTGAAGTATCAGGACAGACTTTAAATCTCTGAAAACTTTTTGATTCTTTGATTCAGTGCTCAAAAGTTAGATCATATATCAATTAGTTTGAAGTAATTTGTCAAGTGAAAACACTTATTTTCAGTTTTGGGCCGTAGTTTTGGACTGACAAAACAAACTGAAGACATCGCCTCTGCCTCTGATGGATTCGATTAAATGATAATAAAACTTAACGTTCGTTGCAGGTTAAGAGCTTCTTATGAATCGAATATTATCGATAAAAATGTCAAAATTGTGAAAAATGTCAACAATTTCCCAGAAATCACGACGATGTCTTCAGATTGTTTCATCAAAACTTTAATATTTTCAAAATAAAAGTTCTATAAATCAGACAAAAGCAGCAAAACCTTCAATTCAAGAATAAATGGATGTTTGGAGTTCAGCGTTTAATCAGTTATTTAAATTGTGGATTTTATTTTCTGTCAATCAAGGTACTAATTTGTAATTTAATAATTTCTAATAGGTTTTGTCCTGTAATAACTTCATTTTACTTTAAGGGAGTTTAAATATGATCTCATGTCACGATTAGAGCTGCAGCAATTAGTCGACCGGTTCGTTAGTAGAATATTAGACTATTTTTACGATAAAACGACGTTTTTGTCAGGAGATCTTTTGCTTTTCTGATTTTTATCATATTTAAACAGAATTTTTGGGTTTTAAACTGACAAATCGAAACACTTAAAGACGTCAGCCTGAAGTTTCAAACACTTGGAGGGACATCTTCATTATTTCCTGACATTCTATAGACCAAACGTTAGTTGCAGTCCTCGTCATGATCATCACTTTATTCCTCGTTGATTGACGTCTCTCTCCTTCTCCCTCCTCCTCAGCTGAGATGATTGACAAGCTGACCCTCACCTTCAACCGTACCAGACAGGCCGTCATCACCAAGGAGCTCATTGAGATCATCTCCGGAGCTGCCGCTCTGTAAGTCTCCTCAGTCTGTCTCCTCCCTCCTCTCTCCTCCATCACTCTGCTAAGTTTTCTGACCTTCTGAGACCTCCTTTTATTTCTCTCCTTCACGAGATTTCCTTTCATCCATGCACGTCTCTTTTTAAATTTCCAAAAGCTGTCACATTCTCTGGTGACTAATTCTCCTCTCTGAACTACTCTCACCTTCTGCTGAACTCAGGAACTGAGGCTTGTTTTAACAGAGGAGGTAACATCGTAGAGTTAGACTGTAACGGTAGATCCTACGGTAGATTCGATGTTTTAGTGTAGATGTCCTTCAGGTGTTACGGAGCGTCCTCACAGTTTCATCTTGTCAAACGTCCGTTCACGGTTCTCACTTCTGTTTTTCTGTCTCTCTGCAGATAAACGGCCGAGATCGTCGTCTCCATCACCTAATAGCTCTTCAAAGTACTTCAGACACGTGTTGTCGAGAGTCTATGAACATTTGTGCTTCTATTTGTAAAATATGTGGCGAAAATAAACCTCTTACAGATTCCTCATCCTCTCATCAGTCCCTGTATCTGTTTTTGCTCACAATAAATGACAACCGAATGCTGTTACTTGAATATTTTACTCATTTTAATGAATTAATCAGTTTGAATTGTTCTTTAGTCGTCCTGCGGCACCGTTCAGCCTGTAGTTAGACTTTAAATTACTGTAAGTACTTTTATTTCTGTTTATATTCAGAGCATGAAGCAAACTGCAGAAACACGTTACAATATGATACAAAGAACAATTATAACGTCAATAAACACGATCTTTGAAGCCAGCGATGTTTCAAGTGTTTTTGAGAGAGCTGAAGGAGTGACTGTTTGATACTGAGCTATTAAAACAGTTTGATGTGATCCACGTTTAAATTTTAATTTCTGTGTGGGGTCTCTCTTTCTACTCCGGCTCCACAGTCCAAAGACATGCACTCAATAGTGCACTGACTTTAAATTGTCCATAGGTGTGAAAGGTTGTCTCTCTGTTGTCCCTGTGATGAACTGGTGATTTGTCCAGGGTGTACCCCGCCTCTCACCCAATGTCAGCTGGGATAGTCTTCAGCCACACGGCGACCCGAGTGAGGACAAGCGGTTACAGATAATGTATGTATGAATTACCAGGTAGGAATGACTGACTAAGCATTAGATTAAAAACAATGTTTCCTTAAGAAAATGTTAAGACAGACCTTAGAGACATCGTCACAAAGTGCTTTTCATCATCCAAAGTCAAGTACTCTAAATGTTTCTGGGCAAAAGTAAAAGCTTTCTTCAGATCAGCTGCTCGTATCACTTCATTTTTATCTGTTTTCTTGAGGACATGAAAAGTTAAATCAAATTAACCAAATTCCTGTAAAATATCTCGAGTTTTTAGTTTTATTGCAGGTTTAAAAATGTTTAAAAATGAAACTCTGACGTGTCTACAGGTGACAAAAGACTTCAGAGTTTAGATCAGCTCTTAAACTCACTGATGGTATGTGGAGAAATCTCTGAAGTATCTTTTAAAAAAAGTCAAATAATAAATGACAATATTTAGAAATGAACACTGAGATCACCAGAATAAGTTTTGTACTTTGTTTCACCTTCAGCCTGTTATGTTACGTGTCCGCAATTAGTTACGAGCTCAAATGTGACTGCAAGACTAAAGACAAGGTGAAATGATCGTCTCAAAAACTGTAATCGTGGCTCCAAACTGGAAATATTAGGAAGAGAAATGCGGATCAGGACTTGTTAGCTCTGGTTCTGTTCAGGATTCAACAACAGTCAATAATAAATAATCTTATTAGGAATAAACTTGCCTCCTGTGTGAACTGTCTGTAGCTGATTGTGGTCGTCATAACGGTGGTACTTATTGGAGCAACATTTAGACAATTAGAAACTAACGTGCAGTGTAAGAAAAACTGATCAAAGTTTGAATCCTGTCACCAAGATTTGACTTTATTTCTGAATCTTTCTGATTTGTTTAGTTTAATATCAAAATTACCTTCAGATCTGATCAGATCTGCTTCTTTTGCTCTGTGATTTTCACTGTTATTTATTCAGCAAACTTCTCGCCTCAAAAGTAAACAACTAGAAATCACACTGAAGCATCCTGAGGAATCCAGAGCCAACCAACCAAAACACAAAAAGACAGTCGACTCTGACATCTGGCCGCCTCGTGCAAATAGAAAAGAATCAATAAATCATCTTTTATTTATTTGTAGTTTCATCTAACAGGGCTGTGGGTCACGTTGCAGTTCACAAAGCGTCCACCAGGCTGCGCTGTCTGATAAGAAATACGAGGTCTTTGAGTCTGAAGAGGAGCTGCATGTGAAGTGAAACTCTAAAAGATCACACACTCTCCTGCTTTACTGTACAACAGAGGGTCAAACCTCCATATTCAGATCTAATAACTGACCTGAGTTCAGCCTTTATGGATCGATCATGCTCAGGTAACCGCCATGTAGAGACAGAAAACTGGAGAAGGTGCTCGTGGTTTGCATTTATTGTTTGTGCATGTGTGTGTGTGCATATAGATTTGTATGTATACGTGTGTGTGTGTGTGTGCATACATGTCCTGCAGGCCTTGTTTGTCTATTGTATTTGTGCTTGTTATTGTTTACTCCTGAGGGGAGTGGTGGAGCGATTGCATCTGAACACTGAAATTACAGCGATGCCAGACTCTGATAAACGCAGGCAGAGAGCTGCAGCCTTCTCATCTCACCCTCCCTCTCCTCGCTGGCGAGGCCCCGGCAATTCAACATCACATAGGGGGGGAGGAGGAAGGGTGAGGAGACTGGAGAGGGGGGGAGGAAGAGGAGGAGACATGTCATTTTGGGAATTCTGCAGATTTTAGGTCCATATTTGTTAAATGTGCTGGATTCTGGGTTGTTGGATTGAGGAAGCTGAGAGAGAATCGTCTTTATCTTCCAGTTTTAGTTTAAAATGTTAATTTTTGTGGAATGTTGGTGTAAAGAAGAAGACATAGGAAGCAGGGAGTCCAGTTAAAAGGCTTATCTGACCTGGAAAGGTGTCTGTGCAGCAGTAATTTTCTTCTCTGTCTTTCAAGGCAAACAGTCAGTTTATCATTTAGCATTCAACCTTGTGTCAGAGCTGTTTTTTTAAGTCGAGTGTCGGGCTGCTGCAAGGAGCAGAGAATGTAAAGATGTCTGCTCCGTTATCGCCGTATTAATATTTGCCAGGCTTTTGACTCGAACAAAGAAACATGATCACATCACACCTTTTCTGACTCATCTACAGAGTGTGTTTTAAGGTCTTACTGATCACTTTTAAAGTCCATGTACCTTTTTAGTATGTACCTGTAGTATGCATGGGTTATCCTTATGGTGGCCTCAGCGTGTCATCGAGCAACCCTTTTAAGGACCGCCCACAAAATCCTGGACTGAAAACTGGTGAAAAACTGTTTTATCCTCTAACTCCACGTCAGTAATATATCCTTCAAAGTCTTTTTACGTGTTTTCAGCAACTATTTTCCAACATATTTAAAGTGTTTAGAAAGAAATCTCGGAACTTTAAAGCCCTGAGAGGCCTCGCACCGAGTTATGTAGACCAACTTTTAGTACCCTGTGTCTCCTCTCGCTCCCTGAGATCCTCAGTCGTTTCATTCCTGGTTGTCCCACGGTCCAAATATATCCGCAAAGGTGACAGAGGCATTGCAGTCAGGGCTCCTAAACTGTGGAATGACCTGCCTGAGGAGATCAGGGCTGCAAACTCACCAACTAACAAACCAACTAACCAACTGCTGCTAAAATAATCATCTGAGATACAAGGTGTGAGGCAGGCCTTTTTAAAAAGGGAAGCTGGTCTCAAGTCCTCGTTTCTGTGAGCTGCAGGGTTCGTACAAAGTCTTGAAAGTTTGGAAAATGTTTTCCAGGTGAGGAAAACTCCTTGATGATGCATCGCTGTAGATTTAAACTACCCAACAGTGTCTGAAGTAGTTCAAATGAGCTCAACAGGGAACATTTTACTGCACAGTTTTGATACTTTAAGTACATTTTGCTGATACTTAAAGGACCGGTGTGTAGAGACCAGATTTAGTGGCATCTAGTGGTGTATTTCCTGATTGCAACCTCCTTGCATCACCTCCCTAGCGTGAAGGAGACGCTATGTGAGCTGAAATGCACTTTCTAGAGTCGGTGTTTAGTTTGTCTGCTCTGGGCTACTGTAGAAACATGGTGGACTCTGTGGAAGAGGACCTGCATCGTCTTTTAGATATTAAAGTCACATTATTCTTCTTGTCAGGTGATTATACACTCATGAAAACAGAGTTACGAGCCTGTGTGCCCCCTAAATCTGACACATCAGACCTTTCAAGCACCATTTTTCTGTCGTATTCCTACTTTCACTCGCCGCTGTTTGCTTCCGCTCAGATGTTTTGCCGCCTAACGCCGCGATTAATTAACTAAACTAGACGACTTCCAACAAAGCCGAGCGAAAACACACTGTTATCTTTGTGTTAGTGTGTAACGGCGGTAATGTGAGGGTGATTTGACAGGTGGCACCCGAATAAAATGGCTCAAACATCTGCACCCGAGCGACTGAAGAAAAAAGACTAACTGTGTGAGTGTGTGTGTGTGTGTGCATACTTTTCTGCATTAAGGAGTGTATAAAGGTATAAAGGTGTGTGTGTGTGTGTGTGTGTGTGTGAGAATGAGTGAAGACATCCGAACATTGTGTTCGGGGGGGCCTCCACCACTGCCGCTGCCACCGCCGCCGCTCTGTATTAGCTTCACCTCGTTATCGTTATCGCCCTCCTCCATTGTGGCATGAAGGGTGGAAAATGATTAGAGGAACAGGTGACAATGGAGGCAGAGATTTCTGCCTTTACCCGGGGCAGCGCCACTGTCAGGTACAGCAGCATTACACTCAAAAGAAGAAGAAAAAGAAAGGGGGGGTGGGGGGCGCCGCTGCACAAAAGAGCTCCTTTTTGTTACTTTAAAATACTCACATCTTCTTCAGGAGGGCAGAATGAGGCGTTCATGGGAGCCAATTGACTTGCCTCCATCCCTCCCTCCATCCATCCGTCTCTCGGGGTAACCACAAGATGAGAGCTTCTCCTTCTTCTTCTCTGATCAGAGAGGAGGAAGAGATAGCGATGAAGGAGAGAGGAAGCAAGCAGGAAGGCGAAGGCCGTGGCTGTTTCCCACGGCGAAGGCAGTGCGTGTGCGTGTGAGCGACATGGACTCTGATGTAGTAACGCCACGGCATTATCTCATTCACCTCCCCTCCTCCTCCACCCTCTCTCCACCACCATCTTCTCCTTATCTCAATGCGTTCCCCTCCCTCTTTTCTCCCCCCCCCCCCCCTCCACCAGCCTTTACACAAAGCTATCTGCTCCGTGGACTTTTCTGACTATTTATGTCGGACAAGGTCAGGATCGTTTAAACCGCTCTGCCTCTCTCAGCCCCTGCAGATGAGATAGCGCGCGGGAAAAAAAAGGAGGGGAGAAACGATCGATTCCCGCCGCCACGCAGATTTATTCCCCTCCTCCTTCCTCTTCGTTCTCCTCCCTCCCTCTCTCTCTCTCTCTCTTATTCTCCCAATGGGGGTTTTACACCGAGCCTGGAGGGGAGGGTCAACCATCCGCCGCCGCTGCCGCCGGGCTCATCAGTCTCTTTAACACCCGTGGCGTTTAAAATACAGTAGCAGCCCTTAAACTGGCCACTTTTCTCCTGGTCCAAATGAGAGCCGTCCTCCCATCAATCTGGCCCCCGAGAGGCGTGAATGGCGAGGCCTGTTGAGAGAGAGAGAGAGAGAGAGAGAGGGCGAAGGAGGGAGAGATTTAGACAGAGGAAGTGGCGGTCTGTATCATTCACAGGGGGTGTTTTACAAATGAAGTGGGGCACTTACTCAGGCTGAAGGCTTGATTGTGAAGTGGGACACTAGTCAGAAGAAGAAGGGCTGTAAAGATACTGATATTTAGGGGGTCAAAGCTGCTGATGGCTGATATATAGCGCCACTGTTCAGCATCTGTAACATGCTAATCCTCCAAATTTATAACTCTGGTGCCGTGCACTCTTTTCTGCACCAGTGTCACGTCTGTTCTTCAGATGTTCGGGTAGTTTTACTCACTGTTTAGCCATAAAAGAAGATTCTCAAAGGACCGCTGCAACATGGCTTCCTGCTCTGATCTGTTAGCCATTTTTGTAGTCCTGCTTCAGTCGCCTCCCGGCAAAGACGTGGATCATCGGCGGACCTGAGGTGGAGCTGAATGAAGCCTGGTTGCTCAAGCAAGCCACCTGTAACCGCACCCACCTGTCAATCAAAGCGTCCACGCTCTTAATCCTGCATAACTTTAAGCCTTAATATAATTTGAACAGGTGAGTTGTATAAAAATTCACCCTCAGTACAGTTGTCATGAACGGGGAAATTAGCCATAGAGACCAAAACTGTTTTTTGTACCAGGCTGTAAACATGTTTATTTCTGCTGTGAAGTTGGACATTTGAACATGGGGACTTATGGAGACTGACTCACTTCTGGAGCCAGCCTCAAGTGGCCGCTTGAGGAACTGCAGTTGTTTTTATAAAAGACTTTTTAGCCACTAATGATTTGCTGATGATCTGTTTTGAGTCCTTGTAGTTTATGACATTTATCAGCATGGTGATACAATATGCAAAGAAGTCAGTGGAGTTATGGATCGATGCAAGTTTGTGATTGTGTTATGAATCATGTGAAGTAGAGCATCAAGTCTGTAATGGACCGGGTGGACTTTCACCTTTTATGACGCTGTGAGTTCTTAATATTTAAATAAATCGTTGCTCAAGCTTCTCTTCCTCGTTGCATCGTGATTACATCGAGTTTTCACGAGAAGATTCGTCGTCACGAGTCAAAATTTGTGCCAAAAACTGCCACTACAAAATAACAGCAGCATGCCATCGCCGTATGTTTGTTACTTTAGGGCTTGTTTAGTCTGTAAAATGTCCATCATAGTTTCCCAGAGTCCGAAGTAATGTCTTCAAAAGTTCAGTCAACACTCCTAAAAAACAACAAATATTCACATTGTAGGAGCTGGATCAGTGAATTTTCTGGCATATTTGCTTAAAAAATGACCTGAATGATGATCAGATTAATCGTCTGTCACTTGAATAATCAACAAATGATTTCAGCTCTCGTTTATTTCAACATGTTGCAGAGTAGTAGTTGCAAATCTACTTTTAATTTCTCAGTTTTCATGCAGACGTTGACCAAAAAATTTAGAATCTTATCTTGTCAGAGTCTTAATCTTGTCATAATCATGTAAGACCGCCAGGACACTGACGCTCCTTTTCCTAAAAACCGGGATAACAGTGAAGCCCGTTCATGCGTACACGCGTGTGGAATCTGATCAAAACGTCTCATTAGATTCACGTCGTACTGAAGGTTTCTCGCAGACGGCCAGCGTAGCGTGTCGTCGGCTTTGTGTCTGAGCGAGTGTTTTGTTTGTGAGAATATACTTACATGTCTTCTTCAGTGTGTGTGTGTGTGTGTGCGTGTGTGTGTGTGTGTGAGCCCCTGTCACTCATGTCTTGGGTTACTGTGTTTCTGGCTGTATGATAGATGGCTCAGCCCAACCTCAGAGCCTTGAGCCTGAGCCGCCGCCGGACAGCATGTCACTGCCAGTTTCCGCCAACTGAGCGTGTGTGTGTGTGTTTGAATATGAGGATGTCTATGACTCTTTGTGTGTGTGTGTGTGTGTGTCTGGCCGGTTCCGACCCCCCACTGCAACAGGATAGGTGGGTAAGGACGACCTGGCAGTGTGTTTTGTACGTGTGTGTGTGTGGAGTGTGAACTGCCCGAGGTCCGTGTCCTGCTGAGTGTGGCGGCCCCAGCTCTTTCCTGTCCAGACCACACGTCTAACCAAAACCCAATGTGTGTGTGTGTGTGTGTGTGTGTGTTTACATATCTGTGTGTGAGCCAGAGTGTGTGTTTGCGTGTCTTAATCATTCATAATTCAATTCAAGGCTGCAGTTAATTATTATTTTCCTTGTCAAAACGTTGGTGAGAAGTGACGTCTTCAGCTCGTTCTGTCCGACCAGCAGATGAAGTTTCCAGAGCTCAGAGTGACTTTGATTAATCTATTGATTATTTTTTTCTGATAAACTCATTTTTAATCTATAAAATGTCGATGCAACACTCGAAAAATGACAAACAAAAGCAGCAAATCTTTGTATTTAACGAGTGATCTCTACCTTATTTAAATTATTCATTAATTAGATCACTTAATGGACTTTGCAGTGATATTTTCTTTAATTATCAACACTTCTGAGATCCAAAAATCACATTTCTATATAAACTTTGAAGCCAACATGGATTAGAAGTTATTAAATCCCCCCCAAAAATGGAAATTTGAGCATCTACAGCCGAGGAAGTTTGGTGTGATACAACCAAAAGCTCCAGCTGTCAACTGATGTTTCCGATCTTAAGGATTAATTTTCAGTCCCAACAGTCATAAATCGTTTAATATGTGTTTTTTTAATGTTTCTGCTGGCTAAACTTTTTAATATTTCTCAAATGATTAATCGATTATCAGAACTGCTGATGTATCAGGATAAAATCCACCGAGTGTCTCTCTTTTATAATCGTTCATTGCTCATGCCTCCTTCTCTTGTCTTGTCTTGTCTCAGCTCATCTGTCCATCATCAGCTCTCCACATCTCATATTTGACAAGCCAGAACAAGTGATTAATTATTGATCCTTCTTATTATTATATAATTACACTGTGTGATACAATCGGGAAAGGCCCAGAACAGCCGGTGGACGGACGTCATGGTGAAACGTTTTTTTAATCAAAGTCAAGAACGAACTTTAAATTCCAACTTCTAGATTAAAGTAACTAAATAAAATGCTCAAAAATTGGATATTTGATCATCTACTGTTCAAGGAGGAAGATCATTCGCTATGATCAACAGCTCCAGAACAGCTACTAAATGGACCTTGTGAGACAGATGAACTTCAGAGTGTAATCCCACTGTGGTAAATATGTTCAGCTGTACTCGAGTATTTGTTCTGATTACATTACTTCTGATCAAAAACCAGCTAATCGACAACTTTGCTAACAGCCAAACATCAACAAGGTCACCAACAGCAGACATAGCAGCCAGCTAATATTACTGACTAGTCCAACAGCAGTCAGCCCAGCTCGGCGTCTGTCTTTCAGCCTTTTATTACACCAAGCTCTCACCAACCACTAAAAGATTTACTCTTTTCACCTCTATAATTATGTCCATAGAGGCTGCTGAGCCTGGTTACATTACCCGTTCGCCCAGCTCCTGTTCTGGCACGACACTGGCTCCACTCCCTGTCAGCATTCCCTGTGAACCTCCTCCTCTTCTTCTTCTTCCCGGTGGTCCAAAACTCCTGTGGTACAAACACTAACACTCCCCCCGGTGCTCTGAGCTCCCAGCCCGGCTAACAAACTGAGCTAACAGCAGCTACAGTCGTCAGCAGTTTACTTCACTGTCCATCAGGAAACTCTGTAAATCACAGAGAGTTGAGGGCGGAGCAGCCGGAGGACATCAGAGGGAAAACCAGAAAACATTTTCTCCATAAAATATGATCCAGTTTCACCAAAATCAGTGAAATAGTTGGTGGTGTGTGACTTAAAGTGCCGTAAAGCGTTACGTACTTCTAGTGTGAGAGCAGACAGAGACACCATTCACCTGATTACAGATCAGTGTAGCTGCAACAGGATTTCAAATCTGTTATTTAACGATAGAAAAGTTGAACAGTGTCGCTTTAAATCTCAAACTTTTCCTCCTCAATCTGCGATTTTCTCTTCAAATGGGTTTCGCAGATTTCGTCGCAGATAGCCGACGAACGAACGAGCGAGCGAACACCTAGAGGAGAAGGAAGAATAAGTAGTCAGATCCCGCCTCCCCCCCTTTTCCTCTTCCCCTATTCTTCCTCCCTCTCTCCAGCGCTGCCAGCAGACAGTGTGTTTCTCAGCGTAGTGGAGATTATAGCCGGGAATGACAAGCACGCCGTCTGATACCATATCCGCTCTGAATTACAGATCAGCCCTTTTTAAATGATATTTTAAATACTTGCTGCAGGCTGCGAGTTTTCACAGGGTCTTATTTCATTGTTATTATACTAGTACCATATTTTTGTTAGAAAATCAGTGTTGGCGCTTATTTAAATGAGGGAGAGTGGAAGCCGATATACACTCCAGTGTGTTATTTTACTGTGTGCCACTTTGGAAAATCCCTCAGTACACCCTTCCCTTGCTATACTCCTCACATATACCCACCACCACCACCACCTCCTCTTCTTCTTCTTCTTCTTTTTTTAGTGTGTTCTTGGTGGGAATTAAAAGGGAGCACTGTGAAAAGGACAAAAGAGAAAGGACAAATTGTAATTAGTTTGATTTTGTGTGTGTGCGTGTGTGTGTGTGTGTGTGTGTGTGTGGCTTGGCTGTGAGGTTGGTGTAGCCCATTAAGGGTTAGATTCCCACACAGAAAAAAAGACGACTGTGTCTTTGATTAGCTCTCTCATGTGTCGGCGGTGGCGGTTTCCTCAAAAAAAAACGGAGCTCGGATTTGACTTGAATTGTTTCTGCCGTCGCTCATTTTGATCATTGAATTAATGCAAAAAATAAAAAAATGTCTTAAAAAATATAAAGACAGGGCCCGGTCAGGATTTAAAGCAGCAGGAGCAGGAAGAAGAGGAAGAGGAGGAGGAGGTGGTGTAGTACCCTCAGCGGTGTGCTGGGTGGTGCTGTTGCCCCAGACAACGCTCCCGCTTCTGGATATATAAAGAGTCCCTCGGTTTCAGTCGAAGGCTCTGAGCTCTTTGTGCTTTGGCGTTTCATGATGGGATTCTCTGGAGAGCAGAGGATGGAGAACGACACTCCCCCCCCCCCCAACCCTCCTCTCTCTCCTCTCTCCTCTCTCCTCCTCTCTCTCCTCTCTCTCCTCTCCTCTCTCTGCTGGAATACACCCTAACCTTGACATATTGAGAATGAAAACGACGGTTCCACATCCCGTGCTCGCTTGTTGACAGCGTTAACGCTCTTTTCATGTGTGTTTTGATAGCTGAAAATGAACCATATTAGACCGTTAGGAGAAATTATGTTCTGCGTGCACATGCGTGAGGACATGCATCGCCTTATGCATGCATGTACGTGTGTGTGTGTGTGTGTGTGTGTCCCCACAAAATCATTTTCGTTTGCTCCCACGCTCTTAATTCACGTGCACACACACACACAAACACACACGCACATGCATGTGCATGCCACTAATTGTGTTCCTTGTTTGTTTATTGGGTCTGAGAGGAAAAGTATGTAAAATAGACCCAGGGGAGAGAAAATATAGCCATTGGGGCTAAGCTAACAATTTTAACCCTCCCAACCTCTGTCTCACCCCTCTTACCCTGTCTCACCCTTCCTAACTGTCTAACTACCCTCAAACTTCTGTCTCACCCCCTGCATGTGCACTATGCCACCATCAACCAGTCTGCAGTGTGTGTGAGAGTATCAAAGCTGTGTGTGTGTGTGTGTGTGTGTCGAACACATTTGATTTAACAGCAGCGGTTCAGCTGATCCGGGTGTTCGAGTGCTAATATGACACCGATGTGTTTTTGTGGACTGGAAGCTGCTGAGAGTCGATGTTTTATGCCGCTCGTGCTATATCTTTTTACAAATCTAAAAAGTCAACACGGGGTCTGAAACCGCATTTTGAAGCCACACGGATGCGAAACTGCTGCGAGTAATTCACCACACACACACACGCGACTGCGTCGTCGCTAAATAACAAACATGGGTTGCATCTTTTTGCACTGTTAATGCTAAAACAAGTACTGTACCTTTAAGGTACATGCTAATATTAGCAGTTAAGCAGTTGTGGTTATTAACCACAGCACCATCAACCCTCTGAAGTTTGGTCAGTCACCCATGATTGCAAAATCAGTTCACAGATTGCATTAATATGAATGCTGATAGCAATTTTTTGATTCCAAAATAAAAGTTTTATTCAGCTGAAAACAGAACAAACATGAGTTTTTTTGTAAACATAAACTCATCCTGGTTTTGTTGCGTTCTGTTTTTATTTACACTCGAACTTATTTCATCAATAACAGCACGTTAACTTTAATATTAATTCACATTCTGTTGGTTATTAGTGGCAGGAGCCTCAGACACAATATAACACACCTCAGCCAAACGAGGCCACGTCAAGTGTGCAGACAGACAACACTCAGAGCATCACACACTTATTTTTTTATACTTTTTAATATATATATTTATGTTTTTTCCATATTTTTGATTCATCAACTTTACTATTATTTTACAGAAAGCTGAAAATGTGACAACTAACACTCTCACGTTGACATTGAGGCTGCTGTTGCTGCTTGAAACAAGCACTGCAATACTGGCAGTAACACTTATATTAACAGTAATACTAGAGCCAATTATTCGTCAGCTGTTTTGACGATCAAATGAAATCGTTTTGAGTCAGAAAAATGTCCAAATTCTTTGATTCCAGCTCCTCACATGTGAATATTTTTCATTTATGACAGTAAACTGAATATTTGTGGCGTTTGTGGACAAAACGAAACATTTTGGGCGTCAATAATCAACATTTTCTGACATTTTCTGGACCAAATGAATCGATTAATCGAGTAAACGATCGACAGATTAATCGATAAGTTGGTTGCAGCTAAATACTGAATACAAATGCTACAATAATGGCACGCTCTAACCATAATAACCTGCATGTGGAGTCTGTCAAGCTGCACAGTGTTAATACAGAGTGTTGAGTAATACAGTGAGCAAGTCCATAGACTTTAAACAGACCATGTTCCTCTGGCTCCAGTGCAGTCCTGCTCTAATGATGCTCACTTCCCTCATATTTGTGCATATGTGTGTGTGTGTGTGTGTGTTTATTTGTACGTGCCTCTGTGTGTGTGTTTTCCCAGCAGTGTTTAGGCCATAATTGCTCCTCCTCCTCCCACACTTATGAGAGTATGTGCAAAGGTATTAGAGGATATGTACTGTGTCTGTCCGACATGTGAGTGTGTTTTAAGAATGATGCACGTCTCGTCATCAGGAAATTAGTTTGCGTGAGGCAGAGTCGTGGCATCTTTTGCACCGAAGCTGCTGATTGGTGCTCGTATCTTTGAAACGTCGCCCCAAAATGTTTAAGAAGATTATATTTTTAAATCCTAGTGCAGGTGGAAAAGTGTCCAAATCAGCATTTACGTCACCAAATCGCACCGTTTATTGATAAAAATTCTCTTCAGGATAACAGCTGCGACGTTACCGCCCCGATATCTGATATTTATCGGCCTCGTACGGGTGTGTGTTGATTTTAAGGTGACTCGTGTGAATGCTGAACATCAGCAAACACATTATTGCATCAAATAAGGCAGACTCTTCCCTTTCCTCTTCCTCCACCTCACTCCGTTTTCTCTCTCATCACACCGTTTTCAATTTTCCTTCCCGCTCCTCTCATGCTCCGTCTATCTGCTGCCGTCCTCTCACCTCTCCATCAACTCGTGCTCCGAGGTTTCATTTCCCGTCTCCGAGACTCCATTTTCTCTCTCTCTCTCTCTCTTCGTTCCCGTGCTTCCCTTTTTCCCCCCTCTCTGTATGCATATGAGCGATGACTCCACACGCATGTATACACACAAAACATACGTGTGAATGAAAATGATTAACAGCAGAGATGTATACTGTACATGAACTGATCCTCTGGTTGAACCATCACACACACACACTCTGTATTTTTTCGATTGAAGCTATGGATCGCCTCGAGGCCTGAAATGAAAACCCATTAAATCGGACATTTTTCACTTTCACTTGCATATTGTCACGGCTCGGTGAGAACTCCAGTGTTAAAAAACGTGAACTTTTTGAGACCTAGAAAGGAAAAAAAAACATAAAAAATCCAGAATTTTATGAAACAAACAAAAATATTTTGTCATTTATGTTTTTAGGGACACTTTTCTGGTGTCCTTTTGTGCAGGCATGGAGCGAACACTAGAATATTTTACTCAAAGAAAAACTGGCATTTGAAAAGTTCTCCGGAGAACCTTTTTTTATCCTAAAGAACTCTTTCTCTGCAGTTTAAGGTTCTTTGGGGAACTTTAAAGTCACAATTTCAGAACTTTTGGTGCTTTGAAGAACCTTTTTATGTTTAAAATCTTTATTTTTCTTTTAACCCTTCATAGGGCACTCATTGAAATACTACCTGGAGTTTTATTGGTGTATATAAGAAGACATTTTTATCTTTTTTTTGACTTATTTAAAAAGTGTAAAAAGTTTCAGGCTGCAAATCAAATTCAAAGAAGTTACCGTATACGGTAACTCGCCCACCTAGGGTAAAAAAAAATTCCAGAAAATTTGTGGAACATTTTAAATTAACAATCAGACACGTGTGTTACAGAGCTTATGACACTTATTTCAAAATATCATGCACGTGATGCAGTGCAGAAAATGTTAGTTAGAGTTAGAGTGGGATCCATTAGAGGCCGTAGCAACGCTACCTGTGACGTAGCCGGACATTCGCTGATTGGCTGGAGAAAGTCATGTGATTCTGCTCCTTCATTGAGAGACGTAAAAGCCCGTGGAAGTGACTGACCATATATGGTTCCTCGCCCTGCTATATGCATAACCTATTGACCAACTTGTGGAAGAAATTATTGTCATGGTGCCATTTCTACAATTTTTTTAGAGAGAGCATGAAGTAAAAAGTTCCTTCCAGAACCGAAAAAATGTTCCCCAATGGCATCACCATGAAGAACAACTCTAGAGTGTACCTCGAACCTTGTAGGATTCATCCTCTGGAGACCAGGACTGTCTATACACATCATGCATCCAATAGTTGGTGATATGTTTCTTTTTTTATGCTGCTAGCATGACTAAAAATTAGTCATCTTCACCTGAAGAGCGAACACTTCCCCTGAAAGTTATTCCTTAAAAACATATGACTGATTTGAAAAGTTATGTCACCTGGATTTTTTTTTTTTACATATATACAACACATTTGATTTGTTGATGTATTAAAGCAACTCAAGCATGAATGAACTCAAAGCACCTGGATGAGGTCACTGAATACTTAAAACAAACAGAGGTGACGTGTGCGAACGAAACAAAGGAAAGGTGATAAATCAGAGAGGAGGCTGCCGGTGAGTCTGCGGCTCCAGACAGGCGACACTGAACTGACACACACATTACAAACAAACCAAAGGTTGCATCAACTTTAATTAAACACTGATTTAAGGTCACCTAACGGGAAACACGCTATACGTGACCCAAATCAAACATCATCATGAATCATCAGTTGTGGTTTTGCGTGGAATTAGATGGATTGGCATGTTTAAATACCTGCTAAATAACGCAGCGTTGTGCGTGCGCTGCAGGCCTTCTAGTCAATGTTTCAAACCCCACCGGCTCCGCCGTGGTCCGGTTCAGAGGCGTCCCAGACGCAGGCCTCCGCTCAGCTCCGCGTTGAATTTAACGCGGCTGTTCTATTTTTGACGGACGCCGCGAGCAGCCCGCGTCAGTTTAACACAGAGCACCTCGAGCTGACAGGAAGCCAGACACAGAAACAGCATAGAGAATCCGGTGGATTTTCAAAATAAAACACCCTGTGCAAACTGCCCGTCGTTAAAAAACAGACAAAAATTAACTACGTAGCATATTTACACACGTAGAATCATATTTAGAAGCATGTAAACCAGGAAAATGGCCAAATCTGAGCAAGTAAACAAAGTCTGGCGGGCTAAACGCTTCTGAAACGCTCCCGTGCAGGACGGACCAAAACAGTGTCACACCCGCGACATGACAGAGATGTTGAATTGAAACAACACTACCCTGCTGAGATTAGCGCTCTATGCCAGGAAGTACATCGTGTACTACATAGAAGTTTAAAAAGGAAGTATCGGAATTGAGACACGACATTTAACTGTCATCTTATTTCCAGTAACACAAGTACATCGTCTCGTCTCAAAGAGCTTTTAGCGGAGTAAATATTCAAAGCCTGTAGCTGTTCGTTCCCACACTCATTCACCTTTTCCCACCGTCTCAGTGTGTGAAGTCCAAATGAAACAGAAATATTCATGGCTCCTCTCCCTGAGCATAAAGACCTGGACCTCCTGCCCTGGCCATTCAATTAGCCACAGTGGCCACTGTGTGTGTTTCTGTGTGTGTGTGTGTGAGTGCAAACTATTGCCCTGTCTGAGCAGCCAACCTCAACTAAGGGCCAGGCTCAAACACCGGCTTAAAGCTAACCAGGTCACAGCTGATGGTGTGAGAACCGGGGGCTGTGTGTGTGTGTGTGTGTGTGTGTGTGTGTGTGTGAGCTCAAATCACTCCACTAAACCGTCTATATGTCCGTTTTTTATGCAGGTGTGTTGCCAAAAACAAAACAGTGCTACCTGACAGTTTTCCCATGATGTCATTCCCGGGGTGCTCGGGGTGTCGAATGCACGCTACTGCTCCAGTTCACGCGTGTGCGTTTAGTTTATTTTAACCTTGTTTTTGCTGGAAGCGGCATACGTACGTGCACGCCGCTGCCAATGCAGCCGTGTCTTTCAGCAGCGTATGAGTCTGTTTTCAGAGGCAGTCAGGCTCCGCAGATTTTCTGTGGTAGTGGTTGAGTAATCAGAGGGCAATTCTGTCGAATAACCCCCCCTCCACTGACACATAATGGCAAGTTGTGACTGTTTAACCTTTTAGCTATATGACAGGGTTAACATGGCATTCACAGGGAGTGGAAGCATTTATTTTTGGCATCTATTGAAGCTGTCCTTTGTTTGTTTAGCCTGGTTCCATTTTTCTGTTTGTCTTCAGCAAGATTTAAATTAAACTTACATAAGAACAAAAATATGAGTTGGGAGTGAGTGTGAAATGTGGTGATACATCACTGACCTGAACTGCCGCGTCAAATATGAGACACATGAGTGTAATTTGTTGTGAAAGAAGTGCTGAGATTACTTGTCAATGAATCAGTTCATCTGTTTGACAGAGGAGAATATTAATCTGTGAAACTTTCAGGTATAAATACCAAACATTTTCGGGTTTGAAGCCTGTTAAATGTGAGGATTTCTTTCTTTTCTCCTACTTATTGTTGTTTGATTAGTATAATTTTATTTTAATATTGCTTTATCAAAACTATTTGAGCTCTTTGAACTTATTTAGATTTTGGGAAATCAGGACCATGAGGTTGCCTGGAAATCTGCAGAGACTCCAGCAAGTTACTGGTCATGTAATAATCCAGCACGTAAACCACTGTAGAACTTAAACAAGTTTAAACAAAGAAAACTCATTTGCATTTTCCATAACCGCTATCAGATTTGTGTGGGATTTGATCTGAAGGTTGGGGGATTCAAACCAGGAATCTTCTTCCTGTGAGGCGACAGTGCTGGTAGCTGTATTTTGTTACCTTTGGACAGAGTGAGGCTAGCTGTTTCCCCCCTGCTTCCAATCTTAATGCTAAGCTAAGCTAAACTAAGCTAACTAGCTTCTTTACCTTTGTACACTGGAGCGCTGTGACGAAAGAATTTCCCGCAAGGGATTAATAAAGTATATTCTATTCTATTCTAAACAAGATATAAAGTGAAAAAATTGTGAGCTTTAGGGGTGCTAGCTGCTTCTAATCTTTATGCTAAGCTAAGCTAACTAGCTTCTGGCTGTAGCTTCATATTTCGCATACAGGGCATGAGTGGTATCAATCTTCTCAGCTAACTCTCGCCAAGAGCAAGCAATTAAGCATATTTCCCAACATGTTGATCTGTTCTTTCCATGAGAATTTGTCTGTAATTTAAACTTCTAATACTAATAATCTGTTGTAAAGGCTTCAGTATGCTTAAAAAAAAAAACAGCGGATGTGTCCATCAATTTCAGTAACTGCATGTAAGTGACATTAACAAGAAATAACACTCATGTCACAGCTTCTGACCATGTGGGTGAAGGTGTCAAAGCAGACTTTTCCGTCCTTCACACCACTTCACTTCACACATAGTCACTTTTGTATAATCGAGAACAAAAACATCTCACTCTTCTCTATGAACTATGAAACATACTAAACCCCTTATCTAGACCTTTAATTGAAGTTCTAGTGGTGAACCCAAACTACTTCTTCTTCTTCTTCTTCTTAAAGATACATATGTGTCTGAAGAGACCAAACCAAAGAGGGGATTAAAGCGCCTTACTGTGAATTATAAAGATAGTTTCCACTTGAAAGGTTTATTGCTTAATAAGGTCCCTCCCTCGGGTACTTTAACAAAATCAGTGAGTTGAATCATCTGTCAGTTTATGTGGTTGAAACAAGCTGATTCACAACAGCTACTGGGGCCTCATTTTCTCAACCACAATGTCAAGAATTAACTCGAAAGAAGTCCCTGAAGTGCCCACGCAACAATAAGGAAGTTTCGGACATCTCCAACTGCACAACTTTACTTAATTCAACTTTCATTCCACCTTATTAACCTATTTATATACTGGGTTATTAGCCTGTATGTGTTTATGATTGATAAAAAAGTTTGTGCATAATTATTGTTGGTTATTAAATGCCAAGAGCTGTGCGTCTTTGGACACGTCCACTGATTCATCCAACTGGAGTGCAAATACCTCCACGGTTTGTAGTTTCTCAATTACCTGCACCCTTCACATTCACCATTATTTTGGTGAAAATTGGCGGACCCCCCGCAGTAGTCTCTGCGGATCCCCTAGGGGTCGTGGACCCCCTGGTTGAAGACCCCTGCTCTGAACATATATATATTGCAATGAAGTGCAGATTAATGAAGTTTTAACTGCCTTAAAGAGGAAAACAAAAGGAAAACTCAAGACGGGATTACTATAAATCATAAAAATAGCCATTTGACAGGTTAAATGTAGTTTTACGGTACTTATACAAAATCAGTGAACCGAATCACCTGTTAGGTTACATGACATCTTCTTCCTTGGAATTTCTGTTCATACTTCGAGAGTTTACTTTCGTTTTCAGTCGCCGCTCATGCCAACTTTACCTCTGCTCTTAGTCACTTTGTTCCAAAGAATTTTAAAGTTTACACTACAGCTCTTTTCCCATGAAAGGTCTTCACAGATATCAGTTGTGCAAGCAGGAAATATAAAAATCTTTTTGTCCACAGCTTGAATCGCTGATGTGTTCCAGAAATCTGTGAGAAGAGAATTAACACAGACATTTATTCATAACTTTAAAAGCCGCGATGTGAGCTCGAATCCCGAAGACGAACCGCCTTCCCTCTTCCTCGATGACAGACATTTCCCACCATCAGAGACCGTATACTGTGCGTTTCTATAGTCTGCCATTCCCAAAGTTGGCGGAGTGTGAAGACACATAATTGCTTCATGAAACCTAACTAGGTGATATGAATAATCTGTCAGTGGAGGAGGCGACCTGGCCTCCATGCCAATCACGGAGGTGTCCCGGAGTAGTGGAGCGTGGCCAAAAACCATACCTGTCCATCCGTTAAAAACATATCTGTCCCTCAACTTCCCCCCCAAAACCACCGTTATCAGACCAAAGGCCTGAGTGTGTGTGAATTCATTGGAGACCCTCTATATGCCACCATGATGAACTCCACATCAGATAGAGAACTAGCCACTGATTGGTGTGTGTGTGTGTGTGTGTGTGTTTTTACTCACTTTGATACAAAATTCTTCACGAGAGACAAAAGGGGAAGCTGAATGGAAGTAGTTTTGATAAATACACTGATAGCACACACACTCAAACTGGTCCGAGGTCAACCTCACTGTGGACAACGTACACGAAGAATCGAATGATTTAAAACGGCAAAAGACGGATGGAAATATGAGACATAAGAAGCTTTATTTAAATAAATCTCAGAGTTAATGAGGTTTACTTAATGTCTGTTGGTGGACTAACACTGGTACAGCTGCTGGTATGACTTATATACAACTTAAAGGCTATTTGTGCAGCAAGAACCTCGTGTTAGGTCATCACTGTGCAAGGTCGTCAGTCAACATTGGCTATTAGCCATGTATTAATATTAGATAAGATAGATACATTTCTATCACAATATCCAATTGTTTAACTTGCCCCCGCGCCACAAGAACATTGTCAGTAAAACAAAGTTTTCATAGACTGTATAAAACATGGACGTAGTATCCGTCTATCATCTTAGCAGTCCTGCCTCCACCATCTCCCGGCTAATCTAAAAATGTGGAGCTGAGGCGGGCCGAATGACGCCTGGTTGCTCAAAAAAGCCACCTGAAACAGCACCTACCTGTCAATCAAAGCGTCCACGCTCTTAATCCTGCATAACTTTAAGCCTTAATATAATCTGAACAGGTGAGTTGTATATAAATTCACCCTCAGTACAGTTGTCATGAACGGGGAAATTAGCTATAGAGACCAAAACTGTTTTTTGTACCAGGCTGTAAACATGTTTATTTCTGCTGTGAAGTTTTTAACATGGGGACTTATGGAGACTGACTCACTTCTGGAGCCAGCCTCAAGTGGACGTTTGAGGAACTGCAGTTTTTGGCACTTTTGCATGGGCTTCATTTCACAGCCACAAGGAGGTGGCCGCTTGTTTTTTTTCCTACCATTGGTTGCAAATTAGCCCCCAAAACTCTTTGGTGTTGAAATTATATAAAAATAAGTCAGAAAAGTATCCCACAATTAGGCTTTTAACAAGCAGACAGCTGATGCTAAAACTAGGTTGTTAATGATGTCAGTTGCGGTATCCGACAACACGTTAAGAAGAATAGAGCCTGTTCATTAGGACACCTGTGTGTTGCTGTTTTTCACGTTACGTAAATTTAGGAAAAGATCGTGGTTTGGGTTAAACGATATTTTACACGATGCATCTTTCAAGGTTGAAAACAATTGGGAGTAGTCTTGTGTGCAGCTCGTGTCTCGATACAACACGAGTTGTCTTCACAGCTTCATGCCATCACAGTTATTTCTAGATGGAAGCTGCTGATATTTCCATGTTGACTTTTTCCAATTTGACCATTATCATACCAGGAAATGCACACGCCCCCTAAATACCCCCTTAAAAATTGTGTTTTTGTTTTTTTAAACCTCCAAATGAACACGTTAAACTAAAACTTGAACGATTAAAGCGTAGCTTCACTGTAAAAAACACAAATTAAGCCTCGTCTTTCTCTCTTCCCGTGCCCGTAACGAAAGCTCTCTACACCAGATTTTTCGTGGCAGACTTTAGGCAGTTTTTGCAGCGGGGGGGAAAATTAGCGTACACCTCCATGCCTCTTCCCATGATCCCCTGCTTTAACCCCCCCTCACCACCACCCACCACATAAACCTAAGTCACTCGGCCCGTCTCACAGATCTTATCGAACATCCTTTTTTCATTTACAATGCTGAACTGGCCTCCGTGTGTCATTACTGAACACACACACACTCGCTCGCAGACTCACGGATGCACACATGAAATCACAAATGCAAGGCTACGTTTGTGTTTCTGCCCACAATGAGTGTGTGTAACTTGTGCGTATTTATCTGTTGAAATGTATGTATGCTTTGTGTGTGTACATGTGTATTCAGACGTGTGTGTGTGTGTGTGTGTGTAGATATAATATATAGCGTGTTTGTTTTTATCAGAGATCTTTAAGCTGGGTCATGTGTTGTTGCTTCACATTTCATCATCCTGCTCTCTTATCTGCTGTTTTCATACACAACTGCTGTAATACTGTTATAACACACACACACACACACACACACACAAATATACTAGACTCCCACCATATAACGGTAAGCCGGTAAAGATAGTTTGTAGGAGGGAGCATGAAGGAGTAAAGAAGAGAAACGAGGCAACAGCGAAAGGGAGGAAAGCATTGAGAGAGGGATCAGGAGGAAGAGGGAAGCGGCCTCTCTATCTAACGCTGTTGTTGTTTTTCCGTTGTTGATTCTGGCGTCCGACGTGGACAGACAGATGCTCGAACCCGTCAAACGATGCGAGGAATGAAGTCTCTGATCTTCTCTGCAGATTATTTTGTCCTCCGACACACACATATCTCTCCCACTGCACGCTCCACATAGTGTTGTTTTGTCTGTAGTGTCTTTAAGGGCGTAAGTTTTTCTTTTGTGTGTTTGTGCGTCTCCGTGCTGCTTTGGTCCTCGAAGGTTACGGCTGGGTCACAGTGGCTGATATACATGCTGGTATATTTCGTTTGAAACTGACAGCGGTACATATTTGGACTGAGGCTCAATGTCTGGAAGACTGAAAGCTGTAACTTTCCCCTACGCTTCAAAATCTGATGTTGTAGGTAACCCCAGCGTCATTTCTGGAGGCCAACTTTGCAAGACTAACTAATCAACCTCTGATCAAGTTAACAGTAATTAATATGTTTGAAAGGTCTGGTTAGACTTTTAAAATGTCGCACTTTGGTTAAGTTTAGCTACAAAACATACTCGGTTAGGTTTCGGGAAAGATCGTACGTCACCTGACGCAACTTAAATACGTAATTTTACGTAGCCTACGCAACCTAAAAGAAGTCAGCGTTTACTTTTGGTTTCACACAAGACATGAACAGCGGCCTGCTGGGTAAAAATCCTGCGTTTATTTGGCCCATCCGTCCACGCCACCTCCTCCATATATGGACTTTCTCACTCTTTATACTACGTCACCTGACTTTGACGGCCAATAAAGCGTTAAGCTACATGAGCACATCCTGACGGTGCAAAGAATAGAAACAGGAACAGCTCGTCGTTTTGTTTTTTATTGCAATGTAGGTTAAGATCAACACCACTTTAATGTCTGTAGAACCTGGAGCCAGCTGCCGTTAGCTTAGCTTAGCTTAGCATTAAGATTGAACATGGGGGAACCACATCCATCTACCAAAAGCCTGTTTAAACATAATTTGTTTGTTTGAACAGGAATGGATTGTACGGATTAAACAAACATGTATAGGTGCTAGTAGCGGAGCCAAGTTTATGTTTTCTTTATGCTAAGCTAAGCTAACCAACTACTGCATATTGAACAAACAGCACTCCGACATACAGTGCTGGTTGGGTTAACGTATCTCTAAGGTGGCTCAATGGGGGGCCCACACCTCACATTTGCCCTAGAGCTCCCGTAATGGGTTAATCCGGCCCTGGGCCCATGTTGCTATTAAAAGCCAAGGTGCTTCGTTGCTGTAGCCACATGGCTAACACAACAAAAAGAACAGTATTCTCCCCGCTGCAGGGCCTGTATCCAGACTATGAGGTCTCCTGTAATGTTATTTTGTTCCTGGAAGTGAGGTTAAAGGCAAATTATATCCAAAGACAATATTTGCATGCACACATTGAGTTTATTTCAACAATTAGGGCTATTCATCTTGGTGGAATGGTGGAAAACGTTCAACTTCCCGGTTTGAAAAAGAGACTGAGTGCTGTTATAGGACACTAAAACACTAAAATCCAGGACGGTTGACAATAAAATCAAAATGTTGTCATCGGTCGAAGTCTGGCTTGTCGTGCTTTTTTCAAACTAATCGCCTTAGACCGCTCTGGACGCCACAATGTGTGTCAAAAAAGCACAAATCATGTTTGTACCGACGTCCCAGCTCTGTTCCTGCAGCCTCTGGAGGCTCTCCGCTCAGGAAATATCCTCTGCTTGCACTTCCTGTCCGAGCATCTCATCTCCCACGAGCCTTTTCTCTGTCCAGCCTCGCTCATGGGAGCCTTTTTTCTCGTTTCCCCCAAACACGCAGCTCGGGAGCTGATTGGATGATGACTCTAAATCGTCGGGGCGGTGGAGGAGAGCGGGGTCGGGGTGGGAGCGCGGAGGCGCATAATGGTATCCGATTTTGGGGAGGAAACGAGATGTAAATGAGGTAATTATGTGTCTTAACGAGGGCAAACAGCGTTGACATTCTAGCCCTGGTAACCGGCGTATTTATAGCCCGTAATAACCTTAAGTGGGACTGGCTGGAAGGCTGTCAAGGGAATTAGAGCCGTCTGAACAGCGCTGCTTTTGTTTTTATTAAGGCTTGTGTGTTTGAATCAGCAAAGGTTTGACTTGGATTCCTCCATCAAACTGGGAAAGAATGATATTGACAGGCGTAGCTTGGAGAGGGATGAAACTTTAATCCCCCCCATCACACCCGTGGAGAAAACCGAAGAGGTCGCCCACCTTCGTGGGGCCTCCTCATGTAAAATGTATACGACCAGGCAACAATATTTTCACTCTTGGATTTTTTTTTTATATTTGTCCAACTAGTTAGCGTATAAAAAGCGTTTAAGAATCGGTCGCGAGTCAACGAAAACAAAGAGCGCCGCTCCATAACCGGATCGAGTTTCGTGTGTCGTTTTTGGCTCCTCCAACACGTCTTCCACCCTCTCCGTCCTCTCTTACGGCTCTGTTTTGTTTTGTTTTTAAAACACGACATAGAAAGGAAAAAAAAAGAAAGAGATTTGATTTAAATAAAAAATAAAAAATGAATGAACTCAAGTGGAACCTGGGTTCAGGGGAGGCCAGCAGGACTGTGGGTAAATGTTTTTGGCATTAGGATTGTGCCGAGCGCAGCAGAAATAGTATTTCTGACGGAGTAAGCACAGGGGGCTTTGGAGTTCAACCCTATTTTCATATTCTCTCATACATCCATTTCCCTTCCTCTACAGATTAAAATGAGAATTTAGACAGCACCTCTGCGTTGGCATTGCACAGTAGGATTATCATATGGCGCTGAGCGGGGTTTTGGGGGAAGTAGAAATGTGGAGATAGAGTGAATTTATTTTGAAGTGCTGGACATTCTCTTGTAAGAGATCAAAGATTCTTGTTTCTTTTCCGAGGAGGGAGAGAGACGACAGGAAGTTCTGTTTTTCGGGGGGGATTTTTTTTTTTTTTTATTGCCACGAGAATAAACTTTGCACGTACGCGCTGAGTAACTGTAGTCGAGTTAGTCAGCCTGAGTCACAGTCGCACAGTTATTCGCTTCGTAGCCGCGTGTTGGCGAGGACAAAGCGGCATCACCGGCCTCACCTGAAAGCCTTTACCTGCTTCCCTCTATGGTACAGATATTAAGCAACCCCCCCCGCCCCCCACCTCCCTCCTCCACCCGCCGCCGCCTCCCCTTCCCTCGCTCACCCCCGCCCTCCCCTCCCTGTCTCTCTTTCCGATGGCACTCAGCCGTTACGTTCTCAAGGGAAGGGCAGACTGCTGGCGCCGCACTGTTTGGGCTCTTGCTGTATCTCACACACACACACACACACACACATACAAAAACAGGCGCACACACTCTCTCACACACACACACACACCTCCGCAGGTACACAGGTACTCGCACAGCAAATTAAGCGTATTGTTGCGTTGCCTCCAGCGTCGAGGGGGTGAAAAGTCACTCAGGGGTTTTGTTGTCGCGCCACATGAGGGTTCAGGCCACCAGGAGTTCTTTCTCTCTTTGTGCTGAGGTGGATGGTTTGAAAAGTTTGCCGGTTTTTTGGTTCTCGGAGAGAAATCTGTTGTCGTGTAAGCCATCGAGTCAGCACTGCCTTTGTCTACGTGGAAAATATTGACATGAGAGAGACATTTTGTGTTCAACATTTCTTAGTTTTATAAGCATGCAGCAACATTAAATACTATAATCCTGTTTGTTGGGTGTCGATCTCAGGATATAGGACGCTGTATATGAGGAGCGATACTTTAATTCATACATCGATGTTTATTTAAACCAACATGAGTGACAGTAACTTACAGGTTATTGTACATAAGCACACTTTTCAGGTCGTTTCCATTTTTCATACTCCACTACATTTATCTGACAGTTATTATTTTTCATATAAAAACATATGAAGAGGCTTTAAAACATGATGCATTGTTCCCTGTAATTAAAACACATCTTATAAAGTCATTTCAGTCTTTAAAGTTTTATTTTCTTATAGTTTATTATTAGTTTAATGACAAAAAAAATCTGTAGCAGTGTTGTAAAAATATCAAATATCAATTTTATTTGTAAAGAACATTTAAAAAACATTTAAAAAACATTTAAAAAGATACCACAGTTGACCAAAGTTCTGTACAAAAACATACTTTCCTTTTAAAAGTGTTCCAAAATCAACCTTTGACCTACTGAGGTGAACGTGCCTTTAATATGTAAATATATATTTCTAGAACACATTTTAATTAAGTTGGTTGTACCTAAAATCAGAAACATCTCTACTGCACACAAAAATTATATTTTGACTATAAAAAGAGACATTAGTATGTTTGAATGCTTTTATTTTGAAGGTTTTACTACTTTACCTGAAGAAAATAAAACATTTTATACACTTAACAAAACATATTTCAGCTTTTACATCAAGTCTTGCAGATTTATTTCACGACACACTGTTAGAATAAATGTAAATCACTAAATCGGCTGCAGAGGTGATTAAACTGGGCCTTTAAAATGTGATAATGTGTATGTGTTCCGATTCAAATATGTTTATGTTTTATAAAGCAGTTCATAATTTGCAAGTTAAAACACCTCATTTCCATCATTTCTGAGGAAAAAATGTTAAAGCAGTTCTTTTTTTTTTCCATGAGCTGTAAAATGACTTTTGTAGTTGCATTTGGCAGCTCGCAGTAAAAAACCCATCAAACCGTTTATGAAGACATAAAGGGAAGTTTAATATTCTGCGAAAAACCTCGTGCGACTCGTCTTTCTGCGAGCTTTTCACTTGGAGCGTAAGATCAGATCTGTGTTTATGAATCGGACACTTGTCTGGTCCTCGCTGTGTGCGAGCGGTTTAGCAGATCGAAGGAGAAGTGGTCGGTCTGAAAGGAGAAAAATATTCATGACACTTGGAGTGACCTTCATGTGAATCGCAGCCTCCTTCGGCTGCACAGCCCCGGAGTGTTTTTGTGGTTTGTAAAGCTTATTTGGCTTCTGACAATAAGTTTAAAGTACGATGTTTAGTTGAGGTAACGCAGGATTATTTTTCCAGCCTAATTTGAAGCAGTAGGCTCCTTTTCTCCCTCCGTTCTCTCTCTCTCCTCCTCTTCTAGTAATCCACGGTCATCTTGATCAGAGGCAGACACCGGGGTTTGACGGAAAATTAAACAAATAAGCTCTGATGCTTTGGATAACATTCCCCTCCGATTGACCCGACCCCGTGACCTCTGAGACACTCTGGCTGAGGTCGTGACCCCGCGGTGGCGTTGACGCTCAGCGTCAGAGGGGCCTCAGTGTGTTGGTTTGGCCTCCATGTCCCGACCTGTAGGAAAACATACAAAAAAAGAAAAAGAAGAAGAAAGAGTCCGGTCCACTTCAGGCCACGTTACGCCTCCACACACTCCAGAAAGGCCGGCAGCAGAAACCAGATGCTACAGCGAGGTTCAAATAGTTTGTGCCTGAGATATTTAGATTTAGGAAATACAAATACAAACGTTCAGTGTAGCTCAGACAAGATGTAAAATGGTATCAAATATAAATTTAGACACAAAATGTCTGCATTGAAACGTGGCACACTATCACTACGACTACTACAAATGCTTCCATGCTCATTTATTTGGGGATTTCCATCAAAATGTCACCTGATCATGTTATAATAATGCTAAAAATTAAGATCAGGAAGTTAATTTAAACAACAAAGTTTAAACTTGGACTACAACTTTTCCATTTGGAAATACTTACATATTTTTTAAGTTGGTTTTACTTTGATATTTGCTTAATTCCATCTGATGTAATTTTGGGAACATTTAACTCGATGTGTGCATCAAGTGCAGACTGTCATGACTACAGACAAGTTATAATGTGGTAAAATATAAATTTTGACACAACAACTCGACTCTGAAACTCCCATTACTTCCACTGTTGACTATAAAAAGATGCATTTCCTCATTTATCTGGAGATTTCCATCAACATATCACCTGATCGTGCTATAATAACACTAATAATTAAGATTAGGAAGTTCATTTAAACAAATGTTTTCAGTTAATATATTATAAATGAAGTTCAAACTACAACTTTTCTATTTTGGAACTAATTATGTTTTTAAGTTGGTTTAACTTTGGTCTTTGTTTAATTCCATCTGATGTAATGTTTCACTCCAATATATGCACCAAATAGTTTTAATAAAATGAAAGTAACAAAAAGCATTTTTCTCAACTTAATATTCCACTTTAGGGAGGAAATTAGGGCTGCAAATAGCAATTTACCTTTTTTTTTTTTTTTTTTTTTTTTTTTAGTAATTAATTGTTTTAAATGGCTTAAAACTTCTTTTATGTTTAATTAAATGTTTATTTTATATAAATATATTCAGTTTTTATTATATATGACAAAGACTCACATTTTAGAAGCTGGAACCAAAAACATTTATCATTCAATATTTATCTGTCATTTAAAAAATGACCTCAGTGATCCGAATAGTTGCCTCGTACTTCTGTCGTCTATCTATTTACAGTAACATACTGTATGTACTGTACCTCCGTGTTCCTTTACTGTGCTGCAGGTCTGAATGTTTGAAATGCTGTATTTCAGGATTCAGGGTGTAACCCGTGACTGCGGACTCGTACAGGTCATGATCTGGTTGAAGACAAAGGCGCTGGAGATGTGACCTGCTGATGAAACCAAAGAAAAACTGACAGGAATGAGGACACATTCTTGTTGTTACCTCGGCGTCTGCACAGATAACGAAAACCATTATCTTTAAAACACCTGACTGACACTCGGCAGTGCTGTTTGTGCAGCGTTACAGGATGATGTTTGTAGATATGTGGCTGTACGTTATGATAAGTTCTAACCGGGTCAGTTGTAATGAGACCTGTTGAAACACTTCTGCAGCTCAAAACAACAAAATCAAGTGGCAAAGTGCTTTTCTAATCTTAGATGTCGAGGTTACACACAGCCATAGTTTCAACAGCATTTGATTCACTGGTTCCCAACATGGAGGTTAGGACCCCTAAAAAGGGTCACAAGATAAATCTATGGAGGTTCTGATGTCATATCCTGAATGGGTTTACTTCTCGTGGCCCGTGTATCGCTTCAAAAGACAAAATACGGGACAGAAAAATCACTTTTTGAAGTCAAACTGCTTGCAAATAATTCACAGTCTGCGGCGAGGAGTCGTAGGTACACAAGGTGAATAAGTTGTGAACCGCTCATTTACATTACTACATTTGTTTATGTACTGTAGTTTGGGCCTGTTTTATAGTCAAATGTGTTCATTTAAATGCTGCTGAAGCAACCGACAGCTGAATCCAAACAAGGTGACATTTTTATCCCAGAATTCAAGACACGGTTCGGCTTGCAAATCACTATATTGTTGCTTTCTGGATTTTATTTCAAGCAAAAGATTTTAGCACAAAATATTAGTGTCTTAAAGGTCCAGGTGATTTGATGCTGTAGAGGTGAACTCTTTGTTATTTTGCATCGAAGACATTAGCCAGCCAGAAAAGCTTCAGAGCCACTTTTCCCTCCAAGAACAAAGTTTCTTACAAACTAACATATAACTTATTTTTGATGTCATATCCTGAATAGTTGTCCCTCTGCTAACTCTCTAACTCTAACAGTTGTTCAAAAGACAAAATATGGGAAAGAAAATTCACTTTTTGGTGGAGCTGCTCGCAAATAATTGACAGTCTGAGACGAGAAGTCGTAATGCTTCATTTTACACGAGGTAAATAAGTTGTGAACCTCTCATTTAAATTACTATATTTCTTCATGTAGTTTGGACTTTGCTTTATGTTGAAATGTGTTCATTTAAATGCTGCTAAAACAACCGACACTTTAGTTTTAACCCAGAAGACAAGACATTGCTGCTTTCTTGGTTTTTATTTTGAAAGCTCGGCACAAAGATGAAGATGTTTGCTGGCCTTCAAAAACCCAAAATCGATCCAGGTGATTTCATGCCGTAGAGGTGAACTCTTGTTATTTTTCAGTTTCCAGCAGCATGTGGTGCATATTTGGTAACGGAGGGATCGAGGACATTAGCCAGGTCCAGAAAACCTGCTTCAGAGTCACTTATCCCTCCAAGAACAAAGCCGAGGTTGGACGCGATAGGCGGCGAGCAATACGTGTTCTCCTGTCTTATCTTGTTTATGTGATGGAGTTTTTCAAACGCAAACATTTTCTTTAGATGGCACAGTGGACCTCTGCTCTGAGATAAGTATCGAATGCAGACTTAATTGCCTGAGATAGAAGCTTATTATTCCCATTAAAACGGGCGTTCGGGGCCTCGCTCCCCGGGTCTCTCTCTTTCTCTTTCTCTTTCTCCTTCCCTTCGTCTTTCATCCCTCCCTCCCTCGCCTCCTCCTCCTCTGCTTTTTCTGCTTGTCTCTATTGTCCGTTTGATGTGGAGATGAAGGGGGGAAAAAGGGCAAACAAGAACAGTTTGGTGCTGAAAAGTTGGAAAATCTGGTAACAATTGGAAACGTAATGGAAGTGTTTGGAGGTCTCGTCCCCTGATGTGCTTAGCTAATGATTTTGCCGCCCCGAGTGCGCCCTGCGTTAAACGTGTACGTGGGCGTCCACACATCCGAACGTTTCCATTTGATTTGACCCGTTTCTGGAGTTTTATTTCGTCCCCTTGACATCCTTTAACTTCTTTGCAAACTCCCTCTCGCTCAGGTACGAGTCGTTCTTCTCGCTTTTTCGGTCTTTCCTGCTCCTCCACCCTGAGTTCTTGTGCAGCAGTGCTGCACGGCCGTTTGCCTTTGTGGGATTTTTGTGCGTCTCCGCCGGCGTTTTCCCCCCCTTTTTTTTTTGCCGGTCGGCACCGAGCCGGCATTCCTTCACGGGTTCACTGGCAATGCTCAAGTGGCTCCCTCTTAACAACCTCCCCCTAATCACTCAGGGACATAATCACAGGCCACTTTGAAGTAATAGTCAATTTGCTACGAGTCCACCGTTTAACAGAACTGCTTCGACGCAAGTCGGTGCTGCGAGCCGGCCACGGCAGATGTAACGATAAAGGGAGGCTGCGCCGATGGAAAGGACGCTTTCTTTCTTTCTTTCTTTTTTAACAAAAGGTAGCACACACATGCTTGTAAAAGTGTTTATTTTCGGGGGGGAAAGCCTTTTATACAAGACCTCGGGTTGTGTAGACAAAGGGCAGGTGAGGTCGATAAGAGACAGGAAAAGCCAAACGCCGCCGAGTGTGTATGTGTGTGTGTGTGCGTGTGTGCGTGTGCGTGTTCGGTTGATGAGAAGTTCACAGGAAGTGTGCAGACTTATAGCTGTCACTCAACCCTGCACGCTCTGCCTCTGAATGCACCAGCAATCGCTCACAATGACACACTGTACCTGCGATGATGTGTTTACGCCGCCCTGAAGTGAATCAGGTAGGAAAAAAACACACAAAAAAATAAAACACGACGTTGGCCCGGCGCTGGCCCGTGTTTATTGTTTACGGTACTCCGGGTGGCGCCAGGCCCTGAAAAAACAGGAGCTGAAAAACACTTTGTTTTGGTGGGGAGTCTGCTCCTGTGGTTTTGTAATCGCCATCACTATCAGGGGCCCTGATCGCTTTACAGAGGAGGGGAGGTGGAGGAGGAGGAGGAGGGAAGAAAAAGGTATGTTATTCCACACGGTACACAAAAGGGAGGGAACAGAGGAGAGAAAGAGATGTGGGTGCTTGGCAGTGTGTCTGTCTGCCCTTTTTTTTTTTCCCTCTTTTCCACCCCTTCACCAACTTCTTGTTCTGTCTCTTCTGCCCCCCACCTCCACCTCCACCTCCTCCTCCTCCCGCCGCCTCCATCAGGCATACAGCTGACTCAGAGATCAGCTTGCCTCGCTATTTAAAATTAAGTTTAAACTCGGACTACAACTTTTCTATTTGGAAATAATTATATTTTTTAAGTTGGTCTTTGGTTAATCCCATTTGATGTAATTTTGGGAATATTTAACTGGATGTGTGCATCAAATGTAGACTTTTAAACAGTAAAATATATATTTTGACACAAAATCTCTACTCTAAAACTTCACACATCACCACTACGACTACTATTACGGTGTTTTACTGTGTATATATGTTAATTATACTATATATTTTGTATAAATTCCCTCATAAATAAAGGTTTTGAAATAATTAATGGTACATTTTACGGCCTTTTCACTGTCATAGTTTGGCAGTTTTTCACTGTAAAATCTACAGACATTTTTTACAGTGTTGAAGGGTTGAACACATCAGGATCTGTTATATTAAACTTTGAAGTAGCATATTGATTAGTGTATTGGCTGATCCCGTCTCTTCGGTTGAGAAAAGAGTGTCTTCATCGGCTCCGCCTTTCAGCTGCCTTATATTTTATTTACGATAGTTTTCTGTCAGTCTGTGTTTTCTCTCTTCTGGCTTAAAAAGTCTTTATTTCCCATTTTCCACAGCTAGAATGATTCGAGATCAACTGCCCGATTGGAAAAAAACTCACACAGATCACCTGCAGTGACCCTCGAGTGACAGTGTAGGCCTTGCTTGTCTCTTTTTTGGTATATCCAGATTGCATCATGATTTATTTAAGAGAGTCTGGACAGCAAAAAGTCACATGAAGTGCAACTTTTTCTACAGACGCGTCTCAGTCCGACCTCTCTGGCCGCTCGTATCGAGTGTCTTTTGAGTCGCTCGCAACGTGACACAACGATGACGTCAAATCCAGAATTACAGATCTGAATCCGATCTGATCGCCCGCAAAGTGCGAAGTCTGAAAAGCTGGAACCTGATTGGTTGAAAAGTCCTCTGTGATGTTAACAAACCAACCACTGCAAACAGACTTGTGGGAAATAAAACAGGAAAAAAAGTTCTTAAACATCAGAACTTTGAACTTTTTAGTGCAGCTCTGTTTGCATATAATTTCAATAATTAATACAAAATCTAAGAATAAATGAATAAATCTTATCAGGGCTAATATTGACCTATATTTGCATAACACTAAGAAGGACTATGAAAGTGAATTATCTCATTCTCTGATCACTCTCAGAGCCAGACGTCCTCCATCAGACTCCACATCTTCTACCTTTCATCATCTTTACTCTGGTTTCAGCTCAAAGTCGAGCTCAGCTTTGTAATAGTGTAAACAACAAGGAAAGGTAATTTCTAGGCAACGGCGACGCTCGATGCCAAGAGCGGGAACTGTAGCAAATACTGAAATTATACGTCCTACAGTAAAAATGGACTTGAACATCTGAACATCTAGTGGCACATTAAACACCCTCCAATGCGGGGGTTACCAAACTTTTCAGCCCGTGACCCCCAAAACAACGGTATCCGTGATTTGCGACCCCCCACTATCCCCAGATGTCAGGATGATTTGTCCTTGTTACATGTCGTAATGTTTAGCACGATGCTAATAGACCGTAGAAAATATTGTTGTTTCTGCTAATGTCATTAATCTGTCGTAATCTCATCGGGGGTCAGAAGGGACGAAGAAAATCAAAAGACTTTTATTTTAAATGTAACTACTTTTTTTATGTTTTGTTACAGTTATGGCTAAAATCTGCTATTTCTAAAGGTTTTTAAATTTTATTTGATTTCTGAAAATCATCTTGCGACCCTCCCTTGCTGCCTTGCGACCCCCACTTTGGGAACCAGTGCTCCAATGAACCAACCACCACAAATATACTTTCAACTATAACAGAAAACACCGGCTATTAACATCTCAAAGTTTTGACCTTTACAATCCTAAATCGATCATTCTTACTGTTCATACTCGGCTGCACCGATAGTGCAAAAAAAAAAAGCTATGAAACTTTTTAGTACGTGCATATGATTTAAATAGTCAATACAAAACAGTCGAAATGACTTTGTTGGTAGTCGTAGTGTGAACCTTTGACCCAGGATCATCGATTGAATCCATTTAAAGGTCCAGAAGTTTTGAGATGTCTGACTTTGAATGAGAGGTGTGTTGATTATCCACAGGAACCAACGTCTTGTGCATCTGGTAAATGTGTTTCTGTTCAGTTTTTCAGATGTTAATTCCTTTAGCGCCGCGTGTAAACTTCACCTCCTTTGTACTGGGAAATCTTAGACCTCTGGGCATGAATCCTGACCTACCTGCACGGCTACACACCAACCGCCACCAATGGACGCTGAAAAACATGTATTTTCTTTTTATAATTCGGATGAACTGGCTTCTTTTTTTTCTGTTCTTTTTTCATTGAAATCACCTAAAGAGCTGATCGTGGGAAGATCACAAATCTCATTTACGGGGCCTCACACAAGCCCACAGTGTGCTGATACAGACGTTACCGGCAATATTGTCATCGGCAGCATGTCGTTTGAGAAAAGCTGCACACTTCATTGCTCGTCTGCTTTTACCTGTCCGTGAACAAAGAGTCAGCGTGTCGAAGGAGGACGGCAGCGCGCACACGCCGCTTTGGCCCTATTTTGCAGATCCATTAGTGTGAGGAGTGTGTAATTCAACGGGCCTGCTCCCGCGTCTTTCATTCACGCGACACGACATTACGAACGTAATGAATCATGAAGAAGGCGTTATTGTTCCACGCTACTCTTCCCTAACGCCGCCCCGCTTAAAAGCGCTCACACACTCGCAGGTGTAGAACATCATTATCGCCCCAGCGCCGATTGATGAAGAGTATTATACCCGCCAAATTGATTTTCCTTACTCTGCGATCATGATGACACAAGAAAGGAGAAAGACGAAAGAAAAGACGCAATCATCAACAACTTTATGTTCCAATCAGCATATCTGAGTAGGATGAATAAAAAAAAAGGAGCCGGGGCCTCAAATCGTCTCAAATTGCTTTGCTTTTTTTTTTTTTTCTATCATGAAATGTTACCGATTATCATGAAACGCACAAATTGAATTCTTTTTTTTTTCATTTAAGTAATAATTGATTTGACATTTCGGAGCACTTCAAAGGCAGTTTGGCCCGAAGGCTCTGCAGTAAATTACAGTATAAAGCTGAGGATTTACCATTAGCTGAGTGTCAAGTGTACGCTTCGGCTTCGCTTCCCCACCCCGTCCACCGCCGCCGCCGCCACCTCCCCGCTTCACATCCTCTCCCTCCACTCTCTCTATCTTTTCTCCCCAAACCTTCTGAAATTCTAGTCTAAACTTTACACAACTTGTCTCCACTGCCCTGTTTGTGTGTGTTTTGCGCCTCTGTGTCCAGGTCCAGCCAGTTTATTGTAACACTATAAAGGCCCGGTGTGTTTATCAGTAAACGGAGCTCCACACAGTTCAGCCCGCTTCCATTATAACTCTTTTCACTTCCTTGTTTAGTTTATATATATATATATATATATATATATATATTTTCTTTCCTCGAGGAAATGCCCTTCTTTTTTTACGCCTGTGTCTTCCATGCGGGGGGAGCGACGACAGGCGGGAAGGTGTTTGATATGTAAATAGTCCGTTCAACAAAGTCCAGGTGCTATCTGCGGTTACAGAAGCTGATACTTTGGGCGGCGGTTGGTTTCCTCGCCTTCTGAAACATGCAGACGCACAATTAAACACACGGACTGAGCTCATGCCGGACCAGTATATGTCGGCCTGATATTATTATTTTTTTTTTATTAAATATCACATGTAGTCTGGTCACTTTCTGTCCCCACGATGCGCTGTAGTGCGATCGATATTACCCCGTTTATCCGTGAGGAGTCGATACTCCAGTATCCGATAATCAATCCAAACATTTGATATCAATATGATGCTTTTGCAAGGTAAAATTGAAGATCTGAAAATAAGACGAGGAAGTTCTTTTATTTTGGCGGTACTTTCCATTTCCAGCCGGTGTCATGTGACGATTGATAACAATCGTCTGAAAAGAATCTGTTATCATGTTTGTATCTGCAGCGTCGATGCATAAAATACTTATCAGTGTCACACCTTTGCTTTCCAATGAAAAACATGTTTGCTGATTTAAAAAGAAAAAAAATTCCAGATGAACTGACATAAACAAAGTTTTTGTTCCTGTTTGTGTGCTGAGAAAATAAAGAATTTAAAAAGTGTCTGCATTAAGAGCTGAAAACTGACCCGTGTGTCTCTGCACATGATGAGTCGACATGTTTCTTTATCACTTGTTATCCATGGGAACAAACATTGACCAAAGTACTGTACGTGCTACTTTATACTTACTATTTACTTTATATTATTTACTTTATACTGTACTTATTGATTTTACAGTCATGGTTACTGAGCAGATTTTACACACAACAAAACATGCTTGTAAAATCAGATTTATTGGTGTAAAAACTACAGAACAATAGAAAACTTGTTACAGTCAGCTCATTAAAATTCATCATTATAAAACTGAATCATTTGGGTGTTGGATTCACGGCTCGTACTTTCTTTATTTTTTGGGATGTTTTGTTTTTCTTTTAATTTAGTTGTTCATAGTTTGTGCTAACCTTTAGTCTGTTCTGGTTAAATAAAATTCAAATGACTAAATGTAATGTAAAAAAGCTGCTTACAAACTCGATCAATATTCATAATCCAGTTCATCGTATGTGACAATATTCTGAACAGAGTATGCATCATTAGTATTTAGTTTGCTGATAATACTTTTTGTTTTTTTCCAAAAATGTTTGTGTTTAATTTTTATTTTAAGAAAAAAGAGACGATATGAAGTCATATTGATACTCGCCATTTTGAATATTGACCATTTGTATTATATTATCAGAAGAGATTCAAGAGAAGGATTTACTTGTTGCATATCCTCTGATTTATTGGTGGCAAAAAAAAAACTTGTCTTGGCTCAATCCGACTCTACATCAATGACAAGACAAGTTATTAAATGTGTACTTGATGGAAAAATTACAGTAAAACTGTAAAGACGGACATATTTTTAAACTGATGTACTACAAACGTGATGAGGGGCTCTATGGACTTCGACCAAAAGTAGTATCTGTTTCTTTTAGGGTATTTCTTCATGTCATGATGGTTTTATGTTTATTTGCTGAACTGAAGAAATCAAGACAACAAAACACATCTGTCAAAAATCATTTTTTGAGTCCGGTATCACAACAACAATAACCACCACACTGTAGTTGGGCCTTAGCAGCTCATACTTCATATAAAATCTTTGGATATATTCACATTTACATATTTTAAGAAAGAGCTTTCCACATTTCGGTAAAGTTAGCTGTCTTGTCGTGTTCGGTACTTTTATTTAAGTTTGAATGCGGGGCTTGTAAACTTCTATCAAAGTATTTTAAACACCCTCAGAAAGAGTATTTGTTTATTTAAAGGATCCACACACAAATATACAACATATGACACATTATATAATAAATAATTAATTGCATTAATACAAAAGAAAAATGATTATTCATGTAGAAATCAAAGCCGGTCGACACTGTACAGATATTTGGATGCATTTTCTCAAATTTCTAGATCATTTACTAATTAAAAAAATAAATAAAATCTACATAGATGAAGCTTAAAGAGAATGAAAGTTATAAAACTCATATGAAGGGAAACGCGAATATCAAAATAAGTCACAGTGTCATCTGCATATTATCTTTAAAGGATGATTTATTAGTGATTAGGTGGAAGTTAAGTGGTTAAGTATTGCTCTGTACAGTTTGTTTTAAAGCATTCGTCCTCGTGTTGGGTACCACATTATGACTCTTACAGACTAATCTGGTGTTATTACAGTAAACTTTTGGCCTTGAGTAGAAACATTGGCACCTTTGAGTTCATGTTCTAACAGCGTCTAAATAAACGGTAAGAGTATTTTTCCACATTTTGTGGTGATCTGACTCGTTATTATGACTTTTATTAGACTAATAATTATGTTTGATTAGTCAAACCTTAACTTAACATGCACACGTGTGAGGCTTAACATGCCCACACACACACACACACACACACACACACACACACACACACACGTACTGATTGTCACCTGAATCCCGAGTTAGCTGGAGGTGACACGTATTGTCTTTTGGCCTTGAATTAATGTGCCTGTAAATACGTTTTTTCCCCTCCTCATTCCTATTTGTTAAGTTATTCATAGAACTGCTGATTGCAGGCAGCCGTCAGAGCTAAATGAGGGCCTTTGTTATTGTTGAGTAATTAGGACAGCCATCATCGTGCTCCGAGATGACAGGGTCAGTTAAATAGTTTCTCTCTCTCTCTCAGTAGTCCGGGGCTGATTATGGGAGGCTCAGGCAGGCAGGCAGGCCTGGGAGCTGGAGCTGGAGCTGGGGAGGGATGGAGATGGAGGCGAGGAAGCGGCGGCAGGGAAAGGGAGGAAGGGGGGGAGTACAGATGGGAGGAGTGGGGAGGAAAGCAGACCTTATCTCAGGCAATTAATCAGAGACACTCATATTGCGGGACAATTATTCAAAGCTCACTCCTGCATAACTCAGCCTGAGGTTCCAGTGGGCTCGCTGTCTCTTTCCATCCACCCCTGGACTGGAAGGTCAGGAAAGTGAGAAGAAGGTGGAGCTGAGAGGAAAAAAGGGGGGAGACGCTAGTGTGTGCTAGTGTGTGTGTGTGTGTGTGTTCGAGTCAGTGAAGGCAACACCGGGTCAAAGTCATTCAAAGTCTCCTCTGGAGGCCTTTTTCTTTTTGTTTTTCAAGGAGTTTATTCCCCTTCATGTTTACATGTATTAAGTTTTTGGCCGTTGGTGGAATAACATGGGCGTAGTCTGTTAGTGTCTCTCTCTGTGTGTGTTGATATATTTGTGTGTGGGTGTGTGTGTGTGTTACGGCCCACGGCCAGCATTATCAGCATTCCTCGGTGGCAGCGGGGTGGCTCGCCTGGCACCACACAAACAGGAAAAGGAAATAGCTCGACTTAACTTACGGTTATCTCCCGGAGAGCCCTCACTGTGTGTGTGTGTGTGTGTGTGTGTGTGTGTGTGTGTGTGTGTGCGTGTGTGTGTGTGTGTACGGTACACTGTTTAAATATGGATCCCGGTGGCAGTGCGACGATAAACAGTCGATCTGTTTATATAAAGAGCTTCTTCATTAGTATTGAGACATTGTTGAAATTCTGCGACGCGATGCCTTCAAGGGCGGTCGTGTTTACCATATTCCATATATAAGAGTTCATTCAGATGATGCGTTCATGTTCAGTTCAGGAGTTCATGAGTGGACATGTTGAAGCTCATGGACGTTTTCTCTTCACCTGTGACGCTGAAATGCTGCAAAAACAAAAATCATGAATTATTTTTGAAGCGAGAACGCGGCTATTTTTATTTGAGGGCAGAATTCTGATCCACACTCACTCTTTGCACTTCGTATTTAATATAAAAATGTTCATTTTATTTTGTACAAAATGTTAATTTATTCTTCTTTTAGTTGTTTTAAAATTAAAAACAGAAATGACACAAACTTTACATAAAAAAACACATTTATTTCCCAAACAGTCAGCACACCATGAACAGAATCGAGGGGGTCCAAATTAAATATTATGAAATATTTAACTCACTTCGTTACTTATTAATATATTTAGTTTTATATTTGACTTGTCTGATAACCAGTTCCTGGGCTCCAAAGACATCACAGCAGTCGAAAAGCCCTAAAATGTTGAAATCAAGATGATATAAAGTCGATAAAAGCTGCAAATTCTCACATTTTATGAAGCAGGAAGTGGGAAATCTGTAATCCTGACACTCATCCTGCTGTTTTCTCTGGACATGTAACATCTTTTGTGAAGTGAAGCCGACGTAGGTGTGCCAAAAACTGTTCTGAGGGTGAATTTTTATACAACTCACCTGTTCAAATTATATTAAGGCTTAAAGTTATGCAGAATTAAGAGCGTGGACGCTTTGATTGACAGGTGGGTGTCGTTACAGGTAGCTTATTTGAGCAACCAGGTGTCATTCAGCCCGCCTCAGGTCCACCGATGATCCACGTCTTTGCCTGTGGGTGACGTGACTCGTGCTCTGTCCATTCTGCTGCGATAAATGGAATGGTACCTTAATTAGATCATTGGAGAAACGTCTATGAGTCATCATGTTCTGGCATTGTGGACCGGACCATGACTTGAGGACTTGAGCATGCTCATTTCATATATAAGTGTTGTTAGATAATGAGTCTGCACTGCGGCTGTGTTTACAACATGTCTCGATTGTCTGACCGCTCGTTTTCTTGCGGTGTCGTCGGGCTTCACTGGTGTGTGTTAATTGCTGAGATCTTGGTGAGTGTGTCATAATGACAACACGGGAAAGGAGACAACAACGCCCTGATGAAGGCATGATAGCACGGATGGAAAACAAAATAAAGTTTGTTGAATAAAGCTCGGTGTAGACTATGCAGCGTGTTTTAAATGTTTGATCAGATCTCATCATTAATGCGGAAAGGTTCGCGACACCGTGACGTGTTGTCAGTGTCAGTAAACCGTGTGTAGACAAAAACTGGAAAAGGCTCTTCAAGTGTTTATTTTGTGGAATGATTATTTAGTATTTTTCAGTCTCAGTGGTTAAAATGGGCCCAGATTAAAAATGATCAGATATTTATGCTATTATTTATTCATTTATATATTTGACTTTACCACAGTCTAAAACCTCTAAAACATTGAATTTAAGATGATAAAAGCAGCATATTCTCACATTTTATGACGCAGGAAGTGGGAAGACTTCCACTTTTTAATCATGTCCGACCCTACAACATCCCACAGGGTTACACCAGATCTTTGGGTGCCCTCACCTGCCAAATCCCACTTCAACACCTCCATAGTATAGTAAGATATTCTAGGTAAACACAACCAAATCAATCAGGAAAAATAAATCATAAAAGTGACAAAGATCAACACATACATAATAAGCTAATTTGACTAAACTTCTATGTTGTTGCAAAAGATCATGCAAATTGTCCGGTGAAGTGACACCCCCAGTCTTCGTGGTCACAGGGTTACACCAGATCTTTGAGTTCCTCCACCTCCTAATAAGCCCTGCATAGTATAATAAGACATTCTAGGTAAACACAACTAAATCAATAAGGAAAAATAAAAGTTACAAAGACCAGTGCAGGACCTTTTCCTATATGCTGTGATCAAACCTCACAATACTGTAATTATGGTTAAAATGAGATACTAGGTTGTAAAAATCAGTGAAATGATAAATCTGTTCTGCTTCCAAAAGAAATACATTTCTAAAATCTTTAAAAACAGCTGCCACTTCCTGTTTTGTATCAAGATTTGGGACGACTTGGACCCCCACCCTCACACCTCAACCCCGACCACCAATCTTCATGGCCCACAGGGTTACACCTCAGATCTTTGGGTTCCCCCCATCTGCCAAATCCCATTTTAACCTCTACAAAGTCTAATAAGACATTCCAGGTAAACATAAATTAATCTATAAAGAAAAATAAATCATAAATGTAACAAAGATCAACAAATATGCATATGACAAACTGTCCAGTGGTGTGATGAACCTAAAGAGGAACAGTTTCATGATCTTCAACATCTTGCATATTAATAATTAGGGTTGCAAAGGGGGCGGCAACTTTCCAGTAGATTTCTGGAAACTTTCCATGGGAAGTTAAGCTTCGGAATTAACTGTAAATTGGGGGTAATTTAAACGAGCTGGATCATATCCAAACATAAATACTTGCATAAAATCTGGTTGTTTTAGTCCAGATTATGCCAAAATATATTTTCCTCAACTATATTTAAGTTTCCTGTTAAAGGGCCAACCTTCAATTTTGTAAATTCCCAGTTTATTCCCAGTTTATTCCCATTAATTCCCATGGAAAGTTTCCAACTTTGAAAATTCCTGGAATTTTGCAACCCTATTAATAATCCTGCTATCAATAATCAGATAATCAAACTGATCATCTCGAGAAGAGCGTTGATACCGCTCAGATAAGAAATCCTTTTGCACTTCTGTGTTATGTAAATCAACGACAGCAATTCTCCAAATAAACTATTTTTAGTTCATTTTTGTTGGCCGGGTTCGACGAGCTCGAGCATGGAAATAAAACGCGTAAACTCTGGCCGACATTCAAAAGCATTCATCGCCTCTTTTTTTTTTTTCTCTTCCTCAGCTCTCGTTCCAGCCCCAACCTGATCCACAAATGTCACCTCCACTCCGAGTATAAAAGGAGAGGAAGACATCGAGGAGGAGGGAAGAGAGATAGATCAGTGAGGAGAGAGAGAGAGAGAGAGAGGGTGTCATAAAATGCAAATGCAGCCTCGCGTCCGCTTTTTACAAATTAAATGTCAGGACATAAAATATTGTCAGTTTCATTTTGCCGCCAGAAGGATGACAAATCCATATTCTCCCTTAAATAAAACTCTTACTGCCGTGGAGGGGTAATCATGGCAGAACAAAGCGCCGTGATTAACGATAGCAATTTATTGTATCTGGCGGCCGGCGAGGCAGCGGCGAGGGAGAGGAGCAGAGAGACATCATGGTTATCATAATTCATATCGTAAATAACAGGGCCCAGCCAATCACAAGGAGCCGCCGATGTCATCCCAAATAACCTTTGATAACAATTACCATAGAAGGCAGTACAAACCCCGAAGTCACAATGTTATCTTATCCCTATTCTCTGCTTGTAGAATACAACACTATTACCATATAGATTAGACTATTTATAATGGTGCGTGTCATTCTGGGTGCGGCTTTAAGTTGTCACCGTGTATGTGTGTAGGTGCAAGAGATGGCGAGGACACGGCGGAGGTTGGTTGTGTGTGTGTGTGTGTGTGTGTACGTGGAGGTGTGCAGAGAGTGCGTGGGTGGGGTAGGTGGACCTGTCGTTGGGAGGAGATTATAGCCTGGTCTTTATGAGGAGCTGAATTGCCCTCTCTCAGTATCACACGGCAGCACATTGCCGGGGCGGCCGTGGCGCTCACAATGGCGTGGTGGGAGAGGAGTCGAGGGCGAAGTGTGTGTCTATGTTTGTGTGTGTGTGCGATCAGGGAGGGGTCGGTCGGTTGGTCGGTCGGGTGGGGATTCGGTGAGGGGGAAAACTAGAGGAGGAGATATTAGCAGGGAAACGTTGATAAGTGTTGGAGATTAGTGTGGGCGTATCTTGTCCGAGGTGTTGTTCCTTCTTGTTTTTTATCTGCTGATAGAAATTTTCTGATGGAGAGCGGTGATATGTGGTATGCACGATTTCCCACTCACACACACACACACACACACACACACACACACACCAATCCGCCACCACCGCCGTCGCTTCCCACCCAGGAGACGTACAGTTTCATCACCTTTCACCTGTTTTCACGTCACTACTTTGATTTTGAGGCATTTGTGTGATTATCCGCAAACTACTAAGCACTACTTTAATTTATTAGAGGTGTCAACCTCTGGCTGTGAAGTGCCAAAAACTGCAGTTCCTCAAACGTCCACTTGAGGCTGGCTCCAGAAGTGAGTCAGTCTCCATAAGTCCCCATGTTCAAATGTCCAACTTCACAGCAGAAATAAACATGTTTACAGCCTGGTACAAAAAACAGTTTTGGTCTCTATAGCTAATTTCCCCGTTCATGACAACTGTACTGAGGGTGAATTTTTATACAACTCACCTGTTCAAGTTATATTAAGGCTTAAAGTTATGCAGGATTAAGAGCGTGGACGCTTTGATTGACAGGTGGGTGCTGTTACAGGTGGCTTGTTTGAGCAAATTTTTAACATTTGATGGCCTAAACAATTAAATATAGACAAGAAAGAATTGATTATGAAAATAATAGTACGTCAGTTGAACCCTGCAGAGGGATGAACTGAAGAATACGACTGTTAATGTATATGACATTGTCTGATATTAAGTATCAGTCTAAAACTAGACAAAACCACAGGAAAAATATAAATGTAACATAAACTGTGGACACATTTCCTCTTAAATATCATGTAAATCACTGTAATAGAGTATTAAATTTATGATTCAGCAGATACTCAATACTGTGACATTAGTTTTAACCGCATACAGACATCCAGTATCTACTCCAAATGTTTCCGCCTGTGTTTGGTGTGTCTTCTGTGCTCGACCTGAAACAGCAAAGAAAGAAACCGAGAACAAAAATGGCTTCAAAGGACACTCGAGTCTCCACTAGAAGAAGGAGGAGGATGAGGGGAGAGGACGAGCACAAGGACGAGATAAAAAAAAAAAAAAAAACAGAGCGGCGAGTGAGGAGGAAGAGAAGCAAGGACCAAAGCAAGGACAAGGTGAAGGAGAAGGGGAAGATATTGCATTCTTACGCTTAAATTCAGAGAGAGGAGGAAGTCACATTTGTTAGGGCCCCTTCAGCGCTTAACTGTCCCCGAGGAGACACTTTCTACATCAAGAAACACGGACGGCCTTACAGGCCTGAGGTAGATTAAGAGAAGATAGAAAAAAAAACAAGAGAAAGTAACATTTTTAAAAGTCATGCTGAAGAGCAGGAAAGGGAGGAAGACCTCTGAGGACATAACGTGATGTTAAAGCACTAGTCAGTGTTATAATATCTGTAGTTTTTGGCAAGGAGATCCCTGTGTGGGCTCATGAACAGTTAATCTCTCTTGACAGGATCTTCATTTGAATAAAGATTCTGTCAGCGCTATGTGCTTTTCGCGCTCGCTTAAAGACGAGGACCTACAGTAGATTCTGCAAGAACTCAAATTGCTTTGACAAATCACGGCTGATGGGAGAAAAGGGCCGCCTTCCTTCCTACCTGTGCATGGCTAAACGTGCCCGATGGAGACGCCTCGAGAGAACTCCAAAATCTGCGGGAATCTAAGGGGGGGAACTGGCAAAATGCGACTCGGAGATATTAGAGCAGCTTAAACGCAGGATTAGGCTTGTAATGAAAATGCCATCTGTCCTTTTTATTTTTTAACATCTTGAGCTCTTGAGCTTTTTCCTCAATCAGCTGATGTTGGTGGGATGTAAGAAAAGCAGTTACACAAAAGCTGGAGGCATGAAATAGTAGGAATATGTGCTTGCAGAAGAATATTTAAGCAGTACTAGAAACAGAAATGGCGAGGGGTGACGGGCATGTTAAATATGTCTTTTAAAGTTGGGTTTGAGGAACAGCTCCTCAAAAAATCTAAGAAAATGTTATAGTACATGATTTCTGTGAGGCGTAGGTGTTGTTAAAGCGGCCCAACAGGGTGGTTTGGAAAAAGAAAGTTGACATTTGACAAGCTATTTATAGAAAAGGACGGAAATGTATGAGGGGAACTTTGTATCAGTAACTTTTGCATAATTTATGTATGTTTGTTTTCATGTATTTCCATTCAGTTAAGACTCGTGTGTGTGTGTTCTGTAGGCTGGTGCTGTATAAATGAGGTGTCCTATAAGCTCATGAGCACTAACTTCAGTTTAAATCATGCAGATCAAGTCATGGTGGGTGTTTTTTTTGTTTTTTTTGCCATAACATGACAAACTCTCAACGCAAAAAACTTTCAGCTTCCATGTAGGATGGAGAAAAACCAACACGTTCTCACTCCCAACTCAAATATGGCGGTTTGGTCAGTGGCCCGATGCCGTCATGTTGCTTACATGTGCAGGACTCCATAGTCAAGATAATACCAATCAATATGCAATGTCGGGTTAAGTTGGCAACACTGAGTTTGACTTTTAAAATAAAGCTTGCTGAGAAATATTTCACTTCATTTTATGAGTTCATAAAGACGCAGTTTGTTTAGGTTTAGGAAAAGATCTTAGTTTGGGTTGACAGCAGCCTTCTGGATGAAAGAAAGTGGATTTGTTTGACCCATCCATCCACCCAGTTCTTGTTCTTTAAACTATATCACCTGACTTCACACATCCAGAAACGATGCTACAGGGGTACCTACAGCGTCTTAGATTGAAGCGTTGGGTCGCTGATCAAGCTGCCGTAGACTGGACGAATGCCATTCATTCAAATGCTTGAAACAACTTTTCCAAAGGTTTTGGTTGACATTATTTGTGGCTCTACAAATTGACGGTTTGATGGGAGGAGGTCCAAGTGTCCAACTTTGACCCCAGAAAGTAAAGCTTGCACCCTGATTCTTCAACATTGGTTTCTTCCAACCATAACCACGATCTTTCCTGAATTGTGGTCTCACCATTATCAATTGCCTAACCTTAGACATAGAGTTGGCAGATCAAAAAGAGTTCAAACTTTTTGACTTTGACAGAGGAAACCATCGATCGTATCCCAACGGTCAACACTGTTTTCTTTTAACGATAACCACCTTAACCAACTTTATCAGAACTCAACAATAGAGGTGGCAGATCTGCCATATAAATGGCCACATAGGTCATTTAGGAAGGCACTGACAAACCAAACAGACATTGCTTACATGTGAGATGTTCTTGTAACGGTGTCTTTTTTATGTCATACAGAAACTCATGTATAATTTGACCTGGAAATCAATCAGTTGCGTGTAGCTGAACATGGTCTGTGTGGCTCCATAATAGCAGACGATGCTGAAGTTGATTTCCTCCCAAGTTCAGAAATCCCACTGCCTCTCCTTTCACTCCCTCACTCGACTCATTTTCCCTCTTTTCCCTCAACATTTCTCATCTCCTCTCCTAGATGGAATTCACAAAGTGATTTTCTCCTCGTTCCTCTAAATCTCTTGATCACTTTAATTTTTTGCTAGGCTGCTTCATCGGTGTCCTGGGAAAGAGAAAAGAGGAAGGACGGGGGGCAGGAGGAAGGGGAGAAGCAGATGAGGGGCGAGAGACTGCAAACGAGGCTGGGGGAGTGGAGAGAGAGAGAGAGGGAGAGTGGTATAGAGTTAAGGCTTTATCAGTGAGTGCCCTGAGGTATGTGGGGACGCTGCTGAATCCAGAGAGATTAGGGGAAAAATGCAGCACATGGCAGTAAGGGGCTTACGCCACAGCTTGTATTAGTTCAGGTGAAAAGAGTATTGCTTTTACATAAAACTGGACAAATCCAGCCACAATGCATTTCCCGTTGGACCACAATGGGGTCCTCTATCTGTGGACCTCACCTCCTGTCCCCCGGGTTCCCCCAAAGCTCCTCTATCTAAACAGGAGTAGAGACTGAGGAGAGAAGGAGGAGAAAACACAGATGGACAGGCGAGGGGAGGAGGAGATATGGCGCCGCACCAAACTTCATTTTCAGAGTTTACCCGCAGAAGCCGGTTGTCAGGAGATGGCGAAAAGACGTAATTTCCACTGGGGATGGGAGGAGGAGGAGGAGGAGGAGGGGGTCATGTCCACCTCACTTTTTCGAAATCCTATTCTTGTCCACCACCCTGACTTTTACAACTCGGGGTTTTAATTTACTCACAGCAGTCGCTCTGCATAGCGTCCGGCTGCTCGTCTTATCGAGATGAGAGAAGCTGTGAGGTGATAAAAAATGCTCAAATCTTCAGTCAGTCAGTAAAAGGCCGGTCGCTAATAGAGGCCAGGGAAAATAAACAGTGAGGGAAGGTGGGCTGGAAGCATACTGTACATCTCCACATTGGTACAACAACAACATGAGGTCAAACCGCTCTCTGAGTTTGTCTTTTCAATGCTCCACTTCCTGTTGATGTTTCACATGAAAGGCACACAGGGGAAGGGAAGTAAGGATTATGCTTTTTGAGCTGCTGGAGGACTTTTAATGTGAAAGAGCTGAGCAGGAAGAGAGGAAATAACTGAAATAAAGCACTGTCTCTAATATATAAGCCTGTTTTCATATATTACAAATAGATGCCCTGGAGAACTATCTGACTGGTGGAGCTTGTTGGAGCCGTACACAGCCAGTGTTGTGCCAGAACAGGAGCTGGGCAATGTATATTAAGGCTCAGCAGCCTTTATGGACATAATAACAGAGGTGAAAAGATCTAAGAGGATGTTCACAGAGGAAGCTAAGTGAGCCGTCGGACAAGAGAAAATATGGGACTGACTTTTAGTGGTTGGTAAGAGTGACAGACGCCGAGCTGGGCTGACTGCTGTTGGACTAGTAAGTAATATTAGCTGGCTGCTATGTCTGCTGTTGTTGACGTTGCTTGATGTTTGGCTGTTGGCAAAGTTGTCGACTCGCTAGTTTTTGATCATAAGTAATGTAATCAGAACAAATACACAAGTACAGCAGTGGGATTACACTCTGAAACTGGGGCCGCTAAATTGCAAAAATACCAATCTCTACTCAGTGTTGCATTAAATAAACTCCTGCAAGCTCCTTAGCGTGTTTTCCTGAAAGTAATCTTTTATTTGATTCTAATAAATTATCATGATATTCCCCTAAAAGTCCGTAGAAACATTATTTTAACGCCCCGAAATGTTTTGAACATCAGTAGAGATCCTCTTTTCTCTGAACGTTCAACACCACCTGTTATCACCTGACCAAGAAGTTCTACACTTGTGTCAAGAGATAACAGCTGGAGCTATCTCCACGGGAAATGGGTTAACTCCATCCACTTGAAAGCTACGGAAGAACATAAATCTGGTTTAAGGGACGGTGCATGAATAACAGCAATTTAAGTGGACTTTTGTTAGACTATCGTGACTATGGAAAGGACAAAACAGGGCATACATAAAGTTATAAAAAAGGTTTGTAGTGAAGTGACTGAACTAAAGGACTCATCCTTGGGTAAACGCTTCACTTAGGCTCTGAAGTCTCCCGTTCTACTTTCACTGGGACTTTTATCTAAGTCTTCTGTTCCTGAGATGCGTTTATCAGCATGAGTTTTTTCATCTTGAAATATAGGTTGAGTTGGAGCTTGGCCTGCGCACTTCTTTTATCTTTCACCTGTCATGTACAGTAAAGCCCAGGTAACAATGGCGCCTTACATTACATTACATTACACGCTCTGCTCTGTATTCACGCCATCGTAGTCAGACATCCAAAAGCGGCTCCGACACCCTCCCTCGCCATTATTGGCAGAACAATACCCTCAAAAAAAGCCAAGTTGGTCAAAAAAAAAAAAAGGAGAGCGAGGTGCAGTATCTGCGACGGCGCTTAACATCAATTTGTGACAAGATTAATCAATTTGGACCCTCTCTCTCTCTCTCTCTCTTTCTCGTGTCTCGTCACTGTTGTCACTCTTTAAATAAAGAGCGGCGGCGGTTTGAATGAGCCGGGGCTCATCGCGATACGGCGCAGGTTAAGTAGGAGGTGCGTGTTTTAGGATAGCGCCCCGCCGCTCCCTCTCGTCCTGAAACACTTAGCTGGTGATTAGCATAAGCTGATAGCGCCTATCAGGAGCGCGCCATTGAGGTGACCCTGAAGCCCCCCACCCTCCTCCTCCTCCTCCTCCACAACTACCACCACCCATACTACCCCCACCCCTCCACCACCTCCTCCTCCTTTGTCCCTCTGAGAAGGTCTTATCGGGGATGTACAGGGCCTCTGTAGCCTCCTGGGGAGATGATGGAGGGAGGAGGCAGAGGTGGGTACTGTAGGGAAGGAGGATGGGGGGCGGTTGGATGGGAAAGGAACGGGAGGGGGTGATCTGTGTCTTTGGATGTGTCCTCTAATGTTTTCATGTCTTTTGAATTATAATATTAATTAATTAACTATATTTCCGTTACTCTTAAAAGTGGTTTGAATTCACAGGCGGATTAAAAATAGTCACTTAAAAATGAAAATCAAATTTTGGGGTTTTAATTTTTGATGTTTTGGCTCATTCCTACTTATGATCATGTTCAGATTAAGCTGCTTGGGAAATAAAGAGCGCCTGAGTCTCTATAAACTCTAGTTCATCCCACTTTTGGTGCTATATGTTAGTAAATTGAATCAATATCAGGTCAAATACTCTGGTTTATGACTAAATAACTGACATTTCATTGGCTTCAGCTGTACAGCTTGGTTTGTTTGGTGCTAATTTGCAAAAACCTGCACAACACCTGCTAAATATCAGCATCTTAGCACACTGATGCTAGTGTTTTAGCACACAGCGTGGCTGTAAACTCTTAGTTTAGCTCTTTGCTGTGTGGTATTCATTCCTTACCAGTTCATGAAGAGCTGGAGCCGATCCCAGCTAACGTTGGTCAAGAGGTATAGGACAAGTTGCCAGTTCATCACGCTCACAATCACACCTACGGGTAGTTTAGAGTCACCAATTAACCTGCATGTCTTTGGACTGTTGGAGAGAATCCATGTAGAACATGCAACCTCCACACAGAAAGAACCCCAGCTGAGGTTCGAACCAGGAACCTTCTCGCTGTGAGGGGACAGTGCTCTCAAATCTTTCTCCTTGTTGACAAGGGACCAAGATTTTGGCACCAGAAGCACATCTGATCAGGCTTTGGTTGCAACAGTCCGTGTGGAGAGCAAAAGAGGCGGAGCACATGGAAAAGTCCAAGCTCCTGCCACAGACAAGGCCCAGCTGACTCGTGGAGTTCGAACCCAGAACCTTCTTGCTTAGATTTAAATTTGATTTTGACAGACCCCCTTTAAGACGGGGTCTATGAATCAGATAATGAAGCAGAATCCACCTTAAGGCCTTCATCACGTCAGCTCGTATTGAGCTTTTAATGGTGCAAATAACAAATTAATTAGAACCAGTGTTGTCTTTTGTTTTCTCTTCCACATAAGTTTGACTAATCCCGGGGTTTGTTTACAACCTGTCTGAACGTCTTGACCGCTCGCTCAGTGTTTCCAGGTCTCTCAGTTAACTAGGAGAGTGTCATAGCGGTTAGAAACGACCCAAACATCTGGAGATAAACTCCTGGTTGTGATGAATCAGATGTGTTTTTGCCCTGATCTTCACATGCAGGTCACTCCTAGAAGTCTAGACGGCGTCTTTGTGACTAAATCTTGACCCTTGAACCACGAGGAGGAAAGCTCTCTGCGTCTACTGCATCGAGGCCTCCGTCAGCACATCCTTCTCTCCTCGGATGAAAGTTTGACAGTTTATTTCTCAAACTGTGTTAAGCGACAAACAAACCCCAGGATGAAAAGTTAACCCAAATTTTCCGTCTTTGTATATTCATGTTACCTATTTCAGGAGGCGGACGCATCTCTAAATCACTCCTACGATACCTCGGTGAGACTTTTTTTTTGTTTGTTTGTGTTGCGAGAAAAAAAAATTATGATGAAACCACGAAACAATGCGCGCAAACACGAAACGTGGCGACACATTTCTTGAAGGTAAGCAATTTCCATGCACGTTAAGAGCTTAGCATCGACGACGCAGCGCTATTCATATCAGTTTACCATTATGATGCAAATGATAACAGTGGTGCCTGGCTCTCTCTCTCTTTTCTTCTGCACTTTTACTACGAACAACACGGCACATTATAGTACAGATGCACAACTACATTACAATGCGCAAACACACACACACACACACACACATGATAGAATTCACCCAGCTCCATTGCTTATCCCCTTTGTTTGAGCTGATTGGATCTGTGGCGATCACATGTTTACCCAGAGCGCTATCTCTTTGAGAAACCTCCGTCACGGGTAGCGGAGAGTAACGTTCGCCTCTTTTTGTGTTTTCCTTTTATTTTGGAGACGGGCACGCACACACGGTCTTTATGTATATATGCTAATAGGCTGGCTAACACCGTTTCACACTGTTTGTTTCTGAAAATGATGCAACTTGCCAGACATCCGTTTTTCTGCTGATGTTCACGTTTTTTTTTCTTTCTTTCTCCCCTCTCTCTTTCTCAGGGCGGGCATTTTACAGAGAGAGAGAGAGAGAGAGAGAGAGAGAGGGAGAGGATGATGAAGGAGGAGGAAGGAGGGGAGGGAGGCGTGTGTTCAAAATCCACAAAGGTTTTGTAATAAATGCATCGACGACAATAAAAACAAAAACATTAAAGGGAGAAAAGACGTGTTTCTGTGTTAAACAATTAGTGCTGCAGCATTAGAGCCGATCAGGAGGAGACAAAAGCTCGGCAGCAGCAGGGGTTTACCCCAGACACAAAGACACAAAGACAGATGCTCTGCAGCCCAGCCAAGCTACAGTACCACACTAGCTTCCACTGGAAGCATGTCCACAATGCAACCGTCTGTAGGTCTGTAATAGTAGAGCGTCGGCGTGTAACACGTCGGTCTACATGATCTGCTCTCAAAAGCTAAACGATCACTTGCTGTTAACCTTTAAAGCAACACTGTTCAACTTTTCTCTCATAAACTAACAGATTTTAAATCCTGTTGATGCTACACTGACTTGTAATCAGGTAAATGGTGTCTCACACTGTGTAACTTTGTGCTCACGAGAAGTACGTAACGCTTCACGGCATTAAGTCACACACCACCAACTATTTCACTGATTTTGGTGAAACTGGATCATATTTTATGGAGAAAATGTTTTCTGGTTTTCCCTCTGATGTCCTCCGGCTGCTCCGCCTCAACTCTCTGTGATTTACAGAGTTTCCTGATAGACAGTGAAGTAAACTGCTGACAACTATAGCTGCTGTTAGCTAATGTTAGCTCAGTTTGTTATATTTTAACTTAAAAAAAAAGCTCTTCTATCTATCTATCTATCTATCTATCTATCTATCTATCTATCTATCTATCTATCTATCTATCTATCTATCTATCTATCTATCTATCTATCTATCCATCCATCCATCCAGACCCAGGGAGCGGGTGAATGCTGATGGAGAGTGCAGCCAGTGTCATGCCAGAACCGGAGCCGGGCAAGTGGGCAAACCAGGCTTCAGCAGCCTCTGTGGACATAATGACAGAGACAGGACGTTGATGGAGGAAGCTGAGAAGACACAAAGAGAGAGTGAGCGCCGGACAAGAGTAAATCTGGGACTGACTTTTAGTGGTTGGTGAGAGCTTGGTGAAATGAAAGGCTGAAAGACAGACGCCGAGCTGGGCTGACTGCTGTTGGACTAGTAAGTAATATTAGCTGGCTGCTATGTCTTGTGTTGTTCGAAGTTTGACTGTCCATATTTAGGACAGGGTTATTGTACCACAGGTGTTTTGGACCAGCAGGAAGAGGAGGTTGCAGGTGAATGCCATCAGGGAGTGGAGCCAGTGTCGTGCCAGAACCGGAGCTGGGCAAGCGGGACGTTGACGGAAAGAGCTAAGAAGACATGGCAGTCGGAGAATTGTTTTGAATTTTCACTGGACAAAAAGGGTATGAAAAGACACAATCTGAGAAGTAACTTGTAACTAAAGTGGTCAGACAAATGTAGTGGAGTAGAAATCACAATATTAAAAAGTATTTATTAATTTGAGGTACTTAAGTAAATCTACTTCCTCAACTGTTAGCCACACATTGTGTTGATGTGATTTGCTATAAAGCTTCAGCAGCCTGTGTGGTCACACACACTCTCCTTTCAGGTCTTGCTCACCATGTATATATATATGTGTGTGTGTGTGTGTGTGTGTGTTTGTGAGTGTGTGAGGGACCCCCCTCCCCACCCCCCCATGGTGGCGTCTACTCTGTACATTCGACTCAATGGCTCCAGTGTTCATATGTGTGTGCGTCTGCATGTGTGTGTATGACTGCGGCACTTAACCCTGTGACCGGTTGTGGAATGAGCTCCACAGAAATAGCCGCTGAGCCTCTTGCCCTCCACCACCACCCCCCCTCCTCGTTGCACCGTCGTGGTGTGTGTTACCACCCCAGGAGAGGCCGACAAGCTCACGCACACACACACACACACACACACACACACACACACACAACATATGTAGACACTCGTGCACACAAGCTCTCTGTCTTGTGTGCCTCCAAGACAGAGATGGTGACGGCGTAAAGCTTCATGTTTAGACTCTGCGTCTTTGTTCCTCCCTGATGGTGCCTCCTCTACCTGCATATGAGGGAGGAAGTCTCCGCTGTTTCCACTTTAAAGCCAGGAAGTGTTTGATTCCCACAGTTTCCCCGCTGACTAAAAGCCCATTTCATCTTTCTCTTTCTCCAGAAACCACAGAGTGACACTATTATGCCGTCCGTCTGCAGCCCCCTTTCTTATGCCCTTTGATTCACCGTGCAGCCGTTTCATTCGGCCTCATTGTCACACACTTGTTGCACGTACACAACGGAATCACCTGCCGCGGCGCCCCGGTGTGTGTCGAATGATGTTAAGTAAGGGCGGCGCTGAGGGTCACGCAGGTGTAGGGTGAAGGTTAGATAGAGGAGGAAGGAGCTGACATCTGATGATGGTTTTCGCACCTCACCACAGTTTGTGCCCTTAAATAACGATTTATTCCACCTTAAAGACACAGCCTGTGGTCCGAACCACAGAACCAGAACCGATGACCCCTATCTCTTAATTTGACCTTTAAAGGAGCTCCTTACTGCAGATTTATGGTGTATTTTAGTGTATTTTTTCATATTTAAAGGGGCAGTATATTGGATTTAATGGCGGTGTAGCTGCTGGTTGCAACCCCCTCGGTTCACCCTCTTCCTCCTAGTGTGAACGAGGAACTGTGGTGTGAAAGCCCGAAAGTTTGTCCGTCCTGGGCTACCGTAGGAATAGAGATTCAACATGGAGGACTCTATATATAGAATATAAAGTAGATATAAAAGTCTCATTCTAAGGTAACAAAAACATAATGAGTCTTATTTTCAGGTGATTATACACGAATGAAAACATAGTTATGGATATTATATTACATTTGTGTCGTATTCTGAAAATACAGCCTCTTAAACCTGACACACTGGAATTTTTTTTAATGATTTTCACAGAGAAAATGAATTTACCAACAAAGTTAAGCGAAAATTGATTGAGTCCCTCTGTAAAAACCTAGAAATAGTTAAACAGCACTGTGCGTGTAGTGCAAATATATATATATGATACAATATATCACAGATAATTAGCAAATAAATTCAAATTTTAGTGTCACATGGTCCAAATACTGTAGTTAAAATAAAATAAGAAGAATAAAATGATACATTTCTGGAGGAAACTTTTTCATATTTCTCATGAATGCATAGAAAATATACTAACTATACTATCCCTTCATCTTCAGCCTTCACAAACACACTGACTGCACCTGAAGGATGACAGAGGAGGAGTGACGGAGCGGAGATTCCTGTCTTGGTAAAGGTAAGTAGGTATCAAACTTCCTGTCTTCACTCCTAAAAACAACCCTCGATTGATGCCATTAGCCCCAACCTCCGACCTACACCTCCACGAGGTCGTGGGTGTCACCTCCTCGACGGGCCGACCCCACCTCTCTGCTGCTGAGGATGGCTGCTTATCTGCCAGCAGCATGTGGGTCAAAGAGCCGTCAGACTGCGGCGAGCTGACTTTGCGTGGGTGTTTTGTATGTATTTGAGTAAACCGATACGCGCGTGCGTGACGTTTGAGGCGGGCCAGAAAGGACGTCGTCGCTCAGATAAGACATAAAAAATGAGTCGGGCCATGTGAGACCAGGCCGGTTACAGCAGGGGTCATGTGGGGTCAGCGCCACGGCAACAGTGGCGGTCTACCACACCTCCTGTGAAAGGCTCATGTTAGTATGTGGCCTGTCAATCTACCTGGCAGCCACAGAGAGGATGCTGGGACTGAATGATTGTCTTAATCTGTTAATTTTGATGCATGTAAGACAAAATATTCATCAGTTTCAGAAGCATAGTTCTGATTTGACTTCGAAATGCGTCCAGGAACATCGACGCTGTAACCCAAATGACATTCCTCAACCCCCGGCCTTGTAACTGAGGTTACTTTTGTGTGATGTGAACTGAATTGAGTCGAAGAAAGTCCGCTCTCTTCCAGGAGAAATCCAATCCCGATGTGTAATTCAAGAACACGCCGTCTGCAGAGAGGACGTCTATCTGACTGGCAGGGAAAAGGGCACGTTGGTCTCAGGTAAGGCTGCTGAGACATAAATCATAATGCTGCCACGTTCACACGGCGGACTGGTCTGATTCTGGTTTATTACATCTTGGATCTTGTGTTCAGAATTTTGACAATCATTCCTGTCAGTAGCAGTGACTAGCTAACTAACTCAAGTACTGTAGTTAAATATGAATTCAAGGTATTTTCAAGGATTCAAGGACAGCTTTAGTTACTGGTTACTTTTCTGTTACAATTTCTCATACCCAACCACGTTTCTCCAAATTTGATGATGATTCTGATGACATCCTGAAGTAACATGGGATCATGGGAGTCGTTGTTCTCTTTGTTAACTGTCTGACGTGACTCAGGCAGTTTATTCATGTTACGTCTTGTCCAGTCGTGAACTTTCTTCCTCACCTGTCTTTACCTGGAAGTTACAGCAACTACAGCCAGGCAGGAAGGAAACGCATCATTACCTGAATAAAAGTACAGATTTTCTCTTGCATAGTGCCTTTCTATAGTTGAACACTATTCACCCATTCATGGAGCTGGGAATCGTACCACCGAGCTTCTGATTAGTGGATGATCCGCTCTGCCTCCTGAGCAACAATGTGAGTACACGACTCAACAAAATATATAACATAGGTCTAGTATTTTTTTGACATTTCATTGCAGAGATGTTACATATTATCTCTGAATACTTCTTCCCTCACGGGTCGGTAGTAATAACATTGTACTAAGTTAACGGCTGAGATCTGGCAGCATGGCAACACCACCTAAAAGACGTCTGAAGATGATCCAGGTTATCGTAGAAGATAAAACAGATCTTGACATGAAAACTACCAACCATCCTGACCTTCACCCAGCTCGGTGAGGCGAGGGTGTGATTGTACCCTCTTCCTCACCCCAATAAAATGAACAAACTGCTAACAGCTTGATTCCACCGGACAAGGCCGGATCTGATCGCAGCTATTGTAGTCAACGCTTGTGAATCCAACAGAAGCAGCTTCTCCGCGAAGAATACGCGGCTGGTTTATTTATTTATTTTTTGATGGAAGTCACGACCAGCAGCGTCAAGCAGCACAGAGCAGATCGAGTTGCCGATCGAGAAACGGCACAGAGAATCCGGTTAAACCTTCAAAATAAAACTTGAACCATGTGCAGGCTCACGATCGTAAAAACACTTGACTATGTAGCCTACTACTAAAGCAACACTGCATCGAGCCAACAGACCCGTGCCCGGTGGAAAGACGTAATGCTTCTATTAACTACGACCACTGTCCAGAAGTAACTGCCCATTACAAGCTCAAACAGGCCACTCATGACCTTCACTTTACAGCTGCATTGCAAAGCTCAGACAGACCCCAACAACATTTTCTCTTCCTGTGTCCTTCCTCTTTTAGTTTTGACCTCCTTGGCGTCTTTCAAGACTCCAAACTTCCCAATTCTTCTGCAAGCCGAGCTCTCGTTTCTCAGGCCGGCCGCACTTCATCTCCCGATCTGTGAGTAATGGACTATTCATGTCTTTGTTTCTCCAAGTATTCATAGCAATTTATCATTCATGCAGTACGTCGTGCGACATACAATGAAATGTGATCCCACGGTATATATGTACAGCTGGGCTCCATTCACTGGGAGTTTCGTTTTCGCCCTCTCTCTAACCGGACAGGGCAGCTCTTTTGAATTCAATTGCATTTGTCATTTAGTAATCTTCTTAATATTGCGCTCATTTTTAATATATTTTGGCATCCAAAAGACGGCACGCAGCTGAATTTCCTGATCCAATTTCTCCCCCCAAAAAAAGGAAAATATTATTAAGATACTCCGAGTTCTAAACTTGCTGCGTGCAGATGACACTATTATTGCACTGATATTTCTCAGCCTAATGAAATCTGCTCTGCCTCGCACCGATGGAACACTGTTAACTTTGATCTCACAATTAAGTCTCCATGAACAGCTAATAAAGCATAATCTGCTCTGTATCTGCTTGTCTGCGCCAGAAGCACAGAAAGCCTTTTAGCATATCTACGCCGCGGCGTCTTGACTGACACTTTGTTGCTCTCGGGCTGAAACACTGACTTATTTTTATCACGCCCCAGATAATACAATCAAGTATTAAAGGAGTTAAAAATCAAACTGGATCTGCATCGGTTGAGTGGCAGATGAGTGGCAGATGCCTGTGGGGTTTCTAGTCATTCAATCTCTTTCTCCCTTTTTCATCCATCTCCCTCCACTTCTCAGCAGATAGGCTGACATCCATGAATACAAAAAAGAAGGCCTGCTTTTGTTGCAGTTTTCTCAACAGAGGTTGGTCCTTTTTTGTTGCTGGGGATATTTGGGTGGAAGAAGTATTCAGATCCTTTACCGGAGTAAAAGTACTAACAACATGCTGTAAAAATACTCTGTACAAGTAAAACCCACGTGAGTATACACAGGAAACTGTACTTAAAGTATCCTGTGATACTATTATACATATTATGTCATTAGATTAGTCTGAGGTGGAGCTCAAAGTGACAAAGTGTCCAGCTAAGTGTCAAAATTCTTAAGAAATAATTGAAAGAAATGCAACAAATCTTCACATTTCTGAAGCTGGAACCATGAAATATTTGACTTCTTCAGAATAAAAAGACTTAAAGGAACGATGCAGGATCATCAGTTGCTGATTCCCCCCCCCGAGCCGTATCTAGAGGCAGTTTGTCCGTCCTGGGCTACAGTAGAAACATGGTGGACTCCGTGGAAGAGGACCCACAGTGTCTGTAGATATGAAAGGCTCATTTTAAGATGATTAAACGCTAATGAAAACAGAGTTATGAAGATTATATTCTGTAAATAACCTTTAAATGATTATCAACAGATATCTGCATATGAATGCAGAATCTTTTGGCACCGGGGGGCGTTCTGTTTCTGTTTGTAGTCTGAGTGGTTTGGACCAATCACGTTCAAGCAGGCTCGCTGGTTGCAAAGGTCCATGTGGAGGTGGGATGCGTTGGCTGAAACCCATCAGCTATCATCATACGACAATTTAGGTTTTTATTAGCTTTTTATGTCGCTTGTATCTGCATTCATATGCAGATATCTGTTCATAGAGATTAGCAGAAATGTGTCGGACTGCAGAGGAAGTCTTTGGGACGGATATCCATTATCCGCCTTCCGGATATCTGTTAGCTACACCGGAAGCCCAGAAACATTGGCCGTTGCCCTCAGAGGCTATGACAGCCGATGAGTTCTGAGATAGTCGATTATTTGATCGACAGAAAATTAATTTGACAAATTGTTTCATCTGTACTTGTATAAACTGTTGGGTAGAACATGAAATATGATATTTTATACGCTCTTCATATGTTTTGCGTGCAGAAATTTTAATTTGTAAAGTACCTTAAGCTGTCAAAAAGTCTGTGAAGCTTCTCAAGTGGTCCAGGTCATCTTTCTTTGATGACTAGTTCGATCTGGGGCAACTGGACTTTGTTCGTAGGGATCCGTGAAGACGTTTCACCTCACATCCAACTGAAGAAGCCTCTTAGAGAAGAGGTGAAACGTCTTCACGGATCCCTACAAACAAGTCCAGTTGCTCCAGATTTAACTCGTCTCAGATAGATCTGGCAAAGTAAGTAGTGGAGTAGAACCTCAAATTTGTACCGAAGTACAGTACTTGAGTAGATGTACTTCCACCAGTGGATTTATCTAAATCTTTCATTTAATAAATGCAAACATACTCACGACATCACCGTCCTCTTGATAGCTTTGGCTGCAACATGCGTAAACTCTGATCTGACTTAATGACGGGCCAGAGCAGTCCAGAGATTTCTGCTCTATGATAAGACCAATCAAAGGAAAATTGCTGCCTTTTAGTTTTGGGATCTATTCCTCAAAAAAAATGACACTGGCCTGAGCGGACAGACGGTAGCAGTTTGGTGCTGCATGTCGGCGAATTGATAAGGAATGTTTTCCACATGAGTTTAGGTACTGATTGTAGCGCAGTATTTTTGTTCCTCTCATCTTAAAACTCAGAAGTTGATGTTGCGAGGACACGAGCCAAATCTGTTAAGCCTTTTTTTTGTGTGTGTGTGTGTGTGTGTGTGTGTGTGTGTGTGTGCTGATGTATATGTTTGATATGTATTGAACTATATAATTACAGCAATAGTTCACATGCAGTTTACGGTTTCCCTTTAGGTGGGGGCAAACCTCGATACGTGCTTCTCTTTTTGATCATCAGACGTTCAGGTTTGTAATCAGGAAGCACTTTTTGCCATCAAGAGGAAGACTCTACCAAGCTACCGCAGGAATGCCACAGCCTCGCCGAGGAGGTCAAAAGGTAACACTTCAATCGAGTCCTTATTGTACACTCCAGTCGCAAGAACAACAGCACTTTCTCTGTCGTCGAACCTCGCACTTTTCATCTTACACCTGTTGTTTTGGTTGGAAGAAATACTTTGAGGTCAGGCAGATCTAACAATAACATCATGTGTTTTCATGGATAACAGTTTGCGATGGATATGTTTGTGAAGGAAGAGAAGCAGATAAGATTATAGTGTCTAATGAGCAGCGGCCTAACTGCGTCGGCCTATCTTGACTTATTCCTCGTGATTTTATGTTTGAGCTCGGGTCTTAGGGATTAGGATGGAAATGTTTGAGAATTGCAACTGGCATTTTAATAAGTGCGTTTGGTATTATTTATCAGGTTATCTGTAATCACAGTGACTCCTGCCTGCTATGTATAATGTCTTAATGTGTTTTAGTTGGCTACAGAGAGGTTTTCTATCAGTCTGTGTGTTTAGCCAGAATCTTTGATCATGAATAATCCTCTGAGGGCTTCGCAGGACAAAAGAAAAAAAGGGTAAAGTATTCAATATTTCTGCTTTAATTTAATTCATAGTTCTATTCACTTATAAGTTAAGGCAGTCTCCATAAGTCCCCATGTTAAAATGTCCAACTTCACAGCAGAAATAAACATGTTTACAGCCTGGTACAAAAAACAGTTTTGGTCTCTATAGCTAATTTCCCCGTTCATGACAACTGTACTGAGGGTGAATTTATATACAACTCACCTGTTCAAATTATATTAAGGCTTAAAGTTATGTTAAAAAAGAGGTTACGTCTGGGGTAATTGGAAAACAACTTGACAAATAATCCTGAACTCAAAGTTCCCTTATCAACCTTTTCCAGAGCTTTCGACCACATCTCCGTTTTTTAGAAGAAGCTAAAAAGTGATTTATTTATTTTTCTGTCAAATTTTAGTTCAACTTCAACCTTGGTGTTTTGTCTGAAATTAGGTGGTAAGTCAAAACTGAATAACTCGTCAGAGGACTGCTGCTGTTATTTACCTATGACAGCTGTTATGGGGGTTGTGGCTGGATGTCTAGTGGCTGTGATACAGACAACTACATTTTTTAGCCCATGATGCATCTGCTCTTTCAAATAAAATTGAATAAAGTAAGCTCAGTGTTTGTACTCCTATTCTCTTAGGCTGTTAGACAACATTAGGACATAACCTTAGTGTTTAAATGAATCTTTTAAACCTCAAGTGTACAGTACACCAATCTTCATACATAAAAAGATAAAAATAGACAGTGAAAATATATTAAATCCAATGTTGTTTATATGTGTCAGTCTGTTATCATTAGAAATTAATGCAAACTATATCCCTAACTGGATATAGCATCATTTAATTAACATTTTAAAGGTCCAGTGTGTCAGATTTAGGGGGTCGAGATAGGGCTTTTCACATTTTTTACACCCTTTGCATAGTTTCTCCTTCATGCTAGGAAGGAGAGGGTGAGGTGAGGGGGTTGTAATCTACAACCGGTCCTTTAACACTTTTATGAGAAAAATCTGGACACTGATAAGTGTCTGTTCTCTTGAATAAAAGTCATAAATGTTCTTCTAAAAACTGCACAATCGAGCCGTTTTCCTGAAACAATCTGTAACTTTCATTCTGCTTACTCTCGAAACAATATCCCGACCTTTCATCAGATGTGTTGACTGCGTCAGACTGTATTTAGCCCGAGAGCACCTTCGTCTATCTCCTCTGCCCCGCGGATCTTCTCTCTTCTCTTTATCAATTCTTTTTTAAACATCAGCTTTTCAAAAAGCTGTTCGGGGTGCGATGTGAAAGGAGGGCAGTTTGAATATTCTGAAAGCTTTTCCCTTTAAAGACAGGCCTACAGCATCATCTGCAATTACACTATTCGTTGTCAAAATATGTTTGCATATTCAATATTAAGAAGAAGGAAAAAAAAACCTGCTGGATGTGGCTTAATTTAAGCAGCCTCATAGGCGACATGCAAACTCTTCAACAATGTGCTGGGGAGAGATACCTTATTAGCCTTATTATCATTATTCCTCCTGATCAGTCTCCTCCACCAGATTGTTGTCCTTCACCTAACTTTCCTCTTTATCGTGTAGACACAGACCAAATAAACTCTGCAGACGCCCGTGGCTCTCTGCTGAGACAGAAAGTTGGTCGGTTGTGAAAATAAAATTACGAGACCACTGATGCCAGGACCGACTGAGGAGTGGGCTATGTTCTGACAGGTGTGGTGTCGACCGAAAGGCAAAGATGTTTTGAATTAATGAGGCCAGGTGATGGAGGGGAAAAAAGGAGCAGGAGCTGGAGCCAACACTCTCGCCTGCAGTTTACTGGAGACCTGGTGTGCTTCTTATTTAAATTACTGCCCTTGATCTCGCTGATCACTAAGGCTATAGGCTACTTAATTAAAACTAACAAGCAGTGCATTAACACCCTGCCGGCACGCTGACACTGTCAACCTGGTTATATGTAAGCAGCACCCCCGAGGAGACGGGTGCAGGATTCCAGATGCAGGTGAAGCAGACGGTTGATTTAAAATGCCAAAAAAAAAAAGAAAGATGGCAGGTTTGTGCATCCTGATTGAAGGCATTTCTCACTGTTAGAGGGTGAAGAAGGAGTGTGTGTGTGTGTGATGTGTGTGTGTGTGCACGCCCTCAGAATAAAGGCAACATACCCGCCAAGGAAGGCCAGCCTTGAGCTTTATAGACGGGGTGCTTTGATCAGAAAGGCCGGTTCATCTTCACCTTCTCGTTGGACGTCGTCGTTGGATGCTTATGATGCTGTGTGGCGGCTTCTCTGAAGAGACAGAAAGGAAAGGAAAAATGTAATGGGTAAGCCAAGGTGTGTCCGTTTTAACCATGTTTAACCCCTTAAAGGTCCAATGTGTCAGTTTTAGGGGGCTCTGTTTGCAGAATATGGCAGAACTGGAATATAATATGCTTGGAAATAAGAATATTTATGTTTTTGTTGCCTTGAAATGAGCCTTTTAAATCAACAGAGACCTTCCACCACATTGAACCGCCATGTTTCTACAGTAGCCTAGAATGGACAAACCAAACACCGGACCTATATAGGGGCTTTTGCGTGTTTCGCAGCGACCATAGTTTCTCCTTCATGCTAGGAAGGAGAGGGTGAGGCGAGGCGCTAGATGGCGCTATAACCTCCTCACTGCTCCTTAAATATTTACCTCCTTTGTTTCTCTTCTGGCAGCTTTCAGCTCGTTAAAATTGAGTTTTATTCGACACTTTCTGCTCCTTCACATGTATATCAGCTTGTTCCAACTCTTCATTAATGCTATAAGATGTTTACACAGTCAGATATTCAGATCCAAGAACTCCAGCTTTCATATTTAGATCATTTTTATACACATGTTTTAACTGTTCAACCAGATATGTTTAAAACAAAAGTTATGTGGGATTAGTTTATGTTTGGCTGCACAATATGGCTTTGTATGCACTGCATAAATAAATCTTAAATTTATAGAAAATAAAATTTTTACAGTATTTTTCCGTTTTTTAAAGTTGTATACAAAACTGTGTAAAATTACAGACATTTTTCTGTAAATGAATAACCAAACTGTTTTATAGTATTAGTATTATGCCAATAATGAGTGTTTCTCTGTAGAACTATTAGTATCATCACTTTATTGAAGGTGTTTCGTTGTAATAATTCAGGGAAAATCTAAAAAAAACAGCATTTCTCTGTAAAATCTTTCAGTAAATTTATAGTTTTTGACATTTATTTGAATGATATTTTACTTTACTTTAATTTTACACCAGTCATTCTTTCATTTCACAGTGTGGTGATTAATCTACCAAGCAATCCACAAAGAACTTAAACAGTGTTGGAGTCAGACAACTGAACTAAACCATCCACCACATCACACACGAGTGTATTTTTGTTCTATCGCATGACAATGATGTCAACAGGATGTAATCAGGTTTGTGTCATTGTTTTTTTAACCACCCAGTCTGACACTGGGAGACTTCCTGCTCCTTCGTGAGTCATAAATGAACAAATTATATATAAGTTACAAGTAATCTGTTTCTCAGACTAACTCAGCTTACACGTGGAACCTCTACAGTAGCCTAATTAATATAATTTAAATAAATTAGGTTTGCTGTAAATATGCATATAGCAGTATGTAACAAAAGTGATATGAGTACCTGAGTACAAATCTGAGGTACTTGTACTTTGTTTGATGACATACGGGAGGAAACTTTCTTTGTTACTCTGCTGCATGTATTTGAGAGCAGTAGTCACTAATTATTCGACTTTGCAGATGAAGATTTTACATAAAAACATATGATAAGCTCATTAAATATAATACATCGTTAAACAATTAAACCAACTTCTCTTTCCTTACAAGAAGATTGTAAATATTTGGGACCGTTTGTTAGCTGCAAAGATCAGTGAAGTAAAAATAATGCAAAGTTGTATCAGAACTTTATTTTTTTGTCCCATTAATCATCTCACGGCCCCCTGCATTTATCCTGTGACCCTCTGGAAGGGGTCCAACCCTTATGTTGGGAACCACTACTGTCACACATCAGTCACAGGGGACTTTTTTTGCTTTTAGTTTTCTCATGAAGTAATTTTAAATGCAGGACTTTTACTTGTGATCAAGTATTTTTACTCTGTAGTATCGGTACAAAAGTACCTCTTCCTCTCTTCTGTAACGAGTAATCATTGAATACAAGTTACTTTTGAGTAAAGTAACGAGTAATCTGTTTCCGTCAGAGTAACGAGCTCCTCCTCTGTGTTTGTGAATGACTTTGTGACGACCTCTGTTGCAAATGCCCCCCCCCCTCCTGCCTCCTGCCTCCTCCTCCTCCTCCTCCTCTTCCTCCCCACCTCATTCGCAGAAAATGGAAATGGCTTAGCACTATCGCCGTTGCCCCGGCAACCATCTGAGTCCCCCATCTCGCGGTGGAGAAATGAGTTCTGAACAGGCTCGAGAGAGGCAGGGATTAAACATGATCCCGCGGACGGACTGTCAATCAAAACCACAACTCTCCAACCTCCTTCCGCTTAAAAAAAAAAACATAAAAAGGTGCCTTCTTTTAAAAAAAAAAAAAAAATTTGACTCATCTGTTACTAAATAAAAGAAATCCAACTGATAATGAAACCTGGTGCTTCTTCTTTTAATTTTGGCGAGCTATTAAAGCAGGAAACTCTCAAACAAATCCGTTATACTGCAGAGGATTTAGTGGTGGTCGTTATATTCCAATGCCAAGAGGCGATGGATTAATTTAATTAGCCTGGTGAAGATTAATGACAATGCATAGGCCTTTTTGTAGATAAGGCTATACACTGTTAGGAAGGGATGTGTTCTTTTTCCAACACGTCTAATTTGGTGGAAACTTGGTGCTGTGGTTGAAGTTAAAGCCTCCTGTTTAAACATGTAAATATCATCACTCAGGCACAATATACTGTATATATATACTGTCACATCCGCCTTCATCATTTACATAAACATATTTATTTTAGCATCCTTTGAACTGTAGTCTTATTTTTATTCTGTCTACAGATGTTATTGTTTATATATATATAAATAAAGGTATACATATTTATATACATTTTATCTTTAAATGTTTGTTTACCTGTCAAGCTCCTTGTTTTTAGTTGTATTTATGTCTATATCTGTGTGGACATTGAGAACAAAGTGAAACCAGAGTCATAGTGTAGATTTTATAACCTTAGGTTTGAGTTTATGTCGTAGACTGAGATTAATCTGAATGATGAGGCTCACAGGTTATGTATAATGATATTTATTAAATTATTTTTAAATGTATTTATTGTGTATCTGTGTGTGTGTTGTTCTGTTTGTGTGTTGTGTTATTGAAGAAAAGATGACTTATAGAAACACGCTGTTATACAGTAGCATATATATATAATTTTTCAGTTTTTGTTGACACTGTCAGAGACATATTATAAGCTTTGTAAAAGTAGAATTCATGGCAGAGTTGTTGTATTCTATGTTGGATCACACTGGATTGTACAAGTGTACCTAATGAAGTGGCCAATCGGTGTATACAGATCTACATATTTATATACATTTTATCTGTACACATAGTTTAATGTTTATGTTTACATGTCGAGCTCCTTGTTTTCAAGCTGTATTTATGTCTATATCTGTGTGGACATCGAGTCAAAGAGTCATATTCCTTGTATGTGTGCACATATCTGGTCAATAAAACTGATTCTGATGGGACTGAGATCAATCTGAATGATTTAATGTATTTATTGTGTATCTTTGTGGGTTTTCCTGTTGATCTGACCACCTCTGGGGAACAGAGTAAATGTGTTATTGAAGAAAAGATGTCTTATAGCAACACACTGATATACAGTCATTTATATATTGTGCTGCATGTTTAGCTTCAGAGCTTTTATATCCAGCTGCACCGCTGTCTCATAGCACAATAATGTATGAAATGTTTGTACTGTTCATTTTAGTGTAAGTAAATGGTCCTTCAAAATAAAAGCTCTGTCTGCTTGTCACTGGCTCTGAATGTGTAAAAATAATAAATATTTATATTTCTGGCCTCTTTGATTCATCTAATGACCCATTAGGGGGTCCCCATCCCCAGGTTGGCTACCACAGTTACAAGCTATCATTGGCACTACTTCATTCACAGATAGCTGATATTGATATTTTATGGACTTTGCAGTGTTCACCTTATTATTAAAGCTCTATAAGCTCTTGACTGTTTTTATTTGGAATAGTTAACGCCTCCACACTTTAATAAAGACATTTATTTTGAAATACCACACCTGAACATATATTAAAAGGTTATTCCAACAGCATCACCTTCTCTTGCATGATCTATGTATTGATTATTATCTTCAAATTAATAGATTTTAATGATATCAGTTGCACTTATTCTTCTGACCTTTATTTTGATGCTTAATTATATTTATTTACGTTAAGTTACTGAAAACTCTCTTCATGTATCGAAATTATCAGATAAAGATCAAGAAACTGTCTTTAAAAACTAAAATTTAAAAGGAGGAATTTCTTTGTTTTGAAATTTAATATTTCTTTAAATGTCTGTTTTAAATATTAAACCAACAAAAATTCACAAATTAAAAAAATTCCCTGGCTCTTTGAGAAGTAATCAGATTACAGTAACGCACACTACACGGTGCCAGGCTTGCAGAAAACCCGCTGAAAGAGCGAGAGAGGGCGGGTGAGAGAGTGAGACCCCCTCTCCACCAACCACCACCACCACCTCCACCCTCACAGTGCAATTTGATATTTGCCTCTTTGACAGTCATTTAAAGGGGATCTGGAGAACCCGATAGCCGGGGACTTACACCCCTCCAAAGGCTTTCGGGACACTTTAGCCCGGCTCGGCTCGGGCCCCGCAGCGCCAGTGAGTCGCCAAGGCAGGGTGTAAACGTTAAATGTTAGCTATTTGTTCCGTGGATTGGGAGGAGGGGGGGGAAATCAAGCCACTCATTCATTCATCCTTTTTTTGTGTGTGTGGAAACCCTCCTCCTCCTTCCTCCTCCTTCCTCCTCCTCCATCTCTCCTCCTCTCTTTCTTTCTTTCTTTCTTTCTTTCTTTCTTTCTTTTCCAGACTCCACAAACAGTCATTGACTAAAGCGGCTTAGGGAGTCTCCTAATAACGAATTAAAACGCAAAGGGAGAAGTTTGTGGAGTGAAAACAGAGAATATGTTTGTTTGTAATTGCTGAGACTGTACAGACAAAAAAAAAAAAAAGAGTCCTGTCGCGGGAGGTTATCTGCTATCATGGCGGTTCCTTATCAGTGGATAAATATTTGTATATCATGGCCAACAGTAGGAGGAGGAGGAGGAGGAGGAGGTGGAGGTCTGTTGTGATTGTTGCAACACAGGTGATCTACATTGAGATAGCTACTGTATAACGTGGAGGCGCACGGCTGCAGCAGCAGTGTGGGGGGTCGGTGCGCGCTCCTGCAAAAAAAAAAAAAAAGCCATTTTGTGTGTGTGTGTTTTCAATTATGAGGTTAAAAGAGTGTGTGTTTAATAAACGACTGCTCATTAAAGAGTGAGTACATTCCCCTGCAGATAACAGGCAGGTTGCATTGTGCTCATGTCTCCTGGGAAGGACTCCCAGGACTGGATTGTTTGTGTGTGTGTCCCCAGCCTCTTGCATCTCATTACGCACATCCATCTCCACATCTCTATCTCCGAGCATCAGCCTCTATGTGACACGAGATTAAGATTTTTCTTCTTCTTCTTCTTCTTCAGGGGTGAATTAAATCACCTCTTTTAAGCAAACTCGATCTGGTTGTTTCCCAGTGGCCACCCAGTCCAGGATTATTCAGCTCAGCCAGGAAAGAGAAGGAGGAGAAGGAGGGCTGTAGCCGCCTGTAAGTGTCCATCCCCCCGGTTTGTTTGACATGGCACTGTCCCCTTGGATATAAAAACCAGATAAACATCTGGTGGCGCTGCCAGGACATTGGGAAATGAGGGTGGAGGGTGGAGGGTGGTGAGTGAGTGAGGCAGTGAAAATCATAATGAGAAGAAAGATGGGCAGAGAGAGAGAAAGAGAGAGAGAGATGCTGATCAGCTAATTACAGCTGCAAATAAAATGCAAATTTATCCTGGCACGGTGAGCATGCCCAAGTTTAAACATGGCGCCATCCAAAATAAAAATCCAGAGATGGCGCGGGCGGGGTGCCAACTTCCAAACAAAGAATGATTATCCAATAATAATAATAAATAATAATAATAATATAGAAATGCATTATTATCTATATTTATTATGAGTGTGGAAGCTCGTGCACGTTGCGTCCCACCTCTTCCCAACATGCACACTCCTCCTCCTCTCACCACCACCACCACCACCACCACCAGCACCACCTTATGTAGTGATTAATGATACATCGCCACCCAAAGATTAATCATGGAAAATTAAAAAAAAATCTTGAGAACAGTGCAGCAGTGGACTAGATCAGGTGGGGCCTTTGGGTTGGAGAAGGTGGTGTTGGATGGAGGAGGGGGGAAACGAATTAGCTTCATCGAATCTTTTTAGATGCAAATATTTTGTTATCTCCACTTTGCTGCACTGTTTTTTTTTTTTTGCTCTGTTTATGATTAATTATCTCTTCTTGGTGAAAAATAAATCATGCGAAATTAGGATCTAGCTGACTCCACACGGGCGTAGAAAAGGCGCAGCAAGAGATGGCAGGTCGATGCTGTTAATTTCAGGTTGAAATTGACACACTAATTATAGTAGCAGAGTGCTGCTGGAACACTAGCAGGCAAGATTATACCTCTGTGCTTCTATTTTTTTTATTTTTTTATTTTTTTTTATCAGATCCCCCCCTCCCCCTCTCTTATTTTTTACCAATTAAAAATCGTAAAGGCATTTCATTGCCCCAGGATAAAAAAAAAAAAAAACCCTCCTCCTCTCCTCTCTCTCTCTTTCCTAACATGGCCATCACTTTCCCCCATCAGATTCATTGTGATGTATTAGATGCAATAAATTATCCCATGTAACAAAACATGGCGAGCTGAAAGGCTGATAATCTGCAGAGGGGAGATAAGGATTCATTATTCCAAATCATTATGAATCCAGCGTTGGCTGTGACTTCTTTCTTAATCAGCTTCTGTGATCCTGGATACGTGAAGGGAGCAGATAAGAGCGGAGTCGTTTATAATTCTCCCCACCTCGGCCTAATATTTTAAAATAAAATCGCAGGGAGAGAGAGAGAGAGAGAGAGAGAGAGAGAGAGAGAGAGAGAGAAAACACACACACATTGGCTTAAACATTTGGAGGGTGCACAGGACGAGAATAATAAAACACATTGAGAGAAATAAATAAGTAAATAGATAATACGTGGCCCATATGTTGGGTTTTTTTGGAGGTGTTTTGTCTCAAATTAAGGTCATCTTATTCGATATTTACAGCGAAGAATCGTGTAGGCAGGCAGAGAGAGAGAGAGAGAGAGAGAGAGAGAGAGAGAGAGAAAAATAAAATGGAGATATATACTGCAGCGTTTATTTCACATTTGGAGTGGGAAGTGTCTAATAAAATTTAGGCTGTACACACGGGCACACGGGGAGGCTATAAAAGCGGGGCGCGCAGCGTAAATGATTTAGTCCAGTTTTACGCACTAAAACGAGGGGTGGTGCAGGATGGAGAGAGAGAAAGGAGGTGGAGGAGTTAGAGGAGGTGGTGCACAATTTAAAAAAAAAATGCAAAATTGAAATTTAAAAATGTAAAAACTCTTCTGTATGTGCAGGTGAGGTTATAAATATCAGCAGGATGTGATGAGGGATAAAAAAAAAAAAAAGAAAAGGCCAGAGTGCGCAGACTCCTGCTCCTTCTTCGTTCCTTGTTGTTGTTGTTGTTGTGGCCCAGTCTTGTACCGCATTTTTTTTTTTTTGTGCGTGTCACGCGGGGAGCTCGCGTCAAATTCTACATTAATCACGCGATTTCACGGCGTCGGGGGGAAGAGCGTGTGACTTTGGACTTTGGCGCGCTCCAGCCCGGTTCTGGTGCGTGTGGATGGATGGATGGAGGGAGGAGTGCACGGAGACTAACGTGATCCAGTGTGGCCTTTAAACGGCATCCGGGCCCGTTTACAGTCTCCTTTTACAATTAATTAAACACCGACACCCCCTCCATCCATCCATCCATCCATCCTCCTCCTCCTCCTCTTTCAAAATAAAATATCATTTTATATCCGCTCCCTTATTTTTCAAAAATTAACATTTATTTTCTTCTTTAATTGTCTCAACAAACCCGAAATTGATTCTCGTAATTAATCTTTTTATTACACCTATAATGTGCTTTAATCACGCGCGCTTTTCTTTCTCATCAGCTTATATCAAACACATCAACACTTCACCTTTACATTCAAATCGAAAAAAAAAACAAAACAGCTAATAATTCCTCCACATCTCTCCGAAATAAGCATTTTATTTACGTCAAAGGCAGATTAATAAATCATTACGATCTGCTAATTCCATTTAGATGTTGAAATATTAATTCCATAAATAAAAAAAAAGAAGCTTACCCCTGCGTGCAAATACTGAATTATTCATTTGGGTTTTTTTTTTTTTTTTTTTTTTTTTTTTTTTTTTTTAAAGAATAAAAAAAATTTTTTTTTGGTCGTAAGTTTGCACCAATTATCTTTAATTTATTACCTTAATTGAATTTCTTCCTCAAAGATAGATTTGGGTGTGATCAGTTTACATTCTCCTCCGAAGAGTCAAGGCGCAACATGAGAGATACCAAGCCTCCAGCAGCCATCCATCCATCCATCCATCCTCCCTCTCCTCTCTCCTCTCCTCTCTCCTCCTCTTCTTCTCTCTTCCTCTTTTTTCCCTCAGTGCATTTCACACAGAGAAGGATCGGATTTGCTTGGTGCTCCTTTCAATGAACCATGGTGTCAATAAGCAAAGCTATAGCAGGGCCCCCTCCTCCCTATACATATATATATATATGCTTCCTGCTGGGTGGATGTATATACACTGGAAGCTTTTTACGCACAAGATTGCAGATCGTCTAAATGTTGCTTTTAATTCATATATGTGGAGTTTGGTGTTGATTAGACTGAAGCAGCCCTGGCTTGAGAGAGAAAACAGGCTCCTCTTCCAACAACAAAAGGCGGAGATGCACTGGAATATATCTGCAGAGGACAAACCGTGCACACACTCACGCAACGTGCTAAAATTTCCCGCATTGCTCACGCACAAAATATAACATTTATCCCACAAAAAGCTCCACATTTAAGCTATTAAACGGCTTTTTATTATATATATATAACACCTGATTATAGATGGGCTTTTATTTATATATAGCTCACATCCTCGAGCGTCACCTGCTTTTATTTATAATAACAGAATCAATAAAATAACTATTTATTATTGGTTTCTAATTGTGTGTTTCTACTCCACTCCTCCGGACGTGTGATGATGATGATGATGATGATGATGCGTTCACATCCGGAAGCGCTCGCGTGCACAGTACAGTAAGTACGGTAAAAAAAAAAAAAAAAAAAAGAGGCCGCCTATGTGTGCGCGTGCGGGTGACTCTCCTCCTCGCGCCACTGTGTGTTATATGATGATGTGACCGAGGGCGCGCGCGCGCATCATCATCCTCCACCACCACCACCGCCACCACCTCCAAACACTCTCTCTCCATGTGTGTGTGTGTGTGTGTGTGTGTGTGTGTGTGTGTTTGAGTCCTCAGCTCTCACTCTCGCCCTCTCTTTCTTCTTCTTCTTCTTCTTCTTCGTCTCCTCTCTAAATGCCAGCGGCGGTTGCCATCTCTATGTCACTCTTTCTTCACATCTGGAGGACCGAAAATAATAATAAAACAACAACTACAGGTTAGTAATATATAGTAATTTATTATTATTTTTTTATTTTATTTAATGTAACGCCGGTGCATCCTCCTCTTTTTAAATGTCCAGCGGGGGGCTACTACTACTCCTACTCCTACCCGACCCTCCTCTGTCCGTTAACCGCCTTCACGTTGAGCGAGCTCTCGGTGGATTATGGGGAACTTTTGCTAACATGTTAGCGTTTTAAAAAAACTATTTTTAAAATATTTTCAAACATTCATTCAAACCTGAGAGGAAGCTGTCGGTTTCTCTCCATAACGGCTGCTGAAGAAATAATAAAGAGAGAGTGTGGAGGGGGGCTGTTGCTGTGTCGTTAACGCCGGTTAGAAACATCCATAACGGCCGCCGCCATTGTTTGTTTGGGCTAATAATTAGCGTTGCTCCGTGTTTTCCCGCCCGTGTCACCTCGACTCTCGTTCGATACGTAAACGGTTAAAAACAAATTGACGTACGTGTTCTTTGAGTATAAATTAAAAACAGGCGACATGAGTGAGGTTTTAACGACCTATTACCTGCCGCTCAGGTCGGTTGGTGTAAGGCAGACTACCACACCACCACCTTCCACCCTCCACCACCACCACCACCACCACCACCCTCCATACAAGCCGTGAAATTGATCTGATTACCTTGCCGGCAGGGTCGTAAGAAAAGGCAGCGTCCTCCTCCTCTTCCTCTTCCTCCTCTCCCTCCACCACCACCACCACCTCCTCCTGCTCCTCTCCGTTATTAGCTCCCTCCATCTCCTCCTTTTTTTTTTTTTTTTGGTCGATATGTCTGGAGATGCTCCCGCTGTGTGTGTGGATGGATGCTACAGCAGCACCACAAAATAAAAAAAATAAAAAAAAATAAAAAAATAAATAGGTCCACGCACGCTCAAGCTGCTATTTTTAAAATGAATTCACCATTTTTGCTTATTCAAAGTGCTCATTTGAGTTGGTGTAAATATTGCAGTGTGATTTAAATATTATAAAATCTAAAATAGAAAGGATGCGTGACGCTGCGGTTACATTTAAATCTCTGATTTTTCTCTAAAGAGGTTACGCAAATGTGGATTATTTCTTAGAATTTCAGCCCAATTTGTAAGAAAAAAAAGTGTTAACGCCAGGTGATTTAATTAAAAAAAAAAAAAAAAAAGCTACTTTAAGAAAAAAAATAAAATATTTCTATGAATGAGTTGAATTTGTTTAAAGGGCTAAGAGGTGAAAAGGCCTCCGTGGCTGTTTAAATGAAAGATTACATCAGCGCGTCTGGCGAGAAGCGATATAGACACAGATAAGCATCACAAGTCAGTCAATTGGCAGTGCATTTTTGTGTGTGTGTGTGTGTGTGTGTGTGTGTGTGTGTGTGTTTTCACTTCTGTCTTTTTCAATGGCAAGTGTGACAGTAAATACGAACACTTCTTCTTCTTCTTCTCCTCCTTCCTTTACACCCTCGAAGAAAAAAGCTGATTGATCACCGCGTTCGGTTTTTAATCATTCTACGAAATTCACTTCCAAGTTTTGACGGTGAAATTTCTCGACGCCCTCGTTTTTTTGTTCTAAGAAGCCGTGTCGGTTCACACACAGTTACACTTACACAGAGAAAGAGAGACATGCTGACTAGAATAACAGAGTTCTGCTCTTTTCTTTCTTGAAAAGACGAAAGAAAGGGTGACTGATGACTCACATGAAGAACATAAACACACTTATACAGAGGTTTCAAAATGTATACACGTATATATAAATTATATCTGAATGACTACACAGCAGGTAGCAGGTTTAATCAGCCGGCCAGAGCTGCTCACACACTCTCTTACTTATATATATATCACACACATAACATGTTTTATCACAAAATGATATTTAACCCACTCACACGCTTTTATTATTATTATTATAAACCTTTATCTCCCTTTTTAAACGCGCTGCTATTTAAAATATAACACCGTTATCATTACAGTGGCAGCATGAGCAGGCTAATGTCGTTTTATGATTATTCTAATGTGTTATTATTGTGTGATTTTTATCTCCCTGACCTCTGATTAATCAGCTGAACGGAAGGAAATTATTATTTATGGAGGGAAAACAATGATTATAATTGCTGATGAGGACATACACAGGAAGTCAAGGCACACACACACACACACACACACACACACACACACACACACACATATATAGATATCTAAAATCAACCCTGCCACAATGTCAATGAAATAATCCGCTCCGTGTCTTAAACACTCAGCAAAGAGAAACTGTGTCATGTCGTGATTTTAATCAAAGATGGCTGACATAATCAGTCAGAAATTATCTCAGGACTGGCCCCTCGCCTATTTCTTTCTTTCTTTTCTTTATGAATCAACCTTCAGAGCTGCTATTTGTAGGCCATTAGGATCAAAAATAGACCCAGAAACTGGAGCTGCTCTCTCTCTCTCTCTGCCTCAGATTGGGATTATAAATGACAACTTTCCGAGTCATGGCACTGCTTCCATGTCCCGTTCTTTAAAGCTTTGATACATGCAGACAAGAAACAAACACACAAAAAACATAATCTGGATTTTTTTTTAGCCTACATTTACCGTCATGCTTTCGCCTCTGAGCACCTATAACGGGCCTACTTTGTGGATATAATGGCTCCTGCGATACTTTTCAAGAGGATAATTACACGAGTCCGCTGACAGCTTGACAATGGCAGCTACAGCAGTTTGCATCCAAGTTCAGTCTCAGGTTTGCCTGAGTGAGGAACGCTCTCCCCCCCCCTTCTCCTCCTCTCCTCTCCTACCTCACCTCCTCTCTCTCCCTCTCCAGGTAGGGCTCTCCTGGAGAGAGGGAAAAACACGACGGCTTTGCCAAGTCTCTCTCTCTCTCTCTCTCTCTCTCTCTCTCACACACACACACACACACACACACACACACACACACACACACACACACACACACACACACACACACACACACAGTCTGTGTTGCTGCTCCCACGCGTCCGGCTGAGAGCAACCTCGATATCAAAAGAGAGGATGGAGGATGGAGGGTGGAGGGTGGAGGAGGATAATCTCATCATCACCTGTGCACGTGGCCTTATATATAGGTTTTTTAAAAGTTAATAACAGATGCATGTTTGTTTATTATTATTTTACCCCCCCCCCTCATTAAAAGCGTGGTGCAAGGGCGTGCGCGCTCCCGCTCCTTCTCCTTCTCCTGCCTATATACCCACGGCGCGCGGCCGCGTGAGAGAGAAGGCTCATTTCCTGACTTGTTTACACCGCGGTGACGTCACATCCAGTGGCGTCGACGAGGCTGCCCACTCTCTCTCTCTCCACACACACACACACACACACACACACACACACACACACACACACGTATACTCTACTATTACACTTCCAATGTGAAAGTATATGAGGAAGCCAAACCGGGCTTTAGACATGAAATACTTCCCCTCCAGGAGCACCCCCACCTCCCCCTCCACCTCCACCACCTCCTCCACCATCAAACCGGCGTGACATTGAACACACACACACACACTCTATATATGGAGGGGGCAGGCTGCCCTTTACATTATCACCGATAGACTTGTAAAAAAAAAAACAGACAATGAGGGTTTCAGGTGACATTAATGCACCGTTTTTGAATAAATAATGACACCGACCATCGCTGCTTGTCTGTTAACATGTGAGCTGACTGACAGCCAATAATAATAACCTGCATTTTATTTATTCATTTTATTATTATCACTACATTTTTTATTTGTTTTTCGTGGAGCTCAGTCTCCTCAAGCGTCCTTGTTGTGGCCTTGCCGTCTGCATCAAACCCGTGTGCTGCCAAAGAATTAAGAAAGAAATAATGTCTCTCTCGCCGCGAGAGGACGCACTGTCACACAGATTTTTAAAAAAGAAGAAGCAGCAGCAGCAGCAGCAGCGTGCATGTGCACGTCCGTCCCGCAACCTGCCACCGGCCCCCCGAGCAACAGGCAACAGGCTCTGCTGCAGGAACAGCAGCCTCTCTCTCTCTCTCTACGTCCGTCCTCCTGCAGCAAACTCATGGGTGCACACACATCTTTAAATAATATAAAATATAATATTAAATGTTTGTTTATTGCATATAAAATGCATGATAGTGTCTTTAAGCTGCCATCTTGCACCTTCATCTTGTGCTGTTAAGTTTTATTAGGCCTCATAATATTTAAAAAAAAAGATATTTTAATCTTTTTTTAAATTTTTTGACAAGGTCATTGTGTTAAAATAAAAATAAAATCTCGCAGCACTTCTCGTGCTCCTTCCTCACTGTTATATTCAATTAGTGCAAGGCCCCTCCCCTTAACTGATGACACTGACAGACCCTCCTTAAGTTGCGTCGCGCCACAGCTGTCTGCAAGCATTGAGCTGCCTGGCGCCATCCTGAAAGAATGCCTTCACTGTAAAAAAAAAAAAAAAAAAGGGAACTGGAGAGAGAGAGAGAGAGTTAGAGTTAGAGAGAGAGAGAGTAAAGGGTGAGGGAGTGAGAGCAGCACAGACGAGAGGGGGAAGAGTGAGAGAGAGGAGTTTAATGGAGAGGCTGAACTGCGCACAAACAGAGATTTGATCAGTGACTTTAACTCGCTGGTGTGCTGGTCAGTGTGCAGTGAAGCCATCCACTGCAAACAAGCCCACCGCGCGCAGCGGCACAGCACAGCACAGACCTCCACCTCCACCACCACCACCTCCACCACCTTTACTACTACTGCTTCTACTTGTTGAGCTGGAGCTGGAGCTTGAAACATTTTTAAAACTGAGAGGAAGAAGTTCAGGAACTCTGCGTGGGACTGGATTCCATTTTGGACGTATTTATATGTCAACACCTTTGTTGCATTTGTAATGTGGGGTATGTTTCGTGTTTAAATATGTCTCTCTCTGTGTTTTATTATTGCGGGTAAATTCACGCATCTTTGCTGCATGTGATTCATTTTTTATCTGTCAGAATATAAGATAATAATTTGCTCTCTCTCGTCTCCAGGTGATCGGAAACAAGCGCGGAACCTGTGGATTTAACTAAAAGAGAAAAAACGGATTTGGGACTGATTTTATTTCTTGTCTTGTGACTTTGTTGCTCCGGCGTGCATGAACATTTAAACTAAAAAGAGAGACAGACAGAGAGAGAGGTAAAATAAGAGAAGAAGCGATGGAAGTAAGTGCGGATCAGCCACGATGGATGAGCCATCATCCCGCGGTGTTGAACGAGCAGCATCCCGGCTCACATCACCCGGGCCTCGGCCACTCATACATGGACCCTTCGCAGTATTCCCTCGTTGACGAAGCGGATGTACTCTTTAATATCGATGGACAGGGGAACCACGTCTCTCCATACTATGGAAACTCTGTCCGAGCCGTCCAGAGGTACCCTCCTCCTCCACACAGTAAGTATAAAAGCGGCCCCTCTTGTTTTAGGCCTTTTTTTAAATAATAAAAAAAATATATTTATTTACATGCATGTTTAGATCAGTGGAGCAAACCCTCAACTGTCAGCGTGTTTTTTGGAGGATTTTTGTCGCATTTATCTGGACCAGGTTTCGGTTTTTAGGGACCTGATTTTTGTCTTTTAAAAAAACCCGAGAGTGTTTGTGAAACCACGCCGTAAATATGCCTGGTTTACCTCGAGTTTGTCTTTTGGTTTCTATACACCCCCCAACTCCACACAAACACATTAAATAAATTAGATAAAAAAGGGCTGACTCATATGTCATATTTTTTCCCCTGTCAAATAATAACACACCCCGTGCGTAATTTATGTTCTGGATCAATCGTTGTGTTTGGTTACGGATTTAAAACAAATAGATGTGTTGGCACAAGGTCGCAGATACACCTGGAATAAGTTGCTCTCTCGGTCGCATGTTTTCACTCCCTGGCCGCACGCACACTATTTACCTTCTTTTGTTATTTTTAACTTTTTAATATGCTTATTAATCATCAAGCACTCAGTCATTTGTGGAGTTCCCTGTATTGTAAGCCTTTAACTTCCTCAACCGTCAATCACGCCGCCGTTTCTTTTTTTTTTTTTTTTACTGACTGACTTAGAAGTTGTTGCATCAAGGCCTGTTTAATGGAAAAAAAGAAAAGAAAATGTATGCATGTGGCAGCAGATTTTTAAAAACACGCCAACTGTCTCTCCATTGAAGCCGATGTTGTGTGTTAATTGTTAGAAATTAAATAAATTGTAAATCTGTGCGTAAATGCGCGCACCTCCAGGCCCAAACATCGACTCTTTCCCTCCCCCTGAAGCACGAATAAATTCAGGTGTGTTTGTTGTTGTTGCACACTTGAGGTCAGGTTGTGATGTTTTCTTGTGTTTCCGTGCCAGGTAGCCAGGTGTGCCGTCCCTCATTACTGCACGGCTCTCTGCCTTGGCTGGAGGGGAGCAAAGGCATCGCCCCGCACCACAGCACTTCACCCTGGAACCTGAGCCCCTTCCCCAAGAACCCCCTGCACCACGGCTCCCCGGCCAGCCTGTCCGTCTACCCCCCGGCCTCCTCCTCCTCCCTGTCCACCGGTCACTCCAGTCCGCACCTCTTCACGTTTCCCCCGACCCCTCCGAAAGACGTATCCCCGGACCCCGGCATATCCACCCCGGGCTCCAGCAGCTCCGGGCGGCAGGAGGATAAAGAGTGCATAAAGTACCAGGTGACCCTGGGCGAGAGTATGAAACTGGAGTCAGCTCACAGCCGGAGCGTGGCATCAATCGGAGCAGGGTCATCCTCTGCCCACCACCCCATCGCCACATACCCATCCTATGTCCCTGAATACGGCCCAGGCCTCTTCCCACCAAGTAGCCTGATAGGTGGGTCACCTTCTAGTTATGGTTCCAAAACAAGACCAAAAACAAGGTCCTGTTCAGGTAGGCGTGCGCTTTATTACATTCCCTTTTGATCTAACATTATTCCCCAGATTTGCAGCGTCAATGTTTAATCTCATATTAAAGAAAAATAATAAGAATAAATATGCCCATGAGCAACTCATTCATCCCTCACAACATGAACAAGCTAAAGGCCACGCAGGTCAACGTGGACCGCTAAACAGGCGCATCAGGACGGATGCCTCAGAGCTCTTTCTTTCATCATCTGATATAATAATAATAATAATACCAATAATATGATGATAATAATATGATAATAATAATACTAGATTTAATTTAAAGTTGAATTAAAATTGCAAATAAATATAAAAAAGATCTAATTTGAGTTTAATTAAATTATTCATTTGTTGGATAAAAAATACAACTTCCAGACTTTATAGGATTCCCCCCCCCCCTTTCAAAATAAAATATAATAAAATATAAAATGATCATGACGCAAAACGAGTTGATAGCTCATTTTTTCCATCTTCCCCCGCAACAACACGCACACAGAGACACAGAGAGAGAGAGAGAGACAGCGAGAGAGAGAGAGAGAGAGAGAGAGAGAGAGAGAGCGGGGGGAAGCCAACCAGCTCTCTGGGCTGTGTCGCCCCGTTTATATGTTTAAGATAATCCCATTACTGTCAGACCAGTGCACGCCACAGTTGCATTGTTTACCCAGCGGTAGAGCACCGGATGCTGCGTGTTCATTCACAGGGAAAGAAGCGGGTGAACCGTCGCTGTGGCAGAGAGCACGAAGCACCGCGGAGGGAAGAGACAGAGAGGGGGGTTAATTATTTTAAAGGCAGTTTTCTGTAATGAGATTAATATCAGCGGCTTTTGATGGGAGGATAGAAAACAGTGGATTAGTCGATGCATATCGGGATTATTCAGCATCACACACTGCAGCCGTTTAACGCAAATACAGACTTTTATTTATTAATTGGAGGATAATGTGAGATAATGTGCATTTAAAGATATTTATGAGGTGATCAGCGCGCAATGTGAACTTTGAAGATTTCACCATTTCTCCACACACACACGCACACACACACACACACTAAAAATCTGCATTGCAGAGGCCAAATGCATCACAGTTCCTGTTTGATTTGAGCTGCACACACACTCTCTCTCTCTCTCTCTCACACTTCCATGTGTTTGGACTCCTCTCTCTCTCTCTCTCTCTCTCTTTATGTGTGTTTTAAAAAAAAAATAAAAAAATAGAAAAAAGAGGAAGTGCGGCTGCATGAAAATGCAACAAAAAAAAAAAAAAAAAAGTCTCTTCGTCGTTGCACAAAAGCGCAGTGTGAGCGAGCAACTCTGCTTTCAAATAATGTGGCTGCAAGCTCGCTTCTTTCAGTTTCAGCCTCCCCCCCTCCTCCTCCTCTCTCTCTCTCTCTCTCTTATAATCTAACTGTGAGTGCGCGTCTCACCTGTCGGTGTCACTAGAGAAGTGGCAGTCAAAACCTGCTCAATCATATCAAAACAAAACACACACGCAGAGAAATTATTATTATTATTATTATCATTGTTATTTAAAGCAGAGGTTGGCTGATGAGAGAAAGAAATAAAAAAAGGGCCTGTTGTTGCCGATTTATATTCAAAATATATATCACGGATTAAATCCTGCACAAGGACACGCAGCTTTAATGCTTTCTGGACCTTAACACACCAACACTAACCACATGTGTGTGTGTGAGAGTGTGTGTGTGCTGCAGTAAAAATGTGCTCTATCGTTATTTATTTATATATCATTTATTATAATTATAAATATGCATGTTTTTATAAATATCACTAACCTTTTTTTATTCGCAGCAAGCATCATTTTTTTTTTTTAAGGATCAACTGACCTGGACTGTCTCCATCTCCTCCTTTTGTGCGTGCGTGTGTGTATATGTGTGTGTTTGCGTGCGTGTGTGCGTTTTGCAGAAGGTAGAGAGTGTGTGAACTGCGGGGCCACGTCGACTCCCCTGTGGAGGCGGGACGGTACGGGTCACTATCTGTGTAACGCCTGCGGACTCTATCACAAGATGAACGGGCAGAATCGCCCTCTCATCAAGCCCAAACGGCGGCTGGTACGTCTCCACCACATTCTCCTCCTCTCCTCTCATTGATGACATTTCCGTCTCTCTCTCTGTTTTTCCCCTATCCAGGAAGAAGTAGGCCTATTAGCTGCAGGAAATTGACTCGACAAGTGCAGGTCTCTGTTTTTCAGATACTACCATAGCACAAAAAAAAAAACAAAAAAAAAAAAACTGCACAGTTATCATTTATTATTATTTTTTTAAAATGCAATGACGATGCTATTTTTTATTCTGCTCGGATTGTCATTGATTCACAGAGTTTAAACAATAGATCTCCCCCCTCCATCCATCTATTTTATATATATATGTGTATTTTGGAGATGTATTAAAGCTTGCACTGTTTGTTGCAGTGTGGCTGCAGGCCTGCATTCAAAAAAACATAAAAATATGAGCTCCATCTTTTAAATATTTACGTTTTTTTTGCACTCAAATGGAGCTTTTTTTTTTTTTTTTGCAGTTATTTCAGGGAAAGCCCCTCTCTCATCAGGGCTGCATTGCTTATGAGCTTTTTTTTTTTCTTTTTTGTTATAGAGGAGTTCCCCCTCTTGCTTTCTTATGCACTAAATATCTTTCGAGGTAAAGAAAAGAGGGAAAGAAAAGAAAAGATGGCTGTCCAGTCGTTGCTCTGCTCTGCTCGCTCGGACTCTCCTTTCTCTCCTCGCCCTCGCCTCTAATGTGAAAACCCGACTTCCCAGGAAAAGGTCTGCCGGATATCTGAGCAGCGCAGATAAAGTCGCTTTTAACAACACAAGCCCCGCTTCCACAGTCAAAACAGAAAGAGAAAAAATAAAAGAGACTCACAGGGAGAGAGAGAGAGAGAGAGAGAGAGGCTGCAGAGACTCGAGCCAGGGCCATGCACAGAGTCACGACTTGAGATTTGTTTAGTGTTTGAATCTCTGCTCAGACACACGGAGGATATCACCACATTTGACCTCGTAGTAGTTTCTTTTTTATTTATTTTATTTATGGGGGGCAAAGATCAGGAAAAAAAGTGACACCACACAGGAGGATTTAGGAGCAAGATATGAGCCTCCAATCCAAATAATAATAAAGATATTTAAAGATTTTAGTGGGAAAAAAATGCAAGAAAGGTGACAACAGAGGAGCTTCCAATCCAAATAATATCAAATAATGTGATATAATAATAAAGATATTGGTGGGAAAATGTTTAATTTTATTTATTTATGGAGGAAAAGTGACACCAGAGGAGGATTTAAGAGCTCCCACTCTAAATAATATCATAAATAATGATATAATAATTAAAGATTTAAAGATTTTAGTGAAAAAAATGCAAGAAAAGTGACAACAGATGAGGATTTAGGAGCCTGTAATCTAAATAATGATATAATAATAAATATTTAAAGATTTTAGTGCAAAATGCAGCCAAAACTCTAAATCTGATTGGTTATTCACAGCACACAGCAGTTAAAAAAAAGGAGGGTTAATAGGCCACCTCGTGTGTATAATTGGAAATCCCTCCGAGAGATAATGTAGTCCTTTACGTTGACGTGTTGGTGTGTCCTCTGCGGTCACCTGTCTGTCTGTCTATCGATTGTTTTTTTTTTAAGAGATTATAACATCAATGTCAAGCCAACTGCAGCAGCAGCAGAGCTGTGAGAGAGGCAGCTAAATCCACGAGAAGACATGACTTTGACTGTGAAGTGAGAGGTTTTATAAGCCCCATTTATGTTTATTATTTATTATTATCATCAGGCTTTTAACTGGTGCGTAATTGTACCCAGACGCACAGATATAACACTCTTTATTTTAAGGTTTAATGACGTCAAATCAGCTCCATTTCAATTGTGCAGAGGTCGACGTTTCAAACAAACCTCTGTGGCACTTTTAAGAGGAGGGATGAGGGTGGTGGTGGTGGTGGAGGGTGGAGGGTGGGTGGGGTGAGGGGGTTGAAATTTAATCAGATTTAATAGCTCTCCCATTTCAAGGCAGTGCTTTTATGTCTTCTGTAAATATTTATTCTCCAGGAGGTATGTAAGCTCTCTGTGACGCTATTTTTAGCCTGGAGTGAAAGCAGCTCTGTGTTTTTTATTTTTTTATTTTATTTTAAACTATTTTCAGCAGCAAGAAAAAAAAAATTGAACCTATGAGAGAGGAGAAAACCTTTTATTGACCGCCATGTTTGACGCATGTGCAGCATTTGATCCTGACGCGTGCGTAAAAGTTCACCAAATTCGGCTTTTCCTACAGGAGTGCATCTTTAATTTATTAAAAATCTGTCTTTATGATTGGATTATTACACGGTCATGTGACGTCTCTTTTTTTTTTGTTGTGTGTTGCAGTCCGCAGCCAGGCGGGCAGGGACGTCATGCGCAAACTGTCAAACGACAACGACGACGCTGTGGCGGAGAAACGCCAACGGGGACCCGGTGTGTAACGCCTGCGGCCTCTACTTTAAACTGCACAATGTAAGTAATAAACCTTCATAGGAGATCTCACACTTGACGCCATCTTCCCTCCTTCATTTCTCATCACGTCCTCCTCCTCCTCCTCCTCCTCTTCTTCGTCCCTGCAGAGACTTTCAGGGCCACGGCGATAACAAATAGTGTAGAATTAATATGATTTATTGGCAGTAAGTGCGAATCTAAAATGTATAAGACGGAAGTGAACTAAGCCCTGCAGCCGCTTTGCTTTTGAATATTAAAGAAGTGTAGAGGCTTAATTAAAATTCCATTAATTTCCAGCCTGATTTCTACTTTTTTTTTTTTGGTTTCCAAACGCGCCAGAGACTCACACAGTCCTCCCCCCTCCTCCCCTCTGACCACCGCCACCAATCCGTCTGATTCGTTTTGGGGTTGGTTAGTGCCTCACCACATCATTTCACATCCTCAATCTGAAAAACCCCAGGGACTCGTTTATCTCCCTCCTCCTCTCCTCTCCCCTCTCTCCTCTCCTGTGCACAAAGCTGTCACTTTTAATCACACAGCCATTGTAGTAGCAAACTAATAATAATAATAACCAGGCTAACTGCTCTGAGGCCACATGTAAGCTAATATTTCCACCCCTCTATCCATAAAGGTTGCCTATATATCCACCCTCCTCCTCCTGTGTGTAGAGTAAAGAGGGAAGAGTATCCACCCGGCTCTGCTGGCCCTGCTTGTCACGCAAAGCGCTCCCCTCCTCCTCCCTTAAATCATTTTCCCATGTTACTTTTGGCAGAAACAGAGGTTATAAAAGGAGGAGAACACCCCCGAGCTCGCCGTGATCGTGAAATCAGTTTATTTTGGTGAATCCAAACTTCTCTTTGGCGGGAAAATTAAAAAGACACCTGATTGGTAGCAGCAGTGTGTGTGTTGTCCTGCGAGCTTTGTGTCCGTGACAAGCCACCACAAACACCTCAAACGCACACAGCCTCTTTTTTTTTTTTTAGCAATCAGGGGCTTTTACTCACCATGTGTGAAGAGGTGTCATCTCCGTGACACTTTTACGGAGGGGCTGAGGTTTCAGGTGGTTAGCTGCTGGTGTTGGGAGAGCAGATGTGTGACAGAGGCTGTGTATTCTGCGGTGGTCATTGACTGTAACGCTTGTTTGGCTTGTGTTTGATGTGACGGGGTGGCGGTGGCGGCGTTGGGCCGAGCGCAGGCCGGAGAAGGAGGCCTAAAGGCTTCCTCAGCATCAAAGGGCGCGCAGGCCTGACCGGCTTTTAGGTGGGGCGTAGTAGCACTGCCTCAGAGCTCTAAAGGCAAGACGAGGCAGAGAAAGCCACCCACATCTTAAGAGAGTGAAACCACATCACTGGGGTTGATCTCTGCCCTCCAATAATCATCATGGAGGCCGCTCTTCTCTTGCTTTAAGAGAGTCAGCGAAAAAAACGGCAACGTCTCAGACAGCGAGGGAGAAATCCCTGTTCCCATTTCAGAAAGATCAGGAAGCCAGTCGGGCCTCATCCCACCTCCCCTCATCATAATCCTGCCCACAGCCGGAATTCCATCATCCAGCTCTCATTCCCGGCTAAAAAACGATGCTGGAATACGGCAGCTGAGGCCATTTTGGCCAGGAGGCGACGGCCAACGCGGTCGAGGAGGAGGAGGAGGAGGGTGGTGGAGAGAGAGGGAGGAGAGGACTTGGCCGACGCCGGCGGTCGTCATGGCCATGTGTCTCTGTGGTCGACTGGCTGCACATTAGCTGCCAGACTCTTCTCCATCTTCCCCCTCCTCCTCCTCCTCCTCCTCCTCCTCCTTCGTTTGTCTCTCTCTCCTTTTCTTTCTGGAATCAACATTTAAATCCACCCCAAAACACACACCGAGGAGTGTGTATAAACGATCTTCTGTTTCAGGACGGGACGGTCTCCCCACGAAAAAAACCTCAAAATCTGCCTCAAACTAAACTAAAAAAACACATTTTCATCCTCATTTTCAAACTCGGTGACACCCCCCGCTTAAAGTTTCTGTCTCATTGTGCTGCTCCGTGTTTCCGCGGAGACAAAATACTAACCTGCCATCTTTTCTGTCTCCTTTCGAGAGCAGATCAACCGACCTCTGACCATGAAGAAGGAAGGCATCCAGACCAGGAACAGGAAGATGTCGAGCAAGTCCAAGAAGAGCAAAAAGTCCCAAGACAGCATGGACGACTTCTCCAAGAGCCTGATGGACAAGAGCAGCTCCTTCAGCCCGGCGGCGCTGTCCCGCCACATGTCGTCCTTCCCTCCCTTCTCGCACTCCAGCCACATGCTGACCACCCCGACACCCATGCACCCTTCCTCGAGCCTCCCGTTCGCACCCCACCACCCTTCCAGTATGGTCACGGCCATGGGTTAGACCTCCCGAACGCCCACCCTCCCCAAGAAACAACCCTCGGCCTCGCCAACCACAACCACCACCACCACCATCATCGCCGCCACCACACCCCTCGGTACCTCTGCTGACCTGCTTCAACATCCTTAAAAAGACAAATAAACTGCTCCTCGGCCCAACCTAAGCTACCCCGAGCTGCGGTGCGACGACGACGACGACGACAGGCTCTACGCTCCTTTTGTCCTCAGTTGTATCTTATTTTTATAAAAATCAAAGAGTACCTCTGCGACGTGAATGCTTTGCAGACTCGACTTGACTGTGGCGCGCTGACCTCCACGGGGAGGAGGAAGATCTTCTTCTTTTTTTCTCCCCCTAAAGCCGCCACCACCGCATTGAGGCTGTCCTCCCAGCTGATCCACACGATAAGGAGCTCCATTTGTGTACAAAAAGCCATTTTTTTCCCCACACACACACACGAACATCACGAAAAGACACGAAAAGAAACTTTTACAACGCTCTCTCCCCTTAAAAATTCCCGCCTCTCTCTTCGACCTTTGCACCTGTGTGACAGGAAACCCCTTTCCTTCCCCACCACCTTCTTCCACAACAACTCCCCTCTCCTCCTCTTTCTTCACCTCCCCTTCGAGGAGAGACAGACGTTGAATATATTTGTACAAATTGTATGAAATACAATACATTTAAATGAAGACTTTTTAATTAAAAAAAAACAAACAAAACGCCCAAACCAACCCGCCGGGCAGCTAAAACGACGAGCGCAAAGGGTACGAGCAGCAAGGTGGAGAGACTTTTGCCGCCACAGGAGGAGGAGTTGAGGAGAGGAGACGCCTCGGACGGAGGAAAGAAAGAAAAAAGGGAGGTGAGAAGAGACTTTTACGAAAGAGAGCGCGAGAGAGAGAGAGAGAGAGGGCAGGCCTCCGTTGTCGCCTGCTTGAATTGTGTTGCATTAAGTTTGCAGAGAGTCGTCGCCGGCGTCTCTCTTCTTCTTCTTCTTCTTCTTTTTTTTTTTTGTTTTGTTTTATTTTATTTTTTGGATGTGCTATAGGTCTCGGGCAATTGGTTTGTGTTGACACACACACACATATGCACACACACACATGCACGCACACACACATTTGATGCTGACCTGAAAGACTTTTCTTCCTGCCCACAGATTATATGCATTGTGAAAAAAAAAAAAAAAAGTTCCTGTATTTGTTATTTGTATGTATAAAATCAGAGTACCAAAAATACGAAATAAACAAAGATGTAGAATTATTTCTTTATGTTATGCAGACTGAATGGTTGTAAAAAATTTAATAATAATCACTAGTGTAAAATATGACTGCTTTTTTTGTTTCGTAATTTTTTTTTTCCCTCTTTGAAAATAATAAACTAGTTTAATCTCTGTTGACATGTTAGCGCTGTGTGGTCGCGAGCCGTCTTTTTCTGTCTCTCTCCAACGCCGTGTGATCTTTGACATATTGCACAACCATCCACCCGTCGCCCCCCCCTACTACCTCCTCCACCACCACCTCCTCCTCCTCCTCCTCCTTCTTCTTCTTCTTCTTCTTCTTCACCTTCCCACCACAACCACAACCAGCGACACTCCACTCCACTACACTCCGCCATTCTTTTTTACCCAGCGTTCACAGAGAACGGGCCCTCATGGTCAAGCCGAGCGCACACAAACAGGAAGGAGTAGAAATAAACAGGAGGGACGAATCGAATGGCGAGAGGTCAGAGAGGTTCAGGCACACACACACACACACACACACACACACACACACACGGGGAAAACCGTGAGCTGACAAGGGGGGCTTTTGTCTCATCTGACTGATACGTAAATACACGGCGAACAACGCTGTACACACACACACACATCAAAACAACCATCAGTCGTTTAAGCGAGGACGATTCATCAGGCGGTTCCCTCCATCTAACATCGAGCGTCTTCGACGCTTTATATCAACGATCTGATCAAATATTGCAAAAATAAACATTCAGGATGTTAAAAATGTTTCTCTTCTTTAGCTGTGCAACACTTTGACACACTCACTTCACCTTTGTTGCTAAATGCAGCAGCAGCAGCCACGCGACCGCTGCTGAGAAATGATTCAAGCGCTCAGCTGGGAAAATACGAGGAACTGTGTCGGTTTCGGCCACCTAATTACACGAAAAATGATTTGACACCTTTGTGTCACAGAAGTTATCAGCTCGTCTCAGGATTCCCAAAAAGAGAAAAAACCCCAACAGACGTCGAATCGTTCCTGATTTTTTAAAGATTACGAAGCAAAAACAAAAAAAAGTGGCGGTTTGTGTTCGACGTGCAGCAGAGAAAGGAAGAAGTCTTGTATTTTTACAGATAATAAAAAGAGCTATTATAATTATTATTATTGTGTGGGTGCGTCATGCAAGAGCTGAAAAAACACACTACACAGTCACGCAAGTTTGTGAGAGACAGGTGGAGAGTGTGCGAGAACTTGAGTTAGCTTCAGACTGCAGGTAGATCGGCCTAAAATTTGATATTTAAGCCAAAAATCGCATCAGATTTTGTGCTGAAAGTCGGTGTTTGGACTAAACGATCAGTTGCTGCAGCCTGCAAGAGAGACGCAACCGTACAACAGAGTCAGCTCGCTTTAGTTTATGATCTTTATCTGTCTCTCTTTGCAGACCAGTTTGTGGCTTTTTAATTAAACAGTGACTCAAACGAGAGGCCGTGTAGCGACTTTCGTGCACGGTGGTAGAAAACTGATGCACGGCAACAAAACAACAAGAAGAAAAATGATAATTCAATCCAACATGGCGTCCAAAAAGTCAATAAAACTCTTTAAAAAAGAGCACGAAAAGGGGATGAAAACACATTTTCCACATTTAAATAAGAGTATTTGCTCAAATGATCCACAGCAAATCTTTAAATCTTTACTTCTCAGCCACAAACAAAGACAGTAGCTGCTACAGATTCTGATTCATCCTGATGGATGGACGTAAAACATCATCTTCTTTCCCCCCCGCACTTATGCAACAAACACATTGTTGGTTCTGGTAGCTGAAATGTCGCCTGTGGCCCGTGTTAAACTCGACCACGACTCAAACTCCCAGAGTCACGTTGGACCCCGTCGGGAACCACATTTCCAATATCGGAATATATTTGCACAGCAGCTCCCCGTGCACGGCTGCAGAAAAAGGCCACGCAGGAGTCAGGTATTTGGCGTCATTTGTTTCTGAGCCGCCGTGACCAATCGGGAGATTTGCTCCTGTGTTTTAATAGCGGAGGTCAAGGGGGCATTTGGAATGAGAATGGGGAATAGTGTGTGCAGAGAAGGGGGAGGGATTGAGGAGAGCTTTTTGCCCCCGTTGGTGGGACCCCCGTGGCCTCTGGCTGACCCCTCGCTCTCTGGTGTTCGGCTGTGGACGTCTGCCAAGGTTGACTGTGGATGCGACCGCTTCAGGTGAGGATGAACTCGCCCTGTGATCTCCCTCTTTTCCTCCATCATCGTCGTCACAAACCACTTATTTCTCTCTGTCTTCCTGCGTCTGCCTCTCGTCTTCCAGGTGAGGATGATGACAGATTTGCGGGGCGTAATCGGCTCATCTTCATCCCCCCAAGAGGTCGGGTCAAATTTTGGGGTCGCCATCTTGCAGGAATTTGCTGACGCCGAACACTAAAAACAAACTTTTTGTTCGTTAGATTTATAATTTTAAATGCAAATTTCTTAAATATATGTAAATGAATTTAGTAAACAGAGACTAAATTAATTTTCGTACTAATTCCCCACCAAAAAAAACCAAAAAAACCCTTCACACCACAGGAAGTAGTAGCTTGTTTTTACAGGATGTGTCAACACCTCTCTTTTCACTACGATTGGCTCCTATCAAACATTTCATCTTGTTTTTTTGGGTGTGTTACACTTTTCTTCGCACATACAAATACAGAACTGTATTAGTAATATTTCTTTGGACCGATCTGTGTGGTGTGTGTGTGTGTGTGTGTGGTCACATGTGAGAGGAGGGGTTGGAGCTTGAAGTTGTGTGATGTGGGTTGATGAAGCCTCGCTTGTCCCCCCCCCCCCCCCCACCTGCCCGCATGCAAACTCATAAAAGTTCAAATAAGTCCAGTTATGTCTGCGACTGACGAATATCGACCGGTTGCCGTGTTATATTTACATTGATATTTGCATGGTGAGCTGTGAGTGTGTGAGCGAGGTTGTGTTTACCACTTTCACGAGAAGGGCCGATTTGAATGATACCACTTTACGCGTCTGCTTTAAGTTGTGATGTGCACTAACACACACATTTATCACTTATTGTTAATATCATTATCAGTTTTAAGGGTGTCTACATGTTGACTAAAATAGAAAAGCCACAATGTGATTCAGTTTTTAATCCCGTCGATTATCAGTAATGACGAACGTGTTCAAACGCTGTTTTAAACGGCGCTCCCAAAGTTTCCAGTAAGCCCACGCAGACACGTATACTGGGTACAAGCTGCTCTTTACTGTATTTATTTGTTATTAAAATAATAGTTTGACACACTGGGAAATACACTTGCTCGCTTATTTACCAACAGTAAGCTGAGACGACTGATACCACTCTTATGTCTGTAGCCTATATTAAACATGAAGTTACAGTAAGCAGCCTGTTAGCTTAGCTTAGCATAAAGACCGGGAAACAGTTACCAAGAGTAAGATGAAAAAAAATGATATCACTCTTATGTTTATGTGCTAAATATGAAGCTACAGTTAGCAGCCACTTAGCGTACTTTAGCTTACCATAAAGACTGGAAACATCTACGGAGGCTAAGATGAGAAGATTGACACCGCTCTTATGTTTGTATGTTAAAAAATGAAGCTACAGTTAGCAGGCAGTTATGTTAGCTTAGCATAAAGGCTGGAAACAAAGGGAAATAGTTACCAAGACTAAGATGAGAAAAAGATTGATACCACTATGTTAAACATGAAGCTATAGTTAGCAGCCAGTTAGCTTAGCTTAGCATAAAGACTGGAAATATAGGGAAAGAGTTGCTAAGATTAAGGTAGGGAAGAGATAGAGAAGACTAAGATGAGAACATTGATGCCACTCTTATGTTTACATGTTTATATCATAAAAATATAAAGCTACACCTAGCAGCCAGTAAGCTTAGCTTAGCATAGCTTAGCATAAAGACTGGGAACAGTTGCAGAGGCTAAGATGAGAGGACTGACACCACTCCCATGTTTATGTGTTCAAAATTTGAAGCTACAGATAGTAGCCAGTTAGCTTAGCTTAGCTTAGCGTGGAAGACTGGAAATAGAGGGAAACAAGACTCTTACATCTATGAGGTAAATATGGGGGTACAGTTAGCATAGTTTAGCTTAGCACAAAGACTGGAAACAGTTACCAAGAGTAAGATGAGAAGACTGACACCACTCTTACGTCTAATGTGGCCATTAGTTAATTTAGCTTAGCTTAGCATAAAGACTGGAAACAGGGGGAAAAAGCTAGCCTGGCCCAGTACCTGTGAATTAATGTCATTAACACGTCATATCTTGTTTGTTTAAGTAAGTCACTGCACCCAGCCAATAAACCCCTCTTAAAACTACAGAATTATTACTTTTACATGGAGTCAGGCTAGCACTTTCCCTCTGTTTCCAGCCTTTATGCTAAGCTACGCTAACTGGCCGCTCATCTCAACTCTCAGCCAGAAAGCGAACAAGCGTATTTCCCAAACTTTTTGGATCAGAAATATAAAAATGTAGCCATCAGATTGAATTCATGTGAGATATTTTTGTGTTACATGTACCACAGAGGTTACTGTAGCAGTTACATCATATTATACAAATGTTTTTATAACATATTAAACTGTTATAAAGATGTTTTAAACTCACTTTTAGGTAAAAGATACAATCTGTAACATTATATAGATATTATAGTAATCTAAGGCTTAAAGTATTTTACGCTACCTTTAATCGCTTCTGATGTCATACAAGATATAATACTGTTTATATAGTAGCCTCCTATAAACTATTATAGGATTACTATCGTCTTTTTTGAAAGTAAATGGCTGCTGTTGCTCTTATCCTTTCCCCTTTTGTTTCCAAAGACCTGAAGCCTGAAACATGAGGGATGAGCCGCCGCTCGCATTGTGGGAGTTCTCTCACTTGTTCGAGACCCCCTCGCCACTTTGAAAAGAGCAGCCTCGCGTTGCATTGTCTCCTTAACAATCGTAAATTTGAACCATAATCTCCCGTCACAACATAGCAGATAAAAGATAATTATCTCTTTTGCTGAGGTGCCCTGGGGCTTCTTGGACGGCCTAGCAGACAACGTGCCTAAACCCTCATCCCACACACACACACACACAAAAACACACTCACAGACTTGCAACAGGCTTGTGAGCTTTCTGCCGCTCTGATGAGATTTGTCAACAGATGAGTTTAAATGCTCTAAGTGTTTATGCCAATGTGTGCACGGGAACAAATCGCACCCAAACCTTCTCTCTCACGGCTCTGAATGAACCGATCTCAGACGGATTTATGCACCGAGCATTTTTTTTTTTTTTTTTTTCCCACCTGATTTTAAATACAGAAATTGCTCAAGGTGGCACAAAGTTCACAGGTTCATTTAAGGAGCAGCTTCCAGGTACAAACCTCAGTCAATGACAGAAAATGTCAGAGGGAATGAATGACGAGCCGAGAGGGCCTTCAAGAGCGTGAGGTGACGTGTTTCAGGGGGAAAAAACCTCACAAGAATTTGGGTTAAACAGAGGTGGAGTGAGTGGGAAGGTTGGACAAGTCAAAATATGTTGTTACCAGTAGAGGAGGCCACCAAATGGTCCTACTCGTACAGTTTACCGAGGCAGAAGTGAAATTATCTGTGCTAGAAATGGACTTGACGTGAGAAGATACTCAAAAAGTTCAAGTTTAGGTGCAAAAAAGAGGAACTTTTTGGCACGATTAGCTGTGTGCAATACGAGACAAAGAGAGTTCAAGCTACGGTGCATCAGGTTTAATCAGCAAAGTTGCGACAGTAAAAATTAAACAGCAAAAAAAACAAGAAAACATGTTTGGGTTCAAAGCTAATGGAGAAGTTGTCAGAATTTAGCGCGATACGTCAGTCGATATGTGCTTGATTTTAACACTGCAACTACTTTATTCATACTTTAGAAACCTATATTAAAGGAATAGTTCAAAATTTTGAGAAATGCAGAGAGTTGGAGCCAGGTGACAGTTAGCTTAGCATAACATAAAGACTGCAAACTAAATATAATGTGTTAATTGTTGAGTTTTAGAGCAGATTTTGTTGCTTTTAAACAGAGCCAGGCAAGTGGTTTCCCTCTGATTTCTGTCTTAATGCTAAGCTAACTTTCATGCTAAGAGTTGGAGCCAGCTAGCTAGTTAGCTTAGCATAACATAAAGACGGCAAACAAAGTGGGAACTAGCTAGCTAGCGGCACCTTTAAAAATGTCACTAAACTGAGGAAAAATGTGCTAATTAGTGAGCTTTAAAGGTGGATTTTGTTGCTTTTAAGTGGTTTCCCCCTGTTTTCCGGTCTTAATGCTAAGCTAAGCTAATTCTGATGCTGAGAGTTGGAGCCAGGTGAAACATGAAGACTGTAAACAAAGAGGAAACTAGCTAGCTAGCAGCACCTTTAAAGCTTTAGGAGATTTTTGAAGCCAGACAAGCAGTTTCCCAGTGTTTCCTGATGCTTAATGCTAGGGGTGAGGCTAACTTAGGGCGTGTGGGTTGGTAGCTTCATACTTCTCACATTAGTATTCCTTGAAATAACACATTTGTTTCCAGGAAACACTAAGAAATAACACCTCTGTATCAGTTCCTTCCTTGGAAGATAAAAAATAAATACAGTGACGTGGCTACAGTGTTGTCACTGGTTTTCTCTTCACATTCTGAGTCTAACATGAACAACTGAAACAGAAAAATGGAATAAAAGTTGTCGCGGCTGGCTCGGCGCGCAGAATGTTTACAATAAAAGAACACAAATACAATAAAATGAGTGTTTCAACATCAGAGTATTTCTCTGTTTTCCATCATATTTTTCTGTTTTCCATCTACGTGAGTGGATTTCCATGTATTCCTCAGTACCACATGGCTCTCAGGATATGTTTTACAGCCTTGTCCCCTGTTTGGCCCTGTGTGTAACGGACAGCCGTCTCTCCCAGCCCCCGGGCCAAACTGAACCTCACCTGTCAAAACTTCCATAGAAGCAGCACATTTGCATGGGCCTACATCCACAAACTGTCACTGTGGAGTTTAGTTTTAACGTGGTACGGAGGAGCCTTCCCCTGCCTGCTGCATTTCACAGCGAGTTAAATCACCTGAGCCACGCAACGGCGAACGACTGATAGCTGACTGGCATTTCATAACTGCGTCACAAAGCCACAGAAAAGTAGAGCAGACAGGTGCTTGCTGTATTCTGTTCATTTGGCTGCCGTGCCAGGGGACATGCATTAGCTAAGCTGTCTGATGACATGATCTTGGCACCATCTGCAAAGGTATGTTTGAAGAGTGTGTTGAATACCACTCCGTTTATATCTGGGCCAAGGCGTGCATTAATCACCTTTTAATAAACTGAGTAAGAAGTTGATATCTTAAGACAGATGTTGCAGCTTTTTGGGGACGACTATAAATCTGTTCTAATTGAGTTTTTTTTTCTAATTTCTTTCACGATTAAATACACAAAAATAAACTACACTACAATGAGGTTTAGCCCGAAGAAAGAAACATCTGCCATGTTGGATTTCTTGGCATGAAAAGTCACGTTTAAAAGATGCAGAATTTCACATTTCACTGCACACCAGATGTCTTGAAGTTACTCCGTATATCTGCGTTAGATTCAATCGTATCTTTTTGTATCCAGCTTCTTCTTAAGCTTATCAAGGCATCCACAGTGGGAACCACACAATCAAACAAATTATGTAAAGTTTGAAGAGATTTGATAGAGAAGTTCTTGTATTTTTGGTTGAAAAATGGGTCCACAGGCTGCAGAAAAACAAAGAAACAAGCAACAACTTCCAGAGGTGTGATGTGTGGTGAGATGTTAGCCTTGCAGGGATTCCAGCTGGGCAAATAACTGAGTATGAGCAAGGCGCTTCAGTTGAAAGAACAATTTGAATAAAGCTAAAACAAAGCTAAGAGTCTATAGCCATGCTGACGTTAAAGCGAGTATGTTTACCGTAGTCATGGTTGGAAACCGAACCATTGGACAAAACAAAGCTAAGTACAACTCGTCCTGAAGTTTTGTGGCGATCCGTCCAATGGTAGTAGAGATATTTTACCCCAAAAGTCAGGAGGCCATTGGTCAACTTTGTGCCAATCAATCAAGTAGATGTTTCGATATTTCACTGGACGTAAACATGTAGATGAAAATTTAAAGTCAGGAGGGTTCATCCTCTGGGGATCATGGATGATCTACCAAGTCTCATGGAGCCCATTCAGTAGTTGTTGAGATGTTTCAGTCAGGACTAAAGTGGCTTGACCAACCGTCAAACAGAGCAACTCTACCATACCTCAAGGTACGATGGGCTGTTGTAAATAAACACCGACAATAAGCGGAGATAAGTGCGCTGGAGATTTTGTTTGCTGGTTTCCTTTTGTCTTCTGTTGCCACAGGTACTCTGACACTACGAAATACGATCCAGGAAGTCCAATTTGAATAAAAGATCCATTGAGTTTGAAGGTTTATCAGATTCCAAAACACTGCACGGAGGTTTACAACAACTCAAAAGTCATCACAGCAGCAGCCTATCATTTTACACTCCCTTCTCGACAATCGCAAGACTTAACCATCCCTGTTAAATAACCTATTTGGAATGTGCTTTTGCATCTGTACGTTGCTAAAGTTGAGCAAAGTTGAACAACAATGTCTTTCTGGATCCCCTTCATTGCTACTCCTGCAGTGGTTTCATTGAAATGGATGAGGGGGGGGCGTAAGGTCAGTTCGAAACAAGACCTTTTGGATCAGTGATGCCAGACAACCTCCTAATGTTGTGCAGCAGTGAACACACTCCTGACACGGCTCACCTTTAAAGATGTTGAATATTGGCAGAGTCGCTGCTCATTGGCAGCTTTTAGCCAAAAATTCCGGTTTCACAGTTGGCCTTAAAACCCTGTGTAATTCCAACTAACTGCAACCAGTGAGTGCATGTGTGATCATGCATGCGTCGACTGCCAACAGTTAGAGTAGCTACCTAACTAACAAAGGGACTGCTGTGTCGGTCGGCTGTCCAGAGCCCCGGGGCTGTTTACACATGCCATTGTCTCCCGTGGGCCAATCAGACAAGCCTTATTAGGTAAATAAGCCTGCTGCGGCCAATCGCTGGCATGCACACCAGGATCTGGGCTGGTTATCTGTAGCACCCCAGGAAGTGGCAGAAATGATGAGGGAAATGGCAAAAGTCTATCTCCACCCCTCTGACTATCTACCTCATATCTCATTAGAGACTTAATTCATGTGTCTCTGCTCTGATTGGAGAGTCGATATCTCCCCGCTCGCTCGTCGTCTGTGGCCGATGGATTTCATAGAGAGGCTTAAGCGTCGCTGATAAAATAAATTAACTGTTTGGAGAGGTGTGAAAGTCTCCTGATTCGTCCAGATGGACTGTTTTTTTTTTTTTTAATTCACTCCATGATGCCAGGCTCACATTTGCATGAGGTGTGTTGTTGGGAACTTCCAACATGCAGAGTTTCCAAGTTGGCCGATGGACATCGTCGCTTCGACACGCTATTTTGTCAGAAAACTAAACTCAAAGGACAAACAGATAAACAAATGGGTTGTCATGCGGCCTAACGAGCCAATTTAATCTTTAGTCATGTTTGTCATGTAAAAAAAAAAAAAAAAAGGGGAAAAAAAAAATATTTTTTTGTTTTATTTTTATTCAACCAAAGGTTATAAACGCAACACAACTTGAAAGAACCCAACTTTATTGCATGATTCTTGCTAGAAAATGTTGATTTCTGATAGATCTGATGTAAAATAGGGGATACCAGACACATCACATAGAGTTCAATACTGTTCCTGAAGGATAAGAGAGAATTTCAAAGTCACATAACCAAAATTCAGTGGCTCTTTAACCATTGATGAGAGATCCATGTGGAAAATATCTCCATTCAACACTTTTCTCTGATACATGATAAAAGGTATGAATGGATCAAAGTTTGGCAACTTGTTTTCTAGACAAACATACAAATAAAACTTGAGTTTTGTCTATTCAAAGCATGCTGAAAGAGTTAAAGAACACATTACATGAATGTAATTAGTGTACTTTAGTCCCATTGTAAACAAACAGTCAGTCCATGGCCTGATGGGATTGTCGAAACTCTTGGATATGCTAGCACAGTTGCACAATTCACTTTCTGAACCTTTTTGTTTAGCCACGGGCGCTCGTCCTCCAGCTTTTCTTTGTTACTTTCGCTGCTTTCAATGACGTTGTCTCCTGTTTCCATTTGGTTTCTGTTTCCAAATTTCCTCCAACCTTCGCCTGCTGCAGCGATTCTTGTTCTGTTTGTCTGTATTTCATGGTTTTCATCTGCCTGTTTGCAATCAGATGATGGAGGGTTTGGATACGATTCAAATTGTAGGCCTACTCAGCCAATTCTGTTTTTCTAAAAAGTAGCAAAGTAGATTACAAAAATGACCTGATTACAGTAACGAGAGTAGTTGTAATCTGTTACTTCCATCCCTGGGAAGTTCTCAGGTCATCAAGCTTTAGTACAAGCAAGAAAATTTTGTTTTATTTTCCACAGAGCGGAGAAATCAGGGAGCTTCGTCATGGTCATGACAATCATGTGTCAGCAGATTAAGATTTATACACTTCCTTGTTTCCTTTACTGATGTGATTTACCCCTCACGAAAAATGGTGCAACCTGGCACAGCGCAAAAAACCGCATGTACAAAGACTCGAGCCAGGGCAGGATGATGACTGTAGCATGTACCACTGTTGTTCTGTCCCAGTGTTTTAGTACAAAACTTGCTCATTTGAAGCAGTACAGTTAAAAATATCTGAATGCATTAAAGTTCAGATGTAGTAGTCCGACCAAAACTGACCAAAACATTCATCGGAATTCTTCGGAAGCTCCTCCGCACCTCGAGACCTTCCTCAACGGATGCTCGGTTGCCATGGAAGTTTTGGAAAATCAAAGTAAAGTCGATCGACTAAAGTTCTTGGCTCGATTTTGTTTTGTTTTGTGTACCATCGACGGATAATGCTGTTGCAATGCCGTACACAAATGAACCTGAGACCTATGTACAGCTGGACAAAATTAAAACAAATTGTGAACGGTGATGAGTCATTTCTGGACAAAAAACCTTGCATGGCTTCCTCCTGATTAACTTCGACGAGGATTTCTTCTGCAGACATACTTGCATCGCGTCCAACCGAGATCACATGAATGATATCGATTTGGTTAATTTTTGACCGCCACTTTTCGTGTTCCAGTTAGGTGCTCGCAGCCAGCAGAGTTATGTTAATCAGATGAGGCAACACCGAGAGTCGACGCCAACGCAGCGCCAAAAAACGAAGCATTATGTGCCAGTTTGAGACTTGCAGAACTTGCAGCTGCAGATCACCACACTGATGCAATCTGAGCCTTCTTTGCAGAAATTGTAATCAACCACAAAAGCGCGACGGTGGTGTTTCTCGTGGAGCTTTACAAGAACGTGGCTGCTTCAACCTCCCTGACCCAAACTACCACCCCACCCTCCCTCCTCCCCTGCCACCATCCCATGTTCTTTGGTCCTTGTTGCCCCCCCGCCCTGCTCTCTCACAGCCACCCCACCTCCCTCTGGGAGCCCTGGGAGTGTTTGTACTGGAGGCAGCCAGCGGAGACGGCTGGTGTTTTCATAGCAAAATCTCTTTCCTGAGGTAATGCTGGCCTCGGTTGACCGCTGCAGCACGTACAGACCAGCAGCAGCGGCTCTGGCAAAGGGGTCATGAACGGCCTGTGATCACATCGCCGTGGAGCTCCACGGGTTTAATGTTTAGCGGACGGTAATTGCGCTATATGATTTTACAAGCGCCGCAGTTCACATGAATTTACCGTCTGGGGGACGTAACCGCCAGCATATATGAAGCAGGCCCACGACATGTCAGGAGAAGTTTGAAAAACATTATATCATGTGAATTAATAAGATAATTATGGCATTAAAAAAACATTACATAAGGTATGTTAAATCTCTTTCTTCCCTGCCTCATCTCATTATGGAAAATGAAAAAGAACATTAATTATGTTCCTAATGACAATTTCAAAATGTACGACCAATCTGCCAACATTAAAAGATCAAAATGATTTATGGATAAATAGCTGAACAGATTGTTTGCCCTCCCAGTGTGTACTGTTGCCTGAAGCAGCCTCAAATATTTCAGTCAGTACCTGTCAGTCGTACCTTTTAGCTCTGGCAGGCTAAACGAGTCATGTTAGCACGTGAGCTGCACTGCAGTCAGGAGCAGATTCGATGGTGCAAGAGGACCAAAAAAACCCTCCAAAGGATCCAACACGACCCGAAATAAATGAAAACGAAAGCATTGAGTGGATGAGGGTATCACTAGAAGTGCATGCTACATGTGAGAAATAGAAGATACCGAAGGGAATCCAACTGTAGCACGATGCAAACCTGTAGGGTTTAAAAAGAGTTCCTAGTCTTTGACAAGGTATCAACAATTTGTCCTGCAAAACACTGACACAAGAACAAAAACTGGAACCATTCAGCCGCAGATGAAATGTTAAGTTCCCGAGTTCTTTAAAGGGTTCCTGAAAAGCCTTTAAAAGGCGGTTCCACGACCCAGTACCCAAAGAATTATATCCATATTGCGTGAAGATGCACCTAAAGATATAACATTCAGGAAGTAGTGTGTAGTTTTTGTAATGAGGCTGAAAGTCTTCACATCCTGTCATGATGTTTTCCTCAACATTAACCAAGTGTTTTAGTTGCACAACCCATAATTGGCCTTTAACATAATTTCCTTAACCTCAATCATACCATCATCGCCATGCAAAGGTATTCCAGAAATCGAGAATTTAAGAAATGTCATTGGGCATAAAAAAAAAAAAAATCCCCAAAACAAACCAAAACGTGGTCATTGAGAGGAATCTGAGGAATCTGCAGAATCATCCTGCACTCTACATTCTTGTCTGATGGAAGGTTTGGGTGTCAGCTACATGTTGAAATTCATGAAACCTAGACGTCGAGAAGAAACATTCACTTTTCAACCTAATTCAGCCTGTTTTAAAGGTGCAGTGTGTCAGATTTGGGGCCTTTATATAAACGCCGTGTCAAAAACTGCCAAACCATGACAGTAAAAGACCGTAAAATATGTCATGACTGTGTTTTCCTGTTTACAGTAAAACACAGTCATACTTCAAAACCTTTATTCATATGCCATTTTCAGGGAATTTATACAGAGTAAAGTATTATTTTATATATTAGAGACTGTTAATTGTACAGTACAACACCGTAATATTTAATGGCATATTTTACGGTCTTTTACTGTCATAGTTTGGAAGTTTTTCACCATAAAAACTACAGACATTTTAAAATGTGCTAGAAAACACCAACCTTAAATGTAAAATCAAGAGTACTAATATAATTTTACTGTAATATTAGAAAAGGTTATACCGTATTTATTACGGTAAAATTCCGGCAAACACGGCTGGCAGTTTTTTTACCGTAAAAACAACAGTTCTTTTTTTTCATAGTCATATTTTAAGGAATAACCTTTATTTATACAACATTTTCGGGGAATTTATACAGAATAAAGTATTATTTTTAGTGCTGTCAAAAATATCGCGTTATTAACGCGTTAACGCAAAACAATTTTAACGGCGTTAATTTTTTTATCGCGAGATTAACGCTCTTTGTGACCTAGTGAACTTGTAGTTTTTTCATAAGCTGTGGCCACTGCTAGTAACGTTAGAAAAACTACAGGATCCAGCTATAAACCGGAAGCAAAACAATAAGCGCACCCCACGCTACCGTGTTGTGTTGATGTCGAGCACGAGATGCTGAAATGGACGCTGCTAACAAAATTATGAATGGAAAAGTTCAGTTTTAAAACGTTGCAATATGGGTCATTAGATAAAACCAAAGTTATCTGTGTGTATTGTCGGTGTGAACTGAGTTATCATCGTAGCACATCCAGTCTGAAATACGACTTGATGGCCAAACACACCGGCAATTCAAATTCTCCGCCTCCTCCGCGTCATAACCAGGCGACAATGGATGGATTTATTTTGTATCACCCTGTTTTGAAGGTTGTTGAGGGGGCTGTTTTTGTGACTAGGTATTTATTTTTTTGTCATCTGTTTATTGATAGTGTTGCTTTGTTTGAGATTTTGCTTCAGACGTGAATGGCTGTAACACTACATGTTGTTGTTGTGGTTTGCAATAAAAAAACATTTGCACAAAGCAAGCCTATCCACTTTTCCATGTTGATAAGAGTATTAAAATGATAATTCAAGGGACATTTAGAATAGATAAAAATGTGCGATTAATTTGCGATTAATCGCGAGTTAACTATGACATTCATGAGATTAATCGCGATTAAATATTTTAATCGATTGACAGCACTAATTATTTTATATTAGAGACTGTTAATTATGCAGTAAAACGCTGTAATATTTAATATTTGATTATTTTACGGTCTTTTACTGTCATGGTTCGGCAGTTTGTTGCCATAAATACTACACATATTTTAAAATGTGCAATAAAACGCCAACCTTATATGAGAAATCAACAATGCTTTTACTGTAATATTTGAAAAGATTATACCGCATTTATTACGGCAAAATTCTGGCAACTACAGCTACCGTATTTTTACCGTAAAAACAACTTTTTTTTGTTTTTTTACAGTGATGCAGACTTTATAATTTGAAGTTACCGTGAGTCTGAAGAGCCCGGCACGAGTAGACGAACTTGAGGAAGGACGGGGAGGAGTGTGTGTGTGTGTGTGTGTGTTCACCGTGGCCTCTAATTTAGTTAAGTGCAGTCTAAACGGTGAGGAAGAGATAAGAATGCTGCTAATAGACCTTGACCTCTAGTGACAGTCGCACAAAGCGGGGCAGACAAAAGCAACTGTCGTAACTTCTTTTTGACGCCGCACGGCCTCAGACGTACGTCCTCGAGATTAAAACTGAGAGCTGCAGACTCGGAAAGACGTTCTTTTAAAGTCATTAGTGATTTTGATTCACGGGCTTAGCCGCCGAGGCCCTCAGGTTCGAATGTCTTTGATGACTCACCTGTGTTGTTTACTGAGTTGAGAGGAATTCTTCCATCGGGGCCTTACTCAGGATAATATATGAGTGGGTGTGGTTTGTACTGTAATAGACAGATAAACAGTTCATCTCGCTTCTGCTGCTCTAGGGAATGCTCCGGAGCGATGCACTTAATGGTGCCTGCGCAAGCAACTTCTTTTTTTTTTTTTTTTTTAAGCTGCAGAATAAGCAAAGACACACACACACACACACACAACACACACAGACATGCTTAACCACAGCGAGAGAAAGCAGTGTGGGGTTGTGTAAGAGAGAGAGAGAGAGAGAGAGAGAGAGAGGGGAGGACGAGCAGATGAAATGCGGGAATGCGTCGCTGTCAACACCTGAACCAAACGAGACAGAGTTTGTTTATCTGAACACCTCCCGGTCACCAGCCGTGAACCAGGAAGCAACAGCAACAGCAGCAACAGCAGCAACAGCAGCAGCAGGTGCCTCGCTCCAACGGCAGGCAGGCTGGGCCGTGTATTGTTGACAGTGGATAAACAGGTCGGGGTTGGGATGGGGTAGTTTGAGAGAGAGAGAAAAGAGGAAGGGGGTTAGTGAGGGTTGGTGTGTTTTCCCCTAAACATTGGAGGAGGAATTAGCCCTGACTAGTTCAGTGTAAAATTTGAAAGTGTAAGCTGTTTGTTGGGTTTTTTTCCCCCCCAGTTGGCGTTTATTAGTGTTGTCTTATTGCGGCTCTGCTGAACAAGCCTGGCCTGCGTTGTTGCCTGGCAGGGGCAACAGTGGGATAAAAAAAACCAACCCAGTGAGGGGAGATGGCTGGCGTTGGGGGTGGAGGGAGGAAGGAGAGTTTCTATTGTGTTTCCATTGTAGCTCTGTCACTCTCTGCTACCCTGGCTCGCTGTCCCCCCTTTAAGCAGCCCGTCCATGTCAGCAGAAATGAGCTTTTTCCCCTCCTCTTTCATCCCTTTTCTTCTTCCTCTGCTATTCACTCGGCTGTTTCTTCTTCTTCTTCAAATGTCTTTAAATAAAGCAGAAGAAGCCCGATCGCACCACGGCCTTACCACATTAACACATCTGCAGCTTAACCTTGAGAGCTGGCCCTATTGTCGCCGAGCGCCGAGAGCAGCGGGACAAACAAACAAAAAAGTTTTTGTTTTTTTGGGGGGATTGTCGAACGCGTGCACGGGTTCATTTTTGGAGCAATGTTTGCTGTAAATCAACCAGAAGAAAAAAAAGTTTCATAGAGGAGAAACTCAACAGTGAGGGTATTGTTTTATGTAATGTTTCATCATGCTTTCGGAGCACGCCGGCGGTTTCTCCCTGCTCTTACTCACGGTGCCAGATGGAGAAGGAAGGTAGGGTGGGGTGGGGGTGGTGGTGGTGGTGGTGGTGGTGGTGGTGGGAAGCTTTTGCCTCGGGGGCAGGTGAGCAAAAGGGGAGATGGAGGTGGGGTAAAAAGATGAAGGGGAGGACTCGGGTGACCAGTTTTACCTGGTACTGACTCGAGCCCGTCCGGACATGCAAGAAAAGAGAGAGAGAGAGAGAGAGAGAGCCTGAGGGGAGGAAAGAGAAAGAGAGGGAAGAGAAGGACAGCGAGTGAGTCTTCAGAAAAGGAAAACACCTCTTATCGTGTCTCATCAATCTTTCTTGTTTGGCCTCCATCTTTTTTTTTTTTATCGTATCCATCTCCATCACCAAAAACTAGGGCTTCCCCCCCCACAACATGTTCCTCCTCTCCCTTCTGACGCATACTTCTTTTTCTTTCTTTCTTTCTTTTAAAAATTCCAGGCAGATGAAAATGTTCCTGTAATTGTTGGCCCATGAGAAAGATAGAAAGAAAAACTCCCACATACCAAAAAGAAGTTGGATAAATAGAGTTTGGACAAGCCAGACGTCTTTAAAAGCATTTTCTTCGTCTGGCTTTTCGACGGCAGGTTTTTGTTTTTTTCCTACACGTGGTAATTAATCAGGTGTGAAAGTCGTGAGAGGCCGTGCGACAGTATCAATCAGTGGAAACACACACACACACACACACACACACACACACATACATACACATACATACAAGGGAAGTGAAGCAACAAGCTTCAGTTCATACGTGTTGAACATCAGTGATGTCAACGTGAACGGTAAAAAAAAAGCACGTCAGGGTTTTAGAGGAAATTACATATAGGATGTGGGAAGTTTTTGTGAAGTTCTTCAAAAATAATATATTCAAAAATAATAACAATGCACGACTCCTATAGAATGACCTTTTGAGTAACGCCCCCCCCCAAAAAGGTTAAAAGTTGATAAGAAAAAAGATGGAAAAAAGTGAAACTTATCTCGATTACAAACTAGCAAACATTCAGTCACAACTGGCCGATTACACCGAGGTTGTTACATTTGGCTTCATCTCAGTCTTTGCCTCAATTCTTGAACGTTTCTTCTCGTTTCAGAGCCTAATTTCAGCTATATGTCACGAAAAGCTTCTAAATGCTGCAGCTTTCACACTATAGCATCAATGTGACACTTTTCCTAATATGAAATCTAAATTTAAACTCTAAATCATGCCATCAGTAGTCCTTCATGTCAGTCTTGGGACATGCTTTAGCATCATTCTGCATCACTTTAGCAGTTGGCATTAGCATTAGCAGTGACCCACCATCCTCCTAAATCACAACACCCATACCCCGTTGACCGTAGACCGATGGCAAGGTGGTAAAAAAATGGAGAAATCCTCTTAAGAAAGTTCCAGTTGGTAATTTGGTGATTGTGTCTTTAAACTTTAAGATACCTGGTGGGTTAGCCAGCTTGCTAGCCGGCTAGCGTGCAAGCTAAAGTCTGGGAATTCACATACGGGAGGAATTTTCTCTGGCATGACTTTTGTGATAAAGCCCTCATGTTTGTGAACACTAGAGGAACGAGTCCAAAACACGGAAACATGGTTAGCATTTTTACAATACCAGTGCCCTCATCTCAGCGTTAAAGTTGAGTTCATCTCAACGTTTCTGTATTTTTGGTTAGCTAACTAAAATAAGGTCCGTGCAACACAAACTTAAGAGAGTTTCACGTTAAGTTCTATGACATAAAACACATCAGTAAATACCACGCGTGTTATCTTTGAAGATTTGGGAGATGCTAACATCTGGGTTAGCCCACAAAAATTCATCAACCCTGCGTTACACTGTTTATGAAGACATGCTTCAGCCTCTTTGTTTTAAATTTGAGATAATGAACAAAGTTCAAAACGTGAAAATCATCCTAAATAACGAAGTTCCAAGTTGGTGTCTTTAAACTTTAAGATATCCAGTGAGTTAGCCAGCTTGCTAGCAGGCTAACGAACAAGCTAAAGTCTGGAAATTCACATTTTATGTTTATGTGTTTGGTTGTATAAATTTACAAGGAATTTTTGCTCTGGCATGACTCATTGTTGTGATAGGGCCCTTATGTTTGTGAATGCTTGATGAACGAGTCCTAAAACATGTAAACAAGTTAGCGTTTTTACAATACCAGTTGCGTTAGCTCGGCGTCGTGGGGATTTTGGTTTAGATGCCTGAAATGAGGTCTGCGTAAAGCTCAAGATAAGATAAGATAAACTTTAATGATGCCACACTGGGAATTTCACATCACAAACATAAGAGATTTTCACGTCTACGACATAAAACACATCAATTTTGAAGCTTTTACATGTCTTAAACCAGGCTAAGTGGCTAAATGTTGTTGTTGGGGACATTAAACGCCATGTGTTAGCTTTTAGTTAGCGTTAGCATTATCTAGCAGGTCGAAACAATGTTAGCATCATAAACTCTTGTTAGCTACAGAGCTTATTTTTTTTGCAATAATTCGAAATCCAAATGCTGTTTTGCTGAGGGAACCACGGCGAACTTCCGGGTTAGCCTACCCTGCAGCACTTGGTTTACGAAGACACGCTTCGTTATTCTGACACATAGCCTACTGTCTGAAATATATAGATGAGGTCTGCATTCCCTGGGCCACGTGTGTGCTCTTTTGCATGCACTTTGTCAGGCAGGGAAAACAAACCTATGTGAACTTTTCTTCACCCGGACGTCAATGCCTTGCAGCAAAGTATCCCCGGTTGAAGAAGGGGACTGGCTGGGACATTTATGAGTTATTAACACATGTCATAAAGATACTCTCTCTGTGAAAAAAAACCTCAGCAGCTTTCTTTACTTCTATATTCCTCTTCCAAAAACTCTCCTGTCCTTTTTTTTCCATTGTTCCCCCCTCTGGTCCTCTCTGGTTTGTAGCTGTAAAGCAGGTTGGGACACCCACCACGGATCAGTCACACTTTAACCGAATGCCGTCAGATGTTATGGTAATTACAGTGGCAACTGAAACTCAGGAAGACACTTCTACCTTTCCTTTCTGATTTTGTTTCTTTGACTTCCCCCCAACACCCCCCACACTGAAGTTCCTATCTCCTTCCTCTGTCGCTAAAAACATGAAACCAAAACTGAGAAACGTGAAACTAAAATTGAGATGAACTGTGACCAGGTGATTGTCTCCGTCTCTAAATATACAAAACAAATCAGATACCAGCAGTATGAAATTTTTACAACATTTAAACAATGGCAGAAACTTTTTATTTTTTAGCCTTCATCAACACCTGCCAGGTCGAGTGGATTTCCCCTGAATGGCTTCCCTGTGATTCAATACAATATTTGTAATTTAAGTGATTTCTAATGAATCATTGTTCAAATGCACCAGATTTGACTCATTCAGTGCGTCTTTGTTGTGTCAACACAGGTCCCAAATTGTCTCTATTTCAAACTAAAGGTTGCAGCAGCCGCTTTCAGCTGCTACGTCACTGGCTTTTGTGTCTTTCTGTGGAAGCGTGACTCAGTCTTTGGCGTAACAAACTCTTAAGCGGGTTCTTCTCTGAAAGTAAAGTCGAAAACAAAAAGCTGATAGATTTCTGGCACAGTGACAGGCAGACGAGCCCACTTTAAGAGCATTTTTTTAGGGGGCGTTAGCTCCAAGTGGCTGGGAAGTTCTTAAAAACTGCAATTCCTCAAACGTCCACTTGAGGCTGGCTCCAGAAGTGAGTCAGTCTCCATAAGTCCCCATGTTAAAATGTCCAACTTCACAGCAGAAATAAACATGTTTACAGCCTGGTACAGAAAACAGTTTTGGTCTCTATAGCTAATTTCCCCGTTCATGACAACTGAGCACCCAGGTGTCATTTGGTCCACCTATTTTAGATTAGCCACGAGGCGGAAGAAGCAGTACATCCAACACGGCGGTAGCATCCAGCGCCGCTTATTTTCGGCTTCAAAACGCGGCTTTGGGAACCCGCAGGTGACGTCACTCGTGCTCCGTCCATTCTTTATACTGTCATTGTTTGAGCTACATGCTCACGCGCTAACAAAGACAGTTTGCTGGTGTTTAACGGATAGATGCTAACCATCTTATTTTAGCGTAGTAGCATGCTAAAACTTGCTTTGGTGTAGAGATGCTTTGAGCTACATGCTAACAATGATAGCATGCTGATGTTTAACAGGTATAGTCTTACCATCTTAGTCTGGCACAGTAGCATGCTAACATTTGCATTGTGGTAGAGATGCTTGGAGCTACATGCTAACAATGATAGCATGCTTAACAGGTATAATTTCTTATGATGCTAACCATCTCAGTCTGGCGCATTGGCATGCTAACATTTGCTTTGGCGTAGAGATTATTGGAGCTACATGCTAACAATGATAGCATGCTTAACAGGTGTAATTTCTTATGACGCTAACCATCTTAGTCTAGCGCATTAGCATGCTAACATTCGCTTTAACGTTAGCGTGCGCTCGTATTCACGTGCACGTGCATTAACATTTGTTCTTCGCACTGACCGGCGATATTTCACTGGTGCTATTTCACTGGTGGCGCTCTGGCACTCCCTCCCAAACGCCACTTGTAAAACATACGAGGCTTTCTATGACCATAAGGGGACGGTAATAGCCTCTCAAATCAATGTCAGCGCCTGTTTAGATTTAATTAGCGGCCTCTGAAACAGGTTCTCTGTGTGAGTGCATCCACTTAGAGGCCCCCCTCATTGGATTTTCACATTCACAATGGAAAGACTGAAGCGTCAATTCTAGTAATCCTATATCTTGCACTTGCTGGCCTGTCCCTCGAGGGCAATGCAGCGTTAGTGCTTTTCTGTCTGCGCGCTTGTGTGTGTGTGTGTGTGTGTGTGTGTGTGTGTGTGTGTGTGTTTCTCATTCATTTGTCATAAAACATATTTGTTGCATTTAAAAAGAAACGTGCCTTAAGAGCATGCGAGGGTGAGCGCGCACGGCGGGCGAGATTGATTGAGCGCTGAATTGCGAGTCCCCTGGGCGGCGTGTTGTTGTTGTTTCTGTTTTTTTTGTGGCTTCACAATGGGCCTGTGTGTGTGTACCGGGGTGGGATTTCTGTGTATGCGTGTGGGTGGGAAGTTACTGGATGTACGCGTTTGCGTGAGCGGTGATGGGTTGGAACGAGAGTGCGGCGTGTTTTATAGTTGCCAAGCTCTTGAGCAACAACCGGGGGATCTAAAATAAGATCTGCTTCGGGTAATTCCAGTCTCGAAGAGAGGCACGATGACGGTTTGAGATGATGTAGCAAGTCCTGTATTTATGTAAGAACCTGTCAATAGACGTGTTGACAGATCAGTGATTCTTGAAACATCCCGACGTGAACTTCCTGTTAGCATCTCCAGGTTCTCTTCCTCCTCTTCTCTCCGCTTGACCAGCCCTGTGTGACCACCATCTCTGGGCCCGGTGGAGAGCCGAGGTGGGCCCACGGCGGATGAAAGCTTGGATTGTTGCAGGGTGGGGACGGGTCCCCTCTCTGTAGCACCTGGCCATCTGGACATTACATCCCCCAGAGCCGTAATGGATGCCCCCTTCCTCCCACCTCCTCTAACTCCTGGCTGAAGACCCATAATGGACACCCTCGTCAGCCCCTAAGGGAAGCCCCCAGCGGGACTTGAGTTTGGGGAGGTTGTGCAACAGGATAATGGGCTTCATTTAAAAAGCTCCATTCACTCACGGCGAGGCCGGAGCTGACTTCCCGAGGAGCTGTGAACTGCGGTGGGACGGGTCGCCGCGAGGTCATGCCAAAAGGTTCACGCATCCCACTCCCCCCTCCACGACCACCGGCTGGTAGTTAAAACTCGATCGCCGCCGCCGATACCAGCCTTCTGCCACCGTTTGGAGACAGGTGTAAAGGGGAGAGGGCTTGTGTGGTGTGCAGGTGTGTGAGTCAGGTTACACGCAAACATAATTAAATCTGAGGGGTCACCGCATCGATCCGAACGAGAAATCGGGAAAGCAGCAGCAGCAGCCGTGACCTGTTACGACCCGAGCAACAAAAAGACAGGAACAAGCCGAAGACAGGTGTGTGTGTCACGGTGTGTGTGTGTGTCACAGTGTGTGTGTTGGTGTGGAAAGGTTTCACTACCTCGTGAAGGAATGCTCAGATGCAACTGTTCATTAACAGAGAGAGGAGTCATTGGACGCTGCGGGGCTACTCGCAACATTAACATTCTTGATTTTTGAACACACACACACACACACACACACACGTGTGCGCAGGCGTGCATGTAAACACACTTGTGCACGTGTGCAGAATACATGAAAGGTGAGTCATGCAGGTGAAGTGCAGGACAGAAGTGAGCGGATTTAATTCAAAAATCAGGCGTCGCGTCACGTTTTATCCGTTATCCTGATGACATAACGTGGCTTTACTTTTAAACTTTTACTTTGAAAGTCGGACACTCTCGCTCTCGCATTCCTCAAGTGGCGTAACAGACGAGACAAGATTTGACATGACGAACGGCGAGGCCCGAGACTGACTTGAACTTTTTTTTTCCTCAAACACAGACACAGCTAAACTTTGAGAGCTCTCTCTCTCCGTCGCCGCTGGGTGAGGTAAAGGTAAAGAGTTTGAGCAGCTCTCTGTCCAACCCTCCCCGAGGGGGTCTCTTCATCTCATCACCTCACCGCCTTCTCACCACTTCTCTCTTCTCCCCTCACGGGGTAACATGTCAGGTGTGATTGGAGAAGTGAGACAGAGATATTCCAATTAGCCGGCTCGACGGAAAGGCTGCTACTTTCATTGAACGGGGGCCTCGGTTTAAGATGACGGAGCCTGAAGTCGAAGTCGAATCAGCCTCGGTCACTTTCGAGTCGACTGACGTTTTTGAAAATCTCATTAACTGAAGACTCGAGTGCAGAATCGCAGTTGAAGGTCGTTGATCGTTGACCGCCACGGGACAAACTAGATATCACCTAATGACGTGCGTTAGCAGCTCACATTCTCATCGCACGTTTTCACGCGTTTGTGTCGTTTAAGTCTGTGCGTTCACGTATTTGGGATTTACGAGGTAGAGCTGAGTGAAAAAGTTTTCAAATTGGTGCAATTAGAAGGTGACATAACACCAAAACATGTCCTGCTGGCCTTTGTTATCTAACAGCTTGTCATCTTCTCACCACAGACTGTGAATGGTGATGTAGTTTTGCACTCAGTGAACCGCTAGGTGTGGTCACATGCAAAACACAACACCGAGGTGTGGTGTTGGGTGTGGGCAGCCGCTCAAACCACCTTTGAAGCTATGCATGCGGCGGTGTTTGTTCCTTGTATGAATTTACCTGTGATCACCTGCAAAGATCAGCCAATCACCTGCCATGTATTGTTTTGAATGCACCTGTTCCAAACAGTTTCCAACTAGTTGAACATGACCATGTTACAAGATACAGCTGAAGATTATTGTAAAGTATCATAACAAAGTATGATATATGATGGAAAATATGCAAATAAACGGTCACTGATGGTATAAAAAATGGATGGGGTATCCGTGACATCACCTGTATGTTTCTGAAGAGCCGTTGTGAAGCTCAAAATCTGTGGACCTGGCCACCGCCATCTTGGATATACTGCCCCTGAATGCCTCTTGGCTAATCTAAATATCGGCAAAGACGTGGACTTGTACCTGGTTGCTCAAACAAGCCACCTGTACCTGCACCTACCTGTCAATCAAAGCGTCCACACTCTTAATTCTGCATAACTTTAAGCCTTAATATAATTTGAACAGGTGAGTTGTATAATAATTCACCCTCAGTACAGTTGTCATGAACGGGGAAATTAGCTATAGAGACCAAAACTGTTTATTTCTGCTGTGAAGTTTTTTAACATGGGGACTTATGGTAGACTGACTCACTTCTGGAGCCAGCCTCAAGTGGACATTTGAGGAACTGCACGCAGGTTGTGGCTTAAACAGAATAAACAAACAAACTCGATGACACTGAACGCACCTCGTTTGAAGGTAAATGTATCCAGTTAAACAGAAACTAAAACTGTCAACACTCCGTCAGAAAACAAAAATGTAAATGCCTCTCAGGTGAGTTTCATTATCAGCTGTAGTAGGGAGAAAAAAAATAAACATTTGGCGTCTTCCCTCCGACTGTCTAGTGTGACATGTTGGCATGTTTTAAAAACTCCCAGCGCGTGCTTTGATAGTTTTTCCCAACACATTTTCGTCGACCTTTTCTGGGGCAAGGTGACGTTATCAGCGCAAGGGATCTTATCAGCTGTGTAATGTGTCATAAGTGGTAATGTAACTGAGGTGTGTGTGTGTGTGTGTGTGTGTTGCAGAGTGATGGTGATGGCGATAGGTGTGATAAATGTGCCGATGTGCCAGTCATTTCTGATACGCCCGGTAGCCTGAGGGTGGAGGAGGGTGGAGGGTGGAGGGTGGACAGGGGGAGAAGAGGAGATGGGACGTGTTTGATAAATATGGGAGAGATTTCATCTGCAAACAAGGGAAACGTTAGATTTCTGATTAGGCCTACATGTCTGAAGGCTGCTCTCGCGTTTTGGAGGACTGAGATTCATGATTTCTGCTCGGTGACAGCTCTGTAAAGTAGCAGAGATAGCGACGAGGACGGGATGTTGTTGGTTTATAACCGGCGTTCTCTACCGCGCTCGATAAACGAATAAACCGCACTGAGATTCAGACGTACATGACGTTTAAAAGCAGTTGCTGTCTTCCTCACACACTCCCTGTTTTCTGTGTGTGTGTGAGGCCACGTGGAATGTTTCTCTACCTGCATCGACAGGTTGCTCGGCTCTTCTTCTTTACCTGTCAGACCCGCAGGGCCGGGTCAGGCCTCGGTTTGTGTGTCTGCATGTGTGTGTACATGGGTGGTTGTGTGTTTTCAGGGGGTCTTAGTGTTTACTGTACACACCTCAAAGCATGCTCGTTATCGTGGGAATGTAACATGCAAAATGCTAACCAGCATGCTACTGATTACATTTAAGTATGTTAGCTATCAAAAATGAGCTGAAATCATTGAATAAATGGAAGATAAACATGTTCATGATCTCATTATGCTACTAAAAAGGAGAGTTTTAGCATTAGCAGACATGGGCTAGTGAGAACAGCTTGGTTATGCCAACATTTACAAGATAGTTTACAGTAGATTAGTATGTTAACTATCAAAAAATTAGCTGAAATTGTTGAATAAATGTAAGCTAAACATGTTCATGATCTCATTATGCTACTAAAAAGGAGAGTTTTAGCATTAGCAGACACGGGCTAGTGAAGACAGCCTGCTTATGCTAACATTTGCAAGCTAACAAGCTAATTTACAGTAGATTAGTATGTTAGCTACTGTTACAGTTGCCTGAACTTAAATATTTAGTCTCTACTAATTACTAATAATTACTAAATATGTTAGCCATGAAACCAGTGAATAAACGTGAGCTAAATATGTTCCTAAGTGTCGTCTTGCTTACTAAAAAGAGTTTTAGCATTAGCAGACATGGGCTAGTGAGGACAGCTTGGTTATGCTAACATTTACAAGATAGTTTACAGTAGATTAGTATGTTAACTAGCCAACATTTACAAGCTAGCAAGCTGCATTTCAGTTATTACAGTTGTCTGAAAGCAAATATTTAGTCTTTACTACTTTTACGTATGTTAGCTATCAAAAAATAACCGAAACTGTTGAATAGATGTAAGCTAAACATGTTCATGATCTCATTATGCTACTAAAAAGGAGAGTTTTAGCATTAGCAGACACGGGCTAGTGAAGACAGCCTACTTATGCTAACATTTGCAAGCTAACAAGCTAATTTACAGTAGATTACGTATGTTAGCTATCAAAAAAAGAAAAGCTTTTGCAAGCCAGATTACATTAACATAGCTACTGTTACAATTGCCTGAACTATTTAGTCTCTACTAATTACTAATAATTACTAAATATGTTAGCCATGAAACCAGTGAATAAACGTGAGCTACTAAAAACTGAGAGTTTTAGCATTAGCAGACATGAGCTAGTGAGGACAGCTTGTTTATGCTAACATTTGCAAGCTAACAGGCTAGATTCCAGTAACATAGCGACAGCTACCGTTGTCTGAACACAAATATTTAGTCTCTACATTGTGAGAAAACATTAAAATTTAAATAACTGTCAGTACTGTGTATTAAAGCGGCCTACTTTTGCTAAATTAGCTCACTTAGGTCGAGATTAGCAGGGCTATTAATTAGGTTAAGCACACAGTTTTCAGTCGTGCCTCATAACAACTGGCTTTATAACACAGTCTCTTTGTTTCTTCGTCAAATGTCCGTGTCGAAATAAGTAATATGAACACCTCTTGTGTAAACTATCACTTTGTTTAACCAGCAAACTGCGCTCATATTAACAATAGAACTCGCTAACCGTGGCGCTTTACTTCATTTGTTGACTGAAAATGACATGCAAGCCGCCCGTTACGTCAGTCCGAGATAAGGATTAAAAATAAAAATCTTCATGTGTGACTAACACAACAGCAATGTCAGGGTGAATAATAATAAGAGCGGCAATAAAAATAACAATGTAGTTTGATTATCACGGGCCGCTCCGACATCAGAGTTTAGTCATCGTCCCGTAAAGTCATCGTGGAAGGATTTGACTGACCAGGCTGGAGGAATCCCTGCTATGTTTGACTTTTTTTTCCCCCACCTCTGTCCGTGTAAAAGCAAGTGGCAGATATAAATGTCACGGCTGTTTGGTTTCGTGATTGCACGCAACGAGAAGGAACTGACTCACCCCCAAATTTATCTAGAAAGAATGTGGAAGATGAAATCACCAATTTGGAGGGTGCAAACGGTCAGAGTAAAAACAACAACACCCGCTGGCTTTGAAAGGGAGTAACAGGTAGAGAGTAAAGTGGTGGAGGAGGTGGAGGGTGGGGGTTAGAAATTAGCTTTCTATTTCTGTTTCAGCCGCCCGGCGTTTTGGAGTGTTTCTCTTTCAGGGATAGTGTGTCGCTCGCTCTATAGAGGGCCTTGTTCCTGGGCCTGTATTGTTTTACCGGATCGCCCATTGTGCTCTCAGACAGAGCTGGTGGGGGAGGTGGAGGAGGTGGAGGAGGAGGGTGGGTGGTGGCTCCATGCCAGCCGTGGCTACACCGGCTGCCAGCCTCCAGCCAGGACACACACACACACACACACATATATACACACATGCACATGCACAAAGCGGAATCGAGAAGCCCTGGATGCGAATGCCGGCCATGGATGGATCAGAACCACTCAGGCCCAACCAGGGCTCTGTTACACAGGCATGCAAAGACACACACACACACACACACACACACACACACACACACACACACACACACACACACACACAAAAGCAGCAGTGAGTATTGACTTGCAGAAGTAACTGTAAGCACACACACACACTTGGTTACAGCTGTGTAAACATATAGTTTGAGGGTATGTACGGAGGCCCTAAACGAGTTCAAACCGGGATGTGAACGGTGTCACGACTTCGTAATTATTATACGTATATGTAAAAAAACTGCAGTTCCTCAAACGTCCACTTGAGGCTGGCTCTGAGTCAGTCTCCATAAGTCCCCATGTTCAAATGTCCCACTTCACAGCAGAAATAAACATGTTTACAGCCTGGTACAAAAAACAGTTTTGGTCTCTATAGCTAATTTCCCCGTTCATGACAACTGTACTGAGGGTGAATTTATATACAACTCACCTGTTCAGATTATATTAAGGCTTAAAGTTATGCAGGATTATGAGCGTGGACGCTTTGATTGACAGGTGGGTGTGGTTACAGGTGGCTTGTTTGAGCAACCAGGCCTCATTCAGCCCGTCTTAGGTCCACGTCTTTGCTGATTTTTGGATTAGGCGGAGACAGGACTGCCAAGATGGTGGCAGTCAGAACTCCGACTTCCGAGTCTCTGGACGACTTTCAACTTGTGAGAGCGGACAGGAGGGCAAAAGGAAACATCTGTGGACCACAGGCCGGAGTCAGAACCGGGTCGCTGCAGGAAGGACTCTCGTACGCGGGGAGCCCACTCGCCATCGGGAGTATTTTTCTTGTGAATTTCTCTGGTGTGGGATCAATAAAGTCGATCTTTATGTTAAAAACAATGAACAGAGGATGCGGTGTATCTGCAGGAGATAAGATAACACGTGGAAATATATATAGACATAAAATTGAAGCGCAGCATATAAAATAAAAACATGAGTTAACGAAGGTGAAATTCACATTTTAAATTTAAACTTTCTGCAGAAATGATCTAACACACACACACACACACACACACACACACACACACGTGATCGGTTATCAGTCGGCTCTAATCGTCGATCGATCCCGTAAACGAGTCGATTCTCTGCAACTTTCTCGTCCGTGCTCTGGAAACTGTTACTGATTTCATTCACGCCGCTATAAATATCTTGGAGCTCGTAGCTGAGCTGAGGGAGCTAATTTTGGATTGTGGTTAGCGAGCGCAGCTCTCTCAGTGACACGTTTCGTTGGGTGTAGCACGTTGTACGCTGGCAAGGAAGTCTTTAAAGCATCAGCCAGCAAGCAGCAGCTCACAGACTTTATCTCCATCCAATGTCTGAACATCGAGTAAAATCATCTTTTAATGGGCTGGAAAATGAACATTTCGTTTAATATGTAACAGTTCATTTTGGAAATTTGGAAAATATTTTATTATATGATGTAAAAGTAACATTTTTTTAGCCAGGCACATAATGGCTGAATTAATATTTAATGAAACATTTACTAATAAATATACTGATTTACAAATTAATACGGTTTGGTCACTTTTCTTCTGGAGAAAAATTAATTTATTTACACATAATTAAAGCAAACTCGATGGATTATTAATAACTGATTTATTAACATGAATACTTGCAGATTAATTACTATATTTTGGCTGATAGCTCACACAAATTTAGAGAGAAACAACCCGTTATTAATGACTTAATTAAAATGAATTAATTCAGATTTAATAACTTACTAGAAAGTTAATTGACCAACTTTATTAGGTACACTTAAAATGTGCAATATAATATGATCTAATACAAAAACTCAACTTTTATGAAGCTCATAATTCTTCAGGAGACGTGTTTAGAATATTTTCTCATGTATGTAAATGGGGGTGGCCAAAATATTAGAAACGCCTCTAACACGACTGCAAACTACAACCTCAATAACATGAAACATGATAGTTAAATTAATAAACAGCTTCTTGATGAGTTCTCTGGAGAACCTTTTTGAGGTTCTTTGGGGAACTGAGTGCAAAAAAAAAAAGTTCTTCAAGTGAAAGTTTTGGTGCTTTGAAGAACATTTTTATGTTTAATAATTGTTTTTTAAATGTTTGAATTTATAATATTCTATAATATATTTGTAATACTGATCGCTGGTTCTTTAAAAAGGTTCCTCGCAGTACCAAAAAATTTTCCCCCATGGTGTCACCATGAAGAACCGCTTCAGGTTCTGACTGGAACCTTTATTTTTTAAGTATTTAAAGTAGAATTTATGGCCGAGTCACCGCGATATGAAGTGGCAGGTTGGTGTTTATTTGTTAATCTGCAGGAAAATAACAATTTTTGTATTTTATTTTAATAATTACTTAAGTATTTTAATTATTTATGTAGCAAAAATGAAACATTTGATGGAAAAGTGTTCTTTTTTCTTCTTTTTAATCAGTGTTTTATTGAATATATTTAAATTCTCGACAAAACAACTAAAATATAAACACCACTTTAGGTACTGTGAAGCTGTTATTGACACTTTTTTAATTAATTTTATAGCAGATTTAGATTAATAATTGTTATTTCAGCTCTAGTTAGCACAATTTCACATGATGTCGTCTGCCAACAGACAGTAAACACACGCAGCAGTTTAAATATAGACAAAAACTACAGACACGAACAGTTTACTATACGCATGTACAGATCATACGACGTATAATGTATAAAGGGGGAGCTGCACAAACACACACACACACTTTGATACATAGAGGGCATCCGAGGTGAGCAAGTAATCCACCCAGAACAGCTCGACTGTCGTAGTTTGATCGACTTTTACAAGAAAAATAGCAGGCTGCATCTGACTGGAGCGAGCGTGGGAGGTCTGACTCATCCAATCACACTTGGCAGGTTATGTTAAAATTAATAAAGATGTAATGATAGTTCTCCTGTGATTGTAAAATATCCAGACTTTGGCAACGCTCCAGAGGGAATTACATCCTCTGACAAATTATTGTTGAATTATAGGCAGCGATCTGTCTGTCTCCCCTCATTTTCTACAAACCTTCCGCCACCCCGAACGTCTTTGATCCGCCTGACATTTCTTCTTGAAGGTTTTTTTTTTTTGTCTCCTGATGAGGCGATTATCTTCACAAAATTTTCACAAGCGAAACCCTGAACATGTCCTGTAACATCATTTGTTTTCACCTCCCTTCTTTGACATTTGCTCTCTGTTCACAGCCACAAAGCCAAAGTTCACAGTTTTTTTTTTACAGTCAACCGTCTCCTTTTAGCACGTTAGCTGTAACTGTGACAAAGGCCCGGAGCTATAATGGCGTTTCCTGCATACCCTCTCTTCCTTTATGTATCTGTTTAAATGTGCTTTAATAGAAATGCAAATACACTCTTTGGACGCAGTAGAACCGTCTCGGACAAAAGGACTCATGTTGGTTCTTTTGTGACAAAGTATCCCGGTCGTGTTGAGATGTTATCGCTTGCTAAAGTGACACGAGGAGAGGTTAAACCACTGGTGTGAAGATGTGCTGGAACAAAAGCTAAAATTTGCATATTCAGAGCACAGAGTTCATGGTAACGTTTGGGAACATGCTTCGAAACGATAGCTAGTGACGCTACAAGCTACTCTACGTTTGGAAATGGCGACACTGCGCTTCAGTTGAAAGTAGCAAGCCGAACTCGATGCTAGTAGAAGCTGAACAAATCAAGAATTATCCAACATTGTAGCATCAATCCAGCCTGCTTACAAGTTACAAGTCATGTGGTCTCTTTCTAGCTAGGAACGCTAATTTTGTTAGCTAGTATTGCTAGTAACAGAACAGGACCAAGTTAGCTTTTAGCTCAGGGATAAGGCAACACCTTGTTAAACCACCAATGTACAGTATTTCTACACATTAAATATAAAAGCTACGACAAAATATGAGCATTGTTGGAAGGAATATTGATGAAGCTTGGCTAGCTGTATGTGTTATGCTTAGCTTAGCATGTCACAAGCTAACGTTAAGTTAGTGAACGCGTAGATCGTTTCTGTCAAAATGCTCGTCTAATGAGCGGTGGGGAAGTTAACGAAATGTATATTTGGCAAGTTTTTTCTCTTAGAAAACCAAAAATACTGTTTAGAAACACCTCTGATAACGTATAAATCTCAACTTTGTTTTCGAATGAGCCGTAGAAGATGCTACACTCTAAAAAACAAACAGAACGCGGACACGGTAAGATTTATTCTTTACTGGTTGTGTCTTTAAAAAAAGACTTTAAAAGGTCTAGTGTGTAAGATTTCTGTTTACAGAATGTCAGAAATGAATATTATATCCAAAACTATGTTTTTATTTGTGTATAATCACCTGAAATGATGTTTTTGTTACCTTAGAATTAGACTTTTGGTAGCTACAGATGCCGTGGGTCCTCTTCCACGGAGTCTGCCATGTTTCTACGGTAACCCAGAGCAGACAAACAAAACACTGACTCTAGATTGGGCCTTTCACCTTTTCCGTGTGTTTCTTCTTCACACTATCTAAGAGAGGCTGTACCACAAGGTGCCATTAAATCTACACACTTTAAAGATGACAAATTAGTTGGTTTTGGCTAATTGCCCAAGTTTGAATTGTGTGTATTTGTGCAGCTCCCCCTTTATACATTATAAGTCATATGATCTGTACATGCGTATAGTAAACTGTTCACGTCCGTAGTTTGTTTTGTGTCTCACAGTGTCTATATTTAAACTGCTGTGTGTGTTTACTGTCTTGATGTTGGCAGACTACTTTGTACTAACTACAGCTGGAATAACAATTATTAATCTAATAAATCTGCTATAAAATTGATGGTTGCATAACGCTAGTGTAAAAAAAAAAAAGCTTGTAACTGGAAACGCAGCAAGTTTAAAACTAGCTATGCAACCCGAAATGGGCTGAATGACGCCTGGTTGCTCAAATAAGCCACCTGTAACAGCACCTACCTGTCAGTCAAAGCGTCCACGCTCTTAATCCTGCATAACTTTAAGCCTTAATATAATTTGAACTGGTGAGTTGTATAAAAATTCACCCTCAGTACAGTTGTCATGAACGGGGAAATTAGCTATAGAGACCAAAACTGTTTTTTGTACCAGGCTGTAAACATGTTTATTTCTGCTGTGAAGTTGTGACATTTTAACATGGGGACTTATGGAGACTGACTCACTTCTGGAGCCAGCCTCAAGTGGACGAGAAGAGGAACTGCAGCATCACTCGAGTAACTCTTGTTTCCAGTCTTTCTCCTACGCTCGGCTAAGCACTCATCTCTATATTTTGGTAAGGCTGCAATCGTAATATGAAATAAGAATTCGAGCACAGAAGAATTCACATAATCAAGACTGAGACGACGCTCGTCTTTTCAGTTTCACTTCTCGCATCATGCTCACATCATACTGTATATTTGGACAGCGATGTGGGAACCGCTCGGTCAATCTAGCGTGTCATAACAGACAACGTGTTTGTCGCCCTCTGCCATTTTTAATATAGCAAATACTTCCCCAGAAACATAAAATCAGGACAGCACTCACACATGATTACAAACGGCTTATGTCTACATTATTAAGCTACATAACCACAGCAAAGTTTGGGGAGTGCCATGTCAGTCAGAACATGTACACACCTTTAGGGCTTTAAGACGCACAGCTGAAGCTGTGATATAATATGAAATATTGCAACAGCGTCTAATAGCAGTGTTAGCTGTCCTTCACTGTGCATGTAAACATAAGCAGAAGCGATACCAGCACCAGTATGCGAGCGCTCCTTCTTGCCTCTTTGCATCTCCTTTCATGGTAAACCTGCAGTGCTAATGAAGAAATCTGTTGAGTAATGCCTCAGAACAGAGCGAATGGGCTTTTCTGAGCGGCACAATAAACATGTGAAACGCTTGCACAATAACAGACGTCTAAATCCACGCTTGGGGGCAACGAGGAGGTGCGAGGAGCTTGGCAGTCTCTCTCTTCTTATGTCTCATCTTTCTCTCTTCTTCCCCCGTTTTTTTCCCCCGTCTTCACAGTGTGGGTGCTAGATGAACTGAGAACAAAACCCCCTTGTATATGAGAGGGTGATGTTGAATCACACTGGAAAAGTTTGCAATGTAGTCCTTTGTATAGGTTGTTGTGTACTGCATTGTGTAAATGATATCATGTCTGGAGACGACTCACTTCATTCATGTCTCCTTTGTTGACTTTTTTTTCCTGACATGTCTATCTGCTGATATTGGTCTCTTATTACATGATTTTATGTTGCCATTCATTCGTGCAGGAGGTCAGTAGGATGTCACCTGACTCAGCTGAGGACGTGTGCTCATGTCGAGGCCTTGAAAAACTTGCTCACTATTTGCCCCCCCCAAGTCAGCAAATTGCATTGAACTGAATAGCATGGTAACCAGAGTTTTTAGTACATCCATGTTGCTCCAGGACACGTTTAGACTAAACAGAAACTTGTTGGAGGGAATATTGATGAAGCTGTTCACTAGATGTCTGTGTTACGTTAAGCTTAGCATGTCATAAGCTAATTTGGTTACGGATAATTTCTATCAAACATTTTTCCTGTCATTCTAGCTAGCATTGTATGAGGACAGAGCATAAATTATGCTCTTATGCATAAATTACCACCTTGTTAATGTATTTCTACACATTTATACACAAGCTACAACCAAATATGAGCTTCGTTGGAAGAAACTTTTGATGAAACTTGACTAGCTGTTTCCCCAATCTGCCCCGGGCTCCAGGATTCATTTAGACAAAACACAGAAGTAGGAAACTAAAGCTAGCTGCAGCCAAACCAAAAATCACACCTTTAGGCAACTGGAAAACTGTTGTGGTCTCTTTCTAGCTAGGAATGCTACTTTTGTTACTAGGATTGCATCTTAGGACAGAATAGGACTTGCTAAGTTAGCTGTTTTTGGTCAGAAAATAAGTCTAACTCATATATGCATACAGTATGTTTGAAGGAACTTTTGCTGAAAGTTAACTAGCTGTTTCCCCAGGTGTCCAGTCTTTGTGTTCAACTAAACTTCATGGGCTAATCTGCTTACTGACCGTACACTGATGAAAACATTTCCAAAAGTTGCTCCCCATATGTGGCCGGTGAGCAAATTTTATTGGAATGAATAGGCGCCATCTTGGAACATGGTATCCAATTGTTTCAGTACACCCATGGTGCGTTCATTTGAGAGATGGCACCAGGACTTGTTTAGACTAGCTTAGCACAAAATTAGGAGGGTAAGGGACTAAAGCTAGCGGCAACAGAGCCAAATATCACGACTTTAGGCAACTACAAAATTGTTGTATTCAAACATGTGGTTTCTATCTAGCTAGGAAATGCTAACTTTGCTGGGTTAGCATTGTATCTCAGGACAGAACAGGACTTTAGTGACCAAAAAACAGCTAACTTAGCATCTAAACAACTCTTATGCATTAAATGACCCCCCTTGTAAAACCACCAATGTATTTCTGCACATCAAGAGTTGCGCATTAAACATTTCTGAACGTTGCTCACCATGTGGCTGGTGAGCAGATTTCATTGGAATGAATGGGCGCCATCTTGGAACATGGTATCCGGTTGTTTCAGGTGTGTTCATTGGGAGAGATGGCACCAGGATTTGTTTAGACTAGCTTAGCACAAAAAAAGCTGCAACCAAAACAAAAAATACAACTTCAAGCAACTGAAAAATGGTTAATTAACTAGGAGCTAACTTGAACGTACACAATTTGCATCAAACTTTTCATCTAATTCCTGGTAAACATTTACCAAATTGCAATTTCTTTAAGAGCTCACCAATCTATCATCTACCAATCATTTCCTTATTGGTCTGAGTTTCAATGGACAGTTTGAGAGTTCATTATCTAGCTAAAGTGGTCAAATTAAAACACGCCTGCAAGCACACACACACACACACACACACACACACACACACACACAGTCGCCAGCCGTGCGTGATTCTTGGCAGCGACCCCTCGATGCCAGAATGGCTAATTACAGGTGTGGATGTTTAAGTGATTGGTGTGGGTTTCCGTGTGTGTGTTTGTGGAGCGAAGGATCAGGTGGATGCTTAAGTGCTCTTGTTGCCTTTCACTCATAGTCTTTGGTAATCCTACAGGCCTTAACGCCAGACACTGTTGCTCAGTTACTGTCAGATGCACCTCAGGCATTCCTCTCTTCAGGTACACTAACTGCTTCGCGTGTTTATGCAACTGTTTTATTTTCTAAAAGTCTTAATGTCAGATGTCGGAAAGGGAAGAGAAGCAGACGCACGATCCAACTGATGAATCAAACCTCGATAAAAGACGTGACGTTAAATACCAATGAGCTGACTGACAGAGAACTTAACTGCTAACAACTGTCATAACTGATTAATAAGTTCAGTCATTTATCAAACAGAACTTTCAAACCTTCTTTGGTTACATTGATTTATCCACTGATTGAATCATTAATGTCAAACGTTGCATCTTCTATGGAGAACTTCAGTGTACGGATGTTTCCAAGCAGAATGGTACGCTCTAAACTTTAAAATCTTTAAACAACGAGCTTTTGCCGTTGCAATCTGGATTTAACCACCGACAGTATAAAAAATGGACGACGTATGTGTGACGTCACCCACAAGAGACGTTTTGAAGCTCCATCTTGGCAGTCCTGCCTCTTCCCAGCTAATTGGCAGAGACCTGGATCATCTGCGGACCTGACGCTTCAAACAAGCCACCTGTAACCACACCCACGTGTCAATCAAAGCGTCCACGTTGTTAATCCTGCATAACTTTAAGCCTTAATATAATTTGAACAGGTGAGTTGTATATAAATTCACCCTCAGTACAGTTGTCATGAACGGGGAAATTAGCTTATGGACTTATGGAGACTGACTCACTTCTGGAGCCAGCCTCAAGTGGACGTTTGAGGAACTGCAGCTTGGATGTAACAGCTTGAGAAAATGCGTAATATTAGACAGTCTCGATTTATCGATTTATTTCTTATGGTGACACATTTCGGCACAACAAAGCTTCATCAGAGCTCCAACAAACCTTTAGTGTTGAGATTTCTGACCTTTGAACACATGAACACATTGAAACACTACACTAAACTTCTACCCTGCTTCAGTATATCGCATAAATGAATGAGATTACAGTAGAAAGACGTCAACATACTGTATCATAACGTTCTTTCCCTTCACTTTCCAAGAGTTTCCCCTCGTGTTTTCGACCGTCACACCCAAACTAATCATCAGCAGGTCCCCATGTCGAACACTTCATCCACCCTGAGCAACCTCCCGACTGACACAGATGGAAAAAGGTGACGCTTGATCCGTGAATCAGTCTCCATCAGTCCGCTCTTCACCACTTTTTTTTGTGCTGAATGGCGTCCGGTGTCAGCTTCCATAAACAATACCGCGTGGTAAGAATCAAGTGAGCTTTCCGCGGTGTAACACAACACAGCCCAGTCATACTAGCCTCCACCAGCTCTAATAATATGGATCATTCATTTAGACCCCTGATATAATTTATTAACAGGGCCCGGACCAAAGAAGGCCTTCGGTCCTTGTTTGTGTGTGTGTGTGTGTGTGTGTGTGTGTGTGATGGAGAAAGGTCTCCTCTCAGATGACTAAGTGTTTGTTTATGCTGGCTAATCTCAAAGGTGGATTTTTTTTAACCATTGTGGTGGGGGGGAAAAAAGAGTACTCAATGTAAATGAATGGGGGATCAGAGTTAACCCCTCTAGGGAGTGAGTGAGAGTGTGTGTGTGTGTGTGTGAATCTAGTTCAGCCATCTTAATCCAGCACCCAGACTCTTGGCTCCTTGGCTCATCAAAGTGAGAGGCCAGCAGTAGCCAGCCCCAGATTTTAATCTCTGTGTGTTTGTTTGTATGAGTGTGTGTGTGTGTGTGTGTGTGTTATGCATTGTGGCCCCCTCTTCATACGCTCAAGGGCTTTGCAGTGTGATAGCAAAGCTGAGCTAACGTTAGCATCGTTTCTAAAGAGAGAGAGAGAGAGAGATCCATTGTCGCGTTCATGCGCTCGCAGATCTTTACACGGCTTCTACCATGATGGCGTGGACGGCGGCTGTCAAGGCTGCAGATGAACTGACGCGGGTCTGAGTTTGCACCTCTCGGCAGACACGCCGAGGTTTGTGCGGGATGACGGGCGAAGAGGGTGGAGAGTGTAACCAGCAGAGATTCGGTTGATCTTTAACGGACAGAAACTGCCAAAAGCGGATGTTCTATCGTAGATTCAACGAAATTATTTGCATGTTGGGAACTTTATTTGCTAAACGTTGTTTGACTTCATCCATTAATTAATTATTTCCTGCTAGATTTGCTTTGGCATGACTTTGCAGGGTTAAATTTCACTTGCAAAACAGTAAATTAAATATGATGATTCTTCTTCTTCACACAATGGCCTCTATTTCCCAGTTGGGTGTAACTAACTAACTAACGACTTTGGGCCTGTGCCTGGACAATGAAGACATTGCCATAAAATATTGAAGCCATTACATCATATGATAAACTGACAGGGACACATACTTACAATGTTTCATTGTTTATAATTTCAAATTTTCTTTGGAAATAATTATCGGATTAGTGCTATCCAAGTTGGCTAATATGAGATTTTTAAGATAATGTCTACTAATTAAGAACACAGTATTCTTAGGTATGTTGCATGCCTGTGCAGGTGTGCATCTCTGCACCCGTGAATATTGGCCTTGTGGATGAAATCCAGACACCAAAGCAACCAAAGCAAAAAGGGAAATGCATCCGTGCTCGACGCCGCTCAGATCTCGTATTATCTGTGTTCTGTTGTTACGGCTCACGTTACACAACAGCTTTACAACATCGCCTTTATCGACGGGGTGGTGGATGGTTTCATCTCTTTCCCGGGTATTTTTTAAAACTATTTTGATAGAAAAACAACTCCTCAGTTTGCAATTTGTATTGTCACTGCTCACATTACAAAACAGCTTCTTTCACTCTCTGCAGAGATGACTCACTGCTCAGGTTCAGCTGAAATTACTAAGCGTCATTTACAACCTCACTTTCCCTGTGGGTAGAGGCTAGTTTCACCTCTTTCCAGGGTATTTCTTCAACTGTTTTGATAGAAAAAGGTGGCACTGTGACAACATTTCATCAATTTGCATTTGAAGGTACAAACTCGGTCATTGCCGTGGATATTTATTGCAGTGTACGCTGCAGCGGGAATGGAAATCTACTTGCTCATATCAAGCCTTTCGTCACACCGCGTCGTTGCCAAGATACATAGATCACTTTATATTAAATTCCTTCAACTAACCTGAGACACAGCTGTAAATCAGAGCATGAAAGGAAAGTTAATCTCTCCCCTCTTGGTGTCTCTCCCTTCTTCTTCTTTCCATAATTTTAATGTCTTTGAGCTAATATGCCAAAAATGCCTGGACCGTTTTACGCCTCCCAGCGTCGAGGTCACTGAGGGTCAAACCACTTAGCAGTCTCCATTTTGACTTCTTTAATAGTTTTGTTTTTTTGGCTTGATTACGGGTGGATTCCCTCTCTGACAGATGCTTTCATCCTCTCTCTTTGTATAATTATGTAGAAATGATTCAGACCGAAATGTGCTTTGTTAATTTCACAGCACTCCCCCCCACCAACACAAGGTGATATTTACTCATGTGTCTGAGGTCCAATCAGCCTCATTAAGACACGGCCAAACATTTCCAGGGAGTAGAGTCCACGTTTCCTTAGAAGCGTATCTGCAGCTCACAGTTTTTCCTGGACCGACACTTTGCCTGCTTTCCTTCTCAAAACATTTAGATATTTACTTTTATTCAGGGATTGGTGCATTGCTACTTGACTTTAAGGGTGGGGTTACTGTGGAGATTAAATGTCAAAAAGATGAGTCATGACATGATGAAGTTTTCCGGGTTTGGACTGTAGGGTTAGACTAATATTTGGGGATGATGAAAATAATCAGGCCTTATTGAGTCAGTATAACGGGTGTTTCACTCTGGCCTTGTAGAGGGTTATGCTATTGTTATCGGCAGTCTTAAGGGTTTCCATCCTTTAGGGTATTGTTCTATTGGGGTCGGTCTCGGTTCAGTGTGTCAACACGGATGGAAATCCCGAGAAATATCCCTGATCACGTGGTGCATCATTATAATCGCAGGGAGGCCGGAAGGCAAAGCTCTTGATTTAACAGTCCATCTATGTTTGAACCCTCACCGATGGTCATGAGCTTTGGGTAGTGACCGAAAGAATCAGGACAGGCTCAGCCTTAGAGATAGAGTGAGGAGCTCGGGCATCTGGAGGTAGCTCGGAGTAGCGCTGCTGCTCCTTCACGTCGAAAGGAGCCAACTGAGGTGGTTCGGGCCTCCTGGGCTCCTTCCTTTGGAGGTGTTCCGGGTACTTCCAACTCTTAGGAGACCCCAGGCAGGGCAAGAACCTGATGGAGGGACTACATAACCCATCTGACCTGGGAACATCTCAGGATCCCCCAGGCGGAGATGGAATATGTTGCTGGGGAGAAGGACATCTAGAGCACCAGGCTTAACCTGCTGCCATCGTGACCAAATCCTGGATAAGTGAAAGGAAATGGGTGGATGGATGGGTGCTGCAAAGTCGGGGAAATTAAGACATGTATTGCTGCTTTTTTAAACCTTTTTAGTGCTGCTGCCAGTGTTGGAGTTCTCGTTCTCCAGGTGTTGTGAAGAACAAAGAATTGGGTTTCTCGCCTGTACGCCTAAAGCTTTTAAACTCTGCAAACGTATAAGAAGAGGGCGTCGTGTTGGTTTGGGCATTCTGCGAAAGCATGAAATGCAGAAATGAGCTATATATTTCGTATGTGTTGTCCAACCACATCTGAAGGCCAATGTGTTTGAAGGGTCCCACACAAAGACAGAGCTGTCAGACACGATGAGTCATACAAATAACGACACATGCTTTGGGACTCCCCTAGCTCTGACATCTGAAAGTTTTTGCAGGAATCGAGCCTCTGATCTGGTAGACAAACACTTTATTTGATGCACCCTGACCCCCTTTAGTAGTGTAAAATATGTAACATACAGTATGCATGCTCTAAATCCAATCTAAATGGGCCTTACAGTGCCCATCATGCTTTGGGGGGTGGTATAATTTTACCGTGGAGTCGCTGAGTAAGCTGTTTGCTACACCTGAGTCCTGTTTTCTTGGTCTGACATTTATTATTTTGATGAATCTGCACCATGAATAGTCATGCTACATTACCTCAGAACAGTTCCTGTTTGCACTTTTACCATGGCTACACACAAAACAGTCAACTGTAATCAGGGTATGATGGGTTATGAGTAGAAGAGGATTGGTTGGGTTTATGTTTGTGGTTTAAGCACTACTTGAGGTTTTGTTCCAAGCTCTGTTTAGAACTGATTTTACTGGGACATTAAACATTGCTATCTAGCCTTCGAGTCTTGATCTGCAGCCCTGCTGATCAATCAACATCCCCGTCCCAGGACATCAGCATGGAGAGGATATAACCACTATCCCGTTTAGTCGAGCTCATCAGATAATTCCCACGGTGTGTCCCTCCTGTCCTTTTGTTCCCTCTCATTTTCTCTTCTCTCCCATATCTGCGACTGATGACACTCACGCCGTCCTTATCGTCGGGGTCCAGGTTGTTTTTTATTTTAATTAGGCTAGGCTGGGACACAATGAGGCCTTGTTGCTATCTCCGATGCCCACCTCCATGAATCCAGCTGTTTTTAAAAAGGGTCATCGTCAGACCAGTTGTCCCAACTCTCTGGTCTTTCTCCAGAGAACCGTTCGGGGGTCCTGGTTCCCAGCGCCTTGGGCTCTCTCAGGAGACCAATATGGACTGATGGGCAAGATAGCATCACCGCTCTGCTGCAGGAGGGAGGGGTGGAGGTGGAGGGGAGGACCGGCGAGTTAATGAGACTAAATGAGGGCCAGAAAAGGGGAGTGTAAAGGGGTGTGAAAAGGGTTTTGATGAGGGATAGTGAACAGTCTTTTTTTGGAAGGGGGTTGACCACTGAGTCCTCAAAGGGCTCAGGCAGTGACCCCTCATAAGTAACCTTGACACAGGATCAACATCAATAAGGCAATGATAGCCAGGCAGCATAAGCTACTCTGTGTGTGTGTGAAGGGAAACTGCAGGTTTTTGACAGCAAAATTTAAGGCTTTTAAAAAACTGCTGCCTGGAATTAAATTTAAGGAAAAGCTTCCACAAACAGCCGGTCTACTCAAAGTTAAACCTTAAACCTTGGAAATATCATACCATTTTTTTTTTACTGTAACCACACACAAGAAACAAAATTTACAAATTTCTGAGATATAGGTGCTTCTTGATACATACACTTCGATATAACACAGCTAATATAGCAGCTTCCTCCAACATTTTGGATGCTCTCTTCGTTTCTTCAAGGGTCGGCAACCGCAACCCCAACCATGGGCCCAGCCACAACCCCAACCCCAACCCTTGGCCCAGTTATGGGCCTAACCACAACCCCAACCCTGACCCTAAAAGGATGTTTTGTAATTGAAATTCACTTGTCCTGACCTGACATTTTCAATACCAAGAGTCCCAGGTCATAGCCATAACAGAGTTACAATTGTTGGACTGCTCACACTAGACAACAAAAACATGAAGCGCATTTGGAACACAATGAAGATCAGCAGTACGATCAAATGGGAATCCCTATCGTTTTCACAGCCGGTGAATGATGAGACAACAACAACAACAACAACAACAACAACAACAACAACATGACCCTGCCAACAAGTGGAGTTGGCTCTCGCTTCATCTAGACACCCTAGTTGGCCTAGCTGCAGTTTTTGGCTCAACCAATGAGATTATTTCTTCCTAAAGTGCAACTACAACCTCTTTGGAAATAGAAGCAGAAGCGATGAAGGCAAGCCATGTTTATTGTATTGCATTTAACTGCAAATGCAATGCAAACCAAAATATGGTTTAGGTATGGTTAGGGTTAATTAACAAACACTTGGTTAAGATGAGGGAAAGACTGTGGTCACAGTTACAAAAAGCATGTAACGTTTCTTGACAACTGTGATGGGACATGTATGAAGGATGGTATCCAGCCTCAATACCTCCATTGGCAGTTAACGTTGGCGTTGGATGTCTGTACGAGGAGTTAAATCGTTCAGTATGGGTGTAATTCTTCAGGATACCGTGTTGCTTTCACGTGACCAACAAGTGCAGCTTGCCAACGAGACGAATCATGGGATTTTCACACGCTTACCTCGCCATCCTGGCTGAAGGAGTCAGTAAATGTCTTAATACAATCCTGCATCTTATTACAGTTGTATTACACTTTGTAGGTAAAGATAGATTTTCTCAGACTTTTGCAGATTTCCCGATGTGAGAGTCCGAGTCCTCAGAGAGAGAGCGATGGGCGGAAAGGTCACATTGCCACGTCCTCTGCGAGCCGAGCGACGACTCCGACAGATAGCGAGGTTTTAAATTAGATTGAAAGGACGCCGTCGCAGAGAGACCACGGCCTCTCTTGGGATATCACAATCATCGCTTGTACATAAATAATCTGAGATTCCTCTAATGTGTGACAGATGAAAGACTCAGATCCCCATTTCCTTGGCGTAAATAAGTAGGTCACCTCTACAAGTCATTAGCCTCATCAGTTTCTATTACATATTCATTGAGGAAAATGAGTTTACATGCAGATCCACCCCCCGCCGCCTCACCCCTCGTCAGTACACATGAAAGCTCGGGCATAAACGGGCATTCTCGTCGTGGGTTGATTGTGCATCTCCCCTGTGGGTCCTGGTTTGTATCAGAGAGCATTCAGAGCTCCCAGAGGACTGCCTCCTTTGTCGGAGCTTGGAGGAGTTAAATCGTATATAAAACAAATTAATTGCCCCTGTTAGATCACTCAAGCACTCACCCAGGGGAGCATGTGCTTATCACACACCCAGGACCGCACACACACACACACACACACACACACACACACACTGCTCTTAGCGTTCCTGTGCTTGCCAGCCTCCGCCCTCTGTGGAATTGGGGATGGGAGGTTGGGGTGGAGGGAGTTTACTCCTCTCCATCTGTTGGTCTCCTCTAGAGTCCTGACTCCTGCTTTAATTACATGCACCCAATCCCTACCTATCCCATCTCTGCACTCCATCTGTCCCACCCAGCCCAAACATGTCTGATAGGGACCCCTCATGTGGTTTATGGGGCCAATCCGCGTTGAGTACAGTGGGAGCGATGAGAGATTTTACAGCCCGCCAGGCTCGGTCCTCATTCAGCTTGATTCTCTACTGTAGAGGTCACTCTGATTGTAACCTTTATGGCTAACGCTAACGGCTGTCGCGGCAGACAGCACAGCAGGCCTGCCGACTGCCGTTTATGGCCTTAAGTGTGTGCTTGTGTCTAAGTGTGTGTGTGTGTTCTGGGGTGCCTGTTGAGGCGTTTATTGCCTCGTAAGAGTGTGTGTTTAACAGGATTAGCCCGGTATATTGTGTGTTGATGTGCAGAGAAGCAGAGCTGGAACTTAGGGTTGTTTATTCTCGTACAATTCTGGGGTAACTTTACACTTTTATGCTACATATCAAAGATAAACTTCCACTCTGCTGCAGTTATCTGATCGGTCTGTAGTCGTTTTGCAGATAAAAGGTCGATGACTGTAGAAATATTGTTATAATAAACTCGATAAAAGGCTTCGGAAAATGTTTTTTATGAGTGAACTGAATGTGGGATTCATGTTTGAGAACTCAATTCAACTCATCTGAAATATCGTCACGTCATGTCATCTACTTTGTTCCCTTAACAAAACACAGACTGATACAACCAGTGGTGGAAGAAGTCTCCACGTTTTTGGCTTAAAAGTACCAACAACACAAAGTAAAAGTATTTAACTGCATTAGATTAGATTTATTGTCATTGCACAAAGTACTCAGACAACGAAATGCAGTTCAGCATCTAACCAGAGGTGCAACAGGCAGTAAAGTGCAGAGTAATGTGCATATGAACAGGGATATATACATAAATATGAATTATATTATAAGATATTTACAGTATGGACAGAGTGAAATGAATACACTCATATATTCAGTTTGTGTAGCAGCAGCAATTGCAGTATAAACTTAATTATTGGTGTAATTATACAGTGCAGGTTAATGAAGCTAAGATATATTCTTTCAGTATGTAATATATATATATAAATATATATATATTTACAGTATGAGCAGTGTATGGGTGCGAATACAAGTGATTAAACTGAGGTAAAACTACTCATTATGCTGCAAAAAGTCTCCTATCAATGTAATATATTCTAAGAACTAAAAGGGTAAAATCAATGTAAGTGAGTAAAAAGTTCAACATTTCACTCGAGCATTAGTACAAATATCTTAAATTTAAGTACGGTACTTGAGTAAATGTACTCAGTTACATCCCATAACTTGATTTTTAAGTTGTAGCTGGTGGAGGTGGAGATAAAAATGAACAGTTTCACACACTGTTGGATAGTTTAATGTATAATATTCGTATTTATTTAGGTGTATTTAAAGTATTTAAAAGTTGATGCAGTGAAGTAGAGGAGAGACTGGTACACAGCTTCAATAAGAATCTAATAGCGCCTGTTAAAAACAAATTTAATCACATTTAACTGAAGAAAAAAGATTACAAGTATCAGCTGTTTTAAACTCCTCTGTTAGTGTTTAAGCTGGCCGGTGTGTACCATTGACGCCCACCCTGAGCGCTCCTGTGTTGGCAGGTTTGCTGGCGGTGTTTGTGTCGACTGTATTGAGTCTCATTTACCTCCTCCTGTGTTCCTGTGTCGCTCTGTTCTGTCATCTGTCTCTGGGGTCGAGTGGACCTCCGGCAGCAGCACAATAAAACCAAATTGGCTATTTGTTTTCTGCGGCTGGTGGCTGAGCAGGGGGCCCCGACGCCAACTATCAGCCCATACAGAGCCATCAGTGCAGTCAGAGGGAGGCTAACACACACACACACACACACACACACTCTCATAATGTTAATTTAGCCCCTGTAGTTTTATTCCAGCTCTATTGTTTGGCAGATTGACTTGTTGACCTGTTGCATGAGAGGAACAAACAAAGTGTCATCTTTTACCTCCGGAGTCAGGACATCTTTTAAAACTGGGTGAACGGACGAGAATTAAATATAGTTTCATTAAATGTGTTGTCTTTGTCGGATATAAAATCAAAATAACTCATAATTTATGTTTTATTTGTTCATAAAATGCATTTTAAAAACAACAAACACAAACACCATGAACGATTTTAAAACTAAAAGAGACAAAACAGAAAAATATACTAAAATAGGATTTAAGAGCAAATTTAAATATAAGTAATTGAAAATATTCCACAGTTAGTAGCTATAATTAATTCAGTTAAATTACTAATAAACAGAACATCAACTTTCTCAATCTTATTTGCCTGCCTGCATCTTTTCTCTCTGTTTTACTCTGTTAAAAATATGTTGCAGCTTTTAATTTGAAATTCAAAATAATTCTGTTTATTAATCCTGTATATTTTATTTTATTTTAGTTATCTCTTGTTTTTTTTAGTTATTTATCTGCTAAATTTGTTTTTTTTTGCTGTTTATTCTCACTGATTGACTCACAGATGTATGAAAAATATAGTTTTTTTTGTAATTGAATCTTAAATCCATGAAGATTTTTAATTCTGTGTACCACAAGTTGAGAATTCAAGATAAAAACTAATCTTCATTCAGCTCAGAGCACATCAAACACCAAAATCTGGTCAAATCAGGGCCAGAAAACACTCTCAGTATAAAATCCCAAATAATTTAAATATGTAAAAGCATTTTCTAGCTTATGTTGAGTGTATGAGTGTATGTATTTATGATTTATATTAAACAGTCTCTTTAATTCAGGTGGAAATGTTGGTCTTCATGCTCAATAATCAGCGTTTCAGTCGTGTGTAGATCAGAGGACAGACTGAATAGAAGGTGGGACAGCGATGATCACAGGTGTGACTGGTGGAAAGATTCGGCCCTTTTAAATGCCAATGAAGTCCCAGGTGGACCGACCTGTAACGTACACAAACACAGCGACACCCCGGGCTGAGCCGAGCCGAGCTGAGCTGAGCCGAGCCGAGCCGGTCGGGCCAGTTGGCTCTTCAGGAGTGATGTGGAGGACCGGTGGCCCCCAGCAGGACTAAACACACTCACAGTCAGAGCCTTAGCAATGCAAATGGATATAAATACCGTAAACGTGTGTGTGTGTGTGTGCTAACCACACACTGAATGGACTGGCCCCAGGGGGCTAACGTACCCCTGTAATCAGCCGACCTCAGAGCTGTGTGTGTGTGTGTGTGTGTGTGTGTGTGTGTGTGTGTTCCTGCTTGCCTAATAAGCTCATTTACCCCAAGGGGGCCATGAGTGTGTTTATCAAAGACATTCTTCTGTCTCATTCATCCATCTCTAAACTCTTTGAGTGAAATCACAAAGGATTAACAAGCATAAAGAATGAAGTGTGAATCAGATCTCAGCGTACCTGACCACCGATAAGACCACAGGAACTTTTACAGGAACTCAGGAAACTTTACCTGCATTTCATCAGCAGGAACCTGATTTGAACTTTAGCTGTACTCATACACACTACATTTAGAGTCATTATTTTCCAGTTTTATGCACAAAAAATGAGAATATATGATTATTTTGAACATTAAAAATGAGGTTTTCTTTTTTTTCTGGCTTGGTTTTTGTCTTTTTGAAAGATTTTCTGAGCTTTGCTCATCAGAGGACGAGTGAGTTTACTGTAAAACATGATCAGCGGTGTCAGGATAAATATTTTGAATGCACTGGGACATAAAATTTTTGCTTTTTCGTGTGTGAAAATGAGTAAAAAATGATAAAATCTGCAACATTTCTGCGCTGAAATGTATCATATTTTGTTGAGTTGTGCACTTACATCATCCCAAATGTGTAATTTCATATTTCCTTTAACCGTCTCTGCTTCCGGGGATATGAGGAAGCGACGTGAGTAAACATAACATGGATAAAAACCAAAAGGCTCCTGCTGCTGAGGTGGGACTTTTTTTTTGGCGGCTCAGGAACTACCAGGGCGGAGTTTGGAGTACCTGAATGTTGCTTACTAATCAAATGTTTACGCGCAGGACTGCAGCCAGGCGGCCGGCTGTTGATAGTATCAATATTAGTTCTCTGAGGGGGAATTTTTCTTTTATTTTGTTTAAGTTTGCGACAGTTAAGGAGCCAAATTCCAGTAAATAAAACTAAATATTTAAAGACTAAGAAGTCACTTTTTTTAATCTTTTAAAAGGTCTAATCTGCCTGATGTTTACGGCTCTCTTCAAATGTGCATTTTTTTAAGTTACTGGAGGCCCACGAGCCAGAAGGAGCCATTAAGAAAGGACACAATTAGGAAACAATGCGAGGAACAGTAGCAGGTCTCAGGATTAGACAAGAGGTCAAATGTTAATGTCTCCCTTTTTGTTGTTTTAAGGCCGAGCACATGGAGGAGGTGTGTGTGAGTGTGTGTGTGTGTGTGTGTGTGTGTGTGTGTAACTGGACAGGCTTGTTTCTCAGAGATCGACAACAAAACCTACAGAAGAACTCCACCTTAAATGTTCCACCTTAAACAACGAGGAATGCGAGCTATGCGCGCGTTTAAGTCGACGCAACGTGCAGGAAAGATTCGAATGCGTCAGCACAAACAAAGTGAAGTTTTAATATGAAATTGTAATAATTCAACTCATTATTTCAGCCTATACGTTGACTCCTGATTTATTTATAATGACGACATTGTTTTAATGCCACGTCTCTTAATCGATTCTGTATCTAATTGTCGCTGGTGAAATATGACAGCGTCGCCACGGCCGCAAATATGAAGAGGATTAGGTGCGAGCATCATTTCTGTGTGAGTTAATCAGTGACACTTCTCTAATTGTGCCTGGCAAGCCCTCGACAATCTACGCACGCAGCAGTGTGCCGCGAGTAAACGACATTTGTTGGCTGGCAGCTTCTCTAATTACAGTCCTGCATGTTGTGACGCTGAACGTCATCTGGCTGCTTTTAATACTCGAGTCTGTGTTTTCATTTTTTGGGGTCTTCTTCTTCTTCTTTTATTTTATCCCTGGGCAGATTTCTTCCCTCTCAGGAGAGCACTTTCTCTCTTCCTCTGTTGTTTTAAAGACTTGCTTACATGCAGAAATTAGTAGCGTGTAATTGATAAGCAGGTGTGATACATGGGCCCACCTCCACCCTCCGCCTCCACCCTCCCACCCTGCATGAACTTGGCTGTTTGATCAGATGCACCGGGCGAAGCTGGCACGGCAAGCAGCAATTCCAGTTTTGATCCTGTGAGCTCCATGCCTTGCACTCTGTTATTGTTCTTCTTCTTCTCCTCCACGGTTTCATTTACACTTTGTGTCATTGTCTTCTTTGTGTGTTCAGTTTTATGTTTTTTTAAGAGTAGTTTTGTTCTTGAGTGGTTCCCATCCAAACTATCTGCAGTCTATGTACGATTACATAATAACTGATGACCGTTGTGTGGGATGCATGACTTGTTAGCGATTTAATCAACAAGTACATTTTTTTCCATCTTGGGCTGTTTTATTTGACTTTTAGAGGCCAGACGAGGTCAGAGAATCCAGAATTTCACAAGAAAAGCAGCAAAAGTTGGAGAGAAGTCAAGAAAAACAAACAGGTTGGGAACCATTTTACTCGAGGACAGTTGTTTAACATTACAAACAGTGGAATTATTGTTAAACAATCTTTCAGACAATCTATAAAGTCTCCTCGCTTCAGTACCATCAAACAGATGTCTACTGTTGTAGTTTGAGCAAAATATGGACTTGAAGTTGTTGTTCCATATAAAAATGATGCATATTCTTATCTAACTTGGCAAGAAAACAAAGATTGATACCACTCTCACCTCTGTAAAGCTGGTTAGCTTAGCTTAGCTCCATCAAAATAGCTTTCTGGAGAACTGTTCCCCTATGGCATCACCATGAAGAACCACTTCAGGTTCTAACCTGAAACTTTATTTTGAAGTGTGTATATTAAACAAACAACATGTGGTAGGCGGGTTATGTCACAGTTAGACAGAGCCGGGCTAGCTGTTTCCAACTGTTTCCAGTCCTTATGCTAAGCTAGGCTCACATTTACTGTAGCTACGGACTTCTATCTTCTTGTGTGACTCTCTGCGAGAAGGTAAATAAGTGGATCTTCCACGAGGTCAAACAGTTCTTCGAAGCTGTTTCTGCAGCGACCCACGATCAGTCAGAAGTCGTGGAGTCACATTTTAGTTTCGACATTTAAAAAAAATGTGTAGAACCAAACAAACGTTCAGCTGAAGAGGGAAAGAGTTTATTTTATGATCCTATCATGCTGAATTTGAAGTCTAAATCTGTAAACCGCCACAAACACGTCTGAATTTTCTCTTTCGTCCTCGTTATTTCAGAGAATATACAGTTCCTCTCTCGTCGGCCCGAGTGTTGTCCTATCCTGACCTCTAACTCGCGCTAATCGCTGCTCTCTCTGGAAGCACCAGCCCAGATAATTACTCTGAGAAACCCAGATCAAATGCTCAAAAAAACTCTCCGAACAAACAAGCTTTCCCATGCACCCAGGCGGCACCAACACATCCCTCCGGAGCTCCTCGTTCCCTCCCTTCACCCCGCCGGTCCATCAGACCTCCGCGGAACAAAAAAAAAAAAAAAAAAAAAACGTGGCCTCAAACAAGTAGCCTAAGAGCTCCCAACTTCCTTCCTCTTCCTCTCCCCCTCCTCCCTCCTTCATCTCCGTGTAATGAGCGTGATTATCAATCCAAACAATAGTTACAATAATTGCAGCATTAAAGGGTGGCCATCTCCCAGGCACTTCCTGTCTGGGGATGAGTGACATGCGAGCGGCTTCCTGCTTCCTCTCCGACTGAGTGGGAGTACAGGAAAGGGCGGGGCCTGCCATGACTAATCACTACGGGGCCCGCTAGGAGCTAATGGTCTAAACGAGGTTTAGTAATGTACCATGACATAATGAGATTATGTCATTCTATAATTATATATCGTGGACGTTATAGAGGTTTGATGGGGCTTGATATAGGGGCAGGGCAGCAGAGTGAGGCCTTATCAGCTTTCAGGGAGTTTTATTTCTTTCTAATTTTGCCTCAAATGCAACGATAATATTTCAGATGCATCTGCGTTATCTCGTTCCGCCGCCATCCGAGTTTGATGATGGAAAATTTATTTTGATAGATGCTCATGGAAAGTTCTCAGCAGAGTGCCTAACGTCTGAGAAGTGGCACTCTTACTCTGAAAGGACGGCTCTGCTCTGGCAGCGAGGCCGACCGGTTTCACAGTTTTCAACCCCCATTCGTAACCACCTGCGAACCCGGCTAAAGTTAACCTTGCTCATCACCGGCTATTATTACCCTGAGAACCAAAACAAAAGGAGCCCGTCGCCGTCGCTCGCACACACACAGAGACTTTCTCACACTTTCTGACATGTTTACACTCCAAACATAGCCGGGCAAGAGCTTGCTGAGAAAGACTCTCGTCAGCAGCCTGCCCTCATCGCTGAGCTGTCACACATGCACGGTGACATGCTAGCATGTTTTCCATCTCTTCATTCTCACCCCCAGCTGTGGCTCAGAACAGATTACGTGTGAACGCGTGTCGTGCACGTCCGTCAGGGGCCGTCTGCACCGTCCTGAGGTCAGGGCACACTCTGTGCAAACTGTGCATCCATGCTCCCGAGCTACTGTCATGATGTCATGGCGAGGGTATGAAGACATTAATCCTCTGTGGCATTTTGTCTCTGTCGCCGTGCAGAACTTGGACGAGCATCAAGGAAGTGGTTACACTGTGTTTAGCTTTTTAAAGAATGGAGAACTAACTGCAGGAACTACAAGACAAGAAAGAAAAAAAAAGGACAGTGGAGGTAGATATTTGTTTACAGAAGGAGAGGCAGATTTTTTGGTTAGGGTGCATACCTGGCTATGCAGGCGGGTAAAGGTGTGTGCAACTTTCACTTTTAGGACACTTAGTTGGAATTCTTCAGACAATAAGTCAGGGAGGACCAACATCTCCAGTTACAGTGTACTCATACTGCCGTGCTTTTCAGGAATGTGACATCGTATACTTCCTGAAACACGCTTTAAAATCAGCCTTTAAGTGGTAGATAGTACACACAAGCACACAATGAAATATACTACTTTTAGTGTTACTTCTCCAACTTCACAAGAAGTGGAAACAATCTGTAAAATCTCCTCACTTGGCAAGAAAACGGAGACTGACACCACTCTCACGCCCGTGCAGTAAATATGAAGCTACAGCCGGTTAGCTTAGCTTAGTCTGACTATAAAACCACAGCTTGTCTTCTTTGCACTTCAGTTTTTCTATATATTAAACAAGCAACATGTGGTAGGCAGGTTATGTCACAATCAGACAGAGCCGGGCTAGCTGTTTCCACCTGTTCCCAGTCTTTATGCTTTCAGTTTTAAACTACAAAAAATGAGAACATACGAATATTTTGAATATTAAAAATGTAAATCCACAGAAATAGTCTGAGGTTTTCTGTTTTGTGGTTCGACTTCACTTTCTACTTCTGAAAGATTTTGCTATATATTAAACAAACAACATGTGGTAGGCGGGTTATGTCACAGTCAGACAGAGCCGGGCTAGCTGTTTCCACCGGTTCCCAGTCTTTATGCTAAGCTAGACTCATATTTATCGAAGCCACAGACTTCTGCTCATCGAACTCTCTGCGAGAAAGGAAATAAGTGGCTTGAAATTAATAAACCAAACGAAAATGTACTCACTGTAAATAAGAGCAGAGTCATTATTTTGTGTTTGAAGTACAAAAAAGAGAATATATTGTCTGTTTTTAATATTAAAAAAGATATATATATATATATATAAAAAAAAGTAGATCCAGTGAAAATATTGAACGATTTTCTATTTTCTGGTTCTTTTTTGTCACATCTGGAAGAGAACGAGGTAAAATGTGATCATTAGCGTCTTCTTCAAACAGGATGTCGTGTCCTGTGATGCGGTGGTTCTATTTTTGTATTCACCTCCTTCTCTGGTACATGTCTGAAAGATCTTCTGAGCTTTGCTCTAAGATGCGATCAGCTGTCTGTCTTCTGTCTCGCATCAGGACGGTGCTGCAAAAAATCTGGTTAAATTTGAGCTTTTTTTGTGTGAAAAACGGCCAATTTTTTTGCTTCACGTGTTCAGAAAGTTTTCATACATCTTAGGCTACATTAACCATTTAATTATGTGGAATATGTGTTGAAAACAGACCTGTTTTTGACTTCTTTGGAGGTGCTTTCCACTGGATGCCAACAGCAGTGTATTCAAACTACACACACGCATTTAGTATGTACTAATTTCTGCCTCTTTGTCACCACAGAGGCAGATTTGTGTGTATGGCTGCAGGACACAGTCTGTCTACCTGCTCCTACATTCTTGTCTCTATTCAAACAACCTGTCTGCGTTCTGGCTCCTCGGTGGAGTGTACAGAGTATCACATCACATCTGATTACTGACTAATCTTGTTGTTCTTGGTCGGGGTTTCCTCATACGATCTGGACGTGAGATAGCGTGAGAGCTGATACGGCATCATGCTACCGTAACACTATAGTCGCCCATTTACCCAGCTGCAGTATGTCATACAGTAGGAGACAGGCCCTGCCCTCTATAACCTACACTCCTCCTTCTTCCCTTTATGTGCGTCCTCATTACCTGTCCTCCTCCTCGCTCCTTTTCCATGGTTCATTAGCAATGCATCGGAGAGCCGTTGAGCAAGATGTGCCGCTCCTGTGTCATCACTGTCAGGTTGACAAATCGCTCTCTGCAGATTTTTCTGCGCTCGGTCAACTCCGTAGAAGTTGTCACACGGGACGAAACTCACATTAGACTTAATCATGTGTTTATCTTTCCGTGTTTCTTTTCCTCAGAATGTGCAGGTGTTTGCACTTCGCTCAACAAGACTGACAGGTACACACGGGCACATGCCAAAATACGCAGTGCGGTTGGCGCTGTGTGTCGGAGGAGCCTTGTTTGATCACCTAATCCTGTAATTAGTCGGTCGTGATAGTTGTCTGGGGATGCTTGATTGCAATCACAGTAGTGGACCCGCTGTGCTGTTGCTGTTGCTGTTGCTGTGCGGCCACATAACAATGTGGTGATGCAAGCGAAGAGGGGTGGAGGGGGGGCGCTCTGTTTTAGCTGTGTAGCTTCCTCATAGCACAGTGCTGCTGCCTTTTTTTTCATGGGAGCTGTTAAATGTATCACAGAAACACTGTGCGAGTGATGTGTGTGAATATGTGTGTGTGTGTTTTACACCTGCCATGCACTTGGTGACCGCTGCTTCCTCTTGCGATGTGGATTCTGCGTGTTTTGTTATTAGCGTTTGGAGCGAGCAGCAGCAGCTGAGTGTATTTTTCACCCCTGACTTAAGTGAGAAACTGACTTTTTTTCTTTCTTTTTTTTTTTTTTTTTTTTTTGGGAGGTGTCCGCCTGGTGACACTCAATAAACTCGCAGAAAAAAAGCAAAAAAAAAAAAGTGTGAAATGGAATATTTTCTGTCGTGTGTGTGGCACATCTGTTCATGTAGCGTGGGTTGTCGTCGGCAAAGTGGAGCACTATACTGTGCGTATATCTGTATCTGTGTGTGTGTGTGTGTGTATATATGTGTGTGTGTGTGGGTAAGGAGTAGGAGTTCGTAAATATGCGTAGGTGAGAATATCAACCTCCCAACCACACCTATTTTTAGAGCTATGTCAGCTTAAACTGAAAAAATTACTTGCCTCGCACACACACACACACAAAAAAGGCGAACACACCACTTCCAGTGCCAGTATGTTTTACCATAACAAACAAACAAGCCCACAACAGCATTACCTCTTATAGATATGGAACTGGAAATGCACGAATACATTATTAAAAAGGGGGATGTGGTTGATTCTCTAGAGCGATAACATCCGAAATTATTTGGCGTTTCCCAACAAGCTGACAGGTGGAGATCTGATGTGATGGAAGGTGGAAGCTTCGACTGTTACAGGTAGTTATTATGCCACAATTTCCCAACATTTTCTCCCTCCCCCGGGTTTGCCGATTTCTAGCTCATAACCTTCACCCACTCTCCTACCCCTTCATGTCTTCTTTCTCAGTACAGTAGCAGAGACGGTGAGCCACTTCAAGGGGTGTGAAAGCGGCTTTTCAAAAAACGTCGCCTCCCTTCAACCTCTCTCCAACGCCCCCTGAGTGTCAAACCAGACCTCTCTCTCTCTCTCTCTCTCTCTCTGTCTCTCTCTCATTCCTTCACAGGAAGTTGTGGTCGAGATGGCAGCGTCGTCAAACTACTACAACTTAATCGTATTTTTCTCAAACCCGCGCCGAGCAGATCAGTTCATGCACGGGAGAGATTCATGAAAAGAAAAAGGGCGGCTGCTGCCTCTTTAAAAAAAACATCCATAACATCACGTACATGTGATTGATTTAAATGTACAGTCTCTTGCCTCATTCTTAACTCGCACATTTTATCCAGAGTTTGAACTCATTTCTTTAAAAGGTGCTGCTGCTGGATGCACAAAATAATATGGCCTGCTAGACCAGTGGTTTCCAACCTTTTCAGCGTGTGACCACTTCAAATATGTGAATCTCACTGTCGCGTCTGTTTGTCTGTTTCATTTTTCAGAATGCTGAAAGTAAAATTATCCAGTAATTTACGAGAAAAAAGAGCAAATATAAGAGATTAGTTTGTCTTACAACCCCTTATAGCCTAAAACTCTTCAAAACAGCACTTTATTTGTCTGGATTCTCTTAATCTTGAATTTTGTTTTGCTGTTTTTATTCCTGCATATTTTCCCTTTCATTAAACAGATTTTGTTTTGCTAATATTTTGTATTGTTTTTGATTAAATACTGTTTTTGCCCATTGTAATCTGTGTATTCCTGTGATTTAATCACACAAACTTCTTCTTGATTAATACAGTTTAGACATTTTGGCAAATACTTCTTTTTACTTTTTTAGGGAGAGTTAGACGAGAAGATTGATACCACACTCGTGTCTATGCGTTAAATATGAAGTTGGAGCCAGGAGATCGTTAGCTTAGCTTAGCATAAAGCCTGGAAACGGCTAGCCTCTGTCCGAAGGAAACAAAATCTGTCAAGGAATTTTCTCCTCTTTCCAGTCTTTAGGCTAGATTCAGCTAACTGCCTCGTCGTTGTAGCTTCATGTTGAATGGACAAGTAGATGCTTAGCTTAGCATAAAGACTGGAAATTGCTAGCTTTTGTCCAAAGGTAACCAAATCTGGCTAGGAATCCTCCCGAAATGGAGGGTAGGCCAAGAAATAGTCCTACCAATGACAGAAAAAGTCAGTCTTTATGCTAAATTAAGCTAACTGACTCTGTAGCTTCATGTTGAATGGACAGGTAGGAGAGTGTTGGCGTAAGCTGCAGACGGGATGGAGGGATGGAGCTGCGAAGAGATTTGATGTCTCTCAAAGATACGCTGAACAAATTGACACGCTGAGGACAAAAAGACAAATTTGCAGCATTAACGCGGTCCATGTGGCAAAGCTAAATCTCACACAAGTTGACTGTTGAATCTTGAATGTGGCGGCAGGAGGAGGAGGAGGAGGAGGAGGAGAGAGGCAGGCAGGGAGGCAGAGGAGGTGAGCTTCACAGAAATTAAACTAATATCACTCTCCGCCTGTAGTGGCTGATATTTCATTTACCAGCGGGGACTGAGGTACTGCGACCCCCCTCCTCCATCCCAACACCGCCACCACCACCACCACCTCAACCGCTATATCTGTCAGTGGCTGGCCCCGACGCTCCCCTGCAGGTGATAACAGATTAAACCTATTCCATTTCATGCCTCAGGCTCCCAAATACAATCCATGTGGGGCTCCTCCAGGCCCCGCGGTTCCCCCTGTGCACCCCCCCCACCTCCCTTCGGGCCCTCCCGCCCTGGGTAAAAAGCTGGCAGCGGCTGCCCCAGTCCACTGGGCTAAGCCGCCGAGATGGAGGCCTGCAAGATTACAGGCCATCTGAGGAAATTACTGTGTGTGTGTGTGTGTGTGTCCCAGAATGTGTATGTGACAGTTTGTGTATGTGTGTGTATAATAGGGTTATGTCAGCTTAGATGGTCCATGTGCTGTATTTAACACCGTATTGCCTTCTCTTTTTCACTTATTAAAGTTTAGAAAGTATCTCAGAAGCATAATTGCGACTGAGTACACATGCTGATTGTGAAGCACTTTGCTTCTCACCTCACGGTTCCGGCCACAATAATAAAAAAAGAGAAAGAATCAATCCCCGCTCTGCTGTGTCGATGTCTTATTTCTTACTCGGAGTCAGGAAACGTCCACAGGATGCCGCCGAGGTGCTTCCCCCTTGGCCTGCATTCCTACCAGGCACCCCGACCAGGAGCGGTGTCAGGGGGAGGAAATGAGAGAAATCGAACCCAAGGAGCTTCCTCAAAAGTCGGCTTCCTGGACTCCGGAAATGGAACGCCCCCCGCTGTTTTAAAGGTAGCCCTTAAGTGACCATTCCTCTCTCTGCTTCCCCGAGGCCTTTTTTTTTTGGGCCTCTGACATCAAAGTGTCACACTTTTTTAAGAGAAAACACATTACAGCAAAAAAGTGTCTCTCGTCTCCAATGTTCTTTCTTTTGCGAACGCTTCAGAGGCTCCGCGGGCACTTTCTATCTCCACCCTCCATCTATCCTGGTCAAGTTGTGGATGTAATTTGTCATGAAGTAGGTGTTGATGGTGGCGACAGATAAGTGACTAAACAGCTCACCTGCTGCCAAGCCATCACTCACGTTAATTAGAGGGGCGGAACCGAGCGCAGATGGTTTAATCGTGGAAAATCTGACAGGGACTCGGCGTGTAAATGACTCAGTGAGAACTTAGTTTCCATTTCAAAGTGTCATACTTTTCTGTGTACAGTTTCGTGACGTTCAAAGCTGGATTTGTCAAGGCTGGCTGGCGATGTCCACCACTCTGTTACACAAAACTATTTAGACAACATTTGACGTCCCCAGAGGATGGATCCTACTCACTCCAACCCAGGACTTTTCCACCAGCCCCGCCATGAGGCAGACTTTTTGAATTTTCAGTTAAACGTCTCGACAACTGTTGGATCGGTTGCCGTTTAATGTAATAACTTTTTAGCGAATTAGCAACTGTTAGCATGCTAATGCTATTTCAGAGTACTTTTATTAGCCACCTTGTGTCTTGTGAGCTGCTGTAACAAGTGAATTTTCCTTGCGTAAACATGCTATCAGTGTTAGCATGTAGCTCAAAGCACCTCTGCGTCCAATCAAATGTTAGCATGCTAAGAAGCTAAAACACAATGGTTATAATTGTAAATACCTGTTAAACATCTGCATGCTATTATTGTTAGCATGTAGCTCTGAGCACCAAAGCAAATGTTAGCATACTAATGCTGAACTAAGATGGTTAGCATGGTAAACCATGAGCATGCTATCATTGTTAGCATGTGAACATGCTAATGTTAGCATTTAAGTCAAAGCACCTCTGCGCTATAGCAAATGTTAACATGCTACTAGACTAGGATAGTTAGCACAGATTAAAGTTACACCTGTTAAACATCAGCACACTATCATCGTTAGCATGTAATTCAAAGCACGTCTACGCCAAAACAAATGTTAGCATGCGAGTACAATAAAATAAGATGGTTAGCATGGTAAACACGATACCTGTTGAACATCAGCACACTATCATTGTCAGCATGTGAGTGTGTAGCTCTTAACACCTCTGCGCCAAAGCAAATGTTAGCATGCTCGGCAGAGTAAGATGGTTATCGTGGTAAACAGGATACCTGTTAAACATCCGCATGCTATTATTGTTAGCATGTAGGTCAATGCACCTCACAAAGGTGCTAACATGACTGTAGACTTAATCTTGGTACCTGTTGAATCAATTTGTTATTGATATTTCTGTCATTTCCACACTTTTTATGCATTAAACTTGAATTTTAATACTTTTTCCATACTGTACTGCTGTTATTAGCTCTCAGAAATGTTTGCCATGCATCATTGCACATGGAAAAACCACCGGATTAGCACTTTAATTTTAAATTTGGACATCATATTTTGTTTCAGATGTCAAACCAAACTCTCTTCTTGCACGACTTTAAAGTTCTGCTGCGGGTCACGGATCTGAAACTCGCAGAGAGTTATCGTCACAACAGAATCATCCCTGCCTTTGTGAAACGGAGGCGTTTCCCTCCTCCCTCCTCCCTCCTCCATCCTCGTCTCCTCCACTCTCCACCCTTCAAAGATATGGCCACGCGAGACGTCACACAATACAAGGCTTGAGTAAACCTGCTCTGTGCTTCTCAACGAGCCAAACAGCAATTCCTCCAATGACCCCTTAAGCGCCGAAGATTACCTTATGAAATGAGGAGAAACGGCGATTATGGCTATATTTACAACTTACTTAGCTTAGCTTTTCTCTAGAAAAATATGAAAAATATAGATTTATTGCCTTCTTAGGTAGCCAAGGCAGGATCATCTGTGATTATACTCCTGTATTCCTATTTTCAGACTTGGGATATTGAAGAAAATGTGCTTTTTTTCTTTGGAAAGAAGAAAAAAGTTGAGCTGTAGTTTATAGGCCCCCCCCAAAATTTGTCGTCCCGCAAGGAAGTATCTCAATTTCTTGTTATGAAAAAAAGGCAACGAGGGGAGTGAAGGAGTGAAGAAGCTTAGTGAAAACTCTTCAGACACAGAAGCGAAGAAGCAAACACTTCACTATTTCTGAGAGGGGCCCGGGCATTGATGTGGGATTGTGATGTGTAACTGCGTAGCTGATGCATAACAGAGCGAGGAGAGAGAGAGGAAAATAGTGAGTGAAGTGAAGATTGAGCAAAAATAAATAAATAAAAATAAATCAAGAAATAGAGATGTGTGTATTTATACTGTATCTCAGCTCTGCACATTGGAGTGTGTTTGTGAGTGTGATTTCTCTCATGTATCGCTCGCACTGAGAAGAAGCTGGCTGATGATAAACAGGATTAGCGGATTATTAGAGAAGGGGGCTGAGGTGTGTGTGTGTGTGTGTGTACGAGAGTGTGTAGCCGCCGTTTGCTTATTTTTCCTCGTATTCCCCCGATCACACCCACACTCACACGCTCAACTTCTCTCGGTATCAACGCACTTCAATCCTTTAAAAATAGCCGTCCAATCAATGCTTGACCCGTTTCTGCATCAATCCCACACACCTAGCGACGCTTCTTTCGACATCTGTGTCGCCAACTCTGCGCTCAAGGGCGAGGAAATCCCGCCGAAACCGCCGTGAAAGAGCAAATGAAGTCATTAGCCAGACCTCTGCTTTACTTTCATACCTCACAAAGTCACAGCTGATGTGTCGGCGGCGGCGGCGGCGTCTGCTGCGAGACTACAGCCCCGAATTTGCATGAAGTTAACAGAAAAGGTGGGAGAGAAGAAAGAGCGAGGATCTATTCATTACCAGGTAATGGAGATGTGATGAAAGGAAAAGTGTGAAATAGCAGATAGAGATTTGACCGTGCATATTTTAAAAAAAGGAAGAAAGAAGAAGGCCAGAGGGAGCAACGCCGCTATCAAAGCCGCTCTGATACGTAGCTCCTCTAATCAAAACGCTATCTGTTAACTAAAAATTGCTCCGACCTCTGCGTGGTCGCCCCGTTCCCTTCACAAGGGGAAATATGGACGAGGGTTGTGTGAATGAGTAACACGCTCTCAACTTTCGACAGTCACAAAGTGCTTGGGAACTGTGTCACTGTCTAAAAATAACTAACTCTGGTTGTACTGGAGCTGCTTATAGTCCCTGAACGAGGCTAAAGCAAAGCAGGTAACCTCATTGCATATCTAATGCTCATTCATATTTCGTTGCAATTAATACGTCACCCAACTGGTGACCCAAAACTGAAAGCTGCACCCACAACAAAAACCCTGAAATCTGTTTTTTTTGTAAACATCAGGGTGACAAAGTCAGATTCTCGACCCGACTATGCCGATGCCCGTGTTGCCTGTGTTACATATTATTTGGAGAGCAGCTCGTGTGGCCTCCATCAGGTTGACACGACCTGGAAGTTGCTCGAAATCCTCCTGGATCTGTTTACAGTCTGTCTATAATGTTGCTGTACAGATTTTAAAGTCCCCATCAGGGTTTAACTTGACTATTCTTGGATCTTTACGTCTTGTGGGGCCTCAAAATGTTTGGAATCAGGGTTGGCGCTAGAGGTGCTACGAGCCTACAGTTAGCATGCTAACACCTATTGGACGTTAAAGGGAAGACTCGCCGTGTTTTACGTGAATATCCAGTCGGCGTTGATGGTAAACGTAATCAATTAAAGCAACAAACTGAGCCTACATATACCAGGATCGAGTGCAATGACGCACCAAGCCCACTGAGCAAGCTAACGTAGCTGCTAGGTGCTAATCGAAGCTACACATTCCTGTAGTTTGACCAATTCTTTTCACACATAGCTGTGAATGTGTCGTTATCTTGCAGGCTACAAGCTGCAACAGCCTGTAGTTCTCACTTGACACCAACTAACCACTGTACGTGTTAGATTGCAGCATTAGCGCTGGATATTAGCCGATTTTGCAGCAAATTTTCAGTCATGATGAGGAATTTGTTGCTTCACTACATTTACGGTCAACACTGATTGAACACCCACATGAAACTTAAAACTTTAAAATGCTCTGTCAGGGCCTTTGATGGACTGGCTTGAGATATGGGTCGTTTCAACAGGCTGTAACTGTGAACTATATTTGCAGAAAGGACTCACAACACTGTCACAAGTTCCCATTAAACTATCTTCTTAACTGCATGAAGAAAAGTGCAACATTTCAACCCCAAACTGGCTCTTTCTTTCTGCGATAAAGCAGAAATATTAACAGGAACAGATTACACAACGAGAAAACATGCAGCACTTTCTCCGACGTTATCTAAAATCAGTTTTTTGCAGAAATCTGAGGTGACGGACGGGTCAAGCGGTTGCGCAGTAACGCTGAGTTTTTATCTGACGGCGGCTAATCTGAATACGGACGAGAGTCTGTAGACGTCGAGTCGCGCGACTGATGCAATATTTCGATGCAGTCGCGTCCGGAGGACTGGATTTAACACCAGACGGCGTTGACACGAAATGGTGCAAAAGTCTCTCGTGTAAAAGGTTTGTGACAGGAAGCATGATGGGAAATGCGGTTTTAATTTTGAGGAAGAATCATTTTTACACTTTGCTGAGACGTTTGTGATAATAAGCCAAACAAATAAATAAATAAATACGGCAATGATATCATTTAAAAAAAATGATATTTGATTCATTAAAGTATGTCAAACTGTGTTAGATTGAAACTCAGCCGCCTTCTGGGATTGTTGGTGAGTCCTGCTGAGCTTAGGCACATACAAAACACACACACACACACACACACACACACGGGAAACCAGACTTTCAGTTGGTGGTCTTTCCTGTCTGTGCAGCACAGGTGTGTGTGTGGTGTGTGTGTGTGTGTGTGTGTGCGTGTTTGACACCCTCCCTGTCTTTAAGGTAACGCTTAATTAGACCACAAACTGACAACCCGTGTGTGTGTGTGTGTGTATATGTGTGTGTTTTCAGCAGCTATACACATCTTTCCACTTTAATTCCTGAACATTTCTGTTGAATACAGAGTGTGTAAAAGTCACAACTACTACATGCTACCAAGTCACACATATGTACACACACACACACACACACACACACACCATCAACTTCTCTTCCCACCCTGCAAACGCACAAACACCCACAGTCACTCTCGCCTCTTATAGAGCATCCTGTTCACAAACACCTCGAGAGCAAGTTATTTTGTGCTTCTCGGGGCTCACTCGTACAAAGGAAGAATTAGGGGGAACTTATTTGTGTTGTAGCGTGCACTCACTTCTACAAAGGGGGAATTAGGAAGTTATTTGTGTAGCTCATGTTCACTTTTTAAGAGAGCAAGCCATCAGTGGAGCTGTTTATCTGTGCCTGTACAAAGCCAGGATTAGGGCCCTGTCTTTGAGGCCCTGCTCCGTAATCCCTTTATGGATGTCACCTGTCATCTCTCTCTAATCACCCTCCAACTTTCTCTTTTTTTCTCCACACCTCCACCTTCATTCGCTCTCCCTCTCCCTCTCTCTTTCTCTCTCGTCGCCCGCTATCTGCTCATCGCAAAAAAAACTGTTTTTTTCCCCGGGATGGAGAAGAAGAAGAAGAAAAGCGAGAGAGAGAGAGTTCAAGAGTGAAGGATGGCGATGGCGAGAGAGCGAAGGAGAAGGAGGAGGTGGAGGGTGGTGGTGGTGGTGGAGGTTTAGGGAAATCGGAGTTCATAGGAAGAAAGTGTGGCTGAGAGGACACACACACACGAAAAAGACACACACCCTGGCATCCAGCCTAATACCACCCGGAGGCCATGAATCTAGCTTCCCCCCCCTCTCTCTCTTCTTCCACCATCTCCATCTTTTTCTCCCCATCGCTTCCTCTATCTCCACACCAAATTTTCTCCCCCCTTCCTCCTCCATCACTCTCATTTTTTTTTTACCTTTGTTGCTCTCACTCATGTCCCGCCAAGCTCCCTCCAGCTTTTTTCTTTTTTATCCGTGAGTCGCTCACGGCTCGGAGGGCCTCTATAAAGCCTGCACGGCCCGGCCCGGTGTGTCCATCCATCCATCCATCCATCCATCCATCCATCCTGTCCTATCTGTCCATCCATCTCTACTCATCTCCTCTCCTCAGCTTGCATGTTTAATGTGATGTATTTATCCTGCGTGTAATGTAAGCCGCAGCTGGCCATTAGTCAATTATGAAATTTAATCGTAACAATTATGAGAATCCATAACGATTAACGCAGCATTTCCTCTTTCATTTACCCCTGATGATTTTGCAGCGGGGCCATGAATCCTAACTTCCTTATCTCCTATGTCTCCACCTCCTCCTCGCAGCCTCTTTCCTTTCTTTCTCTTCTCACGAGGCAAACTTTTCATCACTCTCTCCAGACAAACCTGCACCAGCCGGCGCTCCTTTAAGCCAACTAATCGAAACTGTGAATGAAAGTGTGGTTTAAAGAAGCAAGGAGGAGGAAGAAAAAAAAGTGTATCTCATTAGGCCTTGTCTGGCCTCCATCACATTAAGCCTTCTCCCTTTTCTTTCTGTTTCTGGGCAGTCGAGCGGTGCAGTAGCGTGCGCGGGGCCAGGGACTGAGGAATCTGATAGGGATAAACCAATTTGCCGTCCACACAAACATCCCAGCAGGCTTACGCCCCCGCCCCGGCTCCCATTGCTCATTTAAGATGGCGGTCGGAGAGGCCAGCAATTAAGTTTTAATTAGGTGGGGTAATTATTGCCGGGCAGGAAGTATCAGACGCCAGGCTGATTGTTCTCTGGCCCCGAGGAGGAGGGGATGCGAGCTAATGGGGGTGGGGGGGGTGGGGTGAGGAGGCGAGGAAGGAGGCGAGGAGTGGGAGACCTTTACACCCACGGCTGCCCACCCCACCTCCTCCTCCACCACCTCCTCCACCTCCACCATTCACACTGTCCGTGACCTTCAGTGCTGACTGTGAGTGAAAGTTAGAGTGAGAGTGGTTTTGTCCGGATCATGTAGAGATCAGGAGGTCACTGCACCCGGGTCACTTTCACTTCACTGTTCACTTTCTAGAATTTGAATAAAAATGTTACAATAGTGATCAAATAAATTATTTTATTGACATAATAGCATCAAAACTCAACGAGAAATTACAGATTAAACAGAATAATTCTGGTTTGGAACATGGTGACATAGTTACGGCTAACGGGGCAAGCAGCGACCTCCGTAGCCAAAAACTGCAGTTCCTCAAACGTCCACTTGAGGCTGGCTCCAGAAGTGAGTCAGTCTCCATAAGTCCCCATGTTCAAATGTCCAACTTCACAGCAGAAATAAACATGTTTACAGCCTGGTCAAAAAACAGTTTTGGTCTCTATAGCTAATTTCCCCGTTCATGACAACTGTACCGAGGGTGAATTTATATACAACTCACCTGTTCAGATTATATTAAGGCTTAAAGTTATGCAGAATTAAGAGCGTGGACGCTTTGATTGACAGGTAGGTGCCGTTACAGGTGACTTGTTTGAGCAGCCAGGCTCAGTTCCACCCACAATCCACGTCTTGGCCCATTTTTGGATTAGCTGTGGGTGACAGAGGCAGAACTGGCAAGATGGCGGCTCTTCAGAAACCTGTGAGTGACGTCACGGATGGTATGTCCATGTTTGATACTGTCTATGAATCAGACAACAACTTAGCCCGCAGCTTAGCCGAATCAAACCACTTAATTTGGAGGTTTAATCAAAAGTGAGTGTATTAATCCTGCAATAAAGCAGAATTAGCCTTTAAATCAGCTAAATCAATGACTCATATTGGACAACAAAACCCAGTTTGATGTGTTTGTTCTAAATTAAACTCCCAGACTGAAATTCTAAATCTTGTACTCATTTCAAATAATAAAAATGAGCTCAGATGGTAGAAGTTTCTATTGAAGTAACGCAATACAAAACCACTGTGGTGCACCTCGTAACCCCCCGAAATAGTCGAGCTTCGCTGTGACTCGACTGCGAATCATCACAGTGAGAAAAAGTGTCACACTGACTAACATGTATGCAGTTTATACACCGATCAGCAACAATGAAAATCAAACCTTTTACCGGCTTTCGATTGGTCCACAGATGAGGGAAATTAAACATCTTAAAGGTGCAGTGTGTAAGACTGGGGGCAGACATGGAATATAATATTCAGAGCTTTGTTTTCATGCATGTTTACTCACCTGAAAATAAGAATATTTTTGCTTTTGTCACTTTAAAATTAGCCTTTTATATTTCCTCTATCACAGAGGCTGCCATGTTTCTACAGCAGCCCAGAACAGACAAACTAAATACTGACTCTAGGGCCTTTTTGGCGAGGGTGATGTGAGGAGACTGCAATGCAGCGATTACACGAGTAGATGCAACTAAATCCTGCACACTGGACCTTTAAAGAACCAATCAAAGTTCGATAAAACTAAAAATGTTACGTATACGATATGTCCAGAAGACGTTGCGGAGTGATTCTACCGAAGCACAAGGCCTATCAGTATTTTATTCTATTATATTTTTATTGTATTTAAATATACCTGGCTGCTATGACGACCTAATTTCCCTTCGGGGATTAAGAAAGTCTAATCTATCTATCTATCTATCTATCTATCTATCTATCTATCTATCTATCTATCTATCTATCTATCTATCTATCTATCTAGTATTGTCAGGCGAGACACAAGCTGGGTTTATCATGCAACAACAGTGTCCAGCTAGAGGTTGTAGCGATGTAAAGTAAAGACTTTATGATGAGGATTTATGATGAAACATGTTTGTTTAATTGCTTCTATGGAGGCAAAAATGACTCTAAAGAGACGTGACTAATGCTGCATAACATAAAATACACGTTCACATGGCAAACAAAAGCAAATAAATACCTCTGCATGCACACGTGCGTCTCTCGTATGCACAGAATAAAAAAAAACAAAAAACACACACTCATAGACCTTATTAGTAAGCATCATCCAACTGGGGAGAGGGGAGATTCAACCCACAACCCCCCCTGACACCCCTTTACCATCTCTTATCAGCAGACACCACCAACCTCCACACACACACACACACACACACACACAAACAGACCATCAATGATGTCACGAGGCTAATCTCGTCGCGCCTCGGAACCCAATTAAAAAACAGAGATGTGTGGCTGCCAACATCAGGAATCTAATCACATTCCAGGAAAAGGCGCGTAATTTCCCTGGCTTTCTGCTGGGGTCGAGATAGAGATTGAGAGTACAGGCAGCAGGGATGGGGCGCAGCTCATCACACTCGTGGGGCCCCCAGAGGTAGGCCTGAAGGGGTGCTGGGTGTTCGGGTTGGGGTGTGTATCTACATGTGTGTGTGTGTGTGTGGCAGTATGGGAGAAATGAAGTGGTTATAAGCTTAGAAATGTTGCCAGGGTAAAAAAAAAAAAAAAACGGAATAAACAACAACGAGGCATTAATCCATCTCACCACCACCCCACCCACGGGCACAACAATAGCTACAGAAACAGAGACAATAAGTCTATAGGGACTGCTGCGGCGTGTTATGGTTGTAAGTGGAAGTAATATAGGGGGCTGATATGAACATGTGTGCGTCAGAGAGTGTGCGCCGCTGTTAAACAGACAATATAAAGTCTGGATGTAACACTGGAAATCAGCTGGATTTGGTGGAAATTCACATTTAAAGCTGCAGTCTGTGATCCAAATGTAAACAAATCAAAATTATTTAAAGGGGCAGTCCATCGACTGTCCACGTAAAAGTCAGTTTGCTAGTCTGGAGATTATAACTCAATCTGCAGAAAGAAAACAGTTGACTGTAGTTTCTGCGGTTCTGGACAAGCTTCGTCAACCCTAAGAAAACAACGCCGATGATGTCACTGTGATGTCATCGGGGTGATCGCAGCGTGGGCTTGATAAATAAAAAGGCTGTGTAACAAACTGGGCATGTGGAGCTTGAAAAATGCAAGCAACGAGGATGTAATGAAAGAAAACATCGCGTTGCATTATAGGAATTGTAGGCTCCAATGTTTTTGGACTGCCAAACTGGAGATTTAAAGTCAGGATGTCTCTGCTGCATCAATTTTGAGCGTTGAGCCTCTTATGAGTCCTCCGAACTTTAAGCAGTTGCAATAGTAAATCATTAATATTTTGATTTTAATGTGAGTTATGACGCTTGTGATCAGACAGCAAGAATCTCTCCTGGCTGCCAAAAAACACAAACTTTCAGGCTACTTTAAGACTAAACCACAAAACTTGTGTGACAGTGTTTCATTTCTTTTTTCTCATTTCCTGTATTTTTTTTTTTTTTTTAACTCTTAGCTCTCATTGGCTATGGCAAGGCTCCACTGTAATATGATTGGTCCACCAGATCACACTACACATACTACTAGAAATATGTATATGTGAAGAGCTAAAAACTCAACGAACACACTTGCATATTGTTTTGAACTAAGAGGAAGTGATGCAGCACGTGTGGCTAGGGGACCAAACCGGACAATTAGCCAATAAATTAATTGATTAAGAGGATTTAAAGGACCAGTATGTAGGATTTTAGTTTAGTTTGTCCATTCTGGGCTACTGTAGAAACACGGTGAACCCACAACATCTGTAGATATAAAAGGGTTATTCTAAGATACCAACATTACAATTCATATTTCCACTGATTACACAAATACACATATTTCTGTCATATTCTGTAAATCTTACACACCGGACCTTTAAAGTGTTTTTCTAAAGATTTGTCCTGGAGCTGCCTCAACACCGTCTGCAATTTGATCTACTTTTGTCCAGCTGTGAGTCACCCCTCCATTTCCTTGGGATGACAGCGTCCATCAGCAAAACCAAACAAAATTAGACAAAAAAAAAAAAAACTCAGATTAAAGACTTGTTTTAATTTAAAATCAAACAGTTTTTAAGATGATTGTAACAGTCTGTGACTAATGTTTTTGGCCCAAGCTAGCACAGACTTGTTCCGATCCCGAAACGTTGTCATGATGACCGAATTTCTTCTCGTTGACCCCGAGTCATGCAGAGTGTTTTTCGCACAGGGCTTCTTCAATTTGAGGTTGCTCTGCAGCTCAGGTGGGGGGGATTTTTGAGAGGTTTGTAGGGGGTGGAGGTGGCGGTGGTTAAAGGTGGTCAGTTCATGACCTGGTCAGGAATGCAGTCACCCTTTGGAGGAGAGCCACAGGGACTTTACACCAGGGGGAAACTCTATACCTCAAGTAGAAAGCCCTGTCAATCACCCTCTCCGGGCCCTTGCAGGGGAGGCCCGTCGCTCCGGCCCGACATACGCTCCCACAGACTGCAGACCAAATGGAGTCAGTCAGAGAAATACTCCCTTCTCTTGCTTTTGATTTTCTGTCTTCAGAAATGTAGTGCACATTGCTCTCTCTCTCTCTCTCTCTGTGCCTGTACGTCGGAGGTGGGTGGGTTGAGGAGTTGCTCCGTCTTGCTGAGATGGGAGCAAACACAGTTGACAGCTTCCTTCCTCACAGTAAACACTGCAGCGCCACTTAGACATGGGTCAGGGACAAGAACACCCCTCCACCTCCCACCTACTGCCTTACTCACCCACTGAAAGAGACATGTAACCCCACCCTCCTCCTCCTCCTCCTCCCTTACAAACCTCCACGTTTGGGACGGTAACAACCCCCTTCATCATGCAAACCAGACATGTGACCCGATGGTCCGCATTACCTTTCATCTCTTCACAAACACACCCTGAGTATCACCCCATTCTCTTGTACTCCCCCACACGCAAATACACAAACACACACACACACTGCACTTTAGCCCTCTCAGCTAGCTCTTAGCGGACACTAAGGGGTCTTTTAGAGGATGAGACAACACTGTGTCAACAGCTTGTCGCTGGTCTAAAAGAGGCTGAGAGATGGACGTGCCTGTTGGTTTTAATGACTTCAGGCAACATTTGGATACAGTAATGACACAATTCCTTTAGGTGGGTTGATTACAGGAGTTAAAGTCGCTGCAACAGGCTTTGATTTGATGTTTTATGAGGGTTTCTTTTCTAATCTTTCAAGAGTCCTCAAAGCTCTTGGTCCTGAAGACAAATTGAAGACCAAACATGCAACCACTTGTCTTTAAAGGTCTAATGACCAGTTAGCTCACACATGAGGCCTTGACTTTAAAAGGTTTCTTGTCAAACAACTCGCGAATGTGAATGAGTCCAGAACCTCTCAGTTTGATGCCAATTGCAATTGAAGAAACTAATGTGTGACATCATGTGACGTAGGGTAGTTTGTAAATCAAACTTGAAATCCTGTCAGAAATACAGCAACCACATCTTTCTTAGTTCAGTCCAGTCCAACAAGTCCAGTTTGATCATCACTGACATGACGGCAGATTCAGCCATTTTGGTTCCCTCGATGAGGTCGCGCTCCTCTGTACAAGTCACCCAATCAAACCCGTCCCGTATTTAAAGATAATAAAACGGTTGTGATTGGCCGGGACGTCTAGTCTGAACGGGGGCCCAAGATGCATCAGCCAGAGCAAATAAAACACGAGCTCGCAGATCCGTCTGGTTCCCAGGCTAATCAGAAGTTCGTCCATAAAGTTGTCCAAGTTGTTAGTCATCAGAACAGATGGTGGCAGCGGCACCGAGAACATTTCTGAAAAAAGGATGGAGGAACTTGACCAAGCTTTAGTAAGTGTTACATACTGATACGTGTCATGTGGCTGACGGGGTGCAAATTAGCATCGGAAAATAGCAGCAATAGTCCGTAATTGCTCATTTTGTGTTGATGTAACAACGTAATAATTAAACATTATCCACATTGTTTGACACCCACAATGCCCATTAAACCTCCAGCATACTCTACGTTGATTGATAGCTACACCTGAGGCCACTCCGTCTGTTTCTCTAGCATGTGAAGTTTGTAGTAACGGCGGCTGAAAAGCACAGGGCGGCAGATTAAATAAATGTGTAGTTTATTTTAAAAAGGCGACGATCTTTGATGCTTTTTGAGGATCCAAGAGTGATTTCAGCGTCTAAAGTTTGCAGAAACCCGCAGCGTTCTCCCGGAAAATGATTTCATCCATCATAATTGTCAGGAGGATAAATGAGGAACTCTTCTGTTACTGTCCGCTGTGGATGTATTACCTAAAGGCTCGATAGCTTTTTAAGGGGTTTAAGTGAGCGACAACAGAAGAAGAGGCCTGAATGTAAGCCCACGCGGATAGAATTCAAGTTATTATTAGTCGCGTCTCCACTTTAGAGGTCTGGAACGACCTGGTTTTGCCTCTGAAACATCTAACCAACGGCGCGTCGTTCTAATTCTTAACCCGGCGATTAGATAAATCACTGACATTTCATTGGAATCTCACGCACGTGAAATGATTTGGACTCGCTGGTTCGCTCTGTACTGATTCGGAGGCGGTGGAGGTGGAGGGGGTGGGGGGGAATTAATTGCCGCCGCTTTCATCTTCGTTTTTTTTCAGAACAATGCTCATTTATTTATGCCGAATATTATGCCTGGCATGTCAATTAATTATCAGCAAATTTGTTGGTAAGATTCAGCTTGTGCGTGAGAGCAATTGTATGTATGTATGTATGTATGTGTGTGTTTGTATATATGTGTGTGTGTGTGTGTAATTGAGTGACGTCGCCTCCGTGGGGAGCCGGGGATTGGACTGCCAGTTCTAGATGCAGTTTTCACGTCCTAATTGAAGTTGGTCTTTTGAAGTAATTAAGATAAGAGTGTGGAGACAAAATAATTGGTATTATGCGACAGTAATTAAGCCATGCTGAGTTTTTTTTTTTTTTTTCTGCTTTAATTCAACAGCGTCGGCTTTTCTTCACAAACAATGCGCCCCCCCGCCCTCCCCTTCGTCTGCAGCTGTTGTGTTGACTCGGCACTTTGCTTTTCATCTCCCACCGCTTGTGTTTTTTTGACTGTGGCCCTCAGATCACCTTACTGACCACTCTGCGGCCAGTTTATTAGGCACACTCATAGCTCGAATTAACACAGTCTGATATGATAAATCTTCCAGAGTGTGTTATGTTTCTAATATTTCGTCCATCGGGTTTGTATCGTCTGGAAAACCTTAAGAAAAAAATCGGATTCTACGCGACTTGGCAACCTCCCGGTGACCAGGTTAGAAAAGCAAAGCTGCTGTAATTGTATTTAATAAAACAAATTACACCACTGTGAAGTCTGAGCCGCCTGTGGAGTCTATACTGAGTGTGTGTGTGTGTGTGTGTGTGTGACTGTAGTGTACGTCGAATTCTCGATGGGGAGCAAACATCTCCGCCGCAAACTGAACAGCTCACAAAACGCCACTTTAAGCAAATGGTAACCCCTCTTAACCCACCAACAATATGTAATTTCACATTGTTCGCTAGAAACTGGACACCCTCCCTTCACACACACACACCCACACACACACTTAGTGTTTTAGCCTCCCTGATACCGAGCGTGTCCGCTGAAAAGCTACTTTAACACATCAGCCAATTTCTGAAGAGACTAATCTCACAAGGTGTGTGTTTCTCGCTTATTCGCGTGCTTATAATTCAGACGACGTCACCCACACACACACACACACACACACACACACAATACACAAACAATACACACACACACGCACAAGTGTCTACATGTACACACACTTTCATTTGGGGGGCTGCAGGATTATGAAGAATTCAGAGGCAGTCATGAACAAATGGAACGTCTTTAAATGGTGGACAAGTGTGTGTGTGTGTGTGTGTGTGTGTGTGTGTGTGTGTGCAGTTGATCTTAGTGTTGGCACAACGTCAGCCAGCCGGCTTAATCCTGTACTACCCCCCTCACCCCCGCCCCTCTCCTCTCTTTCCTCCCTGAGCTTGGCCACAACTAAAACAGGTAATACACACTGTCTCCTGCTGAACACACTCTGCAACCAAAACCAGACTGTGTATATATGTGTGTGTGTGTGTGTGTGTGTGTGTGTGTGTGTGTGTGTGTGTGTTTCACGGGTGCTCACAGCTATTTTGGAGGGGGGATGCTATGGCTAAATAAGAGGGAACATCTTACAACAATGCAGGTGCCACCAACAGTCTTGGGCGCTGTCCAATTTGGTGGCAGGGTGCTTGTCTTCTGTGTGTGTGTGTGTGTGTGTGTCTGTTTCTTACTATGTGTGACATGACCTAGCTGTGGTTGAAAGCAGGAGTTGTCAGTGGAGTTAATAAAGGCCTCTGGAGCGGTGTCTTCCTCTGGTGGTTTGACCCCTCCCTCCCCTCCCCTCCCCTCTGCTCTGCTTCCTTATTTTGTGTGTGTTTTCATGTCTTTGAGTGTGTGTGTGTGTGTGTGTGTGTGTGTGTGTGTGTGTGTGTGTGCGAGGAATGCATCAACACCTGATCACCGGTTTGGAGCCACAAAGAGTTTCTCTTTCTCAGTTTTTCATTTTTTTCTCCCTCTCACCTGCACTCCAGCTCACATTTCTGTTACACTTTGTTAGCATCTGCAGGGAAACGCTTGAATATGTTACATTAAACCAGCTATAGTGACCTTATAATTTCAATTTTATTATATTTATATAGCGCCAAATCATAACAGAAGTTATCTCTTTCCATACAGAGCAGATCTAGACTGCACTCTTCACAATATCTTCTTTACAGAGAACAATTCCCACCATGACACAAGAAAAAACATCGTTTTAACATGTTTTTAACTCATCATATGTTTGTTTTTTCATATTATAGGTAAGTAGATGATGATAAACATTAAAATATGATTAAATTCAATACACTGAATACATAATATGACATACTTCCACAGTTTTATGAGCAAGTTTGTGCATAAACTCTTTAACAAGCTTGTTATCATGTTGCACGTCTAAGATTTTAGGAACGTCTGCAGCGAAAGTGTGAAACTGTACATGTGTAACAATCAGGCATCAACCTTGGAGTCATAAAAACATAACAAGCCATGACACAACGCAACTCTTTAAACTTAACCGGTCACAGAAGACGGCTGCCCACCGTGAGCCGAGTTCTGCTTGAGGTTTTCCTGCTTGCTCATGGTGGGAATTGTTGAGTCTCCAGACCTGCTCTATATGGAAAGTGTCACGAGTTAACTTCTGATTGATGATTTGGTGCTAAATAAATAATACTGAACCCCTAAAATAACCTTATACTGTGTCTGATCTGGCTGATGGGCGCTGTGTTTCTATTTATTCCCGTTGCTCGTGTTTAGAGCACTGCATGGGGGTAAATGGTTGATACATGAAGTTCAGTTGAGTTATCTATACCGTACCTCCTCACTACAAAAAACAAGGAGATGGGCTGTGGTTCAGGAGGTGGTTTGGTCCAGTCTGTCTGCATGTCCAAGTGTCCTTGGGCAAGAAACCCTAAACTGCTCCCGAAGGCTGCACCTCGAGTGGTCAGAAGTTTAGAAAGATGCTATATAAGTACAGACTGCTTACCTAAAAGGTGGCAGCTGGTATATCAAGGCAAACCACCATCACTATGACAACTTACTTATGGCTTCAAGCATGTTCTACTTTGTTTTTAGATGTATTTAACAAATATGCAGCCATGAAGAGAGGGAAACAGTTCATCTAGTTATGCCTGGACATATTCATCAACCTGCTATTAAATAACCTAAATAAACTAAATACTACTTTACTAAATCTCACACATCACGGCAGATGGATGTCCACCATGAGCTGGGTTCTGCTCGAGGTTTCTGCCTCGTAAATGGAGCTTTTTCCTCGCTAATGTCGCCAAGTGCTTGCTCATGGTGGGTATTGTTGAGTCTCTGTACATAATATTGTAAAGAGTAAGGTCTGGACCTGCTCTATATGCAAACTGTCATGAGATAAACTATAAATGACACCATATTGGTTGAAAATAAGAAAAACAAATGCAGATTTTAAAGATATCTTAGCACCACACGTCAACTTCCTGCATGCTTCCTTCGTGTTTATCTTGATCTACCTGTGCACGCAGGAGTTGTTTATAACTTCTAGGAAGGACATGTAGGTCTTCTATCTATGTATTTACGTTGTTGACAGTGATATTAACCTCATCAGACAAACACGACGTTCTCACGACTCACTGGGTTTGGCTGTTGGTTAATTGTGAATAGAGACATCAAAGCTGCCATAACGACAGTAGTGCTTTTGAGATTTTATGTGATGGTTTTATAGGTTTCTTTTCTGCTGAGCGGGGTTTGCCTGCACACACACACACGTAAACACGAACGCAGACATTACGCACACAAACACGCCATAAAAGTGTCAGTTTACCTGAACCTGCTCACCCTATCAGTTCAGTGTATCCTTCTCTCCCTGCAGGCTCTGGTTTGGTCGACCGAATTACCACACACAAACACCTGTGGGTGCCGTTAATGAGCGTGGATTACCTCCCTTTAAAAACCTCAAGCAGCTGCCTGCCTCCCAAACTCATTTCTCACCGTGACTCATCCGGACAGGTAGCGACGGAGCAAAAAATGCAGCTCCGCCCACCTCCAGGATGGCGCATGGCAAACAAATCAGAGTATTGAGTAATTGTAATAAGACTCACAGAACCCTGGAGTGATCACTGCATGCCGATTACTGTTACACAAGCTAGTAAATCTTTTTTTTTTATTGCAGTACAGGAGTTTAAAAGCTTCATTAGTGAATCTCATAACTTTGATTTAGATTTAATGAAACACTTAAATGTAAACATTTCAATACTCGATAGACTTTAAAGGTTTATTTAACTTTTAATCTCATAAAAATGATTTCTTGATTAATTTCTAACTCAACTATTCTGGTTAGTTGGCAGGTTTCATTAAAATACGTCACCTTAAATCAGTTTGTGTGGGGGGGTCAATTAAACTATGGGTAACCATAACAACAGCACCTCATACTACGTCACCGTTAAAGCTAACCTGAGTGGAGGGAAACACACACCTGGAGTGTAAAACGTGAGAAAACACCCGTTTATGGACTTCTTATTTACTGCACCTTGACTAACGGCGTATCATGTATCATCTTGTTTACACCCGCCGCAAATAAGGGGACGGGCCTTTGGAAACCAGCTTAGGCTACAGGAATGTGGCACTGGTCCATATTACAGTATGCACTAGACTAGATACTTTATGGATTCATTAAAGGGCTTATAGACATGCAAATGTGGAGAGATGGGCCATGTAGCGGCATCCTGGGAGCAGTTAGGGGTTTGGTACCTTGCACAGCTGACACCTCTCCACCCTCCATACTTTTGGTCCATGCTGGACTTGAACCGGCCACCCTCTGGTTTCCAAGCCAAATCCCTACATAATGGGGCTCCTGCTGCCCTACTTCAATATTTAGTTGATGTACAAGCCAACAGCTTGTGCGTTGAGTTACATAGGTGCAAGAATACACGAGAGGTTACAGCTTCTTTGTCTGTTCTGGCAGGTGTGCAGTCGATGGACGGACAGAAAACTGTGACATCTCTTGGGTACGCATTGAGGTGAACAATCAAACTTTGTCGCTTTAAGCACAACCACTCATTGTTTGGTAAGTTGGCATTGTATCAAAAGTGCACGAGTCGTCCAAATATAGGAAGCCATAAACTTTGCATCAGTTTGTGGAGACCTCTGTCTCATTATCTTATCACGTGCATTAAGCACCTGAATTTGCGTGCACGCTCTCATCAAACATTCACCTTTTGTTCTGATCTTAACGCTCACTTTAATTGACACTTTTCCAGCCCCCCCTCTCCTGCGTCACATGCAGACTTTGTGCGTTATATCTGCGGTCTCCACACTGTTTACGCTGACTGCTGACTGTTGGAGTGTGTTGACATGTGAAGTGTAAGCGAGATCCACTCTCCTTTTGTTGCTGTGATGTCAACGGTAAAAATCAGGCAGACAGCCAAGCGACAATCCTGCTCCCTGCACCTCCTGAGTTCATCTGAAATTAGCGATGAGAGAGCTGTTCAGAGGACAGTCAGAGGGCACACGGCACAGTACGTTCACACAGCGGAGGCGTGCATGCGAGTGTGAAGGAAGTGACAATGTCAAAATATCGACACCTTTTTTTTTTTTTTTTGTTCCTCTGGGTCCCCGGCGTGTGGAGAATGAAGAAATAACAGCACTAGTTAATTCCCCCCTCTGAAAGGTGCGACATGTTGAAATGTAATGACTTGGCTTGCTGAACTGAAACCGAACACTGCTTTAAACCACAGAGGTGTCGTGGATGGGAGCCGAGAGAGAAAAGGGGCACGGAGGCAAAGGTTTCTTATCCAAATTAATACAGAGCCTCGCCTTTCATCAAAGCCTTTATTGAGTAATATAGACTGTTCCAACTCACAATAGCTCTTTCAACACTCTCTTGGCAAAAGACTGCCACAGATTCATGTCCCTTTTTTTTTTTTATACACTCCAAACAATTTCCTTATTTCGCACTTCTATCTCGTGGCTGCCGTTTTTATGCTATTCATCTATTCCCCTCGCATCTCGCCTTTCCGGCTCCATCTTTTCACGGCCCCTTCATTGACAGTCTCCCACTCCACCAACCTCCCCTCGGTCACCGGGGAGCTCATTCTTAGTTGCACAAAAAACGTCCGTCACGGATTGCCTTCCTCCCCCGTCCCGCCTGTGAATTAGCTGTGTGATTACACTGAGCTTGGTATGGGTAAAGCCCATGGTTGGATTAGGGGCTGCACAGGCTAAGGCCTCTGATTGGAGAAGCCCAGCAGAGTACAGACGGACCGGCCCGACAGACGTGAGGGGTAAGCGGGCAAACTAGCCGCAGAAGAGAGAGAGACGAGGCGAGATCTGCGTGGCATGCAGTTGTCGCTTTGGCACATCACACTGATACTGGCTGCCGGGAAAGGCCAGCCAGATAGAGTGTGTGCCAGGAAGCTACAGAGAGGACAGTGTTTGGGCTTTGGGTTGTTATTTTTGGTTTTGGATGAATGAGGCTGGGGGGTGGGAGGGGGCTGACATTAAGTTAAGTGGAACTAGATCCTTCTGAGTGGTGAAGTTTGTCCGACAAATTGTCATTGTTTACGTCCTGTCATGTCCAAATGTCAATGAATGATAAGTAGTTCTGTAAAATAAACAGTGTGGTCATGCAGTTTTGTGATGAAGTGCAGCCCAGACGCATTAAGAGCATGCTTTAAAAAGGTGGCATGCATTTTTCCATATATACACACACCACATTTCTTTGAAGAGGATGTTGCTGTTTGTCCTCCTCTCCTGGGCAGATGTTTGTTTTTAGGCTCATGCAGACTTGCTTTGAACGTGTTTCTCATGATGCACGATGGCCACATAACATATGGCCGTGTTCCTTCAGAGCGTCGGTTATGAATGTCCTAACAGATCTGCGTCTGCAAGATGCAAACACACATCGTGACAACACACATTCTGAGCAGATAACAATCGCGGTACTTTGTCTGTGACGTCAATATTAACAATATAGTAACTTCCTTGAGTTGCTGTGTTTAGCGCAGAGAAGATGGTGTCAGCTACAGCATTTTTAGGCCTAACCTCTCCCATGACTACATGACTACATGTAAGAGCTGCTTGTTTATGCATATGCATAGTTATAATTGAGTATATACACTCGATAGGCCCGGTCCCAGCAGAGTGTGACATCTAGGCTAGTTGGTTGACTGCTATCATGCTACACAGCAAGGATGACACATGCACAGGGGTACCCTTGAAATGTACATGCCTACACAAATGTGTGTGTTATAATCATTCTAGAGTTAAAATGTGAAACTTGTTTGTCCCCACAGTCATTTCAATAAAAGTCCAGACAAAGAAAAAAAACAACAGTTTGAGCTCGCTGTCTCTCAAAAAATATCACTGCTTCAGCACTCTGGTGTCTCCTGTTTCATTTCCCTGTTGTGGAGGCAGTTTATCCTCCAACTTTGCCCCCGTGAGAAAATCCAACTGATTTATGTCGACTCCACTGTGTTACGTTGGATTTTGCCATTTTAAACGCTACTGCGACCACACCGTCCGACCAGTTAGACCTCCTGGTACCAGAAGTTCAGAAATACGCAGCTGTTCTGTACTTGAGCAAAGTAAAAGGTATTTTTGAAAGAAAATTACACATCACACGCGTCTGTTAACGGTAATTACGGCATATTAACTTGTCAGAATTAGCGCGGCGATGAATTACTGGTTTTAAAACATTAACGTGCACCTTCGCTTGAACCTGACATGCAATAACATCTTCTCTCTTTTCAGTTAGAGAAACAACCTCAACTCCCCTCCGCACAAAGACGCATAATAGAAGATGACGTCTATCCTTTCCTCTTTCTACTAATGCTCTAATAACTTCTTAGCGTATACGCGCATGTCAACGTCTTACGTGTCAAACGGCTGAACTATCCTGAAAGCACTACTGTGCTCTGAGATTTATAGCTGTTGGAAGGTACAAAGTGGCTCTACACGCCTTGCCAGTCCTTTGGTGTTACCTCACTCTATTGTCAGACAACAGAGCCTTGTCTTCGGTCTAAGTCTGTGAGAAAGCGACTCACTCCCGCGGCTCTGCTTTCATTATACGTACAGTCGTTTTTATTTTAATGCGTCTGAGCCATAAATTAAGAAGACAAATGAAGTTGTGTGCCTCGTCTGGTTTGTGTGTGTGTGTTTGAGCCAATCCAAACAGAGGGGTGCTGACATCAAATGTGTTTCTTGCCTCGGCTTCGTAGCTCCGCAGTCATCGGCAAACCCAAGCGCTTTGCTTTGGAAGAGTGAGAGTAAAAAAAAAACCTGTGCTGACCCGTGTGACCTTCGCTGACGGCGTGGCCTGCAGAAAGGAGAAGAAAGAGAGGGATGGGAGGATAAAGGGAAGATGGAGATAGGAGGAGAAATTGAGAGAGGAAGTAGCTGAAAAGCAATAGCCGGAGAATCATCCCTTTAACATCAAGGGCAACAGCGATTATTAAGCTCTCCCCCCTCGATGCTTTGGCAGCATAGTTAAGTCTGTGTAGAAGTACAATAAAGATAGGCGAATTATGACTGAGATGTATTTCCGCCTGCTGAGAATGGGTATCGGTGAGGAGTCCATTTGAAAGCAGCTGCGTTCATTACCTCACGCAATTTGATTTTTGTGAAATCTAAGCAGAATTTTTAATGGTGTGCCGCCACTGCTCAATAATTCCATTGATAAGAGCCAGGGAGAATGGGAGTGCAATGGCCTGTGTAAATCTGTGACTGAAGACATTGCGGTTATCGCTCTTCCCTACCCCGCCGTCCTCCCCCCTCCATCCTTCCCTCCCTCCCTCCCCTCTGTACTCATCCTTTACATCCTCCCTTCCTCTCTCTCCGATCTCTTCCTCCCTTTTGTGTCTCGTAGCAACACACCGGGCCCGTTGCGTATCGTCGTCCTGTTTCCTTCCCCCCGTATACGCGTCGCGATCGATTGTCTGCGCCTTTTAGACGAGCGCATTTAAATACATTTTTATCTCGTCCCGAGCGTTTCCGCTCCTTGTTGTCCTTTTTAATAAAAAAAACGAGATAAAACCGAGCTTCATTAAAAAGGTCACTGTTTGTTTATGCATTGTTGTTGTTGTTGTAGGTTCATAGAGAGACCTTGGAGGTATATCAGCGCCCAATCAGGCGGGGGACCTTTCATTACACTCCTATACTAATAATGTTAAAACACACACACACACACACACATAGAAGAGATAAGGGGTTCCCTTTAAAAGCGGATGCATTATTTAACACAGCCGGCTAATGGCCCAGATTGTCCTGTAACAATTGAATAACATCGGCAGATAACGGCGAGCCTTTGCTCCGCGCCTTTTAAAGAATGGCCCTGTGAAACAGTAGATAGTGGCCTCGCACCGACGAAGAAGAAGAGGAGGAGGAGGTGGTGGTGGTGGTGGTGGAGGAGGAGGGGTGGCGCCCCCCCCCCCCCAAGCCAGGCCACAAAACATTGCTCCATCAGAAAATAAGATCACCGCCACAGGTCCAGACCGGAGAAGAGGGGGAGTAAAAGGAGGGGGTAGAGGAGGAAATCAATAACATGTTGGTCAGTATTAATCTGGCATCAATATAGGCTGTATCTTTTACTTTTCATGGTAATGGCTCCAGTGATCTCCTAAAGTGCCTCTCAAGTGCTTAGAGGGCTACTGATAGCATCTTATCAGGGCCAGAGGAGAGCACTGGCCTGGGAGGGAAGGTAAGCGAGGTGAAGGGGGTGGCGGTGGGTAGGACCAACAGGGTCCTGGGCCAGTTTAAAGAGTGTGTATGTGTGTGTGTGTGTGTGTGTGTGTGTGTGTGTGTCTTAACCCACAAGAGAAGGCTTTTACTTAACCCATGACAGATGAGAGAGCCGCAGCCTCCCCGACGTGACCGATGGCGCTTCGGCGATCACTAGAAGGAGTCTGGACGTCGAGGAACATTTGGCAGGAGGTCGGGTTACTTATTGTTCCTCAGGGAGGGGAGTATTTTCATTTCATGCATTTGCAAGGTGCCAAGCTCGTCTTTAAAGGTCCAGTGTGTGTGTGTGTGTGTGTGTGTTGGATTTAGTGGCACCTAGAGGTGATGTTGCAGATTGCAACCTCTCCTTTCAAAGCATCTAAGAGAAACTCTGGCCTGCGAAATTCACATAAAAAGCAAAACTTCATATCTCGATCAGTTGTAGTTTGTCTGCTCTGAGCTACTGTAGAAAAATGGCGGTTCAAAATGGCAGACTCCATGGAAGAGGACCCCCCTTACTGTAGATATAAAGGGCTCATTTTAAGACAACAAAAGCACATCTATTCATATATTCAGGTGATTATACACTAATGAAAACATACTAATAAATATTATATTCAATTCCTGCAAAGAAATACTCCATATCTTACACACTGGACCTTTAAGTCCCCTCTGTGTTTGATATAGTATGGAAGCATCCAGCTAGCATCCCAGTGGCTTTCTGGCATGTTTATGTTGATTTTTTTTCCTCCCATATGCAAATCATGTGCTCCTGATACAAAGGCTGTCAGTATGTGATAACTGTACATGAATCTTGAACGGATTGTGAGGCCGGACATGGTTTGTTAGCTTTTTTTTCTTTTTTTACACATGTGGCCTCGTGTTTAGCTTCACGGTGGTATGTGAAAAACTATAAGGAGATTAATACTCCATCAACAAGTCCTTCCTTTTATTAGTCGACATGCATGTCCCTGATTGGCTCTTTAACAAATGGTATTTATCATACATAAGCTCACGGCTTTACGTAAGCTGACAAGCTTATAGCCACAATTCTGCACATCTATAACAGTTCTGCAGCTGTCTGTGAGTTTATGAGCATCAGATTGTTATAAAAATTAACAAATGTTGGCGTCAGCAGCCTCCAAACGTCGTTTAATTTCATAGTTTCAAACCAGAAAGAAAAATTAATACTTTGTCGAGGCTATTATCACAAGACCACGCTAACTTTTCTGAAACTTTCGATGCTAACGTTAGCCAAAGAAGCTATTAGCTTAGCATATGCTAAGAAATTAAAGCTAGCCGTGGGAATATCTGATGGCAATATGCACGTAGTCACACATTTCTCACACTGAATTCATATATCAGAATAAAACTGCAAACAGTACACAGTGTACTGTACACTACGTACTGAGGTGCCAGTTCACCTTCCTGGGCACTGTGGAGGTGCCTTTGAGCAAGGCAACGGACCCCCAACAGCTCTCAGGGTGCCACTACGTGACTGCATTGCATGTCTATAAGCCGTTTGTGGGTGTGGTTGTATTTTGGGCCTGTTTATGTACAAATCTCTCCATTAAGTGATCTTCTTCTTGTCTTAGAAGACATATTTGTTGTTTTCTACTTTTATAGTGTATTCTTTTGTTGTTTTATCAGAGTTACTGACCCAACAGACTCCTGGGAAATGTAGGAAAGGTAATCTTTGTAAATACTTGTGGTCACGGTGACTGCTCTTCAGCAAACGTTGCATTCGTTCACTTTAAGTGACATAAAATTGGACGTAGCTTTCAGAGCCGGTGTTCCTATAATTGACTTTATTACTCATGAAAACTGATCTTCTTGTAGCAGAATAAAACCTTTGGATGAACCTGATCGGGCTACAGGACTGACAGTTACTTATTAAAATCAAACAGCAGCGATTAGAGATGCTTCAAGTTCCCATTTCTCCAACTTTTGGGCTCCTTATCTTCATTTTTTGTTTTGTTTTTTTATGATTTCATTAGCATGCACAGCTCACAAAATGATCTGCCAGAGATGATTTTTCTGATGCCATCAAGATATTTGGCAAGATGACTAATGGCTATTCCCATATAGGAAGGCGTGACAGAAAATTTAAAGTGTTCTTTACAGTTCTGCATCTGGGGATTAACTCTTCTTGGCCCGGCGATGGAGCTACACCGGCTACGTTACATGATTTTTTTTTTTCCACCCTCCTCCACCGTAAAGCTATCATCATCCACCTGCAAAATGGCATCCCCAGTAAGACCAGTGCTCTCCATACTGGCTGATAGATCGGAAGGGGGGGGGGTACTCATGCTTGGTGGATGTGGTCCACCCTGCAGGGTATGTGAGGGATTCCTTGAGGGAGCGAGGCGGGGCAGATATAAACTGTGTGTGTGTGACTGTGTGTGTGTGTGTGTGTGTGTGTGTGCCAGGCATTGGCAGCATGCCCTACTCACTGATCCTGTTGGATGCCTTCCATTGGCCCTCTTCCCCCTTAACTCCCCCATTCCTCCCTCTCTCTCTGTATTCCTCTTCTTCTCTGCTTTTTTATTTCAACAGTGCTTCTGGTTAACGTTCTGTAATACTAAACTCTGCATGTAATATGATGAATAAAAGAATTTGAGAGACAAACATGGCTCACCACTGTAGATACTATGTTTCAGCTGTTGTGCAACGCCGCTTCAAAGACAGGAAGCATTGGTGTGAAGCAGGTCGATGATGGGGTCCCGTCCAATCGTCTATTTTTTGAGTGAAATGACCCGGAAGTATTTATGTAACCGCCGTGATAAGAGCTCTAACTGTTTAAGGAAAGGAGCTTCAGTGCTTCCTTTCTTATCTCCTTCAGCAGAGGATACACCGGAACATCCTTTACAAAAGGAAAGGAGAGCGTGTGAATGTGGACGGACGTGATGACGTGATATAAAGACACTGAAGGTGTTCAAGTTGGCTGTAAAACTTTCTCAAGTTGTCGTAAAATGTTAATAACTAGCTTCTAATTAATATAAAACATGAATATGACATCATTAGGTGTGACGGTTAAACTTTCTCCAACTGTGACGGACGCCCAGCGTTCCTGCAGATCATCATGGAAGTTCCTGTTGCTTATTAATCATTCGTCTTGTGTCATAACTTGCTAATACGTTTATATATGAGTGGACAGGAGACACTTTGTTGCACATTAGTGACAGGTGGTCAATATTACTTTATTATTTTAATGCTGACGTTGATAATGAAGTCATATTTTTACCGTGTTGTCCATGTTTATATTTAAATGTGTAAAAAAATACCATAAGAGCGCACAGGAAGAAGTATCTGTGCGTTTTGTAGTCCATCTTCTGAACTTTGTAGTTTTACATCAACATCCCCCTCCATATAATGACCAAACGGCAACCTCCGTTGCTGAGTAATAAAGCCAACACAAAATGCTAAAAACTGCAGTTCCTCAAACGTCCACTTGAGGCTGGCTCCAGAAGTGAGTCAGTCTCCATAAGTCCCCATGTTCAAATGTCCAACTTCACAGCAGAAATAAACATGTTTACAGCCTGGTACAAAAAACAGTTTTGGTCTCTATAGCTAATTTCCCCGTTCATGACAACTGTACTGAGGGTGAATTTATATACAACTCACCTGTTCAAATTATATTAAGGCTTAAAGTTATGCAGGATTAAGAGCGTGGACGCTTTGATTGACAGGTAGGTGCTGTTACAGATGGCTTGTTTGAGCAACCAGGGCGTCATTCGGCCCGCCTCAGGTCAGCCGATCATCTGCGTCTGTGATGTAACCTAGCGTGAGTCCTTATGAACTCTTCTTCACGTCTTGGGTGAAGGAGAAGTGTTTAGGAAAGGACTTAGGAGGTAATTTTTTTGACTATTTGACTATTCATAGAGTCTCCTCTCCTGTCCTGTCCTGTGTTTTCCAATAAAAATACTCAGCGTTTGGACGTCAGCTTAGGGATTCACTCCTTCTGGCTTCCTTTTTGTCTCGAACCGGCTTATCCGGCGAACTGAGAGACATCTGAAATGCCCCTGAAACGCAAGTATATCTAATGAAAATGTTTTAAATCTCTATGGCCACATAAACTATTTGGGATTATCCAATATCTTTACAAATAGAGCTGATTATCCCATTAAGCTGAACTCTTACAATAAATAGTTTTTTTTTTTTTTTTTTTAATACCGATGTAGATTTGTGGGGGCCGGAGCGAAGGGATGGAGGGGGGATAAGTGTTTCTGGTGATGTTCTTTTTTTTTATTTGATGCCTCCTCCTCCTCCTCTTCTTCTTCTTCTTCCTGCAGACACATACACACTCACGCCAGTTTTTTTTTTTTTTTGCGCCCCGTGGTCTTTTCTGTACACTGAATATTCTACACTAATACCATTCTCCAAATGTCAGAACAGGGAGAGCATAGAAAAAAAAAACCTTTGGCTTTATGATTTTATTTTTCACCAAGTCCAGGAGAGGGTTTCTTTTATTCCTGTTCCCTCTCTTTCCTTCCATCTCTCTTCTGTCTGCCGCGCTCAGTCTCTCTATTCCCGCTTCATTCTATTCCATTTATTCATATTCAACAGTCAATCATTTTATGAAAAAAAAGAGAGAGAGAGAGAGCGATGGAGGAAGGCACACAGAGAGAGAGAGAGAGAGAGAAATCCGGAGATTGCAGATGGAAGTGGTATTTTTTTTTTTCATGTTCTTATCCTTCCGCATTTGAACCGGCGATGTGGAAAAGCGCTAGGAGCACCGCTTTACATAGCAGCCTCCCTCTCATCAAAAGCCGCCAATCGGGCCTAAATCAGCATGCAAAATGCCACTCAACCCTGTAGCCTTTATTAAAGTTTGCAGGGACTCAATTTGAGATAGCGATCGTTCCTATTAAAAAGCCAAATGTAAGATAGTTTTTTTATATAAATCTCAGGGTGGAATGGAATTGTTAATCAGCATAGGCTGATGTGATTTCTCTGTCACAAATCCTGCCCAGGGCTCAGCGGCACACCAGCTTTACCGTAACTTCGGGCTTAGCAGTCGCCACGGAAACCACGGAGGGAGCGAGGGGAGGGTATAGGGAGAAGAAGAAGGGGGTGAGTGGATTCGGGTGTGAGCGTGTATGTTGTGATGTGTGTATGCGGGGGGGAGGAGGAGGAGGAGGAGGGTGATGGGTTGGGTGATGGGGGTCGGCTTAGCCCCTCCATCCCCACCAGCCAGCCAGCCAGTCAGCCAGTCAGCCAGCCGCCATCAGCAGCAGCCCTTCCTTGATGAGAAGCGAGCTGATAACGGAGCTTGATTGGATTTGAGGCAAAGTGCTGGAGTGTGTTTTATTTTGCAAGGCTGGGGAAAAAAAAATGCAATCTCTGACCTGTGGCTTGAGAAAATATAAAAGAACGCCGTCACCTTAGTTGCATAAATTCTTTTGAAGAAAATTTGCTGTTCAACATTATTTTCCAAGCTCTCTTTATTTCATTTTTTTTTGTTTTCCAGGCTTACTCGAGTTGTTTTCTTGTGTTTCTCTGTAAGAGAGCCATCGCTTGTAGAAGAGTGTGAAATTGGGTGGCCCCCTAGTGTGACCCAAGTGCCGGGGTTTTAAAAAGGATGAGAGTTGGTTGTCGCCCCTCCCTTCGCTGATGCCACTGCCCCTCACCCAACCACCACCACCACCACCGCTACCACCGCCTAGCTCTTGGCCTACGTCCTGCCTGGCACGACCTCCCGTTTGTGGGCTGAGCTGTGGACTCCCTCAGACCCCGTTGGTTCTCTGGATCGGTATCGGCCACGCTTAGAGAACAGCACCAGCTTAACCTCCCAAAACACACACATACACACACACATAGACACTCATAAAGCACGCAGACACACACATATGTGGGAGTGGATTAAAGAATATGCACAATAAGGAGTGAATGAGTGCAGTCGTTGCCTTCGCACACTGCTACAGTGTCGCTTCCTCTTATCCAATTTGAGGCATAGCCAGAAAGAGGTCATCCTGTTGTAGATACGATGTTGCTACAAATGAAGCTCCAGCTCGCCGACGATTGGTTCGCATTTTGCAGCAATGGCTGGCCAAGGGAAACATGATCCCATGATGCATTGTTGGGTTGGCCTGGCCAATGCCCTTCCTCAGCTGCGTACGCGAAAAAAAAGGAAACTCTCGCTCCGTCGTGAGAAATGAAATGCACCGAGGTGGCAGATCCCATGAAAACACAACCGAAATATGCATCGGAGAGTCTTTAAACGATCTCTGTCTGTTTATATACGTGTGCCAGCGCATGTACTGCATTTGCAATCATAATTTGACGAACCTTCCCCATTAGCAGAGCTGCTGTCTAGCCAATCTTCCCTGCCTCTCGGTAATTGAATGTGATTTTAATGGTAAGAAGCCTGCGTGTGCGCTGTAATCCAACACTTAGAGAGAGGGGATGATAATGCCAGTGGCTGTCAAGCGACGAAGGGTTAGTTTGACTTAGTTATGAAGATCAGGACAACACGTATAGGTGGAGCTCTTGACGGCTTCTAAAGAGGCAGAAATGACCCCCGAAATCGGGAGTTATGATCTTCGGATCTTCATCTCGCCGAGGTTGAGCGGTGACCGGAAAAAAACAAAAAAAAGGTACACGCTCTATTACAGCGTGTGTCGTGTTGTTCGGGGAGGTCAACAAAGAGCTTAAGAGTTTAAAGAGTGTTTGTAATGATGCACATTCCCTGCTTTTGTCTCCGTCTGTGTTATTGTAGTCTGTGGTTTGGATTAGCAGCAGCTCTCTAACCTGGCACGGAGTCAGTAGCCATCTCTGTCTGATGATGTCACAAAGCTCTTAGGCTGATGGTTATCTGTTGGAGGTTTGGCTGAGCCCGCCGGGTTTTTTGGCTTAGCCGCGGTGTCTTGTGGTGTTGTTAGCTGTGGGGGCTTGTGGTGCACGGCGCTCGGTGATTGCATTCATCGCGCTGCCATAGGACGCATTATCAAGAGCGGTGATTGGATAGAGGGGGGGAATCTCCACCATCTTTGTGTGAACCCTCAACCATTTGGCAAAGGTCAAGACTGAATTAAAACAATCCCAGGTCTCAGTTAAGGGGTGTTACGTGGCTCTCTGCATTATTTTGGAGGGTTTGTGACAAAAAGTTTAACCCTAAAAAGAGTTTCAGAGTTTCATTCCTTCCCTTAAGTTCTTCCGGCACGAGTTCGTCGGCTCTTTGAGTCCCTAAACTTTACTTCAGTAATTAGTAATCAAGTGTATTCTACAGTAAATGAAAGGCTGAGGCATCTGTGTCTCATATGCAGCACTTATCCTCTGACCTTCTTCCCCTCCGTCTAAATCAGACTTGTGGATAATTGTATGGCTAAAATCGATGATAAAAATCGACACATCTGTGTCTCATACGCGTTTTTTTTCTCTTTCCTTGTTGTCGGGAGTTGTCGCAACTTCACCGTCAACGTCTTCGTGCGCTCTAAGTCGCCGTTTAAAGGCGGAAGAAGAGAGACTCAGCGCAGATAGGGGACGCCATGTGTCTCAAATATGTCGCTTCATTTCCTCACAGCACGGACGCCACAGCAGAGAGCAGATTGTGTGTATTAGTATCAACACAGCAGGGCTATGCATCCCGGATACAGCGCCAGCCAGCCTCCTCACATCAGCACCGGGCTGGGAGGACAATCTTTTGTCTTCGGGGTCTGAGGGAGAACACACATGCACACGGCATCCAGACAAACATACATTGCTTTTGGGAGTGTTGTTGCAGTATATTTCTTCCCCTTCTCTCTCCTCCTGTATGATATGTTTACCAAATACCTGTTTAGAATGCGGCGGCGGCTGCGCTCCCGCGCTCCCCCCTTTCCCCAGTCCCCGAGGATGCTCGGCGGTAAATGGCGGTATTATTTGTCAGCTCTGGCAGTGTCTTGAGGCTGCTTCAGAGAGATACAAGGAGGCAACTGATAAGGAGAGCATCAGAAGGGCAGTTAATTGCCTCCAGTCTCCGGGAGCTGGGGAATATTTAAAATCTATGGGATTAAAGACAGATTAAAAACTGCAGAAGCAGTGGGCCCAATGGCGCTTAAAGATTGCAATCAGCAAGGGTAATGGCGGAGAAGAAGGAGGGGAGAGAGGGAGAGAGAGGGAGGGAGGGGAGGTAGTAGAAGAAGAAAACACAGCGAATGTGGCGGCGGCTTCGAGGGGGGGGTTGAGAAAAAAAAAATGACAGATAGGAAATTCAGATCCGCTCCTAATGCCCAGGGTTCCATCTTGTAAGCACGATTCATCTACGTGTAAATCGTTTTTTTCCCGTCTTTTCGTTTGCTTTTTTTTTTTTTTCCCGCCTCCCCCTCCTCATCATCCGAGGCCTGCTTTGCTTTGCTTTGCTTTGCGTTTGCCACCACCACCACCACCACCGCTTTTTCTTTTTTTGCTCGGCACCGCCTTATCAGTCCATCAGCGAATTAAAAAGCGCTTCTCTCTCTCCCCCCCTGTGAGGATTAAGGAGGTTGATTGAAGACGGCACGAAAACTAGCTAATAAGTCGAAAAATGTCAGAAGGGCGCTCTATCGAAACTGTGTACTTTTCATAATAAAGCTGACGAGAAAGGTGGTGGCGGTGGTGGAGGCGGTGGTGGAGGTGGTGAGGGAAGGGGAAGGAAAGGAAGTGAGTGAGGAAGGGAAGAAGGGGGGAAAGAAAGTGTCATGTCACATGTGGAGGATGGATGGAAAGACGGTGGAGAAGGAGGCACGGCGAGAACAAAGAAAGGGCAAATGGCAGCTACCTCCCACCCTCTCCACCCTCTCCACCCTCTCCACCCCTCTCCAACCCCAATCTGGAGGAATTACGGCCTCGCGGGCGCGATCCGCCATCGCAACTCCCGACTCCTGCGTTATCATTAGCGATATTAATGACATCCGACGCTTATCGGCGGCGGCATCTGAAGGGCGGCATCACAAATTACAGAAGAAAGGAAAAACACGGGCCACCATGTGCTGATACGTCTCTGTTTGGGTTAAAGAGGACAAGATGTGCCGAATCCTGAATTGTTTTTTCCCACCTTATCAGAAGCCCACTCACTTAATCCTGTTAATGACTACATGAGATACTTAAGGTATCATCTCCAAAAATCAGCCATTCGCTTCACATATCAGCAAAAAATCTGTGGCATCTTTTTTTTTCTTCTTCTTCTTCCTCTCTCTCTTTTTATAATCCATTTTTTCCCTCTCTCACACTCCCTCTCCTCTCCTCTCTCCTCTCTCTCTGTCTGTCTGCAGTCTTTCGTTGAAAGATTAGCCTTATAAATTATGCATTTGGTGGGTAGTGGGGGTAATCCGAGGCAGAGATAGAATCGCCACGGTGTTGAAGGGGGCATCGGAGAAGCAGCGCCACCATCATAAATATGAAACAGATGTTGGGTGACATTTAAAAAAAAAAAATAAAAAATCCCCTCCTCTGCTGCGTCTGGTGTTTTATATGGAGAGAAGAACCTGACATCCCTTACTCACCGTTGCTTCCACTTCTTCCCCCTTAGTCTCTCGTTTTTCGCCATAATCCTGTGGAGCCAGCGATGCATAGATTATACTCTCCCCTTTATTCGGCATGTGTCTTATTCGGTGGGTGCTTGAGCCAAGAAAAACCTCTAAATGCCAGTTCCTTCAATAACATCTAAAATGGCATCTAATCTACCCCGTGATTAAGGTCTATTTTGAACGATCCTTTTTAGGAAGAAAGAATTAAATGACGCTTTAAGGAGGCGGAAAATGCACATGCGGGCGTGTGAATGTAAGGGTTATGTAAATGTAAGATGTTTCTGATACCGGGGAGATGTTACGATTGCATCTGAGCAGCCGTTCAGATGAGTGCGGATGAATATGAAGAGGCTACAGCTTCCACAATGCTCTCCTAATGTGTTTGGATGGGCGGCGTTGTGGTTTGTGGCGTACGTACACGGAGTGTGTGCGATTGTTCTGCAGCTGGCAGCGGCCCTGAGGACTCCTCGCCGGTGTCTTTTCATGGCAGAATGAGAAAAGACGCCACAATGAAGATAGTCCTTCTCATCCCGCTTTGTCTCGTCTCCTCTTGCCACTTCTCACAAACGGGGGCCTCGACTCTATTCTGCCGCCTTCCATAAAGGCTCCCGTTGTTTGCCGTGCATTGTCATGCATTGTTTGGTGCTAAAAAATGAAGATAATGCTCGTTTGGAACAATGCTCACGCTTTTGTTTGCATCTTTCTTTCCCGTGCGTTTGCTCTCCTGTCTTGTGTCGGCAGTAAAAAGGCACATTGAGGGCGCGAGTGTCTTATTCAGGGTTATGGGTCAAGTTCTTGTTGGTATCCGATCATTACCTGTAACCTGAGCTTCTGCTGTGAAGCCTGCAGATGAAAAGATTTGAATTATCAGAAGATTGAGAGCAAAAATTAGTCAAACTAGCTCAATAATTACGAAACTACTTCTGTAACTTTTTAAAATATGGGCCAGAAATGTACGGAAATAAATTGTTGCCGAGTAATTGTATTAGGTAGATAGTTGAGTTGAAGCCAAAGGTTGAACTAATGAACGTTTCTGCACACTTACTGCACTGGTTCCACATTTTTCATGTATTATTGTATCTATTAGATCACTGACAAAACATCGTAAACTAATGTGTGATGCACAAAACATCCAACATCCAACTATCCGTACTGAAAGATCGCTAAACTCCTGGACAGATGATACTCTGCTACGTCACGGTATTCATGTAACGTGACATAAACAGCCCACCGACGGACGAAACCTTCAAAAACGTGAGTCTCAGGCCGCAATTTAACTTCTGATTTCTGCAGAAAAATGAATGATAACTGTTGAATCTTTTCACTTTTTATCAGGTTGACGTCTATTTTTTGCACTTAATTACGGCGAATAGTATCGATAAGCAGTAATAATATCGGCGTCATATCCAATATTAATAATAATTGTATGAACAAAGTGAATTCATGTAATCTGCAACCTCTCATGTAACGTATCAGTGACATTCGGTGTGCTCACTTTTCAGTGTCACCTGATATCAGTTTTCTGGTTTCTTTCGTCCTCTGTGACGTTAAACTGAATATCTTGGACAAAACAAGATATTAGAGGACAACACTGAAACTTTCGGACATTTATGGACCAAAAAACTCATCGATCAATCGTCAAAACTACCAGATAGATTAACTGATAATGAAAATAATTGTTGGTTGCATCCCTTCACCTGTCCACTGATGTGTTTTTACCCCACTGGACGAGTAGATAAATCAGTATTTTCTTATAAACTACAGGAGTGTGGACTCTTCTGCACGCTCACAAAAAAGACAAGAGGAGGTCTCCTCAGACAGAAAACTAGAGAAAGGAAACACTTGATAAAAGTAGAAAGCGTATTTGGAGGCAGGTGACGGAGGAAGAAGGGGATGATGGAGAGCACGATAGAGGTGGAGAGAGAGAGAGAGAGAGTGATGGCCTAGAGAAAGTGTGATAGCGGCAGGGGGAGAGTGATGGAAGGAGGTGTGGGTGTCTCTGGAGAGGGGGGTGGAGGTGCGTGGGGAGTTTTTGCTGAGCCCTCCCTCGGCCTGTCAGTCAAAATGGAATGAGGAGGTCTTATCTCTTTCGCACACGTGACCCCTAACCTGACCTCCTCCCTCCTCCTCACTCCCTCACTCACTCACCTTCCTCCCTCTTTTTACCCACACTTCCATCGCTCTTCGCAGTCCCTTTTTGCTTCAGCTCCTTCCATCTCTGCTCCGTCCCCAAAAATATTTTATTCCCCCGGATAAAAAGAGAGGAGGAGGAGGAGGAGGAGGAGGGGGACGGGATATGAAAATCTCTGTAGTGAAAATTTATCTTTTTTTCTTCTTTTGGGCTGTGGTGAATTGACAAAGTGTTCCCTCTCTCCTGCAGAGAAACGATAATCTATAAGAAAATAGAGAAAACATCAATGTGCCGCCATGTGCTGTGCATATCTATCTGTGTGTGTGTGTGTGTGTGTGTGTGTGTGTGTGTGTGTGACGGCAGGTCAGATGAGAGCGTGCGACTCTGTGAAGCTCCTCCGGTGTTTACGGGTACGCAAAACGTCCGTGTGTACAGGTCCCTCACCTGAGGCTGCGAGGTAACTATGGCAACCAACGAGACGGGGGAGTCGAGCGTCGCATACCTTAATGACAGCGCTGTAAATCAACCGGGTCATGCACGGTATCTCACACACACACACACACACACACACACACACACACACGGTACAGGTGCTGTAAATCTACAGGTTGTACTAATGAGGTAGATATACGGGGCTGCATGCCACAGTGTCATGGGAAATTTGTTCTCATTAGTCCAAAAATGTATTTCACGTTTTCACGTCTGATGTTTAAAAATGGAAGCCGACCACGTGATCTGTCAAAACTTTGAACTCTGACCTTCACGAAATTGAATTAAACTAACTCTTAACCCCCAAACTGAAGCTGAAGACTCACACTAGAGCAACAAACTTTGGATTAATTAGATAAAAGCACATATTTGGAGCAATATTACAAAGACTGGGTCACTATGTTATATCATTTATTTTCAAATTTCAACACCGTGTGCTTGAAGTAGCGCAAAATAATGGAAGGAAGTGTTTTTAAAGGATAAAAATGAGTTCACATCATGTTTTAAAGGTCCAGTGTGTAAAATTTAGTTGCATCTAGTGGACTAAACACTGGTGTGTGCTTCCTAGTGTAAAGGTGAAACAACACATTTAGTTTGTCTGTTCTGGGCTACTGTAGAAACACAAAAAGATTCTTATTTTAAGGGTGATCATACATGCATGAAAACAAAGTTATGAATATTATATTCCATGTTTGCCGTATTCTGAAAACCAAACCTTACACACTGCAGAATATGGTGTATTTATGGCTGTTGGTGGAGCGTCCCACCAGTTCCTACCAGATCAGGGGCGTCCCTCTCTACCTTCAAAAACCTCCTGGAGACCTCCAGCTCTTCAGAGAGGACCTCCTCTGCAACACTACCAACAACTGGACATGATACATCTACCCCCCTCTACAACTGTCACAGCACTTATTGCTGTTTTTGATCTTGAAACGTTGGAACAAGAAGTTCCACCCGATGGACAGAAAGACTGCTCGAACAATGACAACAAAATGTTTCAAACCGTCTCAACAATGTCAGAATTTAAGCAGCTGATTGAAGCCAACAGCTCTTGCACACTAAACTGATCAAGGACTCAAACATTTTACGAGTTTTCTCGAGCTCCCACGTGTCATTATCTGAAAACATCTGATGTTTTCCTGAGATTCATTTTCTTGAAATCTCGAAGAAATTACTTTTATATAAATGTAACATACAAGGTCATTGTGTCTCCAGATTTACGGCACATGTGACAGCCATGCTGATGGCTGACGGCTGACTTAAACAGTCGTGTAAATGCAGAAAAAAAGGCCTAAAAACGTCGTTTTCCCCGAGATCTTATCTCCATATTATCTTGTAATCTCAAGACGGCAGCTTCCTCGTTATCTGGAGATCTCATGTTTTTTGTCAAGATTATAAACAAATGTCTTAAAGTCGACGTAATAAAGATTTAATAATATTAACAAGCAGGACGAAAACACTTAACTTAACCTCTTAAAATCTGATTCTAACTTTCATAAAACATCGATTTATTCCATATATGTTGCATTCGAATATATTACTGTTAGCTGCACGAGGTGTGTGTCATCCAGATATCCACCATACACACATGCATGTTCGCCGTAACACACACAGTCACCTGCGGAGGCGGGGGTGGGTCTTGCCTCGGTTTGCGGTCCTATCAGCAGTCAGATAAGGAGTAATTAGACAGGGGGGAGGGCAGCCATTAGCCGGCTGTCTCCCAACACAGCACAGCACAGCACAGCACACCTCCAGCTTCAGGGCACAAGCTCTCACTACTGTATGAACCCAGCTGGGAAAAGTCGGTCTGACAGCGTGAAGTCAGGGGCAGGACTCGGAGGTCCATGATGGGGGGAGGAGTTCTATTTTACAGCAGTAGATAACGAACATCTCGTGGGTGTTTTATAGGTTGATGCTGATATTTTTAGACAGATAACAGTTAAATATGACGACGTCTACGTGCCCACAAATGAATAAAAAGTGATTCAGAGCATCTTGTTCTTCCTGTCCAGCTTTGAAACAGTATTCAACTCATCAAAATTAGAAATATAATTATCAGAATGACCAGAATATAAAATCTTGAGCAGGATTAGAGTCACGAAAAAGAAAATCCGGAGGTTGCAGAGAGCCTCCATCAAAACGAGCAACTGTTTTCTTAAACAGCAACTTGAATTAAGTTTTTTAAAATTAATTTCTATCCCCCGAGGAGGTGCACATGATGCGATTTTTTTAGCTCCTATGTTTGCTCCTCGTGGGAAACGTGAACATGTTTGATTCAAACGTCGATTCTACACGTTCATATTCATTCCTCTGCGTCTCTCTCTCTCTCGTCTCCCGTACGCTGCACTTTTAGCGAGATGGCATCGTCACGCTTTGTTTTTTCCAGCGAGGTGAAACGAAGGGAGGCGTCTCCGTCAGGTGGATCTCCTCTCGTCACCTCCTCCCTGCTGGCAAAGTGCAAACTGACAAACTTTTCCCTCGCTCTCTCCTTCCTTCCTTCCTTCCTTCTCTCCCTCCTTCTTGCCTCGTGGCTTACTTTCAAATGGAGGTGAAGGGTGGGGAGGGGGGGGACAGATAGGACTAATACAACAATCCCTCGTACCTTCCTCGCTTCATTGTCATGCCATCCAGTAATGGTTTTCTTTTTTTTTGTGACTTTGTGCCCGTCAGAAGAATTCAACAAATTGTCAGATTGTTTGAACAAGCGGCAGAGTTATCCATCCTCCTGTGTGAATTATGAGCGAACACTGAAACTCAGTGGGAGTTTTCCACACTCTCTTCATTCTCCCCCCCCCACCTCCCAGTAAAACAAACATTTGAAGGCTTTTGTGTCGCCTGTCTGTATTTTACCATTTCAAAACGTTGTCTTCTTACGGGTGATCTAAACTATAATCACCTTGACATCCGTCAAGCTCCGGCATGAAACAATGCCGCCCGGCTGCTCAGAACTGAACATCAATAAGCTTAGAGGCACGCTGCCTTTCCCTGACGCCGATTTACACTTTAATGCAAATAGCCGGCTTTGTACTCTCCATATGAAAGGTGTTATTAAATCTTATTTTGCATTATTCTGGGGTTGGGGGGGATAAATCTATCAAAGGGTTCAGAATTCAATAACTTCTTTTTTTTTCTCTCGTTGTTTTTATTTATTCAAAATTTTAATTAAGTTTTGATTCCAAATGCGTTGGGGGGTAAATTGGCAACTAGTGACAGGAGAGAGAAAGAAGAAATCCCTGTGAAGTTTTCCCCCCCTCGTCTGCTTCGACTCGACTCCCCCGTCTCTCCTACAGCTTGCTCCCGTTTACTCACAGTCAAGAGCAACTCTTTTTTTTTTGGTATGCAGAACCTTTGGGTGAGGTTCTGTCAGCAGGTGAGGAAGGGTGGAGGTTTAAGCCCAGACTCGTCCAGGTCAAGCGAGGTCAATCCCTTCTGAACCTGGCTCATCATGTTGGAAATTTATGGTCCCCCCCCCTCCCCACCACCTCCCTCTCCTCCCCCTTCAGGCCTCGGCTCCACCCGGGCTACTGTAGGAATTATTCATCTGCCCCGTGGCTTCATAGCTGTGCTGGCTCGACTGTTTCTGCTCTGTATCAGCGAGGCCACACAGGTGAGGACACATGATTGCTCACACACAACCTCATTTGCAGTGAAATGTTAATTAAATATAGAAATAAATATATTATATATATATCCACTTCTTTGAAGTTTTGTGACACATCAGGTGTTTTATGTATCATTCATTTGTGTAGTCCTGATCTATACGACGTCTTCAAATTTGTTCATAATGATGGTAAACAATCATGTTTCACGAGTTGAAACCGAGCGGCCAACCTCCGTGACTGCAGTTCCTCAAATGTCCACTTGAGGCTGGCTCCAGAAGTGAGTCAGTCTCCATAAGTCCCCATGTTCAAATGTCCAACTTCACAGCAGAAATAAACATGTTTACAGCCTGGTACAAAAAACAGTTTTGGTCTCTATAGCTAATTTCCCCGTTCATGACAACTGTACTGAGGGTGAATTTATATACAACTCACCTGTTCAGATTATATTAAGGCTTAAAGTTATGCAGAAGGCTGATGTCATGAGATACAAGGTTTTTTACATGGCAGCAGACAAAAGTTTCAGAACTTTTTTTATCCTTCAAAAAAAATTAAATTAAAATTAAATTAAAAAAAAGTTTGTGGGAAACTCCTATTGATTTATTTTCACATATTTATCAATTTAATTATTTTTTTATTGTATTATTTGTTTATTTTTCTTGCATTTTTTAAATTTTTAGTTATATTTCACATTCATATTATTATTAATTTTTTTATTCCCTGTCATATAATGTCAGCTGGGATCAGCTCCAGCCCTCCTTTGACCCTGCTAAAGGATCAGCTGTTATGAAAAATTCAGTTTCTATGCTGATTTTTCATTAAATTTAAATTAGTAGTTTTTTTTTTTTTTACATTTAATGAACAAACATCTGCATTAGATACATAACTCTGTTCGTTAAACTTTCCGAGCCCGCTCGGTGTCAAAGCTGCGTCAGGGATAATTCAGAGCGTCCTGTATTCTCATTGTGCACTACAAGCGTGACCCAGGCCGCGTGGAGCTGTCTGACTGTACGGAGAGAGGGGTGGAGGGTTGGAGTTTGGTGAGGCGGGTTGGGGGGGTGGTGGTGGTGGTGGCGGTGGTGGCGGTTTGGTCTGGAGTGGAGGTGTCAGATGTTGGCTGCGGTCTCTGAAAACAGCCCTAAAAGCCTTGTGCTTTCAATTAAAACATCCATCACGGATTACTCACACAAAAACATACCTTCAGCCCGCTAAGAGTGGTGCCTGTTACTTACAAAGGGCTTACAAATCCCACCTCGCTGCCTCAGGCTATGGCATCTCACTAACACACACATACCCACACACACACACACACACACACTCCTCTCTCATCTCTGCACTCCCTTTTTCTTTCTCTTCTACCTCTGTCAGTGTCCTCCTCTTGTTCCGTCCGCCGCTCTTTGCTTATGTGTCAAATCAGGAAAAAACGTTGGGCCGAGCCGCCGAATGAAATGATATGAACCGGCGCTATTTTTAACTTGATGAATGGCGGCAACAGACGATGAGGTGGCTCGTCTCGGGGCCTTTTTTTTTTTTTTTTCCCTCGGCGCAGGAATGCGGCGTTTGCTTCGCGTCGAGGGGCTGTCAGACAAGTTGGGAAACCCACACCGCTTTATAGACAATACCTCCAACTCTGACTCTCCCTCCACTCCACCTCCCCTGGCGCTACCAGACAGGCTGTTTAGAGCGGTAACCGAACCCCCTCTTGGTCGGTCGCTGTGTGCGTGTGTGTGTGTGTGTGTGTGTGTGTGTGTGTGTGTGTGGTAGAAATGCCTTGTGTAGTGGCCACCGTGTTTTTTTTCTCCTTTTCACAGGGGCTCAGGTAACCTCTCAGCCCGGAGGATGCCAATTTGAATAAACCCCCCGTTCAACTCAGGTAAGCAAGAGGAGGAAGAATGAAATGTCTCGCTGAAGAAGAAGAAGGAGTGAGGACGTAGGAGGCTGCTGGTGGTGGTGGTGGTGGTGCTGCTGAGTTTGCACTCCCCTACACCTCCTCCCTCACCCCCCCCAGCGCCCTTTCCCTCCCTTCTTCTTCCTGTTTAGTGTATCATATTCATTTCCAGATAAATGTGCTCAGAGGCTACTGTTGGGCTCCGAGATATACTCCCCGACTCGGCTTTGAGCGCAGACGGCCGTCGATCTATTCTCCCTCCAAACCTCCCTCTCAGATCAGCCCGTGTTTACATAGCATTACCATATATTAAGCCTCGCATTTTCATGCATAGTGTCCCCGTCGCAATTCTGACAGCAGAAGAAGAGGGGAGAAGCAACCAGAGGCCCAAAGGGACGGGAGCAGCCCCATTCCCTGCCATTGATATTCATTACAGTAGATCTACAGAGGCTGAATCTGCCTCCCGCCCCCTTGGGGACAGAAACACTTTATGTCCTTATCAGTGTTGGGAACAAGGATTTTCTCCTCAGCTAACAACAACACTGGCTGCAGCTACACTAGCTCTCTCTCCCTCCACCCTCCACCCCCCCACCCTTCTGCCTCCGTTTCTTTAGGCCCCAGCAGTTAGCGTCGCTCGGAAAATGTGTTTAATCTCTGCGAACACAGCCCACCTCGCTGCAGATAAGGTTGAGGTTGGGGCGTCTGCAGATGACCCACACCTCCCGACGTCCACACACACACACACACACACACACACTGGTATTGGTATCCCCCATTGGTTCCCATGTATACAGTCTCTCCGACACAAACTTTACACATCTCAGAGCAACCCCTGTCACCAATCTCTCTCGTGAATTACCTGCAGGCAGCACCTTCCAGGCAGCAAGAAAGCAATCACACGTCGTGTGTTTGTGCGTGTTTGCACAGACTCGGGTTCACTTTGCTGATGTTGACCTTTGCAGATGTTAACTGACTTCTCCTCGCTGCTGCAGATGCAGTCGGAGTGACGTCAAAGCTTCAGGTAGTAAAACCTGTGATGAAAGCAGCATTAATGGGCTGCAGAATCATTTCGGGATGTAGCGGCGGCGGTGGTGGTGTAGATTTCAGTCAGGGCTGTTGTTTGAAAGAAATGAATGAAATATCTCAGCCCCAGTTCAAAGGCTTTTCCATCCTGATAAGAAAATAAAATGATCTGTAGAGTCGCTTATTTATATCAATTCTTAACTGTTAAATCAATAAATGGTCAAATGTTAAGAGCAAACACTAGCACGACATCTCGGCCATGTTCCAGAAGAATCTGGATTTTATTGAGATCGATCATCTAAACGCTCAAACACTGTGTGGCCGACTGACTATAATATAACTCGATCTAAAGCTTCAGTCTGGTTCAGTTTTACGGTATTCTTTAAAAAAAGGTTTCCTCTCGTCTTGATTATTATAATTCACAGGTCTGGAGTCGTTCTTCTGTGTCTTGGCTACAGTTGGTCCAAAATGCCGCTGCCAGACTTCTAACTAACACATCATAGGTTACACATTACACCTCTGTGGGCTAATCTACAATGATTACCAGCTGAATATAGAATTATTTACACTACACGGACTGTCCTCGTTTTAGATTTCTGAATTATTGTGTCCCCTGACCTCGGTTAGACCTCTGACGTCTGCCAACCAAGGCCTTCTATTGGTCAAGAAATCTAGACTTAAAACCAAAGACGGCCCAGTGTCACACCCTCTATAAGTTTCCCCAAACTATAAAAAAAATGTAGAGTCAGCTGCTTTAAGAAGTGTTTTGTAAGAACTGTTTTTATTGATATTTATTTTGTTGTTTCCAGTTTTTTAAACACTGTTTTATTGTTTCTATTTCCTGTTTGCACTGTACGGTAACAGGTAAGTCTGGTTTTAAAGGTGCTTTATAAATAAAGCTTACTTACTGAGTTACTACAAAGACAGAACAACTTAAACTTTCTAAAACTGAACATGAGATTAAATGGATTAATTGGACGTGACTTTGAATTACATAGACTAAATCTTCTGCACGGCACATAATGCAGAAGTCATTGTTGCATGTGCGTTTCAACCATCCAGAAAAGTCCATAATTACTGAACAAACGCGACACGCTTCACTCCCATTTTTATCACATATAAACATTTATATAACTTCTATATTCCTTTAATCAGAAATAGTACAAATCTTCACCTTATGGATCAGAAAAAACAACAACTTGCAGAATAAAAGTTTGTGGTTCAAATTTGGGTCAACAACATAGAAACTTTTGAAACCTCTTCCTCTGAGTCTCCTGATAACAGCCCGAATTGACTAATAGCTACGAGTGCGTCAAGTGCACGAGACAGGTGGCTGTTCACCTGTTCTTGACACCCACCAGGGAGTGTGCCTGCCGCTGGTTATCTCTCATGTGTATGCATGTGTGTGTGCGTGTGTGTGTGGTTTATCAGTTAAGCCCCAAACAGGCAAAGTTCATCCTCTGTATAGATCATATCGGAGAGTGTTGACAGCAGTGAGTCTTGGGTAAGCCGAGCGCCGTGACGAGCGCCGTGACTTGGCTTTGTGTTGTTCTAGACAGATTTCACAATTAATCACCGTTCTGGCTGGAGATTCCACACATGCTGCAACTACTGTGGAGACGGGGAGGCCTCGACAGTGAATGAATGGCTTATTTTCACAAGCAGAAGTAAACCGACTTGTTGTGCCGACGCGCTGTATTCCTATTCCATGCAGCTTCAGGATGTGCATCGAGGGTTGGAATAATATTTTTTCAGTGGCTATTTTAAAAACTTAAACGTTACAACAGCGTCCAGACCAGTTTGACTGCCTCTTGTGTTTGTGAAAAATAATAAAGCGTGACGTGAAACTGCTCCGACACACTCTCTCTGCATTCTTGTTTCATTCTTTCAGCGACACATGCAACGTCCAAAAATTCTGGGTACTTTCCAGCATCACCTGAATACAGCAAATAAAGAGTTAAACAATTAATCAATGTCAAAAATTCAAAAATCTGGATGGGATTTTAGAAGAAACGGTGCCAAAAAATTTATAAATTCAACTAATATTTGCACAAAACCAACTCCTTCACGTTGAAGTGAAGTAATAATCACTTTTATGAAGTTGAGATAATTATAAATAGTTTTATGGTTTGTTAAATGACACAATAAGAGCTGGACAGGGGCATAATTTGTGTCATTTTTATAGAATAACTACAAATACAGGACAACTACACATTGAATTTTCTGTCATATAAATGTAAAACACTTTGAATTTAAATATTCTACACAAATGAACTCATTTCTAAGACGTTAGCGAATCTTAAGTCAGTTTCTTCAAAAGAAATCTGCCTCAGGTTCACTCCTGGTAAAGTTTATATCATGCTTTACTTTGGTCATTACACCCCTGAAATGTCTATCTGTGGTAAAACTCACTGCCATCGCGTCAAATAACGCCACAGTAGATACCCCTTACCATCAAAGTCAGGTGACGTAGTATAAAAAGCGGTGAAGTCCATATTTAGAGGCGGTTGGAGTGAAATGTTGACTTCTCTTTAACTTACGTTAGGTGCTTATTTTAACCCAAACCACCATCTTTTCCTAACCAAGTGGTTTTTGTGCCTGAATCTAGCCAAACTGTGACCTTTAAACTCTCCCAGCAAGACTTTATTTTAAAAGTCTGACTGAATGTTCGCTAACTGAACCGTGGAGCTCTGCACGTCTTAGAAAAAAAACCCTAGTGTTGTACATACAGCGTCATAGGTCGCGGCGTAGGATCACTGACCAAACTGACGTTTTTTTGATGAGTCAAGCGACAACGAAACACGAAGAAGAAGAAGATCAGATTACATTTGTTCTATCCGGGTCACAGGTACATACAGCTACGTACATATGCTATCTTACTGAACTTAGTCATTCCTGCTTCCCATGATAAAGCCACAGACCTTTAATCAGCCCCAGTAGACTTAGCTAGCAGGACAGCTGGTTGGAAAGTCTGTTATCAGGCATCCTACTGGACTTCCTCTGTTCAAAGCCACAACACCAACTGTCTACTGAAGGTAGAAGACACTGATATTTTTTCAAAGAAGTCCATCTTGATGAGTCTAGATTCGGAGGAATCCTATCAGACAGCTGCAAGATCTATACAAAAAAGGTATTTTGAGGGTGAAGAGCATAAAAGACAAAAGGTTGATCTCCTGGTTTGTTGTTTTTTTGGGGCCAGCAACAGGATTATTTCCTGTCAATTAACTTCTACTCGAAGGTCTATGAACACAAAGTTACAGACGTGTTCCCATCCACTAAATCTGACACGTGCTTCGTGCGGTTTACGAGCTTTTGGGGGAAATTAAACGACCTGTTATCACCAGGAACATTTCTGAGTAATGATAGTTATTTTTCCCATCGCTAACGACATGATGGACGTTTTCCTCTCAACCCTTCTGTCCATACATACATCCAACCATCCATCCATCTATACATCCATCCATACCTGCAGGGGCCCTCGAGGAAACAAAAGACAGAGAGGATAGTGTTTTAAGAGGAGGATCTCCACCTTTTTTATTTGAAGGGAAGACACAAGCCTTATTATCTCCGCTGTGACAGCCACAAATTACTGCTGGCTCCCCCGGCTCGGCATCCACATCCACATGCATGAATGGACAGACACAAGCCTCTCTCTCTCTTTTTTTTTTACAAGGCTCTCCTCTCGCTGCCTCTGTCTTTTTACTCGTCCTGCCTCTACCTGCTTTACTCCACCGACATCAAGGTGGCCAATATGACATGCAGCCTCTCGTCCAAACTCCACCCAGGGTTAAAGGTCGGAGGTTAAGGTTAATATTTGGGTCAAACTGGTTACAGTTCGTTCGTGTTTTGGACTTTTGAGAATCAGACTTAGGTTAAGGTAAGAGTTGACGTTAGGCTTTTAGTTGAGAGGGTTTCATTCAGGATTAGGAAATGAATATAGGCTCTCATGCATAGTGATACAAACATTTTTGTGTGTCAGTGTGTGCAGGTAACCCAACCCTGGTCAGGGCCCATCCTGGGCGGCCCTAATTGGCCCTAATGCCGGCTTCGGTCTGCACTGCTTTCATGGCTGTAATTAGGCTAATGGAGGGCGCCGGTGCCAGACTGTGAGCCAGACCAGGGGTCAGTAGCCAGTGGGGGCCAGTGGACTGCTGCCGGGGCAGCCATGCAACTGGAAGAACAAGGAGGCCTTTGGAGGGCGGGCAGAGGCTGAATGGCCACCGGTAATGGTCGTAGTGACAGTCGCGTTGGCGAGGGAGGCCGTCTGAACGGCGGGGGGTGAAGTGCAGCCTGGCGAGGACAGACGCGATGCTAAAATGGCGTCTCCTTCCTTTCACATGGACCTTCCAATGAGGTTTTGTTTACAGGTGCTTGCAAGGACGTTTAAGGATTTGTGTCTTATAACTTGATGGTTGAAAGAAGGTTTGAGGAAATTGTGCAACTTCCTCAGTTACGCACGGGAGGGAAGACTATGAACAAACTATAATGCTCAATGAAAGAAGTCTTCAGCTGGGAAATGCTCCACTGTCTGCTGCCTGCTGAGCCTGAAGTGTTTTTTGCCTTTGCCTAAAAGAGTTAATGCTTTCATTCTTGCTTCAGATGTTTGTCAAAAAACAGTCAGTGCACTTTATGGAAACACTTTTTTTCGACTACGTTCTGGCGTGGCAAACATGACTTATCAGCTGTTTTCCCATGTCTCCTCATGACTCTATAATACACCCGTCATCCATGACGTAACCTTCCTCATATTAATACATGAAGACATCTGGCTCTTTAGCTGCTAGATGCTCTGCTGTGTTCACCGGCTAGTCGATAACGTTGTCCGTCTGCTGCTTGGTGCTGAGCGGGTAGAAAACGTTGCTATTCGGGGGTCGTGACAGTGAACCAGAACATTCATGATCCGCATTGATCTGTCCAATCATAATTCAGTGCTCCAGTTCATCTGCAGAAATAAAGTGGACTGTAGTGTGTTTGTAGCTGCACAAGCCTGCTTGCGTGCAGCATGAATGTAGAGTACATGCGGCGTTGTGTGTCTGTGCACAAACGGGGAATCTTGACTGATAATTAAATGGCAAAAAACGTGCACACGCAGCCAAAGTGTTTTGTAATCTAAGAGGCTTAACACAGCAATGCTTCAACGCTGCAACACCACCGCGATGCCCCAGTCCGCCACCACCCAGATTTCATTTCAAGGGTTTCCGCTTATAGTCTTACTTACTTAAGAACGGGGGGAAAAGACTGCACTGCATATTTACCCCATCAAACATGCCCCCATCTTCATCACGCTCTCTCTTCCTCTTCTGCTTCTTTTTCATTCATTTCTGCAATATCCAATTTGAATGAGCTTATCTCTCTCCCACCTCCCTGTAATGGCTCTTGTCTTCTGTTATCACCTTTATTGGCTCACCTGCCTGTCACCGTGGAGACGGAGCTTTTGACCGGTGGCTACTCGAGTGTTTGTGCACGTGAGAACACGCGAGTGTGCGGCCGCGTAGACGAGCTTGATTTTGCAGAGGATAAGATGTGGAGAGGTGATAAACACACAACTGGCATGTGCATTAAATAAGTGATAATGCTGGTTTGAACTGGAATCTATAAGAACTGTGGAGGCAGTCACCTATGTAAACCCTCCTGTGCATCAGTGCATCAATGTAGGTGTACAGGAAGGAAGGAAGGAAGGAATGTATGACGCGGCATTTCTCACCTTTTTTTTTTTATTTTACATCCTCAGTCGTGGTTGCAATGCTCCAAAGTCTGCTAACGCTTTAGATTTTTTAAGTTTATTTCAAATTTTTGCTAAAAAGAAACATAAAATCAGTCAGTTAGATACATAAAACGTCTTATTTTGAGCTGCAAAAGCCGTAAAAATGTAGCAAATGAGCAATAACTTTTCTTTCAGGCTGCTATTATGTCATATCAGCATGCGTTCAGAAGGTATGGGAAGCCAAAGGGCCTTCTGTGTCGTGTTTTCCATCCTTGCAAGACTCAGGAATGTAAAGCATGCCTCCTTTCCCCCCAGTTCTCTTTGATCACACACATTAACCACCGTTGGATGTTTTACCTTGCTTGATTTTGGACCGAGAGATTGAGATTATCACGATGGTAAATATCGATTTATGTCCGACATCGACTCCCAGTTGTTGAGTCGAGTCAGGGCTTTTTCTTTTTCTGTACGGCGCGAGCATCATTTATCATTCCGATATTGAATTTCACAAATGCAGGAAACAGAGAAAAGGAGGGAACAAGTGGTTGGACGAGGAAGGAAGCCCGGAGACGACGGCAAGGCTGGGAAAAAGAAAAAAACAAGAGGAGGCAACAAAATGCTTCCTTGTGTCTTCTGGCGGTTGAGCTTTTGTTTGAAATGAAAATTCAGAGTGTTTGAGGGATTACAGTGGATTGGCAGGCCCATGGGAGCCAAGCAGTTATCTGTACACCCGTAATATGGAGTATGGTAATCATTGCTGTGTGTGTGTGTGTGTGTGAGAGAGAAGTGTGTGTCTGTTATGAAGTGGTAATTCAAACAAACCCACAATGTGGTCAATCAAAAAAAGGCTTTCTTTTTTAGTTTGACCACATCTTCACCTCTCCGGCCGGCAAACACCTCAAAAATCTGATTTTTTTAAAATATATTTTTTCTTCCAGTTACACTCTTTATTCTCTCCTCTTGTCGGGTCACCTCCTTTTCCTTCGCTCCCTCTTCATCCAAACATTCACCGCTTCATTCCTTCGTTTCCCCTTCATCCCTGCCAGTGGGGCAGAAAAACCGCCGACACGCTCCATCGGCCTTGAGAGGCGGTAATTTCAGGTTTGTGTCCAACTTCAGATTAATGTCGGTATTTTGGCTTGTAGTTTAGAAGAAGCCGGGGAGTGTCGCCCTCAGTGTGTGTGTGTGTGTGTGTGTGTGTGTGTGTGTGTGTGTGTGTTTTAGGGGCGTCACTCCCTTCCGCTGACTGCTCGCTCACCTTGTCCATTAAGGGGGTCAGTGGGAGGTAATGTTGTGGTTGAAACATACCTGTGGGGCTGACCTGGGTACGAACATAAACACCGGCTTTACGCTGACACACACCTGACATTCCTCAACACACACACACACACACACAGTGTCAGTGTTTCCCCTCTCTCTCTCTTTCAAGTCTTTTCCGATTCATTTACTTTACTGCCATTGTTTTACAGAAACAGGGTTGAGAAATCAGCAAACCAACACCCTAAAGTTTAGATATTAACACTGCCCTGAGATGACTAATCATTTGGAAGCATGCGGCACAAAGTTGAGATTTCACGATGGGATCTGAAAGCTGATATATTTTCAGATGAAATGTTGGTTTTCATTATCTTAAAATGTCATAATTCTTATGCCAAAGCATCACAAGTATTTGGTGTTTTCCCTGTAAAGAGTAGACAATGTTTGGACAACGAGACAGTAAACAGAAATGAATGCATACCTGTATGACACCTGATACCTGTTATTACTATTACAATCCAGAACTGGGTTTGCAAACTATCACTGAGTTTGTGTGGAAAGTAACTCGATAGTTCCACGCTGGCTCACGACATCAAGTAAACACTAAACAGAGTTTAGCTCATGAAACATTTGCAAATATTTGAACGTCTGCATTGTTTACATCCAGTTTTGGGTGATATCGCTCCCAGCTCGTCAAATACTCCCGTACGCCTCAAAATATGATGCTGTAGGTACCGCTCTGCGGTCTCCGCAGGTTAGCGAGGATAAATGTGCAGTATCTGGTTAGGCTTTGAAAATAAAGCTTGTAAAAGACGTACTTCGGTTGGGTTTAGGCACGAAACTTTACTAGCTTTAGAAAGATCCGAAGTTACGTCACGTAGCTGATGTAACTGGGCTGGTTAAACACGGACCAAAGTATGGAACATTGGAGCATTGCGTGTCTATGAGCCCTTTGTGTGTCGGTATATTTCTATATATGTAAAACTTGAGTGAAAAAAAGACTTTCCCCAATGAGGGGATAAAATTAAACTTAAATATGTTACGGAAGTTCACTTGCATAGCTTGGAGAAGTCGAGGATCTCCTGCGTTAGGGTGCCGAGTTTGTTGGACCCATCCATCCTGACCTAACTTCGACAGCACATCAAATCTTTAAGCCACACAGGGGCGTCCAGGAAAGATGCTAACAGGGTACCTACAGCGTCATATTACCGGCGTGAACTGTTGATCTACGGCATCCGTCACGTGCGTTCTCAAACAAATCAGGAACTCGTTAAAACGTCGCGCGATAGTGCTTCTAGTGGTCCAAAACTCAACTGGTGACAAGAACGTCCTCTGACTGTGACAGCTTACATCTTTAGCAGCATTTCGATCAAGTGTCAGGTCAGTTAGATGGACCATATTCCGTATTGCGCCTTATATTTTTCACGCTAACTGGGTCATTTATTTGCTAACAAGTCTTGTCAGGTGGCTCAATCAGAAATGCATCAGTTAAACTTGACAGTTAGGTGTAAATATAGAAGACCTAGCTTGTGTGGTGCAACCAACAGGCCGAAATCTCTAAGTTTGAACATATGAACAGCTGGTGCATCTGGACCAGTGGTGTATTGATGGATTACACGTTTCTTCAAAAAAATCAATCAGAATTAGACAACATATTGGAAGTGAAAGAAGTTCTCAGTTCACAGTCATCAGGGCGTGTTCATGTATTTCTTTGCGTGTGTGTGTTTGTGTTTAATGACCTTCTCCTTTTTTGCTGACAACATTTTAAGAACGTTAAAAAAACTCTTCGCTTTCTCACACACACACTAACAAACACACACACACACACACACACACACACACACACACATAACTTAATGCATGACAGAGAGTTCACAAAAAATGTCTCCAGTGTAATAACAGAAGCAATTTCTCCATCAGAATTAGTTCAACCACCATATCCTGTAATGCATTGTAATTTAATACTGTTCCAATTCGCTGCAGATTCGTCTTCGTCTCACACTCTTTGCCATTTCAGGTCTTTTTTTTTGGACACACAGAGTTTATAAAATCACCCATTGAGCTGAAGTACTTCTGTGTCATTCTAAAAATACTATTATTCCTCCTGTACACAGACGCGAGGGTAATACTACCCCCCCCTCCACCTCCACCTCCACCCACCGCCTCTGTGTTTGTGTCCAAACACTCCGTCCCACAACACAAGATAGCATTTGTCTCCGGTTTAGTCGCATGTTAGCCGCTTTAACGTTGTGTGTGTGCACACAACAAACTTCAGCTTCCACCTGCACTGTTGTTGCATAAATAAATTGTCAGGCTAAAATAGTTACGCCCTGATGCAGAGTTACGGTTTGTGTGTCCAGTTTCATCCCCCACCTTTCTTCCTGATGGATACAGTTTCTCATTTGTAAACAGAGCAAAAGGTGAAGGCAGTTACGATGTTGAACCATGACATATGAATGTAACACAGTTACATCAATTATGAATAGAGAGACAATTCAAGCATCCAGTAGCAGTATAAGACAGTGAACACACAGGAAGCATGCGTTAAAGTTAAACCAATAAATTAAACCTGTGCAAAGAAGTTGGAGAGGAAGAGTAAGGACCACCGGCATTGTGAAAATGGAGGCCGAGGAAGCTGCTGGAGCTGAATATACAAATGTAAGTTGTACGTATGTTTCATATTTATATTTTGGCAGTCAAATGTTGGCGCTAACGCGCCGCACTGTTGCAATTCGGCGAAGAGGAAGAGGCGGTAAAATGTTGCGATCGTCATTTCCAGTAAGTTCACAATGGTCGTACTCGAACTTAGACTCAGTCGGTCCCCAATCACCAGGCCGTGGACTGGTGGCGGTCGGTGGGCCACACAGAAAGACTGAATAAAAAAGTGTTTTATTGATACGTTACTCCAAAAATGAAGCCCGGTTTTGGAGAACTTTGGAAAAACCAAAACAAAAAACCAGCTCAGGGTTCCCACTAATTCACCATAATGCTGAGTTGTATTTTTAATGCACTTTGTTTGTTTTTCATTTTATTTTGACATATTTATCCTGAATTGAGACACAACAAGAGTCTTTAAAGTAAAATGCACACAGTGTCTGCAGAACATAACAATATCACAGCTGTCATTACGTACAAACATTTGAGTGACAGCTCTGTAATAACTCTGCAAAGTGTTTGTTACATCTGCCTGCGTAATAACAACTGAGGTCAAAGACAAATATCCACGACGCAGCAGATGATTTATCATAACCACATAAATCCTGTTGTGACGAGCTTTTGACAGGACGTCGACTTTGGACAGCATCAAAACACACACGATGACTACACACCTCGTCTACATGTTTTGTCTGCTGTTCATTGGACAAAGAGTTGAACTCCGCTCCCTGAAGTCACGCACCAGATGAAGTGGCATCCAGTCCGATGGCACCGTGGGCCGACCACAGTCGGAAAGAGGTCAGCGGTGAGGCAATAAATACTGTAAATGATAAAAAGAGGCAGGGGGGAAACAGAAGCAACCCCCACCCCCAAACACACACACACACACACACACACACACTATTTGATCTATGTTAGGAATGTGTGAATGCACTGTGCTGACCAGGACTAAATCCTCTGAGAGCAGAAGAAAGGGGGCTGCATTAAAGCTGCAGTTAAGTCTAATTTGCTAATTACAGGGCTTGTTTTCTAATTTTTGGAGCCAGGGTTTGTCTGTGTGTGTGTGTGGGCATGTGATTACATGTGTGAACAACACATACTGCAACCTCTTTTAAGGGCTTATAGGGGGGTTTTGAATGCAGATATTCAGTGTGAAATTCAGCATCTCGTGCACGGTTATCGAGCTCTTAGACAATCAAGAGGATAAAATGTTAAACTCTCCCTCTGATATCCAGACCAGTGAAATTCCTTTAAGCTTGGTGAGGCAGGTTTTCCCGCTGCAGAAAATCAGAGAAGAAATAAAAAAATATTCATGTTTACTCGTGTTTCCAAAATCAGCGTTTTCTGGCTCATTGCTTTTCTTTATCTCCTCCTGGGCCCGCTCTGGAAGTAGCTACTGTACACAGTACACAGGCCGCCCTCCCTCTGCCCTCCCCTGGTCATTAGACGTGTGTCAGTGAACAGAGAGCTGATCAAAGTGTGTGTGTGTGTGTGTGTGTCGGGTGGGCCGGCGGGCCGGACTGTCTCTAATTGGCTGGGGAGGAAACTTGTAATGAAAGGCGATTAGCCCGGGCCAGGAAACCTCGGAGCAGCCAGGCGCACGGCAGCAGAAATTGCTTTTTTGGGTTAATGGACAGTTTTTTCTCCCTTCTCTCTTTCCTGACTTTCTCAAAATGCACCCAAATGTTTCTGGAAAAAAAAAAAAAAAAAAGACATTTGTTGAAGGATCCTTGATTCTAGTGGCCAACAGATTTATTTTATTCACCGCGGAGTCTCGTGACAAGACTTCTTTCTTTTCGCTTTAAGACGAGCTGAAGTGGCGGATGAATGGGCTTGACCCTGCATGTGTTTTTTCTTTTTCTTTTGGTACCTTCATGAAAGGAAGGGATGGAGACGAAGGTCACCTACCTACCTAAGCGCTCGCCTTTGTCACTCGTCCAGGAAAAGACAAAAAAAAACCTGCAGCAGACGGCGGGAGAGGAAGAGAAAGAAAGAAGCGCTCCTCTTCTTCTTTCCTTCTTTTCTCGCTCTGTCTGGCCGCCTTTTGTTCAGCACTCCGGAGTTATATATCATGCACGCGATGCATGAAGTTCACCTTGTCAGAGAAACCCAACACAACCCCTGCTGCCATCGGTCACTGTGTGTGTGTGTGTGTGTGTGTGTGTGTGTGTGTGTGTGTGTGTGTGGCAGGGTTTGGCCTGATTATGGAATGCATAATACAGCTCAGGTGTGAGGCAAACCTGTCATCACCCCCTATTGCAGAGATTGCACGTGACCCCTTTTGATTCCAACTTCTTTATTTTACACTTACTTTCTTTCTTCACATGCATGTAATCTGTGTTGATAGAAAGCTCCGGCGAGATCTTCACATTCACCCACCACCACCTCGTCCCTCCCACCTAATGAAGAACTGCATCTGCCAGGCTTTCGCCCAGGGTTAACCCGGCGCTCAGGGAGCCCTGCCCTCCTGCACAGACTCTCTCTCATCTCCCCATTCCAAAGTGGCCTGGATTCTTCCTTCACACTCCATTCTCACTTATCCTTTTGCATTTTGTCCAGGCAATCTTTGAAAAAAAAAAATGTCTTTTTTTAATCTGAAAGTCTTCTTCTGGTAGATTTAAAAGACATAAGGATGAAAGAGTTGGCTTTAAAATCTGTCCACTTTCCATATATATATATATATATATACACACACACACACAGGCGAGGTGTGAATTCAAACGCTGCACTGTCGGGAAATTATCATGACAAAACTTCGATAACGCCTGATATAATGCATGTTAAGAATTTACACCACAAAGGCTGCAATTTAAACTTTGTGCACGGTCAAACTGCTGCAGAGGACGGAGTGTTATTATGTGGGACAGTATTTTTTTAACCAGAGAGGAGTTGTCAGACAAACACCATCAAAATGTCTCAGTAAAACATGGTAATTCCATTGTTTTAGCAACGCTAGCAGCATGCAATGTCTGTCAAAGGTCTAAGGTTAGCTAAACTCAATAAATTTGATGATTCATTGACTTTTTAGCGAGTGCCACCAACATGTGAATACAACTTAAACACTTCAAACTTACAGCAGAATAGCTCCAAAGATTAAAACCAAATTCAGCCTCAACCGGTTTAGCTGACACACTAAAGGTAACGTGTTAAATGTTACACTACACGACAAAAACATGCAAAAAACAAGCTTGCAGTTAGCCTTTGAACGTGCCAGCAAACTAACATTCATTCTAAATGGGTCTGATGTGTCAGATTTACTGAATAAGGCAAAAAAAATGGAATATAATATGCAGAACTACTGTGAGGCACGGGGGTTGCAATCAGCAACTACACACACACAAAACGAAGCCCCAAATTCAGCCTCAGGTTTAGCTAACATGCTAAATGTAACACAACAAGCTAACAACAAACGCATGACAACAAGTGCACAGTAGCTAGCCTGTTAGCATGCTAACAAAGCGACATGTTAAAATACGTAAACACGCTAACCTAAATATGTTAAAATGACATGCTAGATGATACATGCTAATGCTGAGTCTGTAGAGCACAGCTTTGACCTGTGGCTCCAAACATGGGGGTCGGGGACCCTTTTAAGGGGTCACAAGACAAATCTAAAAGGGGCCGTAACAAAACAACAAATCATTTATGCCACGTGTGCTACAAGAAGTTCCTGATTTTACATGATTTTACCACTTCATCGCTCTATAAATCAAATAAAACAAAAAAGTCACAAGTAAACTTAATTTTAAAGACGTTTAGGACAGCTGGTTTAGACTGATGAAAGCTGAGCCTGAGGAGCTGAATGTGATATGTTTAAAATGTATTATACTATATTATATATTATATATATTATACTATAGATCAGCATTGCTGTGTTTTACTACACTCCATCATACGTGGATAGAAGTTGAATTATTTCAGAAGAAAACTCAAAGTTCCAAACTGTTGTTTTGATTCATAATCGACATCTTAAAGCGGCACTCAGCTGTTCTGGGCTACTAAACTGTCGACCATATAGTCCCTCACAGCATTAACATACATTTGCTCTCTCACACACACACACACACACACACACACACACACACACACACGATGCAAGTACAGTGAGGCTCTGCCACAAACAACCTCCGACAATAACACCAGCGATTCTCCCTTCTTCAGAAATCTAGCCACCAAGGCGACACCTTTCAGATGGAAATATGTTTGTGTGTCCTCCCGGCACACACAAAAGGGGGAGGAAAGAGGGAGTGTGAGACTGAGGGGGGGGGGGGGGGTCCGACCAGTGATTACCTCTTAAATACATATAGATGCGTCCCCCCCTTTGAATGGCGGCCCTATTGAGCAGGAGATTGGGTTAAATTAGATGTTAATCATTTCCGTTCTCCTGTTGGTGAACCGATAAGGGCCACGGGACCACCCCTCCACGAGAGATAGGCTGAAACACCCCCCCCCTCTCTCTCCAACACACACACACACACACACAGGCCTCTTTTCCCCTTTTTTATGGTAATGCAGGGAGTGTGCCTCCCCCATTTAGATTTTTGACTCACTCTCTCTCTCTGTCCCTTAGAGAAACGCCGATCATTCGCTCGCTGCATTTAATAACAAAGAGGAAGAGGGGAGATAAGTTGTGCAGCTCAGACTGAAAGCAGCCTAGAAACACATTTACTTTTTTTTTTTTTGCAGGGTTGAAATAGCCCAAGTTAAACCCGTATAGGGGGAAGAGAGAAAAAAAAAAAAAAATCATAACCAACTCTTTCAAAAAAAAAAAAGGAGAAAATAAGACGGCGGTGAAAGTGTTGTATGAAATCCTTCAACTTCTGAAAGACTCACGGACAGATGATGATTGTGCACCGGGGATCCTGTTGCCTCATTCAAGGCACAATCGAGAGCTTTCTGCAACCCCCCCCGAGAGATGACATATTTATGTATTGGGACGAATAAGCATAATCTAACTATATTGTGTACCGTTCAAGCTGAATATAAAGTCATTATATTAGCCTCCGAATATGGGTGTGGCCTGCTGGAGTCGGCGCAGATACGGACGTGGGATTATAAGACATCATTACACCGCTGAGATGAACTAAAAGTATGTTCATTGAGTGGCACAATAGCTAATATCCTCGCGTCTGCGAGGGGATATTGTAATATTTTCATAGCTCTGCAGACTACACTTGAAATATTGATGTTTTATTTTATAGAGAACACGTCTGCTATTTTGGAAATTTGAAACGATAACGTATCAGATGGAAAATACACTATTGGAAGTTCCACTGGAGGACTTTTCACCCAGACAGCAGATGGTTACATGTGCAGTGGGAAAGAGATACAGACTTGAAAGACTGGTGCTGGTCTTTTAAGGTGACTGTTGCAACATACTGTACAAGCGTGCGCGTCGAAACCGCAGATGAAACCGTGTGTGAAAACACACAGGTGCAGGGCAAAAGTCAACGAACCCAGCAACCCACCCCCATCCACCACCACCCTCCTCACCGTGCACGTCTCTGAGCTGCATCACCTCAAGACAGGCGAGCGTAATTATTGTAAACAAATGAGGAAAATTAACAGACTTGAACTCAGACGGAATTTGTGCAATCAGGTCAGGTTGTGGTGAGGAAAATGTGCTTTATGGCACAAAAATAAACACAGAATGAGCTCGAGCTGCCCGAGAAAGTGCGGAAAGACTTAAAAAAAATAAGAAATTATGTTTTTTTAGGGGTAAAAATGTGCTACGGTTCTTTTTATACGAGATGGAAAACTTCAAACTTAAACACTTTTATGATTGCTCCATTTAAATTAAAGCAAAGCTGCAACAATTAGCGGATTAAACGAGCGACAGATGATCGATAATATTAATTTTACGAGCAAAAATTGTGAAACATCTGCTTTTTCTTTATGGTAAATTTCAGTTTTTTGGGGGTTTTGGATTGCTGGTCAGACAAAAACGAGACGTTCAAAGACATCACGGACTTTAAGAAAAGATGTCTTATAAATGATCCATCGTTTAATGAAGAAAATAACCTGCAGATTAAATCAACAATACAAAAATAATCAGAAGTTGTAGCCTTAAACGTAAATATCTTAAATATTATGTAACATTTACTTTACCATTAAAAGATGGATGAATACTGAGTTGTGGTTATTATTGAATCAATAATGTTTAAACAGTCTTAATCAGTAATTAAATATATTTATTAAAGTAGTAAATAAAGTACAAATACTCGAGTATTTCACATTTACTACACTTTACATGTATTTCAGAGAGAAATATTGAACTTTTTACTTCATTATGTTTATTTGACAGCTACTTTACGACTAGTTACTTTAAAAATTAAGATTTAGATACAAAACAAACTCATATTATAACAGATTATAGATGAAACCAACAAACTGTGATCAGATCTGCAAAAATATACCGTAATAAACAACATATATGAGCACTTATAGTTCTCTACATGTGTAAAATGTGTCTCACTAAGTGCTTTTTGTTTCTTACTGCTGCGAGTCCAAAACGTTCTCGACCGCGCTCCTGTTTATTTACGGTAATTACACCGAGGTATCACGACTAATTTGACAATGACGTATCGCCACGCGGAGCTCCTTTAATGTCTACCATCGAAGATTACTCCCATGCGTGCGTCTGTGTGTGTGTGTGTGTGTGTGTGTGTGTGTGTGTGTTTTCCCCTCCGCCAGCTCTTTTCTCTGCGACTTCATGCACCGCAGTTTGACTGTTTCAGGTCAGAGGAAAAGAGATAAGAAGAAGTGATTTTTCTTACCTTGGTCACCCCCCCACCACCCATCACCCACCATCCACCATCCACCCACCCTCCCTCCACCACCACCACCACTGCCACCATCCCTCCCTCAGACAGGCGGAGTGACAGGCCTCCAGTGTAAGCCTTTATTTACATTAGCCGTAATACTACAGGTGATCAAAACAACATGGTCGTCTCCCACGATTAGCCCGCTAAACGCTAGATGTGTTATGACAAGATGACTCCCACTCCCACCCAACACACACACACACACACACACACACACACACACACACACATCTCAGTACAGGCCAAGGCGTTATCTGGAAGTGGATGTATGCACGTCGTAGGCATTTGAATACAGAGAATCATGCACATCTCCACGGTTAATTATTAATTAGAGCAGATTTTTTTTGTTGTCTTATTCTCACTCAAACATCGCCGATGTGCACCAGTCGATTTAATATGAGTCACGTAAGCTTCTTATGAGCCCGTTTGAATGTTTTCCTCTAAAAACTGTTGATCCGTTCAAACGGTCGGACGCGGAGCGGCGACGATAGCCATCTTTGAGTTTTTAACCACGGTTGAAATGCGACTGATTTTTTTTTTTTAATTTTGACCGACGAGTTTTTGTAAAACATAAATACAGTTTTCATGGGAAGAAGAAGAAGAAGAAAAAAAAAGAATGAATGAATGAAATTAAAAGAGAAAAAAGAGAGAGCCCAATAAAAGGGAAGACACTTCTGAAGCTCATATGACAAGATACCGAATTTTCAATTTGAGTTTGCGGAGGCGTGGAGGAGAAAGGCGGTGTTGTGAGCCTTTGATACCCTGCCGAACGGAGTCCTTCCCCAGCTGTGCTGGCTAATTTGTTCCCTCGGTCCCTATCTCGCCCCCTCCCCGGTCTCCGTTTAGCATTATTAATCAAATTACACCCACTAAACTTTCTTTTTCTTGTGTTATTGAAATTCTCTTCCCCCCTTTTCTTTCTCTTTCCTACTTTCTTCTCGAGTATTTCTCCTCGTGTCCTCCCTCTCCCTCTCTCTCTCTCTCTCTCTCTCGCTGCTAAGTTATAAGGGGGGTTTGAGCTGGGAGAAGAGGACTTGTCATTCAGAAAACAGTGGCATCAGGTTAATGATTTAATTTTTTCAATTAAGATAAAGAAACACTCTCCCTTCCTGACCTGCAGGGCAGCACTGCACATCAAAGCACCGCTGCTCTTAATTGTTTTTGTACTCAAGAATAAAATTTCAAAAAGAGTTTGCATGCATGTGTGTGTGTGTGTGTGTGTGTGTGTGTGCGCGCGCGTGTGTGTGTGTGTGTTACGTGTGCTTTACAGCCATCTCCACCCAACATTGGCCCTGATCATTCGAATCCTCCCAGTATTAGCCCATGATATGCCACTTACACCAGAGCTCCCAGCTCCTGCTCTCCACCCCTCTGAGCGCCTCCTGCACATATGATTCAAAGAAAGCACATATGTCCAATTAAAAAAAAAAAAAAACAACCTTATTAAAACCGTTTTACGAGCCTGCACGCTGCGCCGGGCAATCAAACCGCAGCATCTTTTCTTTTCCTTGCCCCCTTGCACCCCACGGCTTTGTCTTTACCGCCTCAAAGTTAGGAAGGCTACTCTCGTCGTATGAAATTACCTTTTTTTTTTGCCAGATGAAAGTCATTAGAAAAACCATTTGAATATGCTAATTCCTGCTAGATTAAAAGCTGCTGATGAGTGTGGATGTAGAGGTGGAGGAGGCGGCGGCGCAAGAAGCGAGGGGATGCGGGATGCACACTTTTATTATAAAGGAGGGAAATTTTTTGCTTCGATCTGTCGGTTTTTTAAGAAACAACAAAACAAATACGGTAATTACAAGTGATTGTGTCGTTCGCGGACGAGCCGGTCCAAAGAGCCGGCTCCCGTACGTAAGCATTTTTTAAAATATAGTTTGTGAGGAAAGATGAGGATCGTACCACCAAGCAGGGAGCATTTTAATAACTGTGAAAACACAAATTTGTAAAAGTCAAGACGTCGTATCGAGCAGGGTCCACAAACAACCTTCACAGACACACGTGAACTGTCCATCCCACAGTCAATAGCTGTCATTTTTATAGTTTTTAAAAGTGTTTCTATCTGCAGTGGTTCTACAAGCAAGTTAGTGCATTCATTGGGCGGTTTCAGAGAGTTACGAGAGTCTGTAGAAAAATTTTACTTTTAAACACTTGAGTGCAAAGGATGTATTAAATAATTTAAGTGATATCAAAACAGTGCTGACTTTAGCTGAATTATTAAAGGTATGAGTGGTAAAATGAAGAGCTGCTTGGGAGTCGAAAGATCCGGCTCGCTAAAAAGAACTGGAATTCCCATCAGTAGTAATTAGAAGATTCTCACTCCGTGTTTTTTAATATAAACAGTTATTTGGCGTTAATTTAAGTCTGAACTTGTTTCCTCCACCGTCATGTCGGCGTCTCCTCTCCTCCGGGGATGTCTCCCTCGTTGTCCTGTGATTTTTTTTTTTGAAGAAACGTTGACCATGACGATGATGTTTTATTTCATGAACACCACTGACGGAGCATAAAGGGACAGTAAATGCAGTGGCAAGTCTGATATTAAAAAGATGATCTGTGTGTGTGTGTGTGTGTGTGTGTGTGTGTGTGTGCAGTCAGTCAGTCTCAGCTCTCTCTCGGTGTGTAGCCTTGCATTGCCCCCTACTGAAACCCGACTCCTCCATCGACTCTCTCCGCTGCTGCTGCTGCTGCTGCTTCATTTTTTTAATACACTCTTCTTCTGCTTCTCTTTTCAAGCGTCGTCCTCTTCTTCATCGCTTGTGATTGGACGATTAAATACTCAGATTTTCACGTCACGTGTGGAAGGAAAGGGAACATTTTATTTGGGAAGGATTACATCCAAATGTGGGATGAGTGGTTTCTTTAAAAGTTCACAAGGTGAACACACACACACACACACACACACACACACACACACACACACTCTCTCTCTCATTATCACACACACACACACACAGTTTCCTGAGATGACCACCGACCGCCGAGCTTCGTTATAGGTAGCGACGGCGGGAAAGGAAGTGTTGACATTCCCCCGGATAATTACCACACTTCACCGAAAGGGACAGGTCGCAGGGCATTTCTCTCTCTCTCTCTCCATCTGAACTGACTCCCTTTCTGACTCTCTCGCCCTCCCCTCCACTTGTAGCCACCGCTAATACAGACACCAGTAACCAAATACGTCTGCTCCAACTGTATATGAGGAAGGAGGAAGGAGGTGTTGCCCCCTCTTCCTCATGCTGAGGAACATCGGTGCATCAGTGAACATTCAAACCCCCAAAAAAGGTGATTTGACCTAAAATAATATAAATCTTAGTGGCTCTGATTCTCAGAATATGTTAGATAAATCTTCCACATACAAACTTGATGAGATTGTGTGTGTGTGTGTGTGTGTTGCCGGTGTCGGGGCAGCTCCGGGGGCTTTTGGGGATGCAGTGGCTGCTGCTGCTGCTGCTGGTTAAATCCTCAAAGTGGCCTGGCCGCTCCTTGCCAAAGCTGCCCGCCTCAGTCCAGAAGTAATCCACAGCAAATTCCTTCAGCCTCAGTATCACAGGCCTGCGCTGTGGAAAGACGGCGCTGCCAGAGGACTCACGGGCGCGTGCGTTCGAGCCCCCCGTGCACGCTCGTAGTCGCCTTTCTGATTCTGAGCATGAACAGCGTGACAGGGTGAATACGCGCGCATGTTTGCTTGTATGTATAGTGCCGCGTGTACTTGCGTGTGTGTGTTTTTCAGTGTGTGTGTCGGGAGATGGCGTCGCTCGCAGCCGGAGCCCAGCCAGCTGACATTCAGACTGGCTTTTCTTGCCTCTCTTCCTGGCCGCTCTCCCAGCCAGCGGTTTGTTGGCGGCCCAGGAGAAAGAAGGAGGAGGGAGGCACTCCATTCGCCTGGTTAAACATCCCCGTGTGCTCGTTCCCCGGTGATGAAACATTTGTTTCTTTACGAGGGGGGTTAACGGACATGGGAGGCGCCGGGAGGGTGGAAAGAAGAAGAAGGAGGAAGAGTGAGAGGCGATCTGTTCAAGAGCCAGTTTCACAAATTCATCGCCGACACTCTTGTTGGGTTATTTTTCTTCTTCTCTCCTCCCTCTCCATCACCTGTAACACAATTCCTTCTTTTCTCTGGATGGCTCGACTCGCCAGTCTGGATTCTGTTCTGCCTCTGCAGCAGATATCAAACTCGAGGGTGGCTTACTAAGACAGCATTTGATGGACAGGACGAGGGGGGCCCCGAGACCCGCGTCTTCAGTTTACATATGTGTCAGGCGTGTTCAACATCAGCTGAAACAGAGACAAAGCAACAAAATATCACATTTAAAGCTGGTTTGCAGATCGTTTTTTAACCCTCTGCGGCCCGATCGACTGCTCGGACCCCGGAGGTTCAAAAAGGAGATAGTTGGACGACGATGTGCAGGGTAGTGATGGGAAGTTCAGTTCTTTTTAGGGAGTCAGATCATTCGACTCAGCTCACCAAGAAGAGTCAGCTCTTCATTCTATCACGTATATGACCTATGATTTGTATGTGTACACATATATCATGTATATATTCAATACATCCTGACAGGAGCCGGCTCTCATCATTCAGCTCTTTGAACCGGCTCGTTCACGATCGACACATCGCGTTTTGTTCGTGCAGTGTATTAAAACTGTTGCAACGATTTTGGCACAGCAACTGAATGTTTGCCACGTGAAGCGCCGCTTGAATTCTTGCTGGTCAGCAGCTCAGTTTTCAAAAAGGTTTCACCGGCGTTCGGTGGTGCACCGGCGCCGGCTCTCCCGTGTGTGTCACGTGTGGAAAAAAAACACTTTGGGTGGCGCAGGAAAGCAGAGTACAGTGTAATAAAGTGAACGTTTGACATTTTAATGAGTTGTCAGTGTTTTTTTTTCTTCTTCCTCTTCCTCTTCTCTCTGTTGGACTTAAGCCGTTTGGGTGGTGGTGGAGAAAAAAAAATCTTTGAAGTTAAAAACAAGCAACCTGGACATTATTGAATCCTATTTCGAAGGGCCTGGATTGAGAAAGCCTTAAAGACACGCACAAGGAAGGAAAGCAACGCTCGGGCTTGTGTGCCTTTTAATGTTCACAGCATCCCGCTGCCTTTCATGTCCGTGCTATCTGGAATTAATTGCTTTTTTTTCAAAGTCGGTGTGTTCGTTTTTTTTTTTCCGGCGTGCACGCGCACGAGAACACGCATGTGTGTTTGATTGTGAGCGTGCACAATTTGTTTACCTTTTTGGTGCACCAAATATGCTTTTTTTTTAAAGCGCTGGAGTGTGTGTGTGTGTGTGTGTGTGTGTGTGTGTGTGTGTTTGTAACCAGATCGTGACTAATTTTTTTTATGTAAAATTACCAAAATTTCCTTTTTAGACTTCCCAATTTAAATTGTCAGGTCACATAAGCGCAGACTGAATGACCGCAGCGCCTCGTGACGGTCCCTCTGGGAGGCCGAGTCAGCAATCAAAAAGTCAAAAGGAGGGCTAAAAGGAGAACAACTTCAACCCAAACAAGAGTCTGGTGAGAACCAGAAAAGCCTCCGTCGCTCCCTCAGACGCTCCATTTTCACCATTTTTTTGTATAAAATGTCAGCTAATGCAGTGTGGGGCTGGCGCCAGCAGTGTGTACGGCTGCTGCGTCGGTACCGTCGGTAATGTGTTTATATAACATCCCTCACATTCCACGCTAAGAGCCTTCGACTCTCCCCAAGTTCATTCAAGCAGGACACACACACACACACACACACACACACACACAAAGTCTGAGCACATGTGCGCAGAAAACTACACAGAGCACATGCAAACACTTTAGAGTCCATCTACGTGCATGTTCACACTCACACACACACACACACACTCCCATTCTCAAATATCCATTGTGGCATTACAGAGGGGATCCCAACACGCAACAGCAGCAGCCGCTCTGAGGCCGCAGAGGACGGAGTAGTTTAGTTTCTTAAGACATCCATCATCGGGCCAGGCAGGCCGTCAAAGCCAGGCGCTTAGGGCCTCATTCTCTGATACCATTACTGCATTACTGTTCCTCCTCTGCTAAGACTGTCACTGAAGACCAGCAGAGGAAAAGGAAAGGAAAGGAAAGGAAGGCTGCAGCGGTGTTAAAGAGATTTTCCCCCGACCGGGATGAAATACGGAGAGCGTGAGCTAGTTTTCTGCTCGTGCACGTGTGGAAAAGTTGCGGTTTTGTTGAATAAATTGCTCAAATGTTAACTTTTGTCTGAGCACAGGAGTGATTTAAGATCTGCACACTTGAAGGAAGCTTTTATTTCCTCTGCCAAGGAGGTCGCATGTGCCAAAATCTTTACAAATTTGGTGCAGAAGAACGTCTTTGTTTTTGGTGCTTTTTAAAGAGGCCGGACTTTTCCGAACATTCTGCCCGGACTGTACTTGATACAAAAAGCCTGGAAAACCTGGAAAGTTTGCATCCAGATCCTTAATAAAATCAGTTTTCTGTGCACCTATTTGCTTTGTCATGGCAACAGCGTTTCATCTATTTTGCACTCAGAGCGCGCGGTGCCAAAAAACGCCACGGCGAAAAAGGCGCTCAGCGCCAAAGATGGAAAAGAGAAATTTTTGCACATGTTGCTAATTTAAAGCATGAAGCCGCAGCCAGAAAAATAACATAATAGGGCAGTTGTTCATAAAAACACATCACATCTACTGCAGCTCATTCTCTATTTTCTCTGAGGTTTCCCAGTAGTGCACAGACCCGTGGTAAACAAAGCCTGTGATGGCATGTCTTTGCCAGAGAGGTGTGGAGCAGAGCTGGATCGAGAGCCACGGCCTCTTTATGGCGCTGCCAGGCAGCTCCGACACTCTTTGCCGTCCTGCCAAATTCTCCAGCCGAAGCCGAAGCTCCTGCTCTCCTTCCTCCTCCTCCTCCTCCTCCATCTGTTGCACTGGAATGGACTTCTTCTTCTTCTTGTTCCTCTTTCCTTCTCGGTGCATTTGCCGCCATCTTGTTCTCAGGTGGCTCGGGGCTGCACCGGAGGCAGATGTCACCGAAGTCCCCGACGAAAACAACCTACTGTCGCCTCTTTTCGGCGGGGATAATCCCACGTCTGAAACGACGAACTTTAACTGAAAATTGTTTATTTTTCAAAGTGTATAAATATTTTTCAATAACCTGTCGCCATTTTCTTACACCTTAATTCCCCATTGAGCTGTTGGGGTGATAAATAAAATAGAGAGGTTGACAATGGGGGGGGGGGGCGTCACAGAGCGTATAAGGGGGGGAAAACGGGGCGAGTCAAAAGGCATTGAGTTCCCTCAGCCATTGTGTGCGTTGACACCCTAATCCGCCACAGCAGCCATTGCAGGTGTTGTGCGGCATTCAGGTCTTTGAGGCGGCTTTCAGCGCACGCCACGGCACCTCTGTATTCACCCTGATGTCTCTACAAGGAAACAGTGGATCAGTGTTTCAGCGACTCACCGTCAGCTGTCACGCAGCCACTGTGAGAAGCACATTTACAGCACAAAGATCCCCTTAGACTGTCTTTGTGTCAGCATTGTGCCACAGCCCCTCTTTCTCCTCAGCCATATAATGACGACTGATTAAATCCCGGCGAGCTGTTTTATTTCGAATGCTAGGTGTCAGTCGAGCGGGAGCAAACAGGTAAGCTCCTCCGAGGGGAAGCGAAGGGAAGGGGCGGAGCGCGAAAAAGTAAAGTATTTCTGACGGAGGGTGGAGGTGGTGGAGGGGTTTATCACGCTGTCAGAGGTGTCAACTACAGAAGGCATATAAGAAAATATGTATCTGTTTATTCTATTATTCACAGTGTATCTTATTGTCACCTTGACACGTTCAGAATGCGTGTCAGCCGCCGGTTTGAGGTTTTTTTTTTATTTCGGATCTCTGCGAAAGCTTACAAAATGGATGTGTTTACCTTTTCCCCCTGAAAAGCGCCGCGCTGAATACCTGCGTGTCTGAGATGAGGCTTATTAAATTTGATGAGTAAAAAAAAAAAAAATGTCTTAACGCTTTATCTCGCCTTTGTGTCGTCCCCGTTTGGTATCTACCTGGAGCCAGACGCTCTCCTCAGGACGCCAAACAAGCGGCTATAGGAAAGATAAACAGGCCCCGTGTTTTCCTCCTTTTTTACTCCCCTTTTCTCTCACCTCCTTTTCATGATATGCAGTCATACACCCGTAGCCCTTGTTAATTGTGTAGTCAGTCAGAAATCCTGAGCTGGGTAAACTCAAGGTTTGCTGTATCTGTCTATAGGAGCGACAAAGTGTGCTCTGATGACGCTTTGGGATTTTTGGCGTTTCCCTCCTTTCTCCTGAGGGTTAGGTGATGGATGTTTTGAAGGTTTGATCTGACACTGAGACGCGTCTGAATACGTGGAATCAAAGCAACACGCAAAAGGAAAAGTAAGCAGACGGGCTTTATTTATGAGCAAATGGACGCCGGGGAAAACACACCCATCTCTTTTATTCTGCTGTAACACTTCAGAGCCGTCGAAAGAAAGATTCAAAATTGGATGCATTTCTACAAAAGCCGATACTGATATACGTTTAAGGCCATCTCTATAATTTAACGACAGCTCGCTTTATGCACGAGCCGAGCCTTTATCATTGTTGTTAGATATGGAAATATGATGAATACACAGCTTTAAGTGTCTACACACACACAAGACACCTCGAAATGTTCAAAACGGGAAAAATAAACTGATGTTTAGTGACTGAGGATGTTTCATTATCACTTGTGTCACTTTGAGTGACTCACATCAGGATCTACAGTACTTGTCATCATTGCTTTTTATATAATTTATGCCTTTCATGTGTTTTTATGACAAGAAAGGGCGAGCAAGATGCAGCAAAGGTCCACGACTGCATGCAAACCGGAGACACATCGCGGTTCATGGTCGACGCCTTGACTCCTGAGTTCAGATATAAGCTCGAAGTTTTTGTGCACGTCTTTGCTCTGTTCCTTTAGCTGCAGACTTGCAGACGTCATTAATAACTCACAAATCGTGATGACTGAAACACCGGAGAGTTTTTGCATGAATTAACGGATTGCTCCTGCATGGAATACTTCTAATTCTTGCACATTCCTGATAGTTCATTGAAATACGACATGAATGAATTCATGATAATTCGAGTACTCCTAACATCAAGTGTTACCTGTCTGGATTACACACTGTATGAACTGTATTTATCTGGTTTGATCGCAGAGATGAAGATCAAACAACCAAAAACCTGAATACAAGAACGGCACACATGAAGACAGATGATTGACAATCAATGACGTGTGTAAACAATAAAGTCTAACATATAAATGAATAATTAATAAGTTAAATGCTTCAGATAGTAAAGTTTAAGTAGTCACTGGATCATCTAATGTCATCACATCATTGAAATAATGGAAGAAATTTGAGGTATTGCTGCATTTTAATGTGAATTTATGACCTGAAAACTGTTATATATAATATTTTATCTTCCTTATATTTGTTATGCACCAAAAACACAAAGACTTACTTGGTAATAAACCTGATTCTGGTTTTAAAGCAGCATTTTTCCTGGTTTAAACTCGTCATACTGGGATATTGTAAAAGAACGCCATCAGCAAAATGCTCGCAAATGTCGTGAACTTCCTCGTATGAAATGATCCGAATCAGTCCAGTTCACATAAATTTATAACTTTCAGTCAGTGGGTTGGTCACTCTTCTCGTTATCTGAGAAAAAAATGAAGGATTTCTACAAACACGTCTTTTCCTTGTGCAGCTTTCAGAAACGTTCGTCTGGCTACAATTTCTAAGAAACGTGAGTCGACGCTGTAAACCCGAGTCGCTTAAGCTGTGCAAGATTTTTGATCAAAGATCAATTTGCAGCCTCCGAGTTAAGTTTTTCTTCACAATAAGAGGAAAAAGTTGGACACAATGGACCCAACGGCGAATTAGGATGCAAACTTTTTGTTATTCAAAGCTAAATCCAAGGGCATTCAGACAGAGAGACAAAGTTAGCCAGCGAGGGAGAGAGAGAGAGAGAGAGAGGGAGATCTGTGCTGTGTCAGCAGTGTGCTTAAACCAACTCCAAAGATTAATCACAGGAAAACACATACAGCACATACACACAAGTAGTCTCTTTCACACACACACATATATATGCACACAGACAGGCGCACGCATACCCACAGTTGTATATCTCGCATTCCCAGCAGTTCAAAGTGTGGTTGGTTTGAAACAGATTAAAAACTGTCTATGAAGTGATGCATTGCAATTGTCATAGCAAGGGTGGGAGAGATCTTTTTTGCATAAAAATCCCCTCTTTCTTCCCACCGCTATCAGCAAAGAGATGGAGAACTCACTAATCCTGCTGTGGTCGCATTTGCATCGGTGGCAAATAAACAAAAGCACACCATTTTTCATCTCCAGCTTCTATATTAAAAAAGGAGATGGCGGGGGTGAGGGAGGGAGGGAGGGAAGGGAAGGGAAGGGAAGGGAAGGGAGGAGGAGAGGAGGGCGAATGAGAACGAGAGAGGAGAGGAGAGAGGGCACCCAGGCAGACCCTTTGGTGTCAGAGATATGCTCGCTGATGTTTGGTCTTGGTAAATGGAAACTACTGTGGCGTGTTCGCCGCATCAATCCCTCCTTTCTCATTCCAGGTGGAGATGTAGGGGAGAGGAAAGGGGTGATGGATGTGTATACAGAGGAAAGGGGGTGTAGAGGGAGGGTGATGGAGGGGTAGATACAAGAGGACCTCATCCTGACACATGGAGGAAGAAAAAGAAGATCTCAACTTGAAATGTCTAAATGTAATATTTGCACTCTACATCTAGAGGGAGGACGAGTGCACGAGCCGGACGTTAGCTGCAGGTGGAAAATGGAAAGTTGAGGCTCGACTCGCCTCCTTTCTTTTCACCCTGACCTTGAGTCTTCAGTCAAAGCCCACTAACTGCTCTTTGACCACACGTACGGGGGATTCTACCAGTTTGCTCTCAGTTTGAAAAGATCAGAAGTTCAGAAACTTAACGTGGACCACAACCTTCTGCCTGGGACACCCCCCCTCCGAACCATCACAAGATTGATCTGAGACTGAGATTATTTCAAATGATTAAGAGGAGAAGTGAAAACACTCAGCTTTTTTCTCATGAAATACTGAATTTGACCCCTTCCGATGAATTAAAACAGAAGATACAGAGCTAGGTGTTGAATTGTGGATTATTATGTTTATTTAAAGGATAATTTTATTATTAGTATCCTTAGTATTAGTACTGCAGTATTAGTATTTAGTATTCCTGCACAAGAATTTACTTAAATAAAGTAAAACAGTCTAATACTGGCTGTTAATCTCACCAGACATTTACTGTGAAAAAGGGGAAACTGTTAACCAAATTAAGTTTTTTAAATCAAGTTAACAAGTTGAACTAAATTGCTTTTAAATTAATTTGAAAAAACTTAATTCATTTCTGTTTTGTTAGTTATTTTAAATGATTCTCTTTCTTCATTTTAAGTTTGTATTAAGTAAATAGAAATGGACTGCTCATAACTCCGACATATGCAAACCTGCAGCGTCACGGGGTCACGAGTACAGACAGCTTAATTCTAAAAAGGGATCCAAGCCGAAAATCGAAACCGCTGCTGCGCGCAATCTGAAAGATATTAATGATGAAATGACTCTTCATGCAGGAGTGATCAGAGAGGCGACACATAGTGCAATAGAAAGGACGCTGATGATACTCGATGGATATTCACAATATGCTGTGCATATAAAACCGCCTGTGAGAATACCTGCCAGATAAGAGACAACAATTTACTCTTGTGTGGTATTTTGGTTTTACAGATTAATAAACAAAGCCTGCTTAGAAGACTTTAATGTCCTCCGAGAGGCGAACACACGGACACGTTAAAAACACATCAGCTGAACAAAACAATCATCTTGAGATCGTCGGCTGTAGCAGCCGCCATAAATGTCATCACAGTCCGGGCAGGCATTTAAAGTGCACGTCAATAATTTGCTGTAAAAATAAAAATAAGTTGTGAGCTTGTGTGTTTTCCCAGACTCCCCATGGCCACCGTATCTTATTTTAATTGAGTTATTGCCATGAGTATAAATGTCAGGTATCTGTAGATTAAGTTATTATCACTATACTATTATTTAAGCAATATTACACGAGAGGGTGTGCTTTACCGTCGATATTGGCACGGCAGCGATGCAGAAGTGTATATTTCGATTATACAACGGTTACCAACTAAGCTGGACATATAATCTAAATTAATTCATAAAAATGGGGCAATTTGCTCTCAATATAAACATTTTTGCTGGCGTTATGTGCATTTCCATTGAAAGCCATGCAATGACGCCAGCAAGTAGCCCGACACTTAGAAAACCCGACGTTTTCCAGAGATTGTGGACTGAATAGTGAATAAATACCACACATGTAAACAATAATTTACCTTGCAAGCTCAGCCTTGTTGTTCAAAATTATAGATTTTTCTATAGACAGATGTCGCTACTACGTCCGTGAACTATTAGCGCTATATCTGCGACTCACGGCACAGTATTTCAAAGTGTGACAGTAAATTTTTGTGTCTTCTCCTGATGCCAAAGTACCCGAAACTTGTTCATCAGCGCTATCAATATCATCACCGCCATCATTATTTCTGCCAACAACAGCCAGGAGACACAATTTCACATCCAACGCCAGCGGCTGCCGTTTGATCACCCCCACGATGAAAACAATTTGTCGATTGGCTGTGGTTAAACCTGTAGCCCCTGTCGCCTTTCTTCCCTCTGACCCGTGAAGAAGAGAGATTAGCTATTCAAGGCAGCCAACAGAGTGACAATCGCCGCATCAGATCAATATTACTTATCTCTTCCCCCTCTCTCTCTCTCTCTCCCCTCTCTCTGCATTACACTCCTGGTACAGTAATACACCTGGAGGAACCAGTGAGTGTGTGGTGATTAGATTAGGCTTTTACTGTACACAAACACACACACACACACTGATAAGAGAGATGCTGCTCTGCCTCTCTTCCAGCTGCCGTGTGAAGTGGAGAGGATAAAGACTACAAGCCCAGGGTGTTTGAGTTTGTTGCTCTCTGCAGAGGAGCGCTGTAAGGTTATTGGTTAGCTGTCACCACTACAGTGTGTATGTTTTTTTCCTCCTTTTTTATTTGTTTGGAATCGTACAACGCAAGTTGTGATTTTTTTGTTTTTAATTTCCTCACAGCGACCAATTTCCAGGCAAACCGGGTGTTGTAAACCAGCATCACATGGGCACACATGCTGCTCGTGTAAAGGCTCGAGTAAAACCAGGTTCTGAACCTGAAAGGACGAGTCTGAAACCAGGCTGATCAAATAAAAAAGCTCAAGTTTAATCAAAGAAAACGAAGGAGATGAGGCAAACTCATCTAATCAGGACGGAGAGAGAGAGAAAATGGCTGGCACGCTATGAGGGCCGGCATATATGCTTACTGTGCTGATGGGGAAGTGGGAACAGGTGCACAGGTAGGTGGGTGGAGGTCAGGATAGAGGATGATGGGGAATGATGTGTTACTGCAGGTCAGGTGGAAGACGAGGAATTGGCTGCAATCGTGACAGCTTGTTTGAGTTTTGGTGACCCGTCATCTGCAGAACCAGAGATCTAAGAGACGGGATAAGAGTTTAAGCAGTTCACGGTGGAGAAACATGAGGAATAAATGGTTTTAGGAGCATGACAATGATGTGAATTATATGCTAAACTCTTCTCCATCAACCTCAAAACACCAAATGAGGGATTGAATGGTGTCATCCGTCCATTGGAGGTGAAGAAACGTGAAGAATCCAAAGCCAAGCAGCAATAAAACTGTTCTGAAAGCTCATAGTGGTCCAACTTTTTAAATTGTACTTTCTACACAAAGGGAAATAACTAAATATTAGCCAAGGTAGGACTGGAAACGAGTCAACGTCTATATTTCTGCAACCACCGAGCAAACTCCACGTGCTGATGAAGATCATCTGACATGATCCAGAGCTCCAGAACTGCTACTAAACAGGCTGGAAGTGACATCGTTTGGCCGTCATGCTCTGTTCACGAACAAACCATCTCTGCACACACTTTTACTGGAACAATTTGACTTTTTAAGCTTACACACACTCGATGCAACGTCATTTGTTTCTGTTTCACCAAGAATAAAAGGTGCAGTCATTATTCCTGTGTAGCTCCGCAGGGCTGGTATCAGTACAACTCAAATAAGATGACATCAAACAGTCGTGAGTCTGCTGCTGAGTCACCGACAGCAGTGTGAAGAACAAACAAAGACTTCTTCTTCTTCTTCTTCTGTGGCTAATAATAATAACATCTAATCTAATTAATTAACTACAAAATCTGTCCCTGGCTTGACACAAGTCACTGTATCCAGGTATCAAGGTGTCTTAGAACTGAAGAATTCATCAATTTCACATAAAATCACAAATAAAGCACTTTTCTACAAATGTTTCAGAGTACCAAGACGCTAACAACAAAATATTCGACTCCAATCCAGGAAAATAATATCTGCACAATTCAATTGTGTGTCCATCACATCCTTCCTGAATTATTAAAAACAAAAAGCCTTTTGTCTTCTCCGTCTGTCTCTCTTCACTACTTCTGTATTTCATAAAAAGCCTGCAGTCCCGGCCCTCCGCTCGAGATGATTTTGGATGTGCAGAGAGAGAGAAGGCGGGTCGTGAGGTTTTTAGATGAACTGTTGGCTCTCCTTCTCAGCCTTGTAAATAATTAGAATTCCCCGGCCGACTGCAGTGCCTGGACACTTCCATAATTACATTGTCAGTGCGGCGGCTGATTAAGGCTGGGCTGTGAAGTATGGTATTAGCCAGCACCGTGTCTGCATGCAGAATAGAAAGGATGACCCTTAGCTACCTTCAGCTCGCTCTGCAGGGACTCGCACTGCGGCTGCCGAGAGCCGGATTGGTCGTGGATTACGTTACTGATCGTGACGATTTGTAGCAAAATCTTCATTTTTGGGAGGCGTGTGCTTGTTCTTCTACCTGTGTGTTTACATCAGTTAGTGATCTCCTCCATTTCCCAGCATGCCTTTGACATTGCCAAACTTGTAATCAGATTTTTTTTGTGTTTGTTTGCAGACAAAGATTGATACTGACACTTGCAGACGTGCAGATTTCTTAGTGGGCATTGCATTTTGGTCTTTTGAGGCTAATGCCAATGGAGGAACGGGTGTTGTAGTCCTCTGTGTTTGACTCTAAAGTCTGAGCTTCACGACACGGAACAATGTTGGATGCTCTCTCTTCGGGGTTTAACATTTTTGTCCCGTAGCCCAAGAAACACCGGTCCCAGGAATGCACAGGTGCATCGCCCGGAGCTGCTTTCTAAGCAGCGTTCAAGCATTTTCACACACGTCTGCTCTCAAACTTCTTTTTTAAGTTTACAGGACCAGCAAAACTGCAGGCAAAGTTCCCCCCCCCATCAGAGAACAGAGCCCAGGAGATCACACGGTGGAATTGTTTGAATCTGTATGGAGGAACTCTTCCGGACACGTCGCGCTCACGTGTTTCTTTGAGTAGGACCCATTAACTTATAAAGCCTTCAAAAACATTCAGCGGCCTCGCACCAGCATGCACGGTCAGATCCTGAATCTATCCCTTTAAGACTTTTGTCGCATGTCATCTCTTCTCTCTCTCTGGCACTCATCCTGCCTGTACGTCTCTCCACTGTGACTGCATCCACAGAGCGGGAGATGCAGAAAAAATGGTCAGCTCGATAGCAGCGGCGACGATAAAGATGATGATGGATATTTACCCTGACCACACTCGCTGATTTATCACCGCTTGGCCAGTGTGTGATGGGTTACTGTATCATACATCTCTGCTGGGTAAAGCTCCACTGTAGGCGAGTCTGGAGAGGAGAGAAGTACCCCCCCTTTCCTTCCTTCCTTCCCTCCTTCCCTCCCTCCCTGCCTGCCTTTCCCCTGACCTTGCAGCTTTATGACTGCAGTAATGCGCTGCAGATGAAGAGAGGAGCAAATCCACCGGAGATAATAGACAAATCATCTCCACGAGGTGGTGGAATAAAAATCCCCAGACAAACAGACAGCCTGTGTGCTCTTGGACACCCCTTTAAGCAACTCCAGTGTTGATAAGTAATTATCCCTGCCCAAAGGCATGATGGGACTCAGAGAGAAAGAGAGAGGGAGAGAGAAAAAAAACATTTGTATGATATGTTTGCAGTATCGCGCGTACAGTAAATCTTTAAAGAACGGATTGTGGACTATAAATCTGTGGATCTGTAATTAAATTAAGTATGATTCTGCATGCATGTATGTGTTTAATACCACTTAGCAGCGTTTGTATCAGTGGATTTTCCTTTGGCCTTCCTCCTCTCACTGCGTCTTCATCACTAACAATCCACTTAAAATCCCCAAGAAAGACTCTCAGACTAGAGATTACGTCAACATGCTGCACCTGTTGATCAGACAAGCTAATGAAGCTAACGATGAGAGATCTTTCACTTGAAAACAGTCCGATGACACCTCTGAACCGGTGTCTCCAGTTGTGCAGACAGCGCTGAGTGAGTGACGGAGCACGTGACTCTTTAACGTCTGGCCTCGTTTGCCGACGCTGACCTCAGGTAAAGGCAGGGTGGGGTCGACTTACGTGCTCGCAGCAGCTGCAGGAATGCAAAGCATGACAAGAGGCACCTCCGCCGTACATACTCCTGCACTCGTGATAAAGCTGCAGTTATGCGAGTGAGAAGGGAGGTACTGTAGTTGCTGTTAGGCCTCTATTCAGACCAAATGAGGCGTTGCAGTGAATCGCCGCAGGGTTGTGCAGCGGTTGCTGGGGGTGTGTTTATTTGTGCTGAATGTAACCGCTATGAAACAACCAGAAAATAACTTTTTATTACGCCGATTCACTAGCTTTCTCAAAGCGGTGCTCTCTCACTCTCATTCACTGTCCAGGTCGCTCGACAACAGCTCTCTCTATCAAATCATCGGACACAAACAAAAAGAAACTTCTTGGTGTCACTATTTTGCAGCAAAGACTGACATAGAAGTTGAAATGATGAAATAAACCAAGCCAGAACACAACAGGTAGACTACCTTAGTTTAATCCACCTGGTTAGCGCTCAGTTTCAGAGAGATTTCAGGCTGACTGTGGAACAGTTTGATCGGTCAGATTGGTCACCGCAACGTGATGTCGAGTTGCGTTTCCCTAAAAGTTGAACATGGCTCAACTTCTCTGTTGCAAGTTGACGCATTTTGTTTCGGCATCCTCCGCGCCTCGCACCACTGCAGCCAAAACGCAGCACCCCCGTGCAAATGAATGCCGACAAATATAACAAAAATCACAGTGACTTAATTTCTCCAAATATCAGGATCTGGCAGACAAACCCACATTCTTCCTTCAAACCTAAATCTATGTAACAGATATACTATCTGTACTCCATCAGACATAGACAAAACATGACGACGTGCTGTGATGGCTCAAAAGTTATTCACATGGTTGAGGGGCCTTATCAGACTCTTGTCATTTCTGCATCACATGTGCTTAGACGTGCTGGGTGGAGTCAAAAAGCACATCATGCCAAAGTCCACTGTAAGAGGTTTAAAGTAATAATCCGTCAGACGTCATTAATCTTGTGTTGTGACAACCTTGACGAATTTATTGACGTTTTATGTTGATGACATGTGAGATTGTCAGCGGTTTAGCTACCACTGCTCATGCTGACTACCCACTTTGACTTCTGTTGATTCAAATCGAACCTGAAGTATGAAAACACTTCCTCTGTGCCAGGAAAGAGTTTTTAATCAGCCTCAGATCTGGACACAGTGTGAGTACAAGGGTTGTAACCTTGATAGAAGCGGCAGTATCTAACATTTTACAGACGATTTAGTGTTTTACAGATATAGAAGCTCAAAACTGGGACAATCCCTAACAAACCAGGAGGTCTGGTCACCAAATGACTGTTGTTTTCACATTCACAAAACTGTTTGAGATGTACTGTGGCATCAAAAACTGGTATTAACATGTTGGGTGACTCTCTGGACGCACAGCGAGACTTCAAAACAAGCAGCACTAGTGACGAAGTTTAGGCTTCAACATGACTGTTTTATTTTACTTGAAATACTAAAAAAAAGTTGCCCTCTGTGGGAAGAAGACTGCCCCGTGTTTGACCTGAGAGTGAGGCGGGTCATGAGTGGAGGAGGGTGGAGGGAGGCAGGGAAAGGGAGTCGGTCTTAGAGCGAAGGGGGAGGCAGGAGAAGGTAGAGGACGGGTGTCAGGACGGAGCTCAAGGAGCAGTTAGAGAAAATAAACAGATGGGAGCTTTGAGGATATTCTATCTGAAGCTTAGTCCTGTTGAGTATAAATATGGTGGCGCGTAAGCCATCTAAATAGGCCTGTGTTTACCTGTCTACACGGCCCAAATTAATCACCCATGCCGCCACGAGCCGCCGGGGGAGGGAGGGAGAGGGGTGGCGGCGGAGGGGTGAGCCAGTAGGGAGGTGGGGGAGTTAGGAGTGTAAACACAGCTAAAAGCTACTGGTTGGCACCATTTTGTTTTGGTTAGGATACAGAGTGAGTGATTAGGCTGCTCTGCTGTGATGAAGGGGTGGCAGGAGTGATGGAGGACCACTCTGTGTGTCTATGTGTATGTGTGTGTGTGTGTGTGTGTGTGTGTGTGTGTGTGTATGTGTGTGTGTCTTTTTTGGATTTTTGAATTTGCAAATACACATTTTTTTTTGGGATACTTTCCAGGAGTATAGAAATGGTGGAAAAGTTTACAGCACTCAGATTAACATGACAATATAACCGACAGAAGAAGGTTTTTCAAATTTTTTACTAGTTTTATTGATTGTTCGTTTGTTTATTAAAGGTACAGTGTGTAGGATTTAGTGGCATCTAGTGGTGAAGTTGCATATTGCAACCAACTGAATACCGCTCACCCCATCTTCCTGTTCCAAGCATGTAGGGTGAACTAAAGTGGGCATCAAAATGGCGGACTTCACGGAAGAGGACCCTCTCCCTCTGTAGATATAAAAGTCTCATTCTAATATACACACATGAAAACATAGTTATGGTTATCATATTCCATTTCTGCCGGTAGATCCCCTTAAATGTTACACACTTGTTTATTTTTTTGTGATTGTAAAGTTAATGGGCTTTAGTTGAGGACGTCACGTTGGAGTATGGCATATTTTTTATGATTTTTGACAATTTAAAAGACTAAAAACTGTGAAAGAAAATCAAAAATATTGACTCATATTGACAAATCATTCTAAACTAGCCATACTCAAATTACAAATATGTCATATTGGCTTTGAAAGACTGCTATTGTCTGATATTTCTAATACAAGATCAATATCAGCAAACTGATCTAAAGCCTTGTATGCATCTGTATAAATTAGCACAACAGTAGTCTGCAGGACACGTAAAGAACATATGACTCGTGTCCCCATTGTGCTGCAGCTCTGCTGATAGAATAAGGAGTCAGATAAGATGTGACGCAGTCAAAAGGAAAAGGCCTGGGGTCGGGTGGAGGTGGTGTGGGGTTCGTAGCGTTTGTTCTGGATTTTTTCCATTATGTGATTTGGCATGCTGATGCCTTTCATTTCAATCATTAGAATTCAGCCGGGATCAGGAGAGCTTTTCAGGTGCAGCAGAGGAGCTGCGTTTTTTGGATTAGCGGTCCGTGTAACGGCGGCAGGATAGACTCCAAAACGAGGCTGATTATCATACCATTTCTCATACCTGACACGATTAATGCAGTTTTTTAACCTCTTCTTTTTTAAAAAAAGGGGGGAAATGGTTTAATTTAATATATGCTTGGTGTTTAATCATAAGCTCCACGTTTTAGGGCCTATGCAGAATGATATTAGTGGTTTGAGAGCAACGCAGGCCGCTGTGACGCCGCTTGACTCCTCGAGTTTTGCAAATTCTGGTTGATCAGGACTTTTTTGTGCCCCAAGTTTAGAAATAGGTGAAAAGTAAGACTTCAACATGTACAAATACATTAAGGATAAAAGGATGAATCCAGTTTATTCCAAATTCAATGTAAAACTGAAAGTCAGCACACCGAAATGATCAGGTTGGGAGCGAGCAAGCAAAAGAGTTCAAGTATCTCGGGGTCTTGTTCACGACTGTCTCAATTTTCCATTCGATCTATGTCCCAGCACTCAGCTATGGTCATGGATTTGTTCGGTCACCACGACTGAAAGAATGAGATTGCGGATAGTAGTGGTGGTCGAAATGTTGGGGTACTCATTTATATGGCCCATCTAGGCTGGGAACCCTTCAGGATGCCCAATGCATTGATGGGGAAAGGGATGTCTGGAACACCCTGCTAAACCTGCTGCCACCACAAACCCGACCCCGGATAAATAACCTGGCTGTCATTGTCCTGTTGATTGGTTGCCAGGTCAAACTCAGGTGCTTAAAAGAGAGAGAGAAGAAGAAACTAAACACAAATGCAAGAAAGTTGGCATGCTATGCGGTTGCAGGAACTCTTCTAGTCAAGACCATGATTGATAATAAATAAGAAAACAGCCCTCCTACTTGAATATTGGTTAATTTTCTGTTTGTCTTTATATGTTGACCTAAATGAACTTCATTGAGCTTTGAGCAGTCGTGGTTGGCAATGCACCAGAGAGACTTCAGACCCGGTTTCTACCACCCAGCCCGACACTACGGGAGATGAATCAAACTCACTATAGAGCTCAAGTATGGCTTGCATCCTTTGCATCCAAGCAAACGATAACACTCAGTATGTGTTTTAGCATGTAAGTAGCTGGCATAAACACAAGGCTTAGTGTTAATTAATTCCCCAAGACCCAACAACAAATGATTTCTTCACCATGACGGCAGTGATGGATGTTTAAAAAGGACAATTTGGCTAAAAATGTTGCCTTTTCTTTTCTTGCCCCCATCTCACTTCCTTCTATATCAAGCACAAGCTGTAGTAACCTGGAAATATCTTTCTAATGCAAAAGGTAAAAACACATTTCAACTAAAAGAAATCAGTAAGGGCATGTAAGATCAGTTGTCCTCAATATTTTGCATGTTCCTTGTTCACGACCAAACCCTCATGTACCACGCCTACCCGTTACACTCAGTATGACCCTTTTTGACAGCCGAGTTTGAAACAAGCCACAGCAACTTGCACATCAGGCCTCGTGGATACAGTAAAGCCAAGTAATTTGTGCCTCGCTGCAAAACTTTTCGGATTCCGTGACTTCCAGGAGAAGAATGGGCGACAAGCGTGAGGAAGTAATGCCTTTTTAGTCTTTCTGACATGTTTGTCTTGGGCTAATTCCTCTCCATACCACGACAGCCACGACCTACGAAGTCAAACGGCTCTGTCACACCTCTTTTCTTCTCGGCCCCCCCGGTCTATCTCTTCACTCTTCACAGGGAAAAAAGGCCAAAGGGTTTTCCTTGGTTCCTGTAGTGTGAAATGCAAACTGTCATTAACTCGGAGAGGGCAAGCGGAGGGGCTTACAGGGGAGCCATCAATACAGATGATGAGAGGGTTGGAGGGGAGGGGGGGACAGAGAAAGCCTCTCCCTTCATTGTGTCTCAATAACTTTAAAAAGGAAACTAATCCATTCTGCTCTTAATTGCATGCCACGTCCCCCGATGTGTCCCCCTCCAACCCGTCTCTTCACAATGTGGACGAGGCAATATTTAAACAGACTTCCCAAGATTCCCATTTCAAATGCTGTAATGAGTTTTTAAAGAACATAATGGTCTATATTATATTATACATTTTTTTAGCAGGAGGAGGTGAGGAGGAGGAGGAAGCTTGCCCTGTTCAAATGGGGTTGTCTTTTCAGGGGTGTGTGTGTGTGTGTGTGTGTGTGTGTGTGTGGACGTCAACGTCACGCCAACAACACGTGTGAAGTGGGGAGGACAGTGCTCTGAGGATTAAGGTCTAATTTCTCCTGTTCTTTTCATTGAGACTCTGCAATCCAACAGATTGATTGGGACTTTTAATTACACAGCGGTAATTATGGGCCAGATCTCGCATTTGAAAAGAAAGAATTAAAGTTCATTTTGCTTGGCTAATTATCAAAGCTTGTCCTGATGTATGTGTGTGTGTGTGTGTGTGTGTGTGTGTGTGTGTGCCCAGGCAAAGCCCCCCAGATGCCAACAGCGACGCAGGACCCCCGGATCACAGATACTCGGTAATTAAGGCAAAAAGGTTAACTTCGGAAATAAAAGACGTGCGAGCTTATTGAGCGAAAGAAGCTACTTTCCTGATAGGGGAAAAAAAAAAATCGGATCCTGTCTTTCATTCCTCTAAATTCTAATTCTACTTTCGGATCTAGCGCCACTTTTCTGTCACTTTATCAGCGCTCGCTAAATTACAACATTTCACATTCATCAGCCTGAACTCGCAAGAGGCTGCAGAACAGAAGCTCGTCCGGATAATTGGGTTGATTTTTTTTCCCTCCGCCTCTCTCCTCCTTCAGTCACAAGTCCGGTCGGACTCGCCTCCCCGCTCTCTCTCTCTCTCTCTCTCTCTCTCCCCTCCATCCGTCCGTCCATCCATCGGCCTCGTCCGGTCAAATCTGCACTTGCTGACATGCAGCACAGTAGCACTATGCTTCTAATTTTTACATTACATTGCATTAGCTTCACCAGGTTTAAGAGGAAACCAATACAGGAATCATTTTATGGCGTAAAGCAGGAGCTGCGATTTGGGCTCAGGAGTCAATCTGGCGCCCGGTGATGATGGTGGTGGAGTTAGCGGGTTGGCAGGCCTGATTAGACCGTCTTAGGCTGGGGGAGTCATATATGTGCTATTTCGCTGATAGGCTGCGAATCTGGATTTCCTGCTCCAGTGCGCTCATGGAGCTAAACCCATCCAACCGAGGAGGCTAGGCAAAGTGGGGAAGGTGATTTCCTCCATCTCCTGCCTGCCCGCACACACACACACACACACACACACACACACACTTGAGCGCTCAGAGTCACACACATGAACATCATCGCCTCGGCACAACCTCATGAAATCTATTTGAAAATGTCTGTGTGTGTGTGTGACAAAGAGCGAAATGTATTCATTGAAGGATTCAGGGGGGGAAAAAAGATCAAATTTACTGGACTGGCTTCGTTAAAAAAAAATAAATTAAAATGTATTTTTTTTTCGGGGATGTTTCAAAGTTGGTGTCCCGACGTGAGTTCGCGGTCGCCTCAAACTGCCGCCGCCATTTCAGCGCCGGCTCTCTTCTCTCTCTCCCTCTTTCTCCTTTTCACTGTGTCTTCTTTCAGTCAGTCCGTCTGTCTGTCCGTCTGTCATCCGAGCCTGCCCACCTGCATCCAAAAAAAGACGCTGCAGCGGCCCTTCGGACCATTTAGCGGGGACACAATTACGCAATTGTGCGAGCAGACAAATGCCGTGTAGGACAGTTGGAGGGATGGTGGAGGTGGGGTAATGCAATCTCCCCTCTATCCTCCTGTTTCTTCTCTCTCTCACCCCCCTCCTCCTTCACCTGGCCTGGCCTCCCTACGGTCCTCACCCTCAACACCCCTCCCTCCTCACCTTTTTCTCCCTCCTCTGTCATCCCAGGCTTGTCCATCTCGGGCCCGGGGAACAGTGGGGAAGCTGTGTGTGTCGGCTCTTCCCAACAATTACCTTCAATTACGGCTCACTGCAGTGTGGCCTAGTGAAAGGCTTAGCCATTAGGAGTCTCTCTCTCTCTCTCTCTCTCTCACTCTCTCCTCCTCGCTCAATTCTGGAGTCTGGCCAGGCTCCATGTGAAAACGACCCAAATAGCCCCCTGCTCACTTTACACGCCCCACAGCTCACTTTACGTGAGCCAGCCCCGACCAGAAAACCTCACCGGCACTCTGTTAATTCACATCTTTCACTGCCTCTTTTTTTTTTTTTATTTTGCTTCTCAATCCTCCTCCCTCCTCCACCTGGTCTCCTCTTTTTCTTCTTCTTCTCCTTCTCACCCCTCCTTCCTCCTCTTCACAGTCTTCCTTTTTTTCTCAGAGTTCTCCACCTCCGCCGGGACCTGATCCTGTTTGCGGTAGTTGGAGAGTTCAGGGGCAACAGGGGACAATGGATACCCTGAGATGGGAAGCTCCCTTGTGGTTCAGAATATACAGCAGCACGTAACACGTTTAAAGCTGGAGGTGTGTGTTATTTTAAAGCATTTTGAGGGTTTTCGTGCTGATTCAGGATCTCCTTTTCTTCCGGTTTGACGTAGGATTCATTTAGTTTGACCTTTTTTTGTGGTTTTTGGTGTGTGAGGGTACCCAATCCATCTGGCTACTGTATCCAGTCAACTCTCCCTTATCTGATCACCTCAGCGGGCCGGGTGCGAACACACAGCGCCTTATCTCTGGGTGTTGTATTTCTATTCCAGGGATAATTAGCATAGCGTTTGTCCTAAACCCGCCATGCTACACACACAGCTTAGAGGGGAAAAGGTATGTCTTATTTAGCATCCAGCGCGGACGCCGGGAACAATACGATGTGTGTAAGCCCAGTCTTACCCCGCTGCTGCTGCTGCTGCTGCAGCATCCCAGTCCCTGCTGCCGCTCTGGGCCCGTGGACAAGAAGGGTCCGGGGCTCAGAACAGGACAGCTGTGTCTGGGATCACACTTCTCCGTTACAGAAGGGGGCTGACCAGGGGCCCAGAAGCAGCCCCCCAAAAACCATCCCCCAGCAACACCTCCCCTCTTCCCTGCTTGCGTGCCCAGGAAACCCCTCCAGGGCTCCCCCGGCCGCATCCAAAACCTGGGCATCGCCGCCGCCGTTTGTGCCTCTCGCTTTCAAGGCCGGCCAAGAGCCTCTCCTCCTCCTTCTCTGCTCGTTCTCAGCCGAGAGCCTCCCCCTGCCACCTGGCACAGCGGCTCGGCTCGCTGCTCCGAGTGTGTGCATGTGTGTACGTACAGTATATGTGTGTGTGTGTGTGTTCACAATTGAGGCTGTACCTTTGGCTCTGTGTTACGGTATATGCCTGCGCTTTTGTTTGAGTATTGTTCGAGTAGGTGTGTGTAAGCATAAAAAGCAGTGTACATGTTCATGACTGTGTGTGCACACACGTGTGTGTGTGTGTGTGTGTGTGTGCGCTTAATACCCCCACATCCTCTCCTGCAACCGGGGGCCACTTTCTAAAACGCGTCAGTGATTTTGGCTCCGCGTCCGCCGACAACACGGCTGGTTTTCAGCACACCACCACCACCGGCAAAGGCTTACCTCTCAGCCGGGGACGGCCAAGCAGACACTTTCCCTGGACAATCCCCCAGCCTTACCCGACCCCCCCCCACCCCACACACACACACAACCTCACCCTTTCCTCCCACGCACACACACAAACACACACAGCATCCTCTTCCAAGCCTGCAGAAACACGGTAATGGAATACTCCGGCTGATCCAAGGGAGTGGCCAATTCCAATTTCTCCTCGAGTAGATACCTTTATGATGATGATGCTGATGTGTACATGCTCGTGCAAGTATGTGTGTGTGTGTGTGACGTCTCACTGGCTGTTGGCTGCTATGCATGGGATCTGTGGGCGAAAACAGAAGTAGGCAGGCCTGTGAAGGTTTTTTTTAATTTGAGTCAAATTTTGCAACAACAGCTGCAAATATACAGTCGATCAGTTGAGAGCGCGATATCAAATATTAGTCTGCGCCGCCTGTCTTCTCCTTTCAACTCGGTGCCATCAATTGTGCAGCTCTGCCAGGGCCTGTCAGCGCGCTGATTTACCGCTGTTTTGCCTAATACACTGTAATGACTCTGTTTACAAAGAATCGGAGAAGCCACCCACGTACGCAATGTTCATTTTCACCCTGCGAGCGAGCGCGAGAGCAACAACGGCAGAGTCGATTGATGGCAACAAAACTGTCGCTTGTCTCTTCACAAAGAAAAAAAAAAACTCACACAGCCGATCAGTTGATCTGCCGCTGGAGACGAGAAAGCAGTAACTGTGTCTAGACGCGGGGCCCATAAATCAGGCATTTTCACATTAATAAAACCAATGACAAAACTGCCTATTAATCATAGAGCTGCGCGTATATATTTCATGAGAATAAACAAACTATTTTTTTTTTTGTTTCGAGCGCCACTCCCGTCGAATAAGAATCCCATTTGAGGTGTTATGAAACTGTCTCGTTGACCCGAGGGGAGAGAAGATAATGCGTCCTTCAGTGAAAGTGCTGCCTGCTTCTGACTGTGTCATTGCCATAACACGAGTCATATACTGTATGCAATTCCACCCCGAGGTCACACACACACACACACACACACACACACACACACACACACACACACACACACACACACACACACACACACACACACACACACACACACACACACTCGCAGAAACCTGCCGTTGTTTGCCAACTTAACAGAAAACATTACACGTTCCTTTTGGAAAGGTTTTCTTCAAGCTGTTGTTTATCTGTGTGGAAATATCCTCTTAAGTATTACAAAACACTCCCGAGCAGCTGCCAATAAATACAGAAAGTCATCCTAAAAATGCGACGTGATGGTGGTTTGTTTTTCTACGAGTGTGTGTGTGTGTGTGTGCGCAAGTGTGTGCGCGTCTCGGTTCTTTTGGTCTCGTTCCAAGCGCCGTCTGACACTGTGATTTTTGCGGTTTGTGATAAGCGAAAGGCAAGTCAGGAAAGTTGAGATGGGAATCTTCCTCCTCTGTTCTTATTTGTGCTGTTGTTTCAGCCATGTCAGATAGTGTAAACACACTGCAACAAACTGTGATACAACTCAAGGGGTTATCAGATCTGTAATTGTCTGTGTCTCTTTTGAGAAAGCGCACCGCTGATTCTTCGGGTAATATCTACAAACATAATCCGCAGTCGACTTGATGTGCTTAAAACTGGCTCCTCTGTCTCAGAGTGGGAGCGCCTACACGAGTGTGTATCCTCAGAAAAAACACACAAAAGAATAGAAACTGTTTATTTCCGAATGTGTGTGTGTGCGCGCGTGTTTGTGTACGACTGAAAGCGGTGTGTGTTCCGCATGCATCACGCCGCCCTGATAAGATTTGAGCTGTTTTTCTAATTAGAAGTTGCTGGAATTGTGATCATTATTTTCCCCTCAATTAAATGATACAGCCTCCTGCAAAAAGGGGGGAGCTTCTAATCAGTTTGTAATTAATGCCGTGGAATTTCTCTCACTGCCTTGCTGCTGTTTCCACTTCCCAGTAAAACAAACAATAAAAAGGCGTCGCTTTTATATGCTCTTTACTGAGATTATTAATGTGCCATTGTGGATTCATTCTGAAACTAACTGCAACATTTTACTTGTTTGCAGGATGGAAAAAAAGCATTTTAGCATTTCGACTGCAGAAGCAAAGGAGAAAAACATCTACAGCACGAGGCCTGGCGTTGCCATTAGCTGTTCGATTGGTAAATGAGCATGAGTAATACACTTAATGCAATAATAAACCCAATGCTGCATTATCAAATCAAGGTAAATATAGTAAATAAAGCACTTCATATGAAACTAGAACACACTCAGAGCGCTCGTGCCTCTACCAAATTACCACGATGGTGGTGTTTGTGCATTTTAATAAAAGGCCTGCACCAAAATACACAAAGTGTTTTTGTATTATTGTTTTTATATTTGCAATTAAAAGTCAGCAAGTGCTGAAGTTATTTAGAATTCCTGCATCCTCACCAAAAACTGATCGCTTTAGTCGAAGCTTTCACCAAATTTCAGAAAAATATGTTGAGTTTTAGCCTTTTAGCTAACTGAAATATCTCAACTATTGGATGGATTGTCGTGAAATTTTGGACATTCGCAGCCTCCAGAGGATGAACCCAACAGATTTCAATGATCTCCTGACTAGCGTGACTCTAGTGCCAATTCGAGTTTGACCTCCTTATTTTTTGTTTGTGAAACGTCTGGACAACTAACAAATGGATTGCTATGAAATTCCAAACAGACATTCGTAGCCTCCTGAGGATGAACCAGACAGATTTCAACGATCTCCTGACTAGTGTGACTCTAGCGCCACTTTCAGTTTGACCTCCTTATTTTTTAGTGAAATATCTGGACAACTAACAAATGGATTGCCATGAAATGCCAAACAGACATTCATAGCCTCCAGAGGATGAACCAGACAGACTTTCATGAGCCTGTTGGCCTTTTTGTTTCAAATAAGACTCACAGCGGCCTCCTGGGTGAAAGTCTTGTTTGTTTGAGGCGTTCATCTTACTCTTCATACTAGTACTGGTACTACACCGTCATACACGTATGCACTTTTCACGTCCAGACGAGGTAAACGTAACCTGATTTCTGCAGTATCCTCGAATGGATTGGCGGGTCTATTACAAGCTTTGCAAATGTTAGCATTTAAGTAACCTTTGCAGAGGTCCCAACTGCAAAAACTGGAATATTATACCTTGAAATTAAAAGTGCACCAAGTTAATCTGAATACTGGCTGGCCTTTAAAAGGAAAAATCTTCGAAGTGCTTCAAAAATTCAGAATGCTGATAATCCTCAAAATTACATTTTTGGGTTTCCCTTATTTGGAAACTAAGGTATGGCCACCATCTTCTGAGTCATGAGAGTGAGCCCAAAATATTCCTCTCTGACAAGAAGTGAATGTCTAAGCTATACAAGCTTACACATGCTCTCCCCGTCTCTCTTCCTACCATTCATTCAGTCATTTAGTCAGTCAGTCAGTCAGTGGATAAAGATCTGGATGAGCTCAGGTGATTACACTCTTTAGGCCAATGCTAATTGCAAGGTCTCTGCTCTAAGTACTGTAAAAGTATTAATTAAAGCAGACCATTAATCAAGGCCTTTGGCAGCTGAACTGAGAGGAAGAAAGTGAGGAGGAGGGATTGAGGAAAAAAGAAGAAAAAAAGACGATTTTCTCAGAACGAGACAAGACTTTTCTCTCACTTCCTCTGTGTGTAAGTGGGTGGAGGTGGGCGTGTGTGATCAGAAACTGTTCCGGTGCCTTTCAGAGGAAGTAGATGATGAGTGACGGGGTCACAAATGTCACTTTGGATCATGTCAGCTCAAATCACTCGCCTCATGCCTGCATTTACAACCTGTAACTGACATCACACCCTATCAGTGATCCTCATAATCTCCTGACACAGTCTAGAATAAAAAAAAGTTCTCAGGTGCCGGGGTTGAAAAGTTACTCAACTTGCCGTTCTGGAGTGATATCAATAAAGATTTTGGATAAACTGGCTGCGAGGTTCAAACAGAAGCTCTGTTCACTTGGTGCTTCTTAAGATCCTTAAAATATAGTTGGATGCAAGTGCTGATACAAGTTTCAGTACCTGATGCTAAAATTATACTTTTAATACCGTTTTTTATTTAAAAAGATGCCAAACCTGTTTGAAAATGGATTAAAATCACAAATATTTCTTAAAAAAAAGGGTAACTATTAACGTTAGGAACCTTGACACCACACTGATTTGCTAAAAAAGCACTTAGGTTTGACACTTAGGCCTCGAGGTCTTACATGTATTTAGTTGGCTTTTATTATGATGCATATCAAAGCTCCGGCAACACTACAGATAGTTTGTTTGAGTATTTGTAACATTTCCATTAAGGTTTTTCTGATAGGACTTAAGGTTTGGTTGGTTTAGGCACAAAAAAAACATCTCTACAGATAATCCGTTAAACATCTACAGACAAAGTGAAACAGCTGAAATATTACAAATACTCTAAACTAACTATCTGTAGGCGGACTATCCAAATAAAGTGTTACCCAAGCTCCTCTACTTGCGTGGGGGATTTCCTTGTTGAACCAATCCAAAGCAGTTGCAGCGTAATTCTCTTTCTTGTGAGATTTGTTACCACTTGCTTATAAAACCAACAGCAGGGGCTGGATTGGGAACATGTGCACATCTCTTGCAGGTGGATTTAGCTTATCTAGAATTCAGCAAGGCGGCATCAATCCATGAACATGTAAGATGGCGTTGACATGTGGTTTTTTTTTGCAATACCGTTTATAGAAAAACCTGATTCAACCTATTACCACATGTGTGAAAGGCAACAGTGGAACGGGTACGATTAGATGCACTTTGCATGCATTTACCGGCACGCCTCACCTCTTGCGTTACACCTTGCAACATAAAGTACAGACTACTTGCATTGCATTGGATGTAAATCATTACCCACTACGAAGTTTCTACAACTCTGGGTTCTTCTTTTCTTTGTATCCAGCTATGACAACAGACAAGAACACCAAACCTGAGAATTGGCTGGCCACAGATAGAATATAGAATTAAGTATGGAGGGATAACTGACAGCTTTTTACTTCAACATTCATAATTAACTTGCAGAGCTTTCGTGTTTGCAAGTCAAGTTAACGGTCATCTGTTGATTCGGCGCCAAAGCTCGCGCACTAACCTCTACTCATGAATAACTAGTGTTTGCTCTTCAGGACGAAGTGCTGTGCTACAACCTTTATGAAACTGCTATAATTTGGCCAAACAGAGTCGTGTTTGGACATGGAAAATATTCATATTTCTGGCAGTATTCACAAGTCCCCCCCCTAGACTTAAAGTTAAAATTATACACTGCTTCTTATTAAAAGCTCCGATTATTGCCCTGAGCCTTAATTTATACATATGCATGGGTTTAAGCTCTAAATATGCAGACGGACGGTGCGGGGAAGAGAGCAGGAGTGAAATCCTATTATATCCTACCTGTTAGATGTAGAGTGGTAAGCCCTCTGACTCCCAGCAGAATGGGACTGGAGAGACAAAAGGCATCAGTGCTAAACGACTGAGGTGATTTTAATCACATGCTCTCAGAGAAAGAAAGAGTGAAGAAAAAATAACATCTGAAAACCAATTCACCGAACAAAGGCCTGAGTGTTCCCTTGTGGCGGGATCGAAGAGGAAAAGAGGACGAGTCAAAGAATGAAAGCGGAGAAATCGGGTTTTATCATGGTTTTGAGTCGGTGAACTAAAGGTTGGGGTTCAGAGAGGAGATGAGGAGGGGAGGGGGAAGAATTAGAAACCCCCTTCTAGTCAGCCAAGATATTTAATTTCTATCTCTTTCTCCCCATCTCTTCCATAAACCCGATGAACATCATTTTCATGTCTGTTCCCACTCTCTCTTCTTTCCCGGACCTGTCATTTACAAAATGGCTGCTGAGGGTTGGAGGATGATGCTCAATTTGTAGAGCGTCTAAAACGTAAAAGAGGCTGTGAGAGACGGGGGGTCGGGGTCGGCGCTCGGGTTTCCCTAATGGCTGCGCAGGGATCGGCCCCCGTTCTGATTGGACTGTTAAATGATTTTCTGGGCTCGGGGCCCAGCCAGGTCCCCGTCAAAGTCTTTGTCCCGTGACAGATGGACAAAACGGGTAAAGAAGAGGAAGCGCTGTCCAGATAGGGAAGCCAATGAAAGGGGGGAAATGGACACGTTGGAGGCTGACGTGCTTTAGCGATCAGACAGTGAGAGGGTTGTGCTATGGAGGGGAATATTCACAGTCAGCACAGCGGTTAAGGAGAAAGATTGAAGCTTCGGTTTCGGACCTTGAAAAAACAATGCAGTTCTACATTAGTGCTAAAACAACAAAACATTTTAATAACCTGTTAGTTTTGAAATAAAAATATCATCCTTATAAATTTAGGTAAGTCTGAGTATCACTAAAAAACTTCAGAGTTTCAGGACTGATGCCACAAACAAACTTTTTTTGGTTGACCTGTTGGGTAGTGTTGAAGAATGCATGTTTCTTCTCTTCAGTGTTCAAAAACACTGAGAATAAAGTCCTGAGATTTGTACTGTAGATAGTTTGAGTTGTCATCAATACCCAGAGCTGGAAATATTCATCATTACGTTAATATCCATGACCATGACTTAACCGGCTCTCACTGCTGGAGATGGATACCATTTTCCGGTGGGTAGTTTGCCGAAGAGTTGGCAGGGAGGACTGACCGGGTCACGTCGACTTTTCCACATTACATTCAAATATCTTTTCTCATATAAGTTGCCAAAGACATTACATATTACCACATTACTGTTATGTGTTAGAAAAATGTGGGCCTGACCTGCCTGCTCAGACGGAGGCTGTTTTTCAGGGAACAGTTTGCCGAAGAGTCGGCAGGGAGGACTGACCGAGTTTTGGTCATGTGGCTGTACTGTTGTTTGTTCCTATAAAAGAAAATAACTATTTCCAACAGTTTTAGTGCTTTTTTTTTTCAAAGTGTTGAATCAAATTGTGTAAAAAGCTACAAATTACACATATTTGGTATCAAATTAAAGAGGAAGTTGTGTTTTAAAAATGAAAACAACTTGTGATTGTCAACTTCTTTCTGCTTTTGCGATAGAGCTTTAAGCTTCTCAGTGAACTACAGCAACATTCAAGAATTCTGCCGAGGTCTGGAGGATTAACTGACAGCAAAAATGCTGATGAAGAAATGTCTGAACACAAACAGCCCTACAAGACTACAAGAACTTTTTCTAAGTCTAAAATTGGCAAAAATATGATCTTCAGTCAGTAACTGTCCAATACAAGGCAACAAAACAAGGAGAGTCTGAGAAAGCATTTGATACCTGCTCACAATTTTGAGGTCCGTACCAACCAACCAACCAACTGTTGCTCAGACAAAACAAGCAATCTGAAAAACCAAGAAAACTCTGGGAATTTGCAAAGGGTAAGGCTGGATTACCAGCCAGGCAAAAGCCCCGGTCCCTGAAGTCCCCAGATTTATTGTGTAACAGCTGTTTTTTTTTTGCTGTAATTTGATTACCTGCAAATTTTTCTTGGGGGATATGCAATTTTGAAGCAGAGTATCAACTGAAATGATAAAAAAAAAAAAAAAAAAAAGCAGCTTAACACGCCATTTTAGCTTGAACACAACCCCACCGACTTCACATATTCAAATCCAAGGCTCTGTTAGAATTTGCATAGCGTATATTCCTATAAACTACAAACAGGGGTCGACGTGTATACCCTACCCTACGGCCCCCTAGTGGAATAATCAGGCCATGCTCATTTTTCAGCACAAACTATGAGACAAATACCACAATCATAACTTGCAGCCTGACTAAAGTTCACGTAAAAGCTTCATAGTTTTAGCAGTTTGCGCCACCCGAGAACCAAATTCAGTGCCAGTATTCAGCAGCAATAACTTCCCTTTTAGATGCACTGCCATTCTTTGCATGCTCTCAGTGCAACCTGCTCTCTTGTTGAGCGTGTAATAAACGAATAGCTCGCTGCAAAATGAAATGAAAGCCACTGCACAGAAAAGCAAGACAAAACAGCGGCTCAGAGATGTGCGAGCAGCTCTGTGTGGAGCTTTTATTGTCATAAAATAGAGCAGCAGGTTAAAAAAAGAAAGAAAATTAGGTTGAGAGGTGAGATGAGTACTTTGATAATGGCTTTGAGACCACAACATATACTCAACTCCCACACAGTGTCCTCCCTCCACTGCTCACACAGGTAAGACACTCTTTTCTGCTAACGATGCAGGCGTATACGGAGTGAAGTCACGGCCAGATAATCGTTCATGGTCAGAACTTTTTAAAATGAAGATTTTCCAGTAGCACAGCGGCAGACTTTTTTTTCCAGCCCCCCTGAAACCAAAATCTCATTAATCTTGTTTAATGTATAATTTAGCTCAAATGTAGGTTGGCTATGGGTCCATGAAAGGCGTCTATATACTGTATGTGATTGCACTGCGGCTGAGAGGAGGAGCTGATGTTCAGCGAGACAGTTCAGCGTAGGCAGATGAAGGTGCATTAACTCTTTTTTTTTTTTTCCATTACTGTTTAACTTATCCACGCTCTTTCACAATCCTTTTTTCACAAGGTCAACGTAAAATTAACTTGAAATGTATACCTCCTCCAGCAATCACTCCTCTCAGTTGGGAAATTTTTTCCTTTTATGCTGGAAAATTGTGAGACTGAAGAGGAAGAGCAGAAAGAAAAGACCCTCGCAGACTTTTTTTTTTTTAATTCTTCAAAAAAAAAAATCATACAATTCATGATGTTGATAATGTGGAGAGTTCTCACTTAATTAAACTTGTGCACGCGAGTTGAAAAAAAAAAAATAACTGCACTTATGTCATGCCGTGGAAAGTGGGCAAATTATCAAATACAAATTAGTGTTTTGAATCCGTGTTCGGAGCGATGAATTGCATTTTAGAAAATTAAAAAGATATGGCCGGCTCCTCTCTCTCACTGTGGATGTGTGAGTATATAATTTATGAGTAGAGAGTTCATAAAAAAAAAAAAAAAAAAGAAGAAGAAGAAGAAACATGACATAAACAGAGCAGCACTAATTTTATATATTAAGATATTGGAATGCTTTTTATAATAGTTATCCCTAAGGACAAGACTCCAAATTCTAATTAATAGAAATATAGAGATAGACATCAAGCTTGTCTTATTGCATAAATCATATTTTAGGTTTGACGTGAATTGAAATTATTAAGTAACTGAATGTCAGGTTGCCCCGGACGACCGCATCCAGGGTCAACACAAAGCAACGTGAATAATAACTCGGAATTACACAGCGACACGAGTCCTGGCGGCTATCTCCACCTTTAAAACCAGACTGTGAAAAAAAACAACAAAAAAAACGGGGTTTTAGTGCCGGCTGCTCCGACAGAGAAAAAAGCTAAAAGTGATATGTCTATCATCTTTGACATTTCACTCAGGAATTTGAATATGAATGCGATAAAAGGGGGGGGAAAGCAAGCGCTTCACTCCGAGCCAGTGTTAGGGCTTCCCTCGTGAAAGGTGCAAGGGTTTTTTTTTACACCGCTCCGTCGTCTTCACCTAAAAGAGGCGGATGCGCCACACTCTGCCCACTCTTAACGACTTTTTAGAGCCTTATCTGGCCTCTCCATTGAATCCTCCTTCAGACATCTTGTTCATTAAATCCTTTCATATCCTTCTTTGCCGCTCTCTCTCTCTCTCTCTCTACATTCTGTTGCTCTCAGAAGTTTAAGGTTTTGTGCACGAGAGTGCAGCTCGCCTCGCACCTTTACAGTGCTATTATGCCGAGGCCTGAATGCCGGCGTGGTTTAGGGTTGAGTGAGCGGCGGGAGGCTCGGATGGAGAAGGCAGAGAGAGGCATTGAGTTAATTAACGGCACGTCGGAAAAGCGGACATAATAGTACACCTCAGAAAAAGACTTGACATTGAGATGGACGGATAAGTCATTAATTGGTTTTCTTATTGGTACAATGGCGGCGGCAGAAAAGGAGGAAGGTCAAGGCGACTTTGACAGAGACCACAACTATATTATGCGAAGGAGTGCTGGAGTATGAAAGGAGGTGGAGGTGGAGGGGGGGGGCAGATGCAAAGTCGATGGGAGATAAAGGAAGCTGTGAAACAAAGTAATTACACCTGAGATCTGAGGCCGGGGCCGCTGTATGGTGATGCAGGTCAGGCCGGCGGAGGCTTTACAATCTCCAACCTGCGACACACTAGATTTGTCTTTACCCAACCTGGTTCTGCTCCCTCCTCCTCTTCCTCCTCCTCCTCCTCTTCCTCCTCTGGGGGGAGTTTGGAGGTGAGGTGGCACCCATCTGAAACGCATATAATTCCAGCGCCGAGATGAATGCCGGCGATAGGACGGGAAGGGGGAATACAGCGAGATAATTACTGGTGATACTCGTGATTGTGAACGCGGCAGTGTGAAAAGGTGGGCCGCAAGATAAAACACTCATCAGAGAGGCGGCGAGAGAGTGCTGGATAAACAAACGCAAGAGGGGGGGAGGAAGAGAGAGAGAGAGAGAGAGAGAGAGAGAGAGAGAGAGAGAGAGAGATGGAACAAGAGAAGGGAAAGGAGGGAGAGATAGAGGAGGGGGAGCATGGCAAGGTTAAAGGCAGTGAGATTAAGGTTATGCCTTGCATAGTGGAAAGGGATTCAGATAGTATTAAAAGGAATGTATCGTGTTGCGTCTGCTAAAATCAAGCGGGGTCAACGCGTCGTGTATCGCACGCACGAATCTGCAAGCCGTGACGCTCTGCAGAGCGGCGAAATCTGGATTTCTAATTCACACCCCGCGCCGATGAAATCATTTTAAAGCGATGACGCAGTAGAAAATTCGACGACGGGATTATTTACATATTCCGATTGAGCTTTAATCAAAAGTTATTGGCTGACGAGGGGGGTGTTCATGTGAGCAGATAACACAGCAGCAAAGAGAGACAGACAGACAGACAGAGAGAGGAAAAACATCCGATTCTCTGCAACAGTTTGATTTCCTCTGTACTTTTTAGCGGGGGGAGCTGTTGAGGTAGCACTGGGCTGTGCATTATCTTCACGGCTGCAGGAGATAAGAGCATGTCAGGCCCGTGGCCTTGTTTGATACGTGTGTGTGTTAAGGTGGCGAGACTGCGCGTCTGTGTCCACTCATACAGGTGTACATGCATGTGGCCACAGCGGCAGCAGCAAGCAAGAGCAGCAGCGATTTTTATCATCTGCTTGCTTCTCTGTCCTTCATTCTCTCCCTCTCTGTCATACTCTTACTCTCTTTTCCTCTTTCGTGCAGAGACGGGCGATAAGAGACACAGATAGCGCTTTATGGCATGAATGATAAGGAGTCACCACTCATATGTCCCATCAGGGGAAAACAACAAAAACCCAAATGAAGGCAGCCTTATCACGAGCATCTGACACTTAATGCAACTCCATTTTGAAGTAATATGCGCTTCATCGCAGCCCTAATGGATTTGGAGATTTCAGGGCTTTTGAGTTTATTGATTCATTTCGTACACTGTGTCCCCTCTGAAGGATATTGTTTTTGAATGCGGTGAGTCTCTCTCACAAAGCGCAGAGATTAGCTTCCTCTGGACGGCTTTGGTGGATCGGTACGTGTTCTTTTTTAGACGCGTTTGCATGCATGCATGCGTGTGTGTGTGTGTGACCTCCGGACAATTATCTGATCTGTCTGTCGTGTTGCGCAACTTTTTTTTTTCCTCCTCCCTTATCAAGATCTGGTGTTTCTTTACTTTTTCGGAGAAATCATGTGACACAAACCAAAAAAAAAAAAGAACTGGTGTCATAAAACTTGAAGATTTTATTGTATTTAAATTATGAGAATACAAAAAGCTATTTTGCAGAGGTTGTATATCATAACCAGCTCGTATGTTTCTGCTGTTGCAGCCTCTTCTACCACCCATCAAACATTTTCAGGAGAAAAAAAAAAAAAAAAAAAATCAACATCGTCTCCTTTCGCTGTTCCATTTTTCAGTCAAGATCATTACTCGTCGTCTGTGAATGCATTCCCTCAGATAATGATACAAAAAAGAAAAAATTAATTTATCAAACTGTCTTTAAATAAATGCACTTGTCACTGGCTCGTGGGCACCGTGGCGGGAGCATGATGCAGAATTTATTAAAAGTCGCCCCCCCCTCCTCGCTCGCTCATCCTTCCCACCGGAATGCATTCATCTTTGTGACGAGGTGGAATATGAGTGAGATCCCAATCGTGAGCTCAAGGTGCTTTATTGAGCTCCGTTTTAGGTGGGGTTTTTTTTTTGGGTGAGTCCGTCTGACTACAATCAGGTGGGGCCCTTTCAGAAATAAGTAATGGCATCACCGGGAGATACTCTAGCAGCCATTTCATATCTGGAATATACAGGTTATAAATCATTTTTGCTGCTTTTAAATGTTTGATTTCTCTCCGTACGTTGACCTCAAAAGGGTGGATGGGAGAGGTTGGAGATTGTGGTGTTATTAAAGAAATGTGACACGGGAGTGATGAGGACGCATTACAAATGGATTCCCGTGGAAACAGATTTACTCGGAGAGAAGTGCTGAAGGTTAAACTTGGACGCGAGTTTGATGTTCGAAGCTTTTCATCCACGATCCAAATGCACTATTACGGACCACCAATGTCTTCCTTAAGTGCTTGGCGATGCGTGCGCTGTTGGCCTACCTGCGTATTTATGTTTGTGCGCTCCCCTCTCGCCGTGTGTGTGTTTGTATATGGTACACCAGCTCAGTTTAAACGCACTCCGTCGGCTTTTTGCGAGTGGAAAACTCAGATACAGATGTGCGCAGCTACATGGAAAAGGGAGACTCAAACCCATCCAGACATTATCTCCCTCTGATCCGAGCCTCGAATGGTTGGATAAACAAGTCCCTTTTCCGAATTGTGTTTGGAGAGGGAATTGTGCCCGCCGTGCTGCCGCTGGGCCCATGGCTGGAGCTAAAGAGAGTCCACTTTGTGCAACACACCAGGCGGATATGAAGAGCAGATGTCCTGTCTGCTGCCATCCAAGCTCCAGACTTAAAGCTGCACACACACACACACACACACACACACACACACACACACACGTCACTGAAGATGACTAGCTGGAAAGTGGAGCCCCCAAAAAGCTCCTAGAGTTGTTTTGCATGTCTATTTTTGGGAGGTGGTTGGCGGTTTGAAGAGGTTTGAAGAAGGAGAGAAGCTTATTCGTTGCAGGCCCAGTTTTGCTGCAGCAAAGCCAGTGAGTGATTCACAGTCAGGAGCAGTGTGCTCACGGAGCCCCTAGTGGTCTGTTGGGAGAGCTTGCTTTATGGCTTTTTCAGTGTCTAGATAGTCTGATAATAATCCTAAGGTCAGCCAAGTTTGCTGATGACCGGGTTTGATTACAGCGGCAACATTTTCTGAGAAATAACGCCACTCTTCTTTTTTTTTTTTTGTTTCCACTTTTGAAAGTTTGTGGTTCAGTTTTACCGCTCTAACGAAACTTTTAAGAATTTACAGAAATGAAACAAAATTACCCTCCAACCCAGTTAAGAATCTCTCACACTTTTTATAATTACCAGAGACACCATCTTTTCTCTGTGCTTAATTAGAAAGGTTTTCTGTCCGTTCGTTTCCTTTTGTTTCACAGGACTGTCACCAATCCCCTCAGAGACACTAAAGCTCAACTCCTTCCATCCCTTCCTCCCGCTACTCATTTAAACTTTTCTTTTCTTTTTTTTTTTTTTTTAGAATAATGCTGATTTTATCTCCGTCATAATTGCGGTATAATTATGGGAGGTAATTCTCCCATGGTGCCCGTGGTGGCCAGGTCCGCTGCCACGGCGTGAGCAGAATCTGCTCGGAGGTTAAACTCCTGATTTGAAATTGAGAGGCAGAACGATGGGCGATGGGGGGGTGGGGGGAGGATAGGCAAACGCCACGGTGTGAACAGTTAGTTAATGGGGTGCACACAAGTGTGTGTGACCTTGAATATTTCTGACAAAGTGTGTGTCACATTTTTGTGTGTAAAAACAAGAAAAAAGGGCCGTGCATGGCATTTTTAAGGGCCCTAAGCAGGATATGACACCCAGTACCCCCCAAAAGTCCACTACAAACACACATTTTGTAATAAAATTTGCTTTTTGTGAATATCTAAAAAAATATACTATATGAAAAAATATACTTATATAATTCCCAATAATTACCAACAAATTTGGTAATGTTCCCCCCTAAAAAGCCCTCAAAACATCCTCCCAGCTCTAGAAATGTTCAAAATAAGTAACTATACCTTTAAATAAGAAAATTCTGACAACAAAATTAATGCAGAACACCAAAAAAGTGTCTAATTTTTTTACTTTCTTGGCCTCTAAGTAGCTGTTAGTTTGTCTTATTTAACTAATTTAAATTAAACATTCTGCAAAACTCAAAGAAAATGACACCTGACTTAACCCGGTCCATCATGCCTGGATTTTCCCAACAAGTACTCCAAAAAGCAAGATTAAGACCGTGAAGTGTCCCACCTTATTTTAAAAAAATGGTGTGATCAAAAACAAAAAAACTAGACAGCACTGAGAGTTCACAGCCATGCAAGCAATCTGTGAGGCCGAGTGGTGCTAAATGCTAATGTCAGCATGCTAACATGACAGTGTTTACCATGTTAGCCAGCTAATTAGCACCAAACACAAAGTGCTTAACGGAACAAACAAAATCAGGGATCCAAGCAACATGAAAACAAACATAGGAAACTAGCAGCTATGCAAGGCCAGTCTTTGCAACGCCTTCACACCACATGCTATGACATGTAGCATGCTAGCACAAGAAGTTAACAGTTAATCTGCTGCAACAGTGTTCTTCATTGTGGTGTAATTATCTGGGCTATAATGTGGAGATGAAACGAAGCCTGCACAAAAGTGGCTCCAACAAAAGGTATTTAATTCTTTAATGGTTATAGCAGGGCTGGACATAGCATTTTTAGGGCCCTAAGCAGAATATGACACCCAGTAAACTTGCTTGAATATCTAAAAAAAAACAAAACACTAGAGATGAAACTAGTCTCCTTCAGGTACCCCTCGGACCCTCTTAAGGACGCCTTCGGTGCCCACAAACACCTGGTTGTTGATTTTGGTTGCACGTGTGTGTTTGCGTGTGAGTTCCACACACTCACAGTGGTTATACAGTACAGTTATTATCACGATGGCAAGGTGTCGTTCACGTGGAGCGTGTGGAGGAGGAAATGAAGGGATGACCACGGAGCCAGCACCTAAAGGGGGAAGCAAAAGGAGACGTAGGGTAAAAAAACCACACCCAGCAACACACACATACACACTCTGGATGGAGCAGATGAGGTCGCGCTCCCCTGCAGAGAGGTCGGAAAAGTGGTGCAACTGACTCTTAAAGAGTGTGTGTGTGTGTGTGTGTGTGGGTTTAGGTGTGTGTTTTTTCCTGCAGGCAGCATGCTTACTTTCTTTTTTTTAAAGTCTCAAAGAAACTTGTTAATGAAGCAGTCCCCCTTTTTGAATTTTTCTGTGTATCAGTGACTTCTCAATTCTTAGAGAGGCTTGACATATTTTTGATACTCGACGTTGCCCCCGAAACGGAAAATTATTCATTCAGAAAGATCAGAAACAGAAAAGAACAAAAAAAAAAAATCACATTCTCCGAATCTTACAGCATGTCCTCTCAGTATGACTTGCAGCCTGAATGTATACCGCCAGGGCTCGAACGCCATCGTGCAGGTGGCTTGTGTGTGTGTGTGTGTGTGTGTGTGTGTGTGTGTGGTGTGTGTTGATGGAGAAAGGGTTAGCAGAGGAAAGCTTTTGAGGCAAAGGTGAGTATTCCCCCCTTCTTTTTCTTTTTTAGTTCTAAGAAGCTTGCTTTTGTGATCCCACATCGGCTATACGTGTGATGAATTGTTTTGTTTAGCTCGCCCGCAAAACCTAGTCCCCTCCCCCTCAACCACACCGTGCGAGCCTTTGATCGTGCACCCACTGTGGGTGATCCGACACCTGTGCAACATTGTTTGAGTTGAGAAAAAAGCTAATGTGAAAGTCGCCCGTCAAACTTATCATGCTTTTTATTTTTGCAAGTTAGACAGCTGATTGTTTAAAAAAAGATTAATCGGCCCACATTTTCTTTACCCTTTAATAACCAACACAAGTGTGAGTGAGTGCTTCGGCTTCCCCTCTATTACCACCTCAATTCAGTGTCAAAGAAAACAGATTTCAGGGGGGCAAAGTGGTGTTCAAACACTTTTCTGTAACCTACTTTGTGAATTAGCCCCCCTCTCTCTCACTCTCCTCGAGTCTGCATTGGATTTCTCCTTCATAAAATGACACTCTTAACTGGATGCCTGCAGAGTTTGGAGAGCGCATCTCTCTGCCGTCACGTAATTAGAAATGCAAAGGTAAGCCTCGGGTTGTTAATGATTCAGTTTGAAAAAAAAAAAAGTAAAAGGAAAGGCTTTTGTTTCATAATGCATCTCCGGAGCGAAACTTTTTAAATTGGGGGAGAAATTAGAAGGAATAAAATATGAGTCTGTTGTTTTTTTGTGCGTTTTGTGAAAATCCCGGCCTGAAGCTGCAAAAACTGAGAAATCTCAGGAGCGTCTCGATTCTCTGCGAAGGTCGATAGCGGTAACAAACTTATGAAAAACTTACAAGCTGTTATGACTTTTGATCCCATATGTTACATATATATACACAGTACATACACACACACACACACACACACACACACACACACACACACACACACTCTTTTCCTCTTGCTGAAGTTACAAAGGCCAGGTGTTGGCTGGAAAGAAAAACGTCTGAGGGCAGGAAATCCCTGTTGACCTACTTTTGGCAGAGAGTAGAGAAAGTGATGAAGAACATAGAGAGGAAGAGGAAGTCACTGTCATTCATGTTACGCTTAATTATTGAAGGGAAGTATCCTTTATGGGTTTACATGGCTCGTGTTGAAGATAAAGCATATAGAGGAGGCCACAGCTAACAGCGTTAGCCTTCAGATCGGCGTGTTATTTTATAGTTTGTCCCGTACATAAAAATGTCTCACACACTGCAAATAAAAGTGACATAATGAGAAATAATATTATTTTGAAAAGCAGCTTTTATAATTCAACATGTGTCATGTACAAAAGCTTTTCAAAATAAAAGTATGAGCACAAAAAAGATCTGAAAGTGACTCCTCGGACAAACTTATGAGTAAGAATCGTGACTAATTGTGTGATTTTATGGATAAATAATGACAAATGTGCGTATTCAAATATATATTTGCAGATCTGAAACTCGTGTAAACACTGTTTATACTGTAACTTGTTCATATGCGTAATTTGAAGTGACTTTACAGGATATATCAAGTTTTTACATATTTTACAACAAAAGTTTCTTTACAAATGTAAATAATACAAAATAAAACAGATTCACTGTGGACAAGCAGCACAAAATGTGTCGTATTATTATGACACAGGACTATAATTTAATACATCATTTATGTTTAGCTCCGGTTGTGAACTACCAAGTATAAAAAGACAATATGAATGAGGTTATTTAAGGTTCTGCGATTAAATTATGTGTCATGATCTGCAACTAGATTCAGCACCGTTTTAAAATCCTATCTGATGTTAACCACCTACTGTGTGACCTACTGAGTGCTACAATCAATATTAAACTCTCAGTCATTTGAATCCTCCAAAAGTGAGTTACTGTAAAACACCAACACCAACACACACACACACACACACACTTTGGTGTTATATTCATACCACCTCCGAGGAATCCAAACAAAACAAACAGTGCTGACGAGGCAGAGAGAGAAGCATACACAGCACAATCGATACGTGAGATTAAAATGTCAGTCAGTCATCGACGGGGAGGCCTTTGAAGTGGAGTCAGCCTCCGTCTGCACACACCGTCATTCTAGATCACACGGTGCAGCAGCAGCAGCAGCAGCACGGCTGCGTACGGTCCACGGAGCGGACGACGGCGACCGGACCTGCACTTTGTTTATTGTGCATGCGGAGAGGACACCGAAGGGTTAAACGTCTGCTCTTCTTTTCAAGCCACTGAAACTGAATTCAGACCACCGTGGAAAACTAAAAGTCTCCACTGAAAGCCACACCGGCGACTTGTTTTATGGTTAAATGCATGACCCAAGATCATCTTTTAAAAAGGACAGGAAAAACAACATTTCACATGTTTGTTTTGTAGTTTTTCATCACTTTTCTGGCCTTTAATTTCAAACTAACTTTTAAAATGTACCTATAATCATTATTTACTCATACAGAACCTCTAACTCGTATATTAGTATTTATTTATGAGTTGTTTGTCTTTCGATTGCTGCTTTCATGATAAAATTGCAACATTTCCTCTCGTAGATTATTAAAAGTTTCACATCCTTGTGGTCGGCTGTTTTAATTATTTGCCAGCGTGCGTTCAGGCAAATAAGTTGACAGTTTCGAGGCTCCTTTCGCGTGTTCAGACACTTTTTCACACAATTAAACAACTCTAGAAAAATAACTTAACATCACAAATGTGTTGTAGAAAACGGGATATTTTGGAGATTTGTCCAGGTTTTCACCCGACACCGGCGATATATATACACACACTGTGCTGTTCTCACTGTTACACTAATGAAAGTATACAGGCCTGCACACACACACACACACACACACACACACCTCCTCTCACAGAGCAGCCTGTCAGTCAGCTGAGGGGAGACTAAAGACCGTAGATTTGTATCGCACATTTCGCCAGTCAAGCATTACGTCTGACCTGGTCGGTGAATGCCCACCCTCCCTTTATCCCTCCACCACCACCACCGCCGCCACCACCCAAAGTACCCATCTATCCCCCTCTTTATACCCCCACACCTCCCCTCCCTCCATCCTTACCCCCCAACTTCGTTATCTGCCCTGTTTGGGGATGCTCGGCTCCTCCCAGGCCTCTTTGTGCTCGACGGCGAAAAGGCTGGAACTTGAGAAAGTCCACGTTTGTGTCTCTGAGAAGCTCTTGTCTCGCCCCCTGAATGGGCCTTAAAACCCACTTTCACCACTTTTTTTTGAAAAAACAAGGATGGAAATCAGTCTCCACCACCCTCCACCTCCAACCACCCACACACCACTCTTCAGACAAGAGTGCAGAGCACCGGGCGGCCGCGTGGGTTTGATGAGTTTCACATTAATGGTGTTTACATTTAAATATATTACCTCCGTGCGGTCGTATCGGCCGTGCATCGGTTTCATCTGTGCTCATAGACATTTCTCAGGACGCCTCTCACGCTGTGTGTCGGGATTTTAGTGCTTTTTGGTGTTGTGTACTTCACAGGGCCGAGCTCTTTTTTGAAAGACATGATCATAAATCTGAATTTCATTCAGGCAGATGCACTTTAATCCTGCTCGCTGAATTAAAACAGGAGGATTTGTTTTGCACTTTTGCTTCTGCTAAACACTTTAAAGATTTTATGATTTTGAAATGACAAGGAACTAAATAAGCACATTTTCTGTGGATGTCTGCACCTCACAGCATCACTTTAAACACAACAAGAATATTTTAAACACTGTTTGCTGTCATCGTCTCCTCTCATGCCACCCTCCTGCACATGATGCAGGTACTGTATGGTTGGTGGTTTTTCTAACAACTATTGGTTATTAACAGAGAAAAAACAGAGAGAGAGAGAGTGTGAGAAGGCTCTGCGAGTGGAAAAGATGAGAAGATAAGAGATGGGCCTGATGAGGGGGCTCGATCAGATGATGGTAGGTTGCGGTCTGATGTGACTTCACACGGAGGAGGGGAGGGCAGATGTAGCCTCACTTCTGCACCAACACAACAGGAAAAAATATAGTTTTTGTGTGTGTGTGCTGCAGCTTAAATAAATAAGAGTTAAGTCACTCGACGAGGGCGTAAAGATTCACATTTCCACAGTGCGGCGACTGCCTCCTTCTTCTTTTTTCCTCTCTCCACGCGCCGCACATGCAGGACTGCATTCCACAGCCCGAGATAATTAAGGGTGAAAAATCCTTGTCATTGCAGGAGGGGGGGGAGAGCTCTTTAGGTACCAATTCACCCTGATGAATAAAACCCTAATTAATCCACTTAATCTGCTGCATGAGATTATTCCCGTTTTCACAACCGTGCACTGTACACTGCCTGTCCTGAATAATAAGAGGTCCAAGAACAGGATAAAATATATATATTTATAGGGGGGAAATTTCCCATCCAAACTTATGTGATAAGGTCTTGATCTCTCTATTATTTTGCCCCCTCGGTTTTTTACAGCCGGTGCTGCAGCGTTAGAGAGAGCGTGCCATAAAAAACAGCAGCACTAAAGGGCAAAAGAGCAACAGTAATCATACTTGTCTTAGAAGACCTTGCGGTGGCATTGTGCTGCCCTCCATCGCGCGTCTGCAGCCATTTTTCATAGAGGCTGTAAATGTGACAAGCTCGGGTTATAGTTCCTCTGATTTAGGATACGAGAAACACTCGCAGCAGCTCGGCTTTATTAAGGTTATTATAAAGAAGCGTGCACAGAGGGAGAGTGTGTTTTACCGTGCAGGAGAAGTGTGTTTTTTTTAACAAGAATTATGAATGCATGATTTGCAGAATTGAAGTACAATGAATAACAAAACCAAAAGAGAATTTCCCTTCAGTGTTTTCAGCTGTTTGAAATTCTTCATCTTTAAAACCATCAAACAAAAAAAAAGAAGAGACTTTCTGCGACGCTGGAAAATACCAGGCGCACTACTTCAAAATCACATTCTAAGTATGAAAGTGTGATGCAAAGTGTGACTGGTTCCAGTGATTTTTTAAACAAGTGGAGAATTCATAGAAAACATGCAAAGTGTGTGTGTGTCTGTGTGTGTGTGTGTGTGTGTGTGTGTGTGTGTGTGAGAGAGAGAGTGAGTGTGTGTGTGTGCCGCCTCCTCACTCTTATGCTTAGTCACAGAAGACAGACGTGTATATTGTCAGGTACTGTAGAAAGTGAGAAGCAACTAGTGTTTCTATGAGTGTCTGCCTTTCAGTATGTGTGTGTGTGTGTGCACATGTGTGTGTGTGTGTTCTGGTGTTTTCTGTGTTTTAGGTTACAGCCGGGCCAGCTCGCTTGCTCGCTCGTTGGTTGTTTCCAACTAGCCCAGATCACTTGCCTTGTCATCAGGCACCATTATATGGCTCCCCCTCTCAGGCTCCTTAAAGTCTGTTGCTTCAACACACACACACACACACACACACACACACACACACAGTCGCAGCAGCACTGTGTTCAATTCAAACTGTTTACTGGGGGAACTTTTAGAAAAAGGGAAGAACGCCAGTCTGCGGCCGGTGTGTGTTGCATTAAATCAGAATTTCTATTTTTTTTTTTAAACGTCCGGCCCACAGATTAGAACTTTAAGCGTGTTTGTGGATACAGTTTGAGCGAGTGAATTATTAAAAAAAGGGATGGCTGTGGTGATATCCGACTGAGCTTAATCACTCATTATAATCCACGGTGGATAAAATATTCAGAGCTCATAGGAGGGACCGGGCCTTGTTAAAAAGACCTTATCAACCCGCCCCATATCCGGGAAATCGATATTCACGCTGCATCTGATAAGCAAATATGTATGAGAGAAAAAAAAAAAAAAAGAGGCGTGCAGCCTGTGGAAGAAGGTTTAAAGAAGCTTCCAGATTCTTAATCACTTTGACAGATCTGTGTCTCAATCACTCACTGCTCCCAAAAAAAAAAAAATCCCTTTTTGAATGCCGGTAAAGAGGCGATATTACAGCGTGGGAGTGCACGCGTGATCGTGGGAGTGCTTTACGAGTATCTATTAATATTGAGCGGGGACGTGCATGACTGCAGAGTGCCGGATCTTATCAGCGTTGGTGTAAACATATTTTGTGTGTTTTTCTCTCGCTGCGGTGGTGATAAAGAGATGGGCGGCGGTCCAGCGGGTGGCAGAGAAGCCTCTCTCAGGTTACACACCAAGGGCTGTCCCGCGAACTCTCCTGCAAAACTTAACACCGGTTTTTCCCCCCACAATACTCAATACTATTTTATATTTTTGGGAACAGGCTCCAATCCTGCACCATCTGTCTCATCACCATGTGTTGCTTTTTGATATCGATGTGACAGGATGCAGATAATGAAAGAAAGAAAACCGCTGAGTAATGTCTGTCGCTGGGCCACGTTTCTGTTATTTAATCCTAAAGTGTTTAAAAAAAAACAAAACATACTCAGCATTATTTTATCATGTCGATATCACAAGACTAATTGTACAAGAATTGCTTATAAACATAATTTTGAACTGATGAAAGAAGCGTTTTACCTCTCTGGGCCACAAACAGAAGTAACGGCACCGTGTACGCCGACATATTTCACACATTTCTTTAGCTCTAAATTATGTTTTTTTGCGCAAATATAAAATAGGGTTTGGTCACGCGTGGCACATGTTTCATTGCTTGGTTGTAAAATAAATGCTTTACACTCATTTTCACATGAACGAGGATAATGTGCAGCAAATGGAAGGTTGATCACTTCAACGCTTTTCTAAATTTGAGGTTCAGATGAAGAAAATATTATCACTCACTTTATTAGATTAGGTAGCAGCACAGAACATTAAACATTGCTGTTAAAACATCTATAATCTACAAATATTGATCTTCACATTGAGGATTAGAGAGCAGCATGAAACACTTAGAACTAAACTGTGTGGTATACAGTGGAGGGGATGCAAATGACATTTAAATGCTTACACAGTGGGGACAAACGCGGAAGAAACACCAATTTTTACTCCTGAATTGACAAATATCGTCTCCGTTTTGAACATTTTTGCGATGTTTGAATCTTTGGGGATCTCCTCGATGATTTTAATCCAGTTATCTGCTGCGGGTGGATCGATCTGTCACCGTTTCTGCTGCTGCAGTTGATATTTTCAGAAGATTTGTCACTTCCTGTTGCTCTTTCAGAGTCACAGGTTCAAAGGGAATCGTGCGTCCCAAGAATACACTGTATGATTATCCGAATAATATCTGTGAGCAGCTCTAAGAATGATCAGTCAGGATCGACTCATGTCAGATATTTCTTCATGTTAGGAGTGATAGAGCTGTCAGGTCTGTGAGGAAGTAACTAATACAGACTCTGCTTATGTTCTATCTGCTGTAGGCCTGAATTAAAATATTAAAACTCAGCTGCTAATTGTTTTTTACCATCCACCTGTTCCAAGTGTTGCTGCTGCTGCTCTCAGACTGTGTCGGCTTCTTTCCCCGAGCTCAAAGCTACAATCTGCAGAGACGAACAGGCTCAAACACTGCAGAGGAGACTCTGGGGTCATGCCAACATGATCTCTTTCTTTCTTTCTCTCTCTCTCACGGTGTCTCTGTCCGTTTCTTCTCCTCTTCACGTCTCGCCAGCTCTCACAGCTTACCTAAACCACATGAAGAGCCTAAAAGAGGGTGACCTTAAATGGCAGCCTTCAGAGAAACTCAAGGATGTGCACAATTTGAGATAAGCCTCCTCTTCTTTTTTTTTTTTCTTTTACTCTTGCTTTATCTAATCTTTGAAATCAGATGTTTTTTGCTCTTTATTTTCTGTTCTGTTCTTCAGCTGTTAATGAGACAAAGTGCACGAGAAAAACTCAGAGAGATGGTATCAGATCGGCGGGGCATTTCACTGTCGAGTTTGTCGTGAAAAAGTCCACGTACGCAAGCGAGTTCGACAGGATAAATGTCTGCATGCTGTGTTCTGCGGTGACTTCGGTCAGTCAGTTTTGTTTTCCGCATAATCAGTTGAACTTTGGTGCTTCCTTTATGTTTTTTTGTTTGTTTGTTTTTTTGTGCATGAATAAGCAAACCGGATTCAGAAAATTTAAAAAAAAAAGGAAATAGGGAGTTCCCAGTATTTCTACACGAATACGATGCAAGATGAATAATCCCCGAGCAGAAAGTGACGCAACTGCACACAGATATCACAGCATCACCGGTCGACAGTAGCAGTGTGAGGAGAGTGTGTGTGTGTGTGTGTGTGTGTGTGTGTGTGTGAGAATGTGCACGTATCTTATCACCGGTGCAGATTAAGCCTCTGCCTATACGATAAGGTCCGACGACAAACAAGGGAGGATGGCGGCGCGCGGAGCCCAGATGGGCGATTAGAGGGGCCGCCGTGGCACGAGGGGAGGGTAGAGGGTCGAGAGCGACGACCCCCCGTGTGTGATAACTAAACCCCCGCCGTCGCAGGCCGCCATTATCGCTCTGCTCCCTGGCCTTCTCATAAGCGCCGGAGGTTTGACATCTACACTAAAGTTGACACGTCTCAGGCCCCGTATCTGCTAAAGTCTGATCACACGCTGAACTGTGTGCGAGGACGGAGTCTGAGCTGTCAGCACCTGTTGAATCCATGTTGTTATCGCTCAGTTATAGTCTAATGAGGCGGCTTAAAGGCACAATTTGAATATATTTTATTTAAAAAGGTGCATATTGCAGAAAAGGAGTTGAAATTCTTGATAAATCAGAAGCGGTTTGACGTTTTTTTAACTGATCCTCTGTGAAAATGTTGCTTGTTTTACTTGTCTAATGAGAGAAAACGCAAAAAATTTAACTTTTGTTCATATTTGCATTTATAAAAATTCCAAATTCATCTTAAAAGGCAACTTCTACAAGAGTTTGTATGTCATTTTCTGTCACTAAAGTGCACGTGACAAACCGCACAGCGTCTTTTAGGCCTGAAAGTCATCCGAAACCACCATTTAAAGAAAACATGATGGCCACACTCGAATGTGTGTGTGAGAAACAAAACACCTTACGATCGTTTGAGCTTTAGATCTTAACAACAACACAAAAAAGTGAATAAAAGGTCAAAGTCTTCTGCTACCTGGAATCAACATTTTCTGATACCTGGAAGTGAAATAGACTTATTAAAAAAAAAAAAAAAAAAAAAAACCCCAGTGGGAAAATCTCGTCGAAGTCTTCTTCGTGTCTGATCGAGCCGCTCTGAAGCTATAAAATGAGCACGAGGAGGAAAAAGGACACCCCGAAATTAATTGTTAAAAAGGTCATTAATGGCAAATGTGTTTAGTGAAGCAGACACGATGCAGATTGGACTGTTCTGTACCACACTTTAAGAGTAACACGTGATTTTATAGTGAAATAAGAAAAGTATGTTTAAAATATTGTAGATTGAAGCACTTTGAAAATAAATCAACTGAATCCTGCGTAAGAAGCTCCAATAAATGTGGTTTTATGAGTAGAAATGTGTTTTAATGCGCTCGCTATATTTTCACATATTATTGTGTACATTTTTGCTTTAACAGTTCAACTTCTGCAAAAGACAAACTATCTGAGCAATGACTTGTGGGAAAATGAATGATGGTCTTAACAGGAGCAGATGAGTCTAATTACCATTTATTAGTGCCATCTAGTGCCCATTACCTCCAACACTGGGCATTTTCATGAACTACTGCACCCGTGACTCCTTCCACATACCGTCCACGCGACCGATCCTCACCTCTTTCCCGTGACACATTTCAAAATACTCTCCGCGGAGCTCCTTCGTTTACCGATCTCGTTCATTCCCCCCTCTCTCTTCTCCTGACCCTTTGATAGTGATAGTGAACGCATATTGTGTGATGGAGAAGAGCGTATCTTAATTGGCTACCGCGTTATCAGCCCTGTTTGATAAGCTCCTTTTGTCTTGTCCATCTTCAGATAGCCGGCGCTGATGGAAGGGAAGGGAAGGCGTTATTGGGGATCACGTCATCCCGAGACTTGTTCACATTTTATCCCCGTTTGTCATTTGGAAATGACTAAACGGTGGGGAAAAAAAAGAAAGGAAAATCGAAGTGAAGATCGCTCCGTTGGCATACAGGTAACAGTGCTGACACTGACACACAGCTTTGTAGATATGATAACCATCTTCTCTCAGATTGTACCAGGACTCACCACTCTTAGGTTAGAGTGTTAAGAGATTGAAGCCACAGAAAAGACAAAATAATAGAGGAGGGAAAAAAAAAATTGCAAGCTATTTTCTCATCTGGGTTTTTTTTTTTTTTTGGTTTTTTGGTTTCCATGTGTACCAGCGAAGACGACGTACATTACAGAACAGCCCACATCCTGATGGGCTGTGAATGCATGCCTACGGGTGAGAATAAGTTAGCGAGAAATTCATGGTACAGTAGATGCATAATTTAAAGACTTGGTTCCTGGTGCAGTGATTCACAGGTTTAAACGTGCAGTTATTGGGGCGTATTCTGAGAAAAAAAGTTCAAGAAATGTCACCTACACGTATGAAGTCAATTTTGTTACCCCCTTCTGTTTGAACCTACACAAAAATGTCTTTAATCAAATGTGCAATCATCTGGGAATACTGAGAATCACTATGCCGCTTTAGTTCATGTAATTTTTTCCATTTGAATTCACTCTGCGCTGTAGTTGTTGCTCAGACTGTAACGTCAGGTGTCATTTTAAATTTCAGATATCGGTACTTTTTTCAACACCTTAATTTGAGGACTAAACATGTTTTTTACTTTCGTTTTATTTTATATTTCATTGGTGTTGTATATAATAAGCAACTATAGCAAAAAAGTTGCTATTCATGAAGAAATATCTAAATATCTAAAAGTCAAATCAGTAGTTCTTTGTCAGTTGTGTTTTAATTTAAAAGTACCCACAACATTTTAGCACTTCATTTTTTGCATGCAATTATACGTGTCAAAGCACAAAGAACAAAAAAACAAACTAGTTTGCGGCTAAAATAAAATGCTGCAAACACCAATCAGAAATAGTCAACGGTTCAACAGTTGGTATACTTTTTGAAAAGTACCAACTCCCTAACAGTTCCTCGTCACTGGGGACAGTACCTGCAGTGGAAACGGGCCTATACTTGACACTACACACATTCAGGTTCGTACTTAAGAGTACTGAAACAAGGACATGATTCCTCACCGGCTTCCCACCCACCTATACTGCAAGTTAGAGATACTATAAATATAATCATCAGGGAATACTGCTGCTTTATTTCTATACCTTTAATTTTACCATTTGAATTCTCTCTGCGCCATACTTCAATACTTCAATAATACTACTTCAAATTTCAGATATCGGTACTTACAACATGCAAAATCTTCAAATCAATAGTTCTTTGTAAGTTGTGTTTTAATTTAAAAAGTACCCACAGCATTTTAGCACTTCATTTTGTGTCAAAGCACAACGAGCAAAAAAACAAACTAGTTTACGCCAATCAGAACTTCAGGGACTTCAGTCCCTCCAAAGGTTCACCGTCTCTGGGGAAGGTTCCTGCAGTGGCAACGGGCCTATACTTGACACTACACACATTCAGGTTAGTACTAAAACATGGACATGATCCCTCACAGGCTTCCCACCCACCTATACTGCAAGTTGTGCTACTTGAAGCCATGTTGGAAGCGTCACTGCCCAAAAATGACACCAGCGTTTACTATTATTAACAAACAATTTATTTTGTCAGCATGTTTTGTCGCTGCATGTTCGGGGGTAGTGAAGCAGATCTTAAGACACCAAAGAGTGACTCAAACATCCTGAATCTCACTTATCGGTCGATGTAAGCAACAAAAAACACTTCGATAGAGATTAGGGTTAAGACTGTGGTTTGATTTCCGTTGACTAAGTTAATAACATAACCATAAAAGTGTCATGCTATATGAACATCATAAAGACAGTTTCGGTATCAATCAAAAATACAAATAATCTTGATTAAAAAAAATACATTATGTCTCAAACAAAACATATTTGTGTTTGCTAATTAGTAATCTATAAACGTAATGTCTGGACTGCGGAGACAGGACTGAACCTCGTCTCTGCAGTGGGGGAACTATCAGAACTTTACAGTTAAGGTTGGATTAATTTAAAAATTTAAACTTTATACCAAGTTTGAAGTGTCACAATTTGAAAAATACATTTTTACAAATGAATGTAATGTAAAAGAAAGTACAAATTTTATTTCATTAAGACAGATTGTGAGCCTGTTCAAGCTTTACAGTACAAACATGTACTTTTAATTTGAAATGTTGAAGCTGCACAGAAAATGATCCATCTCTCTCTCTTCTGCGTCTGTATTCGTGTAGGTGACTCGTGTTGTACATTTCAGAATTTGTGGAAGATAAATCCACGCTACAACAACAACAACAACAGCAAGGCAGTGTTTGACTTTTAAGAGGTAAAGAGAGAGGGCCTTCCTTTTCAGATTCTGAAATGGAAACATGTAGGTGAGATGTGAAAAACAGCATCACTTTCAAGTTCTCTGTGAAAAGATGTGACGAGTCATTTGGATCGGACCTGTTGTCTTCCTGTGACAGGCCTGGTAGTTTCCTCACTATTCATGTGGTTGAAACAGGAAACAAAACAGTGGCTAAGTCACTGCATGCGTATCGCTGCTCAAGAGCGACTTCATTAGGACGTATTTATGTTGTCACCTCGAGCTGAACTATGTAAAGATGAAAAACTAATAAAAGATTACAAAACACTTTGATTCATAATCGCATATAGCAGATGCATATTTAGATGAGGCACTTTGGTGATGCTGCTGTGCATGATTGTGACTAAAATCTGCGGCAACTTTTATCCTTTAGTGCATTCAGCATTCACTTCCTTTGGATTTTTTCTCTCTTCTATTAATTGATTAATAAAATAAACAATTATTAAAGTTAAACAACATTTCACGTGTGATAAATTTACATAAGTTAAAGTTAAATGTCGAATTTTAGATGTTTTTTTAAGAGCTGTGATACAAAGTTGTAAAAAGACAACATATGAAGTTCAAATAGTTTTTAATAACCATAAAGTGACCCAGCTGTTTAGTTTTACACTAATTCCGTCCCACCATCAATAAATAATGTTTGACCAGAGGATCACACGTTTGGATCAGCGTCGCCGCATGTTTAAGCCCGTTTACTACAGTTACGTATACTTTACATTACGGCGGATCGTTTTTCACGGCATGCATTTTTAAATGTGTGTTGTTGTTTTTTTTATATCTTCCAGGCTGATGTGATATTCACCGTGATGGATTACAGAAGTGGAGCAAGTCTGAAGTTTGTCAAATGAACTGAAACTAGTGGCAGGAAAAAAAAAGGTAGGAACATTTTATTTTGAAATCTAAAATGTTATAAATTGGAAAAAATTTGTAACTTTCCAATTCTGCAACTGTACTTTCCTGTTCTACAATTGGAGTTATTTGCACTACACCTAAATATTTTCATTTTCTGCTACGTTATACATCCACTCTACTACAGTTCAGAGGGAAATATTGTATTTTTTACTCCACTATATCAGCTACAAGTTAAGATTTCACACTTAAAAACAGGCTAATCCCACAAAAGAGCATTGTCTCCATGTTACAGATGGAGACAATGTTAACAACAGACAATCTGTTAACAACAGATTATATGTTGTTAGCACCTCCACCTCTAAACCCCACATGGTTTTTAAAAAAGTGGTTATAGCTGATCTGATTGGGTATAAAAGTAAAAGTTGCTCCACCACCGACAAAAACAACAGTAAATGTTGTTGTTGCAGTAAATAACACACTGATGCACATTGGTATCAACAATGTAATGCTATATATGTTAGCATGTTACAAGTACTCTTCTTTTTACTGATATTGAAGGTATATTATATTATTATTAAGGTATATTAACTGAAAACGCATCTCTTCAGACTAGTGTATGGATTATTATTATTATTAGTAGTAGTAGTAGTAGTAGTAGTAGTAGTAGTAGTAGTAGTAGTAGTAGTATTTTTTTATTTAATTTTTTTAATATGAAAGGAGCTTGAAATAAAATGTATTATTATTTATAACACTTGTTACTTAAGTGGGACTTTATATGCAGGACTTTTATGTGCAAATGTGTATTTTTACATAGTTTTATTGATACTTTTACTTAAATAAAGTATCTGAGTACTCTTTCTCCAGCACTGACAGGATGAAACATTAAAAAAAGACTGGTAGAATATATATTAAATATTGGTTTGCAGGTAATATTTTATATATTTTATGTTTATGCAGCTATTTATAGCAGGCTAATCAACAGCTGCACAAAGAGCTGCCCTTTGGTTATTGTCCAGCGTGCTATGCGTCCCCGTAACACCACAGTTAAATAGGTAACAGTACAGAAGAAGAGCAGCTTGGTTAAAGCCCCCTCTTCTCCACCCCAGTGGGGCAACTGTTGGAGGAGGAGACCCGGGGGGGGGGGGGGGGGGGGGGGGCCTCCTCTCCCTCCCTGCCCGGCTCTCCCAGAGGAGCAGCCATGGCGATGGTGATTATGTCACCACTTAGTGAACTAACTGACACTGATGGGTTTGAAATGCACTCTGCGTCCCAGCGGGGCCCCCCGGCTCCCCCTCCACCCAGCCTCCCCCCCATCCCCGGGTCTGTCAGGCCCCTCTGTGCAGGGTGTTGGGTTACCCCGGAGTGACGGCAAGGCCAAGTTCAACAGCACAGCCAGCCAGCAGGTCTCTGAAGAGCCTGTTTGAAGGGGAGGGAGGTGGGGTGGAGTACGGAGGCTCCTCTGACTCACTTGGACCCCTTCTGGTACACTGCTAACCCCGCTCCACCACCACCACCACAACCTTTTCTTCCTCCTCCTACAAGCCCTCCTTAACAGAGCTGGCCTTAAATACTGTGAATTATTACTCACTGCATTGTTATATGAGCTTTACCTAAGAAACTGTTAGTAATACGACTATGACTAACTCTGTACAACTCATCTGTCTAGTGTTACAGGACTGTTGGCTCGTTAGCTAAAGGCCACCGTCTTGTCGTGGGTGAAAGACATATGGGCTGCATGTTAGGTAACATCAATGAAAAACAGTAGCACTTAAGTAGTGGGGTGTCCTAAAACCAAGAACAAAAAAAAGGCAAAGATTAGTCATAGTAAATATATAGTTTCTGAATTTCTTTAAGGATGAATAAACTAATATCTTTGCATTATTCCTTTAAAATAAAGTCCTTACAGGTGCTGTTCGGCAGCTAATGCTCGTCAATGTGACAACTAGGTAGCTAGTTAGCCTAGCTACCTGGCTAGCCAACTATTGTCCTAAAGGAGCACTCTTCAATGTTTTTCAGGCCAAGGACGCTGTAGCTAATAGAGCGATGGAACAGGGACCCCTTACTGTGCTTCATCTTAAACTCTGTGTACAGTAACGTGGAGTGCTAGCTCACATGATTGCACAAGGAATCATGGGTAGCATATTATCAATGTTTTATTCATGTTTGTGTATTTTCAGACAAAAAAAATCATTAAATAAGAATTCAGCAGCTCCCCTGCAGTAACTTTAAAGACCCCACAGGAGGTCTGAAGTGATACTCGAGCAAAAGTGTTTTTTAATTTCAAATACTCGAAAGGTTGCTGTCAAAAGTTCATATTTTATGCCTTCACAAGGCAACAGCAGCAGTTGCGGTCAGCTCGAATTCACCAGATGAGTCACAAACGGAAATGACAGTGTCCAAATACACGCTCAGGTAAACGCCGAACAAAAGACAACCGGCACAACGGAAATGCCAACGATGGCGCAGGAGTGGGAAGTTTTCACACACAAGAGTGAAGTCAAGTGCGGTGCTAAGCCTTAATTCTTTGATGGTGAAAACATCTCGAGTGTGAATCATTTATAAAAAGATCCATTTGAATTGATCTTCTCAGCAAAGATGAAACTGACATTTCAGAGAGAGTGGCAGTTCATTGGAATGACTAAGACCTGCAGGGCTACAGCTGAAAACAAACCAGGTTTGCTGCCACATTGACCTACATTGGTCTGCCCTTCTTAAACAAATGATTGTTGGGTGTTACGTGTAGCCTCCACACGTGGACATACAGTAAAAAGGCCTCCATGATATTGAATCATTATTACTGTATACGACGCATCACGATACTCATTACAAGGGGGAAAAAAAAGCATACTACTACACTGCTTTTTTGCTCACTTTCAGGCCTCCTCCACACTCTACTCACTCTCTCCAACTTTCCACTACTCTGCTCTTTGCCCTCTCTCCAGCTTCTTCACCTTTGTATTAGTGCATACTTTATGAACGGCGTAGCCGTACAGTAGTGGCGGATGTTTGAGTTTCTTAATCACATCTGAGCAACAAGTTTGCGGGCGAAGGGGAAATGTCGATCATCTTTCTACTTAAAGCCTGTTTCATAAGTCTTACTCACCGTTTCCCTCAACAAACTCTTACATGGAATAAACAATGTTGTCGATTTCCGACACATGGCTGTTTATTGTGCACCGTCAGTGTGTCGACGTAGTTTCATGCTTCATTTGTGCAACTACAGCGCTACACGCCGGTCTTCAGAGCATGTGACGCACTTTGAAATCTGACTAATAAAAAGATTGTGACTTCGTCGCACGCGATTGGCGCTGCTTCACCTTTGTTCCGCATTTAAGGAGACGGACTAAGACAGGGATGCCCAAAGTACCGCCCGGTTTGTTAAAGAGAAGAGCACAGTGATACGTTTTAAACTTAAATGTTAACAGACTTTGCATCATTGACTGGCTTAGATTTGGTGACATTGTCATTTAAAAAAAATGATAATTGTGACAATGAAAATATTAGTTACATTAGTGCATTTGTATGTAACTTTTCTTCATTTCTAAAATGTTAGTATTGGCCCTCTTTAAAAAAAGTTGGGACACCCCTGGACTAAGATATCCAACTTCTGTCCGAATTATCGAACAGATTGCTGCAATTCCTGATAACGTTTGCAGATCTGATAATGTTGCATCAGCCACCGCCGTTATGAAACCAGTGGCAAAAGTTTTCCCTACGCGCCTCATTATGCGCGCTATATATAGTGCCAGATGCAGAAAGTGTTAACCGAGAGGGAGGCAAGTTGGTTTTCTTGGTTTCAGTCATTAACTGATTGTTGTTTGTGATGCATTTGGGTGACAAATGGCACAAAAGTGGCTGCAGCTTCTGCTAATCAAAGCACGGGGGTGACATGTAGCCAAATGGCGACGTCTCGTGTTATTGTCAATTTCCATTAACCATTAGAAAATTGTGACAGGCCAATTATGAAGTCAATCCACACTCTCCCCCTCCCTCCTCTCCTCTCCTCTCCTCTCCTACTACGCCTCCCCTCTCCTCTCTCTCTCTCCTCATCATCATGTGTTGGTAGAGAGAGAGAGAGACATATGTGTTTAGTCTATTAAAAGAGACAGCCGGCGTGCTTTGGGGAGGTGACCCTGGGGCTGGATGACAGCTTCAGTTACACTAACACATGAGCTCTCCACCCTCCCCAACACACACACACACACACACACACACCTACTAAACTGAGCCAACTGAGCTCTCCAACCTCCAACCTCGAACCCCTAACCTCCCATCTTGGCTGATCTGGCAAGGGAGCACCATACGTATATATGTGTGTGTGTGTGTGTGAGTTTCTCGGTTGCCTAAAGGGGAAGCAGGAGAAGGGGAGCTAAATTGAAAATTAAACTACCGACTAGCCGGTTATGTCGATGGCCACGTCGATAGGCGTCAATCTCTCCTGCCCTCCTCGTAGTCCTTCTCACTCTGTCGCTGATTTAATTAAGTTTAGGAAATGATAGAATAACTGCATCCACCTGTGGCGGTTCACATTGTGCTAATCTCTTCATTTAGCCGGCTAACCCCCAGTCTGCAGATAGCCGGCGTTCACACTGTGGCTGACCTCTCCCGCAACACGACTCACGGGGAAGGGGGGGGAACGTGAGGCGACCGAAAGCTCCCCTGCCCCGGATTGACACTTGGAACATTTTGGAAATGTTGCCTGCCATCTAAACAATTAGATTATGATGGATAAAGTCTGAGAGCGCTGCCAAAAAAACAGAGATGTGGTGAAATGTTTCCACACGGCTTTTGGTTGTGCTTGGAACAAAAGTGACAATATCATTTGTAAAGCTAATAGCCGGTGCTAACAAGCTGAAAAGTGGGTGTTTTAGTTGGTGTCTGAAATGGAGGTTTAAAGCGACCTGCATCAACTCGAAATTATGTTACATCATCCAACAAGGGGGAAACTTTCTCCTGCAAGGAGGGAAGCTTCAGGCAAGTTCGGGAATTTTAAGCAAAAATTGAAAAGGGACACCGAGTCTGAGAGTTGAAGTGCAGGCTCTGATGTCACCCAGGGACTCCCCTCCCTATGCATATCCTCCTGCTATAGTGCCCTCAAGCAAGGCATTAACACCTCAAACTGCTCCACTTAAGTCCCCAGCAAGTGCCAGCAGACAGGAGTGAAGATGTATTGGAGGGTTTTTTAAAGCTGCAACACTGCTGGCTTGAAATGGCAGAGTGAAGCAAATGAAAGATGTGAAGTTCAATACGCAGAAATCATGTGAAGTGGCATCAGTAAGGTGCACACGACAGACTCGTACTAACTAACCCTGCTGGTGTTTAGCATTATACCAACGGATACCAAAGAGACGAGAGTGGCAAGAGATCCAAAGGTGGTCCAGCTTTGTCTGAAGGACACCTGCTAGTTTTTAGGAAGCTTTTTGGATTCAGCACTTTAGTTTTGTCATCATCTGTGGAGAGAGAATACACTCTGCCAGCATCTGTGCCATCCTTAACCATCCTAATTAGCAAAAGATGCAATTATAGCCCTGTGATTTAAGCTAATCAGGTGGTGCTCATGTTAAAAAACATCATCATTTTAAATAGAAAGACAATGTACAATATTATATAAACAAAAGACAAAATTTGCGCCCAGGCTTCAGGATGAGTACACCGCTGTCCACCATCAAGTTCTTCCCGAAATCTGGCAAACAAGGATAACTGTACATTCTTTTACGCCGCTATGTTGTAAAAACAGGATTACTTCTATGTTCCGATGTGGACAATAACCAGTAATAACCTGCAGCAAAAATATTCTTGAATAAGTTATTCCCCATTGTTTGTCATCATGCCAGTGATCGTAACTATTTTCTGCAGGATTTTCCGCCATCTTAATGGACGTGCATGCACATCTGCATTCAAGGAAGAGCCGATCTAAAACACCATCTCTCTGAAAATCCCCCGTCAGAGCAGGATTTTCTAAAGCCTGAAAACAGAACCAAGAGGATGTGCAGAAGCCTGGTTAAAGACCACTTGAATTACAAAATGCTGAAAGGTTATTATAGAATTTTTTGCAGATTAATGGCAAAATCATGGTCCCATCCACAGTTTTAACGAAATATCTTTGCAAAAGTCCAAAACCCAATGTCAAGGCATCATCTTCTGCTCCTTGCATATGTAAATAGGAAACAGAATTTGATAAATGGACAACACATGTTGGCATATTTGTTTGATAAATGACTAAAATGGTTGATCGATTAATTCCCTTGATGTTTACATTCAAATCTCGAGGGTCCTGCAGAGTCAGAGCAAGTCAACTTACCGAGAACATAACAGCGCCTCGATGACAAATCATGTAAACGGTTGTTAAAAAAGTGAGTTAAAAAGTCCCCAATGAGACGTTCTTTATTGTATGTAACGCTGCTCATCATGTCATGTATAAATATTAGTCTTTCGGTTGACAACGCATTACCCACTTTAAGCCTGGAGGTTAAAACCCTGCTGAAGTTCCCTCCGAGTCGGTGCCACAAATAACAGCACAGCATGATGGAGGGAAACAGAAAAAAAGGGGGGAGGAAAAAAAAAACAGGAATGACAACAATGTGAATGAGAGAGAGAGAGAGAAGGGTAGTGACGGCTCCACTTTGCAGAGACATCATGCATTTCTCGGGTATTTAAGCGCGAGGGGCTCTGAGGGCTTAGCATTTCCGTGAGGCTGAGGCCGCCGTTTTGACTGGGAGAGAAGAGACCAATTAGGCCATTAATGTGAGCGCTGACGGGCGGATTACTCCCCTGGCTCGCTTGCCCCTTTAAAAAACAGGCAGTAATAACAATAAAGCCAGTAATAACCCAGCTCTTGAAGGGGGACAGCTGGGGCCAGGCAGGGAGTTTTGAGTCCCGGAGTTCTCAACTCAAACATACTGTACGATGTACTTCTCAGCGGCCTTGGCGTCACAGAACCTAATGTCCTTCACAGCTGGCTTCACATGTTCGAAGCTGCCAAACAGGCTTCTGTACACTTCCTGGGCCCTTTGTTTGAACCCAGGACTTGGGACTCTGACTCCATTGTTCACTCACAAAGGAAGTTTTGCGTTTTCAATCAACATGCGCTACCTTGAAGTCTCAAAGTAAACGGAATCTACAGATGACCCAACAACACACCTAAGATACATGCTCTCATGCACACCCTGATATGGATCCAATGCAAATTCACACGTGCACACACACACAGTATCCCTGCATTGGGAGTTTTAGTACACCCCCTGCTGTATTCCAGTATTTTCAGGTTTACAGTTACAGGCCAAAAGTCAGGGGTGACGGGTCAGGGCGGTGCACTTCTAACAATGATGCAGGTGCACTATTCAGCTCCAGTCAGCTGCAGAACATGGACATCCACCCCGTCACTCAATTAACAACGCAGATCAACAAACACACACACACTTACAAATGCATGCATTCACGTGCACTTGATGTCGTGACCACTCCTTGGACCCCATGTAGTTGGGGTATTCTCTTACAGAGCTGGGAATGGGAGCGAGGAATCCGAGCAGTGCTGCCGTCCCGGGCACAAAAGGAAGGGTGGCCCTGGGGCTCGGGCTAAGGAAGCTCCAGGCTCGGCCCCTGGACCTCAAGGTCCTTGAGGAGGCCCCCTTAAAAACAGCCAGGTGTTCCAACAGGAGGGACTTTGTGGAAACGTCACGGGACTCGTCAGAACGGTCTGTTGATTTTTGTAGTTTTCTTCAGTTAAGGATCTAAGATTGAGTGTTTTATTCTTGTGTTGTCTTTTTGATTCTTTGCCTCACCCAAATTGCTTGACCCGGCCCTTTCTCTACATGTTTATCTGCTATTGCAAACCTATACTGACTGACCCCACTCTCGATAGCATTTTTATCCGAATCCCGTGACCCACTCCAGCTGTCATCAGTGTTTTCCAGTCTTACAAGCAATACTGATTTTTATTTAAAGTCCAATATTAGACCGTATTGATACAATGTAGCATAGGTAACAAAAAAATCCAGGATCAATGGCAGATTTTGAGATTTTTCAACAGCTTCTTTGGGAAGAGTTAAATCTGGAGCAACTGGACTTTGTTGTAGATCCATGATCATCCTTCAGTTCTGAAGAAGAAGAAGCCTCTTGGATCAGAGGTGAAACATCTTCAGCGATCTACAACCAAGTCCAGTTGCTGAGAACCATCACAAAAATATATAGCTTGATGTCAAGATTTAGTAAGTACATTTCAATCCACTAATGTAAGAAATTGCATTTTTTTTCACTTTGCTGTTTCTATGAGATCAGATTCTTGCAACTTTTACATCTCGAGCCTCTAAAATCCCAAAATGTATTAGAGCTACTAGTGTTTGATTAATTATGTAATCTTGTCACTTCCTTGTCTATCCTTACTCGGGTTAAAACTTGTTGAAAATAAAATACTCACTAATATGCATTAGAAAATAGTTTGAGAAATTCAGTGACCAACCTTCAGAATCGGCGTTAACTCCGGATGGGAGTGCGACCAGGTGCTGACCCACAACTCTTCTGGGTCATTCCCACAGTCCTTTGCAGGTAACAAACCCATGTCCTTCCCTCTGGTTGGTTTCTCCACGGGGTAAAGTTGAGGTAACATGAGTGTGTATGGCACAAAGCTCAATTCTTTATGTGCTGATGACTGGAGAGGACAGGCAGACACAGATACGACACCTGCACCACCTGACTGACATGGCTTTTAGTACCGTGCACACACACTCTCACAGTGTTCACATATAAGATCAGGGGTTTAAAGAAAGCCCCCAGCTGTTATTTACTTAACTTATGGCCGTATAAGTGCAGTGTCCACCGCAAAGCATTTTGGTTCAAGAAGTCTTTGAGTGCCGTTCGTGCAGACACTCCAAACTCCCATATATTAAAAATAAATGATATCCGCTATATTTTAAAAGCCCTGACTTCCTTCTCTCTGGTTCCAGGAAAACATATATCACAGCCGGTGTCCACGGCCAGAACCAACAGCGTCTGTTTGCCCGTCTGGGCCAGCCTGGACCCACGCCCAGGTCAAAGGTCAGACAATCAGTCCTCATCTGCTCCCCGTCTCTCGCCATCTTTCCCAGATTTTCTTTTTGATGTTTTTTTTTCAGTATGTTTTTCTTTGTTTCGTTAAACAACAAAAAATTTCCCTGCTTGTCCAGTTCACATTTCAAACCTATAACTCGCCTAAAGAAAAATGAGGGTTGTGTAATGACGTGTTGAATTGTTAAAAGGGCAGTTCACTCACATGTCAGCCACAGCTCCCCACAATACAGGGAACATGTACGGCCCTAACCTTTTGAAATAAAAACAAGCAGGAGAAACCCTATCTGGGTAGTTTGGCACTTTTGTTGTATACAGGACCGTACAACTTGTCTGTGATTTTGTGTAAAACTATTGCAAATAAAATATTACCCAACCTGAGAAATGGGTACAACTGTGGGGGGGGCTTTGCAAATCAACTATGGACAGGTTACGGTCAGGGTTCGGCAACTAAAACGCCTGAGTAAGGTTAGGGAAAGATCGTGATTATAATAAAAAGACAAGGTCTTTGATGGCACTTTTACCTGCCAATGTCTTGTGCAACTTGGGATGAAAGGTTGTGAGTATACAACTTCAAAGGGTCTTAAAAAATGTTGGAAACCAGCTATATAAGACACTTCTTGCTAAGAAGTTGCCCTTCGTACTGGCCAAGTTCACTCAGAGCAATAACAGTTCTTGTTATAAATAAGGTAAACCTTCAGTGTCATCTTTGTAACCCGAGCGAAGGTCCTTGTGCCTCTGGCCCCTCTGTACTGTACAGGACAAATCCCTAATTCCACTTTGAAAACACAGACCCTATAACCCCTAAACCCCAGTTTCTACTCGTGTCCTTAAAAACGCATTAGGCCACGATCCCCTAACGGCCGACAGTTACGGCTCCTCGGCTAACACCTGGCTCTGCTAGCGTGTCATATCACGGCTAATCGTATTAGGCTAATCACTCCCAGATCAGCACATCCACGCAGACCCCTGCGCGACCCCGTGACCCGGCCAGGGAACCCTCATGCGGGATCAGACCGTGAACTTATCTCCCCGAAAAACCAGACCCCACCCTCACTTGTTGCTTAGACGGGAGGATGGGAGGGTGTACGGATATGATCCGACTCCTTTGGGAGGACTGAAAATGTTACGTTATGAACTGGTGGCAGTTTGGTTGAACTCTTTTCCTGCAAAGAGAGGAGGGAGTTCATGAACAAGAGGGGGGTCACGTAATGATTCGATGACTGATTGCTGCAGATTAAGACAAATTATCTAAATAAGAACAATTACGCTGCCAGGTTGTTATTTAAAATATGAGCCTGGAAAGAAATTGCTAAATGTTATCACGTTGGCGTCTGCGTGGGTCTATTCGTGGTCTGTAACCTAAAAGAATTCGAGAAACCCTGCTGTCTTCTCCCTCTTTCTCCTCACCTCACCTCACTGCCTTCCTCATTTTCTCTCCCTGTCATCTGTCAGGCAGCTCAGTTATTGGCACTCTCACCACCTGCTCAGGACCCGCTGGATTTCTCTCCTGCAAAGAAAAAAAAGGGAGCTTTGCACTATGTGCCACAGCCAAGGTTTGCTCACATCTGCCAGGCTATTTCCCTTTCACTCCCCTTCAGCTCAATCTTTCTCTCCCACGCTTGTTCTTTCCCCTTATCTCCATATCTTTGCGTACTTGGTGTTTTTAACCAACCTCTCCGAGTTGCTGTCGATTTATCTGCAACTTTCGGTCTTTGGTTAGTCTATCAGTTTCAGTTCATCTATTTTAGTTTTTTTCAGCTCCGTCACTGCTAAGATGTATTAAGAAGGCTGCATGGTGCTTTGCCAATAAGAAATCTCCAACCAGTCCTTGAAATGTCATCTAAAGGCAGAAACTATGTTTATTTTTACTATGGATTACTGTAATCTGACTGTAATTTTCCAGTCAGCTCTTTAAGTCTGTAAAATATCAGAAATTTGTGGAAAAAACGTCCATGGTGACGTATTCTTCGTGACGTTTTGTTTAACGAACCAAAACCCCAAAAATATTCCATCTGCTGTGACAACAGGAAAGCTTGGCATCTTCGTTCAAGATATGACTGAATGATTCATCGATGACGTAATCTGTCAATCCATTATCAACCAGTTAATTGTTTCAGCTGTGATTTAGATCTTCAAATGCTTTATTTAATTCAAATCTGCAATGATTAGTTGATTAATCCATTAGCTGTCAGTGTGTAAGACGTAGTAGTATCTCTTGGCAGGAATACAATACTCATTTGCGTGTTTCTATTAGTGTATAATCACCTGAAAATAAGAATCATCGTGTTTTCGTTATAGCTACACTTTGAGCGGGTCCTCTTCCACGGAGTCCACCATTTTTCTACAGTAGCCCCGAGCAGACAAACCAAACCCTGATCTAGATATGGCTTTTGCTTTTTATGTTAATTTAGCGGCTTCATGCTAGGAAGAAGAGGATGGGGAGTGAGAGAGTTTTCATTTGGCTGCAATCTGTAACTTCACTGCTAGGTGCGACTAAATCTTACATACTGGACCTTTAAATTAATCTGCAACTATTTAGATAATCAATCATTTTGGGTCTTTGATTTCAGCTTCAAATGTGAATATCTTCTTGTTTCTTTAGACCTCTGTGCCAGTAAACTGAATATCTTTGTGTTGTGGACAATATGAGACATTAGAGGACATTGACTCCCTGTAGACATAAAAGGCTCATCCTAAGGTAACAATGATTCTTATTGTCAGGTGATTATACACTCATGAGTCTTACATTCCATTTCTGCCAATAGTTCCTCCTAAATGGACCTTTAATGGAGAAAATGATCGACAGGTTAATCAATATTTTAAATAAATAAATTGCACTTTAAATTATTAACTCTAATTTAACCACTGAACTAATAAACATTCAAGCATCAAGTGAACACTCTGCAGCAGTCAGCTGATTTTGGCTGTCTGTGCCACGGCACTGTGTAGACACATCCTGCCAAGCCAAACACAACACAGGCAACGACCAGCTAGAGCCTTCATTCATTTAGGACCCCGAATGCACCGCTGTGGCCCCTGCCACCACCACCACCACCGCCGCCGCCACCACCACCCACGCCTCCCTCTTTTCCTCTTTCTCCTCCCTCGTTTTTCGCTGTCGCTCACTATCCCAGTGTGTGGAGGAGGAGGAGGAGGAGGGGGAGCGGTGGGAGAGGGTCAGGCGGAGGTTACTCAAATACAGTGAGCTTAGCCTCTCCACACTGTCCATTAACTATCAAAACATGTGTGAGCGCTGGCCAGGATGAGAGCGCCCTGCTCTGGCTGCCATTGTTTTTCTGCCTGTGTTAACTTTTTATTTTAAGCTTTATTTATACAGGGAAAGTTGAGCGAGCAACATGTACTTTTCCAACATCGGCCCTCACATTCATGACAGGTCTGTATATACAGTACACGACATCATCGACGCAACGGGGCAGCTTTAGCGGGGCAATTAGGGGTTTAAGAAGCCAAGCTAAAGTAACCTGAATATTGATTATTACCATAGTAAATACGGAAATGGTGAATGGACTGCACTTCTCTAGCAGCTGCACCTCCCTGTAAAAGTTCTAAGTGAGATTAACGTTGAAAGTTTTCTTGTTTGTTTTTTAGTTTATTTTTAGCATTTTTCCTACAGACAGACAGGAAATGCAGGCAGAGACACGGGCATAAAATATGACCAAGCTTACTGGTTGGAATCAAACCGGGGACATTGTGGTTACACGGTATGGCATGCATGTCTGGTTTGATCGCTCTGATGCCATCTCCCAATATTTCAACATCCAACCTAATGAATTAACAGTTTATTTCAAGCAAACCGCAGCTGGTGTTTGTTGGAACAGTGGAAAGATAAACCAAAGTTTTGGAGAGTTTTATTTTGTGTTATGACGTTAGATGGTAAAATGACTGTTTTTGTCAATGGAGTCTTGGAGGCTTTGAACACAGCGCTGCTGCTTCATGTTAAACAGAAAAGATCTCACTCTGTGTAAGGTCCTAATGTTGTCAGGTCAGCACTTTCAGTGTAGACACAGTGCGTGAATGTCTATAAGGACTATTTTTTGCCAGTTTCTCTTCTGCCTGCTGCAGCCCTCTCTGTACTGTACTGTAAATAAAATTGTTGTCCCTAGTAGTCACTTTGGCACAAAAACATGGGAAAAATGGGAACCAGGTTGAAAAGTACCAAAATTACCCTTTAGGTTCAGCTCAGTTAAGTAAAATAGAATAGTTGGAAAGTAATACCAATAGAAATTATCCAAAGCCTCAGAAGATAAACCCAAAACTGGATCAGATTTCTGTTTTTGCAATATAGTGTTTATAATATGGATAGCAGTTTTCCATTAATTGACGATTTGCAGCCTCCTTAAAACTCCTTTATCTAATCGACCCCTTTAGTGCCTTGCTCAAGGTTCCTTGACATCAGTTAATGACGACACGGTTGGTGGTTCAGTCACCGACTCTTCCCGGCTACGTCGAAGGGTCCTTAAGTAAATCACTGAGCAGGTTTTGCTCCCAATGGCCAAGCCGGCACCAGTCCACACTTTTAGATAGAAAAGCACGATGTTAGTGCAGTCAGATTGTTGCCTGTTATTTAAAGATTCAAATCTGCAGCCTCCATTTTTAAACAGATAATGTAGAACTCGATCACTGCCGCTGCTTTATCCAAGTCTGCGTTGGGATGGTACAGAGGCACTGTGGGCTTTGTGAAGAGATAAAAAGAGTATAAACTCACAAGATGTATACGCTTATCTGTCGCCTCAGCACCTCAACCCCAATGGCCATAACACTAAATGTGGCAAATGGTAGCCATTCGTCTCCATGAGGGAACTAATGGAGAACTACAGACTGTGCGGGCACTGACAGGTTTATATTGGTAATATTCTGTCATTCCTTTGACTGCATTAGCGTTTTCAACACCAGACTTTTAAATCTTTTTTATGAACGGCATAAAATGTCAGATCTGGCCTAATACGTCTCCATATGAGCCCTCTGAAGTTCCTTTTCCCTGTGTGCAGACAGACATGCCGTGCTCCCTTGCGCTGTCCCCACTTCCGATCTCTCTAATGTTTTTCAGTCATAATAAATCTGGCCCTGACTTTCTAAAGCAAACAATGCTGTGGGGACTGAGTCCTCCAATAACACTTTGTCAGTTCCAATCAGGCCTGAAATATGACTCAACTGTCTGTGCCTCCCCCCCTTTGCTCAAAATCTCCCCCACCTCCACCCCCATTTCCTCTCTCTTGCCCTTTCTCCCTCTGCTATCCTTTCGTAGGCCTTGAAATCCCTTAAACTTCTTTCCTGGCTAGTCCAACAGTCTTTCTCCCAATGCAACTATTAATATCTGTAGGGCAGCTGAATTACCCTACTTTGATGAATATACATGACGGAGGCAAATGTATGTGGAAAACCAAAAAATTGCACTTGTGTGCTTGTTGAACAGCTCATTCCAAAACCACGGGCATTAATGTGTTGCTACAGTCTTTCAGGAAGGCTTTCCACAAGATTTTGTGGACTGAGTGTTGGCTGGGACAGAGGTCAAGATCAGGCCAGTCAGGTTCTTCCACACCAAGAACCACCATGAATTTCTGGATCTTACTTTGTTTTTAACTCCTATTTTAACATGAGTACAAAGTTGGAAGTACCCTTTTGCCTAAAATACCTCAGATTCCATTTACACTTCATGTATTTTGAGCAGATCAGATAACTATCAGCGTTAAGAAAACCAAAGTGTAAATGCATCCAAGAAGCAATCACCACAGACTGAAATCCAGTTGCTCAGACTACATCTGGAGATGCATTCTAGCCAGATTTGAGAAAAGTGTAAATGCATACATGAACTTTACTCCTCCCAAGAGTAATTATGTCCACAAGTGGTCTTTGGAAGTAGCCACCAGCAGCATCTGTCCTCTGAAATAATGGCAAAGTTGCTATTTCAAACTAGCTGTTGTTTCCCAGTCACACATAAAGCAAGCAACAAGAAGAAAGCAGATCCAGTGATTTAAACACATTCAGTTGTGCAGAGGGCGTAATGAGCTGCTAAGTTATTCTTCCTCCGGCGTTTTTGGCAGTTGTCAAATGCAATCCTGCATTCAGTCGAGGAAAGCCATGATGGATGCAATCAGATTTGCGATGTGGCCAATGGAGATGCATATAAGTGTAAATTAAAGTGTATTAAGTTTCATCTGATTATATGGATTTAAGGCACTTCACGGCCCCATTTACACTCGTCATTTCAGGTGTTTCATATCAGGACAAAGTCGAGATTAGATTTCATTCGTCTTTAATGCTTTTTCGAATTCTGATATCCGATAGCTGTCTAATCTGCTCTAGATGCATGAAATGACTAAGTGTAGATGCAGGCATCATAGTATGACGTGGAAATAAGACTTCCCTTAACTGGAATGGGGTTGAACCTAAACGTAGTGTTATAGTTAAGGCCACCTAAAGCAAGACCAAGTCGTGACCAAGACCAGAGTGCATCGAGACCAAGACAAGAACAAGACTTTGGTGGGGGGGTGTTGGAACGAAATCAAGACGAAGAAAAGACCACTTAGCTAATATTTTCTAAATCTCTTTGGGTGAAGCTGCCTCAGTAAGCATTGCATTGCAGAATTTACATATTGCTGTGAATGTTTTCTTTTGGATGCTGTCGTGCAGATGAACTCTTTGTGGTTTAGGAAGTCAAACTTTATTACAGAGGATTTATCTGACATCTCGACAGCCACAGCTTCTCCGCTGACGATATCATTCACTCTCTTTGTAGTGCATGCAAAAAAGGTGAAAGAGGGATGAAAGCCGTTACGAGTGACAAACATTTCAAAGTAGAAGTGAGTCAGGTTACTGGTTCCATTTGAAGTTTTACCTGGAATCATAGTAATGTTGTTAACAAATAACTCGGGCTATGCAGTTGCGGTCTTGACTGGTCTCGAAATAAAATCCACTTTGTTTGAGTCAATTCCGATATGTCGTGAAAGCGGCCTCGAGACCAAGACTGATCTTGAATGAACACTGCCCAAACTATGAAAGCCACACACTCTCTATTGGCTGGTAAAGAAGAAAAAGTCTTGCTAGTTGTAAATTTTCAGTTGCGTTGAACCCTTAAACCTTTATAGCCACGGTTGAACGAGTTGACCCCATAGATTTATTTGTTGGGCTTTCTCTTTAGTGTTGTTAGCCCATGGCCATGTTAATCAGAGCTGCCACCCACCCCAACCACCCTTGAGCCCCACCCCTCCATCCCACACGGAGACTGGGGGGAAGCCATCAGTAGCGATGCCCGGTCGACCACAGAGCGAGCATGTTCTCTTCACGCATGATTAACGCTGTTGAGAACGGGGGATAGACCACCTCAAAGAGAGAACTGCCCCGACTTCAAAGTCTCCCCACCGAGAAAGAGACTCTGTCCCTGTGTGTGTGTGTGCAACACACCCCTCCACACACACACACATACCCTTAAAAGTTAATGTAACATGGCCTCAACTAGCCTTGTAAACACACATGCATGCACACACACTCATACACAGAAACGTAGAGAGTGCTTTAGGGAGGGTTTTAACTGGTATTATTGGTGAATGATTGACTGGTGGCGATGGACTGCAAGCCTGCTCCCTTTTTACCATGTCAGCGTCACTATCGGCCTGTGTCGTGCTTTTCATGGACTGTCTAAAAACTTTACTTTCTGATTAAATATTATCTCTGTTTGCTGAAAGATCTGACTGATAGATTTCGACGACCTAAACTTAAATTCCTTTTCATCTTGCCCATTTGCTCCAAGTAGAACAAAGCTATATTTTGGCAGCGAGTACAGCTCTAGAGAGCAGAGATTAAAAAGAAGAACTGTCATATGAGAAATTCATGGCACGCACAAGTCTGTCCAGCATTAACTCCTGCAGCTACCAAGTTAAAGCTGTGTCAGGAAAACTTTACAAGCTGGTGGCCACAGGACTGCAATAGAGATCGTGTTACAGTCCCCCCCCAAAAAAAGAATATCTTCTCCTAGTGTCTGGTGAAGAGTTAGTTCTTAGGTGCATTTAAAAAGACTCAAAGTTGAATGAGGTTTATGACCTGGAAGTATCTCAGTAGCAGCTGTGATAAGCGAGTCAACTTCTCAAAAAAAAATGGGGGCAGGGAAATTACCCTCAGGCTAAAATAACACGGTCCATAACACGTATATTACTTTTTTGCTAAAAAATTCCACAATGCAGTACTCTTGATAGATGTTTAAAATGCTCTTATGTGTCATGACCTTTCGGGAAATGCTGCAAAACAATGATGATTCATGGCTGATCGAAATCTAAATTTACTCACCACTGGGTAAATTATTTTAAATATTAAACTGTTGCTCATTGTGTAGGGGACAGCTAATAAATGAACAAGTGAGTCATTCCATACCCACTACCAAAGATATTTATTGAACCAGCTATTAATGAGTCACAATAAAGACATTCTCAACCCTCAGACTTCCATTTATGTTTTTATGTTTTACTCTAAAGATTCTGGATTTGACAATGATACAGTAGATCTGTCATGTAAAATTTGTAAAATTGTCCACTAACAAGGAGTTATGGTTCGGGGTTAGGGTTATATTCAACATTTTCTCAAATTTGTATTCCCTGGATGGACATTTAGCTTTTACCTTTAGGACTTTACAGACATGTGCCTTATTGATCAGTTCCCCAAATAGTTATTTTTCTATTACCTTAGATTTCGCCTGTTATATTTACATAAAGAGCGGGTCCTCTTACACGGAGTCCGCCATCTTGCGCCGCCATGTTTGTTACCGTAGCCCAGAATGGTCAAAGGGCTCTACGGAGTGCGTAGCAGAAGAAGAAGAGTTTGCTGGGTCTGGCTAACCGTAATGTGTTTTGTTATAAGTTTGAGAAGGTAAATCGAGACAAATGGAGGATCAAGAAAAAATGTGAAGAAGCAATGGATTAGCTTCTTACCCTTGTGTCGCTAATCTTAGCTTTTATTAGCATGCAGAACAAGTAACAATGACATTTGCTGTGATCGTGATAGTTTTGCAGAAACTAAATACAATTTCTAAATATATGTATCTAAAATGATGACCTCTTTAGGTACTTGAAGGCCACTGTAGCTTTTCATACACACTTTTTTTGGAGGGGTAAGCGCTTTACTTGATTGTAATCTGCAATCTCACCGCTAGATGCCACGAAATCTTGCACACCGTACCTTTAAGTCCTACAATAAATTGCTGCATGACAGGCAGAAAATACCAAACTCATCAAACTCAACACATCAATCACATGAATTATTGGAAAGTAACGAAGCTGGCGGAAATGCAGATGGCCGCATACCTCGTAAAGGTTTTTACTACGTGTGGTATCACAGGCTTGACTTCTCTTTGTCTCTTTACTGGGTGGTGTAGTGAGGGAAGGAGAGGTCAACTCACATTTCCTAGAAAGCTTTAACTGGTGAGGTGTGTGAGCTTTGTATGTGTGTGTGTGTGTGTGTGTGTGTGTGTGTGTTTAGCACAAATGTGGAATTTGGCCTGAGGCACAACGACTGACAGCGCTCTCGCTTTTAAAAGAAAAAAAAAACCCACTAACAGAAACACAAAGGGAAAGAGAGGGAGAGAGGAAGAGCGCGGCACCTTTACCTGACAGATGAAAGCCATCATAATGCACCATTCATGGCACTATTTTAATAAATAAACAGTGAGGGCGCTTCTGTATGTGGTACTTTGCGTGAGTTTGTGTTGCCTTCCTCCTGTTATGGGCCTCTATCCAAACAGAACTTCAGTTACTCACAGTTTTCTGTCAAACTTATGGGATTATTACTGGATATACAGGTCAGACATGTAATATATTCTCTAGTATGCAAAGGATTTGAGTGATTTATAGTGAAAAAGAAGTATGTTATACTATACAAATACTAAGAAAGCTTTTAAAGTTTGTCTCAGTGGGAGGTTGTGTCAACTAGCCATGTGTCAAGACTATTTCTGTGTGTATATCTATATTTAAAATGTTAAGAATGATCCAACACATGATCCAATGAACCAACAACCAACAAAACTCAGCACTTTCCTCGCCCTCATCCAGCTCCCTTTTTGACATGCAAGCTAAACATTCACGCACACCCAATCAGGTTGGAGCACCACGCTTCCTGGATTACGACACCCCGCCCAGTTCTGGCAAGAGAGGATGGTGCTTACATAACCTCTGACCCCTCTAATGCATTAATTGAGGGGGAAGTATGTGTGGGTCCATTTATTGTGATGGAGAGTGTTGGTAATTGTCCAGTGACCCAAACGTTCTTTTTCATCGTTGCCCCCCCACCCACCAGCTCCCAATCATGGCACCAAGACCCTGACCTTCTGTTTCCAAAGCGGCTTCCATATTGTGTTCGTCGTCCCTTCCTGCGTGCGTGGGGTTTTGGAAAAGCTGAGGCCGAGAGTTTTGGGACAACGGGTGTAAGTTTTGCACTGCTGATATACCCTTGTATTCAAATGAACGGTTACACCCTTATTGTCAAGAAATACTTAAGTTTTCAGATATTTGCACAGTAACTCGTAGCACTAAAATTTTGATCATGAATCTCTGGGCCGTCAAATATGATAAAATTTGAACAATATATTGAACAGTGCAATTTGTAGGCTCTAATTAAGACCAACATAACTCTAAAACATTGCATCAAATCCAGGATGATAAACTTTTTGAAGCCCATGTATCGATTATGATTGATTATTTTCACCCACAAATGTTGATTTAGCATTTTGAAACTGACTTTGCTTGACACAACTGGATCTTAATGTGGAAAGGTCTTAACTAGAATTGGTCGCGATGGTCATAATCATATATTTGGTGATTTCACTGGACCTCTTACATCTTCCACAGACATTCTGATAATAAAAAAAATCAATGGAAATAGACTTGAAATCTTTTATTTATCAGTTTTTATGTATAGAAACGTTAAAAAAACTTCCATCTGTAGTTTTAATCCAAAATTATCAGCGTGTGGAATCATCCGTCTGAGACCTGCAGAGGTCAGAAGCTTGTCTGAGCAGACATTTTCCATCTCCAGTCTAAATTTGAACATGCTGGTTGTTTTTGTTTGTCTGCCTCAGGCGTACACATACCCAGCCGGTCGTGCGTCCCGCCTGCGTAAAGGGGATGTTTATGAGTTATGGTGTGGGCAGAAAACATGTGTCAATATTGATTATCATTACCGAGTCCCAGAGAGCCTGTCGATCAGTTAGCCGTCTGCCTTCCTTTCCCACTTCAGACATAGCAATAACAAACCTCCAAGAGGAGGAACTCAACCTCGCTAATTAATGACGGCTTTATTTTCCTTTGCACGGCATGGACGCTAACCACCACACACACACACACACACACACACACACACACACACACACAGGCGCTATACTATCAAAATGGTGAAAAGACGAACAATCGAAAGAAGAAAAACAAGAAAAGGAGTTATTAAAAAAAGAAAGAGTTCTGCTGCAACTGCAAAGATGTGGAGTCATCAGCACGCCCACACGCTTGCATTACATACTACACAGTCAGTCAATCCTATTATGAGAGTTGGCAGAGTGGTCCCACGTGGCCTACTCTTGAGGACAGCCCCCATGGGATCCAAAATGCATTAAGAAATTAATGTTCACCCTGGGATCCTTCCAAAAAAAACCCAGACTTAACCTGTGGCTCTGTGTGTGTATATATGTGTGTGTGTGTGCATGTGTGTGTGAAAATGGAAGTCCAAATGGAGTCAGGAGGTTGACCATTGAGGTCAGTAATTGATAGGCCCCCACTCTTTTCAATCCCCCCACACACTTGGCGCCTTCTGTTGGCCAAAGACAACTGGCCCTTAAATAGCAATCTAGAGCAAACACTCGTCGCCATTATGACTCTTTCTCAAGTCAGAAATCAAGTCATAAAACGCTCTTGGCGGAAGCACATTTAGGTTTTTATTATATGTGCCTCCCCAATCCGGATATACAAAAAAGATTGCTGCGCAGCAACAATAACAACAGAAAACAGAATGCCCGGTCCGACAACAGGAAGTTGACTTTCAGATATGATCTTTGGATTCTGGTTTGTAGCAGTCAAAATGGCAGCCTTAATAATAATAATGGGTGGCAGTAATTTGTAGCAGTAATTTTTTAGAAATTGGACTGATTGCGTCGTGTTTTTGTTGGCCGCTCCACTGGGAATTTATGGGGTCGCCGATTGTTGTTAATGGATATTTTTGAGAAAATAATGGACATGTTTCTTGGCGAGGGCGAAGAAGTGAAGCTGTGGAAAAGAAAGAACTTTTTCAAAATGTATTTACGTCATAATAAAGAGTCTGTGTGTGCACGCTCATTTACTGCACTTTACAACATCAGAAAAATCAGGCCTTACTGTACCTAACTCAACATGCTACACAACTCCTGACACAAGCTGTGGTCATCTCTCGACTAGATTACTGTAACGCCGCCCAGCCTGCACAGTAAAACCTCTACAGATGATCCAGAACGCGGCGGCGCGCCTGGTCTACAACCAACCCAAAAGATCACACGTTACCCCGCTGCTCATCGAGCTCCACTCCATCTGTTGCAACCTGCATTAAATTCAAATCGCTAATGCTCGCCTACAAAGTCGTCTCCGGTACTGCACCTACCTACTTGAATGCCCTTATACAGGCATGTTACTTCACGACTGTTGCGTTCCTCCAATGAACGACGCCTGGCTCTGCCACCCGTTCGCTCAAGGCAATCCAGACTCTTCTCGTCTGTTGTTCCCCGTTGGTGGAACGTTCTAACAGTTCCACCCAGATCAGGCACGTCCCTCTCTACCTTCAAAAACCTCCTGAAAACCTCCAGCTCTTCAGAGAGGATCTCCTCTCCAACACTACCAACAAATGTAAAATGTAGTGCTACTTACTTTTCATGACAAAGTTTAACATAAAGTCTTGACCACTGATATCATAGGGGGAACATCTGGAATGCCTTCACACATCTTCAAAGGTCATCACTGAACAAAGACACAAACACAGCTTCCTTTCAGCGAAGCTAGCCTTCATTTCTTTATTAATAGTATCTCATATTAAAGCACATGTTTTCTCTGGCCCCTGCTACACAATCTTAGGCCGACTTTACAGCAGAGTGCCTGCCAGAGGCCGCAGGTAAAGTCAACAGAACTTACTGACCGGGGCTTGTACTGCTTTCTCCTTTAATCTGCATCTTAATGCGGTTAATAGCTAACATACACGTACGCGCACATATTTGCACAAACACCTACGTACACAGTTTGACATTCCCACAAGGAAGCCAAAGTGAAGACCGCACAACCGTTTCCGTGTTGGTCTTGGGTTTTCGTGCAAGAATTTGGAATCTTCAGGAATTGTGTTGTCTTAAATAACAAGTTCTCAAGTGAGTTTAAATGGTGAATTTTTAATGGGGCTTTTATCCAAAGCACGTCTTTATTTGCCTCTCATTCACACTGATGGCAGTGAGCTAACACACATTAGCAAACATTGTTATCAGTGGACGACCAAAACCCACCTACTCATCGAGTGTGTGCACCCAGTTGGTGGCCAAGTGTGTTTTCATCAAAGATTTCAGCTTCTTGAATCCAAATATTATTGCTTGTCAAGTGTTTTGCTGAATTCAAACGGGATATTCTACATATTGTGAGGCCTAAATCTCTTTTTTCATGTGTGTTGTCAACCTGATCGGTCATCCCCCAAATTCAATTTATGGAGTAGGTTTCTTCCAGTCCAATTGGTTCCTCAAGGGTACGCTGCAGGGCTACCTATCATTTCTTCCTGTCACGTCTACAGGCCAAATTGTGTAAAAAATATTGGAAAATACAATGAACAATGACGACTGTGAACTAACTATCCAGCACACGTTCCACAAATCCAACAAGAGTTGTTTCACAGCTCGTTCAGTCGGGCATCATCTATCCGGCCTAAAGTCAATGTTTGGAACTTTAACAATGGTGGTGGAAGTGCAGTTAAGCTCCTGGACTTCTTTAAAATACCTAACCTACTATTTCACAATGCAGAGCAGACCGTGTACACTCCACTGCTCCTCAAAGCAAGAAGGACAGACGTCTGAGTATCAGAAGTCGCTCGCGTGAACGCAAATATGAGCTTTTAGAAATGGACTGCTCGCAAAATTGGACGTTTTTGTGTCTTCCTATTGACTCAATCCTGACTGAAGGGAGGAATAACACTCTGGCTTGTTCATATTAAGAGTAAAGTCTCTTGCATGTGGTCACATTGTGAAATTCAATCAGAAGAATTATATTTGCAAAGAAAAAAAAAAGACAAATATCTCACAGAACTTAGCGGCTTAGACTGCGTGTGTGTGCATTTGTGTGTGTGTGTGTGTGTGTGCGTGTGTGTGGCCATATTTTCCTCTCTCTGCGGTCTGTTCATATTCTAATCAGTATGTTTCCTGCTTGCATTGATCAGGGCCTGATAACCACTACTCCTATATGGTGTCTCCTCAGCAGATGCAAGAGGCAGATAGAGGCCGAAAGAAAGAAACCAAATGAGAAAGCACAAGGCTACAACAGGATGAGAGAATATATATATCTGTGAAACACACAGTTCTGTTGTACAAATGCTTTTCACGTGTCAGATTCAAACATTTTTTTATGGTAATGGTTGGATTGTGAATGTCTCAGATCAGAAATATGTTCAGGTAACACGGATATCAGTTTGCACATGCGGCACATCAGGGTGGTGTTGGCCTTTTTTGATCAGATATTAACCTGTCCGTGCCGTCGAGCGTCACAATGGTGCGGGTTACTTTCTGATTCTTATTTTCTTATTCCTCCTATAAAAGCCAAAATAAATAGTGCTGAACAAAGAGTTGCATTCATAAGTGGAGTTTCAGTTTTCACCTCCCCTGATAGTCTAAGTGCAGTTTCAAAGATAAGATGTGAGTAAAATTCTGAAAAAAAGATTTTGGTTCAACTATTGCATCCAGTAGAAAATGTTGGCTTCTTCTGTCAAAACCGTTTTACCATCGATGCGTTTCCTGATTATCAAAGTTCTGCTTCAAAGACGAGACATGAGGAAAATTCTGAAAGGAAATTAGATTTTTGTACATTTTTAGCCTGAAAGGTGGATCGTATTTAAAAACTCTGAAACAAAGCACAATGATGGGACACGTGAACGGAATCGGTTTTGACAAAAGAACATTTTGTGCTCGACATCGGAGGCAAAATGAGGAAAATTCTAAAAGAAATGTGTTTTTTGGTCGTGAAAATGCTCAAATGCAAATGTTGTTTTAAAGACAAGATATGAAGAAAAGTATGAAAATGTCCATTTTTGGCCTGAAATTTGAGTCATATTTAAAAACACTGACATCAAGCACATTTTTTTGGGCTTTTGCCGTGAAACCCCTTTTCATTCACGTGTTACACGTCGTCTAAGTCTTGTTTTAAAGACAAAATATGAGGAAAAATACAAAAAAAAGTAGACTTTTGTTTATTTTTGTCCTGAAATGTGACTCACATTTAGCACATGTAGCACAAATATTTTGCTTCTTCAGTCGAAACCCATTTTCATTCACGTGTCCCATCGTCGTGCTTTGTTTCAGAGGCAAGATATGAGGAAAGTCCTGAAAAAAATAAAGTGCATTTTTGGTCCTGAAAATGCTCGAATATGAAAAAATACTGAAATCTAGCACAAAATATAAACGTCTACCTTTTCCACTCACATGTCCCTTGATTGTCAAAGTGCTTTCTCAAAGACAAAAGTAGGTTTTTGTACATTTTATGCCCTGAAAATTACATTTAAAACACTGCGGACAACCACAATGTTGGTTCCTCCTGTCAAAACCTTTTTCCATTCACTCGAGAATCTGATCTAAATAACCCGCTGCTCGTAAAATCAACCTCAGAAACTTGGGACGTACGTCTAAATCAAGAAAACCGAAACAATATTGAGGGGAGAACAGGGAACAGAAACCCTGACAGCTGGAGTCTCAGCTGGGTTTCTGAGAAAGAGAAAGAAAAAAAGAAAGTCAAAGAGCTTTAAGCCGTTATCTGTTGGGAGCTCGCTGCTGTGGGGCTTCATATGTATGTATGCTCATGTGAAGCCATTACATGGCGAGCAAGCACGCTAACATCTCTGCTGTACCAGAACGACTGAGGGTGTAACACCCTCTTCCTGTTTCCTATCGATTTCAATCAGTTTAGGCTAACATGCATCCCTCACCTCCACAATCGCAATCTGCACTGTGTACATACATTTTTTATTTGAATGCATATTGGCTCCACATATGGGAGCGCCACCAGCCGTGCACCACGCCGGGTTGTCGATTTAATGAATTCAAACAGTATGGTGGCAACTTTCTTATTGTAATGCTTTGTAGTTCATCCATTTAAAAAGGTGCTTATGAATGGTAATTTAACTTTCAAAAGAGCAGACACACAAAACTAACAAACCTGACTTCACCGAGAGCCCGTTTAACATGTTCGCACCGTGCGTTTTCATGCAATCCTTTCTGCATTTCAAAGCGCCCGGTCTGACTGATTACTGTGTAAAAGCCAAGGTTTGCATTTCCATGCACACACCTTGTGTGACTTATCAAGAGAAGAAAAAAAAATGTTAAAGATATTCATACTTTTATGTATCACTTTACAGTCTGAATAAAATAAATGTAAAGTGTGTTTACATTTGAATTTTTTGAATTCAGGTTCTGGCCTCCCTCCTTTTTTTTTCGAGGCGTGGGCCGCACCTTCAATATTCGATTTTTTTCTTTTCAAGTGCAGTCACCTATTTACTATCTCACTAATACATTTTCCACATCTGTAAAGTTTATTTTTGTAACTTTATTGGTTTCCCCCGGTGAGTCAGGTAGAGGGAAAGGGAAGTCATTACAGCTTAGTCCTCCAGCCTGCCTGCCTCCATCTTACACAGCCAGGAGAAAAAAAAGTACAGAATGTCGACAGCTATCTCTCATATTTCATCAGGACGCTGTCTTCTCTGGAGACTCCATTTGTGTAGTAAACATCTTAAAAGGTTCCCTCGGCTCCCCTCTCCCTTTCTTCTCCTCGCTATTTATTTATTTATTCTTTCTCTCTCTCTCTCTCTCTCTCTCTCTCTCTCTCTCTTCTTCTTCTTCTTCTTCTCTCCAGATTCAGTTCGTCTTATTTTTTAAACTGCTTGACTCCTAAAATACAGATATCACAGTTGGGGCCCCCATGAGTTTTTTTTTGAAAAATGAGCATATTACTTCCTACATCTCCCTTTCCCTTATTTTTTTTTTTTTGTCACAATAAATATTTCCATTTATATGCAAATTATTATCTACTGACCAAGAATGGATAAAAACTCGTCTTGTTTTTCATTGTGGTGCGCCGAGCATGCGAGTGCGAAGGCGGGAAGTGTCGGCGGCTGGGAGAGCACAGAGAGAGAGAGAGAGAGAGAGCAGCTCCTCATTTAAAGAGTAAATAATCTCCCATTGCATTCTATTATTTATACCCCTGGCTTGAAAGGGACTGTATTAACTTATAAGTTATAAGTAGTTAGAAGTTACTTACTTTAAACTGGGGGGGGGGTGGAGGAAGTAGAGAGCCGACGCTCTGCTTAGCTGACTTCCCCCCAAATTGCTGACATAATTACATGAATGTAATTTTTTATGACTCACAGAAAATCTTGGCATTTTCACTGAAGCAGATAATTAGACTTGGAATAAAGCAGGGGCGGAATAATTAATACATCAAAACTAGATGAACTTTTTCTAATTATTTTTATTTAATCTCCATTCTAATTATTGTTCTAGTCGGCTGAGCGAGATTGCCTTTCTCATTCAGGGTGTGAAATGCACCCGTAGCGCTCAATCCTCACCCAGTGAAATATCAACTAAGCGTGGAGACGGGAAATCACAGGGTGCTCACCACCGCCACTCTCTCTTCCCTCTCCCCCCCCCCCCTCCTCTCTGATTGAACTGTAATTTAAATTTCTCCATTGCCAACAAACAATTTACATACACCTGCCAGACTCTTATTTATTTATTTCCCCCTCACTTCCTCCTCCTCCCTCACCTCCATCCTCTACGTCTCCAAATGTATGGCAATCAATATTTCTCCGGCTTTAAATGAGTTTGTTAATTAGCCTAATGTGGTTTGGATAGAGGTTGTGTTTCCCCCCCTTCACCACCACCACCACCACCCCCTCCATATCTCTGCATTCAGGAGGAACATTTGCTTAAAATAACCAGAGGAAATAAAGTGTGTGTGTGTGTGTGTGTGTGTGTGTGTGTGTGTGTGTGTGTGGGAAAGAGTTGCTGACCACAGAGTAAATTTTCCCACTTATCTCTGGTGTCACTCTACCAAGAACCTGCCTCTGAAAAGGAATAGTACATCTGATAAGAGTGCAGTTTAATGCTGATGTAAACATAATTAACACTCTGACACACGCACACACACACACACACACACACATTATGTACGCAAACTACGCAGGCTCACACACACACACTCATAAAGGTAGATGCACAAACAGAAATTCAGATTATACGATAAATTAACGAGGAAGAGCAAGAACATCGGAGCACTTCCGTGCAGGACAGGGCTCCGTTCTTTTGGCGTTCTTTTGGGGGGGTAATAAATTAAATATTCGCCTTTGTGCATCAATATTCATATATTTTTTTAAAAGACTTCCAAGCCAACTTCTTCACCAGCAGTTATTAAGACACCTCATTGAGTGTGGGCCAAATTATGCAAGCTGTTTCACGTTGTCTTTATATGTGTGCAGACGTTTAGCAGTGGATCAGTCTGATGCTCAGATTGCATCAAGAGTGAGAGACTGAGGAAGGGTGGTGGTGGATGGTGGTGGAAGTGGATGATGGTGGAGGGGAGCTCTGAGGGTGGAGGGGAGATTAGGAACTAATGCAAGTCAGCTAAATAAAATATTACAAAAAAAAAAAAAACATTCATCACAAGCATGAAATTAAAATAATTCTTGCTCTCCCTCTATATCCACATTTCTTATTACGAGTCTGTGTATTCACTAGATTAAAATTGCCGCTTGATTAATACACAAAACAAGATCAGATTTAATTAACATCAGATTTAATTGAGGCCCTACAATTCTTTTTTTTTTTTCCCAGTTCAGATAGAGACGATCGCAGAGCTTCCATAATTAAACAAATGTAAATCTAGCAGCGCCTTTTCAAATAATAATAAAAACAGATTGATGTGCATCCCCATGCAGGCAAATCTCCCCATTTAAAACAAATATATTAACGTTATTATTATTCCTTTATATAGATTACAATTTTTAAAAAAACAGAAATAATTTGGGAATAATTTAATTAAAGGAGATGATAAGGTTTGGAATAAAGAGCAGAAATTCCTTCTATATTTTCACCCCGTTTGAATAGATTGCGTTTAATTCGCTCGATTCTTCCAACGTCTATTTGCGAAATATCCAGACAAACCTTAATCTAGATTAACCGCCATCAGGAAAAAAAAGCTCATATCCTGTTTAATGAAATCATATTTGCTCATACGCGGCCCCTCAAAGCCTCTTAAAACTGCTCTATTTACATGGCTTCACATAGAGATGCTGCAGCATCACTTTGACACTTTGAAAATTCATCAGCCGCATCAAAAAAAAAACGACTGCTTTCTTTTTTTTTTTTTTTGTATTTTTTGTATTTGAGCTACTGGGTTTCACTTGTGGTGTCGGACAGGAGGGGTGTCAGTCTTGTTTTATTTTGTCGTTTCAGCGATGTGAGGCCCAGTTTCTTATTTCTTGTTTGTGAGAGTTGATATTCTGGACGCGTTTAGTTGTGGTATCATGATCAAAACCAGATAGCGTTCTGTTATCGCTGTGTTGTATTATTTCTATGGGCCAATATTTTTTGGTATTATCAATGTAATCTGGAGTATCTAGCTAGGTGTATGTGTGTGTGAGTGTGTGTGTGTGTTTACCTCTGTTCTGCTTGGTGGGACTCCATGTTCACAAGGCACAAGGATGGAGGAGGGAACTCTAAAAAGGAGCCGAGCTGCGGGTCTCTAATAAGTACGTAGTGCCACCATGTGTCCGGCGGAGGAACTGCAGGTGTTTGGTAACCTGCAGGAACCTGCATGTTTGAATCTTTGCATATCTAGTTTGTTTGCGTGTTTGTCGTAGAGTTGTACGTGTCTTTGTCCGTGTGTTTCGGAGAGGGGGAGGTCAGGTGAAGGAATGCGAGATGTTGCGCTCGCCAGACAAAACACGTTTCTTATTCCCTTGATGTGAAGAAGAGCTTCAGGAGGATGGGGGTTCAGATCTTGTGCTCAGATGAAAGATGGTGCTCAGACTGACTACGTGCAACAAAATGGGTTTATGAAAAGTTTTCTACAAGCACAATACGCACGTTATCGAACGATTACGCAACGTTTTAAAGCTTCACGTGTCATTGAGGTTGAGGATGCAGTTAACGTACGTTGTTTTAAGGTTTCCCCCCTCAACTTTTCTGTGTGTGTGTGTGTGCTCGTGCATCCTGGCGGGGCGAGCTGCCTCCTGGCGCCACGGGGATGAAGGCTTCACGCTTGGGTTGAGATTACCTGTGCGGGCGCCCTGTGTGGCTTGTTTATGAATCAGCTTTTTTGTTCCGATTTTCCCCTCCACTTGTGTCTTTTCAGGACAGGACTCTAACACCCAGAGAGAGGGAGGGAGGGAGCCAAGGAAGGTGCACAGAGGGGGTAAGGCGGGCGTCGGCCAGCCACACCTCGCCGTGAACCCCTCACCTGGACGTGACCCGCAGGGTGTTTATAACCGCGGTTTATCTCCATGGCGATAAAGCCTCGTGTGCTGAGGCTGTGGAATGAAAACAGGGTTGGCGGGCCAGACAGACAGGAGTCGAGGATGTAACGTAACACACACCGCCCCAACCAGCTGAGTGGCCGAGCCAGTGACCTGCATGATCGCCTCGAGAAACTCTGAATTAAAAAGAAAAATCCCCTCTAGGATCCTCTCTCTCACACACACACACACACACACACACTGTTGCATATCATTCACTGAGGGGTTTTTCGGTGATTAACTGCTGCCCTTTTCATGACCCGTACTCGGCCTTTTACGAGCATCAACTGGTGGTTTTCTAAATCTTGAGATGAGAGAGGATGTGTCTGAAATTATCTGATCAAAATTTGGTTGAATGACAGCAACAGTGACGCACAGGCAGGTCAGTCAAAACACAAAGTTATAACACACTAACGGCGATCCTGGTGTGTCGATGCTGCTGACCTTCTATTCTGGATTTCTCGTTAAAGGCAACTTGAAATTAGTCAGAGCTGAAATGAAAATATGTTCTCTGACTTTTCTACCCTGTGCATCGCACTCCGACCCCACGACCACCGGTTCCTCCTGAAGTCACAAAACTTCAAAAAACAGCTCATAAATTTTAAATAACTTTATAAAAACAGCTGGGAACTGTAGTTTTTAGCAAGGAGTTAGCTGTACACATGTTTTGGGGGACTATTTCCAGCCTCGCACAGTTTTGGTGCTTTCGTGAGTGTTTCTAGGAGGACAGCACTGTGTGAGGTTGAGAATATTCTAGGAGGAGGAACCATGAAGGAACACCTGTGCAACAACGTGGCTTTGTGATGCGTTTTTGGAGCTCTATGGCAACTATGGAGAAACTACAAGTGGCCACAAAACATGGCATGAAAAATGTCTTAAAGGCCCTAAATTCTCATTTTCATGCAATTATACACTAATAAAAACAAAGTTATGCATGTTATATTGTGTAAAAAAAACCTCTTAAATCTGACACACCGGACCTTTAAGTAAGAGTACAGCATGCAACCGGAGCCAGGCTAAGTCCCCCTTGCTTTTCCTGTATGTCTTTGGCTGTCCTTTCAAAATAAAGGCAAAGAAAAATGCCCCAAAAAAATAATAAAAAGTAAAAGTACTCATTATCCAGAATGGCTCTTTTCTCTACATATATTTCAATGGCGTATTAACATGTAACTTTGACTGCTGTTATTTTGTTTTAGGGTTTGATTTAGGGTTAGATGTTTTGTACTTGAATACGTCTTAATTTGCAAAGTAACCAATGACTAAATAACGACTGTTTAATATCAGATTAGTACAATATGTGCAGGTGTTGATGCAGAAAGTATCATAAAACTTAACAGGTACATTGAATTGAACTAGTTGGCAGCACACCACGAGTTGGTCTGACTCAGACAGATTATTTTTTTAACAGTTTTATAGGGCACATATTTTCTAAAATCTCACCTGTGCTAACCACACCCTGATGAGACACACACACACACACACCTCAGGACATGGAGTCACCGTGAACCCCTCAGTGTGTTTACACAGGAGCAACCGTTGAGCTGGAACACTCAACCATTCCAAGCATGTGTTACATTCAAGTGTAGGGGGCCATTGTGCGCTTGGAGAGCGGCTGTTGTTCGAGTGACTAATGTAAGAATGACACGAGCCAAGTGGGCTTAACTGGAAGTAAACGAAGTTTGGGGGGCGAAACGCTTGGCAGCGGAGCGGCGGTTCAGGATTCATCACGTTCACGAAAAATCGAGACAGCAGATTGGATTGGAGCGAGAGAGCGAGAGCAGGCCTTCCTCCACCACCACCACCACCACCACCACCACCATCATCCACTCTTGTCTCTTGCTGTAACATCCATAGGCCCGATCCCAGCCGCCCCAAACTGCCGGTTCAATTACCCATCATGCCCTTGACCTTGGAGGTCAGGCTTGCTTTGGAGGATGAAGCCTTAGATGTCCGCAGAGAGAAATAGAAAGTGAAAGAGAGGGTGGAGGAGGAGGAGGAGGTGGAGGGGGTGAGAGCACAGGGAAGGAGGGATTGAGAGTTAGAAGGGGTGAGGTGGAGAGATGGATTGTGGGGATGGGTGAGGGATAGTGTGTGTGAGTGTGAGAGAGAGAGAGAGAGAGGGGGGAGAGAGAGGCCTCAGCCCTGCTCTCTCTTATCTCTCCAGCTTGGTGGAGTTTTAAATTATTCATTCCCTGCTGCTCCCGCCGACTTACACATCTCCATCACACGGCTGCCCGCATCCGCCCGGGGAACAGGCGGTCGCCACGGCAACCTTATCGCAGATCGCAGATTTCGGCTCCAGAAATGAAATAAAAGAGGAAATTGGCTGTATTAGCATAAGAGGAGTCAGCCCGGAGTTGAATACACACATCACCCTCCTCCCCTCCCCTCCTCCGCTGCCTCCCCCCTCATCCTCCCACCACCACCACCACCACCCCCCCAAAAAGCTCACAGCAACACCCTCCCCACCCCACCCCCCCGCCTCCCTTTTCTTATCAGCGCTGTCTGATCGCTGCTCTCCCTTTCTATATTTTTTTTTTCTAATTCCACTCCCCACCATCTCCTACCGCCGCCGCCGCCACCGACTCGCCCTCCAACCACACACACACACACACACATCCCTCTCTCCCGCCACCACCACCACCGCCGCCGTCGCTCTTTGTTCCTCCTTGTGCTCGGAGAAGAATGGGGCGAGTGGGTGGGAGAGGAAAAATAGATGTGGTCGGCGTGACCTCTGACCTTTTCCGAGGGGAGTAAACAATAAGCAATAACCTGGGAGACGTGACTCTGGCAGCGCCGCGGGTACTGACTGACAGCACACTTTATTTCCTGTCCAATAGGACCTCACCCCCCTTCCTCATCATTTTATTATTATTTTTTTCTCCTCCTTTCTGTCAGTCTTTCATTCTTGGTCCAGTCCGCTGGGATCTACCATCTCGAGTATTGGGCAGCGTTTTGCGACACTGACCTTAAAAAAAAAAGAAAGAAGAGATATTTGTTTGGCTTTCAGGTGAATGGATGTAACTTCCAGGCGGTGTGTGTGAGGCCTTGCTAGTGTAATCACTCTTTGCAAAAGGACCCAGGTCCACATTAACATCCTCCGTCAATACATAATCTCCTATAGCTATCAGCAGCCCTCCATCAATGTGAAGCCACAAAGGCCGGGGCACAATGCAAACTCTTTAGGAGACACCCATAAATGTGTTTCCACCCCTTAGCGCCTATTCTGCCACCACTTAACCATTCGGTAACAAGTCGTCCCCATTCCTCCATTTCCCCTCCCTCTCTCTCTGTTACCTCCATCCTCCATCCTCCGCCCTTCCTTCCCCTAATTGAAGTTAAACAGCTGAGAAATAGCGACCATGTCCCCCCCAGATGGTTATAAATGTCAACATACTCTCCCACTTAGATTGACACTTCCCCTGGGGATGAGTGCGTCTGCAAGTGTGTGTTTGTTATGGTAATCATCTTCCTCCCTCTCACATCTTTTGTGCAAATCAAACCAGTAGGGGGGCACAATAAAGCACAATGACGCCCCCACCGCGCTCGCTGGTGGCGTTCTCCATTATCGTCGCCATCATTATGGCAACTTTAGTTAAATGTTATTTTAAAGACGCCGTCTGCTTGTAGGTCCCCGATGCCTAAAGATTAAAAAAAAAAAAAAAAGCATGACTGAATCGATGACGGATTAACAGAAGCATTCGCTTTGTTCGCCCCCTCACTTTCTGACTGTCTTTTCTCTTTTGTTGTTCTGAGTGTGCGTTTGTTTTGTTTTTTTTGTTTTTTTTTGGGCGGCGATCCGATCCGACCCGGTTTTGACCCTTTCTGTCAAATCCCACGCTGACCACAGCGTTACACAACCAGAGTCAAAAGTTTGCAGAGGGTGATGATGTTAACGCTTGTGTATTTTTGGACTGTAGCCAGAAGTTTGTGCCACTACTTTAGTACCAAGTTATCCCAAGAATTTTACTCTTTGAATTATAGTTATAAAATGATTATTTAACAGCTAAATCAACAATAACCAAAGGCCACAGATAATACTCATTTATGATTGGCAGGCTGGTTGTGAGGTGCCAGTTTCATTTTACCACTGTAAATTCCTAATTGAGAGTTTTCTTTTAATGATACTTGCGTCCTCAATAGTACAGTATAATATAGCAACACATACAATATAATTATATCAGGGGTTTTCAAAGTCTGAGACTGTAGGTCTCCCATCAGTAAAAGGCGCCCCTAATCCATCCTATAAAAAGGTATTTATTGATTTTAAACGGTAAAATTCCTCAAAACTTCTGTATCCCTGAACCACCAAATAACACGTTTATGATATTCAATACGAGAACTTGGTTGACAAAGAATATATCTTGTCCGGACAGTTGCTCTGTACAACTCATTCAACAAGTTCTCCACCTGACAGTCACAACAAAACTTCAACTGTATAACAGGATCCAAATAAAATCTTTTGACCCTGGTTCCAGATCAGCGCCTGTGCCTTCATGCTGTGTTATCAGTTGAGTTTTCTTGATGAAACTAGCCCAACAATGAGCTCAGTGTGCTTGTGTTAAGTGTCCATGGTATGGTTATTATGATAATGAAATCAAAATTGTCTTGATGAAGAAAATAATGTATTCAACAGCATTCAGAACTTCCTTTGGCTCTGCCGTGTCTGATATTTTCTTACATCAAGACCTCATTGTGTTCTATTATTTACATTTCCATGAATAATTCTGATCTAAGGTCTCATGATATCAAAGTCCTGACTAATGACAGGCCAAAAATGGCAAACCATTATATCACCCTATCCCACAGGAACTTATCAGATGCATTGGAATCTAATCAGATGCATTTCTTCCACTCTTCGTACTCTGTCCCATCAGACACAAAGTTGGATAGGAGAATGTGGAGGAAGAGGATGGCGACATGTCTGCAAAGCTTCATCACACTTCCTCTATTTCCAAAACAGGCCAAATGAACAGAAACCAGGTTAGCGTATTGCCCTGGGGTTTACTTTGGATGGTGGTCTTGAGTTCAAATTGGAGTTGATATTGTACAACAAACAAAACAAGAACTACCGCAGGCACCATCGAACAATCTTATCTGTTCATTTGAGTCCAAAACTGAGCTTCTGAAGATCTCAAATATTTAAAAAAACAAAACAAAGAACCACTTTGCCATGAAGCAATCCAAATGTCTCTATTCTAACCCCCCTTTTTGTTCAACCATTCATCTGTTTCATCACAAGCGCCTTAATATTGGAACAATCCTGATTGCTTTCTCGAGGCGTTATCTCCTGAAAGGCTTCTTTCCCTTTCGTCCTGCTCTCTAATTCCCGAAACCCTCCTCCTGTGTTTCCCCACTTCGTAGCATCGGGCCTGTTTATTCCCCAAGCTCTTAATCTGTTTTAAGTGGTGAATACTTTGGAACAGTGAAGAAAAAGGCCTTAACATGAAGACAGCCCAGGCTTCCTGCACCATGCTGCTATCCTTGGTGGTCTTCTAAAGCTCCTTCTCCTTCGGTTTCTCCATGTGATTGTGCTTGGTATGGTTGGAGGCTCATCGCAGCCTACATGTGATTTCACATGGGCTATAGAGACACTTAGCGCCTGTGGCTCTGTCCCTCCCACACACAGTCTGCTAGGAAGAGCTGTACCACTCACAATCCGATGTGTAGGTTTGCTGAGAAGCGCCTGTAGTGATGACAGTGTGTCTGTGCATGGAGAGAGTGTGTGTTCGCTTGTAAAAGTGCGCGTGTGCAAGTTCAATGCCAAGACCACACATCCTGTACTGTTTTTGTGGAATCGCACACATGGAAATACGCAGGATGTCAGCCAGCGGTTTGGTAATAGTAAGTGACAGGGTGAGACGGGAGACAATGATGATCCCTCACCGTCCTAAAATGGATCGGTGCTGCCCCCCCGCCTCCCCTCCGAACCGAGTCCAACCCCTCCATCCCACGCTTGTCCCTGCTCCCTGGCCCTGAGCAGATAACCGCGGCGGGACGGGGGAACGAATCCCAGAGGTGCGTCCCGTAACAGCGATGCTCCGCTTGGGCCGAGGGAGTGTGGGCGCAGCAGCGGGGTTGATACCCCAATGGTTTGTGGGTAGCGGCGTCACACTCGGTTCCAGCCCTCGGGGGTCGAGGCGTAAGGGGACTGCTGTCTTTTCTTGTCCGGTCGGACGGCGTTGGTCACAGTGGATTTCCAGAGAAGGCTGAGGAGCCGTGCACGGTCCCACACCATGTTAAAGACTGCGGGACGGCAGCCATTTGTAGTCCTGTTTGGACAGGCGTCAGTGTGCGGTGGGCTGGTGATATGGACATCGGAACAAAGGGGATTGTGACAAGTGTCAACAACAACAGCAGCTACAGCCCAGCATGTGTTTGATTTGATTTGGTTTGCTTCAGGCCAAAGAAAGTGCTTGTATTCTTACAGCATCGAGGAACAAAGCCCAACCGAGATGTAAAGTTTCTGAAACAAGCACCTTGAAACCCACAAAGGTACTCCTGATCACACCTCAAATTTAAAAGTAATCTTTCCCTTCCATCACGTGGAATTTGCCTGCAAAGAGAACATTTGGATGCACAAAAACAAATAATCCGTTAGGGTGCAACGAAAGGCAAGGCTTCATCCTAGGAGGTACTTTTGTGTTCAGTGTTGATCTGAGATGTTTCACTGCAAAAAAAAAGAAAAAAAAAGAAGAATAGGGTCTGGTCACAACTACCTTGTTTGGTCCGGACTTTCTGACTTTTCAGTTTGATCTGAACCGGATTCACAGGTGTGAAACCTCATCCGGACCAAACAGCTGAACCTCGGTCTGACGAAAAAAAAGAGGTGTTCGGATTAAAATTCCAAGAATCACAACAGAACAACAGTTGTTGTAGAGATATCTCTAGTCAGTCGCTTCTACGGGTCAAGTTTCAAAAACAGACCCCAAACTTCCCATAATGCTTAACTAGTTTGTAACACAGACCCCGACATAACCCTGATGACATTGTCAGAGTTATACTCTTTTTCATTGGACTGATTTCATAGAAGCACTCCTCCTGATGGGTACATTTACTGCAAAAAAAGATAAAGTATGACCTTACGATGTCTTTTTAAGGGCTGCTATAATCGAAGGAGTACTATAAAAAAAAACAGTTACATTACATTCAAAATAAGCAAATTTAGCTTAAAGTGATAAGAACCAAACCTCTAAACCAAAAGGAGTAAAGTTTCTAATCTAATATGTTAAACTGATGAGACCAGCAGCATATCAGAGGTTTATTAGGCCTCCAATACTCTGCTGATTATAACAAAATCAAATGAATGAATACAATACAAGAATACAAATAACATATGCTTGAATGCAAGGCGATGTGCTTGGAGATGTATAAACCTATGTGTGTGTGTGTGTGTGTGTGTGTGTGTGTGTGTGTGTGTTTGTTGTGTGTGAGTTGCCCGAGTGTTGTAGCAAACAAGCGAGCAGGGCCCATAAATCGTGGCACTATCAGTGGTCCGGTCTTGGCCACCCTTGTGTTCTTTTATTGAATGTTATTGTAGCTGGACGGCCCCTTGGTAGATATTTCCTGGTAAGAAATCAAGATCAAAGCCGAAGGGTTGGGGAGGGAGTGGGTGAGGAGAAGAGAGGAGAGGAGAGGAGGAGGATGGTAAGGGAACAATGACTGATGGACATTGGAGGAGAGGGGAAGAAGAGGGGATAAGAGTTGGAGTGGGTGGCCACTGGCACTGCTTTAAAGCTAAAGCTAAAGAGTGAGTGGTGATATTCAACTTAAAGTGAAAAGTGGGGGTGTGAGAAGAGATGTGATGTGGATTTAGGATCATCCTACGATGAAGGATGGAGACAATCTCACTCTATCGTCATCCTCTGCGATTGGTCAGATGAGGGTGTTATTTTGTTTCCTTTTTGGACAGTGTAGGAGTAAGAAAACACAGCCGAGATCAAAATATCACAACTTTCATGAGTTACATCCAACAGGGGAACTGACACGAGATACAAACTTATTATGGTAATGAAGTCATTGTGTTTAGTCAGTGTTTGACAAAGTGAGAAATCAGTGGGCGCTTTTCTTTGTGAGATTTACTCTCCTCTGATCCTTTGAGGGGAGTCGTAAAAGTTTTGACGTCTGTGTATTTGTTTTGCTTCAGTTGTCTCCTCGTGAGGAATATTTTTCATGTGAGGAAAAAGCAGAACCAGATTTAAAGATTTATACCCAACGCTGTGTTTACAGCGGCGTATTTATGTACAGTGTGAGAAAGACAAATGAGTGATTTCCACCAATGGTTTGGCCGTTTTCAGAAGTATCAGATTAAATTCTACAGATATTTGGTCTAAAATAATCCCACTGGAGCAGCATATGAACAGATTAACAAAATAAATATAATTTCAGGAAAAATCTGCATTTTATCATGCTCTTTTATCATACACATTTTAATTGCAACATTGCGGCCTTTTACAAGTACCTTGTTTGGTCCGGACTTGCTGACTTTGTAGTTCAATGAAAACTAAATTTAAAAGGTGTGAAAGCTCTCTTGGACCAAACAACTGAACGAAAAAAGGTGAACCAGGTTTGGTTTATTTCAGGTGAGAAAGCGTATGTTTTTTTGGACGATTCAGACTATTAAGTTTGGACAGACAATTCTCTTCTGTTCTATCTCCATCCTGTGATTCTTTTGCTACAGTACATTACATCAATCTGCACTTAGTGGATCATAAGTGATCATTTAGCAGCATTAAATGGGTACTCCAGATATTTAATATTATTCTTACCATAGAATTTGTGATCTCAGATTAAAAGATTAAGATTCAAAAGAAGAATCATCACATTTGAATCAGTCGCGGTAGAGATATCTCAAATGTCCCTTCTATGGGTCAAGGGTCAAATACAGAGCCTAAACTTCCCATAATGCAACCGATAGCATTGTTTTGATGGACCACCACCAAAACAAATGGATCCTTGAAGTTCAACATCCCTAGTTTGCAACACAGACTTTACAAATTTGTACTCAATGCCAAACCAGCATAACTCTGATGATATCGTCAGGGTTACTCACTGACAATGACATTGGACATTATACAACTGTTTTCATAGGAGCACTACTCATGATGGTTAAATGTACTTTTATGAGTGAGATGTTGCCTCTTTAAGTCGTAAGCAACATTCTGTTTCTACAATATAATAGGATCTATCATCCAAGTTGGATGTGTAACACTGGAGTCAACGGAAAGTCCAGATTTCTTGTTCCATGAACTATGCGAACAGTCTACTAAAAGGAAATCTTTGAGAGGTGGGGTAGTAAAAGTGAAATCAAAGGTTTCTTCATATTGTTGTGAACCCTCTGAATCCCTTCTGATCCACTGTTACAAGGACTCTGTAAATAAATCTCAGTTTAAAACACCCTCACTGTCCTTTTCCTCGGTACCTTTCAGTATGTACAGAATATAATACATTTGTTACTAAGCCCGAGTGCATCTACACGTAGGCGTGATATGTTGGACTTCCCCGTGGCCTCGCTCTCCTTGCCTTTAATTGCTGTGGGGATCACAGGGCGACAGGGACAGAATGGACTCCAGAGATTGCGGTTCCACCGCTGCTTCGCAAACTGGCTTTTCTCCCCATGTGCCCGCTCGCCAAGCACTCCCAAATTCCCCCATTTGCCACCCTCTCACCCCACACCTCGCTTGCGTAATGGAATCAAAAACAAGTGCTTTTCTTCAAAAGATAGACGCTCGTTTTCCAAGAGGAGGCTGGGACGACTCTGTCGCTCTTTAGCGGGGAGTTAGAAAGCGTGGGGGTAGTTCTCGAATTTGTTGAAAAAGCCGGTACACCCGTTGTCAACCACTCATGTCTGGTCTTCTCTTTACTTCCCTCCATGTATCCTCACCTTTCCTTTTACCTCCTGTAACATCTTCTTTTCTTATCTCCTTTTCCTTTCCTTCTTTTCACTGGATTGCTTTCATTCCTACTCACTGGCCTTTCCTCCTTTCCTTCTCTTTCCTCCTGGCTTCTTTTCCTTTTCTATCCGCTGGCTTCTTTTCCTTTCCTTGTCTTTCCATTTGCTTCCTTTCCTTTTCATTTTCCCTTCTTTTGAACTCATTTCCTTTCCACTGGCTTCATTTCTTTTCCTCCAACTTTCTTTCCTTCCACACAAAGTTCCCACCCATTTCCTTTCCTTACTACTGACCTCCTTTCCTCTTTTCTTCTTTTCGTTTCCACCGAATTACTGCATTTTCGTTTCCTTTCTGCCGATCTCTTTCTGCTTCCTTTCCTTCCCTCTCTGCTGGCTTCCTCTCCTTTCTTTTCCTTTCTGTTGGCTTCCTTTACTCCTCTCCTAATCTCAGCCGAGCACTGGGAGCAGATAAGGCTTATTTAGTGTTTGAAGTTTCCCCTCCGTCCTACTGGCACTAGAACATCTCCTACCAGGCCAAGGTAGATGAGGACAGCAGATACATAGCAGGAAGCTTTTTGTGTATGGAGGATTTGATCTCATCCTGATCCCAAACACAGAAACACACTCTTACTCAGAGCCGCATACACTCGGATCAGAGATATGCTACTTTTTGGCCCACAGGGCAGGAAAGGTGAAGTGTTGGAGTACTTTCACTGCATATTTATTACACAACGGGTCAATATGACAGTGGTTGTCTTTGGGAATATTGTACCCTGAATTGATTCTTGTGACAGTTTTTAAATCAGATTTCACAAAAAGGAAGCATGCGTGTTATTTTTAGGCAGCAGCCATCATGTCTTATAATGGAGTAAATGCTGTTTTAGAGACTTGTTTCATTCAAGGAAATGGCAGGAAAGATACTTAATACTTATAATTTTTAGGGTATTTCCTAGTTTTGAATCCATTAAAGAAGCATTAGGCACCATATTTTAGGATTAACATTGATTGATTCAAGAATCAACAACATAGCCTGCAGTTTGTTACAGATATCAGGCACTTTCATTGCATTTTTTTGGTTTAGCTTGTACCTTTTCCGTTTAAGTTGCCAAAAACAGAATTTACTTGAAGCACTGAAAGTTGGATTAGAAGATCAATATCATCTCTGTGCATTCAGATTCCTGACAGGAAGACAGCAACTTCCATAAAAAAAAAGGAAAAATACATCTTCCAACAACTCCGAAGGTGTCTTATCTAAGAGTTATTTCTCATTTGCTAATAAGCTACCAACCAATACCTCCATGAATCATGTTCTGTTAGAAAAAATAGCCGTTGTTAGTCTGAAATGCTACAATTTTGTCGTTTGCTACTTATTAAAAGACAATTATCTGAATTCTAGTCCAGAAATGACAAAGATACAAATTAAATAAGAGCTCGGGAGTTGTTAGAAAGCAACACAGCTAAGCTACGGTAAATACATCATGGATAAATATCTGTTCCAATCACACTGACTAACCCCCAGGACACACACCAAAAAGAAAAGATTAAACGTGGTCAAATTCAAGGATGTTTAATGTTAGCAAAAACAACATTAGCTGATTTTATCCAGAAATATCTACAGGCTATTGTTATCAGCTCTCGAAAACCTGTATCTACGTAACACTACATCGACCCCATATAGGTTTTAAGATGCACACAGGAGTAGAAAGCGGCAGCTGCTCTGGTTATTGTGATTAGAGCAGTGCTTTAGTGATTTGGCAAGATGCTCTGGTGATAAACAAGTGATTATGTACATGATCCACTCCAGCCATCCCCTCCGTCATCTCCCTTCTCCCCCCCCCCCCCCAAAAAAAAGCCAACATGTCGGATCTGTGTTTCTGGGTCTCTGATTCGATGCTGTGATTCAACGGAGGCTCTGGAGAGAGGGAGACTACCTCGGGGAGGTCTACACGGATAAGCATTTAAAAACACTAATCTCCCAATCACGAAACGCTTGCAGATAACCGTCTGCTTGGGCAGTGATCAGCGTGGAGATTATGGGTCTGATCTGGATCTGATCACTCCTGGTGATATCAGATGGGTGTTGGAAATAGATTTGGGGAGTTCTGCTCCAAAACTGAAATTATCCAGCTTGTGAGAAAAAAATATCAAACTTCTCACTGAGAAAAAAACCCTAAGTCAGAGAACACTGTACAAATCAAACAACTCATGTTCGCTGCTTCGTAACTCCACCCGCAGAAAGTGAAAGCTCTGTAGCTCCTCTTGCTAAATTGGACTTAACAACACCGAGTGAATCTTAAAGGAGTATTAAAGTATTTTTTTGCGGGTGGAGCTAGGGTTGCAAAATTCTGGGAATTTTCCAAATTGGAAACTTTCCATGGGAATTAACGTAAATTTATGGGAATAAACGGGAATAAATTGAAGGTTGGCCCTTTAACAGGGAACTTTAACATAATCTTGACAGATTTCATGCAAGTACACTTGAATATCTATGCTATGCCTCACACTATTGCACACTGCTTACTGCAGGGCCATTGAGGCCACGCCCCTTCTACCTGCACAGGTGATTTCTGCACCTGGACCACACTTTAGAGCACACAGAGCACACAGAGACTATTGAAGCCACACATTTGAGCTTGTGGTCAACATAATATTGTTCAATAAAATAATTAAAACTTGATAAAGTTCTACTTACAAATTAATCTGTTGAAATGTTTTTTTAATTGTTTTATTTTGCATATCTGCTTATGACTAAACTAAATGTTTATATTTATGTTTGGATATGATACAGTTCGTTTAAATTACCCACAATTTCCAGTTAATTCCCATAAATTTCCATAATTCCCATAGGAGTTTTTCATTTGGAATATTCCCAAAATTCTTGAGCTTAAGTTCCCATGAAAAGTTTCCAGAATGGTGGAGCTGTGCGAGCTGAATGAAGCCTGGTTGCTCAAACAAGCCACCTTTAACAGCATCAACCTGTCTGTCAAAGTGGCTACTCTGTTAATCCTGCATAACTTTAAGCCTTAATATAATCTGAACAGATGAGTTGTATATAAATTCACCCTCAGTACAGTTGTCATGAACGGGGAAATTAGCTATAGAGACCAAAACTGTTTTTTGTACCAGGCTGTAAACATGTTTATTTCTGCTGTGAAGTTGGACATTTGAACATGGGGACTTATGGAGACTGACTCACTTTTGGAGCCAGCCTCAAGTGGACGTTTGAGGAACTGCAGTTTTTGGCACCCACCAACACCTTTAAAGCTCACTAATTAATCTTTTTATTCAACAAAAAAGGTACAAGAACTATTTGCTGGATCTATTTCTTGACAAAGTTTATCCATCCGCCTCGCACTTATGGGCAGTATCTTTGATTCTAACCGATAATTGTTGAACTATTTCTTTAAGTATGTAAGTCAGGATGTTATCTTAGCTTAAAAGGCACAGTCAGAGGAACATTTCTGTCTTTAGTTGTGTGTTTCATGCTGTTTACTGCACTGTTTCTGTGCTGTGTACTCCCCGAGAACCTTCATCCACACCAGCTGAATTGAGTTGGTGTGTTTTGAACTGTACGGTGAAACCAGAGCACCTGGACGGACCTCGGAGGGATCAAGAAACTTCTCGCTGTGCGGACTAACCACTAACCACTGAGCCTACACGCTGCTCCATTACATGCTCGTGTGTTTCTGTATATCATGTATCCTCTGCTTAACATTTGTTGTCATTTATAATCTACGTCAAGGGAGACAGCCTTCTAGTCGAATAGCTGTAAGTTAAAGAGACAGTGAAATATAATATAAGACTGATGTTTAACCTCCAAATTGACTAAAAAGCCGTGTTGCTTTTAGAAGAAAGCTTGAATTGTGGCTCTTCCTTCAAAAGGTCAGTGCAAATTTACATCCGTTTGACATCATTTAGTTTGGTATATGCTCTGATTCCTGACATAAAGGCTTGTGTCAGGTGGAGAAATTGATTTGAGGTGTGTTTTTTTTCTCCACTACATGCTTGATTCTGTCATTTTTCAGCCTGTCTTTCTGCCATTAGGCCATGCCGTACCCACGGCTCTGATCCGTACAGTGGATACAGGCTCCTTGTTTTGGTCGGGCCTCAGGCAAGCGCCAACCGAGGCCTCTTTTTTCTCATCTTTCTACCTGAGCGTGGCGTAACCACAGCACAGACAAAACATAAAATCCAAAGCTGATCGACATCAAAGCCGCCCACTCCTCCATCTTTCCCTCTGTTCTCCGCCATCACACCTCCTTCCCCGGCAAACTCACCCAACTGTTTCCTCGTCCTTTCCCTGACCTTGTACCGCTCTTTTTTTTATCCGCTGATTATCAACGGCCGTGGCTGTTTTCTGTTTTACACCCCCCCCCCCCCCCCACCACCACCACCACCACCACCACCACCACCCTTCATCCTCTTTTCTCTTTGCTCGTCTCTTCCTTTTTGCTCTCAGTGTGTGGGCTGCTGCTCAACAGGAGGTCGTCCACAGGTAACCGTGCGGTGGAGCAAGCTCCAAATGCTAATACACAGAGAAGAAGGAGAAGAAGTAGTAGAAGGTGGGAGGAAATAGGATTAGGGTGGGGTGTGTGTGCATGTGTGTGCCTAACAACACCACCACCACCACCACCACCACCACCACCATCATCATCATCGGAGCCTTAATCAAGCCCAGTTACATCTCAAACCAGCCTTGAATGTTTGCCGCTCGTAATAATGTGCACCTTCTGTCTAATTTGGCCATTATTCAGGCCTGTCAGACTGCAATTATTTAGAGCTTATCTCCCTCGCACACGAAATGACGCGTTTGTCACGCTTTTGCTCGCACGCACAAACACACACACACGCACACACACACACACACACAGGCCAGGCCAGGCAAGGCGCTTTAGAAATTCCATTGATGACTGCTCGCGATAGGACTCGGTGCCCCCGTTTCACCCACCACCCCCCTCATCATTACTGCATTGATTACCTTGGTTGGCTTATCATCTACACATATTCAATCTCATCAAGACACGACACACACACACACACACACACACTTACATGCACACACTCCATATTGTTTACGCGTAGATGGAGATTGCATTGTTGTTTATCCCCCCCGAGTTTGTTTATTCTATTGGCTGATTTGTGTTTAGTAATGTCATCTATCCCCCCCTCTTCCTCTCTCTCTCTCTCTCTCTCTCTGGACTCGGAGCCAAGCAAGTGGAAAAAGAAAAAAGAAACACAATCTCTCCATTCAGATTGGCTGAGAATAGGATGCGTGATATTGGGTTTCTATGATCTTTTTGTGAGCCGTAATTTGATGCCACGCAAAGTGTTTAGCGGAACAAATATAGAGACGTTGTTAAATTATATCATAAATTAGTGATCAGGAGGAAGGAGACGGAGATATGTATGTATTTACTGCAGTGATTGGGTTACATTTGCCATAACAAGAGCAATGTTCCACACAGTGTTTTTTATTTTTTTGACATCCCAATTTAGTTTAGAACAAACCAGCCATGTAATGCACAATAAAAGTTGGAGTAATGATGTTTTTTTTTTTAGGCAATAAAGCCAATGGACGCGGCTGTTATTAAAGCATCTTTGCAATTCTTATCGAGTGGGGAAATGCTACATTTTCCGAAAGGATGAGGAAATGAGGCGGCGAACAAAACTAGCCATCAGATAGCGCGCCTCCTTAATTCTCTCATCCCCTGTTAAATAATATCATTATCATTGCCTAATGACGATGGTGCAGCAGCAGCAGCGCTTATGGAATAAGCCGATTAGGACGGAGACAAACAGCATGGGGGCCAGGAAGCAACGGCGAGGCCATTTACCACTTCACACAGGACAAATGAGTGCGTCCCGACCATCTTTCCTTCTCTCATTCCGCTTTTTTTTCTCCAGTCTCCACATACACACATCACTTCCATCTATTTAATTTTTTTTTTTTTTTTTTTTTACACCAGGTCATCATGAAGTATTTGATTTCCTCTCCTCCCTCCCTCCTTACCTCTCTCTCCGTTCCCACCTCCTTCCTCCACCACTCCGCCGCCCCTTCTTTCCTTTGTGCGGAGGTAATCGTAGATGCAAAGGGAAAAAGGGGGCCGCGGGGGCCACCTTTATCAGCCCATAACATCTGTTGGCGTGTCAGGTGATGAGATGGAGCGCTCGCGGCCTGCCGGCGGCCTGGACGGCTCCTTTAATGCAGAGAGGGGAGTGTGCAAACAAACAGCGGCTGATAGGGTCTATGCTTGTCACAATCGCTCAGGACCGTGATCTATCTTCCCCCTGCCTTTTTTCGCTCTCCCTTTCTTTCCCCCCTCTCCTCGTCTCTCTCTCTCTGTCTCCATCTTCCCCTCTCCTACTTGAGTGCCCATGTTCGTCTTCACTTCCCCCCCAAAGACCTCTTCCTCTCACCATCATCCGTGCGCCTCTTTCAAAAATCAAATCTCCTCATGACGTTTTCTGTAATTTAGCCTCTCGTGTTTGTTTCGTGATTACAGATGTGTGCACAGCGTTGATCAGGTTGTTATAATGGTTTTCGGGGAGCCTGCAAACAGAGGAGGAAAGGGAAGTGGATGTCCTGACGGCGAGATGTAGTAGATAAGATGGTCAGCGGGACTATCAGTGTAGACTTACAGTACCGTTATCAGGAGCCATGCATGCTCAAAGAAAATGTTTCGGGGGCCTTATCAACATGCTCATTTCCACAATCATCAGCAGCATCAACAGTGCCGGCACCGTCATTATCATCATCATCATATCCGTCATCATCACTGTCATTATTAACAGTATTGGCATTGTGACGAAGAAAACCATCAGGATCCTTATCGTCGTTATCAAGGTCGTAGATTTTCCTGTCATTTCTGCTGATCTGCAGAGTTCAAGGACCGCACAAGACTATTTCTGAAACAAGAGACGTTCAGCAACGTTAAAACAGCCGTTTGTGTTGCGTTTACTGACAACCTTCGGAATATAACATCAGATTTTGTCAGGAAGTCCTGGACTTTACGTTATGTTTAAATAGTAGAACTACCAAACTTTATTAACGGAGAAAGACATGTCTGACATGAAGATGTTGGAAATTAAGAGCTAAAGAACTAGAAAATTTAATCAATTCATATAAATTAAATTAAATCACATGAACAAACAATTTTCAGATGAGAAGATAGAAAGTAGATCCACAAAAAAATAAAGAAAAGCATTAAATGAAAAGGTTAAAATGAAAATATCAATTAAAGTATAAACACAACTTATTATAGGGACGAAACTGTCTTCTTTATTATATACATACACTATTTGTAGAGAAAGGTAAATGGTAAATGGACTGTACATTTACTCATTCACACACTGTATTTGGCTACCATGCAAGGAGCTACTCATCAGTCTTTTTAGGAACTAATCATTCGTACCAATTCAAACATCGATGGTGAAATTTGGGGTTCAGCGTCTTGCTCAAGGACACTTCAACATGCAGACTGGAGGATGGAAACACAGCTGCCCACACTACGTAGAGAAGTACAGTACGGTCCCAGTACGGCAATCTTTTTACTGACTGGGAGGATTCTTCTTGGTGTAAGGTGACATCACTATGAACTGTACTGTACGACATTCTTTTTAAGTCATGTGGAAAAACAAAGAATTGTATTGGAACATTGTTTAACTCCATAAAGAAGATTATCCAATTTTTGCATGAAGACATTGTTCAAATTTGATTCATCTATGTAATATTATGAAATGAAACATTTCCTTGTTGCACTTTGACACTTGAGACCAACAAATGTTCAATATTTATACACCTGAATATACTTATCATAGTGTCTGTATCATGATTTGTATTTGATCTGCATTTGCCACCCACTCTCTTCCGGCATTGTTCTTGTGATGTGTAGTACTTCCTGGTTTCGTAATAAATGTATTTCATTCTATTTTTATTCACGTATTTATTTGATGGTTCAAGTTCAAGACATTTCATATAAACCACAGTCAACACATCACTGGATTTACTGTCGTCAACAATTGACTCCCTGCACTCAAGATCCTTCTAATGCTCACCCTTTTCATCCTTCCATCCAATTTCTAAACCTGTTATCCTGTTCGGGGTCGCAGGGATCTGGAACCTATCCCAGCATGCAACACACACACAGACACACACAGACACACAGACACACACACACAGACACACACACACACACACAGACACACACACACTGGTAGCCAATGTATCCACGAGGTCATTTACACCTATAGAGTCATTTGTCAATCTTACAGACCCCATCGGGCCTTTCTGCTGCATTTAATTGGTTTGTATGATCCAGAATGAATCAAAAGACATGAACCAAACGCTTCATAAAGAAGTCAAAATGTGGCACAACCAGCAAGATTATAAAATCTAACATGTTATGTTCTCAAAATGGCCAAATGGTGTCATTTATAAGAAGATACACCCATAAAATCAGATGTTTTAGCTCATTGTAGACCACCATCCTTACACTGAGCCACTGCATTTCACAACAAAATGATAAAAAAAACTAAATCAAACTGGAACTTTAACCCAGCAGCCAGCAGAAACCATTTGCTCTCTATCTCATCCCAAATGAAACAGGATTTCATCCCCATGTCTAAGTGCTTTGCAGGGACTACGTCAGCCCCTGTGCTCGACTGTACTGCTCCTTCTGCAGCTACACAACTATAATGTCATTGTCAGATGGCTTGTGGCAGCAAGATCAATAGTTAGTAATTCCTTGGCTGGGGGTCTGAGAGTCCTCGCCCTGCTCTCTCTGTCTGTCCCCCCCGAGCTAGAATGTCCTCTAATGGAGCAGGCCAGATCTAATCACTGCAGTAATTGAAGTTTACTTTGAAGCTTTCAATCTAGGGGAATATTTAAAGACAAAGCCACCATGAAACACTATCTACTGTCCCAGGCCTGATGTGATCTGGATCTAGTGGCCTCTTCAATAATAGATGAGAGTCTCAAACATACTTTTATCCGTCCTTTCGTCGCATGTTTGTGCATTAGATTTGACTTAATTCAGGAGTCAAGGGTCTGACCAACGGGAGCTTTTTGAAGGCCATCACTGATGCAGATATTGAAGTTTGTGCGATTTCTGCGTCAGCGAAGGATGTTTGCAAATCAGGAAATGGAATCTGGTCGTAACATGGTACATGTGGCAAAAGTCTGTGTAAAGGCAATTCCGAGATTTCTTTCAAAACACATTAAATGTGTCGGAAAAAACAGTTGCTGGAAACATGTGAAAAGACTTTAGACGATATATCAATGAAATGTGGAGACAGTTTTTCACCAGTTTCAGTCCAGGTTTTTTTGGGCGGTCCTAAAGGGTGGCTTGATGACACACAGGCCACCCTGAGCCCCCCCGAGCACTGCAACGGTATAAAAGCCTTCAACACGTTAGCATCTGAGGTTCTCCGTATTCTTGTTTACACTCATTTGCTACCTAGGCTCTGCATTAGACGTACTGCAAATGCATCTTCCCTGGATGGAACAGCTCCCAAACATGAAGAGACAAAGAGGAAGTGGACATACTTTGTGGAGGACCATGTCGACAGAGAGAGCTGAGGATTGTAGGACAGGATAGGATGTGATAAAATCACCTAAAACAAAGCCATTAAAAAAAAAAAAAGAGACTGCTCTGGACTTACACATCCAGCCGGTCTGATCACTGCGAAATTTGAAACACAAAACTATTTCAACAAGTTTAAAAAAGACGAGCAGTCACAGGAAACCATACAAAAACACAAGAAACTATTACCAATCCAAAAATAGCCGATGAATGAATGAAGGGGAAGATTGTACATAGATACAGTCTAAACCATGAGATAACGTCTGTTACGATTAGGCGGGATATAAATAAAATTTAATTTAATTGAAGTCACAGTTGCAGAGTACTCATGTAGACGTTGGTCTTTTACCTTTACAGTGACAATCAGCTTTACCATCTACATCACCCCATCCTCGTGTGTGCCATGCAATTTGTGACATCAACTTACAGTCAGCTCATGTGAAGCAGATTTATCATCTGAACAGACGAACAAGGTGGAAGTATGTCTACTATACACAAGGATACACCGAGCTCTGCACAGCAGAGAATATTGATGATATATTTCCCCCCCAAACTAACTCACGCATGAGTGTGAGTGGAGCTTCTGAAATGCAACATGAACAGCAGCGGTAAGTGATTGCAACAAGAGTTCGCAGAGCCTCCAGCTCTTGAACATATTGTACCACTCCTGACCTCTTAGAAAATAAATGTTTTTTTTTAAAAAAAGCATCTGGTACTAAGCAACAAACCAACAGACATGAGCAGAGATACCACAAGTAACCATGCAAAAGACTGCAGACGGCTCAAATAAGAACCGCAGACATGATCAGTAGATGCCAACATACCACCAACCACAAGCAGATCTCTAAGGCAACAACCAAAAAAACACCAGAACCCTCGTCAACATCACAGCACACCGGCATTATTAAGCATGCAAACATCAGCTGAACACACCAAAAAAAAAACAATGCATAGATGAAAGAAATATTTTTAACAGAGCTTTTAAGGCTAAAATGATGACATTACCACAAACAGGATACAAGAGCAGGTTTAAACCAAAAATAAAACAGCTAATGAAGCCACCAAACACAGAACAAGCAGCAGCAGCAGCAGCAGCAGCAGCAGCAGCAGCAGCAGCAGCACAGAAACATCAAAAACATGATTATTCTTCCATAAAGCTGTTGTGAAACATTGAAAAGCTGCTTGAGCAGCAGTGGTGGCAACAAGTGTTTGAGTCTACAAAACACATCCAGACATGACAATTCAGATTTCAACATGAGGTGAATCAGCAGTCTGAAAGCATGATAATGCACATGAGAAACCAAACAGCAGCTCAGCAGAACCAAAGCATCAACACACACACACATTAAAAAGCTGCACTCACCTTGCTGAAGTGAAGCACCTCAAGCTTGAAGCGAACACTTGAGGGCCGACACCGTACGTAGCATTGATAAGCAGCAGATTAGCATGTGAATATCAGCTTATGGTTGGCAAAGAGTGTGAGCGAGTGTAGCCATGTGTCGGCAGCCATGTTGGGTTTCCCCATGAAGTGCATACTGCAGGGGAATAACTGTGTGGATGAGCAGCAGCAGCAGCGTGCAAAACAAAAGTCATGTTTCCATCCAGCAAACAGCCAGCAAACAACAAACAAACCACAGAACAACCAATTCGGCTCACAATACTCGAACATGAGGATTCATTTTTCCACCACCAAATCAGACAAAACAAGAGCTGAAGGCCTCAAAATGCACACGACAACCAAGAGGTCACCACGAGAAGCAAATTCACAGCAACGTCAATGCAAATGCTGCACATAGCAACATGAGAGCACCATGAAAGCAGCCAGCAAACACCAAAACAGCCACAAGATAGCATAAATGTTAACAAAAGCAGCTCCTACTTTGCTGACGTGAAGCATTGATCAGCCAACAACAGGACAGGAAACTCTGAAAAGATGATAATCCAACACAAACTTCCTGAAGCGACAAACTAAGACAGGTTGGCTTGATGGGAGCAAAACAGCTTGCAAGGGTTTCGACAGTTTAAATTGGCCGCCTTAGTGCACTTGGGGTGCGTTTGATTTTGTTAGAGCCAGCCAGAGTTTGTGTCACGTGACTGAAGTAGCGTTCAAGATCCAGTCAGCATAGATTGAATCTGTTTTCTGTATCTTTATCTCACCATTTTCATGCCAAACGAATAAAAAAGATTACAAGTGGATAGTGTTGGCACCAAATATTCCTGTCACGGCCTACAGACAGATACAGACAGATAAGGTTCTTAAAGGCTTTTTGCTGATAGAAAAATCAACAGTTCTAATGTATCAGTGATGTGTGTAACGTTGGATAACTGTTATTTTGAAAGGCAGAGGTCTAAGGACGGAGAGGGTCATATGTTGCACAAATTGATATATGACTTGAAACTGACATCATGTTGTGAGATTTTTAGCTAAAACTTTGCATGAACTGTGGAATGTCTTCCTTATTTACCACGTGACTTCCACGCCCCCTGTTTGATTTCAGCTGAGTGACCTTTGTTGCATGTTGTACCACTTTATGATCCAATAAAAGCAAAATTACCCCCCGAAAACAGATTAGAATAAAGTTCTTGTCCACTGTGTGAAGACAACACAACTTTGTATTCCATAGTTGTAACTCAGAGAGAGAAAGAGAGAGACGGGGTTATATCAAGCAACAGTCCGACAGTAGTTCAGTCTGTAGGGGAATCAGCTTGGGCTCTGGAGGGTGGCCGGTTCTAGTCCAAGCAGTAGCATTTCCTCCTCGAGCTAACAGCTCCCAGGGCGCTGCTACGTGACTGCCACTCCACCACCGTGTGTTTGTGTGGTTGTGTTTCAGGCCTATATATATATTTAGGACTATACTAACATAGAGGGATCTATAAAAAGCCCAGATGGAACCAATCGACTCAACCAACAGGCCATTTTACACTTACTTGGACCCTAAAGAAGAGAAAGTGATGTAGGTACCAACTGAAGAGTGATTCAGGACAGGTTAATTCAGTCAACAGGAAACAGGAACTTAAATATGAGTCCAACCTGACGTTAAAACAAATCATTATCTTCTATGTGACTGGCTGACTCCTGTTAATTGCGTACGCCGTGTGAGCGGTTGCGGTTTGCGTCGGTGGCATCTGTCCTGGCAGTGGCTCTCTGATTGATAGGCCTGAGCACAGAGGGGCAGTGGGAGATGAAGAGAGGTCTGATAGCGGGGCCGCTAGATACTCCCTGATTCACTGTGTGTCAGATACTGATAACACAGAGACTCTGCGAGAGAGAGAGAGGCAGAGGGAGAGAATCTGTGAGGGAAGTGAGAAGAAGAAATAAGGGCATACATGAATACTTGGAAGAGGAGAGGAGAAAAGAGATGCTTTAGATGTCGCGTCAGTAGAGAGTGCGGGATTGTGTGACCTGTAGTTTATTTCATCGCGGTGACAAATCGAGGTGTGAGTCCTCATTGGTCTCGACTTCACGTTGTCAGGCGGACAAGCCTCCTCACGACATGATCTTCCTCCTTCGTCTCTCCTTTTCGACTCTCCATCGCTCTTTCTCATCTATTTTTTTCTCCCCTCCTCTCTCTGTCTCTGCGAGTGTGTGTCCCTGTCCTGGTTTTTATTAATAACTATCTGTGGGAGATGAAATAAAGGCGGTGTGTTTTTTATGTGGTTGGCGTGGTCACAGTGCTGTCATTGTAATGTATGTCTTCCGATAGCACTTTGAGGAAGAGAAAAAAATGGAGTGCACCTTCCTCTCCTCTTTCTGCAGCTCCAGTGTATCAATAGCATCACTCTTCTTCCCCCCCATCCCCCTTCTTCTTCTTCTTCGTCTCTCTCTCTCTCTCTTCTGTCGCAATCTATCCACTCTCCCATTTTTTTTTCTCTCAGATGCCCCGACCTTATCTATCCATTTTATCTCCCTCCAGTTTTCGGCGCCATTTCTCCTCTTCTTCGCCTGTCGCTCATCCCGGTGTCACCAGGTTTTCTGTCGCCGGCGGGGCGGTGGTGGTGGAGGAAGGCGAAAGGTTTCAGGAGGAAGCCAACCGACGCAGTCAGGAGGTCACTGATGACAAACGTGTGTGTGTGCGCCTGACGGTCACGAGTCGTTTAGTTTTCAAAATGGGTGAATATTTTTCAGGCATACCCGTCAATCACGCCGGTCACCGCTCAGACGTCTGATCGATGCTGTGAACGCTCGAGGCGACATTCCACACGTGAACGCCATACCTGAGCGTGTCACATGCTCCTCGTCCACACGCAACACCTGCAGGGGGAAAGTACAGTACAGCACATGCTAGTGGGCATGTGGTTTTAACCTTTTGATATCTTACATGTGTCATCAGCTCTAACTCTGTGTGACTCTTCCCGACTGAATGAGGCGTCTGCACTCACGTCTGTGTGTGTGTCTGCATGGATATTTGCACGTCGCTCTCAGACAAATTCACGACAATGCAGAACTTCCTTCTATGTAACATTTAGGGTAATTTAAGACTTATCCTGGTCTCAGCTGTTAAATGTAAATACATAAATGTATCACTATCAACATTCTATAGATGTTTAAAGCAACATTGTGCAACTTTTCTACCATAAAACAACAAATTTAAATCATGTTGATGTTACACTGACTCATAATCAGGTGAATGGTGTCTCTGCTGTACGTCTGTTCTTTGTGCTCACACTAAGTCACACACCACCAACTATTTCACTGATTTTGGTGAAACTGGATCATATTTTATGGAGAAAATGTTTTCTGGTTTTCCCTCTGATGTCCTCCGGCTGCTCCGCCTCAACTCTCTGTGATTTACAGAGTTTCCTGATGGACAGTGAAGTAAACTGCTGACAACTGTAGCTGCTGTTAGCTAATGTTAACCCAGTTTCATAGCCGAGCCGTCCAAACTGGGAGCTAGGAGCACCGGGGGAGTGTTAGTGTTTGTACCACAGGTGTTTTTTTTTTTCTTTGGACCACCGGGAAGAAAGAGAAGAGGTTTACAGGCCCAGGTGGGGGAGGAGTGGAGCTGGTGTCGTGCCAGAACAGGAGTTGGGCAAGCAAGGGGTGTAACTGGGCTCAACAGCCTCTATGGACATAACGGTTGAGGCAAAGAGGACGTTACCAAAAGAAGCTAAGAAGAGAAAAAGACTTAAAAGGCTGGAAGACAGACGCCGAGTTGTCTACGAAATGTTGCCTTAAAGTAGAATGACTAGTCGCGTCTTGCCATATAAGCATACAACGTCGCTGGTTCAAGTCCAGCCACGGCCCTCTGTTGCATGTCATACGTCTCTCTCCCTACATTTCCTGTCTGCCTCTTAGCTGCCAAACTGTCCAATAAAGGCAGAAAAATAGTCTTAAAAAAGACTAAATGAATATATTTTCAGGATTTGGATTCAGGTTGGTTCTCCTAAAGAGGATTCCACTGTAGAGATTATTGAACTGGTGAAACTCAGAGATGTGGTGAAATTTCTCTTTATTTTCTACCTGACATTGGAGTTCTCCATGTTGAACGCCTCGCGTCGCTTCTGTTATCTATCAGCAGAAAGAGAAAGCAGCTCTGCGGTTTGTCATCGTACCGAAGCTTCTGTTGAAATTACATCTAATGACCGGCCGGCTCAGATTATGATTTTATATTTATCATTCAAGCAACCATTGTGCAGGGCTTAACTGCTGCATGGACTTAAAATATGATACCAAATTTTTGCCCTCTTAAAGATTCTACTTTGGTAATCATTATATGGATTGAGTCACACACAGGGGATTTCAGGATGTGTATTCAATTCCTGTTTTAAACCATTTAATATCCTCACCACTGGAAGTGCACCACAGGTCTACTGTTGAATAGATCGGTTTGCCAATATACTGGGATTGTGTTTACATACTGTATGTGATTGTATAGATATGATGAAGCTTGTTTTATTACAGTACATTTGCATTGTGTTATTGATCAATTTAACACTGGCAGTCTACGGGAGGCCTTTAACTTCACATCTAGATTAGAACTGGGTTTAATTTGTTTGTATTTTAATGAAGAAATGGAAATTCATGGAAATATAGTCATTAAGTAACTAAAAAACACTTTTTGCCTGGTTTTTACCAGCAAATCACCACATTCAGGGTGTCCTGTGGTCCTGATGTGGTTTCATACATAGAATAGGAGTCATTTTTGAAGAAAAGATCCCAAAATAAATGTATAAGTTGACAATCAGCTTCCTTTAAGCCAAGAAACATTAGTACCAGCTATAGAAACATATTTAGATTGGTGGTAAACTCCATAACAATGTTGAGGGACCAGTTCGGAAGGTCTACGAGGTGCAGGTTGAAGACTAGAGGATGTGCCCTGTGTTTTAGCATCGATCAGCAGGAGATGGAGGTCTGACTCCCAGCCCGGTGTTGTGTTGGCCTGCCCTAATTGATGTAATGAATGTGATTAGGTGCTATCTGAGGGATCACAAAGCCTGGCCTTTTTTTCCTTATCTCCCAATGCTTCCTGGGTCCAACAGAGTGGACCAATAATGCATCAGAATGAGTGGAGGGGAGGCGGGTGGGGTGGACGTAGTCACATACATCAGCACAGTGGAAATGGACAGAGAGGCTTTACACATTAAAGTGGAAAGAAAGTCAGTGATGGCTCCATCAGATGATGGATTTTTATCTGCGGGTTGTTAGATCTTTTTTTATTTATGCTCAATCGATCAATAATTCTATCTGTCCTCTTACATTAGTTGACTTGTACAGTTTGTGTCAGGCGGTTGTTGGAGGGTGAGGAGAAGAGGAGGCCCACTGAACAGAGGGAAGTATTCAGCAGCGCAACACTGGCATCATGTGGAGGAATGGAGTCTTGCAGGCTGAAGACTCTTCAGCATTGGAGGATCAACTTCTTCTTCCCAGTTCAGGGGCCATGTCTCATGAAGATGTGTCCTTTAAAATATAAGGTTAACATGTACCACACTCCCAAATAGGACAGTCTGGCCTTGTTGGTCCAGTCAGGGACAACTTGTTAACATGTAAAGTTAGTTCAGTAAAGCTGTTACCCCTAAGCAGCAGACGATGTTCCATGATACCTACTTTTACAGGACTGGTTGTGAAGTATTACTGTAACATATGATGGAGAACTGTCAAACAATACAGCTGGTTAATGGTGAATAAAGTGTATCCATTAACTCTTTAGACTCCAGTAGAATTCTTGAATGTTGCAACAGTTCAGGCAAATGATCACAGACAATGACGTGTTGTTTTCATTTTAAAAACAGAACTTCCTCTTTAATTTAATGCAGCTTTTTGAACCAACTTTGATTGAATACTTGAATTTCCATTATAAGAACAAACAACAGTACAGCTGCATGAGAATGTGTAAAAGTCAATGTGACCCGGTCGGTCCTTCTCCGCCGACTCTTCAGTGAACTCCCGCTGTTTATCTCGGGTGATTAAGTGATGAAATTTTAAGCAACCCTGGTTGTTCTAACAAACAACAGTAATGTAGTGACTTTGGCAACTTATTCGAGAGAAGATCTTTGAGTTTATACGGAGATGTCGGTGCAACCCGGTCAGTCGTCCCTGCCGACTCTTTGGTGAACTCTCCCCCAGAAAACAGCCTGAGAGCCGGGTAAGCCTGCTGTTTACTGATGGTGATTATGCGATGTGACGTGAGGAAAAACCCTTGAACTCACAATGTCTTCATCTCTTTCCACTATGCATGATGGGTCAGGATCTCCCTCACAACAGTGTTACAGCTTCCATGAGATTCCATTACAGCTAAACTGGAACTGGGTGGAAATCCGTGAAAAAAATCATCATAAATATCAACGTAACGATAAATATTTCCGGTTCTGTGTATTGATGACAACTTAATGTACAGAGAGAACCAACAACACAACACCAGAATCTTACCAAACCAAATCAAAATACAAAATCAATCCTATATACTCTGAAGAACACAAAAATCATCAGACCCAACAACCTAAATAAGTATTGAAGGAAAAAATAAGAAGATAAATAGAAGAAATTCATAAAATACTTATTACTTCATCAATTCATTAACTTAGCTAAGAGTTTTAATATCAGTATAATCGATATTAATCTTTGTACAACTCAATATTAGTGTGATTATTACAGTTGACGGTATAAGCAGACAATCTATCTATCTAACATTAGTTCACCGTGGTAATATTCATACCGGTGTTAAAATATGAGTGATCAAATAGAAACAGTTAATGTTCCCACCTGTTAACATAGAGGGAGCAGGCTTTATGACCAATACTGTAGACATCCACCAGTGGGCGATGTTTTGGCTTCACACGGGGAGCTGTCATGTCATCCATCTTTTTTTTTTACAGTCATTGGTATTCTCCGTGCAGCGCTCTAAGCCTGAGGGCCTCATTAATAAAAATGGCTTCATTTAAACTTCATTTTCAATTCCTTCTCAAAATAAGCTTTTTAATTATGAGGGGACACCTGGTCGATACAGTTACACAGCTTCCATCAATTAATTATACATCCATCAGGAATCCGAACGCAGAAGTTTGTCGCTCACTCGTCCAAACCAGTTTCATCTCCACACGTTTAATTGCCATTGATCGAGTCGTTCTGTCTTTGACCTCAGCCGTGCTTCAGATGTCACACCGGCTTTATTTTGAGCTGAGTAACTGTAAATGTTGAAAGTGTCAAATTCTGTGTTAATGTTTATGACTAATCATGAATTTATTGTCAGCAACATAGATCGGATTAAAGTCAGCACAGTGTTTTTCGTTAGGTATCTTACCTTCTCCACTTATTATAAGGTAGGGAAGTGAAACTTGGTTATAACCTGATATTTTATGAAGGAAATGTGACCCACAGTGCACATTCAAAACATCATTAGATCCTTTTTAGTCTTGGTTCACATGAGGAACTAAGAAATGTATTTCCAGTTCAAGGTTTTACAGCACAAAGATGCCTCAAGCTCATGTGTACATTCAATTTTTAAGTTGTGTAGATCAGAGGTTCCACACAAAACAGATTCTTTCCTCTTTGGAGGACCAAAACTTAAACTTAATGGTGGGCTACAAGAAGACACCTATTGTGTTGTTTACGACCCAAAAATTGCACTAGGATCCAAAGTTCCCTTAAAGTTCCTATTTCCTGTCATCCTGCTGCCATCCTCAGATTATATAAAATCTATAAAAATAATTGTAATAATAATAATAATCTACAGGGTAACTTGAGTCCATGATCTTTGTCTTCTAACAACTAGTACAGCTGATTTTGTCTAAAAGTGTGAGTAGAAATGTCAAACAAGACATCAGACAAAGTATCATTATCATCAATGATTGAGAAATACTCCAACAACATGTAGATACTGCCCCTCTGTGGTGTCATTCATGATGTTGCTCCACCTGCTATCATTTAAATCACACATACATCCTAAAGAGGGCAGTGTGACACAACAAATACACTCCATGCACACGCTGCATCAATAATTGTTCTTCCCTTGTACAGATGAAGTGCATTATTGCTTATATGATTAGAAATGATTTAACCTTTAATTTCTTCAATAGATAACAGAACCCACACTGTCTTTAAAGGCTCTTTGAAAGTATTTAATAACGGCGCACTGGAATGAAAGCTGTGAACGTGGACGTTCAATAGCCTCCATCCTCAGATTCTTGATCAAATGTGTAATTCTCCCGAGCTGGATCGACTCAGGCTGTTACAGTGATACTGGTGATTACAGCTTTCATGCACATTGATCATAAGCCACCCCGCCATGTGGTGTTGCTATTAATTACAGCAAATGCTGCAGAGCTTTTTCGTATCATCAGAGGCCGCGGCCAATCATTGAAATTACTGTGTGCTGTTAGCGTTGTGGCGAAAGTTCGGATGTTTCACAGTTCGACGAGTTCTCAGGACCTCTTTCCTGAGCTGATGTAAGATTGTGGGTCTCATAAACAATGTGCCAGATTTTCAGTATATGAAGCAAAAGCTTGAGACTCACAGTTTATGTAACTGGTGGTTAATCTCATTTAATAAATCCTTTTTTTTATCTAAATCACTGGATTAATATTCCAGCATGATATAGGCAATAAAACGACAGGGTCACTCCTTGGAAACCAGACTCGTCATTGTCGGATTGTGATGAGTCACGCAGTACCAAATTAAAACGAGGTTGTTTCTAATAGGCAACACATAACCAGGCCTTCAATGCACATAAAACAAGTTACGGGAGGTTATATAGCCTGGACTGAAAATGTGTCTTTATCCGACTTTACAACAGGCATTTTAATGAGCCTGGGATCTGTCGTAATGTTTTTTTTATCCTACCTCATCCTCATCCAGCTCCTGTTTGTCTACCATTTGCAGTCAGCTGTAGAATAAGTAGAGGACCGCTCATTCTCATCAGATGGTCACCTAAACCTTCCTACATGTTTTCATGTCAAGGACACCCCATAATAGATGTACATTAGACCACAGACCCCTAGTTTGTGTCATGGTTTGGGGTTTCTTGTTCAGGGTTTTCTCTTATATCTTGTAATTCCTGTCGTTGTTGTGTTCCCAGCCAACTTTGATTGGTTTCACCTGTGACATTACTTGTGTATTTAGTCCCCGTGTTCCTTGGTTTCAGTGTCAGTTCGTCTTTGTTCTATGTTCAAGTGTTCCAGTCTTTCCACATGTTTTGTTGTCCAGTCTGGTTCAGACTACTTCTTTGTTTTCTTGGACCTTTCCTCATTCATGATCTTTGGATTTAGCCTCCTCCTTTACGGATTTGTTTGCTTGTTTGGACCGTCTTTCCTGGATTTGAACTCGTCTGTAAGCTTACATTCATTCATTCATGTACATTTTGCGATAATAAACCATTTACCTGCACCAGTTCTGCCTCTGTAGTCTGCACTGAGTCCTGTTGGGTCCTGTGGATGATGCTGGAGTTATTTTATTAAAGTCTGAGAGTACTTTCAAGACCACCGAGATCAAGTCCGAGCTAAACGAAGAGTTTGAGATGACCGCAGACGTCCAAAAGATCAAGAACTCAACTCAAGGACCCCTGTTGGTCCCCACACTCCAACCACTGACCTGAACAGGTGAACCAACTGCCTCCGGAACCCAATAAAAATGTTGCATTACTACACCAGCCTTACATTTTGGTTCCCCAATTCTGGATTCACACACATATAAATGATTAACTCAGGATCTGTGACTAGTGCTAATACACGTTAAAACATCATCCACAGAGACTTTTTAGCATTAAAAGAAAACTTTGAGATATTAAATTAATAAATGTGAAAAGTTTTGGAGGGATTGAGTTTCTAAAGAACATCGACGAGGCTCAAAATGACTCAACACCTCCATCATGTGGTATGGCTGTACTGTATAAATAACTGTCACTTAATGAAGCCTCTCTGCATTAGGGAAGAAAAGTACGCTTTCGGCTACACTGTATTTACAGAGTCCGCTTTATGGAGGAGGAAAGCTTCTCGGCTAATGGTGAGATAAATTAATCCACAAAAGCAGACCGTTGAAAGAGGTAAGAGAGCCGAAACTGGCAACAATGAGTCTGTCTGGAGGATGTCTGAGGCTTTTATGTATATCTGGTAATGGGTAAAAAGGGAGCGATAATGGGATGTTTGACTGGAGTAAAATTCTTATAGAGGTTTCACCTTTCTGTGAAAGATCACCAAGAGTGTCATGAACGATACTTCTGAAAGCCTGAGTTCAGTTAAAGAACATATTGTGGTAAAGATGTCTTCAACTTGAATTAAATCATGACCTGTAACGATCCGCGTTGATAATAGATTTGCTGTGAGTCTCGAAGGGCAGCCATCTTTTCTCTTGTTCTACTTGGTCTCCTTGTCTTCCTTCCTTGAGGTTTAAAGGTTGCTTCAAAACACTTTGCTTCTAAATGTTGTGTCCGACGTATAGAACTCTATGAAAGAAATGATTCCGCACTCACTCTTTTCTTTCCAACATAATATCGCTGATATGCACGGACACCAAAATACCTTCACACCAGAGTTTAGAGCACAGAGCAGAACACTTTGTTGACACCCTAACTGACATTTTTATCCATCCCTTGAAATTATTTATAATTGTTGCCCAATGTAGCGGTAACTCCAATTCTGGTAAGTCACGGCTAAAATTGTAGTTTTAAATGTCCATTTTTTCTCTTGATGAAGTGTCTAAGTTCAGTCTTGCTCGATCTTAGAGAAAAACACAGTGTAGTAACTCCAAAATTTAACAAAAAAAACCCAAAGTGGCAACCTCCGTGGCTGTAAAAGGAAGCATCATTTTCATTGCTGGCGTAGTTACTGTTGTTTGCCTTCACAGGGCAGAACACGTGATGTTTTAAAAGTCAGGCGTGCAGAAATATACTGCTGAAATGAAGCAAAATGCACTCACACAGTAATAGTTGTAATACTGGGATTCCTGCTGCACATTGGGCACAATATGACCCCTTTGACAGGGCGCGAAAGGAGTCCCGTTAATGAGGCAGGGTGAGAGATGGGAAGAGGCCAAAAGACAAGACTGTGTGCAGGGAAAAGTGTCAATGAGCTGGATGGAGAGAGCAGATGCATGTTGGATGGCGAGCTGTCGATAGACACCTAGACAAGCGGTTGTCCAGTCTCTGTGCAGCCATAACAAGCTGTGGCGCCTCACCTCCACCCCCACTCCTCCTCCTCCCAGTTCCCCTTTGGCCTCGACTGGGCCTGCTGTCTGGGGCCTGGGTGCCTGAAATCCTGGTAATAACGGTGGCATTGATCGCTGTGCCTGGGATGGCCAATTACAGCTTCCATAGCATCTAATGAGGAGCAATCGCTCTGGTGGCAATTACTGCAGCTGTATAGCGCCCCGGAACTGAGATGGAGAGCTGCGAACACAAGGAAGTGCAAGCGAGACAAATAAAGAGTGCTGCTATTACTACTGCACACACACACACACACACATAAACACACACATGGAGGCACACATCACACCTCGAATGTGGAATTTGTGCAATTAATGGAAGAAAATGCAGTTGAGGACATCAGGGTTATGTTATGTATATTTCTAGAGATTTGGGAGGCGTTTAATGACCCAAGAAGGAGAGAAATAATACACTTTTTTTTATTTTTAAGGCTGATTATGCCGTCTTTTATTGTCAAAATAGTTTAAAATTGACAGTTTTATAGGCAAAAAAGCCTAAATATGTGAACAAAGAGCAAAAATAGACAACTGGAATTGTAGAGGAAGCTTTAAACTCTTTACCGAACATTTTATATTTTGAGACGTTAAGTGAATAAAATGTGCGATTTCCTTCCTTTAAATACTCATACATGGTTTTCAGGTTGTCTGGGGTCTTGTCAGACACTTCTTTTCAGTGTAAAAGGCTTTGATGGAGGAATCTGTACTCATGACCTCAGTATTTTTTAAAATCTTGGCTACAGCTCTGTGTGCTCTGTATTGCATTAAAATGTGGCCAGCGTTAGCAGTAAACACCCCGGAGAGAAGAGTAGTTAAATTAGTAGTAGTACTTCCAACTTTTAATACTTTATTTAAGTGTTTTTTAACTAAAACACGCAAATGTTAACTCTCTGTCTTCATCATTTGTTGGAACAGATTAGAATAAAACAGAATATAACATTATTGTTATATAAGTGTACGTGTTCTATACCACGTTTGCCAGTCAAGTCAAACTGCATTCAGTTAAGTGTGTGGCAGTGCAGTCACATGACCAACGGCACTGGCTGCAACATAAATGAAACGCACCCTAAAGACACAGGTGGATATGTTATGGAGGAGTTAACCACCTTTACACCTGCCACCTGATGAACTACACAGGATTTCCTGTCTTGTTGTTGGCGGCTAACACTACTGAATACACTTGGTTCTAGCATTGCTGTTGTTCACACAGTGTTTAATAAGTTAGCTCGTAGCCTGTTAGCATGCAGGTGTGGTTGTTAACCACCAACCTTCACACCGGCCTCACAGGCCTTTAACCATGGACTACACAAGGGAGCTAACTTCTTGGGACCAGCAACGACTCCTGAATGTTCCTGAAGGATTTATTCCCCAGTTCTTCGCTTCACAAAGGTAAGAGCTAACGTTACTTTTGGTTGCAGTGTGTCCGTGGCTCAGTTTTGTGCAGTAGGTATGTGGAAATATTGGGAAGCTACCAGCCTGTGTTGACTAATTTGTGTTTTTGCTGCTGTCGTGATGCTACATGTAGAACCATTGGTTGGTTTTTGGTAGTAATTATGAGTTCAGAGTCTCTTTTCTTTAGTTTTTTGTGGTTATTTGGCCATGTTTTGTGGTGTTATGGCATGTTGTTGGTGTTTGTCCTGTTGGTTCAGTACAAACTAACTGGAAAATTCTAATACTGTTTGGCTTTATGGGTGTATTGTTTTGCATATAATTGTTGTACCTTCATACTGGCTTCATTGAACACTTTCACAATCGCATTTTCTTTACACACTTCATATTCAGCTCAGTACAAATTTTATTCACATCATAACTCCGTCTTCCAACAGATCGCTCTGTGCTTTAGGGAGGGATGTTTATTACCATCACTCCTCAATTTCTGCTGTCTCGGGCTTGATGTACGCTGGAGGGGAGTCTAGAGGTGAACATGCCAGACATCACAACTCTGTATTCACATAAATAAATCTACCACATGTGAGTCGGTGGACTAAATGGAGGAACCTTTTTGCCTCTGCCCCAGGCAGCTCTTTTTCTCAGGCAGTGTGCTGCTTCTATCAGTTTAATGCTTTGTTATAGAAGATTAAAGGGCAGTGTTTGCTGTTAAGAGGTCACCAATTAAAGCAAAAGGATATGGATTTGTACGTCGTGTGAGAGGATGTTCTACCTGATGGATTTGACCCGACAAAAAAGAAGTGTCTGGACTTTGATTCTACACTAGTTCCCCAATTTGTACCTGTACAACAGCTTATCTTTGTCAGGGATAAGTAAACAAAAAATACAAATATGAGACAGTGCATGCACCTGCATTCATGTCCAGTGAAAGTTGCATTCATGTCCAGTGAAAGTTGCATTCTCGTCCTGTGATGGTTGCATTCTCGTCCTGTGATGGTTGCATTCTTGTCCAGTCATAGTTGCATTCTTAAACCCCTTTGATAGCAGTAGAACTGGGTTGTTACTGGCCAATGAAATGCCTAAAGCTTGCACATTGTTTGTTTTACATTGTATTAAAGTCCTGTTCTGGGCAACTGTAGAATGGTTCAACATGGCGGACTCTCTAGAAGATGCCCCGCTCTCTGCTTAGGTAAAATATAAAAATATAATGTTTCTTATGTCCAGTTGATTATGCTCATGAAAACAAATATACAAGTACAAGTTATATAATGTAGGACTGTAAAACACACAGCAAGGACTGATATGGTCACTGTTAAATTAGACACTCGAATTCTTGTAGTTACTTAGCCAAAGGACATGTCAGACTACAAGTTGAACATCCGCCTTTCAATCTTTTACTTATACTGTATGATGTGTGTGGGACATGACGTCTGAAACTTATTTTCATTCCCAACACCCCATGTGTATTAGATCAGGCCATTATTGTGCTGATATCATGTAGTCTGAGCCCAGATTTCTCATGTTCTACTAGAGGGTCGTGACTTCTCTGGTCAAAATTAGCCAAACGTGCTATTATTCCTATTGCACAACCAGCGTCTACTGACCAAAGACATGACCAAGTTGGTGTATTATCTCATTTGTAGCTAATGACGCTCTCTCTTTGGAATATTCTCATAGGGACAGCTGTACAAAGACGAGTTGGGAGTCAAAACTGCGGAAAGATTGCAGTCCAGTACAACACCACAAACTACAGCTTCAAAAAACCAGAAACGAATATAATGAGCTTTGCAAAGTTGTTATCATGGCATTGGAATGCAATAGATTGCTTGGTGTTCTTATTATTTTGTCCACCCCCTGCACAAGCACACATGACAGCAGAAAAGGTGTGACGCTGACATTAATAGACTTTGATAGGAGAGCAAAATGCCTGTCATCCTTTCCATTGTGCTCATTCATTCTCTCCTTTTCTATCATGTCTCTGGTCGCGGGAGCCGTCTGCAGATCTAACCACGACTCCGTCTTTGTGATCCGTCTGACTGTTTGGATGTCTGACTTTCAGAAACTATTCCTTTTACTCTCCCACACCCTGCTTTATGTTTCTTTTCCACCCCCCCTCCCTGTTGTGTATAGATCTTCTATCATCTTTCCTCTCTTCACTCGCTGCATCTTTGGCGCCGTGCAACTTTAATATCTGGGTTTAGAACAAGGACGGAGGCAGCAGCAGCTCAGTGACAGTCAGACATGGTGGAGCAACACAAACACCCTTCAAAGCTCTTTTTTTTTTTTTTATGTAAGCGATGGGGATAAGAGACACCCAGCACATAGACGCAGCCATGAGAGTGTCTGATTGAGGCTTTGGCGTGAACATGCTTTCATTAGACTAAACCCACAAACACACACACACACACACACACACACACACACATAGACATTGACGTTGTTAGCTAAGAGGGAGCGAGGTGTAGAGAGAAGGGTGGAGAGGTTACAAGATAATCAACACTCTCTCTCTACCGTAAACCCACACAATAAAGACTTGACATCAATATGCCAGTGCAGTCATCACCAAAATAGCGCCTGGCACCGAAGGGGGAAAGGGCCTCCACAGTACATCCGCACTGATTAAACCATGATGAGTGTGTGTGTGTGTGAGAGAGAGAGTGTGTGTGTGTGCGCTGATGTTCTCTGAAATGTAGCTGCTGAGAGTTTGCCTACTTTTTAATGAGCAGAAAAGAGTTTGGCTGCCCTGTGTTTGTTTAAGGCTGGTATGCAAGTGATAATGCATGACAAGTTGTTCCAATATACGGGCGTAACTGTGCATTATTTTGTATAATGGAACCCATCAGAGTGCATTATGTGTTTGATACTGTGGTCACTGATTGAAGGATCATCTGTTTTTAACATCACTGACGAAGGGCAGTGTGTTAAACCTCAGTAGTTCTTTTTGGTGCAGAGTAAAATGTGTTTTGTGGTGTCTGTTATCGAGCTGTATTCTTGTTTATTTATTGTATTATCAGAGTAAAGTGGTTTAAATGAAAATGTTACCAGTTTGTGGACTATTTTATTCAACAGAAAATCTTGTTGGTGTTGTAAAAAATATTTTCTGTTGCGAGATGTTTGGACTCTTTTGTTAGGAGAAAACTGTTTTGAAGAAAAATGTTGTCGAGCAGTGCCTCCCAACTTTTTTTTTTCTCCCCGTAAGAGACCACTTTTCTATCATTGAGTAAACTCAAAACCGCTGACTGAGTGACATGTTTTGTGGTTATGTCATAATATATTCAATATATAACAGAACAGAACAGAACAGCTGATAAACTGAACAAACAGTGAACACAAAATGAACAATTTGGATGAATTTTGAGTAGATTATTTTCTGTGAATATTGCATCAGAGATGAGTTTTCCTGATATTTCTTGGAACCTTTTATACAATCTTGTCTGTGATATGTATATTTTTTTAGTTTTTAACAATTTTATGAGGTAAATCTTTGACTAGTCTTTTCTTCTCATTGTTCTATGAGCTCTATTGTTGTTGCAACAGAGAATGAAGGCTTGTGTTCAGGTCGTTACATCACATCATCTTACAGCACATTTTCACCCTGAAGTTTCTTTACTTTTCACAGTTAACGTTGTACATATTGTTAATAGTTTTTATTGTTAGTTTTTGTACGTAGTGGTTTTGATAATAGAGAAATCTGTCTAACATTAGCTAGTCCCTCAGCGTAACACCAATGTTATCCTGATTTTCACCTTCATGGTTCTTCTTTACATTCGGTTCTTGGAAGTGACAGATGCACACCATCTTGTGAAAGTGAGCAGCAAAAGCTCAAACCTCATTGCTGGATAAAGGGTTAAAATTGTCTCCAGTGATATTTAAGAGTTAACGCTAACGGAGGATAACTTAACCAATTAAGAGCAAAGATGGACTGAGCAAAACTCTGCAGATCAGAACGACCTCCTCATAAACTTGACAGTGTTTTTCTTCATAGCTGGGCTGCCTGACTAGCTAACATCACTGAAGACACTGAGGTGATTATGAAGATGATTAAAAATGCTACAATATGTTCAAAGCTGACTAACTTCAGGACGACAAAGCACTGCAATGTGATAAGGTCGCAGGCGAAGGTAACTTCACCGTCGAGTTGACGGTAAGTAAAAAGATGTAAATCGGATGTACGTCACACTACAATGTACAAGTAGAGAAAAAGTCACAAGTAAAACCTTGTGCTGGCACTATCTTTGCTAACTTTGTACTCTACTTTAACACTCCAACAAGTGAGAAGTTGTTTCCTAGTAACAGCTGAGTAGTCTTCCAGGCAGCTGAGGCAACAACGTCAAAGCCGTGCGGTTATCTAAAAATAAGTCACGCCAGCCAGCCAATCAGAAGTGTCACCACTTAATGGACAGCTGCCCCCCTCGATGAGATAAAAGTATTTATTGTTGCTATGGTATAATATGTGATGAAACTGATCCAAGGCGTCTAATTATACTGTATTTCAGGTGGCAAAGATTAATTCAGACAACTTGAACAGGCAGCAGGAGCACTTCAGAATATGCAGCACAGAGTGTCTTCAGAGCTTCATTAACCTCTGGATAAGCTTTCTATTCAAATTATTGAATTACTTGTTGTTTTAGTCAAATGTTTATTAGAACGACGTGCAGCAGAGCAACCCTCGCTTCAGGTTTAAGGGCTTAATCTTTAGGATGGAAGAAAGTGTTCTCCAAATATAAAAGATTTTTATTCATACTTTTAGGTAGAAAATGACATTTTTTACATGTCAGGCATGTTGTTTTTCCTAACATACACAGCCTTATGACCTCAAATTTGTCCAGTAGATACCTTGCAGGAGCTTACAAGGGATTATAGTGATATCACTGCCTGTATATTGGACACAGCAGCATTATTTGTCTAATTAAATCTCTCACTTTCGTCCTTCTCCAACCTCCTCACCCCGCCACAGCCAATCAGCAACACATCCTCAGCGACAAGTGGCACTTTGAAGCCATTAGTTGATCTTTTTATATTTCACACAGGAGAAGTATTCCGCTTGGACGGAGGAGGAATGTATTGGGTGAAGTCGAACTGAATAGTTCTGTCACACACACACACACACACACACACACACACACACACACACACACAGCACTGAGCTGAAGCCTCAAGGAAAGTCGTGTTACACCTTTAGATGGCAGCAGCACGCCACTCCATCACAGTGAAGGAATCAGAGAGCCAGAATCTGATAGATGTCTGGAGCAAAGCTATGAGCGAAAAACAAAGAGGGACAGTTAGAGCTCATTATTTCTTTGATTCTTTAATCTCCCTCATGTCTTCATCCAAGTCGTTGTTATTGGTAATAGGCTGTCTCTTCCAGTGAGGGAGGGAAAAAAAAACCTTCAATAAGAAAAAAAACATCCTAAAACTCGAGCTGCTTCGCTCGTCCTGTTGTCTGAGTTTGATGTCTCTTCCATGTAATTGAACTTGATGAATGCTGCCGTTGTTTTACCGCGAACACGCTTTGTCCTTTCAACCCCCGGTTTGACATATCTGGGCCGGCCGGTTATTTTCAGAACACAATTTGGTACCTGTCTGTGTGTGGCGACGAGCCGAGGTTTGAATTGTCAATTATATGTAGTCATGACAAAGTCAGTTTTTTGTTGGTTTTTTTTTTCTTTCACTGCGAGCGCTGCTGCAGGTTTTGCATACAGTTGTGGAAAATCTGTCTGATTCTGTCAAGTCTGCTCTGCCTGAATCGGATGCTGATAGTCAGGACTAAAAAGATTCAGGAAAAGATGATCCAAGCATTTCAGCAGCAGGCGTGTTCCCATGTCAATAATTCCACATGAAACAGGGTAAAATATTGTAACAGAACATCTTTGGAAGAAAATGTTTAACTTGGGTTAGATTGCAGCTATGCGTGGAATTGTGTCGACTCACATCTTGTTGTTTATTCACGCCTTTCTTGGCTGTAGCCGAGATTTTTGGAAACACTCCGAGTTCAACCAGTGCAACTGCACACTGTAAACAAATGCTTGGCTTGACACCAAAGACTTTTTTCCACATTATATTTATTGATTTTAGAGCTAAAATGTTTAGTCAAATTCAAGTATTTAGAGAGAGTCTGTTTTTGTTATGCTTTCCCAATGCCTTGAGGGGATTCCTTGAAACGTCCTTGAGGACTCAAAAATAGATTTTGATGGTCAGAGGTCACTGTGACCTCACGTCCGTCCCATTCTCGTGAATGACAAAATTTGACACACATCTAATGAGATAAGATTATCAAGCAACGACAATTTATATCCAAAAGGTCAAAGGTCAACTTCACTGTGCCACCCAAGCGACGGCAATCTCCGTGGCTGTGAAGTGAAGCCAATGCGGAAGTGCCAAAAACTGCAGTTCCTCAAACGTCCACTTGAGGCTGGCTCCAGAAGTGAGTCAGTCTCCATAAGTGCCCATGTTAGAATGTCCAACTTCACAGCAGAAATAAACATGTTTACAGCCTGGTACAGCCTGTGCCACCATAATGTTCTGCAAAAACATTGTTGTGGACGTTGTTCGACGCCAAAAGTCGGGAACAGACGAGGAGATGGTGACCATATTTCACACTCAGTCGGATAATGAATTTGGGTGCCCACCTTGAAGCTGTGGTGATCATACGGATCTTCTGTGCTTCCAGGTTGAAGGCGTGTGAAGCAGCAAAATCTATATCCAAAACATTGTCATCCACCACAAGCTCATTGGTGTTGCTGATACTAAGCTTCAGGTGATTGTTGTTCGGCCATGTGAGGAAGCTGTACTCATCTATAAAAAGTAGACAGCCTTTTCACATTGGAAATTATTCCCTGGAATCATGACAGAACATGAGGACATTATAATCATGACAGTATAACTTCCATTTCATCTTTCATTAAGGTTCTTCATAGTCTTCTCTACATATATCATGAGTCTGGACACACCTTCACCTTTTATTAAAGTCTTTCAAAGTCTTCACTATATGAAGTTCATGTTATGAGTCTTGGCAGACATGGATGTAAACATGGCAGTGAAACATTTGGAGGTCGTAGCGTCTTGAACGTGAGGATTTGCTGTTTCTGTCTTATATGATTTTAAAAAGTAAATGTCTACGAAACAAGTAAGTTGAAGATGTCACTGAGGGATTTGGGAAGTTGTAGAAGGCATTTCAAACTTTCTTTGACATTTTATAGACCAAACGATGAATCTATTTGAAGATGAATTGATATTGAAAATGATCCTTGGTTGCGAATCTGTTGGTTGTAGTGTCTTGAACGTGAGGATTTGTTGTTTCTGTCTTATATGATTTAAAAAAAGTAAATGTCTTTGGGGTTTTGGACTGATGGACAGACAAAACAAGTAAGTTGAAGATGTCACTGAGGGATCTGGGTTGTTGAAGGCATTTCAAACTTTCTTTGACATTTTATAGTTGCGAATCTGCGACCCTGATGCATTTAACTGTTATATTTTCAGTTAATTTTGATCTAAACTCTGTTCTCCACGCAGCCAGGAAGTTAATTCTGGTTGAGTCATACTAAATCCTGTTATTTTATTTAACTCACTCTCACATTTAAAGACTCTCAGGATAAGCCTTAAAAACCCACCATGTTGAATTTGGCTGCAAACTTTCCCAATTCCCAAATTCCCAGAAACAATAATGAAGACATGTCATCAGTGTCTTCAGCGGAAGCTCCGGCCCTGATGAGCTTTCAGCGTTGATGCAAGCTGTCTTGTCTCATCTCTTCAATATTTAAATGTTTTCTCGTTTTTGATCAACTTATATAACACCCGGTCACATGAAATACGCCGTTACACAAACCAGAGAGTTTGCAGCAACTGGTTATATTGGTTGTGGTGGTGCCTTGAGTTTGGCGCACAGTGATGTAATGGAAAGTTTAGACGACTAAAGTCCGGACACTCAACCTACACCTCCCAGAAAGACATGAAGTGAGAGAGCGAGAAGAAAGGGGAGGGAGAAACACCTATGAACTTAATTACCCAATGAATAATTAATGTTTGATTGCAGCGTTCCCCCAGGCTGTCAACACAAGATAATTTATCATAAGATTATAATTTATCACTAATTGCTTTGGCAAGAGGTTTATGATTAGAATAATTTGCTTATTAAATGCACAAATTTTATTAAGCGGCAAACTTTTTGTGTAAAGTACGTATCGATTTAGCTGCGCCCACACCGTCGGAAAGAGTGCCATTAAATTGCGTTTAATCGAGTTACACATTCGGGATTAAAAATAGTTGTTTGCTTTGTCATAATGCAGCCCTGTTTTCCATAATTTAGTTAAACAAAACAGGTGATTATTCTAATGCAGTGAGATGCATACGACCCAGGGAGCGATTTTAGCACTGAGAGGTGCCTCAATATCCTCAAAGCCAAGAAAAGCACAACAGCATCCTAAAGACTTAAGCTCCTCTGTGAATCCTGTTTACTCCTCTAAGCTGTAATGCCTATTTAGATGAGGAGAATTTGAATTGTTTGTCTCCAGCATAATGAATGTTTGTTGTCTGGCATGGAAATCTTTGTGCAGTAGTCACAGTATCGTAGCTGTGTGCAGGACAGGTGGATGGTTTCTACAAGCTCATCCACTCATCTATATATCAAAGTGTTTGACTTTGCTTTGTCTCCACAGCCAGCTTCAGTAATTAAGCATTTATCCCGTTCATTCTTGCTTACAGTCTTAAAACTATAATCCCATTTGGCTTTATCATTATCACCCGTTTACCTGTTTTAACATCTGTTTTTTTGGTGTGTTAGAGATTTCAGATTGTGCTTTTGTTCTTCAAAGTAAAAGTTTGCAGAAATAGCAAAACGGGCAAAAACATTACTATAAATCACAAATATCAAATATTAAAAATGATAAAAGTTGCTCCTGTAGCTTCATTCCTGTGTCAGTTTTGAAAGAAATGAAGACAACATGTTGTTTAGATCATGCGGCAACCTCTGTGGCTGTGAAGGGAAGCCAATCCGTAACTGCAGTTCCTCTGACGTCCACTTGAGGCTGGCTCCAGAAGTGAGTCAGTCTCCATAAGCCCCCATGTTAAAATGTCCAGCTTCACAGCAGAAATAAACATGTTTACAGCCAGGTACATACAGTTTTGACATCATACTTCAAACATGGGCAAACTGCACTGCAAAAACAAGCAAGTCAAACCTCAGCAGCAGGAAGAGAAGGACGATCAACAGCAACAGTTACTGGATATCCCCAAATTACAGCTTTAAAAAATACCACAGATTGAGTCAAACCTTCTGAGATGCGGATTCAATGAAAATTGTATGTTGTGAGTGTCACAAAAATATTATTTGTGGCAAGGCTGCCATTTAAATTTGGAGACCACTTGTATCCAAGGCCCAAACACAAAGACCTGGTGTGAGGAACACAAAAGCTGTAAAGGACAAACTAATCTTTCAGCTTTTCTCCTCAGTTCAGGCAGGTTTGGGTTCAGAAAAAAGACCAAATAATTATTTGAACCAACAGCCGGCTGTTAAACACAGTGGTGGATCTGTTGTGTAATGGCAGCATCAACTGCAGAATTCAGCCAAGGAATACGAGGCCAACAGGCATCCTAGCGTGCAACCGCTGCTCCAAGGCTGACTGAAAATGAGCACACAGGTCCAAATCCAAAGGCCCAGACCTATACATGCACAGATACAGGTGCTTCTGTGTTGCAGCCCCTTTATATAGACCTGTTCAGATTATATCAAGGCTTAAAGTTATGCATATTTAGGAGCGTAGCAGGTTTGATAGGCAGATAGGTGATGTTACAGGTGGCTTGTTAGGGCAATCGGGCTTCATTCAGCCCGCCTCATCTCCACCCAGGATCCACGTCTTTGCCCATTTTTGGATTAGCCGAGAGACTGCGGAGGGAGGACTGCCAAGCAGGCCATGGCGAGAGCCACCACACTGAGCTTCATGACAGCTTTTCAGGAACCTGTGGGGTCACGGATACTACGTCTGTGGATGACATGCAGCAAAGGGACAGTGGCGAGTTCAGTGAAGCGAGCTTTTGACCAAAAGGTTGTCAGTTCAATCCTCCAGACTGGCAGGATAAATCTGGAAATCCTTGCTCGTCCTCTTTACCACCACTAAGGTGCCCTTCACCCCAACTGCTCTAGTGGTGCTGTTTAGTGGGCTTAGATTCAAACCCAGCACTCACAAGGTGCAGGTACCCATAGCTTAACTGCACTTATGTGTTACCAGCTAGTTACCAGCTGTGAGTCAGGCTGAAGTAAACTAAAATAGCTTAAAAGCAGAGGTCTGCCAACTGCTGTTATGAACCACAGATCCGGAAAGGCAACATATGCAGTCACGTTAATCATGGAATCAGGCTTCACGGGTAACAAACATGTTATATATGTAATAAGGAAGAGGAGCAGATGATTGCTTGCGGAGCACTTTTGTTTTCTTTTGTGAGAAAAAACTGCACTTGCAAGAGCCCGTGCTGAGGCCATGAGTGTACATGTAAGTGATAATGCACAGCAAGGTGGTCATTATTGCAAAATAAACCACAGCAGGGCGATAATGAATGCCGAGGAGGGAATAAACTATTTTATTGAGTTAAATATGATTGTATAGCTTCTCCAGAACCTGTAATCAGTGCTGTGTCCATAGCAACGGTCTGTTATTCATAGCAGCAGTCCGTTACGCTGAAATAACAGAACGCCGAATGTCGTAATGCACCCACACTTCCTGATGTAACGACACAGGACTCCCGTTTCTGGTCCGGTCACCTTTGAAACCACAAACACATATGTATTGTTTAACATGACCAAATATTGAGTATTATCCATAAGAAATTTTTCAGACAGAATTGATAGTGACACACACATGCACACACACACTGTGTCCTGGCATTTAGAGGGACGGAGAGGAGTCGAGTGGGCTGCTGGAAGCGATGTGTGTTCCTCGTCCTGCTGTCCAATCAATGTGAGAGGACAGGAAAGGAAGGGCTGAGGGCCAGTATAACACTCTGTAACACTCTCACCTCACAGTGTGCACACGTCACTAAACGTTACACTCAACACACACACTTGCGCTCACACACACACCTGCAGGTTTTGTCTCTTTACTGGCTGGGAAAAGGATGGTGTGTGTGTTTATCAGTGCAGCTGTAAGGTGCTCTTATCAGCCTCCTGAGGAAGTTGGACAGATATCAGTTCTGGTGGCAAAGACATGGACTACATATGGCACAGATAGCACTCGTTTTGACGCACACACACTCGCACAAGGCCACACACAGTAGGAGACACCCCGTATTAAAGGGTTTGGCAGCCGTGTTGAAACCGTCAGACAGCCAATCAGGGGATCGATGGCAGCCGTGACTCGCCCAATGACCCACGCTGTTATCTCCGCTGGCCATCCTCCCATCTGTCCCCTCCTTTCTGTCTCTCCCTCCCTCCGCCTTTCCCTGCCTCCCCCCTCGAACACTACTTTGCTTCATCAATCGGCGAAAACTTTTCCTTCGTTCTCTTCCCTTTCTTCACCCCTCCCTCCTTCCTTCCTTCCTCCTCCTCCTTTTGCTGGCAGTCTGGTTTTTCTGGTCTAATGAACCAGGGGGGTCTCAGGGCAGCCTCCACTGGGTTGATTAGGATCCTCATTAAAGAGAGGACCAGACCAGACTCCCTCCGTCCCCCGTCCCCCTCCTTCTTCTTCCGTCCATCTCCCATCTCTCCCATCCCTCCTCCTCCTCCTTCCACGCCGCCTTGTCACACAGAGTGGCATTTTTAATTACCGCTGCTCATCATAAAAGGGAGACCCATTATACATATCAGTGCGAGCGTGTATGCGTGTGTGTTTTTCCTCCATCCTTTTCCTTTTTCTTCCTCCACTGATCTATTGTAATGAAGTCAGTGTGCGGTGTAAACTCCATGGGAAGGCTCATCACCGAAACCGACATTACCGGCCAGCTAGTTGGCATTTTTAACGCACTGAATACACAAGTAAACACAACAGTCTTTTAATGTCGGTTTTAGGCTCACTTTCATGCTTCCAGAAGGAGGTAATGAGCAAAAAATAACTTGTTTAGCAGGGGGGGAAAAAAAGGTATGGATGAAAGAAGAATGAGAGAGGCAGACGTAGGAAGAATGGACCGCAGCGCTCGGAAATAAACGAGGTAGTTTAAATAAAGTTTAAGAAGAATGGAGGAATAAAAGGGTGGAGGGTGGAGAGTAAGGACGTGGAGGGCAGGGTTAAGTCTGAGTTTTTTTTGCCGTTGTGCTCAACGATGGGATCAGATGAGATCAGCGCTGCTCCAGAGGACGCTCGGGGGCCAAAAACGAAATCTGATTATGTCGCCTGAGAAGACTAATCTCTCTTGAATCTGTCTTCGTCTAATTCCAAAAACAATACTGTAATCTGTGTGTGTGTGTGTGTGTGTGTGTGTGTGTGTGTGTGTGTGTGTGTGTGTGTGTGTGTGTGTGTGCGTGTGCGTGTGCGTGTGCGTGTGCGTGTGCGCGTGCGTGTGCGTGCGTGTGCGTGTGTGTGTGTGCGTGTGTGTGTGTGTGTACTAACAAGGTTCACGCTCTTGGATTGACTGACACTGGATTTTCCTGTCAGATTTTCGAAAATTAGCGCTGAGATAACATGACGGGTGTAAAAATATATGAAATAATGAACTGCAGTCACAAAATAATTAGTTATAGTCAATTAGTAGCCTGCTAATCAGACTGAATTACCATTTTGTATTTACTTTACAGTCTGACGTGTTCATGTTTGCTGTTTTATTTTGCCCTAACCAATCAGTAGTGGCCACTGACCGGTATAAAGACCTCGGGTTTCTGAAGAGCTGTTTTGAAGCTCAGTGTGGTGCCGCTGGCCGCTGCCATGTTTCCCATCCCGCATCTTCCTGCCTCCCGGTTAATCTAAAAGTCTGTAAAGACGTGGATCATCTGTTTCAGACAGTTTTCAGTCAACCGGTCCCGGTGTGGTGTACAAACACAAACCAGTATGATTCTGAAATTCTGAAACAGGACACCAACAGGTTGGACAGGCAGACATGGATTCCTGCACAGGAGCAGAGCTGTGCACTGTTGTGCATATTTTGGCCACATCAAACAGGACCACGATGGTACATGGTTGAGTTTTTGCCGCTGTGCTGCTGTAACTCTGATGTAATTCTGTGGCAGCGTACAGTTCTGCTTCTGTGCCCGGATCCCCATCTGCTTCTCCATCTAGAGGGCACACTGACCGCCGACGACTGTAGTTAATGCGGCGGTATGTAGGGTTGCTGGGGATGTGTCTATATGTGCTGAACCAGGAAATAACTTACATTATTTACAACATTATTTGTCTGATTAACTGGCTTTATCGGAGCAGGCACTCGCTCACTCTCATTCATTGTCTATGTCAGCCTGATGGTGGAGGTTTGTCAGACGGTCTTATTGTCTGATTGGCGGCCGCAGCGTGATGTCAGGCTGTTTTTTTTTTCCAAAAGTTGGATCCAGCTCAGCTTCTCCGCCGCAGATCGCTGCGTTTTTTAGCGGACACTCCTGCGGTCGACACTGCCGGAGCCAAAACAGACAACCCTTACTCAAATGAATGGAGAAACCTGCGTTTGCGCCGCAGTGCCAGATCCGTTTAAACCCACCAACGAAGTTCTGATTGGCTGGGCTGAACCATCTTCAATTAGCACAACAATGGACCTTTTTGAATGTCTGAAAAATCTCAGGTGTCTGGAAGCAGCCTGGTTATTCTGCTTTTAAATTTAAATTTGTAGGTAGAAAATCTTTGGATCGTTGATTGCACAAAACTTTTAAACACTTTGACAGGCTCTTGGAATGTAAAATGGGAATTTTTCCTGATATTTTCTATATTAAACAATTGAATAAACTTGAAAACTAATTGAGTGATTGATCCAAATTGAAATTATCGTCAATTTTAGCCCTAATTAAGCACACATTTCTTGTTCTAATACATTATGTCCTCTATACAATACATACGGTCCAGCAGCCTTTGAGAAACTTCTGTTAAGTGATGCTTGCTCTCCTAGACATGCATGCATGCGCACTCACACACACTCTGTCACAATGCATTAGGTATCAGAAGTGTTCAGTGAGCAATCAGATAAGGCGCACACACACACACACACACACACACACACACACACACACACACACACACACACACATACATGAGCGCTTGTTCTGCTCACTGACTTTCTGTTAGCACACCCGTCCACTAATTAGATTCCATTAAAGGTGGCGTTCATAACTCTGGAGGTTCCTTTAGCTGACACACCACTCCATGTTAAAAATACCGCCAATTAGACACAGCTTCAACACACCATCACGTCCGACCACCCAGAAAGATGAGACCCTCGCTCTGCCTCGACAGGCGTTCGACTTCCAACCACCAGTCAAAAAAAAGTCACAGAAGTTTTTTTTTCCCCCTCCTGTCTGTAATGGTCTGGCAACTCCTGGAAATTGAGGGTAGAGATAGAAATCATCCTCACGGGAGGGGGACGGGGGAGGTGAAGGAGAGGAAGCAGAGGGCTTATCAACAAAAGCAGCGCTGGGGGGATTTCGTGGACAAAGTGTTGGACTCGGGGCTAAACTCCCCTGGTGGCTGAGGGGGAAAGGCAAAGCGGGGGGTCTTCTTCTGGCTAAATATCAGCGTTGTCTTCGCCTCTTCTCTGCTTTTGTCTCTGCTCGCGGCGCCATCTTTACCCGTCGCTCTCCTTATCAATGACTAAAGCACCTGCTGTTAGCTTTGCCTGCTAACTTGCGATAAAAGCCCCGTGACAACATCTCAACCCTCTCACCTTCTTTTCATTTTGAAGAAGGGATGAGGAGGGGGGAAAAGAAAGACTTGGAGCACTGGTATTTTGGGTATTACCCCCACCCACCCACCCACCCCCATCCCTGCCGTCTCTGCAGCTCCGTCTGTCAGCACGCCAGCAGCATCTAAGCTAACCCGGGCCGGCGTCGGAAATGTCACTTGGTGCATTAGCATTTAGCCACCACGCTCTGCTGTCAATCTGGGTTTATCTTTGACACCCCCTATGGTCTCTCACCTTAGCTCCTAGCTCCCCCCCCCTTCCCCATTTAGTCATTGTACTAATAAGGCAGGGGGACAGTAGAATTTATCAGGGCTAGACACTCCCGCCCCGCCAGCCATTACTCATCCACAGACCAGGACATGCCAACAGTGGCTAATTGCTTTCTTTAACATTGGCACATGTGACATTCAGCAGAGTCTTCACTGGAGAAAGATGGGCTTTTTTTTCTTCACGGCACAACCATACAGCCAAGCCCGTATAGAGCTTATAAAGACCCGTACACAGAGAATTGGTTTTGTGCGCCTCGTGTCTAAAATATGACACCCATTAGAAAAGAAAAACAAAGCGGAGCAGTTGACAGTCGTGGCTGCAAATCCATACAGAAACATAACCTACACTAAAGGGCCTAATAAGCAAATGTGTGTTTCTGTGGCACAGCCAGCGCCTTAAGTCAAAGCTTTCTACACCAAAACAACCTGAGCTGTCGGAGAGTTATCTACCCTGGAAAAGGTGGTTTTTAATAGTGCCGCTGCCAACCACTAGAGAAAGCCATGGTGGAAACGATAGATCTGGCAACCCGGCATAAGATAAAGATAAAATAACAAAATAAGTGTGCAGTGCAAAATTAAACTTGCATATTAATTCGTATGATTATTAACCACGATCTTGTTGAGCGGAGTCCGAAAATCAGTCATCACCTCATTTGCGAGCAGTGTTAGCAGGCACAGTTGTGATGCCACCACAGCAGAGAAGATTACTGGTGACTGAAAACATGGAGGTCCCGATAAGCTCTGTGGACGGAGAAGACTTCTGTGAGCTGATGGCGTTCCTTGACTGGAGTGCAAGCTATGGATCTGTACAGTGCACAAAGTTAGGATAACCTTTAACGGCCAAATTCCCGCACTGGTCCCATTTCAGAAGCGTCCCAGAATCGGCTCTCCGCTCGGCTCCTCTGAGAAATCCCGGCTGTTCTATGTTCATGCTATGACTACAGCCAATCACAACTCGCCAACATACGGTGTCTATCTAGTTGTGCTCCCATTTGTTAACCTTCGTTGACGTCACCAGCAGGCGCATCAGCAGACGAAGGACCCCGAGCCGATCTGGAAGCCGAGCCGATCTGGTACCTACACCGGTCGATTTAAAACCCCAAACTTTCGATTGTTAAAACGGGCAAAAGAAAAACAAATTAATTACGTAGCATATTTACAGGACATAAATTAAGGAAAATGACCAAATCTGAGCAAGTTAATGAAGTCTGGGGGTCAAAACGCTTCTGAAATCCTCCCAGTGTGGTTTGAAGTTGCACGAAGAACAGACTAAAACCATGCCGCGACGTGATGGAGACGTGCCCGGTTGGGTTTTGGCGTTACACCACCTGAATTCACTTGGGCGTTCATTTGAGACCCTACAGAGTACAAAATGAAATGCGAGTACGTGAATATGGAAATTCCCACAGGCCTCTCCTCCCCTGATAAGCAAAAAAGCATTGGCCGTTTGTTTAAAATGATCGAAAAGACCCGTTTCTCTTCTGCTGACAAGCATCCTTTTTACGATCCGTCCTGCAGAAATGGAACAAAAAGGATCTACGAGATACTGCCGAGGTGACCAGGTGGCACATTTAAAAATGATTTATGTTGAAATTTAGTTTGATAAATTGCAGATGTTGCTGCGGAAAAAACCTGTGGACCTTCATTACGACCACCGCGCAAACAGTCCCTGGAAGCCTCTCGCACGGCTCGTTCCATATTCCTCTAAATGTAAAAGTAAAGGTAGGCACAGAGGAATCTGATTTAGGCGGTGGAATTGTACAGTAAGCAATTTCCCTTTGTTGTGAGCAAAGGGGGATTATTCATCAAAGCGATGGTGGATGGTCCAATATCTAACAAAGCTCTTTGTTTTGTTTGGTGGCAAAAGATTAATGAACAGACCGGACTGACATTTCCAGCAGGAAGGACATTGATCTGGAGGCCTTCTGAAGATCCTCATTGTCCTGTTTACCCTGCAAACAATGGATGACAGTGAGGAAATATGTATGCTATCTACACACTATCCACACGACTGTATGAGCACACACACACACACACACACACACACACACAGTAATCCAAAGGGCAAGCTCAGAATTTCATAAGCTACTATATTTGTTATTAATTCATAACATCTAAAGAGGTTTTTTTTCCCTGTGTTTTATTTAAGAAGCTGACTGGCGCCTGCTGATAAAATTTTGTTGGCATCAGTCAGAAGTCAACGGGGACCTAAACTATTTCTTGTGGATATCAAACGCGTTCAAGCCATTTGGTTTCCTGACCTACAGTAAGAGTAGAAACAAGTAACAGAACTTTTTCTGGGAGGATTTAAATGAGCCAACTGTCTCGATTCCCCGTCGACTTGATCTAGTATCGCTGACAAATGCTGACTGGAGGCTGGTGCCAATTTCAGGCCAACAAACTTTTTAAGATGTCCTCTGGTTTTGGCACGCTGATAAAACGGTCGATCCCATTCTGCCACTGTTATCATTAATGCACTGCATTGATTGTGTCTTTCATTTTTGATATTTTTCTAAATCCTAAAGACCAATCGTACTGACAGTGCTTAGCACAACAGGGGCAAAGGAGGATAACTGTCCTATTTGCACAATTGTGCTAAATTCAAGTTTTCTTTCCCCCGCTGTTAACCCAGGATATGTATGCGTCCTAATCAAGCCGCAACCTCTGTGGCTCAGAAATGAAGCCAATGCAGAAGTGTTATTCCTCGAGGGGCCACTTGAGACAGGCTCCAGAAGTGAGTCAGTCTCCATAAGTCCCCATGTTCAAATGTCCAACTTCACAGCAGAAATAAACATGTTTACAGCCTGGTACAAAAAACAGTTTTGGTCTCTATAGCTAATTTCCCCGTTCATGACAACTGTACTGAGGGTGAATTTTTATACAACTCACCTGTTCAGATTATATTAAGGCTTGAAGTTATGCAGGATTAAGAGCGTGGACGCTTTGATTGACAGGTGGGTGCCTCTCAGACCGGCACACTCATTTTTCAACCAGTTAGTTACTGGTTAACTGGTGTCAGGCTTTCAAAAGCAAACTTGACTGAAACTGCCATCACTAAATGGGACATTTCCATGCTTCAGCAGTTCTTGAGGATTATTTTCTGTCCACACTGGCGTCTCTCGAGTGTATGTCTGGTCAGTAACTCCAGTGAATGAACTCTCTACTGAATGAAGCCAAACATACGGCAACTATCTGTGGATTGTCTGTGTTGTGTCTGAAGAAGAGCGCCAGAAACGACACAGGTCGTCTGACCCCCAGGCCCGGGTTAATGGCTCTTTGCCCTTTGCCACTCGTATTAACATAACCCAGCGCTGTCTGATTACAACGCCTAATGCGAGCAGATGGAGGCCCACTGTTGCCGCGCCAATCAAAATAATGTCATTATGGTGGAATAATGGCTGCGGTTGCCAGTAAAACCAGAGAGAGGGGTAGGAGGGGAGGGTTGGTGGGGATGAAGGGAAGACGGGGTGTTTTTATTGTCCCCGTGAGGCCAGTAAGATCCAATCAGCAGGGTGTGACTTACAGTCTGGGAGCTCGGTGCTCATCCACAGCACCACCTCCCCTCCACTCTCAACTATCGCCTTCACAGACAGTCTGGGGATCTGGTGGGGAGTATCCTCCATAACGAGGAGAAAAGGAACTGTACATAAACACACTGCGACTACAATGCCTGCTTTTCTGTTTGGTTTGTGTGCAGTATGAATTAATAAGCGCGCGTGGACGATATGCATTTGTGCTTGCGCAGGACTTTCGCATAGGCAGCTAATAATGTGCACGCGAGTGTGTGTGTGTGTGTGTCAACGCGAGTGTGTGCCTGTGTATTTGGCCGGCTCTCCAGTTATTGCTTTTGAAGTTGTTAATTAAACCCTCAACCATCTGGTAGCTCAATGAAATTACACTGAGCTTCTCAGCCATGAAAAAAACATGACTGACTGACTGACTAAATGAATAAATAAATAGATTAATAATTTAATAAATGCTTCAAATATCTCTTGTCTAAGTGAGGGGAAAAACAAGAAGTCTTATTAATGTAAATTCGCCGCTCCGTGCTGTCACCCCTGTTGTGTGTGTGTGTTGGTTGCCTGTTCCTGAGCGTGTGTGCATGCCTGCGAAGGCTTACAGGTGAATCAAAGACAGCTGTCACTGTGTCAACCTTTGATCTCTGTCGATGTCTTCTTCCTCCATCTATATTCCTCTCTCTCCGCCACACGCAACACGGTGGAAAACACACACCTTGTTTAGATTTCCGGGTGGATGCGTCTATTTGTCACGAGTGTACCATTTCAGGAAGTGAAAATGGTACACAGTGTTTAATCTTTAATAGCCTACTGCTGCATACATTCTGCCGCTGCTGCGATATAATTCAGCGTAATGCACTGTACCACATGTTTTATAGTCTCTAATATTACACTGATGACATTTTCCATATGGTTGCATGCAAAATAATCGCATTTCTTCTAATATCCGTGAATTAATCCCCCTGGAAACAACAAAGTATCGGCCAATGCTGAATATGTCTTCACCCAATGTTGGTTCATGAATGTAAAGAGAAACCAGGCCACGTGATTATAGCAAAGTGTGCTCAGTGACTGAATTAGAGATGGTTGCAAGACATGTGCAGAGATGTCACTCTCAGGTAATGGCTGCTTGTGGACCAGAGGGAGACTCAACACCTTATACTGACGTTCATACTGCAGCTGAAAAGACCCAGATGGTTTCTAGGTTGTGGATCTAACTCCTAAATAATGATCTTTCCAGGTGTGTTTCAGCGCAAAACCCAAGATTCCCAAGTTCAGTCGGACAAGCAGGTCAAAAATCTACTTACTTCCCCTTTATACAATTTTTAGTAGTTTATTTATTAGCAGTTTATTTGTCATTTATTTATCAAAAAACACCAAAGACTTCACGTGTCTTTCGTAAACTTAACACCCAGTGTAGACGGCAGCATCCTGTCCGGCAGCCGTGACTTCATGTCGGCGCCAACACAGGCCTGCCTGTCACACTGAGGGGTACAAAGTGGCGAAGGCGTGGGATGGGGGTAGTAGGGGGGGTGCATGTCTGTATAAATGTTCGTGTATGCGTAGGCCTTGACAGTCGCTTTGCCAGGTTTCATGAAACAATGACACATATCTTGAGTTAAGTAATGTGTTAAAGTCATGTTTTTCTTTACTATTTACCAAAGAGACGTGTGTTCCTTCAATAACTTGAGTGTATTAGGACATTGAGGCAAGTTAAGTTTAGATTTTATCCAGATCCTTCACCCTTCACAGCGGTTAAAACAGCCTCAGTCTTTATTAATCAAACTCTGACATTAATACCTAAAGGGATCCATTGATGACGAGCTGGTTTATGCTTCTAGGATATTAGGTTTGTCTGTAGCTGTAGTGAAGAGTGGCACGCTGTGACTAGTTGGGTACGAACACTGACAGACTGCTGTCTATTAAAATGACTGTAATAACACCGTCTTTTGAGCTGGTGTTCAACAGAGAGACGGAAAGGATTTATTCGAAGTAACTCTCAAAAGTCGTGTCATTGTGTTGACGCCAGCAGACTGATAATGTATATTTAAATAAAACAAAAGCTTTTCCACTTTGCCTCCGAGTCAAATGTCTGTCTGTGTGTCTACAACCTGCTGTTTCCCAAAAAGACAAAGCTAATATCACAAAAATCCACGGGCATATTCATTCTCCGACTTGCTCCAGGACCAGTTATTATCAATTCCACGTCTTTATGTCATTGTCTTGTCTTCAAATCACAAAAAGTGTCACTGAATTTAATTAAAACATGAATCTGTGAGCAGAGCATCAAAAAAAATATGTGATACTTTGAGTTTCAGATTCAATAGAAAAACTACTTACATGGTAGAATACATTTTGTACATGACCACTGACAGAGGATGTTATTTTCTTGCGGTTTTACATTTCCAACACTTTCTTTGTAACCTCATCTAAAAGGCTTATGTGGCAGCAGACTACCCATTTGTGCTATACATAGCTGTCTGCGCTCTTTCTGTACCTTCAGAGATGATGAGGACGATGTTTTCCGGACTATGTGGCCTCTTACTAAGACGGGTCACTTCTACCTGGTGAGCAACAACCGTCTGGTCTCTGTGCGTCTGCATTTGCTCTAGCAGGCTGGCATTTAACCATGACCGCTGACACCGCAATAACTTGTCATTTCTAAGTGTACCGCAGAGGCAAAATTTTAAGACGCGAGTGGGAGGCTTTAACCTGAAACCGGCCTGGAGACAAAAAAGGAGAGAGGCTGTTTTGCGTGGTCAAGACCAAGAGAAATATGAGACGCCTGCAAAGGGGATAAAGGGATAACGGAGTGAGAGAGAGAGTTAGGGATGCTGTCATTTGTTGCTTTAGGTGGAAATAACAAGAAAAAAGTGGAGTGAAGAAGAGAAAAGTCAAAGACAAGACAGAATCAGAATGTACATATACTATTTCTCCAGTAACGTGACCTCCAGTCCAAACAAAATCAAAAAAACACTGTGAATATGTCCTCGGTTTCTACGTTTCTAGGTTTTTTGACGGTAATCGTACTCTGTCACTTCCAGTTGTTGGTTATACTGCCGAGTGGTTGGTGGTGAACTGTGGGCTTCGGTTGGTGGTGAACCGTGGGTGAACCATGGGCTTCAGTTGGTGGTGAACCATGGGCTTCGGTTAGTGGCGAACCGCGGGTGAACCGTCGGCTTCGGTTGGTGGCGAACCGTGGGCTTCGGTTGGTGGTGAACTGTGGGTGAACCGTGGGTGAACTGTGGGCTTCGGTTGGTGGCAAACCGTGGGCTTCGGTTGGTGGCGAACCGTGGGCTTCAGTTGGTGGTGAACCATGGGCTTCGGTTAGTGGCGAACCGTGGGTGAACCGTCGGCTTCGGTTGGTGGCGAACCGTGGGCTTCGGTTGGTGGCGAACCGTGGGTGAACCGTGGGCTTCGGTTGGTGGCGAACCGTGGGCTTCGGTTGGTGGCGAACCATGGGCTTCGATTGGTGGTGAACCGTGGGCTTCGGTTGGTGGCGAACCGTGGGCTTCGGTTGGTGGCGAACTGTGGGCTACGGTTGGTGGTGAACCGTGGGCTTCGATTGGTGGCGAACCGTGGGCTTCAGTTGGTGGCGAACCGTGGGCTACGGTTGGTGGTGAACTCTGTTCTGCTCGAGGTTTCTACCGGTTAAAAGGAAATTTATTTCCTCACCCCCGTCGCCAAGTGCTTGCTCCTGGTGGAACTGTATGTACTGTCTAGACCTGCTCCATATGGAAAGTGTCATGAGATAACTTTTGTTATGAATTGGCACTATATAAATATAATTGAACATGAATCCGATCCTAATATGTTGTATCCATTGAAGTCATTTCTTAAATATTAAATGTGTGTCAGCTGTAAAAGGAGGATAAACTCCTGAATATACGCATATAAACATATGTGCCGAGTACTTTATATAAAGTATCATTCAGAAAGGTAATTGCATTCACAGAATTAAGGGCTAACTGCAAAGCAAAAGTATGTATGTAGAGACATTAGTCATTGCTCTCCCTCTCCGTCCTTTTTTCCTCTGTTGTTCTGTGATGAGATTCCATTAGACGCCATTAAATCTCTGCCTAAGAGCCCTCTGAAGCTTCACAATTACAGAAGTGAAAAAAACCCACAATCCTCATTGAGCGCTCCTCTGCATTAGGGGGCTGCCTGGAGTCGCGTGGGAGCTGTTACACGGGGGCCCCGGCACAGACCGAGTCAGAGGCTCTGCAGAGCTGCAAAGCACAGCTCATTAGAATGACTAAGAGCCCGAATGAAGGCCCTTATGTGAAAGCCATAATGGAGCAGGGGCTCTTGTGCCGGAGCCGTAATGGAGGCTCTTGTGCCGGTTGCGCTCGTCTCCCCTCCGCACAGCAGAGGCTTGAGCTGAAACCGTGCGGCTGGAGAGCTGACCCCCGCCGAGTGGCCGCCGTGGTGCTCGAAACACAGCGTGGCTATTGTGCTGGCTGGTTGGTCACAGAGCGGGGGGGCTTTCAAAGTGGTCTGTCACTCAGTGAAGTGAGCGGAGGCGGTTTGTTAAAGGAACATTTGATCAAATTAAAGTTAGATGGATCATTTAGCCTTTCTGTATTGTATAGTTATATTGTTTGCTGCCCGGTCATTCACCTCAGATATGGCTTTAGGTCCTTCCTTGAAAATTAGGCCAACTCTGCATCTTTGTTATGTTCAGAACGTCCATCTCCCCAAACCAGATCTATCTGCCATAGGGTCTTTACTGGGGGGGTGTGAAAGTCAGGAATTTTCTTTATATTTTGGTCTTGGTTTATATAAAAGTCTCCAGTTTTTCCAGTGCCATCTCCCGATCTGTTGAATCGAGTTTTTCTTTTTCTGTCGAGCGCAGGGAATGAAAATAACAAAATAAAAAGTAAAAATTGAATGAAAACTGATGAATGTTTGTTCATGCACAAGATTCATGCAAGTTCATGACCAGAGGGGTGAATTATTCTGTCGACTGTCCTGAGAATTAAAAGTATTTAACATAAAAATACTGTTTTGGTGTACAAACTCCTCAGTTTGGCTTCTAAATTCTCCTTATTTTTAAAGTCTCAAGGATGAAACGTGTGATGTTATGTTACAAATCATGTATACAATGCATAATTCACCATGTCCAAACTGCCAAACTTAAAATATATATAAAATATCAAGTTACATAGTGAAGCAGGGAATGCTAAAGCTCAACTATTTGTTGGTTAGACATCAATAAACCGTTTACAGATAATAAAATATAGGATTTCTAGGTGGCACACAAGTTATTTACACATGTGTTTGTCTGAGTTTATTACAGAAATGGCGGGTGGAGATAAACGGAGCTGATAAATCTTCCAGCTGTTGTTCAAAACTAGATCCCAGTTTCGGTTATCCGCCTCCTGCCTCGCTTCTGAAAGCACACTGGCTCCATTGGAGTCCAGTCCTGCAGTTAACACAGATAGTAAAGGAAGTGGAACCATTTTCAACTGGTCACATTGACGGTTCCTAGATGTTACAAAAAGGTGGCCGACTTACACTCCTCACACACGACCTTCTGAAAGGGGGTTCACCCCTTCGTATCATCCGAACTTGTCTAAAACTGTACGTAAGGGGCCTTCAGTCAACTTTGACTTGCTGGGATCTCCAAATAGCAGCAAAGGGCTGCAGAGACCACCTGCAAAAAGTTAGAAAGTTATATAAATGTGTGTGTGTGTGTGTGTGTGATAAAGTTATATATTGTTATAGTGGATGGCAGAGAAAGGTCTACCACCAGACTTTTCGCTTCGCCATGAGCCGTTGGATTGGTGTGGAAGTTTCAAACCTTATTTCACCATTTCATTGTTCCAATCCACGTTTCCTGTTGACTAAAACCTCTCATAGTTTACCCCCCTGAAGAAATTCCTCTGTATTTTCTGTAGAGCCGGCCTCTTGAGATTGTAGCATTTGAACTTCAGCATCGAGTCTTTAATGTCGGTTGATTGAGCTTTCGCTTGACATAGCTGTTATTTGGGAGATCAGACTTTGAACTTTCAGTAGGTGTAGGCTCCAGATTTCCCACCCAATGAAACTTTGAGATGCAACATAAGCTACATGTGTATTTTCACACACAAACTGTAAAGCATGGCGGCTCAGTCAGAAGTTTCATTAAAAGTGCGGTCCACAGGGTTTCGTAGGCCTTGCCTCAAAATTGTGGGACAAAACGCCAAAAAATGGATTTTCTCTGACTCGCTGTTCAAAAGAAACTTTAATAAAGTACGTCCTGTTTTAATTTAATCTTAAATACACAATGATTCTCGACGTGTTCCAAGTGTAAACTTTTGAAATGATTCCTCATGAACCTGTTTAGCGACTCCCGTATCTGAGACACATTTTAATTCAGTCAGGTATTAGCTGTTACCGTCGATGTGTCTTTATAAATATATCCTCGGCTGTGAGGTTGACAAGCGGAGTGTTCTCGCAGCCTCTCTAATTTCTCTCCTTGTTAAATATCACTAGTCCTACCGCTGCTTAAAACGCAACCCTGTTTTTAGCGGAGTGACATTTAAAAGAAACACAAGACCTTTTGCAACACCGGCTCTATGAAAAATGAAACTCTCGAAAAAATCTCCTGCATGAAACGCTAAAGCTCTGCTTTAATTATAGGAGAGTTAAAGTTAAAACTCATATTCATGTCAGTGGAGGTGGAGAAGATTAATTTGTGCAGTCTAAAAATGGATGAAACATTTAACTTGTGAGGGAGGAATGTGTGTATCATTCTCGCTCGTTCCTGTAATATGGACGAGATTGTTGGCAGACGTGAATGCCAGGTCATCTCCCTCTCTACTTTACAGTGTGTGTGTGTGTGTGTGTGTGTGTGTGTGTGTGTGTGTGTGTGTGTGTTTCCCGTCTGCATCTCTATCTCAGTGTGTGGGCACATGAGCCGCAAAGCTGTTGCATGGCCTCATCGATTTCATGCCCTCTTCTCACATCTATTCACATCTCCTCTCCGACTCACCTCCCTCCTCCCGGTCTTTCCTCCTTCTCTTTTGGTCCGTTGCCCATGGCGATGGTTCACCTCGGTAACCAGCGGCTGAGCAGGAAGTGGGAGGCGGCCTGCTGCGAAAGAGGACCTCCCGCGAGTGTTGTGTAAGGGCCATCACGTGACCGGTGGGGGCTTCGATCGGCGCCGGCGGGTGGGGTTGAGGGGTCGATGGTGAGGGGCTTGTTCGCTGCAGGCTTTAAAAAGCGGAGGGAGTATGTTAAACATCCTATCGATCCATGTGCTCCTTCGAGGCCGGAAGCCACGGATAAAGAGTGCACAATCAAAAAAGCTTGTGCACATAAACTCACGTATCACATGGAAGCGGTGAGTGTTGGATGAAGGAAGGAACTAGAACAAGAGACTTTGAGGGAATAAGAGGTTTGTCAGAAGCACCTTACAGGGGTTTTTATGTCTCTCTGCCAGATGTGAGTACTTTGGGAAGTAGGCCAGTGCATCCTGGTGGGAGGGTGGATTATTTTCAGCCAGGGTATTGTAAAAGAGGAAGCCTTCAAATGATGTTGCCGGGGGGCCGTCATATACCGAGGGCCATTCCTCTTTAGAGAAACGTTTACTGTTCTACTTCAAGGAAAATCAAGTGCTCACAGCAAAATTGGTTTCTATAAGGGATGTAAACGAACTAGAGCCTGTGTCCAGTATCTGTTGATATCTAAAACGAAACAACGACTACGGATTTCCAACGTGTTTCTCATTAGATGTTCAACATGCAAATCCTAGAATTACGTTCTCCTAATTCCACAAACGCCAATTTAAAGAAACTAACTTTAAAGAAAACTGTTTTTTGTACCAGGCTGTAAACATGTTTATTTCTGCTGTGAAGTTGGACATTTTAACATGGGGACTTATGGAGACTAACACTTCCGCAGTGGCTTCATTTCCCTGCACCCGAGGTTGCCGTGTGACTGTGAAATCATTGAAATCATTGATTTTATAACTTGCTTTATTCTATTTAATCATTCGTAGCTGTAACAGTATTTTAGTAATACAGCAGAATTCAACACTGTAGATAAACAAATATACATGATAACCGTCAATGTTCATACCCTGATATACTGTGAAACCTTAAAATTTGTAGGTAATTTGATCATGTTACGTGCTTTTGCCTAAATTCGCCAATGCCTGATACATTGACGTTAAGAAGTAAAATCATGTCTATGTTGTTGTATTCATCTCATCCATATTGCCCAGCCGTAGCATCCATAGCGATCAGTGTATCTGGCTGCACCTTTGTCTGTTTCCTGTAGCAGGAGTCTGCAAACATGCCGTGCATTCCTGTGACCGAGCATGCCAACCCCCCCCCCCAGCCCATTCTGTGTGCGTGTTTGTGCGTGCGCGTCGCTAGCGTCTGCATGGGGCTCGGTGCTTACTCAGTAATTCCCTGGTCCCAGGCTGTGTATTAGCGGCTGATCCAGCCGACTGGGCCAAGCATCCACATTCAGTCGGCTTGGGATCTGCAGCTCAGCGCAGGATGCTGCCCAGGCTCTCTGATGCCTCCCTAAGCTCTCCAGCACAGAGCAATTTACTGGCACAGGATTGGCACAATCAGTGTGTGTGTGTGTGTCGAGTGTTTGTGCTCATTTCAGTTTACTCCTGCTTTTTGTCATCTTTCGAGCCTGTTCTCTACCTCTGTCATTGGCCTGTCACGGCCTGGCCTGGCTTGGTTCGTTGGTGCTATGCCCCATGTTTTCCTTTCATGCCAGGCCAAGCTGATAGTGACACTAACAACCAGCAACATCAGGATTTCTCAACCCCAGCACAGCCAAAAAAAATGCAGTTCTGTCTGTCTGTCTTTGATATTGTTCGTGATGGCGCACCATCTTTGTCTTGTTTTCTTGACACGTCTGTGAACACCATGACCTCCACCGTCATCACCCTTAAAAAAAGATATTTTACTTTGCATCTTTGCCACTTGGTAATTTGCTAACAGAGCCCTCTGGACTGTCGGATTCTGTACTCTGTAGTGTGATTTATTGTGAGTTTCTGTCAGTGTCCATCCTTGTCTGCGTGCGGTTAAAGCAGTCAGTCAGTCTGCCAGCCGGTCCGGTTCTCTGAAATGCAGCTAAATTGGCTCATTTATGTAAACATTCAGTCCACGGCTGTCTTGCCCAACCTCGGCCTCAAACAACAACAAGTCTACAGGGGGAGCTTTGGAAGGCTCCATGCTGCAAAACAAAAAAAACTGCAGCCATTGTTAGAAATCAAAAACGAGAAAAGAAACAGAAGCATTGTTTGCCAGATGTATTGTGTTTAGGATAATGATGCATTTGACAGCGAGCAACAAAGTTCATTTCTTATTGTGTCACAGCGTTGTCAGATGATGAGGTGAGCTGTAAGTCAGACAGTGCAGACAGTCTAATGATGAGAAGCGTCTCTGAAAAACAGAGCAGCAAAAGTCCACATGTATTTGATCATGGCCTCCAGGATGTGTTGTTGTGCTTTTAATTCGTAAGTTGCATAATGTTTGTCGTAGCTCCGCATTGATGTGGGAACCGGAGACATTTGTAACCATTATGTTCATATTGCTATAATTCTGCAGGACGCAGTTTATGTTTCAGTGCCGATGGCGAAACAAAAAAAAGTAAACTAAAGGAAACTAAAGAAGAGTTTTCTGTCCAATCATCGATTGTTGTTTGGTCCATAAAATGGTTAAAAAAACAAAACAAAAAAAGCTTCCCAAAGCTCAAGGTGGCGTCCTAAAATGTCCTCTTTTGTCCACAACCCGGAGATATTCAGGTTACTGTCATAGAGGATCAATGAAAGCATTGTCTTAAATTTTGTCTTAGAAAATTAATAATTAATCAATTTAACCAAATACTTGGCAATGACTTGAATAGTTTTTAAGTGATTAATGGTTGCAGCTCTAAATGAATACACTGGTATCATCAGCGTATATACTCACACTGTCACTGCTTATTTTCACACTTGTCCTGAAGCCGTTAGCTGTCACTTTGCAGAATAAGATGAATAACATTTTGGATTTCAGCTGGTCAATTAGAGCAAAGAAGTTTTCATACTTTGATATTTTATTAGTGGCTACCAACCACAAAATATTACCAGAAATCTGAAGTTACTAAAGACAAACTTAACACCCCCTGACAGTCTTTTATTTTTACTGACTTCCAGTCGCTTAACTTGTCGCCATGCTGCAAGGATGTTCAGATATTCTCTAGAACCCTGTGGCATCACTCTTGTTTGTGGTTACAGGGTCAAAAAAAGCACACATCTGACCTAAACGGCAACCTCCGTGGCTGGGAAATTAAGCCAACAGGGTATTGCCAAAAACAGTTGCAGTTCCTCAAACGTCCACTTGAGACATGTCCATCTCCATAAGCTGATGATCCACGTCTTTGACGATTTTTAGATTAGCCAGGAGGCGGAACAAGCAGGACTGCCAACATGGTGGTGACCAGACCTGCAAAACATCACTTCAGAAACCTGTGGGTGACGTCACAGATACGACATCCATTCTTTATACTGTCAATGATCTGACCACAACCAGCCACATCCATCAGGAATGCTCAGTCAGAACAGGTGGGAAACTTTCAACCAGATTTTTCAGCTGTTTCAGTTACTCTTTAATTCCTTCTTTAAAGTATTTAGTTACTCAGTTAACTACACAAATCAGAGGTCATGCTGGTTGAGGTATCCCAGCTAACCAGTGACAGCTCAGGCAATGAAATAAGAGACTCAGACTCTCAGAGTAACACTTAAAACGTTTAAAACATGGGTCATGAATTGAGATTTGGTGTCCATACGTCCTTGGTTGTTCACATATGTTATTGTAATAGTATTCACATGTACTGTCCCTTCGTCAGGAGAGACAGAGTCATTATGAAGCTTGCTCAAGTTCAGTGACAGATCATTACTGATAGCCAGCTGGTTGGGCTGGAAGCAGACAGCAGGACTGAAATCCAGTCAAATTTGTAGAGTTTAGTGGAATTGGTGGATCTTACCCTAGTTATAATCCACTGATCTTTATTCATAGCTCTTGAAAATAAACTTTAACTGAGTGCATTTGGCAGGCTTTATGGAATTCAAGGCTTGTGTTTAGTGTAATGCCAGTGGTTAATGCTTTGAAAATTAGGTGAACACAGCACAGAAGAAATGTACTGTTTACTGCACAAAATATTCACTTCCTACAGCCTTTACCCTGTTTATGCACAGTATCTATCCTCGGTGGAGTTTGCTCTGCCATTCAAAGCACTAAAATTCATTTCAGAGCACAAGCCAGTATCATCTGAGCATTATCTCATGAAGCCAAAACAGGGAAGGAGATGCTGCTGCATTGTGTTTGAGCTGGTAATCTAAATTGTTTTTCTCCCCTCTCAATGTTTGGTGAGCAAGTCGCTGTGAACGGCGAACGTAATCAACAGCCACCGCGACGTATTACAACAGTATATAACAGTCGTACCTATACTGCATATGCCAGTGTGCGCTGTGAATATAGGTCACTGAATATGATTTGAGAGCATGATTAGGAAACAAGTCAAATCACATAATTCCTCCATCAGATAATGAGCCTAAAATTCAGCAGATACATTTCTGCCGCCGTGCATGTAGGTGCACATGAGTGAACACAGTAAATCATCCTATTTGTTTGTATGATAGATCTGGCAGTCAAGGAACAACAAGCTCTTTGTAAAACAATATGCCCAATACAGGAACTGATCCAGGTTTTTAATTAGATCGAAAATGAGCTTTTAATTCACTTGTAATACACGAAGAAAGGAGTGTGGCAGGTGATAATCTGCAATAAGTTTTAAATACAAAGATGTATTTTCAGTTTTGACATCGGATGGCTGAGGGGAATACAAGAGTTTGATGAGATGGAACCTAGAACAGGCTCGTGAAATGATATTCTCAGTCGAAGAATGGATGATTTGACCCGATTTCTGAGGCGCACGACTCGGTTTCGAGTCAAATTTGAGTTTCATCCAGCATCGTTTCTGTGCAGTGTACAGGGTGGAACGAGGACTGATCAACTGCTCCCGGACGGCCGATGGACATTCTGATGAATTCCTGACATGTCAGGAATCTTGATCGACTGTCGGTTGAAGCAGAGCCACAACCAAAAAAAAAAAAAAGAAAGCCGCTTCCTCTTAACTTGAAACGTATCTGGACTTTTGGTCAAATTTGAAGATTGTAACTGCAGAATTATTGCTGTAATTTTCTTTGCTACTAGCTGTGTTTCTTTAGATGATTCACCAAAGTCTGTGCCTTTTTTCCCACTTTGTCTGCATGAAGTGGCAGACTTCAGACTCTCAGTGCCTGAGAGTGTCATGGTGACACAAGGCGTCGTGTGGTTGAGCTGTGTCTCCTGATGTCAAAAGTCTGATGTCGATTGTCAAAAGTCCGAACCGACCAGTTTCATTTTGTATTTTACACCAACGCTGTGAGCACATAAATCATGAGCTTTGGCTTTACATCACAGATGATTCAGTCGTACAGTAGAAGCTGGAATTAAACAACATCTCTAAAATCGTACAGTGTACGTCCAGTTTAGTGTTTAAAAAAAGATTAATTAGCAAAATTAATAATCAGTTGATAGTTTAACTGATTTATCAAACAAAAGTACAAAATTGTTGTTTTCAGCCTCTGAAATGTGAGAATTTGCAGCACTATAAACTGAATATTAAAAATCAACAACAGATGAATGAATTCATAATGAGTCACATTTTATCATTCAGCTTTGACTTTGACAACTTTTTCTGGCTCTCAGTTTGGCTGACGGTCAGCAGTCACCTTTTCCAGCCCTCACACTCACCCCGTGGTTAAAATAACAGTCCTGGATATTATTTTCATTACGTACCACACAAGTTCCAGAAATTCCATCTCCCAGATTAGCTTCCTTTTTTTTTTTTTTGACAGATCAGAATATATTTGAATATATCTTAGCACGTTCCTGCGCAAACATGTGATTTGTTTGTGTGTGTGTGTGTGTGTGTGTGTGTCTGTGTGTCTGTGTGTGTCTGTGTGGCCCTCGCGTTATTTGTGCCCTGGCATCCATCAGGACCCAGCTGTGTTGGCGTCTCCTCCATCACGGGAAAGTTAGCTCTTTGTGAGGTAATTAAAGTGGAAGCATCTGTTCCAACTCTACGCATCTCACACCTGAGCTGCTACTAACTCGACCAGCAAACCAAGCAGCCAAGCCGGCCCCTCTCTCTGCCGAAGGCTGATGACACATGATGTCAGGATATTTTCATCATATGGATTTTCAACATCAGACGGAGTTGCTGCTGGTTCGTGGCAGCCGTACAATTGATCTTGTCCTGTGCGAATGAAATGTTTTTCTCACCTTGATCAAGCCGGGACAGTCACGATTATATCTGTCGTGTCTGTTTGTTGATGGAGTCTGGATTAGACCCAACAATCTCGGGCAAAGAATCTCTGATATTGTATATAATATTGTGAGAAAGAATCGTGTTTTCAGGCTGGTGGGGTTGCCTTTAATAGCTCAAATTATGTGTGAACCTTGTATTTAATTGATTTTCTGTCTTTTGTCTTGATTTAATCCTTCCTGATTTGTCTGTAGAGTTGTTCATTCCCCATTTAATTTGCTCCAAACACCAAACAAAGCCAGCTTTACCCCCCTTGCTCAGTAGCGAAACTACTACAAAAACTGTGTCAAGAAGTATCAAATACTTTTATGACACATTGAGGAAAAAAAACCCCACAATGCATTTGTTTGAAAACCGTGCAAACCTACATTTTACAGTAACACAACTCAGTATTTTTTTCTGGGTCTTCACGCCTCTTTTTTTCTTCTGAGCCATAACCTCCTTTTTGACTGATATTTCCACACAACAAATAAATCTTCAGATGCATCATATTGTCTCTTTGGGCTGTAAATGTTTAAATTGTTGTTGATTTAGCAAATATTTGACCATTTTTACTGAATAATTGTCTAATATCTTGAGCAAAATATCAAGTCATACAATTCAAAATAGTAACACAGCAAATCTAAACTCGCCAAGATATGTCCAACACTTGTTTCCAGGTTTTGGTCGTGCCCAACACTGTGGGTGTTCTGGATTTCTTATTTCAGAGTCATTTCACTAATATTAGAAGTAGAATCATCCCCACAGATTTCTATATTTGGTATACCTGAACTTGCAAGAGCAAGTAAATATAATCCCATTCTCCTCTCTCGTAGCCCATCGGAGAGCACTTTTATTTTTGAAGAAACCTTTACCTTCACCTTGGAGTTAGGAAAGGGGGTTCATCAGACACTAAATTTAGGAGTTTGACTTTCCTTTCTCTTAAATGGTGAGACGATTAATTAAATGTGGCAGCTTTACCCTACATTCATCCAACTCTTTTCCATAACTGCTTACTCTTATCACGGTCGCAGGACACTGGAGCCAATTGGTGATAGGAGTAGATGTTGGGTACAAGTCACCAGTTTAGTTGCCAGGAACCTTCTTGCTGTGAACTGCAACACCTTGCCAACATTCTATACCCTACACTTGGATGGAAGATCCCAAGGCATTCCCAGGTGAGATGGGTTATATAGTCCCTCCAGCGGTCCCGGGGTCTCCTCCCAGTTGGACGTGCCCAGAACACCTCCAAAGTAAGGTGCTCAGGGGCCATCCTAATCAGATTTCGGCCGCTTGTATCCGCAATCTCATTCTTTCGGTCACTACCCAAAGCCTATGACCATAGGTGAGGGTTGGAACGTAGATGGACTGGAAAATCGAGAGCCTCGCCTTCTGGCTTAGCTCCCTCTTCCCCACCACGATCCGGTACAACGTCAGCAGTACTGCAGATGCCGCACCAAACCGCCAATCACGCTCCATTTTCCCGTCACTCGTGAACAAGTCCCCGAGATACTTGAACTCCCTCGCTTGGGGCAGCGACTTGCTCCCAAAGGAGGTGCTGTCTCTCACAAACTCTTTAAAAAAATTATGTTTTTACATATGTATGTAGGAAAAAGAAAAATCTATAATGTGTGTGTACAAACTGCGCCAAGTTTTAATAGAAGATATCAGCATCAGGTGCTTCTCCTCCATGTCCTCAGGTTGCCTTTCCAGGCAGATATCTATATTGAATGCAGAAGTGTCAGACGTGAATTTAGCTTTTTATTTATTTTTTTCACCCTTGCTGGGTCGACATCGCAATCCACTGTAACAAGCTAACTTGAAGCTGAAGCTGCAAACCTTTCAATCCTACCCGATGTTCTCAAAACAGAGAACTCCCTTGAAACAAATGTTTGTTCTCTCGAGGGCAACTTTGAGTTTCGATCAGCTCCTCGCACAAACTCGACTAAACAAGTGGCTTCCCTGGAGTTTGGTGAATGCCAGCTGGTAAAAGCGCATGACGTGCAGTCCCTGAACTCTGTGTCCAGACGAAGGTAATGATGTAACAGTCCCTTGACTCCAAACAATCCACATGAAGAGAAAACCCATCAAAAGAATTAGTTTTTTTCTGCTTGTACAGTTTACAGCTGCCAACACACACACACACACAAACCTAAACACACACACACAATTACAGTCAATTACATCTGCAGAGGAAAGTAACTCCACATGCCATTTCACTTGCAGCCGTAAAGCCGAGTTGATCACCTCCTCCGTGGCTTCCATTCTCCTACAAACTTGCCTTAACTGGAGATTGAGTAACTGTGGGGCCCGGCCATAAACGCAAAGCCAAGTGTCAAAGCCACAGGTTGGCTCCAGCAAAGTGGAAGTCTGTGGAGCTTATGTGTGTGTGTGTGTGTGTGTGTGTGTGTGTTAGAGTAACAGTAAGTGTCTCCATGTTTGAGCAAGAACCCTGTCCTCCCTATCCTTTCCAATCTCACACACAGCAGTGGACCTATCACGGCGCAGGTTTACTCATCAACTCACCCGTGGAGCCCCTCGATTTGAAGGGATGCTACATTAGTTCTGGTAGCTGAAAGCATACGAGGAGCCGTGGGGGGACGTGCTGTTGTGACAGCCGGCTATGTATGGAGCAATTTGTATGGACGCAGCGATACATTGTTTGAGTTACTTCCTTCAGACATTTGCGAGATTCTTTTTAAATTAGCCATGTTGTTTTTCTTTCCCTGTAAATATAAAATATTAGTAATAATTATGGTTATATGAATGTTGGAGTGGACATGTGGACCTGATAAAGTTAAATGTTTCATATTTTACAAGTCTTTTTTTTTTTTTTTGTGATCCAATCAGAACAATCTTTTTACTTTTGACAAACGTGTGTACTTTATTGTTTATTAAGTTTTTTTCTTCTTTTTCCTTGAAAACAGGATGTTTCTTGTTCTTTTCCAGTTCTATTCAAATGAAAGTGAAAGTAAAAAAAGATGAACATCTCGCCCCGTTAAACATTCTCAATCTATTTTAAATCTGGGGCAGCTGGACTTGGACTGGACTTATAGATCCATAAAGACGTTTTGCCTCTCATCCAAGAGCCTTCTTCAGTTCTGACCCAAGCGGCAACCTCCGTGGCTGCTAAAAACTGTAATTCCTCGAGCGGCCACTTGAGGCTGGCTCCAGAAGTGAGTCAGTCTCCATAAGTCCCCATGTTCAAATGTCCAACTTCACAGCAGAAATAAACATGTTTACAGCCTGGTACAAAAAACAGTTTTGGTCTCTATAGCTAATTTCCCCGTTCATGACAACTGTACTGAGGGTGAATTTATATACAACTCACCTGTTCAAATTATATTAAGGCTTAAAGTTATGCAGGATTAAGAGCGTGGACGCTTTGATTGACAGGTAAGTGCCGTTACGGATGGCTTATTCGAGCACCCAGGTGTCACCTCATGTCCGCCGATGATCCACGTCTTTGCCGATTTTTAGATTAACCAGGAGGCAGAACAAGCAGCCAACAACCAACATGGCGGCAGCCAGCACTGCATATTTTCAGCTTCAAAACAGCGCTTTGGAAACCTACGGGTGACATCACTCATGCTCTGCTCATTCTTTATACTGCCATTGGTTCTAACTTACTCCACACTGGAGCTCAGGTGACCTGAACGCCTCAGACGACAGTTGTCACAATAACAGTGAGCCATAACGAACCATGGTCAGCCGAGTCTACGAGCCTGGCTAGGCTAGATCCTCGGATCTCCCCACCAGTCAGTCAGAACTGAAGAAGCGTCTTGGATGAGAGGCGAAACTTCTTCACGGATCTATAAGTCCAGTCCAAGACCACATTGTCCCAGATTTACTTGACATGACTGTGAACCTTCACAGAGTTCTCAATCTACCACACACCACCACACCAAGTTCCTAATCACATTTAATCAAACACTTTAAAGTTTCTTTCCTTACATGCCGACGTGGACTCACTGAGAATTTTTCTCAATCGCTTTTCAAAATCCACATGAAGCACTCCTCACATCATCATGAATCAGACTGACCACCGAGCGCTTATTTACAAAGATAATGTGTCATTTTAAAGTTGTCTGCTATTTCCTTTTTCCGAAACAATAGCGACGAACTCCGGGAGCAAATGAGTCGGGAGTTGACCTGAAATTAAAAAAAAAAAAAAAAATACCTGTTGTGTAAACTGCATGCCAAATTATTCACAGGCGTGAGTCCAATTTGAGGCCAAATTGCTTCTTAAGTCACCGTATGACTCCGTTTATAGCTTTTTAAACAGAGTCTGGCGCGGTGCTCACTCCACATAACACACCTGAGCTACTTTACATCACTTCAAGAAAAGTTCACAGAGAAGAAACGAGGGCAAAACGGCATCACGGATCTGTTTTAACCGAATATTATCTGGTCTCGCTCAGTTAGTCCTTTAGCACGTTAGCGTGTCATTCACTACGGAACATGTGCAAACAAAATGAGTGCAAATAATTAAGTAAATAACATAAATTAAATCTCTAGTTTTAACATGGATTTGTTGGTCGTGACGTAGCATCATCGGGAAAATGGTCCCCTGGACGCATCAGTGGTGAGTTTAGTTTTTAACGTGTCAGAAACACAGGATGCGTACCGAGCAACATTGCTGTGCTGTGCTGTCCAATCGGCTGGACAAACATTTTTTACAGACTGCTGAAGGCTAAAAAGAAGAGAAGCAACATGATGTTGTCTGGTTAAAGTGTTTTCTGGTTAAAGTGCTCTCTGTAGCCAGTGTCTGTACTCTGCCAAAGATCATTTGTGGGGGAAGAAGCTCCTTTCAGTCACTCCAAGTAACTGAAAAATAAGGTGTCTGAAGTTATTTCAGTGTGTCAGATGCATTTTTATATGAAGCAGGCATATTCACAGTGATTCCCTCTGTTATATATTTCAGTATGAAACCTGTTGTTTACGTTCTCCCTTTTCCCTGTGGAATGGCTCAAACTACTCCTGTATCCGTTTCAAATTAAAAGCCCACTTCCTTCCTTTTATTTTCTAACAAGACTTTTATTGTGAAACACAGGACCATGTTCAGCAACTTTCGCCTAGTTGGCATGTACATTACAGGACATGACGGGCATTAGGAGATTATCCAACCTAGTTTTTGCCCCGTCCTATATTTGGAGCCGGCCTTTATTTGTTTGCAGTGACCGTTATTTGAGACCCGACTTTCAACTTTTATTTGAGAAAATACAGTTTTTGATGAATATTTAAAGGTGAGGGCGAGGCAAGGGGTTGTAATTGGCAAATACTACTAGATACCACTACTAAATCCAACACTGGTCCTATTAAGTGCATGTAGGTATCAGATTGGACTCTGTATTAGCAGATACACTATATTAAAAGACTCTGATTGGGATTTTGGAACTATCCAGATATCCGGAATCATTTCTTTCCTTCTCTATATTACAGTTCAACCCATTCATTTGAGTTTTTTATGCCACTCAGGGGTGATGAGAGGGGATGGTGTGAGTTTTCAATCACGGTATTAAAACATCCCTTCTGGTGAAAGAGTCACATGAACCTTTAACGGGTGTCCAACGCTCTTGAACTCACCTGTTGCACCTACTGCTCCTTTCCACCGTCTCTAGCTGTCATTAGAGCTTTCATTAGAACAGCTGTCATCACGCCGAGAGACGCTTGATGCTTCTGCCCTTTGATATCCACCGCGGAGGAAATTCAAAGGATGCCTGGACACCCGCTCAACCTTTCTCGCACGGCACGGCGACACTGTCGTCAAAAGCCGGTCTTGCATTCAGACTCCCCGGACGAGAAGACTTAATGTGCTCCTTCCTTCTGTTGTCTGATCAGAAAAATCAGAGGCCGGCTCTGTTCAAGCTGCAGCTTGTCCTTGGACAGACTTTTTAAATGATCGAGAGAGGGGGGTGGGGGGGGAAAAACAGGATTTGAATAGAATGAGAAGTTCCATCAGCTATGTTCAATCTGCCATCATTACTGAAGTCCCCTGCGAACAGATGCAGTCCAATCCATGTGTTTGTGTGTGCGTGTGCACCTGCTTGTGTGCAGTTTCAGCACAAGTCACTGTACTCTCAAAAGGCTCATTAATTATAGTTGGAGTCATTATGGAGATAAGTGTGAGGCTGACTATTGGTGCTGACGATAAGAAGAAGAATTACCTGTTTTGGTGCTTCTGCTTTCTAATCAGCTGCCCATTAGAGATATCAAGGGACTTCTATTATCGCGCCTGTGTTTTTCCATGTCTCTTTTTTCTTTTCCTTTTCTGTTCGGCATTCCTCCATCGTTCAGTGCATCCTCGGCACGGAGTCTGTGTGTGTGTGTGACTGAGGGCTGTGTGTGAATGTGTGTTTCCCATCATAATCCTGTGCCCATCATAATAAGCCAATAATCGTGCAATCTGGAGCACTTTGTTCATCGTTTTATCCTTGCGAGGACATACCTTCCACCGAAGTGTGTGAATACAAGAACAAAGACACACTGCTGCGACCTCAAACCGATGCACAAATACCAATAACCAATCTCTATGACTGTATTTTCATCTACAAAAGGAGAATCAATTGGAAAGACACATTTGGACCAGTGGAATTTCCCTTGCTAATTTCTTGCTGATTCTGAATTATGTTGATCTTAATTTGGGATATTAAAATGTAGCTCAGTTTGAGAGACTCAACTAAGTAAGTAAATGTATTTTAAGTGCTGGTTTTTTGCCGCTGCTGCTTCCTGTTTGGACTTAACTGTCACCTTGTAGTTGTTTTCGAGTTTCTTTCTTGAGTCTGAGAACTTAAGTGTCCCTATCCTAAGCAACGCATTCCAGATCCTCCTGGGGGATCCCGCGGCGTTCCCAAGCCATATGGGCTATAAAGTCCTTTGAGCGAGTTCTGTGTTTGCCCCGGGGCCTACTGCAAGTTGGACATGCCTGGAACACTTCCCAAGGAAGGCATCCTAATCAGATGCCCAACCACATCGGCCACTTGTATTCATGATCTCATTCTTTCGGTCACTACCCAAAGCTCATGACCGTTGGTGATGGTTGCAACATAGATTAGACTGGAAAATCGAGAGCTTTGCCCTTCCGGTGCAGGTCCCCCTTCCTCACAGCGGTCCGGTACAATGTCTGCATTGCTGCTGTCGCTGCACAAGTCTGCCGCTCCATCTTGTGCTCTATTTTCTCGTCATTTGTGAACAAAACCCCAAGATACTTGAACTCCTTCACTCAATTTGCTGTATTTGTTGACGATCTACTGTATGTGAGGATAAATATCTCCCAATTTTGATCAATTAAATCAGAATACGTCTTTCAGGGTGGACTTTGCCTTTGAATGACCTCTGGAGAGTTTTCAGGAATATAGGTCGAATACAGGTCAGGCAACATGTGTTACATGCGTAGCTGTGTGTTCTGCTGCAATTCGATTCCAGTTCTGTGCTGATGTAAATGCTGATTGACTCGTTTCTGATGTCCCCAGCATATGGCTAATAAAGGTTTTAGTACAGCGGAGCCACAGGAGCTCCGAGCTGCCAGGATCAAAGTGACAGCCTCAAACAGGCCTTTGTGTTCTTCAGCCATTAGGGCATAGCAACGCCAGCACCTGGTGTGAGCCATATGAATATCATTAGCTCAGTTTATTTGTTTTTGTGCATGTGGGTGGATGAATACGTGTGAGTAGATGAATTTAGCTGATAAGCAGACATGTTATGAATATGATATTTTCTTTTTTTTTAATCAAACCTGAGTCTAACAGGGCAGGAACAACAGCTATAATCAGAGAAGCTGCTAACAAACGCCCAGTTTACTGTACGTATGTGCAAGAGATAATGAACACAAACATTCAAATTATATCCAGTGTTTCTGTTGTTTCTCTACACATTGAAGGATCAAATTTTTAGATTCACTTCCATCCAGTAAGACTTGAAAGGGCCCCAGCTAGAGCCAGTGTTTATTAGCCAGTGTCTTTTCTGGGCTACTGTAGAAACATGGTGGTCCAACATGATAGAAAAGGCTCATTGTAAGGTAAACAACTAGGCAAGATATGAAGTATTAATTGGTGATCTTCTATGCAACGTGCAACTTCTATGGTTGTAGCCTTATATTTTGACAGATTTGACTTGGTAGGTAGGATTTAGTGGCATCTATATTTAGCAGTTGCAACCCCGTCGCCTCACCATCTCCTTTCTAGCGTGAAGGAGAAACTTCACTTGTGGCCAAAAAACACCAATTTTTCGCTTGTGCATTCTGGGCTACTGTAGAAACATGGCAGTTCAACATGGTGGAAGAGGACCCACGCTCTCTGTAAATAAAAAAGGTATATGAAGTATCATTTAGTGAGCGTCAGAGGTGCTCGTAGGTAGATTTTGTTACCTTTGTACAAAGCAAGGCTAGCTGTTTTCAGTCTCTATGCTAAGCTAAGCTAACTAGCTACTGGCTGTAGCCTTATATTTACCTGACAGGTATGAATATGGTGTTGATTCTCTTATGTCACTCTTGGCCAGAAGGAGCAGTGTGTAGGATTTAGTGGCACTGAGAGGAGTAGTAGCCGATTGCAACCCAGTCGCCTCACCCTTCCCAACTGCAAAAGGCTCTATCTGGAGCCAGTGTTTCAAGTTGTTGTATGTCTCTGTCGGTAGAAATCTGGAGACATAAAAGTCTAATTTTAAGGTTACAAAGACACAACGATTCTCATTTTCAGGTGAATATACACTAATGAAAACATGGGTATGTATATTATATTTGCATTTCTGCCATATTCTGTAAATAGAGCCTCTTAAATCTCACACACTGGACCTTTTTAAATAATAATTTTTCATAAAATGTCAAATTATTTCTATAAATCTTTAAATCAAACCTTTAAATTGTGAAACTGCTGTAACAGTACTAAATATGGACACGTTATATCAGCTTTCAGAAAAGCACATCAGTCAAACTGAGGCATCTATACATCTTGTGCATATGAAATACCTGTCTTGTCATCGTGTGTGTGTGTGTGTGTGTGTGTGTGTGTGTGTGGAAGACAGTCAGGAGTCCACAGCTGTAAACCCGGACCTTTGCGCCGCTGTCGCCCCGGCACCACAGATATAATCGATTAGCGTCGGCGGTCCATTGTCTGAAAAGTCACTGCCGTCCTCTGATAGACAGACACACAGCGCGGCGAACTTCACAAAAACACACTCAAATGTCAGGGGTTCAACCTTTGTGTGTGTGTGTGTGTGTAAATGTTTGTGTAGAAATCAAGCAGCCGATCGCAGAGCGCGAAGCGGGGCGACGGCCTTAACGGCGCGAGAAAACGAGTTATGACTGGCAGAGAGTGATTGAAATGGGTCTGAATAGGAAGTGCTGTTGTTTGATAGCGCGTGTCTCAGGTGTGTGGTACCTGTCACTAATCCATCACACCTATTGATCCTCAGAGAGTGAGAGTAACGGCAAGAGAGAGAGAGAGGTGTGGGGGAAGGGGGGAACTCACTCTTTCGCTCTCTCTCTCTCAACACACACACACACACACACACACACACACACACACACACACAGGTCTTTCTGTCCTGTTCAGAGGTGTCTTTGTATGCCATTCATCTGTCTACACCCATCGATCCTCAGCTGAAATATACGACTGTTTATTCACATTCAAGCCACAACAGCAGCCTGCTGAAAGACATATTGATTTTGCATGGCTGTGTGTATCTGTGTGTGTGCATGAATGTGGGTGGGTGGTAGGAGGAGCAGGAAACTGTGTATTTTGGTATGAAAAGAGCTCTGATGTGAGCATGAAAACACAAAAAGGAGAATATTTAATACGTTCTTACTAAAACTTTCTTAGTTTTATTCGTTTAACACGGTATTTGTACTTTGTGTTCTTCAAATATTGGTCATATATGTCACCGTTTGACTGATCGCGGCGTGCCTAATGTTTGGTATCGGCTATTTAAAAGCTGATCCGTTCCCGATCCTTTCTTCACTGTGAACCGTTGTGCTCCTGCAACGGTAGCTGTCAAAAATACCACACTGCGCTTCATTAAAGCAGTGGGACTTGTATTTCTATAGCACGGCGCGGCAAATGAGTGAACAGCGGAGTGACACAAACAAATAACACCCAGAAGTTTCAGTTAATGAGCAAGCAGAGCTGTTGTTTGGGTTTCGGCAAACAGACTACTGTAGTTTTGTCTCTATTTCAGCAGAATTGTTGCAGGTTGACAGCCAGTTAGTTGTGTTGCTGTTGGGTGAATTTGTACTTTTTAGTATTTTGTTCGTCCTGGGAATATAGACAGGCTGTCCGAATAGTGCACAAACCTTCCTGCCCTAACAGTTACGAACACTCCAGAGATATTGGTACAGTAGTACAGTATACAAATGATTGAGGTCAACGCGGATATTTGAGTTTAAAGTGGGTATAAGAGGTATTTTTAAAATAACAATGTTACAATGGAAAAGTGGTCGCTTACAGTAATGAACCTACAAATCTGCAGCTCACCTCAGCTTTGTGTAGCTTTATAGAGTTTAAGCTCTTTGCTACAACTTGACTGTTTTAGTCCGCTGTCACAGCTCTTATAGTGTTTGAGCTTTTGCACAGTACATGCTCAGCACAAACAGGAGGAGACCAAAAACGGAGCTAAAAGATGTTGATTGTTGAACTTAAATTCATCATATGACCAGAAACTCCACTCCAATATGTAAGTATGCAGCTAACAAGTTGGTTATCAAAGATATTGGGTGGCAGTCCTGCCTCCGCCTCCCGGCTAATTTAAAAATCGGCAAAGTTGTGGATCATTGACAGGCCAGGGGCGGGCCAGATGACACCTGGTTGCTCAAACAAGATATCTGTAATGGCACCTACCTGTCAATCAAAGTGTCCACGCTCTTAATCCTGCATAACTTTAAGCCTTAATATAATCTGAACAGGTGAGTTCTATAAAAATTCACCCTCAGTACAGTTGTCATGAACGGGGAAATTAGCTATAGAGACCAAAACTGTTTTTTGTACCAGGCAACATTTTAACATGGGGACTTATGGAGACTGACTCACTTCTGGAGCCAGCCTCAAGTGGACTTTTGAGGAACTGCAGTTTTTGGCACTTCCACATTGGCTTCACTTCATTGAAGAGGTTGCTACTTGGTTGTTAACATATTGGCCACACATTGTAACTGTCTACAAGTTAATGATGAGAGGTTGTTATAATGTTTGAACCATTGTTGGCCAAAAAGATAGAAATACGACGATTACGTGAGGAATTGGACCAAATACTTGCCGGTAGACAAAGAAGCCAAGCAAGGGGACTCAGCAATCCACCACGCAGATATTTTATAGAAATAAATTATGGATTCCAGGTTTTATGTAAGCCTTTTACAGGTGAAGAGTGCAGACTGTTCGGCTGTGTTGTCGGAATTGGATTGTTATATTATATTAGAGGCGAAAAACACACAAAAAAAACACAGACACATAAAACTGAAGGATGGGAAAATCCAAAGCTTTGACTTGACCACAGGATGTAAGGAAAGACAAAGAGATGTGGAGGTAAAGCCAGGTCAGAGGTCAGTAGGTTGATAGACGCCAGCTGTGTTGGGGTTAGACTCCCTCCATCTCTCTATCTCTGTCTACTCCTCACCTTCTCTCCCCCCTCTCTCTCTCCCCTGTGGGTCTTTTGTAAGGTTATTTCCGGCCTGGCGGAGCCCCTTGTTTCAGCACGTTGACCTTTAAAAGTGAGTGATGGCGGTTCTTATTGTCTGTAAGGCAATAACTGTCTGGACACAGGTAATCTTCACTATGCTCGTGTCAAATCGAGTTTCCTGCACGAGGCCCGAATGAGTTCGCAGCACCCACAGAATCAACAGCACACACACACACACACACACACACACACAAGGTCGTACAGTTGAAACACACAAGCACGCGTTCGTAAACAATAAAAGTGCATTTCCAACACACACACATGCGCATGCTAGAGAGCTCCACTCCATAACTATCAGAAGCACTCAAAGGCAGCAGGGAAGCGCACGGTGTAAAGGTCAGAAATCTCAGCACCTGCATGGAAAGGTTAAAGGCAGAGCTCGAAATAACCCTCCCCATACCAAGGCATGAGTGCAACCGCCGTCATCACAATCCCATGATTCATCCCATGTGATGTCCTCTCCTCATCGTTCATGTCACATGACTCCAACCCCCCCCCCCCTATCTACCTCGCGTCGATATTGCCTCGTGTGATCCGCCGGGGGAAGAAAAAGATGAAGCATTTAGACACGATGGAAACAAATAAATTGGATCAAACAGGTGGCTGGCAGCTCGGATTGTAACATCCTTGTCAGAAATTTCTCAGAAATGCTTCAGGATAGGGAACAAGTGAGACAAGGTGTTTACTGACAGTTTTAAAGCATGTAAATATGACAAGTGAAAGTGATGCGCCTGGCAATCTGCTTTGGAGAGCGAAGGGGAAATCCAATTTCACTACACATACTAGAGACGCATTAAATTGTCACGAAGAAATGTAATCCAGCTACATCAGAGCTACGAGATGATACAAGATGTTTGCTTACGCCTGGTGGAAATGCGTTAGGGCTTATTTATTCAGACTTTCTTTTTCTTTGGTCGGTCAGGTGAATGACACCTGAACTCATTAAATAAAGGAGCACCAGTATGGCTGAAAATCCTCATCTTAACAACCTCACAGTGAGCGCAATTTTGGTGTTTTGCTGTATTTCATTGACTGGTTTTCATCAGATGACATCCAAACAATAACAAAAGATGTAGTTTGATGAAGTAGCATGGGATCGTGGGAGTTGCTAGACAAGGTGATGTATTAAAGCTCTATTCACATTACACTTTGTCACGCATTGTTGAAACTAGTGCAGTGAGTATAAATTTATTGACAGTTTTGGACATCAGTTAATCATTTCCAAAGTCATCAAGCAATCATCAATACCGGATTTCAATTACACAAATCTGAGAATCTGTTTTGTGATTGGAAATACTCCAAAAAATCTCTAAAAAGATGTTGAATGAAAACTTTGGGAAAGAAAACTTTGGTGTTTTCTAATATTTTCAGAGTTTTAACCTTGACATCTTGGTAATTTTAGGTCAAGTAGATTAAACCATGGCAATGTAAGGATTAATGGTTAGTAGAGAATGGCCATCTGTCAAGCATTGGCAATAAACTTCAGTGGAGACCCGAGGTCAAAGTCTCTACTATGGTTACAAAAGGCCATTGTGCTAACCAAAGTTCCAAGAACTGCAGTCAAATTTGTTTTGACTGGCAAAATATAGATTTCCTCACAAAGTTAAATTTCACTGAATATTTGTCCATTCAGTCAGCCTCTTGTTCATTCAGGCTTCTTTGAGGGTCTCTTGAGAAAAAGCAACTGCACTGATAGTTCAGACAGATTTTCTGTTGATCATTTTCTCAATGAATTGATCAGTTGTTTGGTCCTTAAAGTGCTGAACACTGATTCCCAAAGCCCAAGGTGACGTCCTCAAATGTTTTCTTCAGGTTCTTTTTCCACAACGTTAAGATATTTGGTTTGTTCAGTCATAGCCGACTAAATTAACCAGAGAATATTCATGTTTGAGAAGCTGAAATCAGAGAATTTGGATATATTTTCTCAAAAAAAAGACTCCAAATGATTAATCGATTGTACATAAATGCAGATTAATTTAATAGTTGACAACTAATCGATTAATTACACTAATCGTTGCCAGTTGTCATTTAGACAAAGAGCCCATCTTGTTTAGGTAGGACTTGTTTAAACCCATAGTTCTCTGGAGACACAAGGCAGTATAACTAAAAAAACTTGTAGACAAAAATATGTAGTTGTGATCAGTCTCAGTGTCGGGCTCAACCTGTTTGACCTACACTTATTTCCTTTCTTCCTTTTCCTTGATAACTATCATAACAGTCATCCATTCAACCAATGCCTATCTGTCTGGAACATAATGTAATGTGTCTGCCAGTGCATCATTTTTAAACCCCTCTTATAGGACATCATTTTGCCTCAGTGGGAATCAAACCTCTCATACTGTCAGTGTTACCGCCTCGCTGAAGGCTCACCTTCTTTTTCTTCCTCTCTGTATTTATGTCTTCTTCCCCACCTGCCGGTATATCTCTGTTAATCTTGCTGTTGAACTTATTTCACAGTCGGGTCTCCGACATGTCAACCTGACTGAGGAAGGAGAACGAACGTGGCACCCGTTACAGAGAATCTGCAGAATCTCCGCTCTGACAAAACAATCTATACACACTCACATCACCTTTCATTTACCTCAAGGCGTCAACTCTCGCTGTGTGTTGAATCGCTGTGCCTGTTCTGATCAGTTCTGCTCACTAGATGACTGCCGAGTGTACGGCATGCTGCAGACGGTTCAAGGCAATTTAACGGGTTACCACACGTGTTATCTTTTTTGATACTTATGATGTGACGCTTAATGTCTTGAACTGACCAAAATATTTACTTTAATAGATTTTTTAAACTCCTTTTCAATGCATGTTTGTACATATGTGTATAGTGCAATGTTAGGTAGCAATTTCAGTGTGCCTGCTGCAGTTTAGGAACCATATGTTTATGATGCTACCATATGTATCCAGATGGAATGAGGCTGTTTTCATGCAGCGCTCATTTGTTTAAGTTTGAACAGCATTTTGATTGTCTCCCCTGCTCCTAACCTTCTGCTCTACTTATTGTTTTATTGTACTTGCATGCTGTTTTTGGTAATTGTTCAGATCAGTGCCCTGGTAACACTTTTAATGACTTCATGAAGATGCGTTTTGTTGCAGTACCGTGGCCGACCACCTGGGCACGCTAAATTGTAGCTCTGTTAATGCATTACAGTCAGAATACAATCACTGTGGAGCTATCTGACTGAAGTGTAAGCTCACATGTAGGTCTCCAAGAAAATCAGCATTCCACTTCAATACCTTTTGTACAGATCACACCAGTGGCATTATTCCTTCTGCTTGTCGATCAGATTCTTTATTGATTCCCAACATTAATAAAAGGACAGTTACCCTTGGGGTAATGGGCATGCTGCTGGATTGGAAAGCAGTGGCACTTGTGCATCTTCTGAATGTCAAGTTCAAGGCATTCCTGGAATTTAAGCCCACGTTGCACAGAAAGATCGCTAAATCTTGAATCTTGTTGTTTCCACCCTTATTTGAAAAGAAGATTTTACAAACGTTATTTACAACTGCTGTCATCTTTCTTTGTGAAATGAAGCCACGCTTTAGACTGTTTCTTCCTCTCCACCATGACTAACCCTTCTTTAAGTTTTGTCAACGATTTTGATGGATCTGATGGTTTCGAACGAGTTCTGAACTGGAACCAATCTGCGACTCCAGTTTCTATACCCTTGCAGGGAAAAACTACCAACCTAACTTAACCGTAAGTTTCAGTTAAATCTTTACTCGTACATCAGCGAGGGGTCTCGTCTCTCTCCTGTTTTCTTGCTAGCAGTACAAAAATGGAACTAATATATTGAGATGAGATGGTTTTTGCCTTTTGTTTCCAACAGTTCACTCCTGACTTACCAATCCTGAGTCAAAAAAGTAGGAACTTCTCAATTCTGCACACCTTGCATAGCATTGCCATAACCTTCACAGACATGCCCAGGGTATTTGTAAGCATCACTAAAGAACAATATGTACACCAGTTCTGTTGCTTTTATGGGTTTTTCTTCTAGGTCCAAGTCTAAGTTGTTATCTTAGCGACGGTTTAGACTGACTTCTTATGCATTTCCCACAAAGAGGCTTTTGGTTAGTGCGTGACACAACAGAAACGAGTTGAAGAGTGCATTGAGGCTGAGCGCTGTTAGCGCGGCTCATTTTCTAATGATATATTTGGAGAAGAAAGCTTCACCTTTAAGAGCTGTTGAGGCACTGAACCTTCTGCCTTTGACTTTTGTCTCTTCCTTCCAGTTCCTTTTATTACACGCCTGCTCCCTTGTCATGCCGTCTTTTACTCTCCACAGGAAAATCTCTGTTTTGCCTGACTCAAACTTTTTCATTCATTTTTATTTTTCAGCCTCTTGTCTCTGATCAAACTCCTTTCATCTTTGGCCCTTTCGGCGAAGTGCGGGCTCTGTGGTAGACGCAGAGTTTGCATGCACACATGTTGTGTGTGCAAATATACACACACACACACACACACATATTCAGAAAAGGTCCTGGATTGGGCCAGAGCCATTACACACCTCGGCACAGATCTGTCTGATTGGCTGTATTCACACAAGGTGCCCCACTGCCCCTGAAATAACCTCGGGCTGGTGTTTCAAAGAGTGCTGAATATTGCACAGAGGAATGAGTGTTCCACTGACATACTGACAGTCAGTATGTACGGCTGGGTTTGGAAGCATTTTATCATATCGTCCTATCAAATCCAAAGCTTTTGAGTATCTTATTCAATTTAGGTTTAGTATCCAACAATTTTAAGATTTGAAAATGGTTTGCTCTTCGTGGTGGTTCTGTTTTTCCTACAAACAAAATCTTATACTGTAAAAACAATGTGATAGATTGTGTAATAACACCATTTGGCCTCTAGGGGGCAGTAACAGCTGACAAATTACCATCTTTATCACGTTTTTGTTTGTTGAACCGCCATGATTCGGGACAAACATGCGTGTTAAATAGGGACTTTTGCATTTTTTCCATGTTCTGCAGCCACCTTCACACTAGGAAGGAGAGAATGAGGCGAGGTGGTTGCAATCGGCAACTATGACGATAAATGGAGCAATATTAGCATTAGCATTTGTTTCTCTTTTGTTTTTGGTCTCTACCAACCCCTTGAACAATACGCCTCTGTATGTGTTAAAGGCTGCACTATGTTCATCAGCTGGCTGCTAGCTTTGTCTTTTGCCTTCTGCATCTGAAAGCAGTGAGGGTGAACCAAAACAGTATTGTTGGTCGCTAAACCCAAACAATGATATGAATAAATCTATAAATGTTAATGAAATTATTGAGTAGTGCAGCTTTAAAGTCCGTGTAAAGTAAGAATAAATATGTGTTAGTCTAAGCTTGAAACACTCTGAGCTGAGATGAATTCATCTCTATCTCTCTGCTCAGGGTGGCCTCGACGTGTCATCGAGCCACCCTTTAAGGACCGCCCACAAAATCCTGGACTGAAAACTGGTGAAAACTGTTTGAACCTCTAACTCCACATTTCAGTAATGTATCGTTCAAAGTCTTTTCACGTGTTTTTAGCAACTATCTTCCAACATAATTAATGTGTTTTAAAAGAATTCTCAGAATTGACTTTACACAGACTTTAAACTCAGAATTTAATGAACCCCATGAGGGTGGTCAATTAGTGGGAACTTTGAGCAACTAAAGTTTATACCTAAAAACTAAAACTCAAAATTTAAGCAACTTAAAAGAACAGCATTCGTGAGATTCATTTGAATCTGAGCTAAAAGTTAGCATGCGTAGAACTTTCAAATAATTCTGATAGGATTTGTTTTTGTCTGTAAAACATTCAAAGCGACGTTTGGAATAGTTCACTGCAGTGTCATTATTGATACTGCCACGAGATGGCAGTAAAGTTAAGTTTAGTTTTAACAAATCTGGTGTGTTTTATCGACCAGATCCCAAACTGGAACTCAACAGCATCTGTAAGATTTTTAACATTTTGACCACTGCTGCTTCATGTTTGTCACCTGCTGCAGACGTTTTTAAACCACGGGAGTCTCCACACACTCTTCAAACACGGCAAAGAAAGCATGAGACGAGATGCGTCTGTTCACCCCCCCCTCTCATCGTGCACACACCCCAACCCAACCCTGTGAGTGACGCCTCGCCTGCTCAGCCAACAAAGTGAGGCCTTTGCACGATAAAAGTTCAAAGCAGGATTATTAAATTAGAGAAAGACAGAGAGACAGAAAGAAACTGACACAGACATCAAACAGAGAGAAAAGGCCTTGTGAGGGGGAGGACTCAGCCGAGTGGAAGTGGTGCCAACTTCTGAATCGGCGCTCTGAAGAAAAACAGTCCCCATTTCCTTGCCCACACACACACACACACACACACACACAAACCCCACCACCACCACCACCACCACCTTTGTGATGTATCTGCCATGATGAAAAAAAAAAAAAAAAGACACAGAGATGCTTTTTAATCTTCTGTGACTGCTGGCATCATAAAAGTCTGTGTCTTTGCGGCCTGTGTGTGTATGGCCTTGCGTTTGAAACAAGCTTGTTTTTGTTGTTTCAGGAAAAAGGGCGGCAGAGAGAAGCGGTGGTAACAAGCTTCAAAATGTTTTTTGTTTTTTTTTTTCCAGGGAGAAACATCTCTGTTTTTGGAGCGATCGGCCATTAGGTCCACTTTAGTCACCGTGTAATGAGAGAAATAAGAGTCTATTTATCATGCATCCATTTAAGACCTGTGTTAGATTAGAGGGGGGCCTGATGGAAATGGGATTTGCTCAGCGCACATTAAAGCATAGGTAAGCACAGACCATTAGGCCTACAGGCCTCTTAACACAACTCAACTTAGTCCCCAAACAAATTAAGCACAAATGTATCATTAGCTAAAGAAGCAGTTAGTCAAATCAAGTCTAAATTAATGGGTATGATTGAAATCTGGCACTTAAACCGATGCTGGGATTAGATCATATCTCGTGGAGAACATTTATATGCAGATGACGGTATGCTTTTACCAAATGAATATGCAACATCTGAGGAAATCTGCAGCATTCATGGTCATTGTCATCCGTGACCTATCGCTGGAAGACGCTGAGCTATAAATAGTCTACAGACGCAGGTTTCTAAATGGAGACCTCACATCTTCTTGACAGTGCTGAACCAAACAGGAGACATCTAGCACACGTTTCTTTTCTCTCCTTGTGCTGGGCTGATCTAATGCTAACTGATGTGGATCATAGTGTCTGTCATGATCCGTCTCTCCTCTCTGAGTTTAAAGAGGCAAGCAGCCAAGCAGGGTTTCCACTGAGAAACTCCGCTCCACGCATGGGGCCTCCTTTTTTTTTTTTTCTAAACTGTACCACTGGGAGCGAGGGAGTAGTATGTTTCGTTTGAAGAGCAAAAAATAGCCGGTGACATCTACTGGCTCTTTTTGAAGTGGATTGCATGCCGTTGCGTAGCTCGGAGTAAGTCTAGGGAGACACCTCGTCGTTCTTTTGCTTCATCCTCACGCCTCATGTGAAAATATATTTAGGGGTGTGCATTCACCGTGTTGACACGGTGGCGCATGATATACACATGATGAAAAGTCGCAGAAGAAAAGCTTTTATTGCAACAAGCATGTACAGTGTAACAGACACACAGACATCCTACGCTGCTCTACAGAGAAGACAAGTGAAGAATCCAGGATTAACGTGAAAATCACACTCTCCATGGCAATATTTTGTTTGCCATTTGCACGGATGTAAGCAGGAAAAAGTCTGACGAGATCAAGAAAACTGTACTTTGCAGACCGGTCCCCACAATAGTCTCAAACATCGCTAAACTTTATTGCCACTTACGCAAGAACGGTGTCCAACAGTACGGAGGACAGTCGAGTGCTCAAAACAAACTTCAGACTCAGATGTTAGTATTTTATATTTTATACTTGTTTAAAATTTTGCAGAAAGCTTCATAAAATACGGAAGCCCCAAGTAGTCATACATGTTATTTCCTCCTTTTTCTCGTAATAACAAGTTAATTTCAAATGATCCCAAGATAACAGGATTTTTCTCAAAAGTTTTTATTTGAGATCTCGGGAAAACCAAAGGATAGTCTACTTATATTAACATTGCAGGAAAGATCATTCAGTGTTATCTCGGGAAAACAAAGTTTTGTTATCTTTGTCTTCTACCAACCACTAGGCGGAGATAGATGAGTTGGGAAAATAAATTATAGAAAGACTTTGTAGTGTTGGTGACATCATCCTTCGAGTTTTAAAGGCTGGATTCTTGGTTATCGCTTGCCCGGCTACAACATATATTTCCCTATATAAATAGTAATTACAGTAAATATTTTTGTTGATGATCAATGAGATGGCAATGGCATATAGAGGTCCTTCCAAAAGTACAGATGTCAATTACAATATTTTGTCCACCATTTGCTTGTGCAGCTTTTAACTCTGTAGCAGCACGGGTAAATGATGGTTGCCATGGACAGTTTTGTTGCCTTGCAGAGTCTAATGGTGCTGCTAGTGAAGATACCAAGGTCTGGATGCCCTGCTTCGTCATTGGCTTTATTTGATTGCTCTCCACTTATAAAAGCAGGAGTACAGCCAAATTCACACAGTAAATGTAAGTGCTTGCAGTAATACGCTGAGATCTGGCTTCATTTGAACAGAGCTTTTACCTTTCAGAGCAGCTCATAAAAAGAAAGAATCAAAGGATATGATTGCAGGAAGTGCCATCCAAAGCCGGATAGGAGGGAGCCCATCTGAGGATGGAGGCATTATCTAAATGAGCCATCATCTTTAGCTTTAGCGAGGAAAAAAGATATAAAACTCTAAGGTCAGTAACCCCAAACTTTGCTCTGAGATATTTGTTGTTGGAGTTTGAACCCTGCTACATAAAAAAAAAGGAAATGAGGACAAGAGGCATGTGTGTGCCCGTTTGTACTTGATGGGAAGAAGCGAAGCACAGGGCTAGTCCGATGAGGATGCTTAATGTCAGCCTCGCGTTTGTGTGCAGTTGAGAAGGCACAGCCAGAACAAAGGCCAAACAGAGATGTGTCTTTGCAACCACAGTGGATCACAGTTACCTGCCACGAGTAGTCCATACCTTCCAAACAGAGGAGAGCTGGAATCCAGATGACAGCTGGTGAGCATGGAAGGATTGATTGCTGCTTCTGACAGTACAGCAGACAGACATAGGAATGAAATCTGAAATGAATTAAGGGCATATTAAAGCATCAATTCCCTCAAAATCACCATAAAAATTATAATTTATTCGTAGCGGCATGTTTGGTCATGCAAATGTCAGTTTTACATGCTGAGGTTGTGAGATATCCAGGGCAACGCAAGCATGTCTTACTTAAAGAAGCTTCAAACTAGAAATTTGCACAGGTCAAAAATTGTGGATCTGGTCCAGAACAGACGTGTGGAAGACCTACCTGAACCTGATGGACTTTGTAGAGATCCGATCTGAAAGTTATTCAAGGAAAGTCGAGAACATTTCCGAAACAAATCCATGTACAGTAAGACCCAATCTAAACCGGGTTCGACCCAAACAGAAGAATCATCCATACTGTCAGCAGCATGATGCTCGACCAATTAACGAGCACTAGTAGTCAAAAAGAGTAAAAAAAAACACTTAATTATTAAGTCATATCTGACCCCTAAAAACTGCTGCAATGATTATGACACACCACATCAGAGCTAATGAATCCACTTGGGTATAAGCATTGACAGTACTTAATTACTACGACAGAGCTTCCTGGTCTGTGTAGTGAAGCCAACATGGAAGTGTTTTTTTTTTTATGGTCTCAGTCGACAAGTTGAAGGCTTCTTCCATACAGCATGATGTTAATTTTGTAAATTCTAGTTCCATTTAGAGTAAAATAGCCCAACTTGTAGTACGTCAACCAGCAGGTTCATGCGTTCGTCCAAATCTGATAACTTCTGCCTCCAAAAAAATACTCGAGGCTTCAAAACCAATGGGTGACGTCACTTTGGTATAAAACGTATTGACTTATAGACCTGAGACCAGCAATACCAAATAAAATTCAGAGGTCTGACTTTGATCCTGAATCAAATGTCCAAGTTGCTCTAGATAATCCACCTCTCTGGCAACAGTTTTCATATATATTTGGTCAGTTCAGACAAATAATCCTTCAATGCTTTGAGCATCAAATGAAAGGGTTGGTATCAGAATTTCTAGAAGCAGTATCTCAGTATCTTGACACACAAACTACAGTCTACGTGCACGGCTTGACACCATTTGGCCTGAATAAAGTCCTTTTTAATTTAGGTGAACCGACCCTTTAACTCTAGAGCAAATACCGTAGATCAAAACGCGGGTTTCTGGGCCCGCTGGAGATGATTAAAACTGTAGCAGCAGACACACAGAAGAAGCAGCCCGTTTGACCTCGTCCATTAGTCAGACAGCAAAAAAGAGAGACGCAGATAGACCGCCTTGCTCTGTCGGCAGTCCATAACAAGCAGAAATGAGTATCCTAGGGCCTCCATCCTCCATTTCCACCCTCCCTTCTTCCCTGCCCCGCCCCCACCCTCCTGTACTCCCCTCTCTCTGTCTGTTAATGGATATTTAAAGGGTATGTCAGAGATCAGGAAAAAAGTGTGTTGAGAGGTCAGACTAGACACGCATTATCCCCGTCTCCCCCCCTGAGGAAACACAGAATGAAACATGCATTAAACACATCTCTCTCAACGCCCAACTCCCCCCTACACCACCACCATCGCCTCTGCCGCCACCACCACCCTTTTCGATACACTCCACTCCTCTGCTCCACCACCACCACCACCACCACCACCAACTCTAATATCTTATGGAATTAAAGCGGTGACAGGTTATCATAATCCAATTTCAGAGACAATCGCGCCGAGCACCTCGCAGCGCACCAAGAAACCCGGATCGGAATTGAATATGCACTCGGCGGATTAAATTACGCAGGGAGAAATAATTATGGCCTACATTGGGAAATATCTTTTTGTGTTATTGTGAGTGCCGTACTGTATTGTGTACAGTGCTCACTCCGGTGCACTCTACAAGATATCCAATCCAAGGTTGTCAACAGCAAGAGGCTGAGGTGGGAGGCGGTGGTGGCAGCAGCGGCGGCGGCGGTGGTGGTGGTGGTGGTGGGTGATGGTTGTTATTGTGTTATTGTACACTCTGTCTCATAGCGCAATATCTGTTCTCAAAATAATGTCACCCTCTAATGAAGTAAGGCTCCTTTTATTATTTATCATTTCCTGCCTCAGCCAAGAACTGTGCGGCGCTGTATGCCTCGGAGATGTTTTTAAAAAGGCCTCTTTAAATGAACACATTTGAATTGTAATGTGATTTTTTTTTTCCCCACCAACAAGGAAGAAATAATGTATTTTCTCCGAGGCTGCTGTTTGGTTTCAAGAGTTGTGCGGTGTAGTGACTTGAAGATGTCGCGCTCGGGATCCTCGTGTCAGTTTTGGCTTGCGTTTGGATTTCTCCAGCTCTCACAAAAATGTTGGTGAAGGCGCACGATGACGGACTTTTCCTCTCTGACCACAGCTTGAATATATGTTTTTAATATTCCTTTTATTTTCAGACTGTTGTTCTGTGAATTGTTAGTACCTGTTCTTCGCGTGTCACATACCATTTACCCATCTTTCAACCTAAATGGCACTTTGGCCATTATCAAAGCGGTTTCTTCAGATACTTGTGGGCACTTGTTATATATTCAAGGGCTTATTTGTCACATGGAAATGCAATGAATGCAACGAAATTAAGTGAATACCTTTTTAAAGTGGTAACCATGTCAACTGTTGGATACTTGCTTGAAACATGTATTAAACGATAGAAAGTATTAAAGTATCTGCCTCAGCTAAATAGGGTTTCATTAAAGGTTGGACCTCTTCAGAGTTATGTGATTGTATTTATACTTCATATGTACAGTATGTGCTTTTTATCCACTCTTAACGTTCCTGTTCCTTCTATAGTACTGCTAATCCACCAGTCACCTCAATAAGAGTGTAAATAAAAGTGTTTTTAATTCTGTGAAGATGAATTTGGGTGTCTGGTAGATGATTCACAGAACAGGGAGCAGAAAAAACATCAAGCTTGAAGGCTCATTATTGACCTCGGAAATAGTAACTTGACAAAACACTATTTATTAGCACAACTACTTTCTAGTAAAGATAATCAAGACCCTTGACATCTGACACTGGTCAAGGGCTATTTTTGAACAACAAGTTACAGTCTCTACATACAACCATCAATGTTTTCTCATTTCTTATGGTCAAGTTAAAACAGCTGAACAGTCTCGGTGTCTAACGGACACTAAACCAAGTATATTTCTGCTACAATTGGGTTTATTTTTCAGATTTAAACCTTTTGGAACGTTAAAGTAAAAAAATCAATGGTTCCAGGTTTTTACATAGTTTTTTGGGAGTTTTGGACTATTTGTTGAAGAAAACACGGTCATTTATAGATGGTAACCTGAGATTTGCACATACTGGTGAAACCAAAAGTCAACGTTGACTTATTATTTTCACTTAAGCCATGATCTTTTCCGAAACCTAACCAATTTGTTTTGTTGCCGAAAACTCACTAAACTGCGTCTGAAAACTAGAAGTCTAACAATTAAAAAATCTTTACAAAGTCATTTTTTTCACACAGGATATGAACTCCAGTCTCCTGGGTGAGAGTCCTGTGTTCGACCCATTCATCCACTACAAACATGGACTTTGTTGCTCTTTATTCTATGTTACCTTACCAAACTCACCAATTTTCCAAACATTTTGGCACTGTTGTCCTGGCTTCCACCTCATGTTTACTGCAGATGCTACGAGACACAATGCCGGTATGCCAGTGAAGAGTCGAGTGCTACTGTTCGGGTTCAAGTGCTCATGTTCGGGAGTCCGCAAATTTAGGGTTCAAAGATTCAACAACGGATTACCCAAGAAAATAATGAAGATGTTTATCGCTAACTGAAATAATCACTACTCACAGCAGCAGTTCAGAAGCACACATCACCTGAATCTACTCCTGCAGAGCCAGAGAGGGAAAAGAAGGAACCAGAGATGCAGTTGAGGAAGATACTGACAGGTAACAGAGACATGTTGACAAAGGACAAATGAATAACGAGGTGAGAGATGTAGAGGGAAAGGGGAAGAGTAAGGTATGAATGAAGGATGGGGGAGATTGCGGGGTGACAGGGTCAGCTCCCCACACCCCGCCTCCTCTCCGCTGCATCCCTGCTGCTGATTTTTATATCAGCTATACGCACCCCTGGAGATCTCTCTCCCCTCCACCTCCATCCATCACACGCCTCACATAATTGTGAGTACACAGATACAGCCATGCATCACTGCATGGGCCAGAGAGGCGAGGGCTCTCCATGTGTCGACCGCTAGAAGAAAAGAGATGTCTTGTATGCCATCATGCACAGAGGAGGCGAGACATGAATGCGCGGAAGCCATTTGTTCTGGCTGAATAAATAGAACAAAATACAGCCCGGATCTCAGCTTCGAACCCGCTTCCTCGGCTGCATTTTTTATCAGCGGCCAATTACAGTTCAGCTAATGCTGGTCAATACTTAACTGTTGTGCTCCTCCGCTTTGATTGGATGCATGAACTTTCCTAAATGAGGAGGTCTCTTCCTGTTTTCTTCAATTTGTACCTCCCGCTCGGTGTGCACAGTATCCCTTTCATTTTATTGATGTGTTTGTCGATCTCTGTCATCTAATTATTTCCCTGCTCCGTGTCTCTTGCTCCTCTCTCGGCTGCAGAAGGCGTCTCTTTGATTGCCAGGGCTTCGCTCTGCTCGCCTGAGATAATACCCCCAACTTCCCCCCAATGAGTTGAACCAAATTGTTGCTCTTTGGTTAGTCCACACTTAAATATTTTAGGGGGCACAGGGCTTTGAAATCGCCACAAAGGGACAAAGCTGGGAATTTAAATGACGGGAACATGAATAAAGATTTGTAGGGTTTGCGGCTTTCATCTGAGCGGCCGTGTGCCGATCACTAGCCGGGCCAAGAGGGAAGGAAAAAAATGACCGTCATAAATATGGTTTTGATTTTCTAACCAGGCGAAACAACAAAGTTACGGCGAGAACATTACCCGCATTGATCCCCGTCTGGTCGATGGAATAAAGCAGGCGGTGACCTTTCCCTCATTTGGAGGCATAAAATTCCTTGTTGAAAGTCTCAGAGGGCTCCGGCTGAAAGCATTAACACAAATTACCGGCCGCCATTAAAGGCACGCATCAATTCCACCCCGCGCCATCATTACCAAACGGCCGATAAAATGCTGGAAAGCCATCGCCCTGTGCTCTGGCATGCATCACACACACACACACACACACACAGGAGGACACGTGCAGATGTGAACACACACTCGGCCCCGGAGACCGCTGCGAAGCCTATTACACACAGTCTGATTTACAGCTGAGCTGCCTGTAGCCGGGACCATCAAGCCACCGGCACACCAACCTGCCGTGACAGTGCAACTAATTGAGCCCAGATATATCTGTCTCCTCCAACCGGGTCTTGAAAGGGTGATAACACGCCTACCTGCACAACACTGGCCGTACATATTTTACAGCACGAGATAAAAAAACAACAAGCTACACACGGTTCAAGACGAGGCTAATTATTTTAGTTTTAAATCTTTCTGTGTCTGTTTTTATATATAAAAAATGTCTAAATCTATAATTAAATGATCCATAGATAAATATTCCCACCTTTTTGTTTTCTCTAGTCATCAAACTCTGAACACGGCCACATAAAACTTGATTATAATTCATCAAACTTCATCAACAATGCGCATTTCCTCAAACTTATTATCATGAAAATATTCAGCAGCACAGACCCCTCGCATGGCTAATCAATCTAACTCAATCTTTTTTTTTAATAATGAAATATTCAATAAAGGAGACACTTGTCAGCACTACACGTCCACCCACGCGCGTATACACCCACATCTGCTGCATGTTGTTGCTATGGCTCTGAGCTTCTAACAGACTCCAAATCAATGTCATTAAATTAGGTCTATTCAAAGTGGATAATAAAGAGTCTGTCACCCCTATGTGTGCTCTGATAAAGCTCTAATCTCATTAGAATTACAGCATGATTCTGCCAAAGACTACTACTGAGTGAACTGAGAGGAAAGGCTGAATAAAAACCAACATCCCGGGATTAACAAGCTTCCTATAAAAGTTGCAACAGGAAGGATTTCATCGTGAATATATACTGTCATATCAGAGTACAGTTTATGAACTGGAGCTATGACAGACGAGAGCATCTCATTCAGTTACGCTGTATAATTAGAGGACAGAGCTGACAGCAAAGTGTCTTAAACATGCATTCTTTCTAATGGCCAGCAGGGGGCGACTACACTGGCTGCAAAAAGATGGACATTTATGGAAAAATTACCGTACTTGCCACTTGATTTGTTCACTTAGTAAATAGTTTCTTTGTGAATTTATAGACTCAATCACTGCTTTCAAGTCTTCTTCCATAAAGCATGATGTTCATTTTGTAAATTATGACCAGGCAGGCCGCCATTTTTTCCTGCTTGAACACCGTCAAAACTCGCAGTACGTCACTCACCAGCTCCACGCCCTCGTCCAAATACGGTAACTTCTGGCTCCAAAAACACAAGATAGTGTCACAAAAATGTGCTATTGGTGACACATTCATTCACACTTGAGTGTGTTCCCATCCCATCTAATTACATTTACTTAGATTGCTGATATCTGCTAGTCTACTATATCTACTTGAATGCCCTTATATGACATGTTACCTCACATCCGTCCTCCGACGAACAACGCCTGGCTCTGCCACCCGCTCGCTCAATGCAATCCAAACTTTTCTTGTCTGTTGTTCCCCGTTGGTGGAATGTCCTACCAGTTCCTACCAGATCAGGCGTGTCTTGTCCTGAAGACCTCCAGCTCTTCAGAGAGGACCTCCTCTCCAACACTACCAACAACTGGACAATCTACCCCCCTCTACATCTGTCACAGTACTTATTGCTGCACTAACATGTCCTAGTCGCACTTTTCTGTAAGTCCTTTGGATAAAAGCTAAATGACTAAATGTAATATTCTATGTGGTTACTAGTGGGGAAAATCTTTCAGCACTCAGAAATGATGCAGCTGAAGCCTAAACTGTCCTGTGGATGATTCACGGCTTCCAGAGTATAACAGAAGAATCCAGGGGTATTAAATATTTGTTAGACACTCACAATTCTTTTCTGTTTCATGGCAAGGCCGCTGTGAGCAGAGTGCCCTGTGCTCTGCACTCACCAGCTTAAGGTGTCTTGAAGATGAGCTGTACTCGAGGTGTTGTCATGTGCACGTCCACAAACTGTAAAGAATTCATGGACGTGCGTCTCGGTGATTGATGGTCGTTGACTGTATTTTTGGTGACAGTGGACAGAAAGTGTGTGCTGGAAGGCAACAATATTTTTAGCCTTGCTTGCTTTGGCATTGCTCAAGGGATGGTCAGTCTGTTAGTTGGTCCACTGCTTTGATCCAGACTGATGTAGCTCAACAACAACTGGATAGATTGGCGTTAATTTTGTGCAGATGTTCGTGGTTCCCAAAGGACCTCCTAATGATGCATCCTAATGATTTTGGCGACCCCCTGACTTCTTCTCGAGCACTAGGAACTACATATCTGGAACTACTGTTGACTGAAAGTTTGTTTGCTGCTTTGTTGCTCCCAGAACTTTTCATGTAGCGCCACCATCAGTTTAAAATGGTGACCATGGTAAACATTAGCATATTAGCATTGCCATTGGGAGCACAGTAGCGTGCTGACATAAGCATTTAAGTCAAAGCACCACAGATCCACTAACATTAAGTTAAAGCCACAAACCTTTTAATTATTGTGATGTCGTAAGTTCTTGTTTATATACAAATGAGGTGTGTAATTTGCTGCAATCTGTGTCCTTCCACTAGGGGGCACCAAAGAAATGTTCAAATTCTCCATATAGTGGCTTTAATGTTTAAGAAATGGAAGAAATAACAGAGCTTTAATGTGAAGTTCCAGCTTTTAACATTCAGCCCGTTTAGTTCTACATCCGGATTAAGGTGATGTATTCATGAGGGCTGAGGGCTTTTTCTTTCCCTCCATATTTCAACCTATATTACAGGACATGACCCGACATGTGTCGTGAATTGGATGGTTTGTTATTGGTGTTGTGATTGTATGCGAACAGGAACGTCTGGGCATGTCCGGCCCAATGAGTGTGCAGTGTAGTAGTATCGTGTTTGATTGCATTCATACATGCATAGTATTGTATGCAGGGCCCTGCAGAGAGCTCTGGGAGAGGTCAGGATGTCCACTTCTCGCTGCCTCCCACCACAGTGGACGACATGTCGACATCAGGTTGTCTGCAGGTCGAGTCACGTCAAATCAACATCAATAAAGAAAGTCCATAAACCAGATTTTTGCGGCCTCGCACAATATCCCGGAGCATTCATTATTCACAAAGGAACAAACCCACCTGCTGCTGTTCTCTGTGACAGGGAAGGATTAGACAACAGTTGGATGGAGCGATGACGGGACACAGCGCTTAAGATTAAAGTCCATTCCAGCAGTGAGGTACACCTGCTGGCTTTAACCCACATATGTGCACAGATACTGAGGGCAGAGAAGTTTGTTAATGCTCTAGTTTAAATGCACGAAGATGCTTTACAGTGCAAACTATTGTTAAGCTTCAATCAAGTCTGAGATGCAAGTTTAGACACATATGCATGCATTCAGACAGGATCAGGCGCAGAGTTGTGCGGTGGTTGGGAGTTGAGGGGGGCTAAGGTTGGTTGCTGCCGCTGTTTAACAATCAGGAAATAACTTTTTATTTCTCTGATTAACCAGCTTTTTCGAGGCTGGCGCTCGCTCACTCTCATTCACTCTCGAAGTCGCTCAACCACAGCTCGCTCTTTCTCTCAAACCATCGGACACAAACCAAATTAAACTTCTCGAGTATCAGAGTTTAGATTCAGGCTGACTGCGGAGGGTTGCCCGATCCAAGCGTTTGATTGGCGGCCGCAGCGTAATGTCGGGCTACGTTTTTTTTCCAAATGTTGGATCTGGCTCAACTTCTTGACGCAGCCAAAATGGACGACCCCCACTCAGCAGATCCTGTCTGAATGCGGCCTGAAAGATTCATATGAAAACTGGTTTCTTATTAAAGTAGATATAAGTTTCTCTGATATATCAAGAACCCACACTGTAATTCTAACATTATGAGGCTTTATGAGCATCACCTGGAGCGTGTATTCGAGGTTGCATCAATTTTAGAAACAAGGATATAGGCTGAAATTCATGTTTTTTTTTTGTTTGATACAACGTGTCAGAAAGGTGATAAAATGCTCTTCATGAGTCCAGAGAGCCCACGATTATATCTTCAAAATGCTTATTTTGTCTGACCCATCAGTCCAAAACCCAAATATATTAAATTTACAGTGATATAAAACATAGAAAAGCAAGAGAAACTGTCATTTAAGAAGCTGGTACTGGAGGATATTTGGAAAATCTTGCAAATTTCTGTTGAGCTGAACTAATTATTTCAGCAAAACAACCAACCCTAATCACCTGTATGCTCAGCGATGTTTGTTTGTTTTTTTCACCGTCCCTCTTGTTAAACCTACCATAATATCCGAAAAAGAATGCTGAGATCATTTATTTTGTAATTTTTGCTGAGCATCAGATGCAGCTGTCCCTCATTATTGCTCAAAGATGGGTGCCAAATACTGTATCTAGGTGCTAGATTTTTAATTTAAAAAAATTATAATTACTGAATGAATATAATGGTCAAAACAGCTCATTGTATCACCATTGAGTGGTACTATTGCCCCATTTCCCCATAAGTTCTTTTGCCTCGTTGGTCCTACATTGGCTTTATTGAACAGTACAAAGATGATGGAGGTCCTGTGGGTCCAGTGTCCACCATCATCAGAGAAGAGAACAGGAATCTGTCTTTGTGTCACTCTGTCATCAAATTAGATCATGATATTAAATGTAAAATGCACTTTTGATGTTAAAATCCACCATAACTCAAAATTCTGTTCAAACACAAAAGCTCTAATAACAACACCTGCTTTCAGTAATGACACTACCGCTGCATGAAACAACAAACAAAGGTCCAGTTGGCGTCGGACCAATATGAGAAAAAGTGATTCGTTCTGCATTTGCACGCTGGCGTATAATAAAAACAGAGACAGCGAGCGGTCTCGTTGTCAGTCTGGCCTCCCAATAATACTTCTCTGTTTCACACAGAACTCAACCTGTGACTCTTGGAAAGGATTTCCAGGCCAGCTGTCAGCAGGCAGCAGACAACACACACACAAAATGAGCTGACACGTACCCGAGCGAGGTAGAAGGCACAGAGACAAAGATGTGAGGGAGGGAAAGCGATCCGTGCTGGACTGTTCTTTGGACAAAGCTCTGCGATCGCCGCTTTCGCCTTTATCTGCCGTCCCATCCTCCCTCTCTCTCTCTCCGTGGGTGGGCGTTTTTTGCAAGAGCGGTCCAGCCTCGGTCCTGGACGCCTGCCGCCCCTTGGCCGAGATGGATGACGGGTAATCGAAGGAGGTTCCAAAAAATTCCCACGATGCACGTATGCGGAGCGGGTTCTGAGATAATCGGACAGCAGGAAGTAGGGGATGGCTCAACAGATACGAAGGAGTGCCGATATGTGTGTTTGTGTAGGTGTGTGTGTTTGTGCGTGCTCATGAGTGTGTATGAATGTTTCTGAGGAGCTGGCATCAGGACTGCGAGTCTGTTGCCAGACTCCCTCCATATGTCCATCCCAGTCTGTCTGGGCTCACTAGCATCCAGCACTAACAAGCTAAAAGGCATTACTGGCTATTTAACCGGCCGTTACAGAAGGGATCAGAGGAATAGATGGAATGGAAGTGACAGCACTTGAATGAGGCTGTCTGTCCTTAAGGAACAGAGTTGCAGTAAGTGGAAGGGATCTCATAATTCTGATGTTTACTTGGCCCAGTACACCCTGTGATATTCAATATGCAGCCTTCACAGTGCATATTTTCTTCTTTTTTTGTGCCGTTGGAAGGCACAAATACAATACGTGCACACATGGTGGGTATACACCTGCACAAGATAAGATACAGATAAGATTGGTTGAGTGCTAAAGAGGAGAAAATGGCATTTAGAAGGAGCTTTTACATTGAAAGCTCTACATTTTCTCAAACTTTCCAATGTCTGACATTTGTAGGTTTTCTGTTTTTAGCCGTTCTAGTAGTGAGGCTGTAGAGATGTCAATGTTTGATGGTCAGTTGGTCGATCCACCACGGACTGAAATATCTCAACAACTGTCACATGGATTAACATTTTATTTTGTACCGACGTTTATGGCCCAGAGTGCACAGGGCCTACTGACTTTGGTGATCCTCTGACTTTTAATTTGCAGATTACGGTGGTTTGATAAACACATGCTGGAGGTCATGCTAATGGAATCACTCTCGGGATGGTGGCGTCAGTCTGTCGGTTGGTCCTCTCTTGGGTGAAGTGCCGTGAAATCTAGTGCAGATATTCATGGTTCCCAGATGATGAATCCTACTGACTTTGGTGATCTGCTGATTTGTTCCCCAGAGTCACCACGAGCTTCATATTTGAAATCTCCCCAACAACTATTGGATGGATTGCCATAAAACTTGGTACACATATCAATACCTCCCCCAGGATTAATTGTGACATGATTTATGACCAAATACCTGCAAGACTGATGACATTCCCATCAGCTTCAGCTTTGCTTTGTATTTAGTGCTAACTAGCAAAACCAAGATGGACATGGTGTGACAGGTGTGAACCTGTCAACGACTCTCGAGATGCATCTCGATGTACGGCCTCCTCAATCAATACAAGCAAAAGCTGCATCTTTTCAATACTAAAATCTGGGATCCACCTCAGTACATGGACCTCCTTACTTCTTGGCTGCGTGGTTCCTCAAATTCATTTTATTACCATTGATGATCTTCCAAGTCTGCATCGCGACGCAACTTAGAACCTAGAAAATTTCCACACCTCTAGTGGACATAAACATCCTTCCCGCTTGGCAAGAGCATGTTAGCATTGTCTTTGTGACCTTAGCACAGCTACACCCTCAGGCTCCTTCCAATACAAGACTCCCTCATATGAAAAATGTTACTTGGACCCCTTTCACACTCCTAAGATGAGTTTGGGATGAAGAAAAAGATAAGATAAGCAGAACTGTAAAGATGAAACGGGATAAGGATAAGAGAAAGATAAGTATAGGAATAAAATGAGGATGTGATGAAGATAAAAACGATGATTAAAGATGAAGATGAGAATAGGTTGAGGATAAAATCGGATAAAAAAAATAAGATAAAGTAGAAATTAAGATATAGAAATGATTGTAATGATCCCCTCAGCTCATCAGGTCATTGCCTCATTGAAGCAGCCAAATTGGTTATATAGACATATGCAGATGGCAATTCAGCGTGTAGAGTACACACACACACACACACACACACATTCACTTACTGTGCTTGCTCATATGGGGCTGTAACTTGATCTTTCTGACAGCTGCAGAGAAGAGCCTGAGGAGTTATTATTTCATTTAGCCCTTTGGAGGAAAAGAACATTAGTTTTAGGTTGCTACTCTCTCTCTGTTCGCTCTCTGTTTGCCTCTTCCTCTCCATACGCAGCTGCAGTGGCTTTCTAAGTGGGGCTTTTTTTTTTGGGATCCCCAGGGTTCTTGAAGTGGTTCCTGGGAGGCCCCCGATGAAGCGCAAATCCAATATAAATCAATTCAGTTAAAATGACCCCCAGTTACAGAATGTATAAGAATGAGTAATCACAGTTTTCAGGCCTAGTCAGTTCTGAAATTCAATACTAAATCAACAGAGATCCTCCCATATGGCCGCCTTGGATGAAATCTTATTAACGGGGGGTCTGTGGTGGACTAATGTGGGTTTATTTGGGGGGTCTCTGACATGAAAGAGTTGGAGAACCCCCGCGGCACGAGTCGGAATACAGATAAGAAGAGTGGATGAGATATCCAGAGGGGAAAAAAACAAAAAAACAAAACAAATGGGGAGTATTTCTCAGAGCACAGATGGCAGTCAGCTCTGAGGGAAATGGCACGGGGTGATGAGAAGGGCTGAGGACGGTGGGAGAGGAAGGGTGGTGGCATTTCAAAGAGGGGGAGGGGAGGGGAGGGAGTCGTTGCGGGGTATGGTAGTGGTACAAACATCCCCCCTCGCACACCTGCCGGGTCTTGGCAACGCTTCCGGGGCCTTGTGTGCCGAGTCACCGTGGTAACGGCGACATCACCGCGGAGACGGGTTGGGCGGGTCTCACACCTCGAGACCGACGACCTCGTGCTCGTTTCTCGACTGATTCTAACCACGTTAAAAGTGTGTAAAAACTGCCATACACAACAGTAGACGTAAAATACACACAGTGACACATGAGATATCATCAGTCTGTGTCCATCTGTTATCTTCCATGACTCGCATGAGTGCTGTCAAAGCCTCACCGGAGCTGAAGTTTGTCAAACAAAATGAAAACTTTAAATATTTTCTCGAATCACGACTTAGTAAAATCTAATCAGCCGGCACAGCAGTACATCCAACAATTTATTGTTGAATATGGACAGAAAAACTCCAGGAACATGTTTCAGGTTGTCAAAGGAAATCAAAAACTGTATTTTTATGGGAATAGAGAGAAACTTTCGCACTTAGTTAATTATAATAATAATAATAATTAGTTCATTTATATAACACCTTTGAAAACAGAGTTTACAAAGTGCTTCCAGAACGCAGAAAGTCAAACATCAGCAAGACAAAATTAAAGTTAAGATTTAGTTAAAAAATAATAATAATGCAAAAGCAGGTCTATAAAAATAGGTTTTAAGTCGTGATTTTAAAGAGTCTGATCTCCAAAGCCTCTAATTTGTCTTATTAGTCTTATATCCTCGACTCTATTTATTAAAAAAACTTCTCACACATCTCTTTTGAGACATCGGTAAAACGACAGAGGGAGGAGGTGATGACAGTCGATTAAAGTTCTGTGATTAGAGTGATTTGCTAAAATTAAATTAGAACACAAGGGCGCTCTTTCCTCTTTGACTAATATACTGTATAATACTGTATTACAACGATCGCTTAACACTTACTTACTTAACACTTTTTAATCAGGAAATGTTTAAACAAGCAAACTCTTATTGTTCCAGACAACTTTGTGTTCATCCCTACATGTCATGATAAATGTGCATCCACTGCCGTGCTGTTGTGTCCAGTTCATACTGTGCCTTTTACAATTAACTCCCCTTTGCGGTAATGACAGTAATAAACTGTAAAATTATAAACTTAACCCTCTTTTCTCTTAGTAGAGGTTGAGTTCATGTGTATATGTCTATAATCCAACTAATTGTAGCCCCAGTAGCCAGTGATGTATTCATTTCAGTCAGTTGTAGTCTACATGGACACTGCGTAACAGTTTTCATGACAATCAACGAAGTATGCATTTAAGTCGACTTCCAACAACTTCACTGCTGAATCACTCTCTCACTCCACTGTTGTCACTATTTTTCATGAGTGTGTCTTGCTAGCTAGCCAGACATCCACATTCTTAATCTCACTTGAAAATCTCTGATTGGTCGACCATCAATGAAACCAATCCAATTGGAGATACGAGCAGTGATTCAGAGGTCTGGACCAAGCTAATACTTCTTTGCCTTCGTCATGGCCCGAAAGTGTTATATTGTAGGTTTAATACTGTGATACAGGAGAGATGAGAGATTGCAGGGAGGGGTGGGAAATTTTAATGGAACAAGTAGAGAAAGGAACACTCGACAGACTTTTTGTTATTTAACTTTTTCGCGACATTTGAATTTGCAATTACTATAGCAGGTCAAAGCTTTTCTATATGACGCCATCCTTTTGAAGTGTCATCTACTACTCATACATACTACTACACAGTTTTCTGATTTTACAATGTAAATTCAACGTAGACTGTTTTTTTGGAACTCTGTTAGTTACTTTAGTTGCCTCAGACAACAACAAAGTCTTGCATGATCTCTGAATATTTCAAATCTTCATCGTCTTCAAACAAATCTTGAGTTCTCGCTCCATTTGAGGACAGCAAACTCACCCGGTGTGGCCTATTTCTGAACCAATCGCAATCATTGGTGTCATTGGCTTGACTCAGCAGAGCATATGGATCCCTCAAGGCATCACAGGGCATCCTCCCTTTCTCCCTTACCCTCATCCAGGCCAATCCCCTCTCTCTTTCGGTCTCAGCTCCGGTCCATCTGTAGAGCTCTGAGGGCTGACTGGTTCTCCCACCCCCCCCCCGGGCCTCCCAGGTGTGGGGCAATATGGTGCTCAGAGACGGGGCCTCCAAGGTCAAATCGCCCCTCCTCTTGTATCTCCTCGTAGGGTGTTAGAAAAGAAATGGAGCACAGGCACAGAAATGTAATTCCTACATTGTTAATGTCAGAGCAGGAATGAAATGGAGTTTGATATAAACGGCGGCTCTTGAGATATTGGAATAATTCAGAAGTAGTTATGGAGAAAATTAAATTTTGGCTTAATTGAAAGTTATTTGACAGCTTGTCTGAAATGCTTCCTAAGGCCGACATTAATTTAACTTTGGTTTTTAAAGTATTTATAGGTCTTATGAACTTAGAAGTAATGAAATGTTCAGTCTTGGATCATCAAAAATGTACCGCAGTACTTCAAACTCTTTGCTTTTCAGCGCTGTGTGGAAGTATGTGATACTCTCTTCAAAGAATGAATAACTCATCTGGAATGATAGTTGTGTCACCTGTGTGGGCAATCAACTCGCTCCATTTCTTTTTTTATTTTCAGTAACACTGCAATATTGTGTTCCCTGGGTAAATGCGCGCCTAGTCTGTCAGCCGAAGCACAGGGAAGGTATCGTTATGACAAAGAGTAGCACCTAAACTATCATATCAGATAAAAATTAAATTCTGCACACTGCACCGCGATGCCTGGAGCTGCAGCAGAAGAGCAGAATAATTATTTTTCACCCTCGGCGCAGCTTGTCTTGTCCTGACCCCGAAAAGACCCCCTTTTTTGGGGGGGACTTTTCAACAGCTCCTTTCAAGAGGTGACGCAGTGGAAAGTACCTTCAGACCGAGTCGCAAAAAGTCAACGTAGACGCAACCCAAACATGAAAGCAGGGGAAATGACAAAGTCTGCTTTCTGATTCAAGTGTACGCTCACTGTAAAAAACAAAACAAAAAAAAATGCTGTTTTTATGGTAAAAAACTGGCAGCTGTGGTTGACAGAATTTTACCGTAATAAATATGGTGTAGCCATTTCTAATATTACTGTAAAAGGATATTAGTATTGTTGATTTCATGGTTAAGATTGGCGTTTTATTCCATGTTTTAAAATGTCTGTACATTTTACAGTGAAAAACCGCCAAACCATGACAGTAAAATATGCCATTAAATATTAGTGTTTTACTGTATAGGTAACTGTCTCTAATATAAATACTACTTTATTCTGTACAAATTCTCTTAAAATGCCGTATAAATAAAGGTTTTGCCATGAAATATGACTGTTTTACAGTAAAACACCGTCATGTTTCATGACGCATTTTACGGCCATTTACTGTCATGGTTTTTCATTTTAAAATATGTAATAAAACGCCAACCTTAAATGTGAAATCAACAGTACTAATATCCTATTACTATTATTATCCTTAATATTAGAAAGGTTACACCATATTTATTACGGTAAAATCTCCAAACCATGACAGTAAAATATTAAATTTTAGTGTTTTATTGTATAGGTAACGGTCTGTAATATAAAATACTACTTTATTCTGTATAAATTATCTCAAAATGTCAGTAAAAATGTTACACTAAAACAGTTTTTCATCGTAAAAACAAGTTTCTTTGTGTGGTTTGAACAGACAGACCGGGTAAATTCGGTTAGTCATATTAATGTTATTTAATGTGTAAATATGAGCAATGTGAGAAAAGTACATCGAGTAGGTAGATGACACTCTTACTCATATAATCATTATTCACTTACAACATGTTTATAATGCACTTATAGTGTTTCGATGCCTTCTAAGCACCACTTCAAGTGAAGAAGTGAAGTGTTAGCCAACATTTGTGCAATCATCATTTTATCTAGAGAAAATTCTGTTTTTTTTTTTTTTCAAACTGCATACTGCATTTCTTCTTCTCCACCACATCGAGTGCAGGGAATCAGCGTTCCCGCGAGGCAAAAGATAAGATTGTCAGTCGGTGACAGAGAACGAGATAGCAGCAACACAGAGAACACTGCATTCCTGTCGCTCGACATGTCCTCTATTTGTAAAAACAATTACATTATCCACTGCTTCTCTTTCTTCTGAGTCTTGGAAAAAAGAAAAAGTGCAGTGACGAGAAAAACAACAAAATACAAGGGGAGAACATTTTGTCTCCCTCCCGCCTCCCCACCTCTTTCTCGTCCTCCTCCTCTTCCTGGATGCTAATTTTCATTTTAATTGCGTCAAACCGTTTTTTCTCACATCTGAAAAATGTGTACGTGTGAGGGTGTTGATTAGAGAAAGTAAAAATACAGCATGTAGGATTTTTATGCTAATTACCCTTTAAACCTCGCTCACGTCAGTCGGCTTCCCTAATTAGCATGTTTCCGACAGGAGCGAGGAAGAGTGAGAGAATGGTGCGATGGGGCTCTGCACGGCTAAATTAACGGTGTGAAAACCCAGACATTTGAATTTTTTTCTTCTTCTCCTCCTCCCTCCCTCCCCTTCTCTTTCTCATTCTTTCCTCCTCTTCCACCCACCCACACCTGCGAACGAGTCTGTGAGAGTTGGAATTAACTCTCTCGCTCTGTCTGTCTGCAGTGTGTATCAATCTGTCTGTCTGCCTACAGTGTCTATTGATCTATCTACTGTCTGTCCACCTGTCTGTCACTGTCTCTCTCTCTCTGTTTATCTTTCTACATCAATGATCTTTCTCTCCCTCTATCTGTTGCTTTTATCTATCTTTCTTTCTCCATCTATCCAGCTATATTTGTCTACCTTCCTTCTCTGGCTCCTCCATCTTTCTAATGCTCGCTCTATCCCTCCATCCATCTATGTTTCTATCCACCTCATCTATCTTCTTGTCTATAAGCATGCCATGTAAGTCTTTATCTACATGTCTGAATCAGATGGTTCATCTTTTTCTCCATCTCTATTTCTATCACCTGTCTGTCTCTTATTATCGTGCTTTCTTCCTGCTAATGTTCTGCGTTCTCCATCCATCCATCCCATTTCCTGCTATCTCCCTTCATTTCTGTCTCTATATCAATTCGATTCAGTTTTATTTAGATGGCGTCAAATCATAACAGAAGTTATCTCATGACACTTTGCTTACAGCGCAGGCCTAGACCGAACTCTTTATAATATTATTTACACAGACCCAACAATTCCAACCATGAGCAAGCACTTGGTGACTTCCTTTTTAACTGACAGAAACCATGAACATCTCATTGGTCATCAGCCATCTGCTGAGACTAGTCCCAAAATTGTACGTGGACTCTGGCATAACTTTCGTGTACTTTGTCCTCTAGGACCGCCCCCCTTTAGTTCCTGTTATGTGAATTCTTAATGCCGCAGGATGCAGTAATGTTTTAGACCACTGGTTTTCACGCTCACTGGCAACCTCCCTCTAGTGGATGAGGAGGAATTTTGAAAAAATTCAAAATGAAAGTAAGCTATGAAATCTCTGGAGTGTCATATAAGTTTTGTATTATCCTGCTGCATAGTCATGTTCATGCACGTAACATGCATCCATTAACTGGTTACCAATTACAATGTGGCGGCAAATTAATCAAATTAGCTCTGGTTTGTGAACCAGCTCCGTTCTGGATTCAACAACAGTCAACAACCTGCCTCCTGTGTGAACTGTTTATCGCTGAAGAGTGTCCTACTGGTTTTTAACTTCTGTCAAGTTCAAGAAGAAGTGTTTTAGACAATAGAATACTTCCAACGTTGTAGTAACAGGTTGGAGAAGACACTGAAATGGCTTTGCTAATTTCTCGTGGAAGAACTTCCTGACCTCAAACACCTTCAGGAAGAACTCGAGTCAGCCAGATCTTCTCGTCTAGCATCTGTGTTGAACCAGAAGATTAGAGCACATTGGTGCCCATGGTTGTGTTCAACAAACGCTTAATGGGTGTCTACATACTTTTGGCCATGCAGTCTGTCTTTTTCTCTCTACCCATGTGTCTCTTCTTCTCTCTGGTGGAAGTTGCATCTCTGTGTGGGTTCTGGCTTTTTTCCAACACACTCCTATTCATCTTCCTTTTCTTTTTCTTTTTTTTTGGCTTGTTCTTTTATTCTTGAGTTCTGGTCTAGTTGCTTGAGTTCACTCTGTACTTCTTGAAGTTTTTCTTTTCTGTACTTTTCATTAATTTTTGGTCTCACAGAGTTAAACGACTGACCAGACTAGACTCAATATCTGCGGCAAGGTTCTGGTTAAAAGCCAGCGATGTTTTGACTGTCAATTTACAGCTTGAGTGCCTTCAAGGTTAGACATATTCCATGCTGTGAGAGTGGGAGTTTTATGGTTACACCTGGCTGATGGAGGCGCCTTTTCAGCAGGTCAGGAAGAGGCGGTAATGAACACAGCATCACAGAAATGTCATTGCACTCTTTCGTTTACTGTTGTTTTCCTCTCTCAGAGCTCAAAATCTTCCCTAAATGAATTTTTCATTACATAACTTGTTGCTCTGCCCGTTTCCGGTCAAAACACTTTCTCTACATTGTTTTTCCTGGCCTTACAGGATGCAAGCTCCTGTAATGAGTCATTTATTTTTTGAAGTGGATTAGTATAATTGGTTTAAGCACAGGTGCAACCTCTAATTGAGATGATGGCTGCACTATTCGCTAGAATTCTCAAATTTTCAGTTGTTGGTATACTCTCACAGATTGGAAAATTGACTCAATTTATACATTAGAGCAAAAGTCTAAATTATCTCCAAAAAAAGACACAAACATTTACAGATTTGAGTAGTCAGAGCTCAAATTGACATCTTCAGATTGCTTGTTTTCCCTGATTGACAGTGCAAAACCCAAAGATATTCCATTTCCTGTATACTGAAGATTCACTGTGTAGTATTTAATTCAGTCTTATTTTATTTATAGAGTGCTAAATCAATCTCATGACATTTTCCATATAGAATAAGTCTAGACTCAACAACTGCCACCATGAGCAAGCACTTGGCAACAGTGGCAAGGAAAAACTACATGTGGTCATTTAGCTGACACTTTTATCCAAAGCAACTTACAAAAAAGGGAAAAAATCACGGCACAGTGCGACAAGGACATAGAATCAAGGTCCAGTTGTAGAGGGGGATAGATGTAGCATGTCCAGTTGTTGTTGGTGTTGGAGAGGAGGTCCTCTCTGAAGAGCTGGAGGTCTTCAGGAGGTTTTTGAAGGTAGAGAGGGACGCCCCTGATCTGGTAGGAACTGGTACGACGTTCCACCAACGGAGAACAACAGATGAGAAAAGTTTGGATCGCCCCCGAGGTGGTAGAGCCAGGCACGTTCATTGGAAGAGGTAACATATGCCTGTATGAGGACATTCAAGTAGGTGGGTGCAGAACCGGAGACTACTTTGTAGTCAGCATTAGGGGTTTGAATTTAATGTGGGCGGCTACAGGTAGCCAGTGTAGCCCGATGAGCAGTGGGGTAACGTGACCTTTTGGGTTGATTGAAGACCAGGTTCTGGATGATCTGAAAGGGTTTCACTATGCAGGCTGGAAGGCGTTATTAGACAGCAATCGAGTTGCGAGATGACCACAGCCTGTATCAGGAGTTGGAGTTATTTTTGTAAACTTCCTTTCAAAATGTTGTAAAACTTCCTTTTAGGAGGCAGAAACCTTGATGCAGAACCCAACTCATTGACTCTGCTCATTTAGGGGCATCTAGTGGTGGCTAGGAGCCAACTGAATACCCCTCCCCTCACCTGTTAAACCATGTCAGAGAACCTACAGTGGCTGCCACTTGAACATAACAAATGCCAGACCTTATCTAGGGCCAGCGTTTGGTTTGTCCATTCTGGGCTGCTGTAGAAACGTGGCGGTGAAACATGACGTGACCGATGTGTAGATATACCCCTAAATGCTACACACTGGGTCTTAAAACTCTACCAGGGTTATTAGAGATACCAAATATGGTGCAATTCTAATAATTTTGAGTCTGTAGTACTTTCGGCGTACCTGGCTCATCTTTTTACTGAACTAAGTACAGTGTGCTGCTAATTTAAACACCAGAGAACAAGAACATTACAGTCCCAAACTCTCTTTGTCATCCTTTCCTCGGCAGGTGAAAATTAGGAGGCTGATCTTTTTTTTTTTTCTTGCCTTCAAGGCGCTACGACAGGAGGGAAAAATGTGGTAAAAAGCTGGCTCCTCTCTTCCTCACAGGTGCATGTGAAAATGCCCGATGTAATGCTTTTTAAACATTTTTTTATTATTATTTTAATTTTACCTCATCTGCTCTGAGAAGACTCATTTCCTGAACACAGTGGTGGTAGTCATTCCAATTAATTAGCCGGAGGAACGGTAAGAAAATCTCCATGTAATTAGCTGATTTAGCCTAATGGGCTAATCCCTATAACTCCATTTAAGGCAGTTGTTCTTTATCAGCATACTGCTGTGATAGCCTTGTCATCAGAGAATACATCATTAACTGAAGAAATCACCATTTCATAGCTGTCATTATATGATTTTATGTCCTTATGTCCTTAATGCATGACATCAGTCTTATTTTTAGTCTTCCGGCCGTTATTATTTGCTAATATTTGAGATATATATATTTTACTCAAAGCAGGGATTAATCACTTTACTTTTACTCACTCTTACATGCCACGGTGTGCTGATTTAAAAACTGAGTCACAGTGAAACACCTCGTGTCTGTTGTTGCACTTTTAGACGTTGGCATTCACAAGTTTTTTCAGGTGTTGCTGCTGTGTACGACTGACTGTGACCCGCGCACAACTTAACTTTTATCGTGACATTCTTAACTTCGCATGATTCGAAATAATCTCCTCTTATGGAAGTACTCAGCCTCCTCTGACATTTTGTGCTTTGTTCTCCTGCAATCAGCACAAGTGATGGCACAGAAGGGTTTACCGCACAGCTGAAGAGTCGACGAGTAGAGGTGGAATTATTCTCCTACGTGGAGATATTAACGCAGTGCCACCCTGTTCAGATTTTTACATGTTGACACATTAATGTAGTTTTCATTATGCCAGCAGAATCATGTTAGATCTGTGATGATAAAAGAGTGGGCAGTGTTGGCTATCGGGCCGGTGATCTGACAGGAACTGATCATCCGTCCACTCCCCGCCGCCTGCCGCTACCATCCTGCCAAACGAGAGCAAAGAACGCCAGATGACAGCGAGTGTAAATGCACATTCAGTTCAGCGCCCTCTTACACTTTTTGCTGACTGACCACATACTTCCATGAAGCGTTCCTCCGCTGCGTCAGCCACAAAAAAAAAAGAGACTGGACGTTTCCATCTGTCGCTGACATTGATCATTACCTCCTGAAGTGGTGATTCAGTTAAGATGGTCTCTAAATAAACTTGAGTTTGAGCCTCACACTTCGTCTCTCGCTCCTCCTGAGGCTCTTTGCGGACATGACACGTTCATGGTGACAGAGGTAAAGTGACAACAACACTGAGCTAACAAAGGAATCAGCTCACTTTTGAAGTAAAATTATCTTGACTGTATACTTTTGTTTGTTCGAGTTTGTTCCCAGTCCAAAATGTCTTTTTCTTATCGTTACTTCACGTTGATTCTGTCTTGCCGAAGGGGGAAATGTTCTCTGTGCTCATCTTAAATCACAAACATTTCAAACTTTACGGACTTGTAGAGATACTGTTACTGTTACTGGAAAAAGTTCAGCTCACATACAGTTTTGTGTGCATGAAATCATTGACTTAATCTGTTTATTATATTGTTTTACAACCTGTCTGTCGGTGTGCAGAGCTCCAGACTGCAACCAAACATCTTTTGTGAGCGTCTGAGTTAAAATTTGGTCCAATTTGTGCGAGTCCCCGGTATGAGAAACATCTATCATTGTAAAATATCTCACATGATGCTACTCAGCCAATCAAATCCAGGCATTCCAATAAGCATCGTGACTTGAGTCAGTGAGTCAAAGTAAAGTATGTGCACAGTCAGTCCAAAGTGATCCATTCACTGCCTGCTCATGAACGTTCCCTTAAATATTGTTGAAATATTGACCTGTACTGTCTGGATTTGATTTGACTGTCGGTTGTTCACTATATGGAGATGTTTATACAACTATTAGGCCACTTCATAGATAGATCTATTCATTAGCATGCAAGGTCATTGATTAATATTATATGTATATAATTATATGCTGTACGACAAACTGAGAGTTGTTGGTAGCATCAGTTCTACCAGTGAAAAGACCTACTGAACTTGGCAATCAAGTTGTTGTTGGATGTCCCAAAATAAGAGCTGAACAGTTACTCAGTTAACCAGTTTAGTTTTATTCATATAGCGCCAAATCATAACAGAAGTTATCACATGACTTTCCATATAGAGCAGGTCTAGATCGTACCATTTATAATAAAATCATGTACAGAGGCTCAACAATTCCCACCATGAGCAAGATAATAAGCTGATTGACAGTAAGTGAATTGCTTGATTAAAATTTGGCAAACCAGCCAAACATTTCCAGGTTGTGAGAATTTTCGGCTTTTCTTTGTTTCGTGTGATCGTTAACTGAATATCTTTGGCTTTTGATTTGATGACATCACCTTGGGCCTCGGGAAATGTTCCCACATTTGTCGAAACAATAAATCAATAATGAAAATAACTGTTTGTAGCAGCACTGAGCCAAATGCATAAAGATCCATGACCCAGCTCTTTAAAAAATGAGATGCCAAAGTCATGGATATATGACCCTTAAAACATGAAGTGATTTCTTTAAGTCAAGCAGCTTATTGTAGGAGATCAGCATAAAGAACATGCATTTAATATATTTCTAACATTGAATCCACATTCATCAGTCCCTGCTTAGAATATTTGGATACTCTTACTGCTGCTGCTGTTGCTCAGCATAGAGGAGTTTATGCTGAAGCGTGTGTAGTGCATTATAGCAAATGATCTCGGTCTATTTCTTGAAATAACACATTGATTGTAGCTTCCTCCAGCTTTTTTTCTCACAGTGTGAGCAGTTATTATATCAAGTGGAGATAGAGAGGTTTGCTTTGCCCGATACGCTGCTATTGAATGCACTTTGCACCTTCATGCATTATTCTCGACATGTTAACTTAGAAAAGGGGCAAAGATATTGTATCAAACCTTTAGGCAATGAGTGTTTTTTTATTCCTTTTACCTCAACAGTCCAGCCAGATTAATAGGCTCGAATTCGAGGAAGCGGAGCATAAAAAATGTAGTGTTGTTATTGATATTCAGTCAGATAAGCTGTGGTCAGTTGCATTCAGAAGTCTTTAGCCGGGAACGGTGCTTAGTGGCCCACACCTTGTTTATCGAGGAGAAAAGTGTTATGTCCCCGAGCTTAGAGGCCTTACGAGGCAGACAGATGGAGGTTGAATGGCCCTGTTCCTCCTGTTCCCCTGTGGGGGGAGACTCTAAATGTATCTTGGTGAGATCTCTGGGGGCTGGATACACTGTATGCATTAGTGAGAGCGTGGGCTGCTTTTGTGTTTCCAATTAAATGTCTAAAACAATGGATGATAGCTATGGGCAATTGTGGCCGCGTACAATACAAGTACAGGCGTCGTGTGAGCCTGTCTGTGTGTTATTACAGTAAGAAGCTCGGTAGTTATTATTCATGATATTCAGCGCCCTCATAAGCTGCACATTCAAGCTCTGCCTCAGATTTTTTGGATCCGAAACGGGCGAATGTCGAATACATATTAGGCTTGTTGCTCGTAAAGTAATAGCGTCAGGGGAGGAAAATGGAAGAAAAATGTAGAAAAAGAGACAGACACTGGCTCAGGATGACAAAAACTCAGGCGCACTGTTAGGTGGAGAGTGGAAATAAAAGGGAAAAAAGGGGTCAAGCTGAGGTATACAGAGAAGGAGAAACCCACGAGAGCTGTGTGAGTGTGAGTGTCGTGCCGAGAGAGAGGATGGTCTCCAGCAGCTCCATTGATTTTCTCTCCGTCTCCTCGACTGGCCTCCGACGCTCTCCGCTTCCCCCCGCAGTCACAGAGAGAATGGGCTTTAACAAAGACCTCAGCAGACACCCGCAGACCATGACCGCTCTCCAACCTCCATCCCAGACCTCCGCCGTCGAGCTAAAAGCGCCGCACCCCACCCTCCCCGAGCTCCCCCTCCACCCCACTACCACGCTGACATTTGACTCGACACAAATTACCGAGGTCACCACCACCATCGTTCCTTTCTTTCTACTTTCTGTCTCTTTCTTTTTTGTGTGTTCCAGCATTCAAGCCCGGGCCTATTAGGGTGCGGCTCATGTGACATGCCAAAAAAATTCAGCATTATGAACTTGTTTCAGTGTTCAGCGTATACATGAACTTTGCAGGCTTAGAAGAACCTGTAATATAGACTCAAACTCTCCACGAAAAGCCCAAGATTAGTCCACCACGTTACTATTTAATTACCGCTGCAATAGAGGAGATCATCTGGAATATAAAACGTAGAAATTAAAGAAGACTGCCACACAAAACCACGAATTATACTTCCATTTAAAGAGAAAATCAAAGTCCTCGTGTGCTCAGTTGAGTAGTAGCTTCTGGTGCTTGTAAATACCTTTCTGGTGTTTGTGATCTCGGTTGTCGGTGACTTTTGTATTTCATTTCCCAGGTGACCCAAAGAGTCATCTATTTTAAGAAGAACAAAAATCTATCTTACGGTAATAAGTGGCTTTTATTTTATTTTAATTGTTATGACAAGAACCGTACCCTCCACCCTGCAGTGTGTACATTTGTGAAGCTATAGATCATCACGTTGGTATGTTTTGATTAATATCTAAGCCAGGAGGTCAAAGAGTGAAGGACACTTTCATGAATATATTAAAAAATGACTTGCAGTACTACTATGTAGATGTTTAACAGAAATCACTGCTCGGTTCATACCTCGGTCATAAGGATTTTATTTATTTGAACAGACAGTTCACGGTGCACGTGTCTGAAGCAACATTTTTATGATTTAAAAGCGTTTCTGTATCGCACCATACAAACACTGAAAAAACGCAACCCAAAAGACAACAGGTCGCCTTAGGTGAAAACGCTCAATAGCATCTTTTTTGCTGTGAAATTGAAAATACAAAATAAAAAGAATAACTTGTGCATCAGGTGGAGCATTTCTATTTGTTTGACCTTGGCTATATGGAAACATTTGAAGCACCTAAACATTCATGTGCTGGATCAACGCCTCGTCTTCCAGCTTTGGTGTTTCACTTGCGTTACTGACGCATGCCAATCAGGTTATTATGCTAACCTCAACACATGCTAATGGCTAAGTTTCCAGGCAGATCGCACACTTACTGTAGGAACTTCTGAATTATGTGCATCAGTCTACATACCTTTTGGTGTTTCTGGGGCTGCTTGCACCAGACTGTGAATCCATCACGGTGATAGTTTGACACAAATAAACCAACTATTATAGCCGTACTACCATGACTGGAAGAACTCTTTGTTGGGATTGGGCCACCCAGCCTACTGTCCCAAGGAATTACGTCCATATTGGACGATTTACTGTAATGCCAATGTTGAGGTTGGAGGTCGAGATGGTGAATGGGTATGTAGCACTTCTGAAATATGAACATACAAGAACAGATGGCCGCTAAATGGTTACAAGAAAATATGGAAAAGCTCTCATACAATCCAAAGATCGCTGAGATGCACATTTTTTTAGGTTTGATCACAGGCCACAAGACGTAGGTAAAGCCCTGAGTTCCCCAATAATTAGCTGAATGAATAACAAATGGTAATAATTAATGGAAAAGCCGGCGCACTCTGTAAGATTGTGTCTCACAGGTGACCCCCTCCCCCCTTTTTCAATAAAGAAAGCATGTCTCCATTAAAAAAAAGCATGTTCGATGTGTATGAATCAACAGCAATTAGCCCGTACCACGCCTTGGGTGGGCCATCTGCTGAGCGAGCATCAGATACAAACAGGTGGGCCCCCGTTGCTGTGTCGAACACCACCACCACCACCAGCACCACCACTACCAGCACCACGACGGAGTGATTAATAGGAGCTCTTAAATATCTCGCCGTGTGGAGACGCGGGACGCTACACGGCGGCGCACGTCGTCATCGCCGCTGTGCTTTTCACAAAGACATATTTTGTCTTCCAAAGCACACACAAAGCAAAGCCCGCATTTGTTAATTAGTGATTTTAACTGAAGTCATAGTGCAAGCTAATTGCTGGTAATAATGATATTCGATTAAGGAATCAGTTGGCTGTGGTGCCTTGACTGCTTTGATGGATGCAGCCTTGGGCAGCGGCTGTGAAGGGCTTACACAGTGACGGAAAGCATGAAGAAGAATAAAAACGACTGAACACGGAACAAAGAATTAAAAAAAACCTGCGGCAGGAAACAATGAGTAACAAGAAACACTGACGAGAGCTCAGGTAGGGGCTCGGATATAGACTTGCTAACGCTTTGCTGTCAAACCCCGAAAGCTTTTTGATAGCGCTCCAAAAATTCCATCTGTGCCACTGGCATCGTCTTAACAGCAGCTGGTGTGTGTGAAGTCAGAGAAGCCAACGGTATTGATCAGACCTTATCGATTCCCAATGTCAAGTCCAAACAGTGTACAACAGTGTGTTTGTTGTCCACATGTGTGGGGTTCTTGTGTGTAAGTGTGTGTGCCTGTTGCATGCACACGAGTGTGCCCTGAATGATCCATCCTGGCTCTGTTACAGCTTCAAAATGTGATGTTGCTCACGTTTTTTCAAGACAAATTCAACTAGGCTTGCTCAGTTTTCACTATTAAAGGTCCAGTGTGTAAGATTTAGGAGAATTTATTGGCAGGAACTGAATATAATATTCATTAGTATGTTTCCATTAGTGTATATTAACCTGAAATTAAGAATTGTTGTGTTTTTGATGCCTTAAAATGAGCCTTTTTTATCTACAGTGAGAGCGGGTCCTCTTCCACGGAGTCCGCCATGTTGAACCGCTACTTTTCTACAGTAGCCCAGGGCAGACAAACCAAACACTGATCTAGATATGGCCGTTTGCTTCTTGTGTGAATTTAGCAGCCAGAGTTTTTCTTACATGCTTGAGCTGGAGAGTATTCATCTGGTTGCAATCTGCAACTTCACCGCTAGGTGCCACTAAATCCTACACACACTGGACCTTTTAATGTTTACACGATGAAAAAAAAAGTGCGCAGCAGAAAATAAGTTGTTTGTGGAGAAAACAGATGGAAATTTCTCACACAAATCTCACAGAGAGGAAAAAGAGATCTGATATTTTTGAAGCGAAGAAATGATTTTTTTTTTTTTGTGCCAGAAATAAAACTAGAGTGACAAAAAGAGAAGAAGAGAAAGTGGAGATTGACACGTTTGAGTTGACATAATCGTCACCATCTTGCTGGCAAAGATGAAACTGGCAAAAGCGATGCTTCTGAGGTCTTTTTGATTTTATGCCTTTTTCACTCTCACTGCTTCTCACTTCTAAGGCACAGCTAGTAGATTGTTTCTTTTATATTTTTATATATATATATTTCTTATGCTGTTGTTTCAAAACTTACTTTCATTGGAGAAGAATTCTCAGGATGGTGGAACTACAAATCGCTCCTCTTCGAGGACATTAAAATTGATTTTAATTTAATCTAGCTCGTCTCTCCTGACTGTATAGGTGCAACTTAGTTTGTCTCCCGGTCCCTGGGGCCGCCCTGAGGCCATCTCATACACTCAGCATGCGCTAATCCACCTGACAGCTTGACAGCGTGGCGTTATTTATAGAGCTGAACACCGGCTATGCATGTTTTAGCGGGAGATGGAGCGGGGGAGATAGAGAGGGCGGCGGCGGCGGCGGCGGCGTTTGACGGCACGAGCGTACAGCAGTGTTTGACCCGCCTCACAGGTAGCTGACCCTCTCCTTGTCTCTCTGCCTGTTTATTACCGCACTGCTGAGATAGAATTCACTCCATGTCTAATTACATAACCTCCACCCCCCCCCCCCTCTCTCTCCGCTGTCACAGATGCAGTCTCAGTGTGTTTGTGTGCCGATCTCTTATACGCTGTCATCACCTCGAGCAAATAATATAACCGCTTTTGAATTTACATTTCCATAAGCCACCTGTAGCACTGCACTTCTCCATTGTAATTGAATCAGCCGGCGGAATACGCAAACCCAGACCGAGGCCAAGAGACTCATCAGAGAGCACTAATAACTGCCTCCTCCTCTCTGCTTGATAAGAGCATTTTGTTTTGTTAGGCAGAGACAGCGAGAGAGGAGAGAAGAGAGAAGAGACGCCGCACTGATGTGTTTGGTTCGAGTCAAGGCCAGACGGTTCTGATGGCAGCATGAAGGCTCTGCTGCGCAAACAAGAGTCCCGTTTCTGTTTTCTCTCGCTGACAGAAGAAAGAGCGATCTCTCGCTCCCCTCTTTCTCCTTCCCGTCTTGCTGATTGTGATTCATTTTGATCCGTTTGATAGAGACTTTAGCTGCAGACGTCTTTAAGGGATGTCTTCTATAGAATTCAGTCGGGATGCTGGTTTAGAGTCGTGCTTTACCTTACATGTCTGAGCTGTGAGCGATTCAATCAGCGTGCTTTGTTTTTACCCAGACTCTCTTATAACTGATAGATGTCAAACCATACAGCATACATCACAAGGAAAAAGCAAGCATCAAAGCACCCCACAAAAAATATAATCATAAAATAGTGAAGGATGAAGAGATCTTAAAGGTCCAGTGTGTATGATTTTAGTGGCTAGAGGTGTATGCCTCGCCTCACCCTCTCCTCCATAGCATGGATGAGAACCTACAGTGGCCAGAAAATATGTGAATAATGCAAAAGGCCCGATCAAGAGCCAGTATTTAGTTTGTCCATTCTCGACTACTGTAGAAACTTCAGTGGTTCAACATGGTTGACTTTGTGGAAAAGGACCCGCGGCGTCTGTAGATATAAAAAGCTCATTCTAATGTAACAAAAACATAACAGTTCTCATTTTCAGGTGCTTATTCACTAACGAAAACATAATTATGCATATTATAAACCTTTTCTGTCATATGCGGCAACTATAGCAGCCACTTGCTGACCAAACGTGTCTTCAGATGTCCCATTTTGTTGGATCAGCTATCTGAAAGTTAAAGATATTTAATTGACATCGATACAAACCGGAAAAAAGAAGTGAAAATCTGACATTTGAGAAGCTGGAATCAGATAATATTTGTATTTCTGCTTGACAACTGACTTAAAACTACTAAATCTATGACTAAATCAATAAATTTGCTTCAAGAATTGGCACACCCTGTCTTTGGTATCTCGATTACTTCTGTTTATGTGACATACCCAATGGTTACACCTCTTGGATTCATTTGGTGATCTCATTGGGCGTCCCAATCCCCTGGTTGAGAACCATTAGGTGTGAATGATGGGCACCAAAAACCTACATGTGATGCCAGATATACTCACATAAATGAAGCAGAGGCAGTCACTGCTTCATCACATTAAATTACATTAAATGTATTTCAGGGTCAGAAGAGCACAATCTGTTTTCTTTAGTTAAGTTGAGGCATCCAGCAAAGTTTCAGAGTCTGACACTCAAACTGTATAACCATCGATTACAAAACCTGCAAAATAATTACGTTTGGCAAAAGGCGAATTCGTGACAAGTTATGTCACAAATCAAATCTCCCTAACGCGGGCAGACACATCCTAAAATAGGTGTGTATGACAGCAGTCGTCTGCTGGCAGTCAGCAGATCTCATGATTGCACTACACCGTCCCAGAATAGACGAGGAAGATGAAGTCAGGTGGCATGAAAAGAACCTTTAGGGACAAAAAAGCTGTTATCTAGTCACATTCAAACGTGACGTTACCCCACAGTTTCGCTAAAAAACGGGATCAAAGTCCTCGCATGTCTCCAACCAGCACATCCGAACGTTGCTGAAACTTTCTTTTCTGACATCCTTTTCTTCCTGTTAGCTGCATGGGCATAACGTCTTCGGTTATTTATGTTATTTCGTCCACTCTCTGTAGTTGTTTACAACGCTTTCTTTTCATTTATGTTGCCATATCAAAAGCATTGCAAATCTCGATTATTTACCAGCAGCATCTCCTAACTCATATTTCACGGGCCTCCCACTGCTTATCCAACCAAGTGAACTCTACATCATTCACCCTCAGCATGTGGTGGATATGAAATGTAGAAACGCGTTCGGCGGCATTTTTAATAACAGCTGTTCAGAGGAGAGGGAACAAAATGCAGAATGGGAGGCAGGATTGAAATGTAAAGGGAAACAGCTCAATCAACTCAGTGACCTACTAAGTTTCAGCAGACTGAAGGCACAATTTGCAGGATGTTTTACGACCTTGTAGAATGTCAGGACTATTATATGTATACGGCGGTTTGATGGGGTTATTGATCCGTGCTAATGTGGACTGATTACAGAGGGTGAGATTTATGGTTCATCTTGTGGAGCTTTGTGGTTATTATTGAAGACCAATATTACTGGATTTGCAGAAGTATTACTTGGAAGTTGCGACACAGTTGATGCTTTTATGTTTAGTGTTTAAGTAAATTGATTAAAATTGGACAACAATGGGGGGAAATTGTGCCAATAATTTGGAAACTCAAAATCCGTTTGCCTTCTTTTAAGAATTAGTAGCATTAAGAACCAGTTGTGAAATGTCTTCTGTATGATTTTGCATTTTTGGAAGCGCAGGATCCAACGTTTTTCGAGCTTGACATTATAGGGTGTGAATGTCTAGGCATCTCATGATTCAGTTCCATCCTGATTCAAGGGGACTATCAGTGCATCTTGATTCATCAAAAATTGGGAATTTTATACATGATTTATTTTTTCTCACTGTCTGACTACTTGCTACTTTTAAGTGCCGTCTCGGCGTGCACCAGGCAAGTGTTGGTATTGCTAGCACAGCAACTGTGGACCGCCAGGAGGAGGAGGTTTTAGGTCCCAAGTAGGATCAAGACGGTAATGCTGGCACCAAAATCCAAACCGGGTTCAGCTAATAAGAATGCGAGCTGTCCGTCTAACTGAGCTAACTAGCTAACGGCAGCTGCACTTAGCTGCTACAGTAACTGCTAACAACAAGTAAAGCTGTCTATCAGGAGATTTCAGTAAATCAGAGAGAGTGACCTTCACCAAAATCGGTTAACAAAATTATAAAGTTGAGAGTGAACAAGGTGAATGAGTTGCGTGGCTAACTAAAATAACAGAGGTGTCTGACTATTTTATTATTGATTTGACTATTATTGTTTTAATCTGTCACCTAATCATCCATATTAATGGGGGTCCAGTACAAAATTTCTGGAGTATTTTTTACTGTATTTATAAGGGAGTTGGTTTGTTACGACTAAAGTTTAATTTAGATCGATGTTTTTAAGTTAAATCATTTTATCAGTGGTTTCTGAGACACCAAATTTAGAAGTTATTAAAGGGGAGAGCTGTATTATTTTTGCATGTATATAGCCTGAAACTACTGGTGAGTCACCACAGCAGTTTTCTATATGCTCCATATTACCGAAGTTCCCGCCTCTTCTCTTCGTTTAAATGTTCTGTACCGTTCGCCTACAGTACCGGCACCATGTCAGTCTAGAGATAATATGAGATGACAGCCGCAACCCCAGTATATACAGGAGGCACTGAGGGGGACAGCACAAAAACTAACACACACACATCCCCAATCTTATCCCATCGTTTCCAATCCATCAGCAAACAGAAAACAATCAAATGACAGGTCCTGCAGTGATCAAGGTTCAGCGTCGACTCCAAATAACGCCCCCCTCCTTCCTCCGAACAAGCATCACGACTGTGAGTGTCTGTCGCCTCTCTCCATGGCCCGCAGCACCATGCAGAGCTTTCCAGGAAACTATAGAGACGTGCACACTATTGTTCTCTTCTTTCTCCATCTCTATTTTCTTCACAATTTTGGCCTGTTTTTCACTTATTGTTTTGTTTTTGGGGTTGGAGAGATGTAGAAGATGAGGTGACAGAACACAATCAGGAGTTTGAAGCTTGACTCAAAATGATAGCCTAATAACATAGTTCAGTTTCAGGCCTCGGCTGGACAACAAAGTTGTCAAGTTACGTTGTTATGTTGCAACGTGGGTTTCTTGCATTGAACTGTGGTAGAACGTAGAACACCAAATTTGAAGAACCACGTACGTGAAATGGTTCCAGTCTGATTTTTGAAAGTGTTCAGATTTGTCTGACTGCTTGTAGGGTGGTTCCCCTGGACACTAGTCTTGCAAAAGATTATATTCATGCCCAATGTACTGTAATTGGTGTGTAATCAAACAAACAGCATACCCGTCACACTGGAGGATGACACTGAGTGGACACTGAATCAGTATGAGTCAGATTCATTCACACAGAAGGTCATCATTATCTGACAACACTTGCATTTGCTTTAGTTGTAGTAATAATAAAGTAGAAGGAATGATATTATGCTGCTAAAAGTAGGACAGTGATGTGTCCTTCAGTTTGGCAATCATACCATGGCCATCACCCACCCGGGCCAAACGCGTCAACAAACTAGACACTGGGTGTCTGCCAGTTACAGAAGTGCTGTACTGTGGTTGACCATGACCCGTGACCTTCCTGAGAGGCAACTTTTCTTGTTGGGTTTACAATTTGTATTGCATTATTATTATTATTAATGGTCTTTGGTGTGCTAGTCTCTCAGAATTAATGGTTCTGCTTGGTGGAAATACTGTCAGCTCTGTGTTTAGAGAAGCAGTGGCATTGAAAGAAAATCCAATCTTCAAGTACTAACAGTACTAATCACACAAGTATGTATGTGGTTTGTTTGAAAGCAACAAACTTAATAGTCTGTGAATATAGTTATACAGCAAGCTGTTTTTAATTCTCTTGCTTGACATGAAAAAGGTGTTCTGTTTGGACGTTCAAAGCGTTTTGCTTGCGTATTGAACCAACTCTGTGAGATGTCGTTGGAAACCCTTTTGAAATACTTTGGTATACTTTGAGTTTCCATTGGTTTCTGTATACACTTATCACAGAAAGTTGAGTTTGAGGAAGATGCTTGAGTTTTGCATGGCGTTACAGTTTGGGGATCGGTTCCTTCAACAAAGCTTTCTGTTTTTTTTTTTGAAAGAAATGGATTTTTAGCCACAAATTGGGAAATCACACTTTTTCAGTTTAACAGCTGCCCTTGCTGACGTTATTCATCCTGGAACTTGCACACAACAGGTAATATCTTCAATATCAGTAAACAGTAAATAACCAAAAGTATTGTATGTGGGAACCCTTTTGGTCCGATCAACCTTTCATAGTTTGGCCTCGGCCCCTTTGTTCTAATCTTAATGCTGTATCATACCAGTATGCTTTTTTGGCAACAGTTTGGGGAAGGTCCTTTACTATTTCAATGTGACGAGACCCCCAGAAACAAGCAAAGTCTATGAAAAAAAAAGGTTTTACCATTTTGGTGGGGAAGAACCTAATTGGCCTGCACAGAGCTCATTTACCTAATCCATCCAACACCATTGGGGTGTAGTGGAATGCCATATCAGGCATATATCACCCAGTGTCCATGGTCAATTGATCATGTTCTTGTGGCTGTTTGGGAGCAGGTTCCAAAGTCTTGTGGAAAGCCTTCCCATTGCAGTGGAAGCTGTTATAGCACCGTAGTGATGCCCGTGGTTTTGAAATAAGATGTTCAGCTATCTCATAAAGTTGTAATCCTCAGGTGTCCGCATAATTTTAGCCTCAAAGTGCACTTTATAAGTGTTTTAGGTGAACCTGGCTTCGACTTAAAATGATAATAATAAACCCAAAAACTCAATTAAACTGGTAGTGCTTCTTTACTCTCACCTACACTCAGGCCCACACTGTTCCTCTGCTGTTCTCTTTTACACTCAATTCCCTGTGCTACCAGTCAAATAATTCCACTCTCATTATACAGGACCAACAGTTTTTAAGGAGCAAACCTTGATGAAATTATTATTACGACTCATAATTGGATGAGGAATGAATGGTTCTTGGAAATGCGATGGCCGAAAAAGCATCCCTCGCCGCTTTCTCTCCTCTACGTCCCTCGCTCACTCTCTCCCAACCCTGCCATTACCTCGATCTCCCGCTCTCCACCTCTCTCTCTCTCTCATCCACCCACCGACGCTCTCCCTCCCTCCCACCTCCTCCTCCGAGCATTAGATGAGTGTGGTGGTCTAATTGCTTTCTTCAGGGAGAGAATTAGCATGAGCTGTCCTGAGTGCTCCGGTCTAATGCATAAAGAACAGGCAGCAAGGGCCCAAAAATGGAGGCCGGGGAATTGCAGACACTTCCTCCATTAGCCAATGAGTCACGCTTTGAGGAGGGGGAGGTTGGGGCAAAAACTGCATCAAGTGGTCATTCTCTGATAGCTGAACATCTGAAATCTGCATGCCGTTCGACTCATCGAATTTCGCATGTCACCGGTCACGTTTAGCGGGTGACTTGAAGCAACAAACGCTGCATGCTGATGGTCACATTTAATAGGCATCTTAACAAGATCTACATATTGATGATCACAGTTAATGGAGGACTCTGCATGTGGTGCTATTTTCAACTTCTGTAGCTATAATAGACTCTACAAATGCGATTGAAGAAGTTCCAGAGCTAAACAAAAGATGGGTAGTTTATGAGTGCCTTCAGCTCCTAAAAACAACTTAGCTAGTGTGATGGTCTATTTAACTTTAGGTGTTTGGGTTTGATATGAAAGAGCCTCTTTGAAAGTCACAGAAATGTCAGTTGGCTTCATGATCTTGTATCTTGACCTGTAGACTTTGGGACCATTGAGACCTTTCATCTGGGTCATCCACAAGCTGAAACGTGTTGGTTTTAAATTAAAAATGATCTTTCTACTTCTAGTGTTGTTGGAGTTCTTTAGAAAAGAAAGAAGACAAAATAGTTGAGACAGACAAGATGGTATAAAAACACAGTTCCAAAGTCTACTAACCTCTTCAGACTACTTGCACCATGGAGGTCAGTGAAGGGGTTCCTCTCTTTTCACCTCCTTTAAAGCACTTGGTAACTTTTTTTGAAAACTTTCTTTCTTAAGATAAAAACAGCACTGTCTGCTTTTTCACTTTTTAGCTGGAACTTTAGCACAGCCATAGCTGGTACTGAGTTTCACGCAGCTCATCATCTCTTTACCACGTCGTCTAAAGTATCAACTCTCTATTGTGATACTGCATTATCGGGTGAAATTTTAAAAGACCTTCAGGAGATCTTAATAAGATCTACAAGGCCAGTGAGCCAAAGTCAAGTGGCTTTATTGTATTCTGTTCTTACTGTGAATATGGTAATCAAATAATGGTTTCTATTAGGGATGTGCACGATTAGTCAACTAGTGGATTAAAACGTTGCTACCCTCACAAGTCGACACCAGAAATACTAGTTGGTTGCTGCCTCCCCGCACCAATGCACACACAGGTTTTACGAGATGTCACCCTTGTCCCACTTTGGAAGTTCAGCTATGGTCATAACTTATTGTTACTGCGGTTTGCTTTGAGATTATAGCAGCTGATTTAACTCTCTATCGATCTAGCCTTGCAGCAAAACTCAGTTTGGAATGGCACTGTCCAGGCGAAAGAGTTTAGTAAGTTACACTAACATTAAGCATTGAGAAACAAACATCTAATAACATAAATAGTGTCTTCATTATCTTTTGTGTTGCCTGGCTGTAAGATATTGTCCATTTTTTTCCATTTCAGTAGCATCCCAATGTGTTTACTGACATTTAAATGCATATATTGTTACAAATATATTGTATATTGTAAAAAAAAAGAAAAAAAGATATTGTCCCCAGGTCAAATTTGTGTATGGGTATGTAACTTCTTTGGTTTCTACATAATTACTTCTTTAGTTTGTGTGTTGTCTTAAAAGTTCAGGTCAGGTCGGTGCACATGCAAACTTCTGATGCCGAAGTTAAAAATATAACTTAAACATAAATTTCAGTCGGTTGTGTTAAGTGGTGTCATATTGTCCTGAAATCCCCAAATTAGATTTACTGTCCCAGTCTACCGCTGTCTCTTTGTCTGTGTGTGTGTGTGTGTGTGTGTGTGTGTGTGTGGGGTGAGTGAGCAAAAGCAAGGACACTGGTACTCCAAAGAGTATAGAGCTGTTTGTTTTTAATAACATGCCAGAACAGAGGGATGTACCGAGGGGGAAGAGGGATGAAGGGTGGATAAATAACTTCAGTATATAGAACATCCTTCCTCCATCATGCTTTACCACTGGATCTACCAATACACTGACTCCATGACACCAGTCTTTGCCATTAAATTCATACTTAGACAGGAAGCAGACGGTGTTAAGCAAGCATCCTGGAGTGGCATTTGGCCTTTGACGTTCGTTACACATTATGGATTCTCTATCTGCCATCTGTCTTGTTAATTTCCACTGCATGATGTTGAGTAAGTGCCCAGTCAGATAAAAATGCAAGAAGGCTTTTAGACGCTAGGAGCGTCACAAGAAAGAATGATGAGTTATGAGTGATGGGAATTAAAAACTAGGCGGCGATATGGATTGGTTGCCAGTCGGCGTTTGAGGCATCTGTGCCCAAGGTTGGGGTTTAGTGTAGGGATTCAGCTTTTGCAGATTTCATTTATGAGGCTGCTAAAAACTGAGTCATGACAGAATGAATGCGGCTGATAGTGGCAACACTGAATTTTTATAATTACTTGGATAGATCAAGGGTTTGTAATGTGAATGAGTCAATAATATCAGCACCAATGCGATCTGGCACATCGGGTTGCCGCATCTGACGTTCAACAGCATTCAACAGAACTCCACAGACCTCCATATATCTGCTAAGAAATCATAGAAGGAAGACGTTTTAAATCCAGAAGTTGCCCGAGACCAATGGTTGTATGACCAAAAAGAGCTGTTAATAGCTGCTAACTGACTCCATGGCAACATTATACTTCCTGTTTACCCCTCCCACCCAGATGGAGGGTGTTTGTGGGGACGGAGTTGTCTCATTTTTGTCTGAATCTTCTCATTAAATTCAAATCCTTCCAAATCCTTTATTGAATCGATTTAGTTTTGGGCTTTCAATAACTTTAAGCCACAAAAGTCCAAAATAAGTGAATATTTGAGAGTGAAAGCTCTCGGGAAAGACAATCAAATACTTAATCCAAAAGAAGTTGGCCAAAAAAGTTATGACGCTCTGTAAAGCATAAATGAAAAAACAGAATGCAATGACTTGCAGATCCTGTTTTGATCTATATGCAATTCAGTGCAGTACAAACTTAAAAAAACTAAATATAAACTCTTTGTGAATTTAATGCCTGCAGCATGTTCCAAGAAAGTTACAAAGACTGTGAAAGTTGTGGAATGATCAAAAAATAACTGTTTGGAACAGGTTCATTGGTAACAGGTGATGGTATCATTATTGGTTATGAAAGGGGAATCCTCGAAAGGCTCAGTTGTTCACAAGCAAGGATGGGGCAAGGTTCACCGCTTAAAATAGTCCAGTAGTTTAAGAACAATGTATCCCAATACACAATTGCAAGAAATTTATGGATTTCACCATCTACAGTCCAGAAAAAGAAGTTTCGGAGAATCCAGAGAAATCTCTCCACATAAGGGAGAGAGACAGTTATTAATATCCAGAAACACCACCAACTTTGCCGACTTCTTCGCTCATCTTTGATGGAATGACGGAAAGTGGAAAACTGTGCTGTGGAAGAAGATAATTGATCTAAATCTGGGTATGTCAATAACTCCGAAACAAAATAGACCATTGGAACCCAACCTCCAAAAGATGAATATTTTTTTATACCTTCTGGTTTTGTGTCCAAAACGTATAGTTCTCACCACCAAACAGCTTCAATAAAGCTTTATTTTGACTGCCTACACCCGTCTAATCAGCCTCAACAGTGAAGTGAATGAGGCGGTGACAGTCAAAACCACCTACAGTACTTCTGAGTGAAAATCTGTTTTGTTATATATGTGCTCTCAAGTGATGAATCAAAACTTAACTGTGAAATCCAAAGTGCCACCCGAAGAGCAAACATGCCTCGACGTTTTTACTCTGCAGAAAGCTCAATTCACCAATATTAGTCTTTTGGTATAAATAAGCACAGGCTGTCAAGGTTGGCAATCATGAGGGTGCAGTGTGCAGCAGATTGACATCAGGTTATGTGATTTCTGGGTACTGAGGTCCTTGAATTTTAAAGAGGTACCTGTTACTGCCATTTCATGCTGCTAGAGGAACTGCCTTGTGCATCTACAAGACACAATATTTCTATGAATAAAGCTTAAGAGGGAGGAAAAAATATCTCTATTTTGCAACTACTGAGTGTGCACGCTTGGTTTATGCATGCAATTTTATGTACGTATTTGTGCACCTGAGGCTCTGGGTTGTTTGGTTGTTGTCGAGCAGAGCCTCGGTCTAATTGAGCAGACATCAGACTTTGATTAATATTGTTGATGAGTGCTGCCAGCAGGGGTGAAGACACAGAGAGGAAGAACTGTCAGACAAACACCCAGGTAACATCCTTCATTCCCTCCGCCTCCTCGCCGGCTCGCTCCCTCTCTGTACTCACAGGAAAGGATTCAGTGCCCCACTGGTTCACTGTTGATTACACCATTGTCTGCTTAGACTGCTGAGTCTGCTCCAAGTCTGCCACCGCTTAATATACAATTTACCTTGAGAGAGATCTGAGAAAAGACAGATTTTTATGCAGATAGGTGGTGGGAACGTTCCCAGCAAGAATTTGTCGGACAGTGGCGTGGACAGACAAGAACAAAATCTTAACGGAATGATTTCATAGAACAGAAATACTCATCTTATGAGGAGAGCTGGTACTGTGTCTGGAACATTTCCAGAGGACATGCATGAAATTATTACCAAGAGAGGTCAGATGATTGATCATTTTTGCCCTGTTTTTGTATGAATATCGCTTCTGTCCATACAAGATAAACATGTCAGGATAATGCTCATTTAAAAATTAATGCAACAGCCCTGCAAGTTTGAGTATATGCATTACTTTATTATTCATTCAGTCATTTATCTTCATGCCCAGTTATTGTTATTCATTGATCCTACCAATGGAGGGAAACACCCAACACAAGTTTGTAGATCTAGATCATCTACCAGTGAGCCTTTTCAAAATCTTAAGGTTGGTGTTTCTTACCTTAATTGTCCTCAGCAATCGTAATTGACTGGTGTTACAGTACTACTATCTGTGTAGAGTAACGCATTGCACTACTTTTGCATTATTTTGACCAAAATAACCATAGAAGTATGACTAGGCATTATAAAACGGAAGGCGGTAACATTTCATAACAGGTAATCAAAGGAAGTTTATGGCGGTTCATTAAAAGTCTGTTGGTGGGTGACTGCCCATTCGTGCGTTCAAATGCAGCGGTTACCACTTTTTTATGATGAATTCAACATTTAATTTTGTTATTTACTCATGTAAAACACACTTTTGTTCAAAGTTGACGGAAACATCTTGGTTGGTCTTCGCACCAACCCTCGTTTGGTCAGATAAATTCAAAATTTACATACGCTGCCTCTCTGATGCCCAACCGTTACTCTCCTTGCCTGCCCGAAATGTCTCCTCTGTGTCTTCGTCGTCCCTGGAGTCAGATTCCTGGTCGGTGTGTCGCTGTAAATTATCTTGTATTCCTTATCGTAGAACTGGTCTCCATCCATCTCGGAGGTTGTGTTTGACCCCGGCTGGGTTCACTGCAAGGCTGTTGAGTTTGGTTCCTGGTTGCCTGCTCCAGTTCTGGTGCTCATTCCAACATCCCTTGCAGGTCGCCTGCCCAGTGCCTGCAAACCTCCTCTCTTCCAGTGACCAACGCTGGTACTTGGATCGCTAACTAGCTGCTAGTTTTCAGAGAATATATTCTCTGAAAATATTCCAGCTCTGCATGCTGTTTTTTTCCGGTTTCTCTTGCCAACCATCAAGTTGACCAGCGATGAAATCAGCCGATCGCCCAAGTAGGAACGCAGTATTTGACAAATGTAAAAATTTCACAGAAATCTGATAAGTGACACGTTATATTACTTCACTTTTAAAAGTAACGTGTTACCGTAACACGTTGCCACAAGATACTGTAGTTCCTCATCTTTTGCACTGATGATTCAACCCATAAAGTTTCTCTTGGAGTCTTGGAGTTGCTCCAGTATGTGAAGCCCTAGATGCCTGGAAGTAATTCCTTTCACTTCGTCTCACTTAAACTAATACACTTACAATACACAGTGTCTTCACCGCTGCAGCAGACTGTAATATTCCGCTGGAGTTCCACTCGGATATTTATGTTTATTGCCGTGGTACACATTTAATTTTAACTGGCAATCACATATTTTAACCACATTATCATATCCATATTAACACTTGCCATTCTTGGAGTCATGCTGCTATAATAACATTATTAATTGTAATTCCTTTTAATATGACACAGAGGGCCTCTCTTTTAGGAAGTGATTCCAGGGGGACTTCGCTAAGCTCTCTGTGAGCATGTATGATGATTCATGCATGTGTGTGGCTGCGTGCGCATTAATGCATGCGTATGTATCGTAGCTGTGTGTGTATTTGCTTCTGTGTGTGTGTGCACTTTAGTAGTCTTATCATATAATTAAGTGGCATTTAATAGACTGTTCTTAAACTCAGTGATGTCTCCACAAACAGGAGAAGAGAGGCTTTACAGTATATAATCAGTTAAATTGTCAGTGGATATTAACTTTATCTGCTCTCCTCCGTAATGTGATTTCTTTATTGTGTTTCGAATTTCATTAAATGGCAATATCTGAGCCGGAATAATTAAGCAAATATTGGCCCAGAGATCCTGGAACGCCGGCGTTTATGACACCCAATAAAAAACATTATTAAAAGGGGGTGATTCCTGTTGAAAGAAGGTAAACATCAAGCCGTGTCACATCCCTCGCGGACGGCGTTTGAGCGTGTACATGCGGGATCAAGGGGGGGGGGGGGGGGGGGGGATTGGCGATGATGAAGGGATGAGGAGACGACAGATTACGTTTGACAGACAGATAAAAGGAGGGGAAGAACAGCCATGATGATGAGGACAGCTGAAGAGCAGAGAAAGGTCACCGGCGGACGTGAAAGGGACGGAGTGAGGGGGGGGAAAAAAGGAAACCGGTCCAATAATGACTGGATGATGACAGACTGTGGCGGATAACGGTGATTGGAGGGAAGATGGATGTCGGGCTGCGGCGGAGAACGGAGGCAGGGAAAAAAAAAAAGTGTAAGGAGGGGAGGTAAGGAAGGAAGGGAGGAAAATTATGAGATGGAGGTGTGAGAAGGAAGAAAGGGTGGACCCAAATGCATGTGAGATGAAGAGGATTAAGGGATTGCGCACATCAAGGAGGGGAAGAAAGATGTGTGGGGGAAGAAGAATGAGCGATTGAAGATGGGAGGAGGCATAGGAGGGGAGGAGGAGGCGACCGAGCAACAGAGGAAGCGGCGAAGAGGCCTGCTAAACCTAGATAGCACACGGAGAAAACGTAGAGTGAAGTCTCGAGGACTTCAGGATATCTCAGGTTTAATTCTCCCCCATAGGCGCCTTAAAGATTGCCCCTGCAGGGACCAATCGCGCCGACATTATGTGAGGAGATTCAGCATAGGTTTGAGCCTCCGACGCCGAGGCCAATGGATCATGCTCGACTAGCTCCCTCTCTGACAGAACTGTACGGAAGGATGGCGGCGCCGTTCAAGCCAATTAGAGGAGCTCTGAGCCAGTTTTTAGTGGCGAGATAAAACCGAGCTCTGCCTCTGCTGGCAGATTGGGTGATGGATCGCAGACGACACACACACACACATACACACACACACACACACACACACACACACAATCCATGCACGCACACAATCCATGCACACACACATCACACTCGACGTGAAGTGAGAAGGCTAGTGAGTCTCCATCTGGACTGTCCACGGCTATCTTTCTTCTTCTTCTCTCGCCTCATTTCTTTTTTTTTTTTTGCCTGTGCACACAGGGATGTTCTGTCCAAATTCGGCTGGAGCTTGGCTTCGCTCCCCGTTTAATAAAACCAAAGGAGAACCGCAGGATGGATGAATGGATGGATGGATGGATGGAAGGATTGGTAGGTGGGCGGGCGGGTGTTGGAGACATCGTCAGGCTTTAATATGTGCTCTTCCTCTCATATCCTTGCTTGTTTTAATATGAATAGCTACTTGTGGAAGGGAATGAGTTCATAGCTGCGCGCAGAGCACTACCGGCGTTATTGGCTGCACCGTTGAGTGGCAGCCTCCATATGTGCCAGAGCAGCTTTGCAGAGGATATAATAATAAACCCCTGTGAGAGGTGGCAAATAAAAACAACAGGGATAAAAGTACATCATATCATAACCTGCTTCACTGGAAAATTACCCTCCCCGCAACCACCCTCTTTCTTTTGCACACTCCCCGATTTTTCTTCTGCACTCTCTTCATCTTCTTCTTCTACTTTGTTCTCGTTCACCCTAACAAGCGCACGTTTTCATCATGTCAACCCTCTTAAGATACCTCTCCATCCCAAGGGGGAGCTGGAGCAGCTTTCATCTGCCCTCCTTCCCTCCTCTTTGCATGTTTGCTCATCTTTCCTCTCCCCCCAACCCGACAGGTGTCATTCAACCCGCTGCTTGTCCCTCTTTTCAGAGCTTCCATCGACAAAAGGCAACACTGCCTCGACTTAATCACGTTATATTTCACAGCCCGAATATGTTCCTCCCTTCTGGTTTGTTAATGTGTTTTTAAAGAGTCGTGTTTAGGCTCCGGCGGTTTGCTCGCTGTGGTGAAAATCGGCCGAACACAACTGCCAAGTGCACGTCGAAATAAAACAAAATATATTCAGGTTTGTTCCTGATAATAATGTGACCCATTCAATTATTTTCACTGACTCCTCCAGAGAATTTGTCAAATTAAATTTCCCAGACTTTCCCCAGTCTGGCAGCCAACAACTTCATAATGCTCCAGAAATAACATGACCAGCGGTAACCTCGTGTGCCTTAACCCAGAGTCCAGATTTGATTTAGAGGGTTTCATCACTACAACAGAGAAGAAAGTTCTCTTAGAAGTCAGTTTTTTCCAAGAAGTTAGTCGATTCTTTACCTGTATCTTAAAAGTTATGATAGATTTTGTTTTTTTTAATGCCCTCATGAATATTGGTGAGCAAACTGATTATACTTAGCTTAATGCAGACATTCAGACGGAGCTTTGAGTTCAATAATCTGTTCATAGCACTGCAGTAACAGAGCTTTGACGCTATAGCAAGTTTGAGGCATTTAAACTATTTAAAATGCACAGGTACAAGATCTATTCAGGTCATGTGAGGAACCATCCTCTGGCCACATGAAACAGCCCGTTCTCACTCCTAGCTTGTTAAATACTGCTGCTTGCTGCTTGGTCAATGAGGCTTCAGACAAAGGTGCTGTAGATACCTTAGTGTCATTTCTGGATGCACCAGTTTGTAGCTTGATGGTTTGATGTGCCATCGAAGTGAGGTGATGGAGTATGAAGAGCAAGAAAGACCACACATGGAGGAGGTGGGGTGGAAAAATGGGTCAAAAAACACCCAGGAGATCGCTATTCATGTCACCTGTGAAACCAAAAATAAATGTTAGGACTTCTTTAGAGTTACGTAGGCTACGTAAGTTGACTTACGGAAAGTAGTTCAGTTACGTCAGGTACTTAACGTACCTAACAGACTCTTAACAAAGTAGTTTTGTAGATAAAGCTAACCAAAGTGCGACTGTTTCACGACGTTAATCGCACAAGCTTTATTTTGAAAGTTTATCTTGACGTGCGTGTCAGGAAATGATGCCAGAGGGGGGAACCTACAGCATCAAATTTTGAAATGCGTAGTGATGCTAACCAAGCGGCAGTATTTGACGAGTTAGGAACGAGAATGTGTTGTAGCTAATAAATCGTTTTAGGGTTTTTTTGGGGGGGTAAAATTCAAAATAAACATCTGTTATCTGGTGAATATGATTTGTATAAGCACTGATCACTGGAGTCGCCCCCTCTGAGTTAGCACCATCGTTGTCCAAGTCTATAAACTTAACATCTTGTCTCGAAACTGGACTCACGCTTGCACAGCTTCCTTTACTGCCGCCTTGAATCGACTGTGCTCACTGTGCGAGTACAGCCCTACTTAGATGGTTTCCTTGAAAAAGAAACGGCACTCTACGTTGATGTGATATGAAAAAAAAAAAATCCCACATACTTAGCCCATAATTAACCCTGTCAACAATGTCAGAACACTGTTCCAGCTTTGCAGTTTGGATTTTCTTTTGAGATTTGCGTCAAAGTTCGCTAAAGTTGAACTTCCTGTGGAGGTTTTGCATATTTAATTTCGCCTCCGTCATGTACGTATTGACAGAGCTGCATATAGAACAGCAGAACCTTTAGACGAGCTCTATTATTACTCTTAATATTTGCTCAGCTGAATCAGAGAAGCGATTTCTGTGCGCATGATCTCGCTGTCAACAAGGCGCCCTTCTTAATGTCAAGTATCTGTACAAAGTAGTCCGTGCAAGAGTTTGTCAAAGGATGGATTGTTTTTGTTTACTGTCTGTCATTGGCTTGAGATGGTTTATTAATGTAAGAAAAGGAGTAGTGAACCTGGGGGGCATGTGGTTTTTTTTTTACATCTCTTCATGCTTTAATTAAAGCACTGACTTCAGTGGGACACACAAAAGAGGGCTCATATCTGCACACCCACACGAAAAAAAAAAAGAAAAAACACACACACACAAGCACACGTGTCACTCGCATGCACGCACTTTTGACAGCATAATAATTGAGCCTACATCTCGTGAATCTGGGTCACAGGAGCGCAGAGCGTATGCATCCTTTGATGTGTCATTAGGCTTCTGGATTTCCTCGAATGCAGCGCTATTCAGGAAGGAGAATTTAGGTTGGCCAAGTCTTACCGGGAGAATAATTTGGCATCGGTGAATGGTTATTATCGGTTTGCACAGGATCCTGGACGTGATACAATATTCTCGTTCATATCCAAATCTCCCCAAACGGCCTGTACTGCTTTATAGTTTTTAATCTATATTCATTAAGAAATGCTAACAAGTGTTATTCTCTTTTTATTCTATCCATCTCTTCCCTCATCCAGTGTAATCAGCATCATTTTAACCTGCGCCATCAAGGTACTGATTATACACACACACACACACACACAAACACACACACACACACACAGGCTCGCACACACATACAAAATATAGCAGATTCTTCTAATCTCTGCTCCTTTCTTCCTGTTGTAATCAAACATCTTCATTCATAATTGAAGTGGCGATGAGGAAATTGAGACGAAGTCCGTCGGGTTTCATCGTGATTATGAGTCCTATACATACATATAAATATATATGTATGCGTGTTTTTCCTGCAGTGTAGCTGAGGTAGCGGAGGTAGCGCAGAGACGTAGCCTCATCAGATGCCGGATGAACGCTCGATAAACATTTTAACTTCCTGCTCCAAACAGTCCGACGTGCATATGAATTTTTTTGTTATGATGATGAGAGGAGGCCGGGATCAGAAATGAATTGATATTATTCTGGAATCAATCACGTAAACACTCATAATTGCCAATTTAATTGCTAACAGAAGAGGAGACATTATTAAAAAAAAAAACATTAACTCAAGTGCCTGAATTATTTCGACTTTGCCCTGTCGCATCAAATTAGTTTAATGACTTTTTTTTTTTTTGGTTATTTTCTTCATATTAAATCGTGCCATCTCCCTATTTAATGTCATTTATATGATGATTTGGGTTTTATTTCCTGAAAATGACTGAATCTATTAGCAGGGTAGGGGGGCCTCCATCAGTGGCAAGCTAGCCTGCTTGCGTCTGCCTGGTGAGGCTTAACACACACACACACACACACACACACACACACACACACCTCGTCAAAGATGGAAAAGATACGGATGCTGCCTTATCCACGCTTCTGGCCGCTCCTCAGCTCCATGATGGCAACTTAACCACCCACTGTATCTACTACAGCTGAGGTAACACCGGAAAGCAATAACGCTGATATCCGAGGTTAAAGGTGCCAGATTTTGACAAGCTATGTCATCATTATCAGCCTGTTTCTGTGTGTGTGTGTGTGTGTGAAGAGACACGAGAGGGGGGCTCAAGGTATTTTCCTTCACAAATCCTCGGCTGAGACGCAGCAGGCACAGGTTGTTTGAAACGCACTGTGTGATATAAGGTGTTAGCTTTAGGTTCTCTGCTAAATCTGCCTAAAGGGCAGAAATACTCCATGATTTTTAGCTGTAAGTCAAACCCGGCAATTCTAATATAGCCAGGGGGGAAGAAAAAAACAGCCTCTGCCATAATCAGGCGCCGGCACGATAAGCCCTCAGAATCAAAAAATGCGTTTCGCCCCTTCCCCTCCTCTGCCTCGAGATTCATTTCACAAATGCAACTCTAAAGAGAGCAAAGGGTTGCACAGGAGAAGAAAAAAAGCATCCATCACTCTGAGGCTCTATCAAATCCATCTGCCGAGGTGTATTATTTGAGACATACTCCTTATCCTCTCTTTTCAAGTGCGCCTCTTTGCATTTTTTTTAGCATGACCAGGTCGTCAAAGGATCAAAGCGCCGGCGGAGCAGCAAACCGGGGGCTGTTTAACATCTTAACAGGTAGAGAAAAAGATATCTAGCTTGGCGTAAGGCTTGTCTGGCGAGGCAGGGTAGGGTGGGGCGGTGTGGAGAGGAGAGGCAGTGATGTCTGAAAGCCAGTTGAGCTACTGTGGACTACACAGGTGCTACATGGAATATTGTAACATCGATTATCATGTAAATGTTCAGCATTATTGTGTAATTAATCTCCAAACCTCTGCAGTGCACACAGCAGTCGTCAACAGGTTGTGCTTGTTGGAAAATGTTTGCGCCACATAAGTTTTCGCCTCTCATATTTCTTCTCAAAAATTTGAAGAATCATCTCTTTTGTCGCAGGAGTCCACGAAACGCTGCACATGGCACCTTTTGTCAGCAGTCTGTGATAGAAGCATGAATGTTCTCACACAGTCAAAGCGACACCGTGAAGTAAAAAACCTCACTTACCACTTAAAAAATGCTTAGCCACAATGAGGTAGGTTGGATTTCTGGGACTATTTTAGGATCAAAATGACACGATGTGATGTCGACACATTTCTGGTGCAGCGGCGGTGGAATGTAAGAACAGGAAACGCTTCAACTAATGAAAGAAAATCTGAGGTAAATGTAAACTTTTTGCATCTGACAGCAGACGATTCTCGCTCTGACAGACAACTTATTCTGAAGATCTGTATTTGGACCGAAATGCCTTAAAACAACAAGATATGTTGTTTGAAATGTGTCCAGGAACAAACTAAATCAATCTTTGGATACATAAAAAAAACCTATACGATCCCTTGTTTGCAACTTTCAGTCTTCCGAAGTTCCCTCTCTGGTTTCCTTGTTCTTTGGTGCATCTTCTAACTTCTTGTCCTTCTTTTTGAATTCTCATTCATTGCTGGTGTAAGTCCTGTGCGGTTCTTTGTTGGCCTCCATCTTCTGATTGAGCTTCTCCTCTGCCATCTTACTGAAGTTGTTGGAACAAGTTGGAAAATAGAAACCTGGAGATCTCAGGAAAACACGTGTACTGTAGAAGCATCAACAGGTAAATGACTGGAAAGCGTTGGAGGTCAAACATGGAGATCCTTGTTCTTTGGCACATCTTCCAATTGTCCTTCTTGAATTCTCATTCATTGCTGCTGCTGTAAGTACAGTGTGGTTCTTTGTTGGCCTCCATCTTCTGATAGAGCCTCTCTTCTACCATCTTGATGGAACAAGTTGGAAAATAGCAACTTGGAAATCACAGGAAAACCCTGTAGAAGCTTCAACAAGTAAATTACTGGAAAGCACTGTAGATCAAACATGGAGATCCTTGTTCTTTGGCACATCTTCCAGTTGTCCTTTGATTCTCATTCATTGCTGCCATAAGTGCTTTGGGGTTTTCTTTGTTGGACTCCATCTTCTGATGGAGCTTCTCCTTTTTAATCTTATTGAAGTTGTTGGAACAAGTTGGAAAAAAGCAGCCTGGAAATCGTACTGTAGAAACTTCAACAGGTAAATGACTGGAAAGCACTGGAGATCAAACATTGATGATATCCACCTGTAAGAAGACCTGTGAGGGATGTTTCGCTTTAAATCCGAGCCTCCAGAAAATAATCTTTGCTCCATCCAAACATGTATTCAGACCCGCCCCTCCCTCCCTTCCATCAATCTTCCGCCTCTTCTGTCTTCAAATCCCGTTTCCCCCTCCCTGCCTCTTTGTGTTTCCACGTCTGTGTCTTTCTTTATCTTCCCCCCTTTTTAAAAAGGGCCGATTCCTCCTCCTTTGTTAATGTGACAAATCTACTCTAATGACTCTGCAGTGGCTCGAGGCGTCTCGTGCTGGAAGAAAAAAAAGAAAAAGAAAAAAATAACCCCCTTTTTTCTTCAGACCCTTCAGTCACTCCCGCACATTATTCCGCCCTCTCTATAGTCTTTTTAAGTCTATCTGAAATTTTTTGACAAACTCGTCCTGTGAAAAACAAAATGAAAAGATTGCCTTAGTCTCATTCATTTCCTCCCCACCAGCACCTCCCTTTCCCTTCACCGCCGCCGCCACCACCCTGACTACAATGGCAGACTTTGTGCATCACAGGCTGCTGTCATTTTGATGTTTGTGTCATGAAACAAGCATACGACTCGAGCTATTGTGACATTCATGTCTGACACTTGAAACTCTTTTGAGAAAGCTCATCCTACTCAAGTTGGAGCTCCCTCATAGGTATCCCTCCTGCTTCTTTGGCTTTTACATTCTGCACTGCGCCAAGAGGCTATATCGAGTTTAGTCCGACTCTGAGGGGTTGAGCAGGTGGCCAAACACTCTCACTCTCTGTCAACTCACTCCTACCACCTCTCCATTTCTACATGGCAAGATATGCATCACTGCCATAGCAACAATAGCCTCCGTCAGCCCACGGAAAGAGGAGAAGGGAAGGGAAGATCTTGGCTGCCATCTAAGTTAGTCAACATCTCAGCGAGAGCGAGATATGTAAGTGCATTTGGGGGCTCTCTCGTTCTCTCTGCCATCAGTCAGTGCATGGACGTGGTTAACCTCAGAGCAAAGGGAGGAGATGGAGGGAAGAAAATAGGAGAAAGAGGGGGAAGATCTCTTTTCCTCCTTTTCTCTCTTCCTGTCAGGGGTGGCGGTGCATTGCGTTTGATGCCTGCGATAAGACTCTGTGTGGCTAATGAGGAAAGCGCAAAGGCACACTCATTAAACTGTGTGTGTGTGTGTGTGTGTAAATGTGAATGTGAACAAACTGCAAGTGAGAAAGGGGAGAAACTCATTAGAATTCTCCCACTCTCAAAGGCCAAGTTAGTGAGGAGAATGGAGCCATGGCCAAGCAGCCGCCTGTTGCACCCTTTGTCAGCGTGGAAATATAAAATCCATGCACACATTCATAAAAAATAACCTAGACGGCTAACGACTTAAAGTCAGTCTCTTGTCCGACAGCTTCTTCCTCGGTCACATTGCCCGCTTGCCCAGCTCCGGTTCTAGCACAACACCAGCTCCGCTCTCCATCTGCATTACCTCATGTCCAGGGCCTGAAAACCTCTTCCCCAGTCGTCAAAATCAGTGAAATAGTTGGTGGTGTGTGACTTAGTGCCGTAAAGCGTTACATACTTCTCGTGAGCACAAAGTTACATAGTGTGAGAACAGACGTCAGTGTAGCATCAACATGATTTAAAATTTTATGACAGAAAAGTTGCATAATGTTGCTGTAACAGACTCTTTAACAGTCTTACCATTTTCGGATAGAGGAAGCTAAAGATGGAGCATTGTGCAGCATCATATCTCATTAAAACTCCTCTATTGAAGCCAAGCAGCGTCTTCATACATCAAAATGTCTCCTTAGAATCAATTCTGGTGAGAACAAACAGTTCAGCATTTTGGTACTTGTGTTTGTTTGCCATCCTAATTGGCATCAGTTTTTATTTGGTGTCGTTTTAGCACAATAAAGACTGCAAGCGGGAGGAAATGGGAGTAGCTATGTCAAAAATGCAGCTTTTAATCTACTCACAGATTGCTTCTTGTTCTGTTCAGTTGTAGTTTCTCAGAGCAGCCCGGATGATGAATTGGTGGCAGGGTTGGGTTTAGAGAAAATTCAAACAGGTTTCAACAGGTTTTTAGATGGTAACGAACGGGTTAGAAACTTTTTTAGAGGATTTAAACAGTTTAGTTTGTTTAATGTGGTTGAAACTGGTCTGGTTCGAAGGGGTTATATGCAGGTTTAAACAGATTTTAGATGTGTTTAAACAGGTTAGAAGTGAGCAGAGTGAGCAAACAATTATCGATATTAAGATGATTTGATCGTATAAACATGTTTAAGATGGGTTTAGAGGGTTAAATATGGGTGGGCAGACTGGTTCAAAGGGGTTTTATACAGGTCAAAATGGATTTTGATTAATTAATTAATCAATGAAATGATGCTAGTTATAATACATTTTCCCCAACTGTTTATGGCCAACCTTCAATTTTGTAGATTCCCGGTTTATTCCCATTTAATTCCAACTCGATGACTGATGTATTTACATGAGTATCTGAGTTGAACTGAAATAAACTCAACTAAACTAAGAGACAAACTTGTCATCTGCTCGATACTGTCTCTCTGCTGACAGCAGACTATCCCACAGGGCTTTGGGATTGCAGTTTTTATATTGCTGGAGATGAACTTTATGAAACAGAAGAAAGATAGCTTCTGCCATTTGAACTCTGCAGTGTAACTGTTTCCTCAGCGGGTCAACAGTATCAGCTATCAGTTTTCTGCTGGTCAAACCCAATGCAAACTAATCCTCTGCCCATGACAGTCCCATTAAGTGAAATAATGTGTCTAGATCATAATTATAATGGTGGAATAAAGTAAACTTTAAAGGTCAAAATCATTTAAAACGTATAAATTAAAAATGCTGCAGTGACCGGGCTCGAACACACACCTCGCTATCATTCATGTAAATGAGTTGGTGAGCCTGTCCCCGTGTTTTTTTCCCCCCCTTCCTCAAACCTCCTTCCTGTGTCACATAATTAAACGTAGCCTCTCTGTATTGTGGTTCCCGGTTCCAAACATGATGTGTTGTTCAAAGCTTCTTCTTCAGCTGCTGTAATGAGGAGTCGATTCCACCGAGAGCTGCTCCTCTTCGCCTCCTGGTGACTCCACCACCGTCTACCACTGAACTCTCTCCCACTCCACCCAACAACATCAGAGCCGCACGCAAAGTAAATAGTCTTTGAGGTTTCATATCTAGGGGGCTTTTGTAACTTGTTATGTGTGTGTGTGAGCAGTGAGAAAGACATTAAGGAGTGTTGTGTATATGTAGACTATATACACACAAAACACTATAGGTTTTCTGTGTGTGAAATTATTTTTACATGACAATATAATCTCTTTCAAAGGCTTCAAGAAATGATTGTTCTTCCTATTAAAGGTCCAGTGTGTATGTGCTATTTACAGAATATGGCAGAAATACAACAATAATATGCATGACTATGTTTTCATTAGTGTATAATCACCTGAAAATTGTTATGTATTGTGTTGTTATTACCTTAGAATCAAGTATAAACCACTTTGAAGCTACCCAATGAATTGTGGACAACTGTTTTGAAGCCTCGAGTTTGGCTGTTGCCATCTTCGCCAGAAGCAATCATATTTAGTACGCTGCTTTATAGTCTATTTTACTCTAAATGGGACCATAACTTACAGAATTAACATCATGCTGTGTGGAAGACTTGAAAACAGAGAATGGGACCATAAACTCATGAGGAAACTGTTTACTGAGGTCATAAATCAGTGGGGTCAGTAGGGTAATTTCCCCATAAGGCTCCATACGATCACACCTTGTTGTTGCAGCCAATGGAGCTGCCTCCTGCTGGCTATTAAACAGAATGCAGGCTTGAGACACTTTGGTGTTGGCTTCCCTTCATAGATCTGAAAGCTCTGTCTATTAATTATATTCTCAAATCTTAGAATTAGTCTTTTTATATCTACAGACACCGGGGGTCCTCTTTCATGGAGTCGGCCATTTTGAACCGCCATGTTTCTACAGTAGCCCAGAATGGACAAACTAAACACTGGGTCTAGATAGGGCATTTAGCACTTTTTGTTAATTCCCATGGAAAGTTTCTGACTTTGAAAATTCATTCATTCAATTGTAAACAGTCTTTTCTGGTCGGATGCATAACAGTGGCACATACTGTACATTTACAGTCAGAGAAACTTCACCGTTCACCACGAAGTGAACGTGGATTCGTCTTTGATGTGGCTCATGAATATGCAATAAACACACCGTACACAGAGTAAACAAACAGCCTAAATATGGCTGCGTGAGATGTGCAAAGTGTTCATGAGTCGATTGAGAGAACATTAACCAAACACTTGATATTTATTCAAACAAAAGCTCGTCTTCTTGAGTTTGGAACTTTCTTTTTTGACATTTCAGTGGTTAGTTTATTTAATAATTAAAAGAACAATGAATTTATCACGATTCATCATTAGTCATCGGAGGTTTAAAGCGCTGAACATCAGTTTTATTTGTCCTGTCTTGATCAATATCAAATAACAAGGAAACATATTGATTTCAACGGCCTTACTGTGCACATATGACTGTGTATTTACATAATGGAGAGATTTCATGGGTCATACACAGATGGAGGTATTGTCTGTGTCTGTGTCATGACTTCTGCGGTGTGTATATGTGTGTGTGTATAATCAGTATCCTGTTTATTCAGTAGCAGGGATTATTCCTTACAGAGAGATTACTCAAACAAAGACTTACAGCACCGCCTTGGTAAACCTTCAAAGTGCCACGGCGCTGCACACACTCCAGCCCCTGAGCTCTTGCAGCTAATTTGAAAAGAGGTATTGTTCTCACAATCGCAGATATATATATATTTATATATATATTTATTTTTTTCATTTTTGTTAAGGTTTCTTGTGAATTACTTCTTTCGAAAAAGCAGCACGTTCCTAAAACACAATATCTTGTCTGATTCTGGTAGTCAGTGGGTGAGCTCCAAGATTACATCCCAGCAGACGTCTCGTATTTCAGTTACCCGAGAATTTTTCTACTTTGAGATTTTTCAAGGTTCAGTGATCGCTAAGATATGATGAGAAAGAGAGAGAGGGGGGGAGGGGGCGGGGAGGCGAGAGAATATCAGGAATTTCGCCTCGGTTCAAGTTGTGCCGGAGCCAAAGTCAAACAGTTCCATTTGGAAAGCGTGGTAAAGAGGAGACGTTGTTTACTCTGCGGCAAAGCAAAGCTCAGCAGGTCGTGCCAACAGGGCGCCGTGGAGCATTGTGGGAGGCTTTTTCCGGAGCGGGGTGTCGTCATCGGTTTGTACATCGCACCCATCCGTGTGAAATATTAATGAAGCCGAAATAAATTTTTAACGCGCATTCTCTTCATCATCCTCCCACCTACCTCAGTCTGTGTGAGACAATGTGCCAGCGACATACAATACAGCACAAATTCTCACACACACACACACACACACACACGTCATCCTTCCACCTTCAGAGACTTTATTAAAAGAATAATAATCAAAAGAGGAGACGCCAAAGTGCCGTCGCGCACTTATAACAAAGAAATCACAGGAAGCCGATGACAGAGCCGTCGACAGCTGTGGCGGCGGCGGTCAGCTGGTGCTCTATTTTTGAGAGTGTGTGTGTGTGTTTGTGTGTGTGTGTGATGTTGTAAACTCAACGTGTGATGCAAGGTGCTCTCGCGCACTCGCCGCATGGTTTGATTCTCCCCGTCGAGCGGGGTGACCTGGCATTTCGGTGACTTTTAGAGGTGTTACCGTGCTGACATATTGCTCTCTCATTTTCCCAGACTTCCCACCCACCCACCCTCACCCTCTCTGTCTCTCTCTCTCTCTTCCTTCCTCACACTCCCCACCTCACACACTTTTCTTCTGTTGTTATTTACTTCATGCCAGACTTCAGGTTTTACAAGTCGGATCAGAACACGCTGATGGTTTGTGCTGCTGTTAATCTAAAAATCTTCCCGGGGATCGTTTTACACGGGTACACTTTAATTACATTTTATAGGAGGATGTTTTCAGAATAACAAAAAAAACAACTTCATGTGAAACCTCTCAACATTTACACCTAGATTTCTCTGTAGCTGCAGCTTTGCAAAATGGTAATATGAAGATGCAGCTCGAGAAAAAAGAAAAACCAGCTGCAAAATTGACCTATAGTCGGTGAATACTGTTATGTTTAATATGTTTATGGTGGATTTTAGCTTTTATTTTGAAGGTCAGATAAATGAATGTACCGTTTCCACTTTGTTAGTATGTTTTTATTAACATATAATCACCTTAAAGTAAAAATTGTTGTGTTTTCGTGGTCTTAAAATGAGCTCTTTATATCTACAGCAAGAGCGGGTCCTCTTCTACAAAGGCCGCCATTTTGAACCGCCATTTTTCTACAGTAGCCCAGAACAGACAAACCAAACACTGGCTCTAAATATGGCCTTTAACTTTTTATGAGTTTTTCCTACATGCATGGAAGCAGAGGGTGAGGCGTGGGAGAGTATTCAGCTGGTTGCAATCTGCAACCTCACCGCTAGGTGTCACTAAATCCTACACACACTGGACCTTTTTTTTCATTCAGGCATTAAACTCTTAAGTTACAGGAGCAAAACTAGTATGTTTGTTCATGTTTTACGTGGCCGGTTTGTTGTTGTGCATCGTCTTTCGGGATCCACATTCTTCATACGACATATGTTTGCAATTTGTGAATCTATGTTGTAACTTTAGTCCCGTCTTGTCTTTCTTTGAGCGCAGGCAGCATCTATTGCATGTCTGTCCATCCTGAAAGAGTTCATGTTGCTCTTCCTACAGTTTCTTACTTAATTTTGAGGAAACTTTGAGTTTTGGTCTCTATGAATCGAGCCTCCGTTACAAATCACACACAGTAGGCCTTGGCGATTCAAAGACTTTTATTCTCAGGTGTGATTTTGCTTTCAGTGCTAATGAAAACAAGATAAACGGATTATTGTGTCACATTCTGCTTTTCATTTTTCCTTGTTTTATAACGCAACTCTTTCCTCTCCTACTGAATAAGTTCAGAGAAGAACTGTATCACACAGATGGAGCCAAATGAAAGGACACGGTGAAGCCAGTGATGCTGCTGTACATATTTCTGTATTTTTCTTATTTGTTTTTCACTTGAATTTCATGGAAATCTACTGTTGAAAAGTCGTTTTTAAATCCAATAAATGCAATCGCGTTAAATAATCCTAATCTCAATATCGAGGAAACTAATCATGATTGTGATGGTTCAGGTGTAGGGTTAGGTTGCTATTCATATCAGGACACCATAAAAATCATCATGTAAGCACCGTACGGCCGTAAGTAAGTACATCCAACAACTAAATGAAGACTATGAGATTGTTTCTGTTGCTGTTGAGAACTTTTGGTGAAATTTACAGATGCAAATAGACAAAGTTTAGCAAAATAAACGCTTAAATATGGATTTTTGGCGTTGTCTTTGGAAGCAAAGTAGCCCACATGAATAAAACTGAGCGGCGCCTGTAGTGTCACTTCCACTTATTAGTACATATGCAGTCAAATAACTGGATCACCTCATATTTCATAAAGCCAATATCGGCCCTGATGTATCAGTTTTTACAGAAGTTGTTTCCCCAAGTGCAGCAGGAGCGTTTGAGTAAAGACAGAGCGGAAAGGAGACATGAGAGTGATTTTCTCTCTGCTCTCCTAATTACTTGTCTTCCTCTATCTCTAAAAATAAATTCATATTTCACGAGGCGTCTTTTTGCTTCAGCACACCGCCGCCACTGCCAAACTGTCTGCGTGCCATCCGGTGTCAGTTTGATCATGGATATTTAGTAAAGGGAGAAGGAGGAGAAAAAAAAGTATATCTCCCAATTATCTGTGCTGACGGTCTTCGCAGAGCCGTTGACCTCAACCTCCTTGTATCTTAGCAATTTAATTTAACCCCGGCTGTGTGTTGTACGTGCTAATTAGAAAGCATTTCAAAGAGAGAAACTCACACCAGGAGCTCCGGAGAGAAAAGAGAGACGGCGTGCAGGAAGAAAAAAAAAAGAGAGACGGAGATGGAGATAAACACTTACACATGAGAAGATGTAATAGCGTTAGTGAGTGTTTTAAAATAATATCTGGAATGCCTCAATCGCTTCACGGCGAGCTGAAAGGAGAAAAGACGACGAGACCAGGAGGAGAAATATTCTTTCTAGTCGTGTTGCAGGTGATCCACCCTTTTTATTACAGCGACCTCAGTTTGTTGATCATCATTAGGCATTAAAATAAGAAAATCCGCCTCTTTTCTCACAGGACTCGTGACGTTTGCCTGAAAAGCTGCACAAATCGTATCTTAAATAAAAAAAAACGAGGGTAAACTGACTTCAGGTACATTTTGGTTTGGGGGGCTCGAGCAGCCAGACAAAGCAGAGTAGGATTATAAAATGCGAAGTAAAGCGGGGTGGGAGGGTGTAAAGGAGTGAGAGGAGGGGTGCTCGCCTCATCCAAATCCATTACTGGAGTCTGCAGAGCTGAGAAGGTCCCATGTCCAATTAGCTGTTTCATCTCCAAGTGGAAATGTGACTATAGGGAGACGCTGCCCGGCAACATTACCTCCTCTCCAATAACTTACAGCTATCAGGAATGAGACTGTGTATTTGTGTGTGTGTGTGTGTGTGTGTGTGTGTGTGTGTGTGAATCGTCAGCACAGCACAGCACAGCACAGCAGCTTGTCAGATTGTCCCATTAATAAGCCTTGGCCTTTATTACCACTTAGCAAGCTCTTTGTGTGTCTTTCTGCCAAATGTGCTTCTTATGCCGCCTCTCTAAGATCAGACTGTGTTTGTGTGTGTGTGTGTGGTGTGTGTGTGTGTGTGTGTGCACCTCGCACGTGCTTCTTCGCCGTCACCGTGTCAGATTACTTTTTTTTTTTTTGTTAAGTCGGATTGCCGCACACATGACTTTGCATTTTCGCTGTCACTTTGAAGTTTTGCAGCTTTCCTCGCATCACCTACTGTAAGACTTTGTGTGTTTTTTTTTGTGTGTGTGCACGTGCCGACGTGTTTTTTGCATGTATTATTTACTTATATATTTATTTCGCGTTGCAGCGTGCACTTTTGTTTGCACGGATTACAGATGGTGGGTAGCTCAAGCCTCTTAGCCCCCTCGCAGGCTTGCCACAGCTGCCTGCCACTTCTAATGACACTTCAGACTAAGACTGGCTAAGTCCATAGGCAGGTTTATTAGTTTTAGAGAATGCTTGAATGCGTACAGCCTTCTTTTTGGATGAATGTGTGTGTGTGTGTGTGTACTGTACATGTGTGAGAGTGAGCGATTGCCTCGCTCAGGCAGCTCTGACAGGCCTGTAGAGTTTAAATGAGAGGGATGCCGTACACGGGGAACATAAACGTCTGCTTTGGCATCGACGTGTCCTGACACAACGCGTCAGCGTTCAGACAACTCCATTACCTAATGAAGGATGCAAATGTAAATCTCTCTCTCTCCCTGATGACTTGAGCTAGTTTCTTATAATAATGTCATTTAATCTCATCTCATTGTTTATTTGACAAGGCCTCCCTCGGGATCCGTTACAGCGTTTTACTTTGTATTCTCAGCTCACGCAGGCGTGTGTGTTTCTTTTCCGTGTGTCCTTCACAGAAAACAAAAAAAGAGTCTTTGTTGTATTTCCAACCTTTCGCTCAGTCTGTCTTATTTACCTTTTTAGGCGTAGACGAACCCACAATGAAGCCAGATGAGCAGTGCAGATGGATGTTTGGCATCGTTTCCTGCTCATTTTGTTCGGCAGCGGCAGGTGCGAAGGCCAGGAGGCTGCAAACCGGCTGCCGGTGACACGGCTGATCGCACGTCACACGAGTTTTTACGATCCGTTATTGGCTTTGTGTGCCGTGATGGTGTTTTATGAAAAACATATTTGACCTCCAGCCTGACCAGACACAACATTTTAAATATAATTATTAAATAACATTAAATTTATACATATATCTTTTAGAACAAGAGCACAGGACCTGACCGTGAAGTTTTAACAATAAACATCTGTAGAAAAATGTAGTTTTTCACCCGAGGGTGGTGCCAGATGTAAAACAATGTTGTTACATTACTCGAAAGGCTCAGCATTGTATTTCAGAATTGACTTAAAGGTGGCGTATCAAATGAATGACATGAAAGCACACGGCATCTTAAACACGATGAGTAAATACTAGTGAGAGTTACCGTAGGTTAGCAGCTAAGTTAACAAGGAAGGTAACGTTAGCAAACTTGCGTTTTTCCAGGTCTTTGCAGCTATGACACCTTCACAAATGTACGCAATATGAAGTGAACAGTGACACAGCAAGTGATGTGACTAATGTTAGCTATATTGTTGGTCAATTCGCTGCTAATTAGCTGTTAACACCAAATGTTTCAGCTAGCAGACCTCCGAATCAAGGCTAATGTTTTCCGATTAGTTGGTACTGTTATGCTAACATGCTAACTGTATACATGTTAGTATGCGACATGAGTTCATTCAGCAGTGTTAGCATTTAGCTTTTAGAAAAGCTAGTTTGCTAACATGCTAACTGTGTACACGTCAATATGCAACTTTAATTAATATGAGGGTGTTAGCAGTGTCAACATTTAGCTTTAGCCTAACATGTATTTGTTCAAAGTTGTCATGGTTGTTTGGGCTAAAGGTTTAGCTAAAAGCTACAACTGCAAACTGCAATATAAATTTTTTCACTTTAAGGATAATATATATATATATATATATATATATATATATATATATATATATATATATATATAGTGTGTGTGTGTGTGTGTGTGTTTATTTTTAATTGGGATCCCTTAGATTTGATTATTAAAGAGCAATAACCAAAATTCTTCTGAGCAGGACATTTATAATTAGTATTTAAGATGTGTAGTTAAAAAACATGTAATGGCATCATTTGTTGCTAATTTCTATTTCCTCCAAACATTTTTGTGCTGTAATACTTTTTTACTTATCTGCGGGCATATACGATAAGATATATCTGTGATACGCTCATTTATGTTCACATATCGACTCTAATAATCAAGTAATTTCAGTCATTACCAGAGATTTTTACCTAAAGAATGAAGTAAGACTTTTTACACTTTTCCCATGAGCATCACGTCTCATTTTAACTGACAAAACATGACATTTTCAAACAGATTACACAAAAATAAACTCGTATGTGGTGGTGGACAGATGACTTTCAGAGTGTCCACAGCGACTTTAGCACTGAACCACATGCTCCGGCCCCGCATCTGTATTTTCAGCATTCTTCCTCTTCATCAACGAGATGTTCTCGTCTTAAACTGAACTTAAGGACGCTGCTGCAGTATTCATGATTTGCTGGGATCCTGCAATTTTTATGCACTCTTTGTTATTCAGTACATCATAATTCTTATAAAACACACCTAGCGTGAAGCCTGGCTAACTTGTGTGTTCTGTATGTGTGTGTGAGAGCCTGCGGGGTGTCACATCTAAGTGCAGGGATCCCAGGGAGCGTGTTCCTAGAGGTGTACCAGTAGTTTGATCTCTCCATATTAGCCGTATTCCCCGCTATGCCGGCCTCATTACTTTAGCCAGTTCAGCGGCACCGTGGCTCCCACTCTGCACTGATTCGTGTTGGCCACCTTCAACTAACATACTTCTTTTACTCCCGCAGTCAACCTTCCCTTTCTTCTGTCTCCTCTTTCATCCATCATTCACTCCGTGTGTGTGTGTGTGTCAATGAGTGTGTTTCTGTGTGTGCGCGGCCCCAGCTGTGGTTCTGACCCGAGCTTTCATTTAGACAAGACATGGAGCAGCACAGAGGTGGAGGTGGCATCTGCTTGCCTCTAATAGGGATGTGCTATTGATTAGCATTTACTGGGGCCGGTCCAGACCCCCACCCGCCGCCCACCACCCCTACCCACTCCCACTGAGAGGAAAGACAGACATGGAGGTAGACCATTTGTCACTTTGTCAAGAAGAAGAAGAGACCCGTCTGTCATCTGTCTGCACCGGATGCTCGAAGCTTCAGTAAAAATCAGATATTAGCTGGTGTCACCGTCACACACTTCTGATGTGGCAGTGTGTTTGTTTGATTACATATCCGTACCAGAACTCATCAGAGATGCTGTTTTATTTTTATGGGAAGTCCTTAACCCAAATGATTGATTCTAATGAGACATTTTGATCGGCTTCTTCACAAGCACGCACGATTAATTCAGATTTGATTAAACTTTAATGATGCCCGTGGGGAACTGGACTGTTGCTATTTGCAAACAGTGAAGAAGAATATCATTTGATAAGAATAGAGCAAACAAATAGCAAAGATCCAGACATGCAAAGCAGAAGTGTACGAGTACATCAAGACTCCTGCTGTTTGTTTTCATTCCTGATTAATGTGACAGCTATTTTCTTTTTTTTTTTCGATGAGTCATTTGGGCTGTAAAATGACAGAAAATGGGGTGAAATGCAAGAAAACCCAAAGAGAAAGAGAGATGCTATCCAAGGAAGACTCTCCTGGTGTCAGGAAACAGCATGCATAGCATCATAGCTGTTAGTATAGCACAGTTATCAGAGGCCCGTCATGGCCCAATGTTACCAATGGTGCTGCAACTAATAATGATTTCCATTATTGATCAACCCGTTGATCATTTTCTCTTTAAATCAATTAGTCATTTGGTCCATAAAATGTCAGAAAATGGGGTGAAATGCAAGAAAAGATAAAGAGAGATCCAAGAAAGACTCTCCTGGTGTGAGGAAACAGGAAACAGCATGCATAGCATCATAATTCTGAGTATAGCACAGTTATCGGAGGCCCAACGTTACCAATGGGGCTGCAACTAAAGATTATTTCCATTATTGATTAATCTGTCAATCATTTTCTTCTTAAATCGATGAGTTGTTTGGTCCATAAAATGTCAGAAAATGGAGCCAAAGTAACGTCCTCCAATGTCTTCTTTTGTCCACAGCCCAAAGATGTTCAGTTTACCGTCATAGAGGACTGAAGAAACCAGAAAATATTCACATTTGAGACGCTGAACTTGTTTTCTTTCTTAAGAAAATGACTCAAAATGAGCAACTGATTATCAAAATAGTTGGTAAGTGTATGTGTTATGGGTCCTCTTCCATGCCATGTTGCACCACCACGGGGCCTTTTGTTTTTTTCTAGTTTCGCGGCCACCATAGTTTCTTCTACATGCTTGGCAATCCGCACCGCTCGGTGTCACCAAATCCTACACGCCGTAAATCCTTTAACATCCAGGCTAAATACACTCGGAACCTTCCAGTCTTCCAGTCACGATTCATCCCTACAGTTCTGGGAACGCACCAGTACAAAAGCCACACGAAGCTGATGAATGATGAACAGAAGTTATTAAAACTGCAGGCTATAACTCACAGATCGAATCTCGAAAACAACGAGGGGAGATCACGATCTCGTAAAGTGATTGGCCTTCACAGTTCTACTTTAAACTGACTGATATCATTAAGTTCCCCCTGATGATGATGTTTATTAGTGTAATGATCCTTTTTTTAAGTTTATTTTAATTAAAACAGCTGACCACCTGCTTGATAAACGACTTTCTAATGATAAATTTGAAGATGATTACGCGAGTACAATCTCCAAATCTCAAATCAAAAAGTATTGACATCCGTCACGAAAACCTCACCACGGTAGGACCCTGCTTGTTGACCACACGTCCATTTACCCACCTATTAATCATCCCATCCATCCAATCTATCCATCAATTTCATTCTTTCATCGTCATCTGTCAATCATCCCACCGGTCAATACATCTACCATCCATCCATCAATCCACCCTTCCACCATCCTTCCACCCTTTCTTCCCTCATTTTGCCGTATTAATCGCACGCCGGCTTCCTCTGTCAGGCCCAATCCAGGAGCTAATACATGTGACTAATGAGCACTAATGCTTATCCACTGATACAACAAATGGCATCAGATAGCTGCAGTATTCTAATAGCGGGATGTGATTATACGGATGAGTGGCTATCAGAGCCTGTGTCACTTCTCTATTCTCCGTCTCCTTCCTGTCGGTCGGGGGGATAGATGTAGGGTTTCCATTTTTTGTTCTGTTTTATTACCTCCGCCCCGTCGTTTTAGTGCACGGAGGCGGCGGAGGTGGCGGCGGCCGCCGCTGCGGGTCTTGTACGAAAGAGAAAATGCTGCTTTGACTAGTTGAAGTTGAAAATAAACCTTCGCCGGACACAAGGTGTGCATCCTGTGTCGCCGAGAACAATGGGGACGGAGAGAGCGTGGAGGAAAAGAGAGAGAGGAAGAGGTGGACAGAGTAATTGAAATATGAGAGCGCCACAGCAGCAAGACCATGTGTCCATCAGTGGCGGCGGCGGCGGTGGTGGCGCAGCGGGTGGGAGAGTGCTACATGTGTGTGTTTGTGTGTTAGGTGTAGCGTCGGAGAAAGAGAGAGAGAGAGGAGAGGCCACATGCCCCGGTTGTTCCAGTGTGAGAGCAAGATTGACAGCAGAGGTAGGGGTGCACTTGGTGCTCTGCCAGACACACAGTACACACACACACACACACACACACACACACACGGCCTAGCTCTCCATAACTTGCGGCGAGTGCTTATGTGTGACAGGTTGTCGGGGGAAACATTTTCCGTGTTAGGTTTATGCACTGTGATAAGGTCGCCCGAGTAAAAAGACCTTCAGTGTGGAGTGTGGCCGGGATCCTTTCAGCCTCTGGGTCGGGTACGGAGCAAAAAGCCACAGCTGGTCTTGAATTTTAAGGCCAATATAGAAGCTGCACAGGGCTGAAAATTCTGGTCCAGGCCTGACCCAGCTTGGGCCTGAGTCATTGAGGCCCGAAGCCCGTCAAGGGACGGACAGATGACATGAGATTTTTATTTTTCTGAACCTGGCCTGAATCCAAAATGAAGAGGACAAAGTGCTTTACTCTCTGTGCTGCACAAACAGCCACACACAGAGTTTGTGCAGAGGACTGCTGTGATTTTGATCAGCTCTTTGGAGTATTCTGGTTTTATAAACCTGGATTTGACAAACATTAATATGAAAGTTGGAGTACATCGAGAAACCAGAATATTGAGACGTGAACATCCAGGTCTGGGATCATTGTCTTTGACCACAAACCTGGTATACATGATCATGTATACGGGAACAACAAGAGGCCACAAGTATGAACATACATGTGCATTATTTTCCTCAGATTTATAAAGTTACACGTATGCATGAGTGTGTTTTATGGCTCTAAATAATTTTGGAACTGGGCTCAAATTCCACTAATCACATCACATCATCACTGTGATATTAAATATCAGACATATGATCAATAATTCATTCATAGAGCTCATATTTCATATTTCAAGATCAAATTAACATATATGAGAAATAATGTCTCAAATAAAAGTTAAAAAGAATGATTTTATTTTGGTAACACTTTCTATGAGGACGTTATGGGGCATTCATAGTTAATTATAATGCATCCATAATGCTTAATGATGCACTATATCAACAGTCAAAACATTACAGATGTGACTTATCATGAATTATAACCTGAAGTGTCTTATCAATGCTCTTGACTAGTTATAAACTAGAGGTTATCACACATTATGACGACCTAACTACCTACAGTATACACACCTCAACAATGAACTGCAGTAAGAACTCATAGTTTGCTGTAACAAACGTGTTGAAAGACATGAAAGGCCGTTGTCGTGAAGCCTGTTTAAATACAGGAAGTGCTGCAGCAGGTGATTATACAATGATGAAAACAGTTAGCATATTTAATTTCTGCCATATTCTGTAAATAAAGTTTATAAATGTGCTTTAACATTTTACAGAAAACTATGACTACGAGTTAATACAGTGTTAATTAATTACTGTTAACAGTCTCACGGCTCGAAGTTAACGGCTGTAAGTAAGACAAACGTTAATGTTGCTGTCATCGAGCATCACACCCGCACTGACAAAATCTTTAAACCTCACAGATGAAAACAACAAAAAACCCACCAAGCAATTACTGAATAAAGCCAAACTCACTGACCACTTTGCCTTGATGTGAGAAAACCATGATGAAACAAAGCGAGTTCAAAAAATACTTTTTAGATCTGTGGCAACACACTCGAAGAGCAGAAACTCCAGAAACTTGAAAAACTGGAGACCGTTAAAAGTTATCCCTTATAAATTTTGCTCTTTATATTTTGAGCTGTCTAAAACACAGCGAGCAAGTTAACAATATTTGGCAAGCTAGCTGGGAGATTTATGTCTGTGGTGTAGTGATTCAAGGATAAAATTATCAGTGTGTAGTTATAGCCGTATAAAAAAGTCAAACAGTAACTGTTGGGTTCTGTTTCTCAAGGGAGAAAATCTCATTTAAATTGGTAACAACGCAACTTACTACAAATGCAGCCTCGGAACTTTCAATTAACTTCATTTGATTTAGTGTTACGTCCCTGCACGTTGGTAGCTGTAGTTTTTTGTACTCACAGAATACTCGTAATTCAATTTTACTTTAGAAGATGGAAAATAAACCCGGTTCGTTTTAATTAAAAAGATGCTGAATCTCTTGATTCTTCTTGATTGCAATGAGTTACAGATGTTTTGGTTCGTCATTCAAAGTAATACTTTAATACCAAAAAAAGTTACTAATTTGCAACAGCAAATGTGTTTTGAAGTAAGCGTCGTGCTCCTTTGTTACTTCTTCTTTCAGTTTTAATACATTTGAATAGTTTTAAAATAGTCTTTAAAGTCACAACAGACTTAACGAATGAGCACAATATCTGTCTGTGGAAACTAAATCATGAGTAATGAATGTGATTATGTTTAGGCAACTCACAGCAGTTGGTTAGAGAAAGTTCTTTATGCTGGTTAAATATTTAAAAGTAAATAGTGTCACGGGACAGTAATTGTTTAGTTTTTCAAACACGTTTTACATACAACCCACTATCCAGCCTAAACCCGTATTTTATCTACATGTGTGGTTCCCACCTTGAATGGAGGAGGAGGTGTGGTGGCGACACTATTGGTGATTTCTTTCAAAATTCAAAGCACGCTTACCGAGCATGGCTACCAGAGTGTTATGCAGCAACATCTTTTGTTTTTGAACAGAACAATGACCCCCAAAGCACACCTCCAGGTTATGTAAAGCCTATTTAACCAAGAAGGAGAGTGACGTATCAGATCACTTGGTTTGTGATGAGTTGGACCGCAGAGTGAAGAACAAGCAGTCTTCAGTGTTAATCTACAATGTAAAGAAAAACCATTGAATGCAAAGGTGTGTCTAAGCGTTTGGCTGGTACTGTATATGAATGCAGTTTTTAGAAGACAGGCTAATAGTAGTATTCAACAGTGATATCTAGATTTTAGGCCCAAACCAAACCCACAGTGTGCAGGAACGCAAACCAAGCCTACATTTGTCAAAGTCAGTGACAGTATCTGCCGTCCCATATCATCATATCAATGCCCAATCAAGAGCAGTAGTGATGCCATGATTGGTGAGTTGAAAAGCACCATAAAAAGCATGAATGAACAAAAGAGATGGTGCACTTTTGAGGTACATGTGCCACAAAACATCAGTCTGAGGCAGATGCCTCCTCTGCAGGGAAGCACTGAAGTCTGGCAGCGCCGAGGCAAATCAGTCATGGCGAGCATATGCCAGCTAAGTGTTTATAATCGTAGGCTTCATCTCCATGCCTGTCAGGTCTTCCGTGGCCCTGATCACAGGATCCCCTGCTACGGGGGTGAGGCCCAGAGGCCATGCTTAAAGACCGAAATCCTTTACAGGACCCGGTAATTAGCCAACACAGCTCTGCAGCCACGCTCCTTGCTTTGATCTGCACGCTGATCAATGGCAAGATCACAGTGGCTTGATAACTAGTTACTACCTCAATGTGTGTGTGTGGTTTGTTGTGCTTGTTCACATTCTGCATCCTTTAATATGTTGTTTTTTTCCCTCATAAACCTCATGTTATGCAGTTTGTAGTATTCATTTCCACACCATAAACTCTACGCTGCTCAGTGCCCTTGTGAGGAAGACCAAATGAATTTCAGATTTCCCCGGTGAAATCTCTCACCACATCTCCTGCAGTCGTCAGCAGAAACAATTTATGCATTCCCATACTCGATAATCATCTTACGTTCCTGTATGAATGGAGACAATGACCGTGTCCTATAGGTAATTCGTTGTCTGTCTGGGGAGTGCATGTTCACGTACACGTGCTACACTGATACAGGAGGCCATTATTAGCCTTGTATCGAAAGATCACATCATCTCGCCAGTGTTGATTTGATTGTGCTGTTTCTAATTATGCTGTATGTGTGATGACAATACTGTTCTGGTCTAGCAACCGCTACAAACAACCACTATTGTTGATGAAAATCTATCTGATGTGGCTGTTTTTGTTCACGAACAAGCCGATGTATTAATGCTTTATTGACATTTTGTTTACTCACATTCACCGTCTTCCTTCCTCACTCGCTAACGTATTCAACGTACCCGTTTTTATCCAGAAGTTATAGGAACTGGAGGCAAGCAAGGAAATACACCGTTACCTGAATAAAATTATGGGTCTCTCTGGGTTTGAACACAGCTGGAAACATTTGGAGCGATGCAGAAATGTCATATATTATATGCTCATGGATTTTCAGGCAATGTTCCCCCACTCCACAGTAAGGCAGAACTTTATCTGAGGCTCATCGTTTCACTTTTTGGCAACCGTCGTCAACAGATAAAGCGTTATTGACAGTTGCATTGCACTTGTAAAGGAGCTTGCAATGATATTTAGGTCCCTGAGAGCTTTTAGATGATTGTCTGAGGACTGAAAATTGTTGATAAATTCAGTACAAGCGAGTGACAGACTTCTTTGGTTCCAAAAAGACATCCAATTTTGTTCAAAAAAGAAAGACATCAGTTAATACCAGTTTTCACCCAGCGTTTATGTCCCTTTTTTTGCAGTGTTGACGGCTCAGAAAATGCTTCTTGTGAAAGAAATCAAAGAGATAAAAAGGACGTGGAGCTCAAATGAGCAGCTTTTTTGTGCTTCACAAGTGTCTGGGTTTTTAATAATCGCAATAAACCAGAAAATTCCACTGATGTAAAGAATTCTAACGGAGAATGATGAGCCTCATCTTATCATATCCTCAAGTTACACAGTTTGGTTAATTCCTCTTACAAGTAGACATGACCAACTCACGTACAGACCATTTTCTCCTTCATTGGATGTTCAGTTATTGTTACTATTCTTCATAGAGCATGCTTTACAAACTCCATGTCCAGCCTGTATTCCATCTATATGAAAATCGTACCTCTTGTATTGACTCTATGTGACATCTCTCAGAACATTCATCTTTGCCCTAACTCAAGGATTTAAGCTTGTTCAGCAGAGTACTGAAACATCCTGGCCGCTATAATAAACCAACGCCTATACTCTACTGTACAATCTGCCCTCAAGGGGCATAAAATATGTGTTGTTTAGCCTATAGTCTTTGATCTGCAACATCAAACATGCATATAGAGTAAGCCACTTTGCATCCTCATGCAAAAACACCATCTAGTTCCTTTAAAACCGTCGGTATATCATATTCACATTAGATTCAGATTAGATTTTTTTCTTTTAATTAAAGATTTATTAAATTTGGGTTATTTGAAGTGGGATTGTATGAGATACTTTGAGATCCATAGTGAGTGTACAGTAGATGGCACCAGTTTGGGGAAGCTGGGAACCAAGAAGCAACTGGGGGCACCAGCAAAATGTATTTTGACCACCTAAAAGTGTAAGTGTACACTATATTTACAACAGCATGTATATGTCAGACGACTCTTGAAGCAGTTATATCGCTTTCTCCGAAGCCATGAGACTTCATTGTCAAGTAATCTCAGCTTGCAGTACACAGGAGTTGCTGGTAATGTTAGTTTGGACCCAAACTAACATGTTGAAACACCAAAGTCACACAATAACACAAGCAACCAAACTGTTGGCAGGGGTGGACCGGCAACTTCTTTGTCCTGCAAGGTAAAATTCCACTCTTTGACAATGACGTCTGGTGGCTTTGAAGAGAGCGCACCTTGATATTAATCCTTCAGTTTTACCGTGGGAAAGTCTGATGTCAAGGTGAGGTGTCGGAAATACTCTAAATAGCATAAACTTATGCTAACTTTTACAAGGGTCTTTGTTTGCATGGCTGAAATACATTTTATTGCTGCCCTCATCCACAGCAGAGCGTTGCTTAGCTTCCTTGCAGGTCCTGCGCTGTGACCGCCGTCTACTGTGGGTAATATTCTGACTATAGATATGTATCTCATACAACTCCACCTCAAACAGCCTGAACTATCCCTTTAAGATTTTTTTTATGACATTAATTGAATTTATAGCCCCAACCTGACAGTGATTGCTCTCACGCAGGTAACTGTAATGCTGTAGTTCCACCTTCACTCCTCCGTCTGGTCAGTCATGTTCCACCTGTCAAGCAACCTGTCGATCATCTTGACGAGCTGTCTACCTTCAAACAGTAACAAGTATCTGTGAAGCCCACAAAGGTATGGAAGAGGAATGCAGTCATTTCTATATTGACGGACTTAAACCTACACAAAAGGATCTATATTTACTGTTGTAAGAAGCTTCAAAATGAAAATCGGCTTCCTCACAGATGAAATGAGTCTTCACCTTCAGAAAAAACATGGTGGTTAGCACCGTCGCCTCACAGCAAGAAACCACAACCCAATCTCATCACACTTTCCATGTAAAGCAGGTCTACGCCATAGAGACCCAACAATTCCCACCATGAGCAAGCACCTGGTGACAATGGCAAGGAAACACTTCCTTTAAGAGACGGAACCCTCGAGCAGAACCTGGTTCATGGTGAGCGACTGGTTGGGTTTGATTGACAGCAACAAAAACAATGATAAAGAAAACTATGATTATAATGGAAATATGACTAATACTAATAATAAAATCAATAGTATTTGTAGTGGACGTTAAGCAGAACCACAGCAACAGGCGCAACCGTGATCCATGAGAACCTGCAAGACGAGGTAGCACAAAAACGCCTGGAGCAGCATAACTGAAGGATGATTCAGGACTCACCTGGGCCAGCCCTAATGCATGCAGTTAAGTATGTTATGCTATGTTAATTGGTGACTTTAAATTGCCCATCAGTGTGAATGTCTCTATGTCTCAGCCCTGTGATGAACGATGTGTACGCCGCCTCTTGCCCGATGTCAGCTGGGATCAGCTGCAGCCCCCAGCAACCCTGATAAGGATAAGCGGTTATGGAAAATGAATGAATAAACCACATTCTAACACATATACACAGACCTTGGTCTCCACGCCGCATATCCCCAGACGTTGGGCTGGTTGTCAGGCGCTGGATGCAGATATTTGTTTATTTAAGACACAGAGGGAGTCAGTAGTCTGTTAATGTCGGCCTCCTGATCTGCTGTTTGAGCACAAAAAAACCACAAACTGTCGACTCTGACAGGAGAGATAAGACGAACACAAAGAACACAGAGCACTCCTGATGATTGACTGACATTTAAGAGTGCACAGTGTGTGTGTGTGTGTGTGTGTGTGTGTGTGTGTGTGTTAACAGAACATGTATGGAAGGAAGACGGAGGAAAATGTTCTTTTTCACATCTGAACAATTACACCAGAACATTTTCTTCCTCTGCTCTCCTCCCTCTCAACTCTCCTTCCCTCCCTTCTTTTTCTTTTCTCTATCCTTCCTTCCCTCCATCCTTTCCTCTTGTCCTCAAGTCATCTTAACTCCCCCATTTCCTTCCTCCTTCGCATCCTTTCCCCTCGCTCTGCTTCCCCCTTTTCTTCCCATCTCCACATATCCTCTTTCTTCCTCGTTTTTCATCTCCTTCCTCTTCTTCCTTTTCCCCATCTCCTGTTGCTCACCTCATCTTTTTCCCTCTCCTCTCACCTTATCCCATCCTCTTTTGCTCTCTTCCTCGTCCTTGTTCCTTATGTCTGTTTTGTCTCCTCCTCCCTCTTCTCTTCCTCTCTTTTCCACTCATTCTCCCTCTTCTTCTCTCCTCTTCCTTCTCCCTCTCATCATGCCCCCCTCTTCATTGAAGTAATCGTCACTGAGAGCTATGTTGATGTTGAGGCTTATATAAAACTCCTCTGCGAGGGGATGAGATCAGAGCAGCCAGGCGGCGAGAACAGACTATCTGACACATTGCGCTTAACGTGCACCAAATGAAATAAACAGCGTCTACCCAACCGCCGCCGCCGCTGCAGCCAATCGGCTCATGCAGAAAGAGTCTGGTAAAATCCCTCCTCCTCCTTCCCTCCAGACATTGTTCGCCATCGAGTTTGTGACTCGTCACACGGGCGCAACATCTCCGTATAAACATCATTTATGTGGTATACAACCATGCTAAGGTCAAAATCGGGTACTGACCCTTTACCTCATTAAAAAAAAAAAAGGATCCAGTTACAGGAGAGAAGTAAGTGACAGAAAAGTCGTAGCTGTTCTCTCTGAGCTTGTTATGTCTAAGTGCAACACGGCTGATTGGTGTTTAGGGCCGAGGAGGCGGCGAAAGGGCAGCGACAGCCTCCAGCATGCAAAGACATAATTGCCGTCAAAATGTGTGCGCGTGGCGTACGTGAGGATTTTGGCCCTCTTTCCCAAAATTAACTCAATTAGGCTTAATTCTGAAAATGACACCAAGCGGCAGACTTTTTTTTTTTTTTCTTGCATGTGTCACAGCCACTTTTTTTTAGTAGTAATGACGAAGAAGAACTGTTTGTCTCATTTGAAAGTACGGTCGCAGCGTGTGTTGCTTGGTGCCGGAGACTAATTGCTAGCTCATGGCAGCAGCTCTCCGCTTGATTCAGCTCTGTATGTCTGGTAATTTCAGCTCGTCATCACCATTCAGGCAGCGACGGCCCTCTGCATCCCTTTCTCGAGGCCTCACTGGCTGTTTTTTTTATCTTCTTTTCAAAAATTCACAGCTACCTCGGGAAGTTTAATTACGCTTTCTTTGCATTCACTTTCTATTTGTCAAACAAACGAGAGAGAATAGATTCCTCACGCGCATTCAGTCGAGCAAAAATGCATAACCACACACACACACACACACACACACACACACACACACACACACACACACACACAGCATGCTGCGGCCCCGGATAGACTAATCATGGCTCACTTGCGGTATGCTTGATGAGGTGTGTGTTACATGTGTGGGTGGGTTCATGCACTCTTTCGACTATGTAGTTAAAGTGTGAACGTGTGTGTGTTTTTTTTCTTTTCCCCGCTTGGACAAATGTGCGTGCAATTTCCTGGCATCTAATTGACAGGAAGCGGAACAGTTGGTTGGAGTAGAGACATCTTTTGATGCGGATGTCTAACAGTAGATTAGACACTCCTGCCTATTCAGCATGAAAGTGTCATTCCTTCATTGTCAGCACCCCCTGCGTCTTTCTTCCTCCTTTCCGTGACATCTTCTTTTTGTTTTACCGTTTCCATCACCTCATTTGTTGGCATACCTGTTTCTGCTAATGAGCGGTGTTTAGACGAATGGAGAGCTTTCTTCTCATCCCATTCTTTGCCTCCCTTTTCTTCTCTCTCCGACTCTGTTTTGGGAGCGATCCAACAAGCCTCTTGCGCCTTTTGGTTCATCTGCCACCGGTATTCTCCAGTTTAATGATCCACTCTGGGACTGAGGCTTCTAAAAGTGCTAAAAAACATTAGTGAAGCTGCGGGGCTCCTGGGCCTGTCGCCGTCTGATTGTACCCGAGCTCGAGTGTCATCTGAGACTTACTTGTATCAGGTGAGCGGCATCATCTCTTGTACTAGTGGCATTAGATTAACAATCGCATGGGGAAGCTGTCTGACTGAGGAGGGAGATGGAGAGAAGGGGGAAAAAAAGAAACCAGTTGGTGGAAGAAGCAGAGAGAGTTTGAAAAAGCTTTTTTCTTAAGTCAGGAACTAAATATTGTTGTGAAAAATATACTGGAAGCAAGTAAAATCAGTCAATGAGGAGGACTTGGGCTAGTATACATTAGTATTCTGAATATATCTAAATATATAGGTTGGGTTGGACCCCTTTTGCCTTCAGGCCCAGATTCAACAAGGTGTTGGGAGCATTCCTCAGGGATCCTAGTCCATGCCGACTTGAGACCAACGTCTGTTATGGAGATTTTTTTGGAGCACATTCATGCCACAAAGATCTAGTGCCACATCACCCCCAGAGGTCTATAACCATTTGAAATCTAGACTGTAGTGAAGTCCCTGTCATGTGCCTGGGACAGTCTTTCTTTCTGTGGGAAGTTTCCATTTGATGGCACAGTGTGGAAACTGGTAATGAAGGGGAATACTTGGTCAGCACCAATATTTAGGCACCCTATGAAGGTCAATGCCTAACGTGGCCAAGAAAAGATCCAAATAACTGAAAACACCTCCTGCCATTGAGTTGAACATTCATCTCCATGTACAGAAACTATGCATCTCAGTCCATCTATTGACTATCATCTACCTACGTTGGTCGGTTTGTCCATAAAAGCAAGATATCTTGACAGCTACTGGACAGATGAGATTTGGTATGAATATTCATGGTTCCCAAAGGATGATTCTGACTGATTTTGGAGACCCTTTGACATTTCCTCGGGACTCACCATTCCCTTGATCAAAACATCATATCATCAAAAGTATTACCTCCATTTTCATCATTTGATCTAGACGTCTATGTTCTCTTAACGTCTTTGGGGACCTCCTAAACCTTTTTTTCCTTCATACCGCTATCAAAGCAACCTTTCCACTTCATGACAGAGCAGAGGTTGTTTTTAAAATTTATTGAGCCCCTTTAGAGGGCGAGCCTTTTTTCATTCAGCTTTTCTTTAGTGCTACCCCTAGGACAAAAAGTCAACCTTGCATTCTTTAAAAAAAAATAATACACATTGCCATGAGATTTGCTGAGTAGCACATTCATGCCCCCAAGGAGAATAAATCCATAGCGGGACTCTCAGGACAAACTTGGACATACTCTGCAGTATAAACAATGAACGTCTTGTCAATCACAACGTAGCCAATCTCTAAAGTATTATCGTCTATTTTACTGTAAATGGAATCATAGTTTATTAAATTAACATGATGTGATGTGTGGAAGAAGACTTGAAACTAGCGATTGGGCCCATAAACTCATTATGAAACTGTTTACAAAGGTGATAAATCAAGTAAGAAGTTGCCTTCAGGTTAAAAACAATCAGACTTCTTTTTAGAGTCAGTAGAGCTATTAGAAAGGAACAACGTTGAGCTCACCTTTCACAGACCTGGAAGCACTGTCCACTTATATATAATGGTGCCAACGCGTGATAAGACATAATTGAAAGCCATGTGTGAATACTGACTCTGTTCATTGGTTGGATGGTTCTGAAGGAGGCCCAAATATCGAGAAGGTGACATACGTCCTTGTTAGCCCAGGTTAGACCTTGATTCTCGGGCTAGCTGCTAGAAGAGGTTGATTTTGTTGAGCCGCATCACGTTGTGCCTTGCCGTTGGGTTGGATCGAGCTGGACTCACGTTCCAACCACAAATGAACCTCTTCAGAATAAGTTTGTGATCAGACCAAGTCACTTCTGGAAGGTCTTGCGGTGCAGTTGTTTCGATCTCCACCCGACTGTTCAGATCTGCCCAAGGGGAAGACGACCATTGTGTGCGTGTTATGATATTAAATATAATATCTTCACTTGTCAATGAAGCCAATGAAAGCTGTATACGTACAGTATTAATTGGCCATACTAATACTACACATAAATATTCGGGTGTAGTGATATCAGACAGTTAGCTTGACTTTCTGCAACAGAGCAGGCAGCTGTACTTTAGAATGAGTGGTAACGTGTGAAAGAACAGACTGTTTTGCCCCTGAGGACTATTTTCAATGGATCTGCTGAGTTCCTGAGAGGACTGTCATATGTGTGTGTATGTGTGTGTATGTGTTTGTGTGTGCATGCTCACAGACGGGGACTAGTGGATGTGTGAGGCAGTGTGTGTTGTGTAGGTGGAACCTTCTGGAGTGTTGGAGGAAAACCCATAGGAGGCGATGGTATGACTGGTCTGTAGCAACAGGCAACTGTGCCTCCCTGGACTTCTTCATCCTCACTAATAATTTAAGTGTTGTTTCCATCGTTTTGTTCTCTGCTACTTTCTGTCTTCTCTTGTTTGCCTTCCCTCCAACTTAATCTCCTCTTTCACCACCTTTAGTCAGTTTCCTTTTCTTCCCACCAGTATTTGCTTCGCTACTTCCATACCTCCTTTTTTTAATCATTCCTTAACTCCATGTCCTTGTCAATTTTCTGTCCACTCCTGCTACTATTTTCGTCTCCTACCTTTTCACTTTCTCTTCAGTCTTTCAGTCCTTGCCTTCTGTGTGAAAAAATGGAAAATCAAAAAGTTTGATTGTTAAGTAGCCGGGGAAAGAATGGTAAATTTGGCCTCAGGGTGGAGCCAGAGGAAAGATAATTAATTAAAATAATAAAAAATAAAGTTTATTCTCAGATAGTGGCCATCCCAGACCCAGCTTGCCAACAGTACACTGTACTATTCAGCTGTGAAATTCACAGTAATTTACTGTGTTTGAGCCCAGTAAATTACTGTAAACCATCTCACAGTAGTATACCGTGTATTCAGTCAAAAACTAGAGTAATTACTGTGAAAATTACAGTCACCTCTTTCTTCTGTCAAGGCAGGAAACAACAGAAAACAACCAATCAATGAGCAGGACTGCTTTACATCAGCACTGGCTTTTGGATAATCCAAAAATGCTCAAAAACGTGCAGCGCGATTGGAGCTGAGCCGGGCTGAATGATGCCCGGTTGCTCAAAAAAGCCACCTGTGACTGCGCCCACCTGTCAATCAAAGCAGCAACGCTCTTATTCACCCTCAGTACAGTTGTCATGAACGGGGAAATTAGCTATAGAGACCAAAACTGTTTTCTGTACCAGGCTGTAAACATGTTTATTTCTGCTGTGAAGTTGGACATTTTAACATGGGGACTTATGGAGACTGACTCACTTCTGGAGCCAGCCTCAAGTGGACGAGAAGAGGAACTGCAGTTTTTGGCTTCATTTGCTTGATTTTTGAAGCTGAACCACCTGGTTATAGTTAAAGTTGAATTGCACAATAAATAGTGACACTGTGACATAAAATACAGATACCATAGTAGATTTCATAGCATATTTTTTGTATGGGAAGACAAGAGTCCACACTGGTTTTCACTGTACAGACACAGCATGAGGTCACAGCCTCCACTAGCTTGTCTACACAGCAGCATGTCCATGCGTAGCTCCTAAAGATTTCACTTTTTCCAGCTTTCCTGCCATTCTTTCTGCCTTCTCCCTCCCCTGCTGTCATGTTTTGTATGTCTGAGTGTGTATATATGCGCGTGTATATCCGCATGTGTGTGTGTGTGTGTGTGTCTGCGTGTGCATGTATTTTGCAGTGGCAGGCAGGCACGCAGGCAGATGTCTGACAATATTCTGACGTTCAGTCCTGCTGTCTGCCTATGACTCAAGGATAGTCCACACACACACGAATACACACATATACACACACACTGGTGCTTGTTCCCAGTCCCACCGGGCCTAATTGGCCCAGCCTGCTTAGTACAGCACTATTATTCAGCACTTCTGACAAAAAATATTCTGTATATGTGTGTGTGTGTGTGTGTGTGCGTGCACGGTAAAGCTTCCCAGTGACACTTAAAGAAGTCCCTCGAGAGCTTCTTGTCGTCTCATGCTCTGACACATCTGTCGCTAGCTGAGGAAAGAACACCTTTCTGGGTTTCACACAAGTCCAGAGAATTTCACACACCCACACCGTACTGAAAGAAAAAAAAAAATAGGAAAGATACGGAGAAAGAAAGTTTTTTTTTTTTTAACGCCCATCACAAGCTCACACCGCACAGCCGTGATTATGTTTTCCTCAGACGACTTATCAAAAATAATTCTTCACTCTCCTTCCCTTTCCAGCCTCCAGATTGATTGCTTTGCCTTCCCTCAATAACAAACTAAACCCAGTGTGTTTGGCTCGGCGCCAGGCTACTGGAGCAGCGGCCCCCTGCTAGAAAGAAATCAGGACCGTGAGCGTTGGTGGTGTGTTCTCCCCCCTCCGATCCTTCTTACGCCGACTCCCCTCCACTACCTTCTTGTCTCTCCACCCCAATCATTACCCCAATCAGCCGCCCAGCACTGTAGAATGATAATTCCACTTCCTGTGGCGATTCATTGCGTTAGTCATCAGGGCAGTTTTGTTTAGAATAACGCTCTCAACTGGCGACGGCCACGTCTTGTGCCGCCGTTTGCCGCTGGGACGCACGCCACCGCCGATCCAGGGGGGCTTGAGCCATCAACCGTATGGTGTTTAGTGTTAGAAAATACCGTTTTAAGAGTGTGTTTGTCATCTGTGAGTACCCGTCAGGTAAATGAGATATTTATATCCTTGCCTGAAGGTGCTTGAATCAGTTTTTGGCCACTCGGGGGCAGAAAAATATTAAAATGAGCTGATGGACAAGCAGCTTCCACCATAGTCGCCACAAGTCTACACATCCAGGCGACAAACAGCACCGTTATTCTTCATCTGGGGGTCTTCTTTCCATCCAACTCATACACATAAACCCTAAATTCATTCTCCTTTTTACTGCTTGATTCCACCTGGCACGGCGGAGCCGTTCTAAACAGTGCTTGTGATTTCACCAGAAACTGTAGAAACGTGACCTAAAATGCAGAAAACGGAGGCCAGTACAGTGGTGGTTGCTAAAGGCAAGCAGATAAGAGAGAGAAAAACACGAATGAGTCACGACATAGAAAACACACTGGTGCGACACTGGTAAATCTCTTAAAAGCTCAAAAAGGAATGAAAACTTAAGCCACAGCACGTTACCGACTGCAACGTGGTACAGATACAGGATAATCTGGCACAGGCGTCGTGTCTTGACCGGGCTTTGATAGCAGGAGTGAGTGCTCAGGTGTGCCTTGTTGCTAAGACCAGCCACGCCCTCTGCTACACACACACACTGCCTGGAAGAAGTCTGAAATATTTCTGTACATAAATATGTAAAGACAACTCCAATGCATTTAGTTTATTTCTTAATTTCAACAAGGGGAATACAGATTAGGCAACCCGCGTAAGCGTCTCACCCATCTGCATCCCGCTCCACCTCGGTCACGACCTCACTCGGGATAATTTCCGCCAGGTTCTTATTGAAGGTGTTCAAACTCCGATGTCCATCCTCTCTCCCACCCATGGCACGAATGCTGTGCGCTTTTCGGCGTCCACTTTTAAGTCAGATTATTGTTTTATTTTGGAGAGAGTCCAACCTTCTGAGCCGGCAGCGTTCAATGCAACATGCTGCCACTCCAACAGCCACACCGTGTCCACTAAACTACATCTTTTTTCACGTCTTAACCTCCACAACAGGAACTTTGATTTCACACTGTGTGAAACTTCTTGTTTCGTAGCCTTTCTGTCCACATTTGCCATGACTGCTTGTCTCCGTGCAGTCAGTATTAGGGAAGTTTCACTGACTTATAGGGAACTATGGATGTTACAGCTCATAAAGGTGTGCCACATGTCAAGTAGATTGTGATTTATAAAAGAAAACCAGCATAGGATGTTTGTTGGTTATAAATGTTTCTGCTTTTCATTTGTACGTGACCTGAATCCCATGCATACTTTTGGAAATGGGGGACCAGGTCACCTGTTTCCCTCATCTGCCCTGCAGTGACCCCTTTCCCACCTTTCCTATCACCTGTCCTGCCCCACCCACCTGCTCACCTGTGCTCATTTTCCCTCATTAGTCTGCACTATATAACGGCCCTTTTCCATACACTCTCAGTCCAGTCCAATAGCCTATTTTGCTGAGGAAAGTTCCTAACTGAGTGAAATGATCCGGAAGTATTTACATATGTTAAGGAAAGGAGCTTCAGTGCTTCCTTTCTTATCTCCTTTAGCAGAGGATACACCGGACCGTCCTTTACGAAAGGAAAGGAGGTAATGCCGCCCCACAATTCCATTCCAAATTCGGCGTATCGTACAGTCAGTTCATTTAAAAAGTCAATTTATTTAAAAAGTGTGATGCAGATTGCAGCAGCAGTCCTTGACCTCATGACGTTTTCTATCGACGTCAAGGAAAAGTGGTTAGGAAAGGACTTAGGAGGTACATTTATTTGACTATTCAACTGTACCCTTTGTGTCAGATCGTGTCAGACATGTTTCTTTGTGTCTTTGCATCAGAGCCACCAGAACCTGAACCTGATCCCTACTCTGACCCTGTATCTCTGCCCGCCTACCTGCCTGACAGTAAGTCTATATATACACCTTCTCTTTGGCAATAAGTCATTGAACTGTCCCTGCTGCCGCACACTCACACCTTCAAGACAAATAATGACATTCATTCAAAAACCATATGGATTGTAGCTGTAATATCGGAGCTTCATCCCTGGCTTTTTTTCTTTACACCGGGGGAATGTAAGTACTACTACAGTGTTTGCTTCTATGCACTCAAAAGGACAAATGTGCACGTCTGTTATGATAGGAAAGAAACAGAAAAAGTTCAGTCAACAGTCACAACAGCAGTTGGTGTGAAAATAAAAGTGCTGTCACAAGCGCTAAATGCTCCTTCTCCTTACCGGCGACGCTCGCTTTAAGACTTTGATGAAGTTTTTTTCCTCTTGTTTGGTTCTCCATCTGCTTGGCTTGTACGACTGCACAACGCTTTGAGTTTTTCTCCTCTATTTCGCCTCCCTGTTCGTACCTTCCGATTTATTTTTCTGTCTTTTTTTTTTTTCCTCTCGTCGTTATGTTTTCTGTCTTAAAGCAGGCGCACCAAGGCAAGCAATACACCATGTTTGAATGTGTTCTGACACCTCGTCTTCACAAGGTCTGATTTCCCAGGGGAAAATGGGCATTTGGCATGTTTACATTTTGTTCCCATTTCTGTGTTGCATCAAAAACCCTCCGCCGTCTTACCTTCCCTTTCCCACTGCGCTGCAAACTAGACGTTCGCTGAGGGAAAACAGAACGCTGACCCGTCTCTTACACCTAAAGAGGAAGGAGAAGACAAACAAGAATCGCCTTGGGAGACAACAGAAACCCCAATCCACCCACCGGAGTGTAAGGCCACGGCATGTGTGTTTAGGAGCACGCATGAGTGTTTGCTCGAGCGATTTCTATTCCTCGCAATGCAAGCATGTTCTTAACTTGCACAGAAGATGGATGCCTTCGGTGCTTCAACGTGCCATTCGAGGTTACGAGAAGTGAAAGCTTAAAAACTTTCAAAAGTTCATCTCCGGGGGCCATTACAGCTGAATCCTTAGGGATAGTTTTTGGAGGTAATGGTCTTCAACTTTACCATCCATCTGACAAGTAAAATGGTTGGGGGGGGGGGGGGGGGTAGTAAAACGTGGTACGTCGGCCTCAAACATCAATTGCCGCCTTGTCTTGGGTTGTGATGTCAATCGGGTAGCTGAGATGGAAGGTGAAGCCCTGACAAGAAAAACAGACTCTTGACATGTTCTTCTCACTCAATGTGTAATTTTTGACAGGGTGCCACATTTTAACAAGCTAACTGAGTCTTTCCTCATCCACTTGTCCAAATAAGATCCTTTTTTTAACTTTCAAGGTATTATTCATGCTTTTAACTGCTCTATTTTAAACCTTGATTGCAAGTCTCCAGTTGCTTCCTTGAAGAATTTTGATTAAAATCAGTCATAGGTCAGTGATGTTAACACTGGCCTCCGTTCATTAGTGCCAAGTAAAGTGTGTCATTGATTTTCTCAGCGATCCGACCATGGAGCACCAATTTGGTGATCAGAGAATATGATCCTTATATCGTGATATCTTTGGATATTTGACACCAGGAGTGGGGCTTCAAGGTCCAAGATTTGCAAGCTGGTTACTGATTGCCCTGCAAAGCCTTTGTTCTCTCTGACATATCAGGGTCTTATTCATTATAAGCCAGTAACCATGGTTCTGTGACGTTTACATGAGAAGTTACAAAGCAAATCTCTACAAACAGATATCTGTATAGCACTCACTTCACTTTCAGTGTGTAGTCCTAATAGAATTTAACCAGTCATGTTTAAGCAGGCTGTGCTCTCAACAGTCCGTATAGGAGGCAAAAGAGGAAGAACGCATTGGCCGAAATGCAACCCTGGAACCGATCGGCTATCGTCTGAAGCCTTTTAATTAACTTTTTTATAAGCAGTTATCATTCATATGCTAATAACACTGGAAGCCCTGAAATATTGTCCGTTGCCTCCGGAGGCTAAGTCATCATCAAACAAAAGCAGATCAGAATCATGGACAGGCTCTTAATCCTGCATAACTTTAAGCCTTAATATAATTTGAACAGGTGAGTTGTATAAAAATTCACCCTCAGTACAGTTGTCATGAACGGGGAAATTAGCTATAGAGACCAAAACTGTTTTTTGTACCAGGCTGTAAACATGTTTATTTCTGCTGTGAAGTTGGACATTTTAACATGGGGACTTATGGAGACTGACTCACTTCTGGAGCCAGCCTCAAGTGGACGAGAAGAGGAACTGCAGTTTTTGGCTTCATTTGTTTGATTTTAAAGCTTGAGCACCTCGATTCTTGAATTGTGAAGGATTAAATATGCATATATGAAAAGATATGTAAGAACTGGCAGAAAGGAAGGAAAGAGGTTAAGGAGAACAGATTAGGTTGTCGGCGCATTGGCAGATATTAGCTTGTTGCAGATATCGTATCGCTGTATGTGTTGGCTGTAAGTAAGAGGTTGCAGTACAGAAATGCCAAAACTAGCTTTGTGGTCATTTATATTTTTATTGGCCAATATGTGGAAATGGACATTTCGTGGACTAAATTATCGATTCATCATGAAATATTTGAGGTTAATTGGCTTTTAAAGTAATCAAGTGCATCTGATTTTACGCTTGTACTTCAACATAAAGATAATTCCACACTCTCTGGCTCTTACTGTCACTTTAATGTGTTTCTCATGTCTCTGCCTTGGTCTAATGTCTCCTCTCTCACTGCCATATTTTGATATTTCGCCCTCTCTTCCATCAGAGGTCTTCAAACTGACAGGTACATGTGAACGGTATGGCTAGAATTAGCATGTATCGCTTGTATTGGTCTGAAGGTGAACGTCTCACCCACAGTACATAGTATATATATGAATATACAGTGTGTATATATATATATATATGTGTGTGTGTGTGTGTGTGTGTGTGTGTGTGTCAAGTGAAGCGAAGCCATGGAGAAATGGGCTGCTCGCTGTCAGTCTGATCGGACTTCAGGATTGGTTGATCAGTGGTCTGGAAGCTTGGATGTTACACAGCACAGTTCATGTGGGGGAGATCTTTAACCTCAGCATGTGTACGTGACCCCTGTATGTGTGTGTGTGTGTGTGTGTGTGTGTGTGTGTGTGTGTGTGTAACAGTCCTTCATCCTTAGTCTTTAACCTCATCTCAGTTCTTCACGCTCTCTGACTGTAGGTGCCTCTGTCTCTTTCTCTCTGTTAGTTTTGTCTCTTGGGCCCGGCTGATGCGGGATCTCGAAGGCCAAATATTTACTTTTTAAGCTGCCAGTCATGAAATTATACCACCTCTGAACATCTCTGACCATTTTGTTGTTTCCCTCAGATATTTAGCCTTTAAAAGCAGCAGAGAGAGCACAAAGAGTGATGGACAGTAAACACCAAACAACATGACTGATAGTAAGGCTGATCATGTCACAATCAAGGTGTTAGAGTCCCATAGACCAGAGGTAGCAAACCTGACGGCTGATACCTACCAACATGACTTTTCTCTCGTTCTTGTGGTGACATACTTTAGATGTAACCTTCTATGAAGGACAAATGTTTAGTCTACTACTCTCAACTCTCAGGGTGTAAATCAGAACTTTCATCTTGAAACTACATTGCATCGATTCTCTGGACAACGATTTGATATTTGCTGACAAAGTATGCAACGATACGATTTTGATTCAGTTCAGGGGCCTGCGATCGACATGAGATGACCGGGATAGCTGAGTGTAACGTCTCTTTTGACAGGCGCAAATATGAGCGGTCAGTAACTAGTTTGAATAGTAATAGTCAGGTAGAGTCATTTCCCGTTCTTCGGTAACGGTGGCAAGGAAAAACTTCCTTTTAACAGGCCGACACCTTGAGAAGAACCCAGCACCAACACACTATCCTCCTGATCTCATGTCGAAACACCGATAAGGTTGGGTTGCTTGGACGTAAATGGACAGACGTGTCACGTGCGAAAACTGTCTTGAGGATCATCTTAAAGACGATGATATAGATCTTTTTTTTTTTTCTTTTTTTGTCACTTTACGTCGATGATATTGTGTTATTGATTATGGAATAAACCCAGCTTAACGCATGTCCATGTAGAGGCCGTAACCAGTAGACAGTGATTTGTTGAGAGGGGCCTCAAGCTAAAACAACCATTGGTAGAAAAAGTACTTGTAATGTTCAAATTATTCATAAAAGTCCATGCACATTTGCTATAAAACTTACTACATATTCAAAATAAACCTCTACAGTGACAAAGAATAGATCTTTGTTTCATTGTAGGGTGAAAACCTTGTGTTTTCTTCAGAGTAGATAAAGACGGAAGAAATAATTCTGAGGTCAAGAAAGAAGGAACAGAGAAGGACAGATGGAAGAAAAGAAGGAAGGCAGATGAAGAAGCAGACATGAAGCTTTCACTTCTGGAGGGCACCAACTGACAAATGAGGTTGGCGTCAGATCAGGAAACACTCCTGTACGAGCTGTTTCGGAGGGCAGTGACAGATAACCTGTTTCGTGGTTTAGGCTTGAGGTCTGAAAACGCCTCACGTTAACTACAGTGCTTGTGTAAATATACGTTTTCTTACCATCATCCAGCAGACAGTGTAGGATCGATCGTGCTGATCAATGAAAGTACATCTTGTCTGTCATTTCAGAGGTTGGACAGCACTGACAGCATGATGAGTTTACAATAAAAAGCCAATATCAGACTGATATATTGACAAACTGAATATTACCTTCCCTCCGTCGGTCCCTTTTCTTTCTCCCACCAGCGATAAAATGCTCTCCCCCCTCTCATTAGCCCTTTATTTCTGCGGATTTATTTCATTCCTCCTCTGCCTTCCTTCCTTCTCTCTGTCACCCCCTCTAATTTGAAGTGCAATAGTTTCCCTCTGGCATGAAAATATTGCGTCATTCATCATGTCTCTCTAATTCGTCTTAGATATCCTCCACCCCTCCACCTCTAACCCTCCCTCCACCTCCTCCTCCTCCTCCTCCTCCGATCACCCACCAACCCCGCTGCACCACTTAGCTGTGATATTGCCCAGAGTCGACGAATACAAGGCGAGTCATATCCATCCGTGCAGTGATTTTTGATACATTTGAACAGACATACAGTTCAGGAATGTGCTATCGCTCGCTCTCTCACCTTCTCTCGCCGCCGTCTGGGCCGGTCTCATTGCGAAGGCGATGGGTGCGGGCCATTTTTGCGGCTCAGTGATCAGTGCTAAGCTGTTTGCCGCGGTGACTGGCCAGAGGTGTATTGGGCTAAATTGAACCGGCTGCTGATTAGATGGCTACCTATCGATAAGGCCCGAGTGGAATTTCAGCTGCGGCTTGTGTGTCCCAGAGAGTCCAAAAAAATGTAGCTGCTGGCCTCACAGCTCGAGTCAGTTTGCTGAGAAAATATTGTAGATGATTGTAAAGACGGGGGCCTCTGCGTTGCTCGACAAAGTTTTCCGAGCACTGCCGTCCACTCAGACTCCCTCCACCTTCTTCTTCTTCACTTCATCACTACATCGTCTTACTGAAAAGCTGCAGCTCATAATTCCTTCAGAGGGGTCAATCCCATCATCATCATGCATAATTCATGATCAAAACTTACCTTCTTCCGTGAAGTAATAATCCTCGAGTCTTATTTTGTTGCCTGTCAGCAAATGCTGGACTCATTTTTAGGCCTGCAGCTGATGAATATTTGCATTTCTAAGCAATCTGCCTGTTAGAATATGAGCCATTTATTAATCGTGTTTTCAAGTGACATCTTTTAAATTACTTGTTTTGTTTAATCAACAGTCCAAAACCCAAATATGTTTAATTTAGAATGATATAAACCAAACGTAATCAGCAAATCTGCAGCTCTAAGAGGCATTTCTGCTTGAAATGTAATCAATATATTTGTCAATTCATTTTCTGTTGATTGAACAGAGCAGATGCTGGTTTGTTATTGTTTCATTATGATAAATGTCCTTGTGTCTTCAATCAATGTAAGTACCTCTATTCACCAGGCTAAATAATATAATATCAAACACTTAACAGTTTGTTTGAGGCTTTAAACTGAGTTTCATGGTCTAGTAAGTGGACCTTTGGAGATGAGATTGTTTAGTCACACAAACTAATTTAATTTAATTTTAGGAACTTTATTAATCACGCTGAACGTGAAATTACTTCTCCGCATTTAACCCATCCAGGCTGGCACCTGTTGGAACACACACATGCACATGCACAGGGTCACACACTCAAATTGACAGATGCTAGATTCACTGGAGCGGTGGGCATCAACTAACAGCGACCGGGGAGCAGATGTTGGGGGGGGTACGGTGCCTTGCTCAAGGGCACCTCGGCCGCGGCAATCTTTTTTGAGCAGCGAGAGCGGGGATCGAACCGCCAACTTTGGGGTTATTGGACGACCCTCGCCTGTTGCCAAGGTTAAAGAGCTTCTTGTTAACTTTATTTATTGTGAAACATCTTCAGGTAGTGTTGAGTGCTATTAAAGCAACATTATGTAACAGCCAAACGTCAAGCAAGGTCAACAACACAAGACAGTCTCACCAGAAGCCAAACATCAAGCGACCAGATTTACACTTGTTTGACGTCCTCCATCGTCCTCCACCATCCTCTTCAGTTTTTTTGCCTCTGCCATTAGCCATGTCTGGGCCTGGCTCAGCCCATTCGCTCTGCTCCTGTTCTGACATGACACTGGTGCCGCTTTCCATAAAAATGTTCACCAATACTCACGCATTACTCTGAGCACCTAGTCCTGGGCGGTACAGCTAAGCTAACAGCAGCTACTCTTTCACCAGAATGAGTGAAGTAGTTGGTGGTGTGAAAAATATACATATATATATTTATACAGTGCAAGAACAGACGTACAGGGTGCAAAGTGAAGCTGTTATTCAAGGTACAAAAGTTAATTATGCTGCTTTAACATCAGCATTAATTAATGACTGTATGGCGTGATTCCATTGTTATACCAGCTTTTATTTGCGAGCTTTTTTAATAAGACTATTAGTAACCTCTGTAACAACCAGCATGTGAAATGGAATAGCCTCGATTTTAAAGAGCTGTTGAATAAATATGACAAACAGAAAGTCGGAGTACTTGAATGCTGGGCACACAGCAGAAAAATAAAGAGCAAAAGCTGTGAGTATTTTTCATTCTGTGTGTATGAAATCAGGCCATCCAGTGGTGTTTATATTGACGTGTGAGGTTTATCTACAATTCATCTGTCTCAGACGACACTGTGGCTCAGTGCTGTTCCCATTCACAGCTCTTGCTATCATTAGCCATGACAGAATAAAGCTGTATTGAGCGTCGGCCTGCACCTCGTTCTTATTAAATAGTGTGTGCGCTACGCAGTGTGCTACAGCAGGCTGTCTGTGATACTGCTGACAGCAGCGGGTTTAGCAGCCCGGACTGGCCGTTCCGACTGCACGCTGTTATTATTGTGATCGCTATTAAACTCGGTTCAGGTACAATGTGATGTGAAGTTTTGTCTGACTTTATTTGGGCAGATTTGACTGCTGATGTGTCGTGGCCTTTTGTGTCTTAGTGAGAGTACAGATATTAACTGCAACAACACTCACAGACGTGTGCACAGTCGCGCTGTGGAGTGTGTCACTGTGACATGGACAATGCAGGCAGTTAATGCTGAACTTAAACTAGAAGCAGAGCTTGGAAGCAAATGAGATAATTACATTCATAATATTAGATTAGATGATACAGGTATCGCCGTATATGTTATGTACAATATGCATATTTAACTTCTTCTTTTAATAAAGTTTATGTATTCCTTGTCCTAGTAGATGAAGCACATCTGTCCTCAATAACATGTTGCTAATGGTGGCTCTATTCTAGTCACGCGTCGCAGTAAATTTGACATCGAACGAGGAGCTAAATGGAATCCAACTGTCATTAATTTTATTATTTACACCTGTGCTTTTATTACTGTGACATGTCCAGATGTCTTCTGTGAGAAAGGCCTATAAAACATGTCTGGAAATATCTTGAAAATAGCAGGAAGTGACAGGAAATTATGTACGTTCCTCGTACAATCACGCCAGGAGCTCCAGTTTCTTCCTCTTATTTACACCCAATGGTTTCTCCTGTGTGCTCTTTTCTTTTTACATTAATCAAATGGAGACATTCAGTGATAATCATTTATATTTCTGTCAAGTGAGAGCTTTTTCAATGTCCCTGGATGCATCTTGGACTCGATTTTCCAAGCAAATCCTCACGTGGCTGCTTCGGTGCGTGTCTTTGGATTTATTTTAAGGATGTTGGTGGAAGCATGTAGCGTCCATAGATAATTGCAGATGATGTACAGCGATTTTCATTTAACATTTGGACTTTTCACGTGGAGCTACAAAGAGCCAAACGGTGCTTTAAGCAAAACATGGTAATAAAACCGAAATTATCCCAGTTCTTACTAGGCCATGGGGATCATTTCAGACAGGATGTACTGTATCAGGCGGGTTTGTTTTTTTACAGCCTGCGCTCTGGTTCCTTCGACCACTGTATTCTGTTTTAGCGGTGTAGCTGCATCCACAGCTCTCAGCAACACTGTTGATTAAATGGTGTTATAACGACCTGTTCTCCTCCCAACTCGTCAAATACTACTGGTTGATCAATGACTCTGCGCCTCAAATTTTGAAATTTTCTAGCATCATGCCTGGACATGCCCCTATAGATTAATATTTTGATGTAATGTTGAAGTCAGGTAACATAGTATAGTGGGCGAGAAAGTCCACATATGGAGGAGGTGGGTTGGATGGATTTTCAACCAGGAGAGGAGGAGCAGAAGTGCGTTGTGCGATGTTGCGATCATTGATTCCGTTAAGTTCCCAAAAGCAGTACTCAAACTGAGATGCTACCCTGCCGCAATTCATTCGAGTTCACTGCGTAGAGGTGTGTTAATGGAAGTATCCAAATTAAATCAGAGCGCAAAAGTAAACATTAACCTACGCTAAGTCAACTTAAGTTATGTTAGGTACGTATCGTAACTTGCAATCTTTTCTTCAACTACCAAGTAGTTTTTGTGCCAAAACCTAATCAAAGTGCAACTGTTCCACAACGAGCTAAGCTTTATTTCAAAGAGTCGAGGCAGACGTTGCATTTTTATTATTGCTAACTTGACCGCGGAGCCCTATGAGTCCAGAAATGATGGTTGTAAATGATGCGAGGGTCATAATTACCTCAATTAAACTGACAAGTTGTTTAAAAAAAAGTCATTTTCCTTTAACCAAAATTGCCAACACTTTAATCCAACTCTGCCCAGGCTGCAGACTTTTGTTATGCTAAAGCAGACTTGGATGAATCATCACAGTATTTATTTAAAGAAGTGGAAGGCGATCTATCCGACCACACTGTGTGAGAGTCCTTTTTATCGACGCATTGGCGTTAGGGGCTTCGGCCTCGGGGGCTCCGGCAAGCTGGCAGCTTGTCAGAGAGAAGTGCACAGCCACACAAGGGTCAGTTTAAAGATGCAGCTTGTTTTAAACCACACAGGAGCACTCCAAAATAAGTTTTAGCCGTCCACACAGAGCCTAACTTTGTTGATCTTTACGTCGCTTTCTATTCCTCTCTGCCATCTTTGCATTAAAGATCATTTAGATTTCCTCAATGGCAGTATTCATGTTTGTAACACATTTCTCATGCCAACGCTGATGCCTTGTTTTCAAACTCTCGATGGAAATATAAAAAGCCCGTCCGTCCTGTAATGGCATGTGTTAGTCTAATCACAAGAAGTAGTAACGCTGATGGAGTCTAGTGGGTTGTTCGGCTTGTGTGGGAGAGTGACACTGTTAGCTTAGCGCGGCTATTTCAGGGCCCTTCCATGCTAAACCATCAGCACCCACACACACGCACACGAGTACCAGCACTCACATGCAAAAGCCTGAGTGTTGAACTCCATTAATACACAGATGCATGTAGAAGCCTCGCTCTGTGTTTAAGCCTCTCTGTGATTTTCCTCTTTCCTGTTGCTTTTGATTAATATCAAAGCCCTAATTTAAGTATTTTATTATAATTCTGATCCACTGTGCTGATCACAAAGTTGGAAATTGAGAAGTTCTTCTTCTTCTTTTTGCATATAAATCTCTAAACATTCACGCAAACACTATGAGAGCATAAAAGGACAAAAACAGACTTTAATTAATTGCTCTTTGCAACTTCTCATGTCTCTCCTGTCTTTCTATCTCGCCCACTCGCCTCCTTACATCGCTGCTGGTCTCACTCCAGTGCATCAATGGAAACGTGACGCCTCTGACAGGAATACTTGTAATTATCCTCCCACACGCCTGTCTCTTGAATGTGATTGGACGGCGGGTCCCTTTTTGTCACGCTAGCCACCGCCCACGGCAGATCTGTCAACCCCCCCCCACAATCAGTCCTAAGCGCTTCAGCGGGCATCTCCCACCTGGGATCCCGCACGAGCCCCGGCTCACATTAAATGCAGTTTAGGTGAGCCGACAGGTGAAGCGCGCACACATGTACTATAATGCACAAATAGATACACAGCACAGCCTGGCAGTGACGCACATTCAGACACAAAGGTGAGTAATTCTTATCACTCATCAGTCAGGCTCTCTCACACACTGGCAGTGTGGTGGACCGCAGAAGCACTGCACCTTTATTTGACCTGTTTCTCTCCCAGACTCCTGTATGATGCACTTTTTGCAAGTGCAACTTACATGTGCAATTATTTTTTTCTTAGTCCAGTTCATAACTTCTCAAATGTGAACATTTCCAGACCTTTTCCACTTAGTATTAATGACAATGTTTACATGCTCTTATTCTGAAAAAGACAATAGTCCCACTAAGTTGTTCACATGGCTAATGAAAATGAATATTCCACTAATATTCCTGTCCTTTCATGCAGATTATTGTAATGATATGCGCCCTACTGCTGTAGAATACATATCATATCCAAAGCATACTGCAAAACCTGTTGATATCCAAGTCTTTAATCATGTGCAAGTGGTTGTGTTTGTCCTTCTGACCAGAGGAGTTACTTTAGGGCGTGCATCTTGATCCCAACCTTACAAACTGTTGGGTAGTTGTTCTGTAAACAGGCAAGTGGCCATGTTGTATACGTGTACAAAGACTGCTCCTAAAACCAGAATAATATTGTCATGTCCCACATTTTATCCTGGAGAATATCGTTGTTTGACATAATTTGGTCTTTTTAGATATCTGAAAAATACGTACCACTGAAGGACAGAATGCACCCAGGAATTCAAGATACACAGTTATATGGAAATTATTCTTTTCAATCGTTAGGGTGATTATCTTTAGTGTTCTTTCAAGTCTAAAACATGCAACTGTCAACAAGCTGAGCAGTTCAACTTTGACCCAACGCAAAATGTCACTAATTGTCCTCCCTACGATAACTGCTTTAAACTATGCTGCGAAGAAAAGCCGCAACCTTGAGCGCTTGTCATGTCTGCAGCGACTGAAAGATCACAAATTCTTTGCTCGTCTGATGAATTCATTTCCACAGCTCATGGTAAATGGCCAGGCATGTTAATTAAAGCCTTGTTGATGCTCTTGAACTTATTACCTAGCTTCTTGCTAATGAGCGAAACAATGCCAAATTCTTAACAAATGAAAGCTGGAGAGAAAACAAGCTTTGTCTAGGAAGAGACCGGAGGTATATATTAAAAAAAACTCACTTACAGCTCTTTCACTACTTCACCTTTACTGAGAAATAACTCCTTTTCTTCCCCGCTGCCCATATCTGCGCTGTAATGGCAAGTAATTTAAGGGAAATTAACATTTTGACATGCTCCTCAGGGGTTGAGGAAAAGTGGAGAGGAGAGGATAAGAGAAAAGAGGGGGAGGAGGAGGAGGGAGTATGGAAAGGAGACAGAAAAAGAGGATGAATTAGTATTTAATTCAGTATGGTTGAATCTTTGGTCAAAGGGTTAAGTGCGGTTGAGTCAAACTGTCATCTGTAGTCCTATTGGCCGAGAACCCCCCATAACTGTCTAATGGATTTCAGAACCAGCAGGGAGCGCCAAGACAGATGGTGCACAGACAGAAGACATCATGACCACCAAACATTGAGAACAGATCATTTCAAAAAAATAAATTAGATATTCAAGTTTGATTTCTGTCCAGATCAACTTAGGAACATCTTGACCAGACTCTCAAATGTCCACCATTCGTCATACCAAGCACATGTCGCGCTCTATGGCCAACCGTCCAAGATTTAGTGTGAGTGTGAACCTAATATGTAAATTTGGGTGTAATGGTCCACAAAACTGCATCTGACAAAATATTGGAATCTCTGTGGGGTTTTTTTTTTCTTCACATTTTTATTTTATGAATTTGTTTTTACAAGCCAGTTCTGTTGCTTGGCGCATTGTTGTTTGGCATTAGCGTGCAGTAGTTTTAGAAAGTCTTGGTCCAGACATGTAAGCCTCATATTGGATATCAGCCCACTGAATCATCACTACATAGCTTCCATGCCACTGAAACAGGCTACTGAAGTTAAGTTAGGCGTTAATTTGGTTCACCATTACAAACATGAAAGGTGCTTGTTTTAATTCTCCTCATATCTTTGGGCACGTGGGAAAAGGTGAACTTGCAAGCTCATCTTTAATTCTGACAGATTTTCACCTGTCCTGGCCGGTCCAAAAACAACTCGTTGTCTTATATAGTTTGAGTTTGATATGATGGTAGTTATGATTTTTGGCCACTCATGCATTTTTGTAAACCACCAAGATGGTTGCCACTTATGTGAAACTATCTATGTTGAATCTGCTTTCATGTCAGTTTCAATCAAACTGGATGGTATATTGTCTCTAATGGAACAAACACACTTCAAGCATTTGTTTAGAGTTCATCTTACTACTCATCATCACGTTTCATTTCTCTGATTAGTTGTAATTCAAACCAATTTTTGGTCTGCGCCCCGTGATAATACTCCTTGGAAACTGAAAATGAACTAAGAGGTTCCAGACATCCAAAGTAGTCTGGAGATGCCAGACTACAGCAGAGTAAAGACAGAAAGACAGGGCAGGGCTGTAAGGACGTTCTCCATTCTGCTTTTCAGGAATTACTCTACAAAAAATGCTGCCGACCATTCAGCAACTTCTTAGCAACCTTCTCAGGGTGCTCAGAGATGGGACTGGAGTCACGGAAACACAGAGGGAAGAGAGTGTTCGTCTATGTCAACGACTTAATCCTTTTGACAGAGTTCAGCAGTTTAAGGGCCCACAAAAGGAGTTGATGCACACCTTGTATCTGTGATTAACTGAAAGAAAAGCACCTCCCATCCGCTCTATAAGACTGTACAACTTGGAAAGGAGCTAAAGTACGCCTCACTTCTTAACTCTTGGAACCCAAAGTGATGCATATGTTGGAGGTGTAGTGTTGACCTCCTTGACCTCATGGCAATGACGTACCGAGTGGGGCTCTGCACATGAGGCACTCACAGCTGAATGGTTAGATGGCTGAGCGTGCTTTCTGCAAATATCAGTATCTATAGTTTAAAATAAAACATTTCAGTAGCTGATGGGAACCTGCTCTACCGTCATGATCGTTCAAAAGCAGTAATCTCTAATTGCGTGACGATCTTACATACGTTTTGAAACAAACAACCAGAGATTAAGCTTTATGGTATTTTCTGTCCATGCTACCTTCCCTTATTCTTTTCTTTTTCTCATTCTCTTTGTCTCTCACTTCATATCCCCAGCAGGGCCATGTGGATTAGCGCTGAAAGCTAATGAAATGTAATTACCACCTTTGTCGATAAGAATTGATCGGCTTGGGTCTCACAGGCCCCTTTCCTAGAGAGGGTCCCGGAGGGGCCAGCGGCGGTGGCAATGGCTACCACTACCCCCTCCCCCAGTAGCCAGGCTTTGTTTCCTTTCCGGTTGCCATGAGCAATGGGAGATAGCATTGACAGGGCAGTATGAAGTGGAGTCAGATCTGTCGGATGGTCCCTCAGCGTGGCCTCGCAAGGGGGGAATGAGATTCCTTATCAAATCAGCCGGATTAGAGAAAGGGTGTCAGGGAAAACGTCAATTCTCACATCAGGCTCGAGATGATCCGGTTTTGGCATGTTTGTGCATGTGTGTGCAGGAGATTGAATAAGACAGTGTGTGCTGCTTAAAACGTCTTCACCTCATATGAACCAGTATTAATATTTGGAGACGTTTTGCAAACTTCATCTGTTTTTCGTGGTAATTTTTATTCCTTATTAAGACTTCTGTTTCAGTTCATTTTCATTTTAAAGATAAAGTTGGCTAGTTTGAGATAAGTTTGTTGTTTTTATTGAAATGTTTCATGGTTTCAGGGCCCAGGGGTTGTCTATAACACAGCTATTTTATGAAACCAATGCGAAAAGAGGTGCGTGAAACTAATTATGTATCTTTCTAATTAGCTATAAAAACACACTGCCAAATATTGATTGGATACATTTCTAAACGTTTTACTGTGTCTTTGATTGCTCTCATTTAAGAAGGACCGTTTCACCAAAGTTTACTGCGTGCCATTGTGATTATTTTTCATTTCTCCAGTAGTGAAATTGGCATGTTTTCTTCCTTCAGTGACTATTTGGATTTCATACAGCTTAACTTTTGTAATAGTTAAAAACAGAAACGTGGTTCTCCTGTGGGAATTACTTTGCACCAGCTCATTATTCAAGAGAAACCGTGATGAAAAAAAAACAAACCTTTTTAGACAAATTTCAAACATATCCAACATCTTTCAAATTCATTGAGAACAAAAGAACCTGAAGTGCTGAAGGAAGCAACTGTAACTTAGCCCGGATAGCACATCACAGACAACACTGGGTCCTGTAAGGAAAACACAGGTGTGGAAATACTGTTTGAATAAGAATGCACTCAAGGAAATCTGACTGAAGTATGATTTTTGTGTGTTAACGGAGCAGAAGCAGGAATGACATTTTTATTTTGAAGCAACATTTCGTAACTTTTCTACGATTAAATAACTGGTTTTGAATCATTTTGATGCTCAGAGCCTGTAGCACAGGCATTTCCAACCACTTTTCAGGCAGAGGTTTTCAGACCTGGGGAGCAATGCTAGTGTCGTGCTAGAACCTAAGCTTGGCAATTGTAGCCTCTATGGACATAATGACAGAGGAGAAGAGAGTGAAGAGGACGTTGACTGAGGAAGCTAAGAAGAGAAAAGGAGAGTGACTCTGGAACTGACTCTGACCAACTCTCTGTGATTTACAGAGTTTCCTGATGGACAGTGAAGTAAACTGCTGCCAACCGTAGCTGCTGTTAGCTAATGTTAGCTCAGTTTGTTAGCCGGGCTACCCGGACTGTGAGCTCAGTGTTAGTGTTTGTACCACAAGAGTTTTGGACCACCGGGAAGATGAGAAGAGAAGGTTTTCAGGTCCCTAATGTCGTGCTAGAACAGGAGCTGGGCAAGCTGGCAATGTAACCGGGCTCACCAGCCTCTATAGACACAATGAAAGAGGCGTAAAAAACGAAGAGGACTTTGACGGAGGAAGCTAAGAAGAGAAAATGAGAGTGAACGAGCAAGAAGCCACCAGAGAAGAGTAAATCTGGGACTGACTTTTAGTGGTTGGTGAGAGCTTGGTGAAATGAAAGGCTGAAAGACAGACGCCGAGCTGGGCTGACTGCTGTGGACTAGTAAGTAATATTAGCTGAGCTGGGCCTGTTGCACTTACGTGATGTTATTAATAACCTTTTGCCCCAATAGCCTTTGAGCGTTCACAGTCATGTGCTTAAGGACACCACATGTTTGCAAACATAAATGGATGGATCGGTTTGATATCTTCTGTGCACATTCATTCATTCAGAGATAGAAGCGTAATGATTTTGGTGACCCTGTGACCTCTCATGTAGCATTACCTTCAGGGTCTATTGCCACAAAAACTGCGTGCAAGAACATGATGCCTGTTGACTTTGTGGATGGTGTGATCATTGATTGACCTACCTGTATGAACCGTACAACTGTTCTCTCATTAATTCTGACTGTGAGATTGAACATAAATAAGCAGATTTGTTAGTTTTTCTTTGAATCTGCACGCTATCGAGTGTTTTTCTCGTTCTATGGGAAACTATTTCCGTGCAATAAATGGCAGACCACATGCAAGAGGTGGACAAACTGAGTTGTATCTCTCCCACACACTCTCTCTCTCAAACACACACACACACACACACACACACACACATTGCTGTGGCGGTATGGGGAAGGGGCCAAGTGTGTGGGAGAGATGGAGGGAAGGATCGATAGAGCAGCGAAAGAGTGCTGTAAACCATGAAAGAAGACAAAAGCCTCCTGTTTTCCCACAGTGCACCAGACTCTGTTAGCCTGGGAGCTACAGCGCTACCACCAACACGCTCTCACACTCTCACACATACAGAAACACTTGCATACAATCACCCAGCTCAAGTAGAGTAATAAAGGGAAAAAAAAATAGCATGTACCCAGGAAATATCAATAAGCATCTCTGGGAACCAGCACACAGCACACACTCTGGCTGAGGGAGGTTTTTATTCTTGCACTCCTTCAGACAGCCGTCCAGAGGGGATTCATCTTTATTCTTTGTTTATGTCCTACGGTGCATTCAAAAGTTATTTTATGCCTGACCTTAAAGTGTGTGTGTGTGTGTGTGTCTGTCTGGTTTCCGACAGAGCTGCTGTATGTGTGCGCTTTCTAACGTGCAACTTTTTTTTTGCATCTTTATTATAACCCTGATGTCCAGCGTTTAACCACAGCGTGTTTGTCAAGAATAAATACCCCAAAGCTATATTTTATATTTTAATATGTTGCATAAAAATCCTCAGATTTTTCATCATATTCGCAGAGTAAACATTATTAGGTAAACAAGCTTAGAGTTGGTTTCAGTTTACAGTTTTGTTGGTCTGATCTACGAGCTTAAACCAGTTTGATTTTGTGCAAACCGACTGAACCAGGATTTGTTATTACCGGCGTTAACCCTGCCAGTTTTTGTAACGTAAAAATAACTTCTTTTTTTTTTACAGTTAAACACTGTAATATTTCATGGCAAAACAGCGTTTCTTTTAATGGAAAACAAACTTGAAATTATACGGTAAAATCTGGAATGAAACACCAACATTAACTGTAAAGTCAACAGTACTAATGTCCTTTTACTGTAATATTAGAAAAGGTGATACCGTATTTATTACTGTAAAATTCTGGCAACCACAGCTGCTGTTTTTTTTTACTGTTAAAACCAATGCGAAATTGACAAAAACTGCAGTTCTTCTTGTCGTCCACTTGAGGCTGGCTCCAGAAGTGAGTCAGTCTCCATAAGTCCCCATGTTAAAATGGCCAACTTCACAGCAGAAATAAACATGTTTACAGCCTGGTACAAAAAACAGTTTTGGTCTCTATAGCTAATTTCCCCGTTCATGACAACTGTACTGAGGGTGAATTTTTATACAACTCACCTGTTCAGATTATATTAAGGCTTGAAGTTATGCAGAATTAAGAGCGTGGACGCTTTGACAGACCGGCGTTATAGGCGACTTGTTTGGGCACTCATCCCATCATTCAGCCCGCCTCAACTCCACCCAACGCCCAACGTCTTTACCCAATTTTACCCCATTAGCTGTGAGATAATGACCGCCAGAGTGCTCCACTGGCAACTGGTACACCTGTAGTATGTGCCAGTTTTAATTTGACTGGACCAACTCTAAATCCTGAATATGCAAAACACTTTTTTTATTTGCATAATAATCCAAAAATACTAGAATACTAGATTGGATTACATTTTTTGAAGTCACAAATTGTAAATGAGATCTATATCTCTGCAACACTGAGAATAAATAATAAATATGAATGACTCTATCCATTCAAATTGCAGGCAAGACTCTTGCAAAAGATCAAAGATCATCAAAAAAGCAAAAATAATAACAAATATTGCATGTGTAGTACCACTTTCAGGCCAAATGATGGCATCTTCAAGTAGCGTAATTTAACCCGAACAAATAGGTCTGCAGACCTAAAACATGTACAGATGATACAAGCTTTTTAAAAGCAGCTCAGAGTTCAGAATTTAGAAATATGGTTCTTAAATATGGTCTATATATGTCTTCATGTCACTCCTCATTGGATGACGGATGGATATCTGAGGGGACATTCTGTGATGTCATTCAAGCCCCATGAACAGACTGAAACACACACACATATATGCACGGACATCACTGGCACAGTTTTTGAGCGCACAGCGCAAAGAATGGCCACAGCGTGTATTTGTTTGACCATTCACAGTATCACAGCAGTTAGCACAGAGATTGGGTTTATTTAACAAGCATCTGAGCAGAACCAGCAAAGCCCGCACTAATAATAACTCAAACAAATGCCTTTCAACTGTATGAGAGCAGTGGGAATACTATTAATGCTCATGTAAATAGCTGGGTTATTTTTGGTAAGGCTGTTGTGCTGCTGCTGTGGGGGGGATTGTAGCATCTCATTTGTTGTGTTGTCAGAAAGCAATTGTAAAAGCAGCTGAGAAGGGAGGGGCCTTGGGATGACTCGGATGAAAAAGTTCTCTTTGTAAACACTGTTGTTGCTGTTTTTGTGGATGATTTACTGAAACTTGTTAAAAATAAAGTATTTTTTATGCCTGTGTGTTTTCGTTTGGATTTGGTGGTTTTACACAGACTGAACAAAAAGTCGTATTTTGAAGAACTCAGGCTTCATTTTTGTAGTTTTGGACTTTGGCGATCAGTCCTGGGCATGGACGCTAAAAAGGCTCCAACCTGTATCTAACCTGTTGATTTTTTAATCCGATCCTCATGGCTGACTTTTGTCCTTTTTAATTCTGCAATCAGAAAAACAAACTTCACTCACCGGTTGGCCTAAGAGACCTTGTGACATTGGTAGAACTTTCCGACTGGTTGTAATCGCCGTTCGCTCTCTGGGTTTCCACTCCATGTAGAGCAGGCTCAGTTTGAGACACTGGTAATATATGAATATGGTGGACTTAAAGCATCTACTAGCATCAACCATATCATGCTAGCTTGCACTAAATAAGGCTCCACAGTTGAGCAAAATTTTGGTGATGGAAAAACTGGCATGGCCATTTTCAAAGAGGTTCATCAAAATATGAGTATGAGTCTCCTCTTTACATACATTTCCACTTTATGCTAATTCCATACAGCTTTGGGCAAATCCCAGTTTGTTTTTTTGCACTTAGTGAATTTGAATATTTTTGCATACCGGGTCCCTAAACATTTGGACAACAGTTGGAATTGCATAAATTGGGTCTGACTGGAAAGCTGAGACGCCTAGTTGTATCCACGTGTGATGATGTTGATGTGAATTGTAAAGACATCAAATCTAGTGTCAAAAACAACAACTTATTTTTGAGTGAGATCGAAGTCGAATTTTGCTTAAAGGTTAATTGAAAGTGCTCATCGTTTCAAGTGTTCAAACCTTGTGTGCTTCTCGGCACAAATCAAAAGATATAATCCATCTTTGATATTCACATTTTTCATTCCCAAACCGATGCATCAGATGAAATAATTTAAAGGGTCAGTTCACCCATATTGCCAAAATTAATATTTTTCCACGTGCGTACAACCAAGCACACAGAAGGTTGACATGATGTAATAAAGTTGAGTGAAAGCAGGAAGTGAGAGGGGTGATTTCACCTCCGTGTGTGAATGGGTGAATGTAACGTGGGGGCAAAGAGAAGCCTCCCACTTGCCCTGATGTTACCACGGCAACTGGCAGGTGAACTTCCTGGTTGTTGCAGGAAGTTAAACTGCTGCCGACCACCTCGGCTTCTTTTTGTCCTCCTGTCTGACTTTATTTCTCCTCTTTCGTCACGGTTGCGAGGTCTATTCCCCGGGTACGTGTAATCTGAGACTAAGGCCGCCTCTCCTCCATCTTCCTCCTGCACACCCTCCCAATCCTTCTTCCCTCTTGGTTTTATTTATTTCCCTTCTTGCTTTCCACCGACAGCTGCCTGCCCATCTTCCCTTTTTTCCTCTCCCACCACCTTCCCTGTTTCTTTCTCTTTCTGTCAGTTTGTCTTTCATTTCGTACCCCCAGAGCGAGAGGATTCCTGCAGAGGAGTGGCATTTAGAGAATCTCGCTCTCCTATTGCTGTCTCTCCACTGGGGTTAGAGAAAATCAATCCCACTAATTAGATCTGTGCATCACTGTTATTTTGTCTCTACATGTGTGTGTGTGTGTGTTCTGCATGTCCTGTAATCTATATTTAATGTTAGGAAGCAGAGCTTTAAAGAGCGCCACAGCTGGCCTGTTTGCTAATTAATGACATTTTCCCCTTTAATTACCATTCAGTGGAAGCCTGTGCTCTACTCTTCTCTGTCTTTGCTTTGTTTTTTCCTTCTTTCTTCCTCTTGCTTCCTCTTTTTTCTTTTCTGTCATCATCTCTCTTTTTTACCTCTTCATCTTTCCTCACTTTGCTTTTAGCTCTCTCCTCTGTGAGGCAGATCCTCACTCTTTATTCTATATTCATGTGTTAAACTCTCCCTTTTAACTGTCACTCACTGTAACTGCACTCTTGAGCAAGGCAATGACCCCAAAGATAATTTACCCAAGCCTAATGTGAAGTCTTAAAGGGCCTGACCAGCAAACAGACTCAAACATCGGATCTCAAAGATGAGGAAACTGTGAGGTTCCTCAAATGAATACGACATATTTCCATCACATTTTTGCCTCCATTTGAGCTTTGACTGGTGCAGTCGTAATGGCAATGGTTTAATGGCACCCGACTGGAGAATTAGGACCACCAGCTGTTTATTTCAGTGTGCTGACCTCCTAATATCCACAGTCGCTGATGGAAACATGCATTCATTTCTATGCTCTAGTGCCAATTTTATGGAAATTTGGAGTTTAAAATCAGATTTTGTTATGGTAGCAGCTATGTGGGGCTGTACTTTGGCACCAGTGGTGCTTTCAAGCGGAAGGCAAACAATCAAATTAAGAAAGTCAGGGGATTACCAAAGTGTTTACAATTCATCCATTAATGTGTGAACCATTTTTCACAGCAATCTATGCAGTAGTTGTTGAAACATTTCACTAAAAACCCCAAATTTAAGTTATCTTCTTGGTCTCGGCAGTGAATGTTGGTCCAAAACTTTATGGAAACCCGTACAAGAGTTGTGGAGATTTTGTAGTTTTGACCAATTTGGTGAGCCGGCCAACATTACCATGCTATGGTTACCAAGACTTAATTGAAATAAAGTATTTTTTCTCCATCAAAACACAAAGAAACTTGTGGATGCACTGTTTAATGGCCCCTCGTTCAGCCTATAAAACTTACATTCTGTTCCATTTTATCCAGTTTTGTTTTTTTCAGACAGTTGCAACAAAGCTGGCCAGTCATAAAGTAAGAGTGAGACTGCTGTTGTGCTTGGCAGTCACTTGGGGGTCACTAAAAAAACAAGTGAAATGGAGCTCCCATCATAACTTAAGGTTTCAAAAAAGAAAAAGAAGAAATTCCATCTTCTCCCCACTTGGCATTTCTTTGCATTCCCTCTCGCCGTCTTTCTCTTATTTCCATCTCTTTCTCTTTGCCGGCTCAGATCACAGATCGCCTGTTTGTCTCCCCGGGGAGAGAGAGCGAGAGCCGAGTCTCCATCTGTCTCTCAGCCTCGTCATTCCTCCACCCTTCTTCCCCTCCTCACCCTCTCACTCTCTCCCTCTCTCTCTCTCTCTCTCTCTCTCTGGGATCTTGGTCTGTCACCACCTGTCAGATGCCCGTCTCTCTCCCTCACACCAGCTCTGTCTCTGTCCAACTGTCAAATGAAATTCTGAGTGAACTTCAAATGTCTGAAAAGACTGAAATGTGAAAAAAGGTGCACTTCCGCCGGTTTGCTTGAAGCAAGCTGTTTTTCATATGGAATCGTCTCATGTTCAGGTGCAAGAGGAGCTTTCAGTTTCTTCTGTACATTTTATTTTCAACAAATAATTTCAGGTCAGCCAACTTTAACTTTGCTCAAACTCCTCTGTTCTGTCTAGACATACTCACAGGTACATCTTGCAGAGTTGTAGACTACAGTTACAAGAACTCGAGCCACAAACCTGATGACCTTAAGGTTTGACTTGACGCAATCAAAAAAGGCTTGCAACACAACTTCAACTTGTCTTTAACACCAATGACTTGGACTTTGGACCTTTTGACTTGAGAATACCTGAGATACCTTTCCCCAAGCCCAAACATTAACCACTAGACTTATGTTCTCTTAAAGCTGTGCCACTAATCAATTAATTTCCTAAATGAACAATGTAGCGGTATTCATTCCCAGCGATTCAACGCTTAATTCCCCAGATCACCAGATTGTTTCAGCCAATCCGACACCATCCAGTCAAGGTTCAGGAGAGAACCATGACGAAATAATGTTACGTTACTGAGCGCCACTTGGAAAAACATATACCAAATATAATTGAGTACAATTGGAGTACAAACACTATGCAGTGGTCAATAAAAAACTTATACAAATACATTTTAGGACTTGTTTAGGACTTGGGACTTGTCAGTCTTGCCTTAGGAGTTGATTTGGGTCTTGCCTGTCTTGATGTGGGTCCTACTTGTGACTTGGCTTGGTCCCATCTCTGCACCTTGTGCTTTGTACAATATTAAATCTGGCTTTTTAAAGGTGTCCAAAAAAGAGTTTTGATCTTTATTTTTCATTTCAATCTCATTTGCTGGACAAAATCATATTATTGACAATTTCTTTTTTTCAGTAAAACTGAATGGTTAAACAGCTTTTGTAATGTGATCTATGAAAGAACACCTAAACATACTTTGCTGAAAGTCTGATTCCTTCTCATTTGACCTTGGTGTCATTTCTGCCATTCATCGACACACTTTTCCAGTCCTGCACTCTTCCAATCCCCTCTGACATGTCAGAAATTGCAAAGATGAGGTCTTTCTCTAGCTTTCACTGAGAGGCATCTCCAGGAGGTGAACTATCTTTCTCTCTTCCTCGCCCTTCCTCAATAGAGATGTCAGTAAATCTCTAAGTTCTCCCTCTTCATGTAGTCATCTAGTAATATGAAAATCATACAAATTGTCAGCTTGGAGGGAACTGTTCTTCAGTGCTCCCTTGGTGGAATCCAACTGTGGGACCCACCCTCTGGGTGACAAATCTGCCAGCCACAAGTGGAGGGATCGAGAATGTGAAATTGTAGGCTTTCAGGATGGGGGTACATCACCAAAAGTATGTAAAAAGAAACACGTGGAGCTGTCTTTTCTTAGTCCTTTTTGCACAGGAGCTTTACAGGTTAGGTAAGAGTTGAGCATGAATCCTAAAATCTCAACATTACAAAATGAGAAATGAGGCATGTTGATTAAAAGTAATAACTATGGGTTCTTTCTGCCATAATAGAGCACTAAGTGTGAAACATGTTTCTCTGTAGCCATATACTCTGAGTCATTACGGAGACTTAACTCTAACTCTTGGACTTCTATTGTGTGACTGATTGTGTCAGTTGGGAGTGAAGTTAGCAAAGAATGTTGCTTTGCCTATTTTTTGATCTCTAATGAGAATTAAAACCTCTGAGATGAAACTCAGTGAGTTGAGAACATGTTGGCTGCCCACACTTCGTCGTAACACCTCTGACAGAATGCTTTGACACGGCTGACAAAGTGCCCGTTGCTAAGAGACAAAGAGAGAAAATAGCATGGTACAAGTAGAAAATCTACAGATTAGTCTGAGATGCAGAACACTCTGACATTCAAACTCTTAAGTTCTAAGCACTGAGTGTTTGTTTTGATATTCCAATCTGTTTAATTTAGGTAAAAGATGATGTTTTCAGGCATGATTTAAATGAAACAGACATTTTTTTCCAGAGCTATCACTCAAGTTTGAGCAGGTCAGAGAGGTAATCTGACCAATAATTGATTTTATGTGCATCCCATGGCAGAAATTGCCAGGAGAACTTGAGGTACGAGTTAGATGCATGTTTAGACAGCAACATTCAAACACTATTGTCTGTTGTTTGCCAGTTGTTTGTTAGTTTTTGTTTATTGTGTAGGTTATAAGATACTTCTGTCTGTTCATTGTGTTGTTGCCCTTTTTCTACTTTAATTTCTGTAGTGTGTACTACACTTTCTTCTTTGCTGCTGTGATAAGTAAATTTCCCTGCTGTGGGATGAATAAAGTATATAATCTAATCTGAAGTGTACCACAATGCTACTTCCTGCGTTTCTGATCCTGATCAGATGAAGATATTTCTTTGCAGTTTAAGTCCTCTTTGCTTTGCTTTGCTGTGCCAGAGCTGAGGTACTAGTCCAGAAAATGCTCGACCACCTTTTGACTTTAGCCTGGACTCAGGAACTGCTCGCAGGCCTAACCCAGCATATCTGAGAGGCCTAATGGGCTAGAGATAAGATTTCATTGCTGTATTCTGGTGCCTGTTTTCAGGTACCACATGAACAAATCTGAAAACCTGAACAAAACACCAAGAGCCCCACTCTTCCAAGCAATTGGATCGGTGATAAGAACTCGAGTCTAGTGACCAAACCAGAATTACAACTCAACTCTGGCTTTCACACCAATTGAAACTGGACTGGGGGAGAATATCAAGTCATTTCAAGTCAGAAAACTCAACGTTTAGTAGCTCACTTTAACTTGTTTGGGACTGTAAACACAAAGTTTAGAACTCGAAGGTGTTGATCTTGACTTGAGACTTGACCAAGGACTTTGTTTTGGAAGTCCCAAGTCTTGCTCACAATGACTCTGTTCCTTCTCTGACAAAACTACTCGGCGTTCCTTCAGTTGGGCACTTTTAAAAACGCTGTGTTGGTGTGGTTTAATTCCAATTCATAGCTTGATGGTCAGATACTATAATACACAAGGCAAAATATGTCAAACCCATTGGGTATCTAGGAAAAGGCGCGTGGCTAAAAACACATCTACTGTGATTGCTGCTTTAGAATAGAAATTGAACTTTCCGCTTTGTCTTCTAAGTTTGGTGTTAAGTGGCTCTTGCACCCCAATCTCAGTCCTATTACATTCAGAGGGTTATATTTTACTCTTTGGTGGCTTATCAGTATTGCTTAAGGCTAAATACAAGAAAAAGGCTATTTTAACACTGGAACTTTGTTCCCTTGTGCCTGCACCATGACATGGGTATAAAAAGGCATTACAGGAAATACATGTGTTTCATATGAGTGGTACAAGGATTTTATGATTAAATTGTTATTTTTTTGTTCTTTATCTCGCTGGGTAGAGTTATTTACCCAGCCAACAGCTCCTCAGACTGCAGCAGTTAGGACACTTGACCAGACATATTAGATTGGCCATTCGTCAACCTCTAGCAACTGAATCAGCCTTTCTTTCTCAGACTCCAGGGCCCCTTGAGCACAAGGACTCTGAGAATACAAGGATTGTAACGCACCAGTTAGCCTAATTCTGTCCCTTCTCCCCTTGCAGATGTCCCGCTGCCAGTCGCCTGAATCAAATCTCACCCTCCAGTCATTCATTCAGGGTTGTGGGATGTGGGCTGTCTGTGTGCAGTGTCTCCAGCACTGGCTGTTCCTTTTGCCTTTATTTACGCTGTGTCTGTGAATATCCACTTGTATCCCACAGCAGCAGATGACATATCACATCCCTCTCAAGCTTTTGTCAGGCAGCTAAATCCCGTCCCCATTGCTCTGGTGGGCCAACGGTGGAATGGAAACCTTAACTCACTCCTGCAAAGCCCCCGGTAGACAGTGGCCTGGGCCCCGCTGCTTCCGATCAATTCTACTTCCTCTGAATATCAGTAAATCAAGCGGCAGCAAGATCCCTCCCCTGGTCCGTTGACGCAGACTAATTCTGCTGGTTTCCTCGATAGTGATCTCACTAAGACCCCCAGTGAATGGCGGAGAGAGGAAGAGAGAGAGAGATAGAGAAAGAACTAGTCTTGTATAAAAAGCAAGCCAACAGGTCTACGGAGCAGGGATTAGTGGGTAAAGTGGATTAGGAAGAGGTATTCTGATATTCCGCCCAGGCTGCAGAGAAGGTCTTTAGAAAAGCAGAGAAACATCTGCTGGAGCTTAGTGAGGCAATGAAAACACTGAAAATCAGAATGGCTAGAAGACACGCGCTCTAACACACACTGAGAGATTTAAAACAACGAAGCCATGGCACGAGAACGAGGCAGTGGAACATAACAAAACCTTCACACTTACATTTATATATATATATATATATATATATATATATATATATATATATATATATATATTTTTTTTTATATATATATATATATATATACATATATATATATATATATATATATACATTTATATGTACATGTACATACAGCAGCACCCTGGGGTGCTTGTGTTCTTGGCTCCACGTTTGTGCATCTGTGTGTGAGTGTATTTTTATAAATGGAGCATGCGTGTGTGTGTGTGCATTTTAGAGTGAGAGCGATTGCACCAGCTAGACAGGTCCTGGCAAATTAGAGCTCATATCCTGATTGAAGCCTTTGTATTTAGAAAAAAAAACAAAAAGCCACGGGACGCGCAGTCTCTATTGCTCTTCTTTTACCTCTCTTGTCTCTTGTTGTCTGTTTCCTCCACCTTTTATTTACAGCTCCATCGCAGCGCTGACATAATGAGGACATGAGTTCCAAATGAGATGAAATGAGGTAAAACAAGGCTCCTGTCAGCATCGTTTTCTGGACAGCTACCAAAAAAAAAAAAAACAGTCAGCGCTGCTTCCTTAACTGGGCCATTAACTTAGAAGGAAGCCTTCAAAGTCCCTGCTTTGACTGAGCAAACAGTCCAACAGGATGGTAATGTGCAGTTGAGTGTGATGTCGCTTTGATGGGATGGGCTGGAGTGCTGCACGGCTGAGTGCAGATAGAAAGCAAAAATGTGGACTGGAGAGAAATTTAGCATCAGAAAGGATCAGGTGACAGGATGTTACTGTACTATTTTTACTTTTGCTTTTGAGGAACAGTGAAACAAATGACTTCAACATTAATGTTGTCATCAGGCAGCGATGAAAATGAATTAATTTTTAAATTATCTATTCCGAATACCAAGATAAGATCATCCTTCATTGATCCTCCCCGGGGGGAAATTGTTGAAATAGAAAAATCATCAACAGGGCTGCAAATAATGATAATTTCTTTATGTCGGTCAGTTGATTGATTTTGTGTATAAAATAGTGAAAACTGAACATTAAACGTTTGCAGGCTCTGTGTTATGTTCATAGTCCACATGAATTCAGTTGAGACTTTGTCTTCGTCCAAATCTCCGGCAAATTCTAAAAGACTTTCAAGTAACGCTTGTTTCTATCCACCAATATTTAGGAGTTGCTTCACAAATTAGGTGCAGTAGGTGGTGCCAGTTCTCCAGCCGGAAACCAGAAGAACAGGGCACAACGAGATGACGTTATTAAAAATCGAGGCTCTACCGATGAAAACTAAGGTGGGAAGTTCGAGTCTTTTTACTGATTCGGATCACCACTTCGAATCTTTTTTTTGAGTTGTTTCGTTCATTTTAACTAGTGTAGCGCTGTAGCCCTCTTGTGGCCGATGTAAACCTGACAAATGAATGAAAGACCGATCCGTATGAACGAACCGCTGTGTGTACTGCTCGTCACACAGAGGGAACCTACTGCATGAAAATGAACGAATCACTCACTGAGACTACTCGTTACTCCCGAGTCATATAAAAGATTAGTTCAAATCGAATGATACGTTCACGAAGGACACACCACTATTTCATGTATTAATATGAGGAAGGTTACATCAGACCTGTGTGGAGTGGTCATGGATGGATTACAGAGCCATGAGGAAACAGCTGATCAGTCATGTGATTGCAATGTTCGCTACGTCAGAACTTTTTTTGAAGTGTTTCTCCCATTAAGAGCATTAAATTGAGAATTTTCAGGGGGAATTTTTAAAAACTTTTCTAATGTGTTCAAAATGCGGCTCAAATCTTTATGGAAATGCGGCTGGTAGTGTAATCCTCACTTTTTACATGATAAAACTTTTGCTGTTGTTAGATAATATTTAGTAATCTCATTAGCAGTAATGGGTGTTCTTCTTTTTAAGCACACTCTGAACTCGTACGTCTTTCAGTCATTTAGTTTTAGGAATTAATTAGCAGAGGAAAACAAGGTTGATTTTGTAGCTGTTCTGGAGCTTTGGATCATTTCACGTAGTCCTCATCAGCAGATTAAGTCTGCTCCGTTTCTTCCAGAGCACTTTAAGTATTTCTTGTTCATGTTGGTGTAAAAGAGGAATGCTGACGTTTATTCTTGACTTTGAATTAATACATGAAGAACAGCTAGTAAATGGATCCTGTGGTTTCCAAGCTCAAGAACAACCTTTAAACTTCACTTTTACTTATTTAATTAGCACAATAATAAGAATTATAATAGACATTAGCTCTGTTTGGTGATCATTTGAACATACCAAGGATTAAATCATGAATTTAAGCACAATTATTAACATTTACCAATGTGCTACTCCCACTAACTAATAAAAATGATCAATTTTACTGTTGAAATGAGTAAAAAATAAGTTCTAAATAGGTATTAAGATAGTGGCAGAGAGTTGGCTGGTACACTGTTGCAGTAAGGTCTAAATTAACTTGGTTCAGAAGGACTGATGTCGTGTCTCTCCCTGACCTTTCAGCACCATTATGTGTATATGTTGTATATGTGTGTGTGCGCAGTGTGACGCGTGTCCATGGCCTGTGTGTGTGTGTGTGTGTGTGTCTGTGTGCTTTTGTACATGCGTGTCACCCTGTGATGCAGTCATAAGTCCAGTCAGGGTGTAGTGTGTTAAATATTGATGCCACGCAGCGCCTGACCAGTCCCAGGGGAGGGCGGTGTAAAGGTTGTGGCTCTAACAGCAGGCTCCAGGGAGCCGCAGTATATCGCTCACTTTCCTCCCCCCAGGGCCATATTTTCCTTCTTTTTTCCTTTGGCCTCTGTAGACTCGCAGCGGCGGTAAATGCACCCTATATTTCTTCTTTTATTTTTTTATTTAAAAGCCATGAGATATACTCTGCCAAATCTGCAGGCTGTCACACAGCTCCTGTCCATTTATCTAACACAGTAGCAGCATGTTGTGTTGACACCAAAGGAAAGCCAAATAGACTGCCGCAGCTTTCCTGATGCACTCTTTCTTCTCCACTGGAAAACAAGAATAGCGGTTTTGAGGAAGTGTGGGCAGACTTCTGACATGAAGGTAGTTATTTTTATCCACTAGGCGTGCAGAGCACAGTCAGAAAGGGGCAAGTCGCATGTTGTGTTTACGGTAAGCATGTTTGCAAGGCAGCTGCTATGCAGTTAAAAACATGGATCTCCAATTATTGGCACATCGTGGAGTTGAATTTGCATACAAAAACATGCTTTTAGAGATGAATCTGTTGTAATATAAGCCGCATTTACTGCACATACACACAGTAGTGGTACTGCATTACCTTGAGTGAAGCAGCGGGCATTACATGTGCAAATGAGCACGTATATTTATGTCAAGCTGGAACGTTTTTTGATTATTTCACAAGACTGCTGTTTTGTTTCCTCACTGGTTCGAAGTTGGCGTAGATGATGTTATGTGCTTCCATTCGACAATCAGGAATAATAATATAGTAATAAATAAATAAATGAATATGAAATAGTGATATGCAATTCAAAATGTGATTACAGATGTTTGCATTTGCTACCAGGACGCTGTCAATCACATCTGACCAAATCACTCCTACACAATCCTGATGAAGCAGATTAGGAGAGTTTGTTGAGTGTTAAATTCTTAATAAGCGACTTTCCCAACTTTTACCTTTGATTGCTGATTATTTAGTCATGAATATTTAATGATATTCTTGAGATTTAAAGCCTCATGGCGTTATGTTGGAAACCACCAAACCTTTTGTCTACACCTACCTTTTTGGATGAGATTACAACAGAGCTGTATAAAATACTTCCCCAATGTATACCAGGATGTCACCATTAATGTTGTAGCAAACCAAAATGGTGTTCACGCAAGCCTACACCTGACAAAAACACTTCTTTTCAACTTCTAAAGTACTCTGAGCTAGAAGCACTGCAAAGTTCTACAGCATAATTTAGTTATACATTACAATAACAAGTTATTGGCTGACTTGGCTGCAATCTTCCGGATTAAAAGCCGGTTTTCCATGTCAACCTTCCGCCGTTTAGCACACGCCATGGCACATTGACTCATTTTGGCCACTTTTCTCTCTCTTGTCTCCTCACTCCTTTATATGTTTCTCTCCGTCACTGTCACTGCCGCTCTATTCAGTGAAGGCCCGCCCTACCCCGCCTGTGATTGGCTGACATTCTTGCCCTCACCTTGACCAATCTCAGTGCTCCTCATGCCTAAACCCAACCAACTCGAACCCACGAAGGCAACAAGTACCGGCCAATCAGAGACAGGTAAGATGTCACTTTCGTAATCTCCGCCAAAACTGAATAAAACTCATTGATTGACAGAGTCTGGGTCCGGACCTGGACCACGGTCCGCCTATTAGTGACCTGTGTTCTACGGGTTCTTAGAAAATTTGTTTAGATACCACGAGTTCATCCGGACTAAGTAAGTTCAAATGTGTAAAGAGAAGTTATTATTAATGTGACTCCAACAAACAGTGAACTCAGTAACGCGTTCTTATTGGCTTAATAAGTTTGTCTGTACAACAAATCAAGGGTTTTCCTCAGTATTTTTGGAAGGCATTCGAGAGCACAGTCGCTGTTCTGGGTCCACACTTTAATTTAATTTAATTTAATTCATCTACATTGTACTTTGCCTCTGGTCTTTTCCCTTTATGTTTGAATAATAACTCTTCAGCTGTGGAATTTTGGTCCCCACGCCTTTCCTGTGAGGAATGGGGTTTCTGCATAGTCATGAAATCATTGATGATATCCACTGCTTCACACTGTGGAAGAGGCAAACTGAGGTCAATCAGAGTTTGATACACTTAATTCTCCTTTATCAAGCTTTGTCATGGTTTCCCTTGAAGTGCTCTACAAAAGCCCTAGATGTAAGAGGTTTCAGCGGTTTCTTTTTATGTATAATAACAGATGTTCTGAACAGTTTAAAGCTTGTCAGCATCCACTTTTTGTAGCCATTATCAGACAAACAAGTTATTTGTCTAGTTCACCTTGGAAAATGCCATGGAACAGCGTATCTTTGCTTTTGTGATACATCCTGCTGCTTTTATTAATAGAACCGTGTATGTCCATGGGTTTTTAACAAACAGTCCATTGAAACCATCAAGTCAGTGTCATCAACCTCAACAGAGGCACAATGTTCTCTTTAAATTAAACATATTGAGCTAATCCATTTTGATGAAAGATTTTATGAATTAATGTGTCTTTCATGGGTTTTAACCGTGAGATTTCATATCCTACCTCACATGTTGGAACCTGGCAAAACAGGGAAACACTGACTCCTCCAAATTTTGTTTTTTTTTTTTTTTTTGGATGTGACTTTGTTGTCCTGTCAGGTTAAGGTCACTTGATCCATGATTAAGTGTATCTAACAGCAACGACTGGGTTACCATGAGAGCTGATAAGCATTTTTACTGATTCAGTCATTGAAGGTCCCAAGAGGATCAATTCTGACTCCATGACCTTTTCCTCAATCGCCACTAGCAGGTGAAATTTCATGTGGTACATAAGATAGAAACATGTCAGACATATTTGATTTTAACACCACTATGGTCTTTACTTTAGCAACATCTTTGAAACAAACCACATTTGTAGCTCCACCCAGTGTCAACCAAGTCTCACTCCCAACTCATCATGGCAGTTTGAAACTAGGATGCTGTAGGTACCCCAATAGCGTCAGTTTTGCACTGCATAATATACAACAGCCGGTTAGACTTTCAAAATTAAGTTTGTTGAGATGAGTTTGAAATTTGTTTAGGCACAAAAACAAACGTAACTTGCATAACACAAATTAAAAAGAAGTCATGCTGACTTTTGGTTTCACACGGGACGTGAACTGTGTTCTTCTGCGTGGAAACTCTAGTCTTTGTTTGACCTATCGATCCACCCCTCATCCATAAGTGGTGGTGGTTATACTACGTCAGCTGGCTTCAAAACATCCAAACGTTAAGCCAGGCGACACATTTACATCGTGGGGTGTTCTCGCTATGCTGGCTCTTGCTACACTAGGTCATAAGAGTGCATTCCAGACAGGTGAGGGACTTCCCTCAACAGCTTTGGTTAAATTATAAATAATTTAGTTGTTTGTAGGATAGTATCTGCATTCAGGCTCGTGGCACTACACTGTTAGTGAGATTCTCTGTACTCACATTACAAATGGCTAAATGCAATTTGCCCTCCAGGGCAGTGTTACAGCCAGATGTTCATTTCCTCTCTCGCTCTTTCTCACCATTTGCCTTTTCCCTCCTTTGGCTCTTATTTCCCCCCTCTCCCTGTTCTCAGTCCAGATGTCCATCTCTCCCGGGCCCTCGTCTCTGTTCGCATGTTACAGCTTGTTATTCCTTCGCAACAGCTGGACAACACAACCCAGGTGTGCAAGGGTGTGAGCTGCAGTTGACTTGTATAAATTGCATGGAATATTTGTGTTTGTATTCACTCAGATGTAAGTTATATTGTACTATGTACTATAAGAGCACAGAGATGTTGTCATGGGTAAACAGAAATCCTTTATTTGATTTGCATTCTTGCAATGACATTTAATCAGGTGAAGTCATTGTTGAAGCTGTCAATTCTGTGTCAGATTTTACTGTTTGAGCACCCAACATAGATCTTTTTTCCATTATATACCACACTCACCACCTGTAGGTTTGAAACGTCGCTGGCAAAAGTTCCTTTCTTCCTTGAGAAAAAAAAACCAGCAGCTGTGGTCGACTTGAATTCATGTCAGTTACACCGTAATCCACTAGTTACAAGGTTTTATAGCAGAAAAGAAAAATCCATGGAAACTTTTCAGACCACTTCTGTAACATAATCTACTTCTACACTTTCCATCTGTATAATCAATGTTCCAGTGAAATAAATCTAAAGCTTCCTTCAGCCTCCATCCAAAGCCTAATGTATGATGTTTTTGTGGTCGTATAAGAAGAACAACCTCAACCTCAACACAGACTGTAGGTTTTCTTTTGAATAAACACAATCCAAATAGCGTGGAATTCGGTATGGATATCCAAGGTGCCAAGAGGATGATTGCTAATAGTTTTTTTGTGTAGTGCCATCATCAGGTCAAAGTTTCCCCCTTGACTAACCCTTGATCCATGATGATCCATGACAGAAGCTCTGCCATTATCTACATTTTGGCGAAGCACGGCGAGTATATTGAGTGTCCTGGCAAGCTAAACCCACGTGGAACCCTTTTTTTGTCAGAAGCTAGTAGACTAAACTGCAGTTAGACTGATTGCCAGCTAAAAATAAAGCACATTTTTTGAACATGCGGTTACACCCTGTACTACAGGTAAGTGTAGTAGCATCATTCAGCTGGCCTCAGCTCAACCCACAATCCACCTTTTTTGCCCATTTTTGGAGAGGCAGGACTGCCAAGATGGCAACGACCAGGAAACCTGCGGGTGACATCATGGATACTACATCCATATTTTATACAGTTTATGGCCGTGACTGATGGTAGAACCAGCCCCTACAACTGCTCAAACCCACTTGTCTTTGAGAAAAAGATTTAACCAACTTAAATCTGACTGTGTACATCAAAGATGAACTCAGATAAGATTATTTCTGCTTCCAGAGCAGCAGGAAACACTAAAAATCCAATTAGACGATTTTTATTTAACCTCCCGTTAGCTTCGATCATCCTATGTTAACGGGTCAGTTTTGACCCATGTATTAAATCAGATATAAAATACACTAAAAACAATAACATCATCAATTTGTTTCTCATCTCTGGTTACCTTGTTAGGCTCCTTATCCAGAAAAGTTGGTTTTAATACTTTGGTGTGGGCCTCGGGCCTTTTTTGTCAGTATACCCCCGATTTCAATAGAAAAAATGTAAAAGAACCAAGAGAATCATATTAATAAAAAAAGGTTGTGTGTTACCGACTATTACTGAGGGTATAGAACACATCTCTTAAATAAATTTATTTTATTTATTTTTCATTTAATATTAATAACTAAAGTAACATCTATGGTGTTACGGGTCAATTCACCCATATATATTTACATCAAGAAAAGCAAAAAAGTATTTTTTCTCAATAGAACTATAACATAAACTGAAAAAAATTAAAAGCAACAGGTCAGACACAAAATATAGATTTGCATGGTCAAATAAACAACAACCAATCAAGCAACTCAAATGAATAGAAATCAATACAGTCCAAAACTAATACAAAGCTAAATCAGAGTAAAAGCCTCTGTGGCAAGAAATGCTGGTATGTGTGTGTTTAGAGGCATGTGGCAAAAAGTGACACTTTTGTGTGTTCTTGCAGAGATATTTCTTGCAGTTGAAACACAATACATTTGTCTTCGTCCTTACTGCTGGGCAGACCGACACCCTCTTTCGAATCAGGCGGCCGACGGGGTTGGGGCTGTTCTGGTTGGGTGAGGCAGGGCGGCTGAGGAGGATGCGATGCAGATTCTCATAATAATGATGATTCTTTTTAGTGACAATGGCATAAATAGCTCAAAACATGTCTGATGTCACGACTCTGGTCACAGCAAACCTGTGATTCCAGGGGTCATTTTGATGACATTTGCAGCAGCTGCCCGCCATGTACATCAGAGGTACGAGCTCCAAAAGATCTTACCATTTGGACTTGAATCTTTCAGCAGGAGCAGCTGAAAGATTGTAAATGTGCACTCTGCAAGTCAAATGGCCACTCAAATGAGTGAATTCACCTCACATGTCTGGAAATGCCCATCTTTGTTTGTTTTATTTTTGTGCAGGTATACTGGAAAACCACGCAAAATGAGAATCCCCTAAAGCTCACATGATTAGGAGAGGAGCTGGCTGTCAGCGTGTCAGCTGACAGTGCACTTATGATTTCAGTTTTGGCTCTAATTATTGCTTTTTAATCATATTATTATAACTGGGTCAAAACCGACCCTAACAACACAAAGGTCATAATTTCAACCAGAGCATTTTATAATTTAGTGAAAAGATTTTTTTTTGTTTCATTGTGTTGAAATAGAGGTTCCTGACAAAGTCAAAAAGCCTTGATGCAATAAACAAATGTATGTGATTCTTTTATGCTTTTTAAATTTAAAACGGGTCGGTGCTGACCCTAACACAAGGGGAAGGTTAAACTAGGATGGGTGACTTACTGACGGTCACAGTTTTCCTATCTTTTTGATTCACCACCACATTGCTGGGTGTCCATCCTTTACTTGTATGTGACTATGTGGGGAAGACAAACAGAGAATGAGACGGAGACAAAGTGTGCGGGAGTGTGCATTGTCGTCAATATAGCCAGAGAATTGAGTTATGCTCCTAAAGCTGCTCCTGCAATCTGGCCTCCTCCTTGTCTTCGTCCCTCCTTCCGCTTTCTCCCCATCTACTTCTCACTCTTTCAATTTCTCTCCTTCACACGCTCACACAACATGCTCGACGTACGAGACTGTGTGCGCATCTCAGGATATATTTGTCTATCTGTGTGTGTCTCTGTGTGTAGGAGGTGTTTTGGCAGCCTCTGGTAGTATAGTATAATAACAAAAACTGTCCGGTTGGCATTCACTCACATATCCCAGTACGCCCTTCGTCCTTCGCCCTGCCCCCCTCCTCCTCCTCCTCCTCTTCCTCCACGCTCTTGTTTTCTCTTTTGCCATTCCTTTTTTCTCTGCCATCTTTTTCGCAGCACAGATGAAACTCTCTCCTTCACACCAACTCCTACGCTCTCTTACTCCCCTCTCAAAGTTGTTTTTTTTTTTTTTTTTTTTATCATTTGCCTATCTAATTCTCTGAAATAGATTTTCTCCATTTCTCCATGGTACTGGTGCATTGAGATGCTCATGCAGTGCTTGCACTTTAATTCTGTCCAAATCACATTTGTGACTCTTACACTGCATGTGTGCTCCGAGAATGTACCAAATGTCCTAACAAGGTTAAGAAGATGAGAGAAATCTTCTAAAGTGTGGATGTTTTGGCTCGTGCTCATGAGCTGGTTCAGAACTAGCGATGACCTGATTTGAATCCTTTGATTTAGAATATCTGCTGATACCATTACCTGTGTTTATTTCCCTCAAAAATACAGCTTCACAGGACTATGTAATAGTGATTTATCTGTGTGATTTTGCATTAATGCATTGCAGTTTTCTTTTAATGGTTTCCTATTATCATATTTTGTACAGTCTGTCTGAAATTACTTTAGGCCTTCAACCACCTGAGCCAGTGTTACCAGAGATAATTTAACATTCACCAAACTAGCTGTTCAGTCCTCGTCAGTGCTGGCCTGGTGTATCCAGAACCTTCTTCCTGATCACAGCAGGGAGAGAAGTCTGTTATCTGGGTGGTTGGGATCCTTAAATATCCTCCTAGCCTTATTTTTACAGCATCTGGTATGAATGTCTTGTCCTCGGCTGAACAAACCACTCCTTAGATAGAGTCTTGTTTGGTCCTGTTTCCATACCAGACAGTAGGGTTCCCCCGTTAGGATGCTCTCAATGGTAGAGTATTTGGAGGTGTACCTGTAATTTCTTCAAGCATCAACCTTGCCTTTCTCATCACAGAGTCAGTATGCAGCACCCAGGTCAGGACCTGTTGATATTAGGGTGGACATAACTTCTCCCCTGATTCTAGCAAAAGTCCACTATCATCTCCTTATTCTTGCTAACGTTCAGGAGGGGGTTGTTGTCTTGGTATCAGTGGTCAGGTTCTCTACTTCCTTCAGATAGTCCTTTTCATTGTTTTCAGTGATCAGGCTCACCACAGCTGTGTCAGAAATCTCACATAGCTCCCTTTCTAGTCCAGGTAGGATAGGGTAATGTGGAGGATATGTCTTCAGCGTCTTCTGTTGATCGGTTAGGATGGAAACCGTTGTGGGTCCAGTCTACAGCAGATGTAACCCTTGACCCAGAAGCTCAAAGCACTTTCCCTGTCAAGGTGAGTTCCACTGGGCGATATTGATTCGGGCAAGCCGGCCTTTTTCTTGGGCACATCTTGGTGGACCTTTTGAAGCATGTGGGTATCACAGACTGAGCCAGGGACAGGTTGATGTCTTTGTGAAGACTGGCGCTAGTTGGTCAGCACAAAGTTTGAGAACTCCCCCACAGATACCATCTGGACCTGCTGCCTTCCTGGTGTTCACACGCTTGAAAGCTCTTCTGATATCATGCTCAGAGTAATAGATGTGGAAGGTGCCTCCGCCCATCCGGTAAGCATCCTCTGCTTCATATGTTTTTTAGCTCACCTGCTAGACACGCATCAGAACTTGACAGGGAAGAGGGGGGTGGACTTGTAAAATGCCATAGTTTGTAGACCTTGCCACGTGCGTCTTGTGTCAGTTGTCATTGCCAATTGCAGAAATGCCCAGATTTCGAATCCAATTTAGATCAGGGGAATTTCCAGGATCTGCCAACAGACTGCATAAGGTGGTCTGTGATTCATCCATTTTTATGCATTAAGATGAACTTTTGGGATCAAACGCACCTGAAACTGCCAAGTTTTGAAAACTAGTCATCGAAGTCAGTCATCCTGCTTTTATGTCTTGCACAACTACTCCACCAATCACTCGTAATATTGGCCAAAACTAAAAGGTATCACATCAAATGTTTTCTGGTGCTTAAATATGTCGGGCTCCTTGTTTTATCAAATGACAACAATCTATTTCATGATTTCCACGAGCAAGCTTTGCCATGAAGGTTTAATAATTCTTTGTAATATTATAGTATTTGTAGGATTTAATTCAGTCCAGTCTTCATACCCTTCTCCTCTCTCACTCTGGCTCTTCTGCAAGGTAGCAGGAAAGATTATGTTTGACAGAAAACTTCTAATAGGAAACCACTGAGCTATGCCCTAAATACATTTTTCTGTGCAGCCTTGTTGATAGATATCCAAGTACAACCATTACAATCAACAAGGCTGACACAGTATACTGTGCATATATTTTCAAGGCCTTAGAAAAAACTCCACATTTAATGTGAACAAACGAGTAGTAGCTGGCATTTCTATTTTAACAGCAGCCATTCAAAAAAAAACTAAAACTACTGTAATATGAATTGTAGTTAAAAGAATAAAGCTAGGACTAGACTGTAAGCAGGTTTGTTTGGAGCCACAGGAGCTGTTTTGACTGACTTTCAGTCGCTGAAATGTCAATATCCTCACATTTACTTCTCTGCTGGAGAGTGATCCTGCTCTGGATAGGGGACTGCCCATTGTTCCGACAGGCCCATTATTCCGTAACCACAATTGTCAAAGAAACGTCCCATTGGACTGAAAGCCCATTTGTCCAACAGCCCGAAAACAAATAGCTATTGCTCCTAAGGCCCATTGCTCTGAAAATAGTAACCTGGTATCACGGCGAAGAATACTTTTCACGCCTAACTGAGACAAAACATGACACTGTGACTCTAGTGTTGGCAAAAGTCCGCAATAACACATGTGGAACATCGGTTGCAGTTTGGTCAGGTTGAGGCACCAAGACTACTTGGTTAGGTTTGGGAAAAAATCATGGTCAGAAAGCCTATTAGGGGCAACACCCCATGGACAGGGCTGGTATTCACCGAACTAACAACTGCGTGTATTTTCGGAGCAAGGGCGTTTGTTTCTGGGATGACGGGCCATCAGACAAATGGGCTTTCCGTCCAATGGGACATTTTAAGGACTATTGGGGTTTCAGAACAACGGGGCATCGGAACTATGGCAAAGCACGTCTGGACAAAGCACTCGCAGTGCCTGTTAATGTAACTAGTAGCTGGACTGAGTCGATTAAATCAACACCAGGGAGGGTAATGTAGTGAAATTTATTATAAGAGAAACATTTCCGAGACCTCCACCAAGGTTGCACAACATGTTAAGTCTGCATGAAAATAGTGATAAATAATTGAGGGACACATGTGCCAGTTCTGTTTCCATTTAAGTACATGCAGAAAAAAACTGAAAATGTTCAAAAATTCTATATTTCCTACACCAGGTCTGCATTATGATCACCAGTTTCTTAGTCCATGGTGGTAATTTCAACCACATTTTATAACGAACTAAAGTAGTTATAGCATTGTTCTACGGTATACACGAGTAAAAAAAATATGATCTTTACAGGATCAGAAGACTGTTCTGCTTCATTTTGATGTAGGATCAGAGTGTCCAGGCTGCCATCACTTCTCTTACTGACCTCTCTTGCTATCACACTCAGAAACACCTGACTGACTCACAGCGGAGTTACAAAAATTGAACAAGACGTAGTGGACATTCCCTCAAAGTAATGTTCAACCTGTGAAATGAGCTTGAATCATATATCGACACCGAGGGCGGCTCCATATTTGAGGATTTGAGAATCAAGGCGACGGATGTGTCGTGCGCATTAAAATCAAGATAATCAACTTGACAGACATACTTGATACTGGATACAGTACCTGATTTACATGATGAAGAGATTGATTATCATGGAGCTTTATTCATTAGGAAGTAAAATATGCGCGCACACTTTCACAGAATCAGAAGGTGTTTCAGCTAAATTCTTTTTTAAGATCATCTTGTTTTCTTTTGTATACGACAAAGCTCATCTTTTCTCTCAAGATCTCATCGCTCGCTCTGCCTCTGCAGCCGTGTGCTTTTCCTCTGACCCTTTTTGCCTATGAAATCACCATCTGGAACCTTTTAGAACATGTGTAACTTATGAGATTGGTTTTCTTTTCCATTTTAACTATAGTCAAGTTGAAGGATGTCAAGGATACAGGTCAAAAAAGCCAATTTCTCCTGCTGTTTGCATTCTTTAATGCTTTGATATCGAGTTATGCTGCAGTCCAGAGTAGAATTGAATATTTGGTAATACTTTTATACCACCCATATTCATTACCAATGTGTTTGTGTGTTATTCAGTTTTAGGGATTGAATGAGGTCATTGATAGGCTCTCATGTCAACAATAAAAATAGCTGAAGAGTTTGACCAACAGGGAATTACACTACTGAGCTGATTTACAGACTTTCCTGATGGAAAGATTGCTATGTAGCAAACCGCTAACTGTTGTCAGCTTGGTCAACCATGTAGCTAACTGAACTGACTTAGGCCCAGGATGCCAGGAGCCAAACCCGGCAAGGAAACCACCTCGGTAGCCGACTGTATTCTTTGTTACCACTGGTTTCCGAGGTTTGTTTGGTCCAATGCAACCCTGTTAACTGGAAGATAATCCAGTTGTCATGCTATTGTTAACGCCAATCGATCCATGACAAGTGCTTTTCCTACTATGACAAATCAAAATGTGAAAAACAAGAATCTTGGTTGCCATCATCTGATCTGCAGGTCCAGAACCAGATTCAAACGCTTCCTGTCAGGGTAGCGGATACAATAGTAATAAACTACCCATGTTATACTCATCCCTACCTCTCTAATCCCTCATTTCCTCTCTGCCTTTATACTATCAGTTGTCCAATAAAGTAAAAAATGCCAAATTGCTGCCCCTGAATGCTTTCATTCAAAGCATCTTTGTGCCCACGGAAGTGGATGTCCGTGTGCATGTGCACTAGAGAATTAGATGAAAAAGGAGAGGACCGAACAGAATTTTGTTTAATATGTAGTCTGTTGTTGAAAGGTCATTGTTTTTTTTTTGTCATTTTCCATATGCAGGCAAAGCAATAACTAGAGCTTCCTTTGTAATTAGAGTCCCGCATTGGCTGTTCTGAGACCAGCATGTGTATTCCCAAAACAGATGTGAGGCCTTTAACCTTAATCAGTAATTTCCTGTAATACCAGCGGCTTAAACAGTAGCTCGAACCGAGTCCACATTCTGTTACTTTTTTTTAAAAGACACACTCAATAAAAATGGGCTGATTGTTTGAGGAAATGTTTTGGTTTATGCCGAACAAAAAAAATGAATTTTAAAGGAGATAATAGCCTCGTCGTTAATGGCTTTTTTTTTCAGAATTTCATCATTGTTGCTTTACTTGTCTGTTACGAGTAGAGTGGCATAAGTTGGGTTTATTTTATGACCCTCCTCCACCACCCCCACCACCACCACACACACACACAGTAAAAAGAACAGAGTGATAATAGAATCATTGATGAATGAGCTGAATGCAGTTAGGGAAGCATGAAAGAGAGAGAAGGGGCGTGTTGAGATTAACGTAGCACAAAGCAAATTGGGTTTGCCATTATTACACAATTCAGACTGCAGAAAGCCCCTAACCATGAGAGACAAATGAGGCCTGAGATTCATAAAAGCTCCATTAACGGGAGCAAAGGGAGTGAGGGCAGACCATCAATGGGTCCGTTTAATACCAAACATTTATAGATCTGTGTCTATGGCCTGTGGCGTGTAATGACTAGACTGCAGGGCTCCTGCATTCTAGGGACATCCAGACCGCTAAATTAGGAATCAAAATAGATTCTTTGAAAGCTCCCCTTCTCAAACCTGCTCGCTTAGTCTCGATCGTCTGACTGTGATCCTTAAGATAGCAGGAACCTGCTATTCATTAACTTTTCCGGGGCCCCTACTTTGAAACAAACAGCTTCCTCAAGTTCTTTATTTGCCTGTTTGTCTTTTTAATTAAGCTAAATTTCGATCTTCCTCACCCCCGCGGTCTGTTCCGTAAATTCCATCATGCTCACAAATCTCCGACTCTTTTGTTGTTCACTTGGATTTTGGCATTAGCAGGTGCGTCTGGAGATCAATGGAGTTGTCACCGACTCCATAAAGCCATCACCATAACCATAACACAGCCGCTATAATACTCCGCTTAACTGACTGAGAACACATCATCGCCCATTCGGGCTAATGTGCTAATACGTCTTAGCGCTAATGTCAACGCGACGGTGGGACTCTATGGATGAGGCCCCCAGCGCAAACCAGATTATTAGTCCATCTGACTGTCTCTCAAATGGCCAGAGTAGGGGAAATAGAGTGTCTCATTATCATCATCTGCAGACGGCTCTTCACTAATCTAGAAAAAAACGACGCCATCAGAGCCTGTGAATATTTGCTTAGCGGGCAGGAGCACGGAGGGCGCACAGATTGGCAGACTCGAGTCGCACACACTCATCACAAGTAGTGTCAGTGCTCAGCGCAAGGGCATCCGTCAGCGGTATATAGATACAAATGGTGGGTCAAGTTTCAAACTGAGTGAGGAGAGAGAGAGGGAGCAATGAGCCGATTGGGGGATAGAGGGTTTCTGGGATTGTTTATTGCTGAGCCGTAATTGGATAAACCTGGCGTCTAACCTCTTTAGGCCTGTCACATTGCTTCATCCTCATGAGGCCAATCTCAGATGCCCTGATTGAGTTTATGCTCAATTGAAACTTATCAGCTTTTTTTCTCCTTCTCTTGTTTTAAGAGTGCTCGAACAAAGAGGTAAGTGTGATGCACTGAGTTCTTTTTTTTGGTTAGTAAAGTTGGATAACAGGAAGTGGCATTTTAATTTGGCGTTAAATCATTACCGAGGCTGCACCGTGAGGAGTTATACTGTATGTCAGCTGAGGTTTACTTCACAGTTTGGCTTTTTACATCCTCAGGCCTGAAATCTGACATGAAGTTGCCCCAGGAATGTCTTCGCAACCTGCCAAGAAGTATGTTCAACTGCCGCGAGCACATATGTTAAAATCTACAGTAATTGCCGCAAGCAAACATATGCTTGATGATCTGTCATGATGAAGAGCGGTATTTATTAAAAAAAGTAAGAGGGAATCATCTTTTCTTTTTTTTTTCTTGTATGCTACATGATTACAGTGAACTCCATTTAAGTCATGTCAATTATGGTAATTAGGCATGTGATGAAAAGCACAGTGAAGTCGCGCACTAATTCAAGGAATAATAAGCTAATATACCAGTCGGTTCTAGAGCTGCTTGATCAAATCACACTCTTCTCCTTGATGCAATTTGTCACCTTTAACAGGGAGCGTTCTCGCAAATAGATGAGATGAAATCATTTAGAAAGTTGAATGTGAAAAAAAAAAATTTGGATATTTGTCTCGATTTAATACGTTTGTCGCAACAGGTGGGCTCGTGCAGATGTTGGATCAGGCAACCTGCTATAAATTCCCTCAAATGGTTGTTGAAGCCAAGTGGTTGTCCTATCTTCTATCATTACAATGGATCACAGAATGAGTAAAACAGTCACATGTTACCCAAAATAAGATGGACCTGGCTATTTAATAAAGACCATAGACTGTAATCTGAATGCAACTGGGCCCAACAAAATGCCACTTGAACTGACCTGAGTCCAGAAAAGGTTGACACACTGCACTGCAAGATGCAAGACACCTTTTTAGACCTCTTTTGAATGATTTAGTTTTTCATTGTTTAGATTTGATTCATTGCCTTTCTGCTCAATGATTCCGGTTCTTATTAGCATCACTAAACTGATTTGCAAATGCAAATTAGTAAGCTTGGTATGTTGTTGCTGGACAGACCTGCAGACTGGACACAATCGGATAGACCTATTGTAATGGTTTTGGGGTTTTCTGTTTTATTTTGTAATATTCCCCTCTAATCATGTCTGTAACTTGACTTCCTGCCTCCAGTTTTGATTGCCAGCCTTACCCTGATTAGTTTCACCTGATCCTGATGAGGTCCTACCCTCACTAGTGTGAGTCTTTGTGGTGGAGGAAGTACATGTTTGTTCCAGTCGATTCTTATTGTTTCTGGATTTTCTACCTCGACTTTTGGACTTTCTACTTCAGATGTTTCCCGCTCCTTCACGGATTTGTTTGCCCAACTGGACCGCCATTCTCTGGTATCGACTTCCGCCTGCCTCACCATCCAGTAAGCTTTGTCTCTTTGTGATGATTAAATCATTGAACTGCTTCCACTCTGCCTTTAATTGACTGCATTTGGCTCCAATCCCTTGTTTGTGCTACCCTGATAGTACCATTACTGATACCTACAACCAGTCAGAGCAGCAAAATATGTGATGTGTAACTTTTCAAATCTGGACCGGTGACACTCCTCCGTCATCGTATCAAACCTGATAAATGGTTGTTATTGGCCCAACCAGATCTGGAGCTGGTGGAAGTCAGAAAAATGAAACATCATGATCTCTGCAGACTGGTCTGCTTCCCAGGCTTGGTTCCTGTCTGTCTCTGGTTCTGATTTTATGGCATAATATGTCACCCTTGTTCATAACCCATCTTTGTTTCTATCACGTTCAAAACAAAATACAAGCCATGAAAAAAAAAAAAAACATGCTTGTTAACTGTATAGAGATCAGGATCTGATCAGACTTGAAAGTTTGGACCTGAGACCCTGTTTGGGACGGGTTTGATCCTTGGGTTTTTGGCAGTTGCATCCCATGCACACACACACACCTCACCTAGAACGAGTTTTCCCCCTCTTGACTCGCTCTGGCACACACACACACACTCGCACACACTCCCTCCAGTGTAGTGTGTTTCTTTCAGGTTCGTCCATTCACCTCTCCTCTCATGCTGATTTGAGCCTCTCTACCTTCCTTCCCGTCATGAATTACTTTCCAGAACCAAGGTGCTCTTTACATTTGAAAGACCAATTTCTTCTATTGGATTAATTCATCAAAGTTGCCTCGGAGCTCACTGACCACTACAGCAGGAGCAGGGGAATGAGACACGAATGTAGAGAGAGCATGAAAGGCCAGTATCAGTAACTTTCTGCCTTTCTATGGACATTTCACTGAGAGCCATAATTTTGATTTTCTGTAATCCAAAGAGGCTGCCCGTGTCATCATGTTTAAACCATTTGAGCTGGGCTGTGCAATGTGACCAAAAATCTCAAATCCTGACACAGGTAATGTCATATCCAGATAACTACACATATCATGATATTAAAGCAACATCACACGAGAGGCTGTGCTGTTATAGTGAATATATAGTTCTTTATAATATTAACCAAAGAAGGGTAGTTCATGAGTTTTTTTTTATGGATTGTGTTGATGCGAATTGGCAAGAAGACTGTTGACACCTTTGTGGTTTCCAGAGTTTTTGTGCGTAAAGGATTGTTAATATCACGTTTCTTAAAAGGAGTCTACCTTAAAGGGATAATATGTAAGATATTTACTGTATTAAAACATAAAATTGAGAGATTAAGGAAACATGCTAAATTGACTGGCGCAAAGTGTCACCGCATCCCTCCAACATTTTGACGTGTTCCCCATGGCGACTGGTTCCAAATACTCCTGCCCGCGCTAAAAAATGTTCATAATAACTTTAGTTGAACCCCTGACTTCATCTTTCACCTGCTCTCTGACAGATATCCAAACTAAAAGTGCAAACTGCCGTAGAATTTACAAAGCATGTTCCACAGTGGATGAACCACCTCATCCATCAGAGCCATCCTCAGTTTGCCAACAAGATATCTCATCATCTAAACGGATTGCAACAAACCTTTTGATCTAAAAGACTCTGCGGCATTACTTTAGTGCCAGTTAAAGGCAGATCCTAAGAATAACATGTATCTGAAGTATGCATTGTTCAGGACAGAATATCTGTGCAGTGTAGTCCCTGTAGGAGGTCTTACTTTAACCACTAACTGTCGATTTTGTTGGAATGGCACTTTTTGTTTCATGTGGTTGGAAAGTTCTGATCTGTTACATTTGTGCAAAACAAAAGTAAATGAGGCAACAATGGCCGGCTCTTATGACCATTTTGCAGAGCTGCTAGAGAGCAGTTTGGATCCTTTTTTTGATCTGACCATAATTTGTTTTTTATTGTTCTGAACTTTGAACACCACTTACATAGACTCAAACATCTCTCCTTCATACAACATTGTCTGTAATCTTACGAGATCAGAACACAAAGTTCTAGCAGAATTGATGTTTGAATTCAGAGTGTGGTTTACCCTCAGTTTACTGTGTTATGCCAGGCTTTCCATGAGTAATTACTGACTAACAGATGTCAACATCTGTCTCGTACCCATAAACCCTTGTGTTTTGCAATCATTGCCTGTAATTGGTTTCAAATATGCTTTCAATGATCTGCAGAACAGTTTTACTGGAAGGAGACAGAAAACTATAGGCCTCATTTGCAACTTTGTATTACGATCAAGCCAAAAATCTTTTGACTGTGAAGCACTCAAAAGTAGCTTTGTGCTTCATGGAGCTTGGTGGCTGCGGTTAGCTTAGATTCACAGCTGGAAAAGCCACTTAGAGAAACCTCTCAAACTATTCCTTCTACAAACAAAAGCTTTGTGTGTTCTAAACAGTCACATTTCCTTCACCAAAATATGATTTAATACACTGCTTCCTCCTCAATCCCCATGCATGATTTGTCAAACTGTCAAATCTACAGTAAGACTAATGGAAAACCGAAATTCTGTATTCAGTATAAAAGGGCTATAACCACACTTTGCGCCGGTCCAGATATTAAGTCCCACCAGGGTTCAAATAACAATTTTTCTTCATGACCAAACAAATCAAAATAAAAAGGCTTAACAGTCCTAAATTCAAATACACAGTATGCCTTTTGTGGTTGCATATGAATCTCGACTTTATTAGTGCACTGAAAGGTGAAATGGGCCAATGTGGCTTGGACGATCCTGCAAAACCAAACAGCTTTCTTAAGGCGTATTACTTTTATTCAAGGTTTTATAATGTCTTAAGTCTTCCAATCCTTTCTTTCCAAATGTTTAGATAACTTGATAACTAATTGTACCCACAATAAACACAAGCGACTCAATGATCTGAACTTGTTCAGCAGCGATGAGAGACCGTCTTAAGACTGAAATATGAACCCTCGCTAATATAACCAAGTTAGGCATCACAGAGGATTCAAGATGTAACATCTGCTGTCACTTCTCAATTGAAAACTACCCACACACTATAATTCAGTCAGTATTTTATTTTCCAATTTCCGCTGCTCTCATTGCTTGGACGACCGCGTTAACTTGTTCGCCTCCGTCTCCAGTGCAGATTAAGTTGTAATTGGTTTTTTCAAGAGGCCAGTGGGTTGAGCTGAATCAAAAGGCCCTGATTTGGCTTCCCTCTTCGCACGACCTGGGGATATCTCCATGTCAGAGCTGCCCCCGTCTTCCCAACACCGACCTCCATTCTCTCTTTCCAACTCCCCACTAAGACTACTGGTTGAGTGCGTTAGCCGGGTTTGCGTCCCTGTTCGTTACCAAGGGTTTGATGCTGCCCCCAGATGACAGCTCAGCCCCTATATTACCTCGGCCACTCGCCAGATTTAAAATCAAATTAGCTGAACGGCTGAATGAAAGCCCTTTAAAGCTCCCCAACCACGCAAACGGAGACGGAGAGCAGCAAAAAATACCTTGATTATACATTCAAACCTTAGATTGAAGTGTCTTGCCACACGCTGCTGTGTGTTTAGCACTATAAATGAACAGTATATGTTGTACAAGATAAACATATTATAAAGAATCTGAATATTACACTCGTGTTATTTTCATAAACAAGCTCTAATAGTTCTCGCCGCCGCCGAATGCCCATCAATTCAACGACACCGACTAAAATGTGCTTGTCGTTCCTCTCAATTAACTTAAAGTCATAATTGGAAAAGGCTAAGTAGCTGTCGTCTGTCTTCAGCGTGGGCTGGGAAGCAGAAGTTCAGTCGGTGGCTTTTAAGACGTGTGCGCTCTCTCCTGCTCGCTATAGTGTGATTTGCAACAGCACACGACTGTCAAAAGTAATGAATCACATTACTTAAGTCAGTCATTAAAGACGCGCTATTCCTGTTACACAAAGTACTCAACATCAGCGGCTCCCCATGACACCAAAGCAAGCTTTTAAAGCTCTCACCTGTGACATCTCTCTGTGCTTTTTTCTTTTTTGATTCGGGCAAAAATCTTTGGTGGTTAGTGCTTATTGCTGTGTTTTTTTTTCTTAGATTACCTGTCAATCAAGCGGCCCAGGCAACTCTATGCTCTCTTTGTCCTTGGATTCTCTGTATAAGACAGAAAATTGTGAGAAGCGGATGTGAGACGTGGGTTCCGGGACTTCTTCAGGGTCAATTATGTCTTAAAACGTGTCCCCTAGAGGTGCCGTACAGATAGATTTTGGAATCTATTTGTCCAGCTGTTGAGATTTTCTGCACAGAATATTGCTGTCAACAGTGTTTCCTCAACAGAAAGTAGTTTCAGAGAAACGGGGACAGTGAGACATGTACTGTAGCTGAAATATGACCTTTCAATGCTGTTAGCACCACAATCTAAATCCCATTTACTTCTTTCATCGCGTTGGAGGCTGAAATCTCTGGGATAATGGTGAGTTAAGTAAGGTTTGTTATTGTAATTTGTATGAATCCATCCTTTAAAGTTGCACGAGGCAAGAGGTATGAATCCAATTTGAACATCCATAAATCCTGCTCGGTGGCATCAGTAAACTCAGCGGGTAGATTTTTCTCTGACTACCTTGCCCCCTGACTAGCAAATGGAAATCTCTCTCGCTGTCATATTACCGACACCTCTGCACAAAGTCACTCTGCAGACGTCGCTGATCTCGGTGTCGTGGTCAGTTGTACATGCTGTACCACAAGGTAACTAATAAGGAGGAAACAGCCTGACGCAAGAAGTCCCAATATCTTGCCCCCATGCTGCTTCATTCACATGCCCACCCCTCCACGTCTTCCTGTGCACCCACTCTCTGCTGTAATGAGGGTCCCTGGAGCGCTGGGGAAAATCTGCCCTCTTCCTCTAACCCCCCGTGGTGTGTGTTCATGTGGCGTGTGCTCATTTGCTCCTCGACGTAGCTCCCCGGCAGATTTATGTCGAGTTTTAATGAAAAGGCTTGTACAATATAAACAGCGGTACACGCCAGATACCAGTATTAGCTTACTGTACGATGTGGACTGCAGTTTGAGCATTACCTCCACAGGGGAGGTAGATTTGTTGTCTTGTTTGTCTGTCAGTGAGCAGAATTTCATTGAGGTGTTCAATGAAATTAGGTGGAATGTTAAAGTACAGGTAAAGGAGCTAAATGGTGTTTTAGTGAAGCTCTCCATGTGGCTATTTTACACTTTGACTCATAACAGCTGAACCTTGAGGTGTAGAACCAAACCAAACTTTTGCCATCAGATTTTTTTGGTTCAAGACGAATCTTCATGACAATTATGTGAATCTATGAATACCATCCAGTGGGCACTGATGGTGAAAAGACACCATCTTGATTTGACAATCATAATCCTGTCCACACACCCCCATGCTCCTAACAACGTAATCACGAAGAAAAAAGTATGCTGCCATTAGCGCCCAACCAGATTTTCACCTTCTTGTTGTTGCAATGTTCGCCAAATATATTCATTTGCATGTTTTTGACAATGCATTGACCTAAATTTGGTCACCGTTTCTTTTTCTTGTAGTTTTGGCCTATAATTGCCATTTGAAGAGTATATATACTATTCTTGGCAGCTAGACATCGTGCTCTGTTCACAAGATGTACAACGCTTCGAACTGTAATTATGGACGGTTGATCACGAGATGCGTGAAATGGATTTTCAGCAAGTTTACTGATAATTACCTTTGTCTCAGGGCAGATAACAATAAAGTAACTGATATTTTCACTTCTATATTTCAAAGAGAAGTTCATAACTTGTTGTTATTGCACACCTGAGTGTAAGAGAAAGCTAAAGGCTAAATAAAAGAAGCGGGTCTCTGCTCGGCTCCACCAAGAATACCATTAATCTGCCCTAAAGAATCTGGTCGACTTTCAAAATAAAACACCCCATGCAAACTTCTGATCGTAAAAACAGCCAAATGGGAAACTAATTTCCCATTATCGACCGATAACTGCCACGGTTAATTCTTGTACATCCCTACAAGATCCTTTTTTGATTTGAGTCTGCATTGAAATGCATTTAGTTTTTAATGTGCGAATGGGTGTTTTCAAGCTAAACCGTGGTGTCACTTTGCTCTTTAAGGCATTATGCAGTTGCAGCCAAATTCAAATGACATGCACACATGTCAACTACGAGTGATCCTAATAAATGTGGTGACATTTCTCTTTTTTGGAAGCTCTACAGGAGCACGATCAGTGTAAATGTCACTTCAAATCTTGCTCAATTCTTTCTTTCTTGGTTTTTTGCAGCCAGAACACAGACCTCCACTGTATCTCTGGGTAAAAACCAAACGCCAATATCAAGGATTGTGCAGCCTCGTGGGAGGTGTACACGATGACTACTGTCTTGAGCATTACAGTGTTTTGCTTTAATTGTACCTAAAACAGAGATTTAACCGTAAAATGTGATTTTTCCAATGCGCTGATCTTTTGTCCCTTTCTAAATGTCATCAGGGGGCCAACTACAGCTAAAAACCCACACAAAAGAATCATTGAGGCCCATTACATTACACAGAGATAGACTGTGTGGGTATGTCAAGGACTCTTGCATAGCAATTACTGTTAAAAAATAATTGATTGCATTAACCTGCCCTTTCACCATTTTACAAGTCCGATCCATATTCATAAGTGGCCATGTAGTGTGGGGTTTTAACCTAAGAGGAAACAGCGTAATGATTTTGTCAGGCCAGGATTGAATGGCTCAGTGGTGTTGGTGTTACTCATGGTGTGCTGCTTTTCAAGCATCCACACCACAACGGAAATGTCAGTGTGTGTCCTTTTTTTTTTTTTTTTCCATTGAGAGGAACCTACACACAACACACACACATTTATGCACACATTCAGATAAAGCATCCACATTTTTTTTTCAATATGTTCTATATATTAAAATGTAACTATTTGGATGGCCAGAAATCACCAAACAGATATTTAAAAATGGCAGTTCAGTGAAATACAATTAACCTTTCTTACATGCAACAACCTAAGGAAACAAACTACACAGTGTCCATCTTATAAGAGCTAAACGACCATGCAACAACAATATCTCATTCTTGATTTAAAAAGCCAAACAGCTGGTCTAACATCTCCAACTGAGATCCGTCAAGCCGTCAACAGCTTTGTCATCTCGACTTCATAACTTTTTATCGCTTGCTTTCCAGTCGGCTCAAGAGGCAACGCGGCGAAAAGTGCGACGTCTGATGTGCTACAAACACCTTTAAATTAATCAATTTGATAACCCCCCCACTTCAACTGTCGGTCTCACTCTCTTTCTCCGTGTCTTTCCCTCTTCTTCAAGGCAGCACTGTGGGAGAAATATAAATTTGATAAGGCTGCTTGCTCTCACTCCACATCCACGCAGAGAAAATACATTTCCCCCCGGACGGAACGGAGTCTCATCCCTCCTCTCCGGTAAAAAAAAAAAAAAAAAAATTACAAAGCAGGCAGGGTCGGAGAATGACACCGTCTGCATCACTATCCCCTCCTCATCAGTCGTCGTTCCCTACACCTAGCGTCCATGGGTTTTGATGACAAGACTCACAAACTGCTCAATCCATAATGTCTGGGGCTGCACCTGTCTGCCACCTTGCGTATAATTCATTATTATGTACTTATGGATTGCTGCACGCCTCACAAAGTGTAACTCTGATTCATTGCAAAGGGAATAGAAATTCTCTAAACCAGCTTTATTATGGAGAGCGCCGTTCTCCACCGCAGCGCCTAAGACAGATGCTTTGTTATGTTAGCACTTTACTAGTACCACTAAATCACTTGATAGCAACGTAGCTGAAAAAGAGATAATTATTGACGTTGTTTCTTGCCGTTTAATGGCGTGGCACCGGCACATGTAGCTCAATGAGTCGCAAAGGACCCTCGCTCTTTTATTCCTCCCTGCAAGCACACGCTTTCTCTTTTTATTAGATCTCACAGAAGCTTCTGTTGGTGTGTTTCTCTTTCATCTTGCATGATTCTCTTTTGTCACTCCGTCTTGTCTTCCTGCCATTACATAGTTTAAAGAACATTTTTTCCCCTGCCCTGCATTGCTACACAGTGCAGCTGCATTTAAGCCATTAGTCTTAAAAATGTGTTTGTGTCAGTGCATGGCCTGTTGTTGTTGTTGTTGTTCTTCCACCACCACCACCTCCTCCTCCTCTGCTTTTTCTAAGGCTGATGTGCCTTTCATTACCGGGGTCTGACAGCGCTGAGCCGAGTGGACGTCTGTTTGTCACCCTCTAATGGGGCTTGGCAGCCTACAAGGTGTGCACAACACCTCAGAGAGAGTGGCCTTCTCCTTCTGTCTCCCTCGGCGGAGGAAAAGACCAATAACACTACCCTCGCGCGTTCAGTCCACTGTTCAATTTCACTTCACGTCCGTGTCAGTGCCGCGAATTGGATCAGGCATCTATGGACAAATTCCACGTCCAGTTGACTTGATGGGAATTGACCAAACCTTGCCAGGATCTCACACGGTGCTGGCTTTGATCCTGCTCCAGCTGTCAATTGCAATATACAGTTTAGAAGTAAGGCTATCTAATCCATTTTGAGTAAATCCTGCTTTTTGGTGTCGGCCTATCGACCTGCTCTCCGCTGTACTGTTGCTTATCTATCTCTCCTGAGCGAATGTTTTCATTTGATGGATTCCCAGACAGACTCATATTAAGGCCATGGGCCACCATTTGATACGATTTCATTGGACCCAAATAGGAAAACTTGGATTTGGTATTGTAATGTGGGGCCTTCATGTTGCTTACACACACAGCAGACAAGAAACCATAGAAGACAGACTATTAGTTGAAGCACCTGTGGACAGAAGTCCAATTTTATCTTGTGTTTTCAGTTGGATTAGTTTGCCAGCTCCTCACGAATATACCCTACTCTCTTTGGCTTGACTAGTTTATTGTGCTTCTCCACCATATTGAGGTGTTCATGCAGGTTGGATACAGTCTTTATGAGCCTTTGTTAGTTTTATGTGAGATGTTGAGACTGAACCGAAGCAAAACCAATTGTGCTAATTAGGTAAAAACAACTGAAAGCCACATAGAAATGCGAGTTGAGTCGCTGGTGCATCCCCTGTCTGAAGCTCTGTCATTTAATTCAATGTCAACATCAAAAATTAGACTGTTTTCACAAGAAAATCGCCAGCATTGCTCATTTGTTCAAAAAAACAACCTAGGTTTAAGATCTTGTGACAAGCCGCCCTCTGTGACCATGCAAATAATGACTTTTCTCTCTCAGAGGAAAAGATAGAAGTAATTTGATGTTGCTATAGCACCAGAAAACCTCTTAAGAAAGAGGTCAGGATTTCTATTAATCATGACCATGATCTTTCCCTTGATTCACCCAGTAGTAGTTGTGTGCACATGGTGTCCAGGATTACAGATTCGATGAAGGAAAAGTGGAGAGTAATGACATACTGGATTAAAGCTCACAAAAATTCTACTGGATTGAAAAAAAGACAGATGTTTTGACCTTAGCAGGTCTTCATTGGGCCGACAAAAGCCTTCAAAGGGCTGATGACGTGTTATGATTAAAACGTGTCTGGATCCACAAGCATAGAGGTAGACTGTCCTGCAAATGGGGTACCATATTGGAAAATGGCCACATTTTTTATTTTGGAAGGCCAGACTTGACACTGTCAACAAGTAAACCCTCCTTTCCTGTGAATGTATTAATTATCTATTGTCCAGTAGTCTTGTTTTGGATCTTGCATGCATTATCTTGTTGTCTAGCTGGCTAACGTAAAATGTTGCAGCAGTTGAGTGTCTGAAAGTTCCTGAGAAATCCCGATAATTGTGACGTGGTTGATAAACGAGGTGAAAAAGGAGGATTGGTGCAAGGAGGATGAAGGACAAACAAGAAATACTGATGACGTTTATTAGCTAACTGACTTTTCCACATAAATTCAAATATCTTTTCTCATAAGTTGCCTTCCACACTACCAATGAATAGTCTGCAGTTTTCTGAAGATGCGACGTAAACCCTTGGTAGTCCACAGGATTGAGATCCACTGCTCTAGGAGACATTGTTCAGTTGGGGTGTCAAATCCAAGGCAGGTCAAACAATGAGGTATACAAGGAGAAATGGGGGGAAATGGAAAAATTCTGATGGAGAGTGAACAATGGGAGACAAAGAAAGAGAGAGGAGAGTAAAATGATTAGAAAGGTATCAGAAGATGGAAATGGGAAAGAATTGGGTGAAAGAGAGAATAGATCCAAATCCTCTCTTGTATTCTCCAGGCTGTCAGAGCACCACAATGATTGGCCTGTAGCCTTATATCAACACATTCAGACCAGAGTCTTATTAATCCACTACCTTAATTTGATGGCACGGAGGAGGGAGGACATGGAGAGAACCAAATGGAAGGTGGAGGGAAAGAGGAGAGGGTTGAAACATGATGTGGGAGTCAGAAACCTGCTTTTTCTCTGCTCGGAGATGAAAGGTTAAAAAGCCTGATAGATCTTTCCGTATTTAAATGCACCTGCGTGCGCACCTCTCCCTGTGCATGTATGTGTGTGTGCATGCCGATGCATTTGTGCAGCGAGTGTTTATCTGCGCGCCGAGTGTGTTAGAATGGGGAAATGCTGGCTAATAACAAGATGTTCCTTTGAAAACCGCAGAGCATTCATCCTGGTGTGTTCTTTCAGGCGAGCGGCACACGGGGCGAAATGTCAAACATTAGAAATAAACAGCCTTGTCATGACAACTCTTGACGGAGAGAACAATACCGGAGAGAAAGTGAGAGAGTGATGGATGTAGCGAGATGGAAATAGAAAAGGATGGAAAGGCGAGAAAAAAAAAGGAGGGAGAGGGAAGATGAAAACACTTCCCTCTGAGTCAGCCTGCCAGTCCCTCCTTCCAAAGCTGCTGAATCTTTTTTTTTTTTTGTTCCTTTCACCATCTTATTGTCTCTTTCTCTCTGAATCTTTTTTTTTTTTTTCTTGACTAACACCATGGAAAAACCTCCTGGTGTCTCACTCGGCTGCTTAACAATCCACACATCATTAGCGGCTGGCTAGGTTTCCTTTTTTGATTTGTGTCTCTGATCTGCTTGTAATGCCAGCAACAATTTGAGGATCATTTTGGTTTATTAGCATGTAGGAAGGACGACAACCAAAAAAAAAGGATTCATATGTCATTTCTGTAAAATGCACAGCTCAGTTTTAATTTATGAATTCAAAACGTCTCTCTTCAAGCTGAACAACAGAGGGACAGACTGGAGTGTTGAATCCTGGAGCTGCTCCATAGGCAGTAAATAATTGAACAACTGTTAGGACACACCAGACATTGTATTTTTTCCTGGGATACAGGGACAATTTCTCCTTCACAGCTGGAAGCCCTACATTCAAATAAAAAAAAATTGAATTTGCAAATCATATCTCATACAATGATGTGACAGAGTCCGTTTCTAATTAGCTTTTAAAATTACTCACTATATACAGGATGTGAATTTTAAGAGACCGAGGTGTCGGGGTGGTCAATGTGGGAGAAAATCTGTGACGGAATTGGCTTTGTAACCTTTGTAAGAGAAGTTGTGATAAAGGTTTTTTCTAATACACCTTGATGTTGCCATACCTGCTTTCTTCAGTCTTCCATTGTAGACAAAGCTTCATTAACGCTTCTACCCTACCAAAAAGACAAAAAAAAGAGTTTGGCGTACGGGGAGTATGTCAAAAGTCCAGCAATGTCATCTTTGGTGGGGGTTGGGGGTTGCAATGAAATGCCATGATGTATTTAACTCAGAACAGAACAAATATTCGCAACAAGACGAGTTGAATCTTGCAATGCTCCAGTCGACAACGTTCTGAGAACTTGTCAGTTCAAACCAGTACAACTAGACGAGATGGTGTATTGTCTAGTCATGTCTAGTCCACAGAAATACTTCTGTTCTAACAGTACTGGGTAGATTTTTGTTGTGTCTGAACATACAACCGTGATTCCAAAAACTCCAAAAACGCTTTGTAAAATGTAAATTTTGCATCGTTGATTTCCTAAAACAATCTGAAATGTGTTCTTGTCAGACCACAGCACACTTTCCATGAGTCCATCTTGATGAGCTCAGAGGTCGACAGTGTGTCTGGATGTTGTTGATATCTGGATTTCTCTTGGCATGGTAGTCTGAATTTATATGCAGTAATGAACTGTGTTTACCGACAGTGGTTTTCTAAAGTGTTCCTGAGCCCATGTAGTAACATCCTTTACCGACATACAACCATGTTTGTTTTCAATGCAGTGCTGCCTGAGGGGATCGAAGTTCACGGTCATTCAGTGTTGGTTTTGGGCCTCTTACGTGCAGAGATTTCTCTCGGTTCTCTGAATCTTTAATGATATTATGGACGGTGAAATCCATGAATCTCTTGCAATTGTGCGTTGTTCTTTAACTGTTGGACTATTTGCCGTTTTTTTTACAAAGTGTTAAACCTCACCCATTGTTGCTTGTGAACGAGCCTTTCGAGGATTCCCCTTTTATACTCAATCATGATACTATCACCTGTTACTAATGAACCTATTTACCTGTGGAAGGTTCCAAACAGGTGTTTTTTGGGGGAGTGTTGCACAACTTTTAGTGTTTTGTTGATCCTATCCCAACTTTTTTGGAATGTGTTGCATCAAATTCATCAGTTTGAACATTAAATATCTTGTTGTACTGTATTCTACTGAATCATCATTCATGTACGCTGAGATGATTATCGGCGCTGGCGCACCATGCTAACATGTTAGCATTTAATAGGTTAAGTGACTGTAAGCTAGTAGCAGCCAAAGTAGTAGGCAGTAATAATTTTAAAAAGTTGTAGCATATGTCATTAAATGACATTTAAATTCACATTTTAATAACAAAGTACTAAGCCAGTGTGGCTGTAGGCAGATTTATATTTTTGGAGGGAGCTTGGAAAGGGTCAAACTCACACTGAAATATAATGTAAAAAGTGTAGAGGGAAGTGCAAGTCTCTGCCAACACCGATTATTAAATGGTCTGTTAGTCTAAAAATATCCAAATAATTCTCTTCACTGACGATTTAAGTTAAATTGATTGCCTGACCTTGAAAAAATACCTTTAGGATTTTAAATCAAGTTTCTATCTCCAGCAGTTCCATGATTAAAGATAAAAAACAATAATTGTGGAACAGCAGAAATCCCAGATCCGGATCACCACCAAAATCTAATCGACAGTTCCTTTTGCCCAAGGCCAATCTGCTCTCCAAATTTCATGGCAGATTTTCTGACAGACAGACTAAATATCCAACATAGTGTTTTGAACCACCAGGCATACAAAGTGATGTTGATGGGTGAGAGGAGAGAGGAGTTTAGAGCTAAATATGTCTGCGCTGCTGATTAATATGTGGCTGATCACCTGAAATACTCCCAAAATGAAGCCTGGAAACTCTCAGAAATAAACCCTGGAGAAAATATTGGTTATATAGTCATTCTGGCTGCAGCATGTCGCCGTTTTCTGCTTGAGTCTAAGCTGCATATCACTCGGTGCCATTAAATCCAACTGGGGGTATACGGAATCAGGGGTAAACAGAATCTGAATATCTGTAATATATTTGAGAGACAGAGCTACAGATCCATTAAACATATGCTGTGTAATAAGTAAATAGACAAGCAAATGGTAAAAACCAAAAAATGCAGTTATATAATATGTCCACACACTGGAGGAAAGTGTTTTAAGAACTGAACAAAAAAGCTGCAGACAGCTCACCTTAACTCCAACAATGACGTCAACGTATCGACGCTTGTTGTGGCCAATAGATTAATGAACAGTCATTACCAGTTGTCAGCGCTGCGTGTCCACTTCACTTAAACTGTTTTCAGTGATGGACCTTCCTTTCAGAGCTGGGAGGTTTTACAAATTGCTCACTGCCAAAAACAAAAACAAAAGTCAAATTACTCAGAAGTACACAACCCACTCTTCCCGGGAATAATATCATATTGGACAATTTTGCAGTTGCCACCCAACACCAGTGTAGGAACCGTTCAGATACTGCATTTATCATGTATAGACTGCATATAAATGGCCAATCACAGCATTTGTAAGCAGCTACCTACGTATTTGATGTTCTTGTTCTCCATGCTTTTATCCATGATTTTAATGTCTGTCAGTTGGCCTGTCTGCCAGCTGGTCGGTTTGGCTGTCGGTCCACTGAATAGGTCCAGAAATATCAGCTGTAAATAGAAAAAAAACACTTAATACTCACCGGTATGGTCTTTGGTTCCCACTTTCATAATAAGCAAGTTCATCAATCAATACTTGAACCTTCTAGGCTATGTTGGAATATGACCTTTACAAGTCATTTATTCAATGTTCATATGCATCTTCACTGAACGTGATCTTGGATTTCACGGGATCTTCCAAAATCAGCTTTTGGGCTTGTCAGCATCTGGTCAAAGCTGCTGTGAAGAATTAGCTAGGTCTATAGGAAATTCTGCGCCACCTTTTTTTAAGATAAGGCAACATTTAGCTGAATTATCATAGTCTATCAAGTCTTCTGCTCTACAGAAATTAAAGCTGGATCTGTAAAGGTAGTCTGAAATGGAGGTTTGGCCCATTTATGTGTTTTTTTTGTCACGAGAAGACAGATTGGCAGAAGCAATTTGGTTTCTTTTGGATTACCTTCCAAAAACATGGACACACCTATTTTCAACAAGAAGAAGCTTGGTGCTGTGAGCTAGCTCTAAAAAAAAATAAAAATCAAGAACAGCCCAGTCTTCTAATTCTGGACAATACTGGACCTGCCATCCATCAACCAAGTCTTTGTTCAACTGTCCAAGCAACAGACCTTTTTTCAAATCCCTGAAAAACCATGTCATATTCCTTCTAACACTCATCATTTGGGTTTGTTTTGGTGTTGATGACATGTCTTGGAGAGGGTTCTGGGCTGATTTTTTTGGCATAATATTTATTTCCAAGTATGATTAGGATGGAAAGTGCTGCAGCCCTGGAAGGCGAATTCCCTTTTCCCGCTGCACACCAACCAGGGACGTCAGTTCTGATTGTTCCAAAGTGACACCCAGCACCCAGATTCTGCCATCACTTGTAGGTGCTCACAATAACACTCTCCTCCCTCTCGCCCTCCCATCCTGTCTCTCCATTCTTTTCGTCTATTCAGCTGCCTGTCTGGAGCAGTGACTGGTTCATCCTCATTTGCTCCACTCATATCCACAGACTTGACATCGCCAAGCAAGCCGACACTGTCTCCTCTCTCCCTCTTCTGCACTTGATTGTTTTTGTGCTTAATCCTTTTGTTATTGTGGATTATTGTTGATTCATTGGTCTGACTGTTAACCCTTACCAGCAGATTTATGCATTTTGTCTTAAATATCCAGCCCTCTTGAGTCATTGCTCTGGCAGACTGCAGCACATAGACGTCAATACATAAACACCTTCTCATAACTTAAGAGGCTTGCTTCATAATCATCACGCATTGAGGTTTTCTTAGTAAATAATCCTGTGGTTCTTGTTACCTCCATGGTTACAGTGCAAACAGGAACTGCTGGTAGCTAATGCAGACTTTCCATAGTGCAGATTCTCCAAAATGTAGACAAACACGGGCCAAAAAAAATGGAGCCCACAGCTAACTACTTGACTCCATGGCAAGATTACACTTCAGCAGTGCCAACATTCAAAACTTCTTAATTACAAATGGAAACGAGACAAAAAAACACAGCAAATTACACCAAATTCTTCTCATTATATAATTTGTTTGTATAAACTGTTGCAGAATCAGATCCTTGTGGCCAGGAGTAAACCGACCGTCATGTCACTAAATTAGTTTGCGGACTGTTTTGAAGCCTTGGATTTGGCATTATGGCTGCTGCCATCTTGGTTTTTTGGAGCCATATTGTTGGACGATGTGTTTGGGTGACGTACTTCGAGTTTGGCTGCTGTTTTTGACTCGGACTTGGAAAAATATAGCGGTCCGTCTTGTCACGAACCTTGTATTACAGCTAAACAGTTCACTAAAATATGCTCCTGAAAACATTTGAGCCAACATTTGGGCAATGAAGTAACAGAATCTTAACTCATATTTGATCAGCACTGGCTTATTCTCACGGAGAATGACACAAGGTAGCCACGTCCTAAAGCGTACCCAGCTTTATGGTCTACTCCAGGGGTCTTCAACCAGGGGTCCCAGACCCCTTTTTGTCATAATAATTGACAATTTTCACCAAAATAATGGTGAATGTGAGGGTGCAGATGAATGAGAAACTACAAACAGCGGAGGCATTTGCGCTCTAATTTGGATAATTCAATGGACATGTCCAAAGACACACAGCTCTTGGCATTTAATAAAGAATAATAATTATGCATGAACTTTTTAACAATCATAAACACATAAGCTAATAACCCAGTATATAAATATATAATAAGGTGAGAAAAGTTGAATAAAGTAAATATAGAAGTTATTTTAGGCCAGGCCAATTTGAAACATTTCAAAAAATGTATTACATGTGGGGGTCCCGGTTCTGTTTGTCTCTCGTCCAAGGGGTCCCTGGGCTAAAAAAAGGTTGAAGTCTACTCTGAAAGGTATCATAACTTACTAAATTAACATCATATTGGATGAAAAAAGACTTGAAACTAGAGATAGAGACCATAAAACTCATAAGAAAAGTTTACTGAGGTAATAAATCAGTCAGGGAATTGGGGTCATTTCCTCATAAAGCTCTATACAATTGGACCTTGGACCAGCCACTATTGCTACCCCCTGCTGGCCGTTAGAAAGAAGTTTAAAACTCTTGTGCATTTGTGTGTAGCCTGCCTTATTTTGAAAATCCTGGCATGAAGCTGCGAACGAGGTGAATGAAAAAGAAGCAAAAGACAGCTTTTAGAGTTTAAGGAGATAAGATACTGTTTTCTCAGATGCCACCAGTTTTGCCTATTGACGTATGCCATATTGGATTTTCCACCATTTTGAGTTTCTTGCATCATTCATGAGGGATGCCATGTTTACTCTTACCTTGTTAGAAGTCAAGAAGATGCAGCTTTATTCTAAAAGCAGTTCTCAGTGGTTATATGACTTAAAAGTCAATGGGATGCAGGGAGAGGTTTAAGATGGGCAAGAGGTAATGACGAGGTGATGAACAGCGAAATAAAATGGATGGAGAGAGAGAGAAGTTGAGGTGTGGAGGAAGAAATCCAGGGGAGAATTTGATTGGCCCGTTCCTCTCCAGGTTTTAATCTGCCTGATCTGTAATTAGTGGCAACTGTGTCACAGCCAGACCTGCTTAGAGAGACAAGATGGGGCTAGAACACACACACACACAAACACACACACACACACACACAGGAAAATGCAAAGAAAGATGTAAAGGATATGACAAATACACACATCAACACTTTGAAAAACATAAACATATAGGCACATGGGTCTTGATAAAACAGGAAATATACATAAAGAAACTCAAGGCTGTGCACATAAGATTCTTCTACACGGTTTAGGGAGACCAAACACTCCATCAGCAGCACAGAGGGTTGAAAGCTCGTCTTCTCTCTGAAGCAGATAAAATGAAAATATTACAGCACATTCCAGAAATCCACTGAGGGACAAACTCCCACGTTATGCTTTTATATCCGCTCTGCCTTCTGTAAACACTCAGAAGCTTTTCCTCAAAAATCACCCATCGACACATATTCACTTACCCGCCGCATCTCTCTTGCCTTTCCTCTGCAGCGGATCTCATGGTGTCTTGCTAGCCTCGGGCTACATGCTGCTCCTGATTGCCACGGACCCGGACTAACAGCACATCAAAAGTGGCCCATAGTGTGTGTGTGTGTGTGTGTGTGTCTGTCTAACGTAGGTCATTTCAGCTCTTTTTCACAAATTAAAAGGTTCAAGACAAATGAAGAGCAACCAAGTAATCTCTCCCTCTCTGTCTCCGCGGGGTGTGATTTAATAAGATTGATTCTCACAATAGATGACTGAGGAGGTTTTTTCACGACTCTATTTTTACACGTCTACTGCCGGTGACAACTCAGCACTGCTACCTTTTAAATTTTGATGTCTGTGTTATTTCTATGTTTGCATGATACATTTGGTATTTTAAGTCTGGTTCGATGGATCTGGTCTGAAATAATCACAATTTTCATCTCAACCTCTGATTAATCTTCTCTCCTTGGTGGTCTCCTATTTTGGTTTTGGGAACCAGTTTAGTCCACCTTAAACCTTTTCTGGGAACCATTGATCTAGTCCACTTTAAATCTGTCTTGATAATAGCACCTTAAACATGTTTTGGGAACCAGTCATGAAGTCCACCTCTCGAATCTGCGGATTCACTCCACCTTAAACCTGTTTTGGGAACTACTAATTTAGCCCACCTTTAAAGCTGCTTTGGTGACTTCTGATTTAGTTCCCCTTGAATCTGTTTTTGGTAACCTCACTGTAAATCTGTTTTGGGAACTACTGATTTAGTCCATTTTAAACTTCTTGGGGAACCAGTAAATGGATCCACCTGAAACTGGTTTAGGGAGCCGCTTCTTTAGTATGTCTTAAACATGTTTTGGGAACTAATGATTTATTCCACCTAAACATCTCAGGAACCAACAACTGATTTAGTCCAATCTAAACCTGTTTTGGGAACCACAGATTTAATACACTTTAAACTTCCCAAGAACCACTCATTAAGTCCACCTTAAACCTGTTTTGGATGCTGCTGGTTTAGTATGCCTTAAACCTGTTTTGGGAACCACTGATTTAGTCCAACTGAACCTCTCAGGAACCAACCACTGATTTAATCTACCACTAATTGGTTACACCTTAAACCTGTTTTGGGAACAACCAATTTGACCCACCTTAAACTTTTCATGAACCACTGATTAAGTCCACCGTAACCATTTTTCAGTCAAGCACAGACTGGCGTAGAAAACAAATGGAGTAGAATAGGATGTTTTGTAGAAAATATATGCTCTGCTCTGTTTTCCTTTCCATTTTTCTGCAGCATTTGTAGTCAGACAAAAACACATTCTGCATCATTCTAACATTTCAGTTTCTCCGAATGGGAACAGATCTTGACCTCAGCCGAGCAGAGCGGCAGCAGCAGCCCCGGGCGAATGTCACGTACGCGCTCCTGTAAGTCTGTTCAGAAAAGCATCTATAGTGTGAAAAGAAAAAGGTGTGAAATCATGCTACACTTTCATCGAGTGAGTGGAATTTGTACGTTTTGTCACGCACACAACACAAAGTTGCACAGTGATTTTTTCCACTTTGTTTATTTCACGCTGCGAAGGCATGTTTCATGGGAAGAGTGCTAACGTTGCACCTGTCAGTCCCTGATTGGCAAGCCACGTTTCCAGCACAGAACACACACACACACACACACACACACACACACACACACACACACACACAGGCACATGCCACCCATGTTCATAAACTCAGTTTTTACTCAGAGTTGTTTTCCTGCTAATTGCCTATGCTAATTTTATCTCCAGAGTAGCAGTAAAAGTATTAGTGCAAAGCTTTTCTTGGCGCTTAGATGTTTTTCCATCCCTGATGTCTTTTTGAAAAAAATAAAAATAAAATAAAATCTGGCAAACCTCAGAACCAACAGTACATTTTCCTCATTCATCAAAATGGTGCACACTGTCGAGGCGCCTTTTAATTTATTGATTTGGAAGAGTCACACTGGAGTGAAAATAGCGCTCAAATTCCACATACAAAAGGGAAGCACTTATAGGTACTTGCTCGGACAAAATCAGTGACTCCCTTTTATTCATGCAAACATTAGTGCCTCTTTTTCTTGGCCACAATTATAACCCTCTCACTCCGAAATGCATCACTTACCGGCTCAGGGCCGTGACCTCCAATCACAGCGTGACCTTTGAACTCATGAGCCTGGCGCTAGGAATATTCCCATTTGGGTTGGCTTGGTATTGACTCAGAGGTTATTGGTTCAGCTAATTGCTATTTGCATAGCTTTATTAGTATCCCAGTACTGCCTCCGTGACATTTCAATCTTTTTTCCCTTTTCCCTCCCGCTCTGTCTCTCTCCGTGGCTCCGTCTTGTTCCTTGCATTCTGGGGAGAGGAATTAGACAGTGTTTGGTGTGTGATTAAGTATTCATGCTTAAAGTAGCGACGGGCAGATCTCAGGAGAGAGAGCCACGGAGGAGGAGAGCAAACATTAATATGCGCTTAATAACTCTTTCTATCTGACTCCTTGTTTTCCCATTCCGTCTTTGTCTGTCCGTCTGTCTCTGGCCCGGGTTTCCCTCCACATATTTTTTTTTTGTGAATTATAAAATATTGAATTTGAAAGGATGAATGGGGAAAAAATGGAAAAAATCTCATGAAAATTTCATGTTTTTTTTTTTTCTTGCAGAAAGAAGCTATTCAGTAAATATCAATGGAGCGCACATTTGTTGAGTAGTGATAGAAAGTTGGCATGACTGAGTCAATAAAGACAGGTGACCTTGTGACCTGAGGGTTGTTGGTTCAACTACTGAATCTGCAGAATGAATTTGGGCGTAGAAGCTTCTCTCTGGAAGCTCTCTAGAGCTGACCCTTACAGTAAAACCTGTACGCCTAGGATTCATACATTTCTGGCGAAAGTTAAAACAGTTTGTTGCACAGTTTCACAAAATCCGAAGAAAGAAACAGAGACTACTCAAGCTTTGGACAGCTGCACGACGAAAAGTCAGTTCCAGATTTACTCTTGTCTTCTTAGTTTCTTCCATCAACTGTCCCCTTCAATCTTTTTACCTCTGTCATCATGTCCAAAGAGGCTGTGGAGCCCAGTTACATTGCCCACTTGCCAAGCTCCTGTTCTGGCACGACACTGCACTCCCCACCCACCTGCCCCGGCCTGAAAGCCTTCTCTTCTTCTGTGTGGTCAAAAATGCCTGTGATACAAACACGAACACTCCCTCGGAGTTGTGAGCTCACAGTCCGGGCAGCCCAGCTAATAAACTGAGCTAACATTAGCTAACAGCAGCTACAGTTGGCAGCAGTTTACTTCACTGTCCATCAGAAAACTCTGTAAATCACAGAGAGTTGAGGCGGAGCAGCCGGAGGACATCAGAGGGAAAACCAGAAAACATTTTCTCCATAAAATATGATCCAGTTTCACCAAAATCAGTCAAATAGTTGGTGGTGTGTGACTTAAAGTGCCGTGAAGCATTACGTACTTCTCCCGACCCGGAGCCCAAAGTTACATAGTGTGAGAACAGACGTACGAATGACAGAGACACCATTCACCTGATGAAGTCTCAGCTCTGACACACTTCCTGAAATTAACTAGAAATTAGGCACTTCTTGTTTGATTAATTTCAATTCAGTCCACCTGATGGATTGATGCCATGTTCTATTTTACAGCATTTTAAGTTTAGGAAATTGAATTTGTCTTTCATTTCCAATTTTTCCTTCCTCTGTACAGTCTGTCTACCTTTTGTCACTCTCTGTACTCTGGTCTCTCTTTATGGGCTGTTGCATATTTGTGTGGCATACACCTGTGTGTGTGTGTGTGTGTGTGTGTGTGTGCGTGTGTGTGTGTGTGTGTGGGTGTGCACATGCCATTTCCTCCTCCATGTTTTTGTGTTTGTCCTGTGGTCTCTCAGCTCAGAGTATGTGTGCATGTGTGACTGTCAGACTGTGTGTGTGTGTGTGTGTGTGTGTGTGTGTGTGTGTCTTCCAGAGTGAAATGTCAGTCTCATTTCGCTTTTATTACTTGAGGGACGAAGAGGAGGGCTTTACTCTGTAATCTCAGCCTCCCTGTGGCCGCTGCTCAGCCCCTGACGTACCTGCGAACACACTCGCCGCAGTTACATAGAGGCTTTTAAACACCTTCTCCTCAGACTATTCCATTATAACCGTGAAACATTTTGTTTTGCATGCGCATTCCTGCTGTGCATGTCGCTGTGAAACTGCGGGTGAAAGGGTGACAAATGGTTCGGTTAAAAGCATCACGAAAAGAGCGTTTGATTGACTGACTGATTGATTGTGATGGATTGGCCGGCGGGGGTGTGGATCAGAATAATGAACACCTTCATGCCCAGGGTGGTTATTCAAAGCACAACTTCTCTTGTAAAAGACCTTCTGTCCAAAACACTTGTCAGGAATTAGCTATGAGGGAAATAATAGCTCTGCGTGTGGTACCGTCGGAGTACAGTTCTTACATATTAAATCCAACAATGTGTGCAGCAATGCATAAGTATCAACAAGGTTTCAAAGTTTCTCACACTTAGAATAAAGGATGGATGTCTGGGACTATAAAATACCTGCATTTGCTTACCTCATTAAATCTTCTTCCTCCATTTACCTATGAAATAGACAAATCACTCAAAACTATAATTTTCAGGTTGCTCTGACCTTACGTTCACCGGTTAAAAATGAATGAATGAAAGCATCAGATCGCACCAGCTTAAAGTGCTTAACGTTGCTTCCATCAGTGACTGAGAAAATGAAACTCATGGCTAGTTCATGAAGTTCTCTGTAAACCTGTCTGGGGTTGCGTTGAAGTAGCGCGTTCCATTTTGCATCCGGTTCAAGGTTGGCAAAATACTTGAATTGTTAAGCTACGTGAGCTATGACACATTCTCACTCTGCTTTTAGAGAAATGTCAAAATTATTCAGCAGCAGGCTTAAAGCTAAAAGTGTTCTCTTCAAGCTGGCGTGTGTACTGTTTGTTCAATGAAAAGAAATGTAAGAATGATCCTGTCGGATTAGTTTGAATCCAATAAACGAATTTGGAGAAAGCTGCACATGAAAAAATGGAGCGAGTACCTGCAGGTTACGACCTAGCTGCAATTAGCAATTTTTAAATTGAATTGGTTTTAATTTGTGGATTATTTTGGCCTAAAAGTTGTGAGAAAGTTCTGTGAGCCTTTGAATCCTTGATTTACAGTCCAAAAAACCAAAATACACTCAATTTACAATAATAGAGAGAGAAAAGCTTCACGTTTAAGAGTGAATGACTTCAATGATTCATAGATTATCACAATTTCTGCTGTTAAATTTAAATTTACTTTCCATCAACTGATCACATCGAGGCTCTCACTCAATGCTGTGACCTTTGATCAGTCTTAGACGTTTAGTTCAACATGTCCTGTAGGTCACGATCTGCCAAATAACTAAAACTAATAATGGGACCATCAATGTAACCATCTCCAGTGACCCATATATTCCTATAGGACTCAGTAATTATGACTTCATAATCAGGTTAAATGCTCTTCTTGCTCTCTTTGTTTAACTTTTCTTCACCACCATTCTCTCTTCTAGATTTCTCACTTTAGCGCACGTTTGCATCTTTCACTGATATTCTTCCGCTATAGTATGTTGTACTAACACTTGCTGCTTGATTTATTTCACGCCTCTGTTAAGCCTGGTTATGGCCTGTCATTGTATTTTATCTTCCTACCTCTGGGGACAAAAGAACGTGCTCCATAAATAAAATGACTATTATAACTGAACCCCAAACCCTGTAATGCTCTGTGCAGCTACAGGGAGTTCTTTTTTTTTTTCTTCTGCCGTCCGGTTTCATGTCAAGCCCAACCGCTGGCCTCTCCCACACTGAGCCAGCTGTGGTTTGGCTCTTGGTGAATAAGTTAGCATGCCAATGAGGCCTATGTAGATCCGGCTGTACACATCTATCTCAAAGTCAACCTGTGTGTACGTACTGTGTAGGAGTCGTGCCCTCAACCTCTAATTCCCCCTGAGGCCTGAGGGAAAAGGTGTCTCTTAAAAAACACCAACGTGTATGTCTGTTAACTGGCAGCTGTAGATGCGCAGCGAGGGGTGAACTGGTCAGCTTCATATCACTAACGTTTGTTTCTTTTTCCGCCCCTTGCAGAGGGAGACTGGAGGAGGAGGAGGTGGAGGAAAGGGCAGCGAGGGGGGGAGAGGAAGAAGTGAAGGGGCAGACGAAATTGAAATAGAAATCCAAGTCAGTGGATAAAAAAAGAAAAACAGGACTCTTCATTTTGCCTTGTTGTGCAACCATGTATATTTCCCACCCCGCCATCGCTCTGTCTCTCTGTCTCTGTCTCCCTGCCCCGCAGCGTCCCCGCGATGATTGATATGCACCGAGAGCGAAGCTAGCTACAGAGACAGAGAAAATCATGCATAAAAGATGAACGCAGTTTATTGTGTTTTCCTGGGGGCCGAGGGGAGAGCCGAAGTTATGGATTCATGCGGCGTGTGATTGGATGAGAGCCCGGACCCGTGGGACAGATGTTGAGCACGGGGGGGAAGGTGGAGGGGGAAGGAGGTGGTCTAAGGTTTAGCGGTGCAGACCGAGAACTCGTGTCAGACAGGTGCGGATCACTTACTTGACAAGTGGCGGTGGAGTCGCCGTGGCCGGAGGCAGCAGCAGGCCGCACACGACTTCCAGTGAACCTCGCTTCACTCTCTGCAATGCAAGCTGGCATCATAATTACATTATAATAGGCCGGTTTCACCTCTTCATTCAGCTGTAAGCAACCAAATGGACTGAGCGGGGGTCCGCCTGAACCCTCGCAAAGAAACGTCACCTCGTTGGGTTACGCTGATTAATTGGTTTGCTGATACGTCGGGTCACTACTTATTCAAAATTGGATATCGGCCCGGCGTGATGGATGTGATGCAGTTTGTTTGATGACAGTGTTTAATTGATCAATTTCTATGGGAAGCCATTAAACTGAAATCATTCTAATGAGACATTTTGATTGGATTCCACACAAGTGTGCTTGAATATATTTGCCTCTTGTCATGGAGAGTGTAAGTGTCCTATTATACTGTATACATGTGGTTAATGAGCAGCCTGCCACGAATAAAATTCAGATGAAAACACTGGATAATTGGAAACTTTATTCTAAGCTTAATTTATTCTACTCTTTCGGATATTTTGATTTAAAATTGAGTGTTCCAGTCATCTGCATTAATACCAACCGGGGATGTACCTGAGTGAGTTCATTCAGAAGTTCAGCATGATGATTCATGCCTGTTTGTGTATGTGTCGGATCGTACCATGAGTGTTTGTTTGGAAAGATTTCAGAATAATCCGTGCTCTCAGCTACATGATCGCCCAACAACTATGTGGCAAAACAAAAGTTAAAGAAGATATTGTGAGCCGATCAATAGTTTTATCATACTGCAAGAGATTACTGAAGAGATAGTGGAAAATATCTGGAATAGAGGTCGACTGCTACTTTCGTCGCATTATACCTTTACAAAATCCCAGATAAACTTTTGACACGGGATGAGTATCTCTTGTAAAAAGCTGTCTGCAAATGCTCCTAAGCAAGAATACCTGAAAAACTGTATGTGAGCTGGGTACTGTTAAAAATGGGCCATGTATGTCGGCCTACAATATAATATTGGGGCGGCAGTAGCTCAGGCCATACAGAATTGGCTTGGGAACCGGATGGTGGCCGGTTCAAGTCCAGTATGGACCAAAGTATGGAAGGTGGACTGGTAAAGCTCCCCTCATCAGTAAGAATGAAGCATACCTGTAGTAGGTACACGAGAGTTCAGAAGTTTGGGATCGCAAGCCACCGAAAGCATGATTCAGTCCAGGCAGACAATTGAGAGTACCACTCTTCGTCTTCCATGTTTTTAGGTTGTACAAACTACAAAAAAAAACTAATGTTTTGTGCTCAGAGAATAAAAGAGAAATTGAAATAGAAGGTTATTCAGGGGATAGCATGATTAGAATTGCTACTTGTGCTTTCTTGAACTGGAAAACAAATTCAATATCAAAGGGTATTTAGGGCCGGCACGGTGGCACAATGGTTCAAGAACGTTCCTGGTTGGGGCCTCAGCTGGGGCCTTTCTTTGTGGAGTTTGCACGTTCTACGAAGTCTGCAAGTGGTTGGTGATTGGTGACTTTAAATTGCCTCTAGGCATGAATGGTTGGTTGTTTATTTTAATCAGCCCTGTGATGAACTGGCAACTTGTCCAGGGTGTAAGTCGCCTCTTGCCCAATGCCCGTTGCGTCCCTGACGAGGATACGCAGTTATGGAAAATGGATGGATGGTTATTTGAAGGACAAATGGTTAGAGGTGTTCTCTCCGGTCATGCAACACTGCGGGGACATCAACTAAATCGACGTTTTGATCATTTATGATCACTTCTCTTGGGGCCAGAACTATTTCAAATGTAGAAGATACCTTTGTTGTCTGAGTGATACTGTTTTATCTCTGTCAAAGTAGCAATCATTGAAGAAAAGAAGAAGAACCTCTGTATAACAAGTTTGGAGAAAACTTTGAGGGAGGACTGGACTACACTAACAGTTCTACACTTATATTTAACAACACAAAGGGGCTAATGGAGCAGGAGGCACTGCACTCTCTCAACAGTGGCTCATTGTGTATTGTCAGCTTAAGGTTTTTATCATGCACCATTTGAGGACAAATGATCCACGAGGAACAGAAGAGTGTCATCTCGCAATTTGACTGAAAGACGTGCGATTTAACCGCAGCCTCTGGCAGATTATTGGACATATCAAATTTAATGAGGCACCACTTTTTAAAAAAAATATATTAATTAGTTTCTTTTTCACAGTGCCACCACTTCTATTAGAGGGTTATACAGGTGATAGATTGCTAAATGCACCTTTTAAGAGTACAGAATTTAAAACACCTTGTGCCTGTGTATAAAATCAAATGGAAAACTGGAACTAAATTGGTCATTTCAGGCAATTTTTTTGCAAACGCACAAATAACTTGTTTTGGGGAAAGATTGATCAGAAAAGTTTATTTCTGCTCTTGCAGTCCAATGTCCAATCACCCTTTTAAACAGAATATTTGGTTTTATGTGTCAAACAGGACAATACCGTTTAATTACCACCAGTAGGTGATCGCGTCCCTGTCCAGAGCCGTCAGCCGGTGCTGCAGTTATGAAAGTTTACCTCTTGATTATGGACAGATTAGCGGTGACTCTCAGAGCAGCTCGTATTGATTGGTGGTCATAGTGCAGGAGTGAATCTACCTTATTGATCTGCTTTGATTCCTTTGTTTCATCTCCTCCTAGCTCAACTAATTGGGCTATTCTTTGTCGACAAGATTGACTTTTATGCCTGATATTACAGAGCTGTATTTATTCCCTTGAGGGGAAAAACAAATTAAAGGGAGTGTTTTTTTTCCCCTCCCATTCTTCTCCCTCTTCTTCTTTCACACTGATATAATTCATATAAACCTCCTTTTTCTCGAAGATGCTCATAAATTCAGAGAAGAAATCATTATTTTCTCATAAATGTGATGATATTGCTCTCATCGGGCGGGCCGTGATGTAAAAGCACTTTATGAGATGGGCTATCTATCCCCCGCCTGTCACGTGACAGCTGTTTTGGTTTCTGATTGGCTGAGCAACGTTGGCGGTAATGCCATTTCATTAAATAGAGACACACAGACGTTTTCCATCTGGGAACAGAAGATTCTCCTCATCTGTCTCTCTGCCAAGGGAGAGTTAAAGATGAAAAGTAACCTGATGCGTCCGTTCACTCTTCCTCTCTCCCCCCCTATGAGGGACGTGGCGTCACCATAAAGACTGTCTGTCTGTGTGACTGGCCATCTAGTAAACAGAGATGCATTGATGCCAGTGCGTCCCCTTTAGCCCTGAGGCCAGTATTGACCAATGCATTACTTGAAGGTTTTGTCCAACTGGAGTGATTACAGCATTTAGCTGAGATTTACTCAACAGTTAGTGAGACAGGTCTGTCTGAGGGAGACAAACTGCTCTGCGAGGAGGTGGTTGTGGGTTCACATCCTCGGGGACCGGTTTGTGAGCGTCTCCGTGAGCTGCTTCATTAGACGCTCTGGGTTTATTCACAGGGATGATGATTATGAATGCATGTGTTCACAGTAGACTAATCGAGCAGTTCTGGAGAAGGGTGGACGGCAGAGGTTGGTCATAGATGACCTGCATCACGTAGGGATCAAGAAAATACATTACCCTCCAAAGGTTAAAGGAACACAGATGGCAAATCTCCATTCTGGTGTGGCAACTACAGGGGGTTGGGTGTTTATGGCACCGTTTCTGATGCAATTTTCTGTTTAAAAAAGAAAAACATATCAAATTATGAGACTAAATGTTGAATTCATTGGCGCCATAGGTTGGGAAAGTTCAAAAGGCCATCCAAAATGTACGCTTTGTCCTGGACGCCCTGTGGTACACTAATTGAATTCAATCATTTCATGAAGCGAATACTTACCCCATTGTTTTGCCCTGGTTTCCTGTTTTGTTGTCTCTCCCTGGGAAGGAATGTAATTTGCATTGCCCTCAAACTTCATGATGAATAATCGTCATACACTGATACATAAATGTTGCATCTTTGTCTGATGCTGCCAAAATAAAGCCAACACATGCCAAGAACTCTAATGGGTCATATTCAATGCATCTGTAGTATGTGTAGTAAGTATTTGCCAGTTGGTCATTAGTCTACGAACAAGGAAATATGTTTACCCTTTTAGTTTTCCGACATTGTTATCTGGCTCTGTAGAGGTTTCTACGTTATGTATCTGTTGTGTCGAGGGAGTGAGACAGCCCTCTGACCTTGGTTACAATAGTAATAGTTAATGATTAGAATGGCCCCATATGTGGCATGTTAGAAGAGAAAATTCCCTCTCAATTATCTTCCAGTAAAGCACAGCAACGCTGGGCAAAGAGTACTGGAAAAAGAGAGTCAGCTTTAATGTATTCTGAGAAGCTAATTCAGTAGCTAGCTTACTTCATGCATGCAAACGAAACCCGTTTCTGGACTTTGTGTTGTCTGTCACAACAGTTTGAACTTCCACCCATCCATCCTGTTCATCTGTCCATCTTTCACCAGCCCAACAACTATCATTCATTCTCATTCATACATGCATTCAGTATGATTCATATGCATGCAACACGTCCTCATTCAGTTTGGCTCTGTGCTCAGTGCTTGGCATTCCCCCTGTGGCTTTTTATGTGTGACAGCATCATTCTTCTGGCGAGTATCCTGGAAGGTTTCTCTGAGACGCACTGGTTGTACATTTATAACTTTTGTCCAACGCTGACAAATGATTAAAAACATCTATTATACCATTTCCATTCTGCTCTTAGTCAAAATTATTGCAGGCAAATGGGTACTGTGAGAGGTGTTGCTGTGGGGCGGGGGGGCTAAAGGTGAGCCTCAATGCAAATTAGGCTGTTTTCCACAGATATGGGACAAAAGTAACGTCAGTGTGCCTCTTGGACAAAGCAGAGGAATCAAAAATGAAGAACAGACAGTAAATACGTGATCAAAAATAGCAGCTGTGTTTTCTTTTACACTGTCTAAAGAAGACAAAAGGACAAATGTAGCGTGTTCATCGAGACAGGCGTGATGCTGACAGCTCATCAGGATAAGTGACAGGCGATAGGATTGTGAGTTGTGTTTTGTCCAACTAAATAAATAAATGAAAAACTGGAGACTGGCTTACAAGACATACATGGTTATTTGGACTTTATTACTGTACAGAAAATAGATTTTCAGTTTTTTAGAATTTCATTAAAAGAAAACAAAGTCTGAGATCTGATGATTTGAAAGAACTCAATTAAAGTGTTCCCGTCCACTGTATTTACTTTCAGAAGTATATTTACAGCACTCTTCTGCGTCTTAAAGTTTGTTAGGCTTTGCAACAGTTGCTAAGTTACACAGTGATTAAAGTAAGAATGACAAATGAGGTGTTTGTTTTTAATAGAAAATGTCTTTAGAATCTGCCCTGCTTTATTTTTAGTCTGGTCTTACCTGCCTACTGACGACTGAATCAGATTAATAAACTTTACATGCCAGAAAGTTATCCATCGTTAGTCATTAATGTAATATGTGACTGTTTTTATTAAAGGTCTAGTGCGTAACATTTAAGGAGATATAGAAGCAGAAACGGAATATAATAAGTATCATTATATTTTCATGTGTTTATAATAACCTGAAAATAAGAATCATTACTTTTTATTACCTCAGAATTAGCCTTTTATATCTCACTGTCACTGTAGTTTATCCTTCATGCCTTAGAACTAGTGATGTGTTGATCGTGAACGAGCCGGTTCAAAGAGCCGGCTCTTTTAAGTGAGCGATGAGAGCCGACTCCTGTCCGCGAGCCGCTAAGTGCTGTAAATGCAATGAAAACAATTGCCTACAGCCATTTATTGATATTACAAAATGTAATTTTTACTTTTGAATACTTCAGTACAAAGAATGTATTGAATAATGTAAGTGATATATGTGTAAATATACAAAACATAAGTCACAACAGTGCTAAATTTGGCTGAATTATAAAAGGTATAAAAGGTACAATGAAGAGCCGTTTCGGAGCCGAAAGAGCCGGCTCTTCTTGGTGAGCTGAGTCGAATGATCTGACTCCCTAAAAAGAACCGAACTTCCCATCGCTACTTAGAACGGGAGGGTCAGGCGAGTGGTATTCTGTTGGTTGCAATCTGTAACTTCACCACTAGATGTCACTTAATCCTACACACTAGACCTTTCAACATTTAAATTACTCATTAGCACCATTCACCAATGTAAGATCACACGAGATAGATTTACAGTTTGGTCTTTATTGTCCCAGAGGAAGATGTGCTCTCACAGCAGGTAACTAAGAATGCAGCGCATTCAAAAAAGTGCATGATATTTTCTCCCAAAATGTATGACAAAATGGAATTTGCATCATCTATGGCAACACCTAGTATGACAGTAAAAAAAACTAAACAGTAACCTAACCGTGTACCAGTATCCTAATAACTTTGTAACTGAGGTAACGAAATTAATTTGCCCGTTATTGGTTTTACGACGTTCCCTGTGGGGAAGCTCGGCACCATTAGCTATAATGAAAATGACAGAAGTAGTGCAGCTTTCTGGGGACTTGAATATTTCCCTGAAGTCTCCTTTCAGTTATTTGGTGTTGTGCATGCTAGTTCCTCTGTATCTTCTCCTATCTGCACTGACTCGGTTGAACCCGTTACACATTTTGCAGCCTCAAGCGAACGTCTATTAGGCATTGAAATGAGCCACTGCACTTGCCGCTCACCACCTCGGGCCGAAGAACGTGCACGTTGTTTAATGCAGGTTTCCTCTGTGGCTTTGGTGTACATTGTGACATAATTCCTCCTTAAATGTTTTCTCTGGGTGAATGAGCATGCGCACTTACACACACTTCTGGCCATCAGCATGTCTATGAGGCATGACGGCACTCCAGATTGCATGTTTTCTCCGAGCTGCTTCCAGCTCGGCTGCATCTGAGCCTGAATAGCATGCGGCGGCGAGCGAGCCGGGGCCTTGTAATTTCAGTGAGGAGGTGTCATGTTTAGTTACGCTCTCCATAATGGAGAGCTCCTCTTTTCATTACCCTCGCTTTTAAATGGGCCACACCATAGCAACATGTGGCAGTGATCAATTTGAATGTCATTAACACGGGGCGGCTTTAAGGTCCGGCCTTCATTCTCCCCACTCCCTAAACCGCAGTAATTGAATCAAGGAAACGGGCAGCGTTCGAGAGCTCCTGGTCAAGCAAACAAAAGGATTATTAACATCGCCAATGACATTGTATTTACAGGAGTGGCTGAGGGAACTGTGCCATTTACAAAGCAATTTGCCGCTGTGATGATGCAAGAATAAATAAATGGGAATTTGTTGTTGATTTGTGTACGGGACCGGGGATTGTGACATGCGGGATATGGCAGCCGGAGGAGTCGTGCACGTCCTAAGGCGAGCTTTGATTGACTGGGGACACTGTTTTAATATGCTGTTTGATGCCTGGAGTACATCACACTGATATTCAACATTCAAAACACAACTTGTCCTCCTCTAACCTTTGAGAAGATTAGAACTATGCAAGCAATAATAGCTTTTGAGTTGCATACGTGAGATTGTTTTTCTTTTTCCGTGTGTGTGTGTGTGCTTGTTTGTGTGCGTGCAATCATCATCTTGGCTTCTTGGAAGTCTTTTTTTTTTAACTTCCATGTGTGCTTGTTGATTTAGACTGCTGTAGTAGTGTTTCGGATGGCAGCTTTAGTCTATTTTCTGTGAGAATAAAAAAATCCAAGCCCATCTGCAATTTGTCTTGATTAAGCAGGGTCTCCATCTGCGAGCACCGATCTCTTGTTGGTGTCTTTTCCCATTTGCAATATATTTCATTCCAGCAGTCCCCACCACCACCACCACCACCACCACCCTGTCCACTTAACACCCCCACCTCCTTCTCCAAGCAAAAGATTAACAGATTAGAAGTAACATGATTGCCTGCTTCCTCTTTTTATTTGTGCCTGCTGCCTTTTTTTTTCCTCCCTTTTCAGGAAGAACTGAAGAGGGGGAAAAAAATAATCATCAGCTGTATGATTTGCCTCTTTGTGTCCCCCGTCTGCAATATCAAGCCAGTCGAAAGCACTTAATGTCCCAACTATTCTAATTTCATCTTTCTTTCCTCGCTCTGTACTGTATCACATGACACACATGCCCCGCACACATGCACACATTCATTAGGATTCAGCACAGATGTATATAGTGTGACCAGGCCTATTTCTTCAGCGCAGTGTATGGAGGCCTATCACACACCTCAGCAATGCGTAACCAATAACTGAAGAAAAAACGCATGAGTGAAAAAATGAAAGGAGATAGAGGCAGATGAAGTGCGGGAGATGAGAAAAAAAGGGGAGGAGGTGGAGTTGAGGGTTTTTTTTTACTGGATGGAGAGCAGAAGAGACAGGATCAGAAAGAAGAACGAGGATAAAAAAAGGGGGCAGAAAGAGAGATGGAGGTGGTTTAGAGAGAGGACGAGAGTGGTGAAGCAAAGGATGGAGGATCTAGCAAGCTGGGTGGCATTAGTAGGGAAAGCCTCTCCACTTCTGCTAGATAAGAGATGGTCCTGGCCAATGATGTGGAATGGTTTTGATTGGCTGAGCCTGATCCCCCCGCAGTGTGAACCGAGGTCCTCTCCCGGAGCACGGAGCACTACCGTAACACTGTCGGATATTTCATACTTCACTCCTACAACCGCGACTACTGCAGGGTACCGCAACTCTGACCTCATCCCCATACTGCTCAACATTTCATACTTCACTCCTACAACAGTGACTACCGTGGCGTACAACGTTCAGCGCCTCAAGCGTGCATTCTTTAGGGCGAAAATTATACAGTACCATCAAAACTACCCTTACAACCATCACTAATGGAGGGTTTTTTCAATCCCAACCCAATAACCAGCCCAGTATCCTTGGAATTACATCCATCTTGGATAATTCTGCACCTCAAAACTCAACTTCAGATAGTGAGTTCAATCCCACCACTGACCTACGATCAGAGCCTCAAGCGTGCATCCTTTAGGGCAAAAATGACACTGTATAATCAAAAATTGCTCCTATAACTCGATCACTATCCCAAATGGAGGATTTTCCAATCCCAATCCAATAACCAGTCCAGTATACCTGGAATTATATCAGTTTTGGATGAGTTCAGTCCCACCAGTGACCTACGATCAACATTCACCTTTTCATTAACCGCAACCACAATCCTTACCTAACATAACAAAGTGTTTTATTGCTTAATCCTCAACATAGTCCAGATGAAATGGACAGCAGAGTGCTATTTGCTTCCTCACTTTTACGCATTTCCTATAAAATCGGGCTGATAGGGAGGGACTTCTGTGGGCATTGATTGGTGCATTACATCCCCAACACTATGCATCCACTGTCAGCATCTACCTTACAGTGAACAAAGCTGGATCCGGGATCGAACACAACCTCTGAAACCAGCAGTGGCCAGTCTGGCAGGGAATACAGTAGCCTACCAGGGTGCCTTTCTTGCCGGGTTTGGCTCCTGGCATCCCGGGGCTGAGTCAAGTGTCCCATGATCAGATCTGAATTTTGCTAGGCATTATAATACTGCACAGGAGAAAGTCACATAGCCTCCAACTCACTCGCTCTGGAGCTCCTGATTGGGGAAAAAAAGCAGTGGTCACATTACGTTGGTGGCCTGTGGAGTTAACTGCTAAATGATGACTTTCCGAGCATTAACGTGAATGCGTACCATTGTTGCCACCGCATTATTTGGCTGAAATTTTCCAGTTAACAGGGTCACTCACCCATTAAACCGACCGGCAGACCCAGGAGAGGAGAGTGTGCAGCTTTGCAATAAAATGATATGGCGTCCTATCTGTACCTGTTACAAAGTAATTCACAAAAAGAAGAAAAAAGGGTGCCATTATAACTAACTGAATCATCGCAGGGGAAATTCCTTCACCGCGACAGCCCGATCTGACAGTAGGTTTGCAATAGTGACAGGGCCTGCCATAAAGAAAAATGTGACAGACCCAAACTGATGTGACATAAACTGGACACACACCATTTCCTGAGGCTTTCCCTTCAATTTATTTTAAAGCTGGCATCTGTTCCTTTATCAAGCTCTAAACCATATGGGAAAACCTCTTATTAAAACCTAATTGGCTGATAAATGGTACCTTCACATACTTCACGGTTTCATGGATCATTTCACCATCACGCAAGTGGAACATTTAACTCTTGGACGACAACAAATGTTTGTATTTGCTTTCAAAAGTTACCCATGTGACCATTTCAAAATGGCACACGTGACACCTTTTTTGTTATTTGGTTAAGTTAGGGTGACTAAGTAGGAAGGGCTATCCAAACTGTCATTTCCCCATCGCCACAATAGCTTTTTTTTCGATAGAAACGACACACATTTGGATTAATAGGCCTACAAAAAGGTCAGTCGTGTTGTATCGGTCACCTAAACTGGGAAGAAAAACCAACCAGGCTTTTTTTGACTGCAGGAAAATGAGTTTTGTTTGTCTAATCAGATCTTTAAGACTCTACATGGTTTGCTGTGGTAATGAAGTAGGCGCCAGCAACTACGTATGCTGATGACGCAGCGTTCTACTGTGCAAAGACCACCAAAAAATTGCACTGTCAAGTCACACAAGACAATCTGGATATACCAAAAACAGATTTAGAGTCAGTCAGTCAGTCTGAACATGGCCTTAGTCATCTTTGCTGCCTCCTCGCCAAAATACAGTCCTCTATATGTAGCATTTTATGTGATTGTAGCATCTTACAAAAGATCGGGAAGGGACATGTATGTGTTTCTGGACTCCCAGTGACAAAACTGTGTTGCTTTCAACCATTTGTTCCTGTCAGATCTCGCGGTGATGTTGGCAGGTGTTACTGTTATTATTAGTGTCTCTTTTGATACTACCACTACGGTATGTAGTATTGTTATGTCCAACTTCTACAGAAGGAACTTCTAAGCTCAATCTAACACGCTGCAGATGCATTTAAGTTGGTTGGTCCTTGTTCTTATTTTGATCGGTTGCAGTCTTTGTTGCTCCTGATATCAGAATCTCTCTGGTTGTGTCAAGTCCAATCAAAACTTGCTGCTCCAGACTACACCTCACTGTACCAGAAAGTGATTTTTACAGGTGTGACTTGAAAAACAACAATTGCTTTTTCCACCTCAATGTAAACCACGGCAGCTGTACAGGGTACAGTAACACTGCCTTCTCTGTTCTGCTTTTTTCATACTTCATGACCGCAATCATGACTACTTTTGGGCATCCTGACCTTACTGTTACCTAGCAAAGCAGCTGGCTATGATTATGTAGCATGGAGACTTTGGCAGCAGGAGCTGAGGAGCCATCTGGAGCAGCGGGAGTTTTGTCCCAGTGGGGCTGGTCGACCTGTGGGCCAGCAGCAGGGAGAGAGAGTCCAGCAACGCTGAGGCACACAAAGTAAATACAGTTCTGTGTTGTATTTAAGTCCTGCTGTGTGTGAAAAGCATGCACGAATGACATTAACAAGTGGGTGAATATGGCAGGGACAGTCTGGGGGCTCCACTGATCGAGATATGAGGTCCAGAGAGCAGTTTTTCCAAGTTTAAAGGCTTTAAATTTGTTTTTTCGCTGTCTCTTTGCTGCTTGGCAGGTCTTACTTATTTGCTCAAATTGCTGCTGTTAAATACATTTATAAACCGCTTTTTTAAAAGTGTATATCAGTCAGTCAGAAAACAGCAAAAAACCTGCTCTCTGACTTACCAGTAACACACCCTCTTATTTGGCTCTAGACTCTGTACATAATATGATGAACTGAGTGCAAATTTAATGACAGCTCCCCACAATATAACAGATAGTTAAAATATTTGAAAGTGACAGCTACAGTAGATATAGCTGAAGTGGAATGGCTCCAATTTGGGATTCACTATATTTAACACAATTAACAGCATTTAACGAGCCACTAAGTCACTTTACTTGAAGTGTTAATTAGATTTGATTATTTTAGATAAAACTTAAATGATGCTTGAAGGGAGACGGGGTCACTGCAGCGGCAGAGAAACGAGACAGTGGGTAGGAGTACAAAAAATATGATGAGTGAGAATCCAGGCAATTAATAATGGAATATAATGAGATGTGTAACAGAGGGACAGTGTCGTGTCTGATGGGTCAGCACAGTAGATGTGGTTATCAAACAGATGTCAGAGATCTGGCAAGACCTGTGTTTTTTTTATTTCTACTATAATCTGTGTGCCACACAGTTTGATTCTGTCTTTATCTATGCTTTGCCATATGGCCCCACGCCTGTCCTCTTCTCTATCCACTGTCCGCACTCACTGCTGAACCCTGACAGCAAGCTTATATCTGCGAGGTCAAACCCAAAGTTCGAGCCTCAAAGGCCCACACGCCGAGCGGCGGACCCAGCCACAGATTACCGTCTGTTCGAGCTGACCGCGGACAAAAGGAGCGGACTGTCACCGGCTCCCTTCTTTTTTCCTCTTTTTGAAGGTTTCAACACTGAAGCCCGGGCCGGGGTTTTGAAGTCGAAAGTCTTATCGTGGCGAGCTGCACAGATGAGCTGCTCCGTATCCTCCGCTTTTATCAGATCAGATGGTGACAGGAGGAGCGTTAGCAGGAGGCGATTCAGCAACTTGGAAAATGCTGCTGGAGGACATGAAAAGCCTCCTGAGAGACGAGGACAACTGGGCTTCTTTCATCTTCTCTAACTAACGTCCTTCTACACGTCTTCATAACGTGCTCGCTCGCAATTATTCAGTGTATGCGTCTGTTACATATAGGGATGCAATGATGCACCTGGTTTAATGGGATAGTTGGGACGCAGTCACGGGGAGACTACAGTGACTCAAAAAATCCTCATATTACTCGTGCAGTTTGATGCCATTTCAGCTCCTTTTGCACTCTGTTCCTCTCGTGTTTTCTCCTTAGGAAAACTGTGTCATGGCTCTGACATGTCAAATGATCCCAACCACTTATTTAAAGAAAATTCCCCTCAGAGTGCCAGCAGCTACAGCGTGCCTGCTGGATGCATTTTATAACGCTGTGGGAGACGTTCTGCATGCACAGTGCAAAGTGCTTAAGTGGAGACACCACAGGTGCACGGGGTGAAAGAAAAATAACTAATAATCACCATGAAACTTCATAACTTGATTAATTACATTAAGTGGATTAATGAAATGTTATGCTTAAATATGCAACTAGTGCATTATGTAATGGAACTAGAGGCCCCAGACAGACATTAGCAAGAGCTAACGCTAACTAGCCATTAGCGTCTAACGGCTAACTAGCGGTTAGCATTAGCTCCTGGTAATCGTGGTAATCTTTCATAACCTGTAGGGTGGTTCTGGTTCTGGAATATGTTCATGAGCCCGTTAGTGATGTCACTAGGGGCTCAAAATCTGAACAGCGTGTTTTAAAGAGGCTGCAGCAGCTCACGCAAAAATGGAGGCAGTTGTTGTTTTTAACACGGGGGGGTTTGTACGCACCCTGAACTCAAAAATATTAGTGTAGTTTTTTCATAATATGTCCCCTTTAAGCTTCTCAGATGTGATGATTTTCTGGTTTCATCTGCTTTAAATCATTGTTAACTGAATATTTGGGTTTTTTTTAATTGTTGATCAGTTATTTCCGATTAAATGTTTGCAGTTGTTTGAGTCACACCACAACTCCCATGTTTGGGTGCCACAGATTGTTGATCATGCGTCATGATGTGAGTCAGCTCTGTGGTTGCCCATTATTCCCCCGTACATCATGACACCGACAGCAGTATGACCATGTACAAGTCCATACGTGTCTGTTTTATCCTGCTTATCCTTTGTGTTTGCGTTCATGTGTGCTCTCAGGTGCCGTGGGTCGTTTCTGCCCCTCTGGCTCGGCTCCAAATAGCTGCACTTCCTCTCCGACGTCACCGCAGCCCTCAGCTGTGAGCTTACACCGGGAGAGCGAAGGTTATTGGCCACAATGTTCCTGAGGATGAGGAGGGATCAACCTAGAGAGAGAGAGAGAGAGAGAGAATACACCTTCAGGTGACAAATTAATTGAGCCTGTAGATTTCCTCTGCGGGGAGATTCCTCAGCCGATAGGCCGCATTCACACTCTCCGGCTGTGTATCTTCTTTTTTTCCCCAAATACTCTGAGAACGTTTTAGCACCAGTTTGTGGAGTACACTGAATAGAGAGGCATTAGGTCTGAGAAGTCAGACTTTATATATGTGCCTGTCTGCTGCAGTCAGGCCTGTTTTCCCTCAGCAGAGCTGATGACTCCATAACCACATCCAGAAGCCAAAGCGATGTCAAAAAACCAGAAAATCACAAGTAGCACTTAAATTATCCTGTTTCGTTTTCTGAACTGAGGGAAATAAAAATCTTCAGGATGTGTGGTGTGTGTGTGTGTGTGTGTGTCTGTGTTTTCATGTGGGGCAAGGTTTCCATAGAGACTAGGCCAGCTAATCCGACGAGCTGTGGAAGACGGAGAGAGCAGCTCTGAAGTGCTCAGCATTACGGCGGCTTCTAAAAGCTCCCTGCCTCTCAGTGCCTTAGTCTTCATTACCTCCACATCCCCTTTTGATTGGCTGCGTTTATCCTGAGTACCCCTACGTTTGGGAGGCAACCGTTAACCCCATACGCCTCCCGCCGCCGACACCAACACACACTGCCGGCATCGTTCAAGTCGTCATAGCAACCCCTTGAAGGCAAGAATTTGGACTCATAAACTCGATATTGTATCATGTTCTGTACCCGGTAGTTTGAAGACAATGCACCGTTCTCCTCTGGCCCCACAAATTATGGGGAAAACCGGCACAGAAGAGTGATTGCAGTGTATGCTTTGTTGGTGTTAAAATTATATATAAAAAAATGTTGCATGCCCTTCAATGTGCCAAAAGTGGCAAGATAATTTCTGTTTGGGGCTGGATGGGGTTGGTCTGTGCAACACATTGGCAAGCATTCAGTCATCCTGTGATTGAAATAGAAAATTAGCCGGGGGTCTTAAGCCCCTCCGTCTCACGCCGTGCAGTGCCCGGTGTGTTCACATTGCTTATCTGGAGTCAGCTTGAACATTCAGTCTCAGTTAGGGGGGTTGAATGAATGCTGATCTGATTGTGCGGTGGAAAAAAGCATTCAGATTTGCATTGGGCAATAAAACAATATAAAAAGACGTTACTAAAAGCTGTAATATTATTTAGTTATTTATGTTTTTCTTTTATAGTTAGTTAGTTTGGGGCAGCTGAACAATCTGTTGTTATCAAACAGTAATAAAAATAATCAATAATCACTCTCCTTTGAACTTTGTTTTGGTCTCCACCAACTTCCATGTGAAACTTACCTGCAAAAGTACTAAAGAGTATTGACCAACTGGCAAATACCTAACCCCGAAACCCCACCGGGCACGTCTCTGTGACGTTGCAGATGTTTTGGTCCGTCTTGCACGCGACTTCAAACCCCACCGGGAGCGTTTCAGAAGCGTTTAGCACGCCAGACTTTGTTTACTTGCTCAGATTTGGTAATTTCTAAATGTGCTTCTTCATGTGTAAATATGCTATGTTGTTAATTAGTTTCGCTTTTGTTTGTTTTTACGACCGGCAGTTTGCACAGGGTATTTCATTTTGGATTCAGATTCTCTATGCTGTTTCTGTGTCTGGCTTCCTGTTAGTTCGAGGTGCTCTGTGTTAAATCGACGCGGGCTGGTCGCGGCGTCCATCAAAAATAGAATTCAACGCAGAGCCAAGCAGAGGCCCGCTTCTGGGACGCTTCTGAACCGGACTGAGGCGGAGCTGGTAAAGTGTAACTACTTCAAAGTAAACACAATACTGAAATAAATATATTTGCTTTCAATCACTGCCAGAATATTGTACATACTTCCAGATGTTTGAGGACCAGGTAAATCTGTATTAAACTTCAGGATGTTTGGCCAGATGTATTGTGTGTAAAAAAAGAAGAAGAAGAAATGTTATCAGCTGTCTGAACAGTGCTACGTTTACCCAAGTGCTGCGCAACTCCCAGCCTCACAGATGTTGCTACATATTTATTTTATGCATAAATTATCGTTTACAGGCAAACCCCGCATGCAAACACACCCGCAAGGAACTCGACGTAAACACAAGCAGCCATGTCATACATGCATATTCTTCAGAGAGCGTCCTCTTTAGTCTTAGAAGTGTAAAAGCTGCACCAGGGCATGTAACTGTATGTAAAAAATAGTACAGTAAGTAGGGCTCCGGTAAAGATTATTCCAAACCAAGTTGATGCTCGACTTGGGAGCATTACCGCAGTATTGATATTTAATATAATATCTGACTGGAGTCTATTCCGAGAACTAAATCCTATCATTTTGAGAAAAAGATTTAATTTTCTTGGGTATATCACGTCTCTTGCTGGAACAGATTTTTAGAAATTGTATCTTCCAGTCATTCGTGAGAGTTTTGTAACAATGAGGTTATATAAAGGGACGGTAAATGATGTGAAATTATTGCCCAGTCTTCAAAGAAAAGCCAGTATATGTGTCTATTTCCCCGTAAACCCATTGACAGGACAATTTGAACATCACGATAGTTTTCCGTTTGTAATAATCAAAATATTATCACAGTATATGAACACAATATTTGTCACAATCTGGGGGCGAGCAACTGTGCAACCAACGGCGGGGATTTCGGCATCGTGGCCACAATCACACCGCAGGTCATAGACGCTCTCGGAAGGCCCCAAAAAAGACGTTAAGCCTTATTTTTTTCGTGGTGGCACAGTTTGATATTTTCCTGATCTTAAAATGATGCACAGGTGAGAGCAGAGGTGCAAATAGGTGGGAGGTTCATTCAGATGACGCTGTGCCGACAGAGCTGTTGGCATTTCGGTGGAAAATGTGTCTTTGTAGACTTTTCACTGAGAACAGACGTCTCAAAATCAGATTTCTGCAGCCGACGTGATGATTTTTGTCAACAAGAGCAAACAAAATAGATTAAGCAAATGCATAGCAATTTAATTAATTCAATTTAACACTTCCAGACAATAAATTGGCATCAAATAATATTGTTTAATGTGGCTAAAGCAAGAATGCCTGCATTTATCAATAAATTGTGATTCATTAGTCTGATTTATGCAATCATATAAACAGCTTCAATTTCAATTCCTTTTTATTTGTTTCTGTCACACACACACACACACACACACACACACACACACACAAGTGTTGTGTGTTCACGTAGCAGCGCTCTGTTCTCTCCAGGCAACACTATGTTTTTCCCCGTGAAGTGTCTTTCCATTTGTTAAGCTTGTTGAGCTGTTTCATTGCGATGACACCGGTGATGTGACGGGCTTCAGAGTGTATTTATGAATCACCACACCCTCTAATCTACACTGTGCTGCACGTACTGTACATGAAGCAAAATGACAGGTACACGCGGAAACGCCCACGTCTGTATGTTCTGTACTTGTGTGTGCTTCTGTGATAAGAAAAGGGGCCTCTCGTTCTTCTCTTGAGGTCTAGCAAGAACAGGGCACAGTTTTTGTGTCACACCTGAAGTCAAAGTTTCAGCAGCCTCGGAGACCAACAGGGAATAAAGTTACACTACTGAGGTGATTTACAGACCTTCAATAGCGAACCGCTAACTGTCGTTAGCTCGGTCAGCCTTGTAGCTAACCAAAATGGCTCAGCCCCGGGATGCCAGGAGCCAAACCCGGCAAGAAAACCACCTCAGTAGGCTACTGTACTCCGTGCCAGAGCGGCCATTGCTGCTTAAGGAGGTTGTGTTCGGCCTCGGGTCCGACCATGTTCACCGGAAGCCTCAAACGGCAAGATTTTAGGGTACTGAATTTGACAATTGTCAAGACGTCGCCGTAACTTTGGAGGCACCAACATACAAAACGCTTTAATGCAGCTTTAAACCTAAACTTTAACTTGTAGCTCTAACCTTAAGTTTGCCGTACTACAACCTTCACCACTACAAACTGCCCTGAAAATCAGTGCAGGTACTAGCCAAAACAGACAGTGATTCCCCTTCAAAAATCACTTCAAAGCACACACACACACACACACACACACACGTACGCAGGTCTTTCCTGCCAAGAGGAAATGCATTGGTCACTATTATTTCATTCCCAAAAGGCTACGCTTTCATCTTGACTCAGCATCCTCTCTTTATTCCTCTTTCTTTCTCTCTAATACACACATGCAAAAATCACCCGCTGAAAGCTTTTCATCCCGTTCTTTCACACCTTCTTTCTCTTCTCATTTTAGACTCACCCTGACCCACATACTTTTTTATTCCCCCACCGAATTCTTCCACGCTCACCACTTTTTTGTCAGCTTCGTTTCCACCTTCACCTTTTCTCTCTCTCTCTCTCGGGTGTCTCTGTTACTTTACTGTGAGGGGTCTTGCCACTTTTGTCAGAGATTTTGGTTTTTGAAATCCTTTTTACTCTGAGTAAATGTTCAGTATCTTTAAATCTGACTATTTCAATTTTATTATTGTTGAAAAGCCATCGGATCACGGACAAAAAAATACTTTACTGTGACACCAGCCTCATAACAACAGACATAAAAACAGCAATAATAATAAACGGGTCTGACTCGAGTGTTTTTGTGTCCATAAGCAGAATTTCCTTCAGAACGGACTGTGACAGACCGTAACATTCTTCCAGATAACTTGTAGCATAACTTCTTCTAAAAGAAAACACTTGGTATTAAAGTCCAAAAGTGCAATATAATCGATTTTGGTGCAGTAGCCTTCTGAAGTCATTTTATGGTTACATTATTACCCATTTGAAGCCCCAAAGAAAGCGTAAAGATCAACAGACACCTTGTGTGTTTTACTACTTCTGTTAACGTCCAAAGTTGAAAATGAGAATCTTGTCAGTACCGACCTCAGTGCGACCAAAGTTCACGCTGCAAAAGTTTGTTTGGCTGCTAACAAGCACGAGAATCTTTTGATTGTATAAGTTTGAACGGGACGGCATCATTTTAGGATGTTTGTTGATTTCAAAATACACGCCATGTATGTGTCTATGAATATATTGTTTACTGAGCAGTAAACCTGATTCTGATTCTTTTATAGTTCAGTTAGTATCCCTACCTTTTGAAACTGTCAGTCTAAATACTGTATGTGTCCATTCCTCGATTATTTATGATACTTTAGTCTGTAAATGTCCACTGATCTAAAAGAATCAAAAAAACTCATCCAACTTATGAATATTGTCATGTGAAGTCCACTGATCACTGTCGATGAAAGTAGTTTGTCGGACCAAGACCGACCTGAATGATTCGTAATTGATGTCATTCGATAGTTGCATTTGTATACAAGTAATATACATACTTGTTATATAAACAATATGATAGTACTTCCCACCATCATCATCATCAAAGTTTTATGCAAAATTAAAGGCATGTCCCAAATAAAAGCCCCAGGTTGCTATTTTAAGTTTTACGGTAGTTTCCCGTCATCTGTGTTGTCATCAGTGAGAATATAAATAGTCGTCAGGTAATGAGCTCTGATTTAAAATGATGTTTTCTTCTATTTTTTCTAGTAAATTTGACCTATAAGTGATCCTGACATACACATTTCATTGTAATCTGGTCCTCCTGTCTTTCCTTCTTCCTCTTCTTCCTCCTGCAGTATTTTAAGCTGACTGACACGAAGCACAAAAACTTTTTCTGAATTTCTGTCGACATATTTTATCTTTTCTTCTTTCATGCACCAGTCCCTAAAGTCAGCGGCCCCGGGAAAGCAAGAGCTGCTTCATGATATAAAAAGTCTTGCAATAATATCTTGGCCGAAAGCTTTAATTATGAAGTGCTATATTCTTGTTTACAGAAGTTTAACTGTGACTTTATTACAGCTCTGAGCAGAGCAGTGAATTTGCTACCTGTAGTGACGGTCACTTCCAACATATTTTTGATTTCTTTATGCTTTCGACTGATACGGAGGTGCGATGACGAGGGGATTTCTGTACATATTTATGTCCTTTTATGATAAACTGTTGCCGGCTGAGTGTGTCAGTCTAACCTAATCATATATTCTGATAATGTGAATCGGAGACTCTCATTAGGGTAAGGTCAGTCTGGTAAAGTGGTAATCGCTTCCTATCAACTGCACTATCATAAATTATGTAGAACGGCCATGAAATGATATTTATGGCGGTGGCTATGGATGAAGCGGCTATTAGGCATGCTGGTTAGCAAATGAAACCTCCCCGTAGTCTTTTAATTCTCTGAGGAGATGATTCACGGTTACTGGGAGGCAGACCGGAGGAAGAGCGGGTTGCGGGGGTAAAGATTATAACCTCGACTAAATCGTGCATGTCTCCGTGTGATATGGGGGTGCATACACGTGCGCACTTGTGCCTTTCATGCACATTTGTGTCCCCCCGCTGGCATTAATGTGAACCCGAGTGTGTATTTAATTGGTGGCTGCGGCGCCTTCTTTCCGGAGCCGCGTGTGCGCTTGATGGGTGCTGTGCTCGCTACTGCATTCACACACACACACACACACACATAATGCCAAATCCATAATGGAGGGAAAGACAATGGCACGTGAGGTAATTTCTGTCCAACCACACCCACCGGGCTCTAATTGCGCTGCAAGGCATGTAAAGGAAAATCAGCGGCTGTGCGAGGAGACTGTCAAACCCTGGGAACACTGCGGCTCTGACAACTTTAATTGGTAGTTGTCGTGTATATCCCTGTCTTCATTAGCAGCCCAAGACTACCTGCTTCTCCTCCCACACACACGCACACACACACACTCACAGAGACACAGCTATTGGTGAAAAGGTCATTAGATGTGCTTGGTTTAATAGCAGATTGTCATCCAGAACTGCCGGTGTTCCATGGACACCTAGAGGTATTTTCATTCACTTAATTCAAATTTTGTGAATACCTGCTCCTATGCGTCGTAGTGTGGAGCTGTGGTTTATGAAGAAAGCAATTACAACAAGTGACAGGACGTTTTTTCTTTTTTCTTTTTCAACTGCCTCCAATCTGAAGAAATTTGAAGCGAGCGAGCGAGGCTTGAGAAAACGCTGCTTGAGAGAGGCTGAAGGGAAAGAATGTTGCCTAAGAGTTCTCAAACATGCTTCAAGCGAAGCATCTCAAACTTGATTCAAGATGAGTCGTGCTTCCTGATCTTGCAGTTGTCATTCATGCAAAAAACAGGCAACCAATCGCAACAAAGTGCTCTATCAAACAGCAAATTGCAGATTTCGTATCTGCAACATTGCAGGTTTGTTTCAGGCGTACAGAGCGCACGCTGAAGTCCGAGGTTCTTCAACCAGACAAAAAAAAAAGGAAATGAAGAAGTTTATTACACTTCTATCAACCAAGCAAATAACAAATTATTTGAAATTGGTCATTGTGCTCATCATGAGTAAAACAAATTAGAAATGCTAATCATAATTAAAAGATGCTGTAACTAAGAATTAATGGTAGAAAAGGTCTTTAATCACGAAAAAGACAATTAAAATAAGGTAATACAAAAGCATGCATTTTCTTATTGCTTATTTTATTACTAAAGAATTAGCAGAATATAACAAGTGTGTTCATGAGGGTGTGGTAGCACCATGCATGCCTGAGATGGCTAAAAGAGATCAGGAAGGTCTCGCCTCTGCATCATGAACAAAACCATGCATAACTTTAAGCCTTAATATAATCTGAACAGGTGAGTTGTATAAAAATTCACCCTCAGTACAGTTGTCATGAACGGGGAAATTAGCTATAGAGACCAAAACTGTTTTTTGTACCAGGCTGTAAACATGTTTATTTCTGCTGTGAAGTTTTTAACATGGGGACTTATGGAGGCTGACTCACTTCTGGAGCCAGCCTCAAGTGGACGTTTGAGGAACTGCAGTTTTTAAGCTCTTCCACATTGGTTTCCCAGCCACGGAGGTTGCCGCTTGGTGAAAACGCTGGATTGTCCAGCAAAAAGAACACTTAACTGTTGCTCAACTTGTCCTCTAAGGCAATGCAACATCATCTCGTATCGTGATCGTAGCATGGAGCATGAATGAATGGAGTAGTTTTACCGTTTTCGACACGATCATGCTCGCGGACCGGCCTTCCTGGGCTGTTTTTTTTCACCGTCTCATCTGTACTTGATGCAAAACACTCCACCAACGCAGCACCTTGAGTGAACTGCTGCATGTCAACATGACAAACTGCAGGTGTATCCGACATAAAGACACAAAGATGAGGTTTGTGCCTATCATTGACAGTATGAATGTGAGTCCTGTAAGCTCTGCCTGCGTTCGAGGCAGCCGCTGTAGGTGGCCAGAGAGGAGCCATGCATTATTGAGGAAGGGCTTAGAGGGGGGGTAAGAGTGGATTAGTCTGATATTAACCTCCAGAGGAAGAGAGAAAGGGAAGGGGATGACATGATGAGGATCACCCCTGGCCATTTAAACTGCTTTAATTAAATCCTGGATGGAGAGGCCACCACTCAGACCTGGAGAATGAGGAAGAAAGAGGAGACGAAGAAGAAGAAAGGGATGAAAATGAGGAAAGGTAGAGCAGCGGTGAAAGAGACTGATTGGAAAAAAAGGGAGAATAGGAAATAGGCGAGGAAAGAAAGAGGATGTGACCAAAGGAAGAGTGTGTGTATGTCAATGTGTGTGTGTGTTCTCGCTTGCAAAACCTCCCACTGTGATGAGGCAGACTAATGAGTTAGCCTTTTGCCATGCCGGTCACATGTGTGTGGCTGACAGGGACCGGGGCGAGCTGATAAATCAGCAGCAGAAATGAGATTTATAAAAACCTGATCTCCATCTCAACCTCCTGCCTCGTTCCCCGGCCACCCTGTCACCTTGCTATCTTCATCTGCGAAACTTCGAGGGGGGCGAGGGGGGCGAAAGGGACCGCAAGCTGTGTGTGTTAGGAAATGTAGTTTTCTGTAAAAAGAAATAAATATGGTATATTAGCGTCCACAGTTTTGTGTGTTTACCACCTGGCTGAGCTGATGACTAATTAAACGAGTGAGATGAAATGGCTGCCAATGTGTTCTGACCTATGTTTCAAATTAAAAGCTTCCCCGAGTCATTGATCATTACCTCCACCGAGTCGAGTTCAGTCAAAGTTCTTTTCATGTTTGTTTATTAGCAGAATTTATCTAAAACTTCTGACCAGTTTAAAACGGAATTTGGTGAAAAGTTAAATCAAACATTCTAATAATTAAATATAACGTACGATTAGAGGTCTTACATTAGCGTGTGACGGATATCATGAATTAAATTTACTGCAACTTTTGACACTCAACAATATATTCTAGAAGGTACATTCATGCAGTAATAAGTAAAGTAAATAATTTTCTGCGTTCTGTTGATTTGCTTTCTTCTGTACGGTTGTAATTACATTTATAATGTCATTCCATGTTAATATTAGTTTCACTGCAAATACACGAACCTACAGATTAGTTCAATTGCAAAATAGATTATTTTCTTAACCTCTCTACTTTTTCATAATCTTCTCCACTTGAATAGAAGAAAATGTCAAAATGTTTTTATTTATTTCTCATTAAGTCAATCAACTGACACAATATGTTGCTTTATAGTAACTAACACGCAGAGATTTACCACCAGCTCTTCATCTTTCAGCCAGTGATGGGAAGTCTTTTTACTGATTCGGATCACTGACTCTCGGACGGTAAATTGGACGAATCTTATTTTTTGAGTAATTTTGTTCATTTTAACTAGTGCAGCGCTGTAGCCCTCTTGTGGGCGATGTAAACGTGACAAATGAACAAACCGCTGTGTGTACTGCTCGTCACACAGCCTGAGCTGCCTGTCACGTGACAAATGAACGTGAGACGTAAACTTGAGGACGCACAGTTTTCTGTTTCCTGTCCTGACTGAGCTTATGCAGCTGCCATGTGGCGAGGGAACGTACTGCATGAAAATGAACAAATCGCTCACTGAGACTACTCATTACTCCCGAGTCTTATAGAAGATTAGTTCAAACTGAACGTTCATGACCGACACACATTTTTGGTTTCAAGGCCCACAACTTTAATGCTTTCATTCACTCCGCTGGATTAATAATAATTCATAATACAAAAAAAGGAGGCAGACTATACACACTTCAAAATAAGAGTCCAAATTTCCTAAACTAAACCAAAAAGAGAAACCTCATTAAGTTTAACTTGATAACCAAAAAACAGTGATTTTAAATCATGATTTTCTGCATGTGTGTAATAAGCAGTTTAACTTTACCTGGCCCAGTCCCCAGGTAGTTAACGAGTGCCTCAAGTTAACAAGTTAATTCATTAATTCACATTCATAATTTAACACCAAGAGGCATGTCGGCAAGTTGAGAGACCCACCTGCGACTGTCAGGCTGTCCAAACTTTTGTAACTAAGTTCTCCAAATTGCTCCCCCGTGGATTGGAGGTATTTACCCATCCGGATCCGGGACCGAACACAACCTCCGGTCCAGCTGCTGAGCCCAGTTCTGTTGCCTGTTGACAGCATATTCAGTTCGCAGGAGGCTATAAATCACAGAGAGTTGAAGCTGAGCAGCCGGAGGACATCAGAGAGAAAAGCAACAGATATATTGTGAATAAAATCTGATCCAGTTTCACCAAAATCACTGGATAAAGTTCTGAAGTTGTGCTTTTGTGCATTAGGCCCGGCCATACATGACTGTATCAGCCCTCACAATCACTCGTAGACTGCATCAAACAGGAATCACTCCACTCTGGAGGCGTCAGAAGAGAGAAAGCGTTTCAATGGATGCAAAATTAATGTACACAGTGCAAAAAATTACTTTTTTTCTCATTGTTGGGCCGATTACTGAAGTACAGGTGACGTATATAGCTGCCATATGGGATTAAAACATCAATTTTGGCTTCATGGGGAGTTCATTTTGCTGCGCCAAGAAAGCAAAAAAAAAATGATTGCAGTAGTATCTAGCTGATGATTGACCTTGGAAAAAGCAGTTTGACCACATGATCTCCACACAAGGTTCGTTTACTGCCTTTCCTGGGCTTTCGACCACAACCTCACTGACTTCAGAGGTCTCAGGTAGCATTATTTGGTCATCAGTTTTCAGGAATAAATGAGGAAGAGTGCCTCAAAACAAGCACAAACATTAAATCAAATCAAATCGCACCACAAGCTACAACCTCAGATTGTGACCTCGGTGACTCTCTCACACATTCTCCAACAAAAAACTGAACAATATCAGCTTCACAAAGGGAGAATTTATTGCACGGCTATTGCATTGAATTGCATTAAACTGAAAGATGGTGTTGTTATTTTGTTCGCCCCCCTGTAGCTACAGACATCTGTGTGTCTACCTGTCCAACAGCTAGTCCATCAAAGAAATAACATTATAAATGGATCGGACTAAACCGCTACAACAACTGCAGAGAATCTTAGATTGAAGTTGGATGTGTTTTGAAGGTAAAAACTTTTAAATTTCAATTAGTTTACTGCTGTGTGTGTGTGTGTGTGTGTGTGTGTGTGTGTGTGTGTGTGCGCGTCAGGTTGTGATGTCTGGTCTGAATGTGCACACACGGTATCCGAGCTAAAGCCTGGATACATAACACAGCACACGAACACATATCAAACACTTCGTCTGACTCATCCAGGGTCTTAAATGTAATTTCGTCTCCATGTGTACACATCATCTTAGCATTATCAGTCAACAGTAGAAGTGCAGCTCATTAGGAGTACTATTACAATATTCTAATAAGCGAAGCCACAGCGAGGCGTGAAGACACAGTGTTTGATTATCTCCACTCCGCCTCGCTGGCTCCACCCTTGCACATCATGATCCGTCCTCTCTGATTCATCCACAAAGCGCTGCGGGTTAAATAGGCCTCTGTGTAATGAGTAAGCCTACAGCCAGGTAGAACAAAGCTCAGGAAATGACTGTGTACATCAAAGAATGAGTACACACACTGTGATACGGCACTAACAGAAGATGTCCAGTACAAAGAAGCAAATCACATTTTTGATTGATGCCGTGGATAGCTGTGTTTTGTTGTTTGATTTAATCTTCTATCACAGTATGCAATTTTCCATTTTGTGATATGATAAGTATATTGTAATTTTGGATGTTTTTTTTAATGCACGTGTACGGCTAAGCCAATAACTTTGAGGGTAACGTCGGCATTTTCAACCTGGACTCTATTTTCCCGTGTTTTCTGTGTCTAAGTGTCCAATGAGGACGATGATCTGAGCTACAAAACTGGCTGCAGATATAGTATTTACGTATAAAAATCTCTGCATGATATTCCTTCCTGACATCCCTGTCACTCCTCTCCTGATTATATTTTTGCATCTTACATGATGAATTTTAGAGTTTATTTTGACCAAACCAGAGTTGGTGATTGTTGGAATAGTGGAAAGAACATCACGAAAATATGCAAGGTAAAATGGCTGTTTTCGTCAATGGAGTCTGGTGGCTTTAAATACATCAATTTGTCGACTGTTTGTGGTTAAACAAAAAGGATCTATCTCTGTAGGGTCCTTTACATAATGTTGGCAGATACTTTTAACAATTTGAGCCCGTCTGTGGCAAAAACAATACAAAAAGTTTCATAGAGGGAAGAGGATTCAGCATGAAACTTCTCAAACCGCCTCTGCAGCATAATAAACATGATGCTATCCATCCACACATTCAGTTTATTCCGAACACACTGAAATATGGCTAAATACACCACCTCCATTTAAATTCTTGCACCATCACAGTATATCTGAAAGTGCGTAGTCTGCACTGGATCTCTTCAGGCACAGTACTTTCACACAGTAGTTTTCTGAGGTCAAGAATCAACTTTCACAGTGTCCACAGTGTAGTTTCATGTTTAAGTTGTTGAATCCTCAAAAGTCGCTTCAGGCTGTGTTTAATCGTATAAAGGCCAAGAGAAGCGTGGGCTGTCATGTGACCTGTGTAGAAAGTTTTATTGATTAAAAGTGTACCTGTTCCATCAGACAGGCTGAAAAAAATGATGAACAGTTATTGAAATATGCCCCCATTTTAAAGCTGTACTCCACAAATCTAGCACTACTGTCCTATAACTTGATGATGGAAAGCTAAAAACTGAACTGGAGATATTATGCTTTCTATTGCACCCATTTTTTGTCAAAACCTGGCATCTACATTAGCTTCAAACTACAAACTAGACTTTTACCACACATGCACTGCTACTTCCCAAGTATAGTACAGTAGTAAAGTAATTAGTGTTCCTGTGCGTTACCTGTCTCTGATTTACAGAGTTACCTGATGGACAGTGAAGTAGACTGCTGCCAACTGTAGCTGCTGTCAGCTAAAGTTAGCTCAGTTTGTTAGCCAGGCTGTGAGCTCAGAGCACCGGACAAGTGTTAGTGTTTGAACCACAGGTGTTTTGGACCCCCGGGAAGAAGAGGAGGTTTTCATACCTGTGGTGTGGGTGGATGCTGACAGGGAGTAGAGCTAGTGTCGTGCCAGAACCGGAGCTTGGCAGGCAGGCAATGAAACCAGCCTCTATGGACATAATGGCAGAGGAGAAAAAAAGGCCAAAGAGAACAGAGGAAGCTAAGAAGAGAAAGGCAAACTGCTGCAAATGGTAGCTGCTGTAATGTTAGCTCAGTTTGCTAGCCAGGCTCTGAGTTGTTGACCTTGCTTGACTGTTTGGCTGTAGGACGGTGGTATTGTACACTGAAACTGGGGGCACTAAATTACAAAAATACTAATTTCTATGCAATATTGTTATCAGGAGAGGAGATGGAATAAGAGCACTCCAGTGAATAAATAAATGTTTGATGCATTTGCTCTGGCGTAGAGGAGAGAAACCCTCTCACTCGGCGCCAGGTCCTCTCCCCTTTTGTAATTCAAGGGGCAGCCAACCATTAGCAGGCCAGAGATAGTGGTATTCTCCCCACACGGCCAGCCTCCATGTACCACACTGTAATCTGTTGAATTTATTGATTTTCTTCACCTTAGTTTCTAATGCCATTTACAGTATGTTGAGGCTTGTGGATGGAGGCAAGAAGTGAATTCACAAAAGGATTCCTACAGCCTGCAGATCAAAGCTTCCTGGTTCCTTTCACATCGAACAACGAGTGTTAAAAGATGAATGACGAAGTTGAAAAGGTCACGGGAAAAACATTTTATTTTATTTTTTAAAAAGCGGTTTATTTTTCTGAATAAGCAAACACATTTGTTTTCACGGGGCATACACTGATTTTTCTGCTGCAGGTGACTTGTGAACTTTGCTGGGAAAAGAGGGCAGAGCAGAAGGTGCGTTGGTAAGTCAGTCAGGTAATGCAGTGCAATTCCGGCCTCCTCCTCTCCTTTTCAGTCAAATAAATCCCTCAAACTATCTGAGGGTGGCAGGACGGGTATGTGCTTTCCATATTCAGCCTGTAAATTGAGGGGATGAAGTGTGCATTACAATCGCGCATGACTCTTCCAGTGCGGGTACCCTGATGAAATCTTGCGCAACTAGCACCAGTCTCAGAAATACACAACCCAAACAGGTTTGCTCTAGATTGGCTGGGCCTTTTAATTTCATTGCAGATCATGGCCTCTCTGACCATGTGAGTTGCAGCATCCTTTTTGCACACATGCAGTACATATTTGGCATCAGATGTTGCTTAACATTTTTTTAAAAAGTTAAATGATGTCATTGAATTAGGGCTGTAATTAGCAACTTATATTCTGTATCAATTAATGTCCTTTCATGCATTTTCCACAATGGCTTCTCTCTGAGATTCGCGGTTGGGTGGAGCCAATCCCAGCTGACAATGGGCGAGACTTCAAGAGTCACCAATTGATCTATTAACCTGCATGTCTTTGGACTGTGGGAGTACCCAGAGAGAACCCACGCAGACACTGAGAGAACATGAAACCTTCACATAAAAGGTACCAACCAGTCGTGGGATTCGAACAAGGGAACTGTCTCATCTCTGAAAAATATAAAAAAATGCCCATGAATGCCCATCAGAACTCCACAGAGCCCAAAGGGACGTCTTTAATTTGCTTGTCTGAGGCTCCAAACTCAAAGATAATCCAACACAATGATGTAAAATGGAGAAAAAGTCAGACAGGTCAGATTTATGCAGCCATTCACGTGGAACTGATGTTGTACCCATGCAAGGTTTTTTGTTGGCCATTTGGAGAATCTGGTCATCAATCAAAGATCTGTGGGCAGGATTTAGGAATGAAAACTAGCGACAAAAAAGGTGGCCACAAGTTTGGATGTCACGGCACACCTGTACAGGTTGTTCTAGGTTGCCTCTAAACAGCGACTGCAACTATAAGGACAACTGAAAATGACTGGACACTGAAACATCACTCACTCCTGATTGTTTAGGGCAGTGCTTTCCAAACCTTTTCTGAAGTGCCCCCTTCAGAATCCAAAAAAAAGTTAGTGGCCCCCAACTTCCAAATTTTCACTGATAATTAATCACGATAGGAGAAGCAACTCTTAAGTTGAATTCGAGTAAAAGAAAGGTCATGAAAGAATCCACCGACTCTTTATTTTCCAACATAAATAGTATTCAACCTCCACTCCATATTTTTCCCCTTGTCCTCCATGCCTCAACCCCTGAAGTTGCTCTATGCTGCCCCAGGTGCACGCCACCCAGGGCAAAATAGAAATCAAGTGCCCACTCCTCACAAGAAATCAGCTAACATGAACAATTTTCAGAACAGGTTTCATGCAGATTATTGAGGAGCTCGAACCAGCAATTACTCACATTTTGTGAGTATCAGTTCTTAAAATGATTACTGATTGATTTTTAATTTAATAAGTGACCTATTATTTTCACAATATAACAAATTAAGCACAAAAACACACAAAAAATGTGACTGTACACTGCAGTTCTTTCTTTCTGTGTGAATGCAACAGTCACAAGTCACACAAAACACACGCAGCCAACTTTTCCTTCCTCTACAAAATCAGCCGATACATCCTATTTTTGTCGTTCTAATAGCGTCCTTCAGAATAAAATACCCCTAATGGTCGTTGTTAGCCCTTCTGTATCTGTGAGTGTATGATCATACAGGGCTTGACCCTTCATCTACCCCCTCTCTTTAACACGAGGTTGTAAATTCAGCCAGTATCAGCGAGATGTATGTTCTCAAGGTCGGCTGAGAAAAGAAAAAGCATCAAAAGGACGCATGAAGGACATCAGATTTGCTGCATAATTGTATCAGTACTACCCTTTTAAAATGATTGTAGTTGTACTATTAAAACTGAAATATTTCCACAGCTGTAGTTGGCTCTTATAGCTACTTGTGTTTCACATTCGACTTGTCTACATTTAATCAGCTTCCCTGATATGAAACTCCTGTCCTTTGTATAAAAAACTATTCTCTACCCCAGTCATCAAGCAGAATGACAGGCTATCTTAGGCTTCTATTGTGCCGAGCTCGCTGTGCCACACATTTACTCCGAGAGCTGATAGCACTTTCCATTTGCTAATGATTAGTTTGTGCCCCAGCGTGAGGGCTGTTTGTACCCACTCTGCACTGGAGAATCATATTTTATCAAGGAGAGAGGGGTCACAAGAACAGCAGAGAGAGGCTCTGAGTGTCCTATTACCTATTCAATAGTTTTGTGTATTTCTATCTAAGAGTCCCGTATTTTGGAATAGCTCTTGTAGCAGTAACATTATGGCCTCTTCTGCCTTGACTTTGTTGAGTTTGGCTGATGTAAAATAACCCATAGCTACTCTGGACAAGCCTTTTTAATTGAATGAAAAGATTTCCCTCAGCATCTTCCATTAAAAGAAGGAAAAAACCCAGAAAATAGGCTCTATCCTTGCATCTAAAGCCTGGATGGTTTAAAAGACCATTTCTTGATGGAAATGTCACAAGTTTGACTGCTACAGCCCAAAAAAACTTGATTTCGGGAAGTGTGGACAACAAGCCTGTTGGTCAACTTGGTCAAAACAAAGGAACAAATTAAGTTTTTAAATCATATTTCAAAGACCTGTTTACCACCGTACTCTGAGTGGCAGCGCTATGTCTGGCAGTGAGAGCTTTACCGTAAGTAATCTAATCATAGTCTTTTGCTGCCTCCACCAATTATGTAACCATTGTCAAACACAGTTTGATATGTAAGGTATTACATTTACAGCAAAGCAACTCTTTTATTGTCCTGTTCTTGTTCTTATGTTGCCAGTTTTAGAAACCTGGATGAACCTAAATAATTGCTGTTGCAATTATTTTAATGTTCATAGCTTTTAGGCTGAGAATCGTAGGTCCTGAGGTGATATAAGTTGGGAGCCAGCATCTTAAACACTCAATATCTGCTCATTTACTACACTGACATGGATTAGATACTCAAAAACCATATGTAAGTGCTTCCATGTTTGCAGTGGAGAAACACATCATTTCTTATGGAGTTGAATCACATCAAGCTTGTCCACCAAGAAAACTTGTCCATAACTAGTGGCTACCTGGAGTCCAAACTCTGTATGTGATCTTAATACTTGAACAACCATACCTCCAGTAACTAGTAGGTTTTAGATCATTAAATCCTCAGTCTCGTTTCCACGTTTTTGGGATTGAATATCAGCATCTCTGAATTAGTCCGTCCTGGCAAAAAAGGCTTTTGTGAAAGATTTTCGGTTGAAGCTTCACTGGCTCCTTTCCCACAAAGCATCAAGACCAAATAACTTACTGGGTTGTTAAAGAAGAGTGATAGTGATAATCATTCCAATATTTCAGAGTGGTAAAACCAACACTGTGCAGTGCTAGTACTTCCAGCAGCGGCTGTAAAACGGCAATTATTCATTGTGTCTCGACTCAATAAAACTCTGAGTTTCTGCGTTTTCATACACCCTTCAACTTCAATAGCATGGCGGTATCACAGCAGATCATGTATTTACTCAGTCTGAGAGCCTTGTGTGTGCTGTGTGTGTGTGTGTGTGTGTGTGTGTGTACACTTGTGTGTGTTTGTGTGTTTTGTACATGTCCCGGCTTTTTTGATTGATAGATATTGAGCTGCTGTATTTGCAGCAGAGATTCAGATCCAATCAAATCTGCCTTTACCGTGTTTACCTGCAATTATTGTGTAGAGGCTTTTGTCCGTTCACACACACACACACACACTCAAACATGATGAAAAATGACCAAAATACCCTGGCCACATGTACTTTTAAAAAATCATCATCACCGCCACCCAAATCACTCTGTCCCACCCCCACCCCCCCTTTGGCATAACCACGGGGGCTCCTTTCTCTACCGCAACTGCCGCCCACATATGGTTCGACTCGCTGAGAGAATAACAGGCTGCTAAAGCTTCCAATGTGACCGCTAACCACAGTGCTAACACATCAGCTGGGCTGCAGACACGACCACAGCTGACTATTACCCAGACTGCCAGCCTCTGCCGGTTTTGGCTGCACTCTGGGTGAGTACAGTCAGCCTGCGAGGCCTGCTGGAGGGGATGTACTATATCTGCGTTGATGACATGTCTAACTGTGCAAGTGTGAGGGGACACTGGTTGTCCGCTAGAGCTGCTGAACAACCCTGTTCCTTTTGGAGTCCCTTATGAAATAACTTTAGTCGTGAGAAATTAAAGTTATGAATAAGAAACACTCAAAGATTCAGTTTAGATCTCTAATCAGCATTTGTTTGCTGTAAATGTGGAAACCCTGCAGTTGTTAGTGGCAGCCTAATTAATTAACAACCTGTAGCTACAACCAGACCAGAGCACATTCACCAGACAACAAAATTAAAATATTTTTGCCATTCATGGAAACTATATATACAGAGGAGAACCTGTCGTTACATAACATTAAATGGCTACAATTTTCACACGTATACACCTGAAATACAACCAGACACAAAGAGTTTATAGACATGCAAATGTGGAGAGATTGTGGAGTCATGGGAAGCCACATAGCAGCGCCCTGGGAGCAGTTAGGGGTTCAGTGTCTTGCTCAAGGGCATCAGTGCCCACAAGGTGAACTTGCACTTCTCCAGCTACAAGTCCATGCTTCATACTGTGATCCATGCTGAACCTCAATGGGACACTATACTGACCAAGAAGGAATTCTTACTTATGTGTTAACACAGCCCGTAGGAGTCCAAAGATGGATGAAACAATACCACAAGCCATCACCTGAGAGTTTTCGGTAGTCTCAAAGGTTGTAGGGTGGGTGACCCTAATTGCTAAAAATTAACTAAACTCCACTTTGGAGTTGCTGGGAAAGATGGTTGTTCAAGAAATGAGATCACATACAGAGTTTGGATAGCTGCTAGTTATGGACAAGTTTTCTTGGTGGACCAGCTTGTTGTGATAGTATCAAGAAAATGTATCCAAGAAGCTAAATGACCTTGTGTCAGTTGTGTTCGATTCCATAAGAATTGGCACGTCCCCAGCTACCAGTCCACGCTCCATACTGTGATCCATGCTGTACCTCAAGGGGACAACCCCTGGTTCCCCAAGCCAAGTCCCCATGGACTGAGCTGCTGCTGCTGCTGACTGGATTTGTTAGACTCAAGAGTTTATTGACTCGAGAGGAATGAGATCCAAATCGGAAACAAATGAAATGGAAATGGAATGAGGTGTAGCCGTTTCAGTTTCATGATATTCCACTGACGGCAGTAACGTGCTAAGAGATGTAGCAATATACCAATAAAAGTCAAAACATTTAAGAAATCAGCTTTGCAAATGTTTTTTGAGGAAAGAAATCCATTCTATCTCGACTCGTTTGATGGGCCTTGAGGATGAATTCAACTTTGCTTAAAAGAAAACTCCACAGGGTACCATTTCGGAGGAGCATTGGTTCTTTAAAGGCAGGAACATCATGTCTCTCATTAACTCCACTCGTCCACATTACAGCTGTGAATTTATTGATCCCATCTGAATGGAACTAACTTTATGGGTCGGAACATACTGGTGAATTTATACCTTTCTACGCTGTTTAACAGCCGTTGTCACCAGTTCCTGTGGTGGAAGCATCGTTTCTCTGCTTGCACATCCCTTTGGTGTAACTTTATGATGTCCAATTCTGTCTTTATTTTCCAACCTGGGTATTTCACAACGCATTCGTCATCATATGAAGCTGAATGGATGAAAGTTACCTCGGTTTTTAGCGCCCTAGTGCGCACCAACCCAGTGGCACACTCTCCTCAAAGTCCCCACCAAACCCCCCAACCTGATCTCAGTCTTTGAAATATAGAGAGGAACGCCAGTGTGATTGAACCCTTCTCTTTTATTTTTCACCCCCTTCGCTCGTTTCCCTCTGATTGAATGTGTTTTATCTATCCGTGGGGGGGTCGCGGTGGGGGGAGTGTGAGGAAAAGGAAGAAGGAGGGAGGGACGAGGAGGAGGAGGCATCGGGAGGGTTCTGTGGCACAAGTCGCTGTGATGAAAGGGGTCTTTCACTCTTTTACTCTCCCCGTCTTTCCTCTTTTCAGCTGTTTGAGGCATCTCATCAAACGGGCCTGAATAGTAGACGTGACACTATCTGTCTCTCCTCCACCACCACATCCACTACCCTCACCACCACCTCTCTTCTTGGTATCTCACCCGCACATCCTTCCATCCTTCCCTCCCCGCCCTATCTATCTTGACTCTGTCCTCTATCTACCTGCGACCACAGGCATCCGTCCACCCATTCACTCGCTCACAATGCCGCTCAGTGACCACTGACAGGAGGCCAGAGGGAGAGAAAAAACTAGCTCGAATTCAAGCTGAATGCGAACATTAAAGCTCTGGTTCCTTATTTCCTGCAGTTTACTATATGAAACGACAAGGACGCTGAATGGCCACTATGTTGAATATGTCTCCTTTCATGAAGACAGATCACTCCAGCAGACAGTAGGTCAGATGTAAGAAAACTGTAACAGTGTAAAGGTGCAGTGACAAACTCACCAGAGAGGAATTATGAAGTGGAAGCAGTCATTGGCAGAAGAGATCAACAAACAGGCTACGGATATCAAACACTGCATTACCAGCCAGCCTTGCTATTGTGCTTTACAACTGAGGAGGGGAGATAAAGCTTGTCATATCTGGTCTGCTCTCATCCGGTTTGATGTGACACAAACTCTTAAACTTAAAACCAGAACACCTTAATTGCTTTCAACGCAATCGAGTATCAGTTCAAAATCTGCTTTCAGACTGTCCAAACAGTAACTTAGCAAGAGAATAAGTGCTGTCCTTGAAGCTTCCTGCACCTGATTGGCTCCAGGGAAAGGTCGCTGAGCTGTTACTGGCCTTTTCTTTTTTGATTTTGATCGCTCTGTCCTGACAATTGTGCTACTATAAAGTCAAAGTTTTGCAGGTCGGGCCTTGAGGACCGGGATGGATGGGTGTGGGTCTAAAAGAACTCTGACTTGCACATCAAGACAAGTTTTTATTATCAGACATCTCCTTTTGGCTCGTCTTCGTCATGGAAAACATATTGTTGATGAACATAGTTTTTGTTAATAAAATTAAAGGCTAAATTCCACTGGGCACAGAAGCAATTGCACCGTGGCCGCCAGAGCTAATCGCAGTAATTCTAGTCAATGTTTTAAACCTCATCGGAAGTGCCTTGGTCCGCTCGGCTCCACCCAGAGTGGGCGGCTGTTCTGTTTTGCCGGACGTCGCGAGCAGCCTGCATCAATCTCCAGTCGACTGCAGTCGATCTATTCTCTGCATAGGTTTGCAGGAAGTTTTAAGTGCATCTTTGCAGATATATAACTCCATTAATTGCATTTGTGTTGCAACCCTACAAATTTCTCTTACACAAAGTGCTGAGTTTTATGCATCACGCTTCTTTCTTGTCAAGTTTTAGAACCTGCACGTGTTGCCAAATCACATCCTCATTAAACCCCTACTTATTATAATTTGCTAATCCGAATCGCTGTGAACCGGCATTGTTGCCTAGAAGAAAAAGGAGTCTCACATCCGATTGAGGCTTGGAATAAGAATGGTGCACCAAACAGAAATTCTGTCTAGATCTAGCCGATCACCTTTGGGACGAGGCACAATAGTGTGCTTTCAGCATGCCGAACATTTCTGGTTTCTTGTTTAAAGTCAGGACACTCTTTTTTTTGATATCCCATAGATGTATGGGTAGAATAGTCAGAATATGTGCACCCGTCCAGGCCGCTGAGGGACTGAGGGGAGGCTCGCGGAGGCGGTGGAAGTTTGATGTTTTAAAGAAAAGAAAAAAAGGTGGGAACAGGAAAGTATTGGGGAGTCGAGTAGAGAGGATAGAAAAGGGCGGTAAAAGCTCTGCAGTTGAGAGAAAGAAAATGCTGGCAATCGGCGAGAAAGAAAGATAGGGTTAGGAGATATGTTTAAAAGGGTGCGCAGGAGATGGATAAGGGGAGGAGTGGAATGAGAGAGGGCGAGAGATAATGAGAGGGAGAAAGAGAGAGCGAGGGGAATGAGAAGATAGAGACGATTTCCTATTCCGTCAGACGCACTGTGGCTCATTCATTATATTCCCCAGGCAATTACCCAGGCCACCTGCTTTGTCTCTCTCCTCATTGTTTCCATCTCTCTCTGTCTGTATCTTTCTCTCTGTCTTTCACTCGATCTCTGTCTGTCATTCTCTCTATCGCTCCTTCACCATTCCTGTGTGATCCTTGCTGTTTTGCCAACTCTTTCCTCTTGCTCGGCTCATTTCTCGGTTTCTCTCCCTGCATTGTCTCTATCCTCCTCCTGCTTTTTTTCCCTCCTATGTGTGTGTGAGTGTGTGTGCTTGTTTAATGTGAAAACACTGACAGATTGGTGTGTGTGTGGGTGTGTGTGTGTGTGTGTGTGTGTGTGTGTGTGTATGTGATGTTGGGCCAGTCCTAATGAGCTCAGCCTTGCATTTAGCAGGGTGCCAGGTCTCGGCTAGCTCCTGCTTTACTTGTCTCCGATGCTTGAATCCACTAAACGACTTCATGAGTTAAACCTCAGACCTGCAAATTTCCACCACTTTCCTTTTTTTTTAATGTCTTTGTTCCAAAACACAGAATCCCTCAAAAATGCAGTCAGTGTGGGGAAAAAATGGTTTTCCTCCCATTGTCTCAAAGCTGTATCATTTCCATCTCCTCATTGTTTTACCTCTAGATGCTTCGACCAGTTAGCATGATGTCCAGTATGTGCATTTTAAACAGTATCCCATTAGATGCAGTAATGTTCTGTCAAGCTTGTCCCCTCCAAGTTCATTTCAAAGGAAACGTTACGCTGGCCGAAGTATATTTCTGTAATTAACTAAATGTTTATATTCAACACATCTGCAGCACATCTCCTTCATGGATCTCTTTCTTCAGTTTCCATTCCTGCTCACCAAGGCAAAATTTGGGTTTTATGATTATGTTTAGACAACTCAAGGCATTGCAACTTAGCTACGGTTTGGGAAATATCACAGTACAACAGTCAGTACAGCATCTGTAAAGCCACTGTGCTGTGTAGAGGCTGAACTTCTTTGGAGCCTTCTAATGCTACGCTTGTCTCGCATAGCCAGTCGCACACTTAACAAGAAAGGTTTGTCCCGACACATTATTCTGGTATAGAGGAAAAAACATTTAAAACCAATCACAGTCGTCTTGGACGAGATCCAACAATGGTGTCGGTGTTTTGATGGAACATCTGCTTGTCAGGAGGCGAGCCCTGGCATTAAAATGGCTAAATATATCCAAGAAAAGGTTACAGCTACTAACTTTTGTTTGTACCAGGTTAGGGTGAGGGTAATTTTGAGCATATACAGGTTGCTAGCTCAGAAACAGTTGTTGTTTAATGCCTATTTTCTGTAAACCAGACTACTGCTACCCTGTCTTCCAAAAATTAGAGTACTCGGTCTAATTTGGAACATTTTCAGTAAACATATTTGCAAAGTCACTAAAATGTTCATACAAGGATACAAGATGCACAGAGGACGGGGCATTTTTTTAGAATTTCACCAGTCCGGGATCTTTTCCTCACCTCAAAGTGTTTTAGTGGCCAAAACCTTTCATGATGCAAACCCTGGTCTCTGAAGTCAAAGTGCTTTGAACAGATGCCATCAACCTGGCCACCTTCCTAAGACCTCTGAGCCGTACAACAACTGAACACTCCCTGGACTGGAGAAAACGTTGCCAGTGAACATAATCCTGGCAGAAATTATGTTTCAATTTCAAAACATATTTAGTTATGTAGACAGCACAGGCAGACGGCAATGCACCCCAAGAGAATGAATTGACTGAAAGCAACACTTTAACTGCACCAGTTTTTTCTCCGCGATTGTCTAATTTTTAAACAAAAAAAACTGTGATATACAAATAATGTAAAATAGATTGTGTTTGCATAAAAAAAAAACATTCAGTTCAGCAGCTAAAATAGGAAAGTTGGTGTTCATTGTTAAATGTTGGTGACGTCAGTGCTTAAATCCTAGGGAAGCCATCTATCCTCTGAATGCCTGAGATCTGTAGTTTGTGGTTGTACAGTTTCATGAGGCGGTGATTACTCTAGAAGTCACAACAGGTCATTTTATACAGTGAGGTCAAGTTTCAAAATATGGCCTCCCTACTGTGGGGCTACCATCATCACACATGAATACAGCTGGGTGCAAAGAATCCACAAAAGTCTCAGTTTTCCGGTCAAACCCAACTTATACATAATCTCAATATTGTTTAGGGACTGCATTATGCAAAAATATTCAATATGCAAACTATGCTGTGTACAAAAACTGCATGTTTTTTTTTCCCAAAGTTGCATGAGATTAGCATAAAGTGGGCATCTCTGGAAGACTTGTGGTTAACCATAGAACCATGGACTTTTCAGGTATCTTTACGTGAGAGGTCAAGGAACCCCATTGAAAAAGGCCATGTCATGACATGGTACCAATGGATGCTTTGGGGTCTTCTAGTTTCATACGATACCGGTATCTGGACTCTAGCTGAAAAAACACAATAGCCTTTGAAACATGCCGACACCAATGTTGGCGTCTGTGCGGAAACCCTGGTCTCCGGTCTATCGCTTGGAGAAAGACGAGATATGAAAGACCACCATGTGACTGTACTGAAACTCATAGAAATGTGATGCTTAGCAGTTGACACATCACATCTAAGTTTCAGAGATTGTCTTTATGATGCTGTAGTCATGGTGAAACTTCAATTATCATGCTGTTGGACAAAATGCCTTTGATGTAGTCAAATCTGTCAGAAATGTACAATAGACGTTGTCAGTATAAAAGAAATATCAGTCCAATCAAAATATCTAAAGCTCTTTTCCACGATCAACCAATTGATATATCTGCCATGCTGCGGTTTAGCTCATAAACCAGGGTTTTGCTTTGGGGTGTGATATAGGGGGCTGTCTCACTAAAGGTCAGATGTCAAGTCCCAGCTGCCCGAAGCCCAGCAGGGGTCCACGGCTGGAAAGAGTGGGCTTGGCGATGGGACAGCCGAGGTGTCATTAGGACACAGTGGGCCCTAACATTAGACCTCATTACTGCTCTCGTGATGGATCGGCCCAAATTACATCCTGGCAAAAAAGTGCATCTGCCGAGGCGAGGACAATAACAACTGGAGATCTTTCTCTCATCTCGTATTCACAATTTCTCTCTCCACCTGTGTGTTGTTCAAAATGAAGGCATTTAAAGTCATTATAGAGTAAATAATACGTGTTGACAATGGAGCTTGAATAATTGTGGCCATTTTACCAGGCAAACATCATTATAACAAATAATATCAAATTGTACTCATCTTTTCTTTTCTTTTTTTAAACACAGCAACATCTTTCTCACGATTCCCACCATCCCCCTCTGTACAGTACAGTATGACTGTCTTTTATCTCTCTTTTACAGTAGGAAGACACACCGCTGACATTAAACACGCTACATGCAGAAGCTCCTCATGAATATTTCACTGTGAAATTAGGTGTGATGCCTCATTCTAATGCTAGCTTATAAATAAATGCATTTAAGCCACTGAAAGCAGTGACGGCCAATTGGCTTCCTACTATGATTTGCTCCAAATTTTTTGGAGTTTGCATGTTTGTTTTTCTACAAAACAACCCAGGATGCTGAAGGAAGCTATAGTACATAGTGCTAATCCCTGTCATGGATGCCTTCATTCATAATCTTTCATTAAACTCAATTTCATAAGACTCTATATAAAGAAATCTCTACGATGTTCCTATAAATGCCACAAATGCTGTATTCCCTCTCTCTCTCTCTCTCTCTCTCTCTTGCACGCTCTCTTTTTTCACATTGAGGTCTGTCCGTCCATAAATACACATTTTAACACTTACAAGCACGCCTGCGGCAAGCTGCAAACACCCACACACAGCCCAGATTTCATAGATGGGCAAGAATAATTCATTATTCACATGTCCAATTGGACTGTGGCTGAATGTGTGTGTTGTTCACGGTGGGTGTTTGCGGTGTCTCGTTATGCTCCGTAGTAGGGACATGATGGATCTGCCTTATTCCCCAGCAGTGACCTTTGCAGCCTATTGTTTTGACCCTCAGCAAACAGCAGACTTAGAAGGATCAGGCCCCGGCGTCAGAGGCTTGGCGGGGCTTGAGGAGGTGCTGATAGTGGTCCTGTGGTTGAGGCACACAGTTCAACGGTGAGGCTGATGTAACTACTGGCTGCTGAAAGGCTGAAACTGGTCTTTTATTTAAAGTTTCTCTTGGTTAAAGAATAAAAACAAAGAAAAACTTGCTAATGATTGGGTTTGGGCATTCAGCAAACTTCAGTCAGCGAGCACTATCCTGGGCACTGGCCAAAAATGACATAACGAATGAATACTGAAAAGCACATTATAATCATATAACTATACTATATACTATGCTAACAGGCTTGCCGATTGCGAATCCCCCATCAGCCAATGCCGTGAAGCAACCTTTTGCCGTGATCGTCTCAGTATCCCAGGAATTACGTTCATATCGGACAATTCCGCACCTCACGATCAAGATCCATTCCCAACGTCTTTTGCCAGTGTAGGAAGTAGTGTTTTCTTGATGTAGTGGGGTGGAACGTGGGCTGGTGTTGCACATCTGACTTTCATCCAGAATGCTGCCGTTCAAGTCCCATCGTAGACCTTAAACTGACATTCACAGGTTCATTAATCGTAACCACGATCTTTCCCCAACCTCACCTAAACACCTTAACCATGCTGTAGTTGCCACCCATACATGTTTACATTAGATATTGCTTTATTCCACAGTATTTCTCTGGATGTCTACAGGAATAAGTCAGAATAAGAATTACTCTAGTGTGACGGTGTAAGATTTAGTTTTGTATATTTGTATTAGACCTCAATCAATATCAACAGACAGACATTATCTGCAGATAGTGGCTCATCACAGATGTATTGGTGTCGGTGTACTGCATGTGTTTGCACATTGCAGTGAGGTATATTGCAATAATACATGTCTTAAAAACTACCTTTTACACACTTTATCCTTGCCAAAATTCACAAATATTGATCATCAGCATCCGCCTCATTTCCAAAATACCACAATTGGCATCCTTCATAAAACATTACTGATTGAAAGTTACCACAGTTTGACCTCATTTCTAATAGCAGCAGCACTTGTGTCTTACTGTTGAACGCTATAGCTTGTGATAACATAGAGAATAAGAATGACTGGGGACTCGGAGCTTCCTGCTGTCCCAGTACAGTCAATGGAAACACCTTCCCTTTGAAAGCCATTGTTTTTTAAAAGGAAATTAAGTGAAAACAGCTTTTTACCTGCCTTCCTCTGCCCTCGTTTGTAGACAAATCCCCCACTGCCTGTGACAAAAGAACCGCTCCCCCAACGCGTTCATGATGGACACTCTATTTTGAAGCTAATAAATTGTTTTCTTTCCCCAGGCTTCCCCCAGTGGTGGTCGCTGCCGCTGCCACAGGCTTTTTTTTTCTTTCTTTCTTTCTTTCTTATGCTTTGCAGAGCAAACTGGACTCAGTCCATGAACAGTCATGCATGCAAGTAGAACCCGACATGCTGGCTTTTCTCCGTGTGTAGTGGTCTGTTGTAGCGTGTCTGAGGCCCAGTGGGCAAGTACTCTGCGAGTTCCTGGCATTGCTTTTATGACCAGTGAACAAACATATTCCTACTGCCATACAGTGAACGACACATAGAGATACAAACACAGACACGACTGTGAAATGATCTTGGACCACTGTTGAGGTCCTGCAGGTCACATCACAGCCTGTAAATGATGACTACTGAGGTAGATCTCTTGATAGATGGAAGGAAATTATTCTAAAATCGGCCTTTTTGCAGTGTTGGCCACCATTTCTTTTTCAATCTATGGCCACCGAGTTTATTTAGTATGATGATAATGTTTTACTCACCAGGTTACAGTTTTTTCTCATTCGCTTTGGCTCAATTCTTGAATGCACAATTGTCCACAATTAGCACAATAACCATTTCCACATGGCTTGCTGATTAAAACTGAGTTGAGCTGAAATTGTCGCACTCGTCCCAACTTCTCAACATTTCATCGTTTCATGTTTGAGCCATCAGATGCAAAATATACCATAAATACTGACAATGTGAGTGTGGAGTACTGTGAGGAGTTACACTTTGTTCATTTTAACTACAACTATAGCAGGCCACACGCACACTGCTCTATGTGACCTTGTTTTCCTGAATATATCTAGGTCTAGGGGTAGGCAGCATATGGCTCCTGAGCCTTTGGCCCCTCTGAAGTGGCTCCCTGTGGCTTTGGCAAAAAATTAAACGGAAATGAATAATCCTTTTTTAAACTTTTTCATTCATCAAAGTTGTAGGCCTGAAGTGATTCTGCAATTAGAAAAAATGCAGAGTGTAAACCTCTGTCATGTCCATAGAGGCTGCTGAGCCCGGTTACATCGCCCGCTCGCCCAGCTCCTGTTCTGGCACGACACGGGCTCTGCTCCCCCGTCATCATTCACCGGCTCCACCAGCTCACAGTCCAAATAGCCCGGCTAACAAACTGAGCTAACAGCAGCTACGATTGGCAGCAGAATACTTTACTGTCCAACAGGAGTGTACGTATACCAGCTGTGTAATATTATATATAAATTCATATTCAGCTGTTATTTTATGGTAGAAAAGTTTACACAGTGTTGCTTTTAAGCATTATAGCTTCATAGTTTGGACACTCTGGAGTTCATGTGGCTCCAGAATGATGATTTTATAACTGATGTACCTGATTTTGTCTGACAAACAGCGCTTGGATCTGTGGAGGAATAGTACAATGTGTCTGGCTACACTTGAAGTTAGCAAAGAAACTAAGTATAATCAACCAAGGCTTGTGACACATAAGGGTCTTTATTATGAGTCTACAAGAGTGGAAAGTCGACCCATTTACTAACTGAATCAGGAGAAAACAATTAATTAGCCATTGTTGTTGATGGACCCGGTTCAGCCCTTTTAGAAATGGTACGTGGCTCTAGATGGTGAAATCGCTGCGGGACCTCAATTGGCCAGAGGGTTGCAATTATTCAGGCCTTCCACTGGCTTGAAACTTGTTAAGATCAAGTCATTGGCTGTCGGCTTCTGTAGATCTGGACCACCACTGGCCCGGGGCTTTCATTCATCAAGGCCACCGGATTGCTGCAGGCTCATTGGAACAGTGATCTAACGAGCGCGCCTCTTGTTCACAAACCCAGTTTTATGGGCCGCGTTAGTAAAAAATATGATTTTTATGTAACCGCACCACATGTTTTTACAGGCAGCATCATTAAAACGGCGCTTACATAAGGTCCTCCTCTGCCGGGCAGCTGATAAAGGTGGGACGCTCGCCAAAATAAGAAAAAAGAAATGTTACCCCCCCTCTCATCCCACCACCATCCACACACACTTAACACCCCACACCCCCAGGCCTGACACTCACCGGCTGCACCACACATGCACCATGGGAACCTGTTACCATGGTTACAGCTGGCAACAGCTCCGCTAGGGCCCTGGCAACCCACCACCTACCACCATCGCTACAGTCAGTTCTCTCGTTTTGTTTTGTTTTTTTTACCTCCTTCACTCTATCTTTATCTCCTCTTTTTTTTCTTCCTTTTCTCTCTCTACCTTCTGAAGCTCCACCACCTCCACTCATCCACCCCTCCCTCCCTCCATCAACCCAGCTCCCTCTGCTCCCTCTCAGTCTCTCTGAGGTGTTTTACTGTAGTGTAGATTTCAGGAGCTGTTTTCCCCTCAGTCTCATTGGACTCATTAGTGTCCTTTACCGAGGCTCCGTCTGTGCTGAGCGTGCAGCAGAGCGCGCGCACACACACACACACGCAGGCTTGGCGTGTCTTCGTTTGTGTGTGTATGTATGTTTTTGAAACTGCGATTGTCTAGCGGCGTGCACCCGCATGCACGCACGCCACTGTGTTGTTGTTTTTTTTTTTTGTGCATTCCTCACGAAGGGGCCAGAGCAGCCCATAATTACGGGAGCTACAGGCTGATGCTGCCTATGTTTGATTACAGTGATCAAGGGCCAAGTTATGGAGACTAAAAGTGCCATCACCTAGTGTCAGCTTGTGTATATGTGTGTGTGTGTGTGTGTGTGTGTGTGTGTGGAGCACGGTAAAGCAAAACAGTTTTGCAAGAATTCACATTAACTGGAGCAAACAAAACTGTCTGAGAGTCAAATCACTCATTCTGTCGATGACGAGACGTGTCGAAATGTTTTCGGTTTTTTTTTGTAGATTTTTTTGGGTTCTTTTGGCCCTCGTTCCCACCGCCTGTGGGTTAAGTTTGTAGTGTGTTTTGTGGTCTTGTGTGTGTTTATGTGTGCATAAGTGAGTGCGGCGGTGTTCCTTTGCGAGCGGAGCATCGTAGAAAAACAGAACAAAGTAAAATATTTATGTCAGAAGTTCACATTAAGAGGAGCAAAGCAAAACCGGTGGGAACTTAAAATCCCCCCTCTCCGTGTGAATTATAAGCACGTGAGAGCTGCCTCAGCTCGACTTCTGAGTTTCATTAAGCCAAATGTAAGTTGGGAACGATGAGTTTCCGCGACAGACCGCGGGAGGTGTTTACATCAATGTGCACGAGTTTGCTCTGCGGCGGTTTAGAGACAAGCAGAGCCTGTTTAGTGAGTGTTATGTGTAAGGGTAAGACACTGATTGGCGGTCATTTATAAATGATGGTGCATAATGTAGTACATCCCCTCCGATGGCAGTGACAGGCTCAATAAAACATGAGGCCTCCAGTCAGGGGATGAAATATTAAAAGGAGGCAGGAAAGGATATAGGAGCCACTTCTCCTGTGGGATTGGATGTGTGTGTGTGTGTGTGTGTGTGTGTGTGTGTGTGTGTGTGTGTGTGGGTGTGTGTGTGTGTGTGTGTGTGTGTGTGTGTGCACGTGCCCAATTGTATGTGTGAGCATTTGTAATACACTTGTCCAGGCTTAAACAAAAAAAACTGTTATCAAATGTCAGGTCAGTTGTCCCAGAGACGGTGTGGAACGATGCACACTAGCATATAAATATCAGCTGTGGTGTCCTAATGGAACATTTTGTGCTCACGTTCGGAGCCCGACACTACAAATGTGACCACTCTGTTGTGTTTGGGTGCAGTCGCTAACGCTGAATGAGTAGTGAGCAGCTGGATTGAGATGATGCATCTTCCTCTCTCTCTCTCTCCCGCTATCTTGTCACCGACGCCTCCTAAACGACGGCAGATAGCAAGGACGGGGGAGACATCTCGGCGTGTTATCGCATCGCTCCCCATTTTCTTTTGTTGCTGTGACAAAAAATGCTAAAAAGGAGAAAGAGAGTAAAAAAAAGGAACCAGTAGGGGTTGAAATGCAAAAGCGAGCGAACTCATTTGCCGCCGTAGTCGCGTTACCTGCTGGGCTTGGTGAAAGGAGAGAAGAGGCTGGAGAATGGTTTTCTGTTCAGGGAGCTTCTCCACATTCCACTGCTTGTCAGATCCGATACCTCTCTGCCTCTAATAGGGGCACAGGAGAGGACAGGCAGCATCTGCTGTCAAAACCAAATTATCTTCTGTCAACAAAGCGGGAGAAACCGCCGTCTCAGCCAGGCCTCGTGGTCACAAAACGCAACGCATGCACCGATACTCATACATTTAAGGATTCGACCATTACGGGTCACTTAAGGGAAGGCCAGTTGTGATATATTATTTATTTATTGACAATTTTTGTGGTCAGAAGTGCAGAGCTGAACTGCAGCTCAGTTTGGAATTGGTGTTGGATTAGGAAGAATACATTATCAGCTGCTGTTGTGCCCTGCAGCGCTCTGACAGTTTCGTGATGGAAGGGACAGTCCAGAGCTGTCGAGCCACAGAAGCTCCCCGTCTTCCCAAGAGGAAAATTATGCCCTTGTGTGGGCGGCGCGGAATCACTATAAGTCAATATATATGGCACTTTGAATCAAATTAACTTGGGAGGAGATACCACATTTCACCGTGTTGCTCTAAGTGAAGGATTGCCAGCTGTAATAAACAGGTCAGTGATAGAAGATACAAGAACCAAATGGAGCCGCAGTTGAGCTTTTTACGACTAGCAAGCCGTGCACTTTTTGAGAGGATGCAGCCGTCTGCGCAGTCCCAACTGTGGCAATTATGTTGGATGACAATCACCGCATGAGTCCGGAGGTGGGAGTAATTCAGATCTCAATTCAAGTTTTTATGTGATTTATGAATCATTTTGATCAAGCACCCCTGAGGCTACCCCAATTCTTGTGACGAATCTCACCTTAGAATAACATGAAGAAGCAAAAACAGGTGACAGACTACATAGTTGAATACTGTTTTATGAACTTCACAGGATGTTTTATTTGGAAAATTGGGCATTTTCTGTATGCCGTTTTTCTGCGTCTGACTTCCGGCTCGATCTGCTTGACGCGGCGTCTATCAAAAATAGAACATCTGGGTATTCTCCGCAGAGCGGGTTAGCATTAAGGATAGGGTTAGGGTTCTGAAACGTACCGCGGCGCCTCTGGTGGAATCACAATCATTGTCTAAAATGGGAGCAATCAGCTCCGGCGGCCGCAGTGCAGCCGGAACGCCGTGCCCGGTGGGAATGAGCCGTGTTTCGGTTCAGTGAGATCACTGCGCTTGTCGTCTATTCTTGGCTCAAAAATCTAAATGTTATTTATCGAAAGCTATCCTCCTTCTATCTGTCCAACATACACGATTCAACAAAACAACTTTTCATCGGTCAAGAAGATTCTAAAGACTTAGCTTAAAGCTTAAAGCTTCATTTAAGTCATACTTTTAAGGTACTTGCTTATACCTGCTAAGCTCAACGTGTTGTGTACCTGCCGTAGTGGGCAATTATATTTCTGTACTGTACGGATCACGGATCAGTCAACAGGCTTAAAATGGGTTTTTACATCAATACAGAATATGAACAGTTTTGATATTTCTGCAATATCCCTGCAACCCTCCAAAGGATAAGCGTAGCTAATGGACGGATGGCCGTGACCTCGTCGTCACTCCCTCACAGAATACACCAAGCTTATTACAGCAGAGATCGGGGAGTGACTGTAATAACTTATGAACTAATAACACATGTTTTCTCATGAAAATGACAAATATCTTCTGGCTTATCACATGAAATTTACCCAACAACTGTCCAATCAGAAAGTGTCTTCCACGTCCAGACTGTGTTCGGAAACATTTATTTAGACATAGTGCTGGATATTGTAGTTTTTATACACACACACACACACCTTGTCATCTCCCCAAGCCGTTCAGTTTGTTTTCACGGCTATCCGAGCTCCCCACCTCTTTGTCCGTCTCTTTCTGTAAGTGCATGTGTCACTTCATTTCTCGGCTGCATCTATTTTTCATGGAGGCAAATTGCACGGCGCCGTTGTGCGCTGAACTCTGCCTCCGTAATCCACAGAGATGACCTCTAATAACGCGGCCCTCCACCCCTCCAACACATCAACCGCTCAACACCGACTCTCCCTCCATCATTCCACACGCCTCTAGATTTTTTACTTGCTTTCTATTCATGTATCCTTTCCGTTATCTTTCTTTCCATCTGTCTCATTTCTTCTTTTTGTTTTCTCATGTTTGTCATGTTTTCCTCTATTTCTTTGCCTTTTAGTTTCCCTTACCTCTATTTTCCTCTCGATTCCTTGGACCTTTCTTCCTTATCTGGCCATTTACCTTCCCTTTCGTCAGCATCCCTATCTGTCTCCTGTTTTCCGATACTTTTCCTTCCCTTTTTTCTGTCCCCTTTTGTCTTTTTGTCAGCTAAATTTTCCTTTCTTTTCCATTCCCCATCATCCATCTTTCTCTTGTGCTCCCTCGGATTCATCTACTCCCTCCTCCCGCACACAGTCCAGCATGCTGCACAGTGTTGTACAGTATCTACAGTGTGTGTGTTTCAGGTGTTACAGGTGTAGGCTGTTTGATGGGGGTGAGGAGGAGGAGGAAGCCAGTCACTCAGGCAGAGTTCACCTCCTCTTTGATCTGACGGATACTGGGGCTGAAGACAATAAACAGATGCTTTGATAGCCTGCGGCTCAATACAGCACCCTGGCGCTCCTTTACACTGTAGAGGAGGATATGGTATGGCCTCGGGCACATCGTCCCATGACAGCCTCTGTGTGTGTGTGTTTGAAATATGTTTGTGTGTTTCAGGTTTTGCTTATTTAGGCCAATTAATCTGTTAATTTTTATATTGAAGCTTATAGATTCTCTTCCAGTACTCAGCATTTTTGTGTTTCTGCGTATTTTCACGTCTTTTCATCAAAGCCCTCATTATGTTGACTTTCAGCAGCCATAGTAGGAAGTCTGGTGACGTTATTAGGTGGCGAGTCATTCGATTTATGGTTTCGCAGACGCTCCCTAACGTTCTTGTAACCCTGGCAATGAAAGTACCTTAATGAAGTAGTCATTTAATTCCAAATCATGATGTTTCCCTAAGCGTAACCAACCTTAACCATGGCGGTGTCAGATCATTAATCAGGTTTCAGGCATTGACAACATGTTTCTTCGGTTAGTTTTGAGATTTGTACATTTTTATGGAAGAACAACGAGGTCAGAAAACTTCACAAACTACGTGCCCTGTTGTCTTTGTCGCCCACCACTAATAGAAAGTGTAGGTAACTTTCTAGCATCAAGTCAGGATGTGTCCCTGTAGCTGTAACGGTCTGATGTGGCGTTGAAGTCAGATGTAGTAAATCAAGAAAATCTGCATATGTAGGAAGTGGTGTTGTTGGATGGGTCATTGCTTTAGGTGTTTTCTTAACTTTCATTATTTCAAATAAGTTGGTGTGTTCCTCGATGGATTCATTATATTTCCAGCCCCCTTGTGCTCATAATACCTTCTCGTAGACTTTTAGATGAAGCTGAACTGCGTTGTCATTCAGCTTTAACAGTTTTAGTAGCTGAAAAAGTTCATAGAAACAAACTATTACATGATATATATCTTTTCTGATAACTTGCTTGCGTAATCCCGGTCTGTACGTATGGATCTGTATAGGTGTGGCACACGTGCTGAATTTCCAGCTTCGCTTTCTCTAAATAGCCACGCTGCTCATGACTAATCACAGACTCCGAGGATGAAAGCCGATCACATATGCTTGACAGTCTGTGTGTCAATAACACACACACAATCGTACAGACAGTGACACCTCAGTGAAGAACAAACAAAAGAGAGTGTCGGGATCCTGTCAACGCTTATCATTCTGTCATCCTGAAACTTCTTTTACACGGTTGATGAGACACGTTTTGTCCTGTACGCTGAGCAGATGAAAGAAGAAGAAACCAGCAGCTTCACTGTACATGTGTGTACTGGGGGTTGGCGTGCAGATAAACGTGTGAGTCCTTTCACCAACTGATTTACAGACAACCACTGAAAATCCACTCCAATTAAATACATCCTCCATGTCTCCAGGGTTCAGGGATCACAATACCTTTTAATAATGCAGTGGCTCACCAACCTGAGTGTTGTTTCTGTAGGTTTCATCACCAATCATATCGAAACAGGGACACAAAAGAGGCACTTGACCATGAATCGCAACATCCCTTCTTCGAGTCAGTCAGACTTGTGTTGCATGCTGTTTCCCATCTCTTTCTCTCCCCAAATCTCTCCATTGTTCTCTAATAGTCAAGGTTTAACATGGCCAAACGATAAAAGAAAATAAGTTAATCTAAATGCGCTCACTGCTTCATTGCTTCAACTTACTACCCGCTAATTAGTGGCAGTTATATATTAGTTAATGCCTGCTAAAATGCTGCATCTTCCTCAATAACTCTACAATAACTCTGTAAAATGTCCGATAGCTACAATGGTTGAAACTACAAAGATCCCGGTTGTTAAAAACAAAAAAAGAACTTTGGTTTGGTTCAGTCGAACATGTGGTGCTGTACATGAAGTATTCACGACCTTCTCGAGGCTATGTTGAGCCCTCGCCTTGACAAACGAAATGCAACAAAAAATGAGATGAATTATAAATTCGGTGAACTGATTTCAAGCTCAAGAGGAGGCCATCGACAGGCCACAGTTGCTGCTTTTTAAAAGAAGAAAACTTTTCTGCCTGTAAAATAACAGCTTCACTATCATTTTGATGCTGCACTGACTTGACGTCTGTTCTCACACTGTGTAACTTTGGGCTGCAGGTCGGCAAAGGTGCACGCTTTACGCTTTAAGTCACACACCACCAACTATTTCACTGATTTTGGTGAAACTGGATCATATTTTATGGAGAAAATGTTTTCTGGTTTTCCCACTGATGTCCTCCGGCTGATCTGCCTCAACTCTCTGTGATTTACAGACTTTCCTGGTGGACAGAAAGCTTTACTTGTTGCTAAAGTTAGTCAGCCGCTAAGCTAGTTAGTTCAGTCCGTGCTGCCCAGACCGGGAGTCTAAAGCATCAGGGGAATATTGGTATTTATAGTGTGGACTGCTGTTAGGAGGTGGTTTTCTGACCCAGGACAAAGGGGGAGCCACTCGGGAATGCTGACGGGGAGCAGAGCTGGTGTCGTGCCAGAACAGGAGCCCAAGGGGGCAATGTAACTGGGCTTAGCAGCTTCTGCAGTTATGGCAGAGGCAAAGAGACCGAAGAGGTCGTTGACGGAGGAAGCTAAGAAAAGAAAATATTGACGAAAGTATGCGAGCAAGAACCCGTCAGACAAGAGTAAATCTGGGACTGACTTTTAGCTGCTCATTGTAAAAGGCGTACGGTATCTTGTCATCTCTGTTTTGTTAAGACATGTATGTATAACAACATGTACATCATTACACATATATGTAAATTACCACCTGTCAACAGCCAAGTGACACTTTCTAAATATAATATCTAATTATAGTGTGTTTATGCTAAAACTAAACTCAGTGAAAATATCTCGCAGCCCTCAACAGATGCCTTGTGTCAAGCTTGTGCCACTGGGTGAGTGTCAGCTAAACGCATACGTTACATAAATGTGAAAATTTTACATTATAATAAGAGACAAAAATGATGCAAATCAGCACCAGAGAAGATAAATAAGAGACGGAGGGAAGGGGGCAGTTAGATCGCTGCTCTGTGCAACAGATAATCAGGATTGGGAATGGGGATCTTTAATGGCTGTCAATTAAAAACTAATTAGAGGGTGTAAGCTCAGCTAGATCGGCTATCAGTCCATTTATCATCACACAGCTGTCTCAGATACACACACACACACACACACACACACACACACACACACTCGCATTATCATATAGACATTGTATTCAGTATTTTTTTTTCAATTATCTCAGCCCTGCTTCTGTTTCGAGCCCTCTAACGTTCATGCACATGCACAACAGAAGCACACACACATCTGCACACTCGAGCACACACACACACACACACACACACACCAACAAAGACAGTAAATACATATGGAGCTCATTCAGTACCAAACCAGCTGTAATAGACACATTCCCTCCTCCATCTCTTTCATTTACCAGGACAGAATTGCCTCTGAATTGATGGCAAATAGTGGAATTTGACCCAAATGTATTTCTATAAATGGCTGTGAACAGATAGACAAATGAAAACACATGACCTGATGAAATTGCAGAAATTCAAATTCAGTGAATGACTTGTACCATGACAACCAATTGCTGACAAATGGATGTATATATCTCCAGGGGCATCAATCTAACTTCAAAGCGGCATGTTTAGTGGAAGCACAAGTACACGGGGGTCTACTGAGTTTGCATTTCATGCCTTGTATAATGTACTCAGACGCTGCTGCCAAACATAAACCTTTCATTTACTTTAAAGTGAATATCATCAACCTCTAAAGGAGTAGTTAAACATTTTAAACAATACACTTGTGAGATGCGGAGACTAAAATTAACCATGTCTGTGCAATAAGAAAGGTTCTGGACTGTGTGTCGCCCAAGTAGTAGTCTGTAAAATAAAGCTGCAGTTCCTCAAATGGCCACTTGAGGCTGGCTCCAGAAGTGAGTCAGTCTCCATAAGTCCCCATGGTAAAATGTCCAACTTCACAGCAGAAATAAACATGTTTACAGCCTGGTACAAAAAACAGTTTTGGGAAATAGCTAATTTCCCCGTTCATGACAACTGTACTGAGGGTGAATTTATATACAACTCACCTGTTCAAATTATATTAAGGCTCAAAGTTATGCAGGATTAAGAGCGTGGACGCTTTGACAGGTGGGTGCAGGTACAGATGGCTTGTTTGAGTAACCAGGTTTCATTCCACGTCTTTTCCCATTTTTGTGGTTACCTAGGAGCCAGCGGAGAGGGGACTACCAAGATATCAATGACCAGAGCCACCGCACTGAGCTTCACAACGGTTCTTGGGAGGCGAAGACACGAATATGACGTCCTTTTCAGAGAAAGAAAATACCAACCAACACACTTAAAGCACATGCTAAAATGTAGCTTAACAGCAGTTTAGGCAATGACTGAACAACTCTGGTTGCTACTGGTTGTGCCAACAAGATTCAAACAGAAAATCCCCAGAAGGTACAAATGAAGATGGGTGTTCTATCACTTATACATTCAACTTTATTTGGGGGGAGTTAAACTTTTTTTATCTGCAGCAGGCAACTTTGCATTCTGGTGGTCAGAAATTCTGAACACAACCCAGAAAATCAAATATTTTGTTCTCAGATATCTCACATCTTGTTCTCAGTCTGGCAGGGGTGGAGGTGGTAAAGAGCGACTGTCCAAGTTTAACTTTCTAACTTGCTTCTGTGTGGGTGTAGTTTATGTTTAAAGAGCATCTCTGCATTAAATCGGAATTTCAGAGCTGTAAACATGTTTATATGGCTCCAAAAAAACAAGAATCCTGTGCTTATTTTCAACAGTTTTTAGGTTCAGCTCTGACTTAGCTTCGAGGTGCAGAAGATCCTCGATGCACTTCTCTGTATAGACTGACACTTTTAGCCATGTTGCCCTTAATGTGGCACCTCAATCAGGCGGGTCAAGGCAAGGTGTTTGACTTTTGGCAGCATCAACTGCTTTGTGATCTGAAAATTGCTTTCGCCCTCAAGCAGACCTGGGTGAGCCTTTATCTCACCCCAAAGCATGTTTTTTTTTTTCTCGTCTTTCAAAATTGTGGGTGAAGCGTAAACAGTTTCCACACTGCTCTTCAGTAGGATTACGGTCCGATGGCATTTCAGTTTCAGTTCATAAGTATTGACATTAAAAGATCTAAAACTTAAGTTTGGGACAGAGATATTGAATATTTGGCTTCTTATAAATTCCACATTTGCTAGTACAAAAAAACAGAATTTAATAAGAGATGGCCTCATATTTTGGTGTGCTACCAACTTGAAAGCAAATCCAAAATCAGAATCCAACTCCAGTTTTCAGTTTGCCTTATGAGACAAAAGCCTAAAATATAAAATGGACGAGATGTTATGGTCCTGGATGATCCGTTTGACTGACAAGCACTTGTGGTGATGAAAATTTGATTTTGCGTTGATCCATCACAAACACTGCTATTCAGGGTTTGTCTTTTTCAAACTGCCAGATATCACATGCATCTCTTCCATGCAGGTTCCTGTGAAATTAATATGTATTTGTACAAGACATTTAGTTCCATATTCTTTTAGTTTTTATGAACTAAACTGCTCTGTTGTCAGGAAAGAGCAACCTAGGACAAGTTTCAAAAGAAATCAATTTGCAGAAAGAAGTGAAATTTCATCCTTTTTATTCAAATTATGAAGTAAGAGGCACAATGCTCGGCTAAATGAGTTCTGATGTCAGTGATGGATCAGGACAAAACGGCTGCTTATTATCTCAATAAAGGAACAAGATGAGTAATCAAAGGTGATTAGTATTATACCAAAAATGAGAAAATTAGAACCTGTACCACGTCTCTGTGAGTCTGAGTTCTTTTTAATGACACGTGTGTCGAACTGAACAGGCTTGAAAAATATAGAACATGAAAGAATGGAACTACTTTCAAAGGCTCTGCCCACAAGGCTAAAACTGTGACCCAATTCTATGAAATACTACAAATAATATGGAAGTATACACTTTAAACTACATTCGACAGTGCACTATTTCGGCACTTAGTATAGAAGGACCGGTTGTAGGCTGCTGTACTGTGTTGTACTGACTAGAAATGATGCAATGTCGCGTTGAAGGGAGCCAACTGAGCTACAAATTGGGACACTACTGCCAATTTTCAATTTGAAAACTTCACAAAAAGTGAGTGCTAAAATGCTTTTTCCAAGGATTTAATAGTGTTTTTGTTTTCTGAGCTGTTGCCAGAATCAGTCCGTCATTTCTTTCACACTTCTTCTCAGACGCGAGTAGCTCCTACATTTCAAGAAACATAATCACACTCGTGCCTGTGCTGTCAGCTATGTATCCCAGCTGACTGTTTGCCATGAGCTCTGTTAAACAATCATTAATAATTTGCTGTCAGGTTTGTTTCTTTCACTACTCCACTTTATGTGTTCAGATGAGGCAGGTCCAGGTCCAGCCCAATGAGCTCAGCAGGTCAATATAGCTCTAAAGGTTAGGGTCAGGTAAGATTTTTTTCGTCTGCAAATAGCTCCTTTTCCCATTGAATTCAACTGAAGACTTGTTTGGGTGGGAGTCAGCACCAGCAAACTTGCGGGTCATAGGTCACTTTTGTTCAACTCTGGCCTGCAAATTTGCCCAGTTTGGTATTGGAGAAGTTGTTATTCTAACATTGTGCCTCACCCTTCCTAGTGCAATATTACACCACCATACAGTGTTTAAAGTTTTTGTTCACTCTGCCCAATATTTACTCCCCACGTAGGATTTGAATGAAGACAAAGGTGTCGGCAGGATTAAGTCTTGCTTGCTTGCCAAAGTAATCTGCAGATCGCACAACCGTAATGACTTTACTCAATTTTCTTTTAACAAATCCCTTCTAATTACATTTTGCAACTGGAGCACAGCTTTTGAATGCAACTTGATTTACAGAAATCAAAGAAATGATTGCAAATTGCCAGACATTCTTTGTTTTTGTTTTTTTCAGTTCAACCATGACTTTTCAGTTTTGGATCTTAAGACCCTACAACTGAAATCTGGATTATTCAAAGGTCTCAACACCTTTATGATGATTAAAATATTTAATTTTTAAAGCATTGATGCTAAACAAAGCCATCATTCGAAGGGACATAGGCCAAAGTAAAAAAATCAAACATCAAATAGCTTTTTCCCAACGATGGTTTCATTCATTTTTAAGTAGGTCTTATCACACTGATGTATGTTGTGTTCATCTGGATGAGTTTGGTTTAATTAGTTGTTTGATAGTATAAAAATGGGGTTTCATGTCATGATTAACAGTCTGCAAGTTTCTGGGGAGATCTCGATATCGTGACTCCAACTACTAATTTTTGTACATTGGGACAAAGTGACGATGCATCGTCCAACTTTATACATGTCAAAGGTCAGGGTGGATGGGTTGAGCCAACCAAGCATGTGACTGACAATGGATACAACTCTTGGCAAAAGTAAATGGTAGCTTTTCCTAACCTTAACTCTAACTTTATTTTGTGTGCCTAAACATATACTTGAACTCTGCATTGGCAAATTAGAAGACAGACATCGTACATTGTCATTTATTGTTTATTTATTTTAACGATTTTGGATGGTACAAATATCATGAAACAGAATAGAAAGCTATGACAAATATATTTGTTGTTTAGTTGTAGGACTTTTGGATTATTTGTCCCATATTGGAAAATGGGACCAACACGAATGAACAGATGTTTGTTCGGTTGTTCAAAGCAGTGTTACAGACCCTCTCACTCAACAGTAGGGAAACTCTGGCACTTTTCCCCCCTGAATTGCTTATTTTCAATGATACCGCGCTTTGTCGCCTGCCTTGTCAACACTTGTCGCTATGGGTGTGCGTATTGCTGTGTGTCTACGTGTGTGGTGTCTAGACAGGAGAAGCCTAATCTATTTTCCATGTTCCCATCCGGTCCTGTTGCAGCCTTTGAATGGCAGATAAACAGAGCGGGGCCAAGGCTGAAGCTTCATCAAGAGGATTAATTCTGCGAGTCTTATCTCCAGAGGAGCCTCTCTGCCTCCTCTTTCTCTTTCCCTTCCCCACAGACATCGAGGGCTCTCACCGCGCACTACAGAGTTCACTCCCAGTTCACGAATCCTACTGTACACACCGCTGCCGTAAGCTCCAAATCACACACAACGCACATTGGGTGGCGTGGTGTGGCGTCTGGCGAGTGCACGAGTTGAGGCTGCGTCTAGATGTCATCGTCTTGTGGAGATGTATATATGTATATATATATATATATATATATATATATATATATATATATATATATATATATATATATATATATATATATATAAAAAAAGTCCATTTGCAAGTGTTGTTTTTGTGCAGGGTGGATTAGTGTCAGACGGAATAAACACAGACAACCAATGCAAACAGATTAATTATGAAAAAGATGGAAACCAGAGCAAATATAATGAAGTAAGACAAAAATCAAATACAAGTATTAAAATGCATGGTGTCTTGTTTATGCAGGGATACTGCCGGAGAGTGTCACAGCGTACCTACGAGTACAACATTCGATTGTGAAGGAAAGATGGATATGAAATGTACATTATCATCAATTTTAAGAGACTGTCCATGTGTAGTGTTGAATTCAGTTCAATACATTGACTTGTAGACTAATTAGTGTCGATTAGTGTCAATTTAGGGTAATTTATGCAATAAATGTTTGATTTTCATTTGCATGGATATTCAGTCTTATTCATCATACAGTATTAGAGGACCACGTCGTATGTTAAAGAAGCACATTTATCGAGTCTAATAGTCACCTGTTTGCCTTTTACACAGCAGACAAACAGATGCACATAAACAGACACCGATTTGAGAGTTTCAATAAAAAAGGCTGGATGACAGTGTTATTGATGATTAAGCAGGTGGTAGTTGTGCTTTGTTGATGTGTGTAATCAGCAGCAGAGCAAACTGAAGTGGAGACTGTGGGAATCACAGTTATCTATGCCTTGCCTCTCACAAAACAGTCATCAGTAGCGAGCGGTGCTATCAGTAGTTCCTTTTCATTATCGTCATTATGGTTATCATCACCATCTACATCATCATGGTCGTCATTACTCGTTGTCATTATTAGTCGGTAGGCGAGAGTCAGGCCGTGGTGCTCTGCTGGAAAATGGTGGATTGCTCATTTCAGGTTTTGGAGTGAGTTGCTGCCCCGAGTAAAGGGAGGTCAACTATCTCAGGTTCAAGAGCGAGGTTAAGATGCAGCATCGGAAATAATACAAGTGTTGTAGAGGTTAAGAGGAAGATGAGCCTGAAGATGAAGATCTTGATTCACAAGAGCCAACTTAACACCTTCGGTCATGAGATTTGGGTGATGAGCGAAAGAATACAACTGCAGATACAGGCGAGTATCCTTTGCAGAGAAGCTGGGCTCAGCTTTAGAGATAGGGTGATACATCCAGAAGGAGCTCCTCCTTTGTCTCAGAACGGGCCAGTTGAGGTTTCCCAGATATATCCAACTGGGAGATCTCTGATCCAGCAAGGAGGAGCCCTGGGGTTGTCTTGGAATCCCCCAGGAAAAGCTAAAGGACGTGGCTGGGGAGAACATTTAGACTACCTTGCTCAGCCTGCTGTCACCTGGACCTGAATAAGTGGCTGATAATGGACGATATCATCAATGTCATAATTATCGTCATCATCATTATCACCAACACCGTAATCGTCATCATTGTCTTCATCATAGTCCTCTTCATTGTCATTATTGTCATCATCGTCAGTGTAATTGGCAGCAATCTGTCACTGTCAACATGTCATTATCATTTGTTCTCCTTCTGTTCTCTTTTCTCATTCTGCCAATAGAAGAACTGAATGGAACCAAATGGTCACTTTTCGTTGATTGATCCGTTGGTAGAGGTCAGTCGAAAGGAGCGGTCAGACGGAATTTCACCTCCCAGAATTTAGTTATGTGGTTGTGGTGAACCAATGGCAACAATCAATATTTCCTGAAAGACGTGAATCCCAGACCTCAGACTGGCCGGATGTTGAAGAGCTTGCTGATTCTGTGTGTCAAAGTTAAACCAGATCGGATATGAAGGGAACAAGGTGGGCTCAATTTGCCACCAGAAGCAAATATGTTGGATAGAAATTAATGGGGAGCAGAACAGTCTCATGTCTCCATGATTGACTTCTGCTTGACTCCTGGAATTGGTCTTTGTAGTTCTTTAACCCGAGATGCTGGCCAGTCAGTAGATGTATCTCCATGAAGATATTTTGATGCTCAAAAATTTGATGTAAAGTGCATAATAAAAAGGAGTTTATGTGCTAAAGGGCAACTTAGTTTTAAGTTTTGATGAAGCAAACATTTAACTCACATGCCTGATCAGCTGTTTCCGCTCCGCTATCGTGTTTTTTGCATTATTTTTCACGGCTTAAGGTTCTGGAGAATTGGCGCCACCTACTGATTATCTCTGGAACCAGCACTTAATATCAGATAGAAATTAGAGTTTATTTGCGTTTTCTTTTGCTAATTTTTTGGAATTCAGTTAAAATTTAAAGAGTGTTAAAAAAAAACACAGCTAGTGTTATTTACCCTCAATATAATGAGCAGAATTAAAATCGTGCAATGGTTTTTGTTAATCTTTAATCTTTGGCATAATTTTAATTAAATTCTTCATTTAAAAGCCTCCTCTATCCTCTATCATTCACTAGGTTGGGTGGGCTGTGTGTGTGCACGCCTAGTAGCCGTGAGGCAGCAGCAGCTGACGATAATCTCTCGGAGGGGTCGATGTCGTGGTTGTCACGGCGATCTTCCCGGGGCTGATGTTGGCTGACGGCTGGTGTCACCATTGCTTTCCATCACCGGCCCTCTGATGGCTCTCATTTCATTCTGTGTGAGAGTATGTGTGTCTACATGTGTCGGAGTGGTTTCCAATTGGTGTGTCGCTTGTGTTTGTGTGGATGTGTGTGTGTGTGATCTACTGTGTGGCTCAGATTTAGAGCCCAAGAAACCCAATAAATCTTTCCTGCTATCTTCATTACATTTTTTATGTTATTGTATGTCACTGTTCAGGATACTCTCATTTCCTTTTTCCCCCTTTAAACCTGAAATTTCTCCCTGAGGATCAATAAACACCTTCTTGTCTTACATGGTTTTAATTACATCCCAAGACGTGAAGCTGAAGCGTACACTCGTCCACGCACATCCTGACCACCCGCTCCAACGTCAACCTCAGCAGCCAGCTCTCTGTGAGTTCACGCCGCCAAATGACAATAGCATAGCTCGTATTTATTTCTGCTCAGTGTAAAATAGCAGCTTGTCCAGCCTCAACAATGAATGAATGAATAATAAACAAGTTCACGAGTGCAATTTATTTTCTATGATGAGTTTTCTGATTAAATTAGACAAGTTTGCTTCGCTCTCAGCGGGTTCATCTGCTCGCTTCCTTTGCTCGCGTGTGCGAAATCTTTTTCCTCTGCATGTTTGTGTGTGCATGCCTTTGCCCGCCCGCCCGCCTGCCGATTTGACTTGCCTGCAGATGGCAATGTGTTACATTTCTATAACAGTCTCTCTCTCTCTCTGTCAAGCACAAGTGCTGCTGCTTCTCCTCCTCCCGCGGCTCAGGCTGGTATGCAACTCTGCTTAAAGTCGTCACTGCTGAATGGACTGAGGGAGGAAAAAATGAATACGTACTTTGCATTTCAATGACCTGACTTTTCCTCATTCTGCAACTTCATTTTAATCCCTTTGAATCATCCCAGTCAAGGCGGCATGGAACTGAAATTGAAACAATATCTGTAGCTTGTAACATATTGTGATAGCGCCTTGTTAAAAGTGACATGCCATAATGTGAGGAAAAAACTCAATAAACATCACTGTCATCCTCCCGCGGCTGGCTTTCCCTCGCGCCTTAATTCATCCCGAGTTACATCTCAAAGCTGAAAATTTGAGTCTAATTTCGAAAGCTATGAGTGTTATACAGGTTGTCAGCGTTTACAATGATCTGTCATCTCTCAGCCGAGCTCATGCAACGCTGCGTCTTCTCTGCAGAGAGAGAGAGAGAGAGAGAGAAAGAAAGGAAGATAGAGAGGAGGAAGAGCTGATGGAGAGAGACAGACAGAGACAGAGGGACCATATGGAGTTTCATAGTTTTAGATTTCTCTCACAAATGCTTTTCTCAAACTGACTCATGTTGTTTTTATTACTCCTGACAGTAGTAAACAGCTGGTGTGTGGGGTGGATAGTCTGGATTTCTGTCTGCTGTGGGTTTGTGTTAGCGTGCATGTGTCTTTACATATGCCTCTCATACCTGTGTGCACGACTGTGTGTGTGTGTGTGTGTGTGTGTGTCAAATCTGAATGCATTCCATCACTCTGTTTACGGGCTGTGCAGCGTGAGAAGTGTGTGTAAGAGCCGATGCTACACACTCAGCAGCCATGTCCAATTGAAATAGATTGGAGCCATGGAGGCAGGGTAATTCTTGGGTGTGTATGCAGTCCTGCTGTAATCTTCGTACTCCACCACGCCTCGTCTGGTTTCTCTTACTTTTTATACATAATGAGATCGATAGCTTTGTGGGCTCCTGCAGAAAATAGAATCGCAAAAATGAAAGAATGGGAATTTGTCCTCAGCTAGTTTTTCTTTTAGCTGCTGAGGTTTTGTCTCCCTGACACTAAAATCAAGTTCATCTCGTCTCAGTTCTTTTTGGTATTGGCAGATATTATTAACATTTGAACTAGACTTAAAATCTGTAGCCATGCTAGTGGCCTTGTGGAGCTGTAATTCTTGTTTCACACCAAAACACAAAAATATTGGATGGATAAAAAAAAATGGAGGGTCTACTCTGGTGCACTTCGAGTGAGGCAACAAATGTAAATTCTGGTCTGACAGTGGTGTCACAGCAAAGCCTTGTTGCTCTTAGCTTTATTCTTTCATGCACTGCATCTCATTTCTCTTATTTTGCTGCTGGATCTTCAAGCGGCTTCACAAAAAGCATCTCTGATTTCTGATAATTCGTCAGGGGATCGCAATGCTGAGGAGCTTTCCCAAGGAACTGGGAAATTGGTTCCCAGTTGCTATTGGTTGCCAGTCCAATTGGGTTCTTATTGGGGTGCCACCATGTTGGCTCCCTTGGAAAAGTTCATGCAAGGTTGCCGAAAAGGAGGCTTCCATCAACTAAATGTGTTCTTGGATCAGTAGATCACCTCTTGCCTCGCCTAACGAAGGCCCAGATACTGGGGGAGTCATTAACCCATCCAGCCTACATGTAATGTGTAGACCTGGACAAAGGTTTTAATGTGTTCCTCTGGGTGTCATACTCCTACAGTAACCTTCATTAGATGGGGATTTATAGCTGTGCGTTAAGGGGGTATGGCAGCTACATGTGCATAGGCTTCATAGGCAACACCCTACCTAATGTACACCACCTCAGAAGTGGAACTACACATCTGGGATAAGGTGAACAGAGAATGTGAATGTACAGCTATTGATCCAACATTTGAGCAACCCTTACCTTGCTGCAGCCAAGAGCTGGACCAAAGCCTGTGGATCCATGAAATTTGAGATGTGACTCATGTCATCAGCATCATATCTATAGCAGTTTTATGCAATTACGCCTGCTGCTGAGAGTTAATCTGTTCCTCTATTTACTGTTATTTATCTCTTGTTGAACGCAGCAGTTCCCACGCTGAGATGTACTGCTGATGGGATTTGATGTTTTTATCTTTCTCTTTGACTGACAGGCCAAAGTTAACTATCTCCCTTTGCTCTCTCCCTCCATCTCCATCTCTCTCTCTCTCTCTGTGTCCCTCCCCTCTCTTTTTCTTTCTTTCTCTCCATCTATCTATCTATCTGTGTCTAGGAGGACAGACATTTCAGGAATAGAAACAGAAATGCTTTTCAAGTGGGGAGACGCACTTGGCTGATCTTTATTCATTGTCTCATTTGACGGCACTGCATCAACAGGTAATGTCCTCTGGGTCAGAGCTAACTGGGAACAGGCATACAGACACTGAAACTTATACTCACAAAAACTTTGTTGAAGTACGGTCAACTTTCACATTCATTTGAAGTTTTGTCTATTAAGCATTAACATCTGACTTTATTAGATATATGACAAAGTTGGCACCACAAAGATCCTTACATTTCTTCAGCTGACACTTTTATCCAAAAGCAATTTATAATAAGTGCATTCGACCGTGAGTGTACAGTCAATGAGGAGTGCGTTCCACCATTGTTGAGCCCGGACAGCAACAGTCAGCGGTAGTTGCACCCTAACCTTGCAAGGCAGCTAGAATCGTAAGATCACAAGAGAACCCATCTTGCCAGACTTCAAGGAATGCGCTCGTGTCTGAGAAGTGACTGTTCGGTGGTGAAGAGGTTAGCGTAGGTGCTGCTAGCGTCAGTTTTATCAGAACTGAAGGATTTCTTCATTTAAAGATGATCAAAGAACGGCACTCACGGCTTTTCTTGATGGAGAAGAGGTTTCGTTCTTCTTCAGACCCGAGTTTGGTTGGACCATGTCCTGGATATGTAGGACTGGCTTGAGCCAGCACTGTACGCAAGTACTAGTGTCTTCAATTGGTGAGCAGCCAACGTTAGCTAGTGCTGGGTGCAGGGGAGTGGTGTAGTGTGTGGTTTGAACCTTGAACTAGGTCACCATAACACCACTAACCAAGTCCACATTATCATTACAAGAAGAGCTTACATGGAAATGCATGAATAATGTAAAAAACGTCATCATTTCAACTTAAAACCATGAAAATATTGTGAAATATATCTACAATGAAAGCCACGGAGTAACAAGGATATCCAGATTTGGATACATAAATAAAGATTTGTTGAATGTACAGGACATTGTAGAATGTACATTGGCTGTCATGCGTTTGTTCACTGGTTTAACACAGGTTTATTACTGATGAAAAAGCTCTGATGGGAAAGGCGATGCAGTAGGCCTACAAACACACACTTCGCACTCTTCCATTTGTCTGTTTACTCAGCTAACACCGTCGGCATTTCAGCTGCAAGTCCTTTCTTTATGAGTCCTGAGTGATTTAGCCCTGAGAAGCAGAGTGCTCTCTTAGAGCAGTCAGAGCCACTCAGCACTCAGTGGCAGACAAGAGGATGGGACATTCAAGTGTTGCCTCTAAACCTCGTACCTCCAAACATTTCTCAGGTTTTTATTTTGATTCTTGAAACTAGAAGTTTTCTTAAAGGCATTCTACAACCCTTGAACCCTAATAGACCTCTGAAAACCCTTAGCAATGACAGGCCTTTCGGACTGAAAGTGCCGACACTCAGCGGGCGAATTTCATGCTGAAAAATTTAAGAATTAGGTTGTTCCAATCTGACAATACTCTGAAGTAGTTTCTAGATTTCTGTACACAAGTAAATTAATAAAAAAAGAAAGTGCTTACAGTGGACACAGATGAGAGTGGCATAGATGGCAGTGAAGGAATCCAAGTTAAATGTGAAAATGTGACCACATGGACACTCTGCGGCACCATCTGTACGTGCCAAACATTTCAAATTTCATAAAATCAAGTCATTTTCGAGACAGACTACTATCAACAGAACCTCTGTGGTCACAAACAAATGACAGTTCATCGACAGTTAGTTCAAAAAATTGCATTTATTATTAAATTGAGCATAGCAAGAAGGACACCAAGAAGTTTCCTTTGGTTGGTCACAGATGTTGAATGAGAGTGTTACAGTGGATCCACACTAGACAGTACTGTATGTAACTACACCATAGTTAAAGAAGAGGGTGTTTAAATGTCTGTACCAATACTGATTTCAGCTGCTGGTTACAGCGTTCATACAGTACCACAAGATTATAGAAATGTGTTTTCTCCTGAACTGCATGTCTGCCAGGGTGTAAAATCCTTCTGAAATAGATTTTAAACCATTGTGTGCCACCACCGAACTGAAACAGATACAAATGACTTCGTTGGGTGGATTGGCAGCTCTTTAATGCACGGCAAGGCCGGTTCATTGACTGTTTCAAAGACAGCTGTTCATCAAGGTGAAACACAGCAGGTGTGGTGCTCACTCTCTGGTGTATCAGTCTATCGTGAAAGCAGAACTTTTTATCGCGAAGATTGTTTACATTTTCATCCTGACCTCATTGGATGGAAGCCCAGTGTGCACGGACAAGGTTGCAGACTTAGAGCAGCGAGCGACTTGATTCAGCAAGTCTCCCACACTGCAGCCGGGCGACAGTATTTACCCATCAGCTAATGGCCCAGAGGTCAGGGGTGACACACTCTCACAACTCCACTGTGCCCTTTCTCTCCGACCTCATCTCATGGTCGTTCGGATAATGCTAGACGATCCCACTGGCATTAAGTACACACACAAATATGCCTGTCTCTCTCTCCACACCCACACACACACACACACACACACACACACAGATGCTGAATTGTATGCATGCAGGCAGCCCCACACAGAAACGCAAATGGCGGACACATATTCTGTTGTACGCCTGCCCACCTCACGCCATATGAAACATTCATACACACACCTTCATATACACCCACACACACACCCATACACAGTGGATGCGTCCTCTTCATATATGCATGATAGGGAGATAAAGCTGAAAGGTCAATTCCATTAGACGATCACCTTTTAATGTCACAGTGCCTGGAAAGAGCAACTGCGACCTCCCCGTCTCTGCATCACATCACAGTGTAATCACACCGCAGCAGTCCATCCCACAGTCCCAGGAGCATCTACTCTTTGGCATCAGGATGTATTTTCCATGAAAATTGTCCTTTCGGGTCTCAAAGATCGACTGACACAACCTTGTGTGAATTTTGTGCTGTTTATTCATCAAATATTTTCTCTTTTGCCATTTTATCTGTCAAGATTATTATATTATAGCATAATTAAATGTCCATAGCACATAGCGCCTGTACACTTTCTCCACACTTTTTTCTCTCCCAGTACAATGCGTATCAAAAGGTATCTGCAGCTCATTGTTTATGTAATCTAACATGAGGTCAGTAGGGTGGCCCTGAGAGCTCAATGAAAAGAAGACAAAACACAAGCACATTTAGAAAACATCTTCACCAATTTGACAACACATGCACAGTATTTAGAAAATAAGGTATGAAGTGGAAGAACACAACTAAATACAGAAAAATGCCGTAAATACAGAAAACACAATCAAATATGGAAAACACAGCTAAATATAGAGAAACACTGCAAATAAAGTAAACACTACCAAATGCAGAAAACACTGTAAGTGGCAAAGAACAACAGACACTTTCCAGGGGACACTAAAAAGTGAGACACACCCGGACAAATTTGGAACACACTTGTTTGTCCACCAAAAAAAGCAAAAAAAAAAAACAATTTTCCAACACATTTAGCAATATCTGACTTCAGTAACTTCATGAGTCACCATCAATTGCAATCATCCCTTTTGTTAAGATGTTTTGTCCTTGCAGTCACTGTGTTAGTTTGTAGAACAATGTGGCTCATCCTCCACTCAGTCTTTGGTGGACTCACAGCAGGAAACAGCAAAACTTAACACCCATCTAGACCGCCGTAATTCTTAATAAACAAAAGATGAGGAAACGTTTTGTAACCTTTTGATTGGACGGTTGGGGATGGAGATAAATTGAGAGTCTTAAGGTAAGAGGTGGCTTTATGATAACCTTAGCTGGCTTATATGACGAATACATCAAGCAAACATCAAAAACCTTGTGTTAGGCTCTAAGAATTGGACTACTTTTGTCCACTACGCTGGTGCGTGTACTGTTCTCAGTGTTGCCCACCATCACTATGTAGATGAAGCCTATTTTAATACCATTTCCTGGCAGCCTGTCTGTTGTTGTGGATGATTGGCTAGCCCCCTGAATGGCCCTGATTGGCTGATGTCAGACTGAATTTTCTAAAGGCTAATCCCTCTCAAACACACAGACCAATACACATCTTCAGACACGCCCACACACATACACACAGTCAGCCCGACAGACACTCGCATCACACACATACACACACAAAAAACGCACACACAAACACAGGTGTTTTCTCTGTATGCCCGCCACATTGTCTGAATGTTAATTACATGCAGAAGGCATCTGGGCCCGTCCATTGCTAATCCTCTTTTAATTATATGTGTCCTCACAATGACACAAGGTTTACAATGGTGATTACAGCCGTATTAGACATAGTGGAAAATAGGTAGGGGGACGTCAAGGGAACTGGCAATCATCATAAAGCAAATAAGAGTGCTTGTTTGTCCATGCCATGATGTAGTGGTGACGATGGTTTGTTTGTGTGTACATGTGTTTGCTTTAATCTGTGATTTCTTTTTTTTTTATCTATATTGTTAAAGGCGTGCTACAGTTTACCCAGAGTTTTTTTATATTTGCAGAACAGAAGATTAGTACCTCGAGCATATCAAAGCCATTGTGTACATTATAGTAAGTGGTACCAAAGAGAATGATGATGATGAATGATGAATGATATACAGGGGTGGTTGACCCAAAATATATAGAAAAAAGTTTTCAGGTAAGCGTCTGCTGCCACCCCAATACAATAGAGGTCAATGGTACTACTGGATCTACATCTTATCAAATCAATAGTCCAAAAACTGCTGACAGCATTTTCTGTGAATTGTGCAGAGTAACGGAGACAGTGTTTTTGACACTAAATGTAATTTTTGACAAAATCCCATTTACTTCCATTTATATGGGTTGGAGACAAATATCTGAAAACATGAGGACAAAAAAGACAAAATGACTATATCTACATGTCTAGATATCACCTGAGATAAGTGAGAAAACATCTTTTTTTATATAATTTGGGTGAACTGACCCTTTGAAGGCGAAATGAGCGTGAAATATTTGCTTCTTTTCAAGCTTGAATCCGACTTATCACTTTATAACGCCGTCATGAGGAACTTCCAAGCAAACAGTTGGCCTACGCACCTAGACATGGAGCTACATTAACATAAATTTGGAGTCATTAATGTAACGTTAGACAACTGGGGCTTTAGCAGCTACTCGCTAACTATGTCTGTCTGGCACCCTTAGTTTCAGAGTGCAATCCATTTATACACACCTCACCTGACTTAAAGTCACTTGCAGATTTACTCTTGTTCGGTCACTCTCTCTTTTTCTCTTCTTAGCTTTTGTTACTCTTCACCTCTGCCATTTTGTCTTGTAGAGGCTGCTGACCCCAGTTACATTGTCCGCTTGCCAGGCAGTTCTCGCATTAACAGCCTCACTCTTCGTCAGCACCTTTCACCCCTCCTTGTACTACTAGTGTAAACACCAACACTCCCCACAGTTCTCTGAGCACGCAGTCCTAGTGGTATGGCCAACTGTGCTGACTAGCTAACGGCAGCTACAGTTGGCAGCCTCTGCAGTGTTGTGCTTGACTTCACACGTCAGGAAAAAGAGGGGGGGGGGGGGGGGGGGGTTTCTGCAATTTCCCGCATTACTACGTGTCCTGTTAAATATGGACTCACTGTTGGCTCTTCTCAGGAACATCCAGTCAGCTCTTTGCCAATGAGAGCCACTAAGGAATGTCCCCGACACTGGCAGGCCGAACATCTGCTGCTTGCATAGTCCCGATCAGAACAATGTATGAAAACAAAGTATGAGCCATGAGGAAATAGCAACGCATATAGCCGCTGCGCTGCACTAGACTTCTGGGATAATCAGTAGCTTAAGGCTATAAAAATGACAGAACACAGAGAGATCCAACAGACACACACACATCCAAGACCTTTGTGTAGTGTGTTTGTCACGGCGAGCAAGGAAAGTGTGGATATATTGGGGACTAAAGGTTGTCCCAAGTGTGTGCTCGAGCCAGGAGAAAAAAACTGTATGAACACACACACAGATGCACACCTCCTCTGCTTTAAAGGGTCCTAAGGGAGCTCCTCTCAGTGTGTAGGGGGAAACCATGAATAAAATGCCCATTTGACCCTCGCTGCTATAAAGCCTGTCTTTGTTGGGCCTCACAGGACCCTCTTTATCCCTCCTCCATCCTTCTTTTCCTTCCTCTCACTCTCTCTCTTAGATGAAATCTTGCCCTTTTGTTTTCCCCTCCATCCTGTCATGGCAGGGCCTTCATGTAATATTCATGAGGGTTCAGTGGGTTTTTCTCCTGGAGATGTACAGTGGACAGCACAGTGGCGCCCCACATTGCGGCAGCGACCTTAGAACCCTGGCAGAGTTGACCTCTGACCTCAGGCGGTAGCTGGCCAGCATCGTCAGTGGCGCTCATTAATCACGTGGCCGCAAGTGGCCGCCGAATAAAAGGATTTGTAGGCAGAGACGGGTCGCTATCTGGAGATGCAGCATGTGGCAATGGAGGGATTGTTGTGTAGAGGGTGGAGCAGTGTGTGTGTGTTTATGTGTGTGTTAAAGCCTACCCTCTGCAGCAGATTCCTGCGAAGATTGCCTCTAGCCTCTCTGTCTGTATTCCACTACAGGACAATGGTCTCCTTTAGTTTGGTGTGTGTGTTGCTGGAGCCTGGTGTGTGTGTGTGTGTGTGTGTGTGTGTGTTGGAAAAGGCTGGTATGTGTGTGTGTGTGTCTTGGAGAAAGGCTGCATGGCTGAACACTGACTCAGTATGCCTCTGCTGTCTCTCTTCTCACGCAGGGAAACAGTGAGATCACATGCTTCTCAAACACACACACACGCAGAGTGTCAAACTGAGGTTACAGACCGATATCTCAGTTCGCCTTTTAATACAAATCACATGTCAGTGTTTTCCACCTCTGATATGATGATGCAGTAGCTTTCCAGTTTTAAAGGCCCAGACCGGAGCCTTTGAGTGTGGTTTATCCCCACTCGCTACAAAGTACATCTTCTTTTCTGGGTGTATTTCTTTCACTACCATTGACTTCAATTCATTTTTTATGACAACATATATCACCAGATTCTTTTAGTTTAACTTAAACATCAAGTCTGCCTTTCCTTTTTTTATTTTTTGACAAAGTTAAATCATTCATTCATTGTGTTGTCTGTAATATTTGAGTCCAACTGAAATGCTATAACTCTTATCATCGAAAGATGTCAAATTCTAACTTGGTTGGTTGTTTGGTTGTTTGGTTGTTTGGTTCGTTGGTTTAAATGAAGATCCAGTTGTTCCTCATGGTTTAATAAGGTGTATCAGTTCTTATGAAATATATCTGTGGTAATAAAAACAATAAGCAAACTTAACAGTAAAGACCAAGTCTCTATTTTTGTTATTTACAGAATTATTTGATTTTTTTTTATGTAATGTCATTTTGATTAAAAAATACTTCTTGTGATGGATTATAAAATCCATGCAAGTCTGTTTGAATGCTGACACTTGATTTTAATACTGGACAAAAATGAATGGAAACCAATGGCTGCCTGTAACTGTAGGAAAAATCTATCTTAAGATAGTAACTTGTTGCAACATGCCTTTGAAATTGTGTACAAATTCAACTTGACATTGATCAGTGTCAACTTGTCGTCAAGCCTCACCAGAAAATGTCAAATCAACATTACGTAAGACACGTCATTATGTCCATAGAGGCTGCTGAGTCCAGTTAAGTTGCACGCTTGCCCAGCTCCGGTTCTGGCACGATACAGGTTCCGCTCCCTGTCAACATAAACCCCATAAACCCAACCAGCTACAGTTGTCAGTTTACTTCACTGTCCATCAGGAAACTCTGTAAATCACAGAGAGTTGAGGCGGAGCAGCCGGAGGACATCAGCGGGAAAACCAGAAAACATTTTCTCCATAAAATATGATCCAGTTTCACCAAAATCAGTGAAATAGTTGGTGGTGTGTGACTTAGTGCCGTAAAGCGTTACGTACTTCTCCCGACCCGGAGCCCAAAGTTACATAGTGTGAGAACAGACGTACGAATGACAGAGACACCATTCACCTGATCACAGGTCAGTGCAGATCAACAGGAGTTAAACTCTGTTAGTTTATGAGTGTAAATTGCACAATGTTGCTTTAATAACCTTTGATAATCTTTGCATTAAAGGACCTGTAAGTTCAATCACTTTGACAGTAACAGCAGGTTCCAATCTTGTGTTTTGAATTTCTGCAATTGTGGCATTTGATTAAAAAATTGAGCCTTGAACACAGAACAGTGTACTGCACGCTATTTTATTGATTGTTATTGATTTTATAACGGAGGTCTTAAACAGAGCAGAGAAGCGGACTTTGTCTCTTGAGGCATTTCATCATGTTGTGTCCGTCCAAGTTCAACATCAGTTCAACGTCTTTTACAAGTTCACATTAAAACGAGATCAGATCAGGGCGTCGAAGACCGTACCAGAGAGACGCTTCTGCTTCCTAATTTTAGACCGCATGCACAGAGCAGTTATGAACATTGTGTCGACATTTGCACTGCGTGTATTTTCAATCTCGGTGCAGGTCGTTGCATCAGCATCTTATTCAATAATAAAAAATGCTTCCAAGGATTTTTGCTCAACAGCACGGGTGTCAAGTCTGTAAATCCTGCCATGCGCCCCGTCTCAAGGAGCCGCTAACCCACCTCGAAGAATTTCATTAGTGCGGGCTTCACTGGAGATTTGGCGTTAAATGCCGTTCTAAATGCTGTTTCTGATGGTTTTCAGGCAAGCATTCCTCGTGTTGGTTAAATTTAAATCAGGCTGACCTTTTCAGAGGGCGCATTTAAATTACAGGATCAAATTTTTAGTTTTGGAAAAGTTTACATTTCAGAGATCCGAGTTTATTTTACCTGACAGCAGCACAGGCAGTGAAATACACCCACATACTTACGCGGGATAATGTGCACGCCCTCAGTCTGTCACATTCCCAAATGTTCCAGCACACAAACACAACACTTACACTGTATACACTTCTCATACACAAGTACACAAATCTATAAAACACCCCGCGGGGCAAACACACACATTCTTCATCAGGAATCAGCCTCGGGGGGGGCGGCGCCGTCTCACCCCTGACCCTGTCAGAGCTCCTCGAACCTGGCAACACCCTCCAGCTGAGAGCAGCGAGGAGAAGGAGGAGGGAGGAGGGAGGAATGAAGGATGTTTACAGTGTATCGCTGTTGCTGTCTCGCTCCGTCTGTCTCCACCTATCTGTTTTCATTCTTCACCCCTCAGTATCAGCCAAACTTGAACGATTTAAATCCGATATGGGCCGCGAAAACATCTGTCACCGCCTTATCTGCGGATAATGGAAAGATTTAGTGGCATTCAGATTTTTATAGAGTCGACTCCCCTCTATCGCTCCTTTTACTCCGCTCCTCCATCTCCCATATATCATCCTCTCTCAACGCCCACACAAAATACATACCTCTTACACAGAGAAGCACACATACATGAATACATACATGCGTCAACGTGCAAAACATCCCCCCTCTAAATCCCTCTTTTTCTGTCATACACTCCAGAGATAGAGGGGTTGGATGTTGGCTGGTTGGTTGGTTGGTTGGTTGGTGTCTCCAATCCCCTTCACTCCCCTGGCTCCCCTCTTTCCTCTGCTTCCTTTCCTCCTTCCTTCACCTCCCTTCATCCTCTTCCTCCTCTCCTCTCTCTTCCCTTCAGTTGCTTGTGCCACCAGCTGGGCTTGGCAGGATCCCAGGCTGCCCTGGGTTCTGCTCGACTAGCTTTTCCACTCTGGCTTGGCACCACAGGTCTGTCATGCTGTGTTCATGTGTGTGAGTGTGTACATGTATGTGAGAGGAAAGAATGTGAGTGGTTGTACATTTAAAGATACATGTTCCACTGTAGATAATCTCCTTTTTTCATAATAAAATGCACTGAATGGAAATAATTCAAGTTAATGACTGTTATGCTACAATATGTGTGTGTGTGTATTTCATTTTGATTAATGTCTTTATTCTCTGACAGCTGAAACAAACAGACAGATTATTATTAGAGTTAACAACCTGCTTGACAACATCTTTTTAAAAGTGATTATTGGCTCCATATGGCAAATTATATACAATACATACGTACACAATGCCCACTCATCATCAGACTAAAATCTGGTACATGTACACACAATTCACACTCACACTCAACTGTTCTATAGCTCATTTATCAACAAAGCAAGCGACCTAGATCGAAGCATTGACTGTACCGCCGTCATGTCTCGTCTTGGCGTCATGTTTGGCGGTCAGCTCACATTTGTATCAGATCTCACTAACATTACCAAAACCTCATTCTTCCACCTCCACAGTATTGTGAAAAAAACACCTTTTTTTGTCACCACCTCATGCTGAAAAATTGCCTCATACATTTGTTACATCTAGATTAGATTGCTGTTTTACAGCTCGAGTCCACTCTACTTGCTGTTTTCCATTGTCAAATGTTGTCAGTAATACCAGGAACTCTTTCTGGTATCACCTTGGTCGAGCTGAGCCGAGACAAAATGGTTGACTCGAATTGTCAATTGGTCGACATGAATAATGATAAATGGCCTGTACTTATATAACACCTTTCTAGTTGTCCGACCACTCAAAGCTCTTTTACACTACATATCTCATTCACCCATTCACACACACACTGATACACTGATGGCATTGTTCTGCCAGGTCATCAGTTTTTTGGAAGCTAACCAATCATACGCATTGACACACCGATGGCGAGGCCTTCGGGTGCAATTTGGGGTTCAGTATCTTGCCCAAGGACACTTCAACATGCAGACTGGAGGAGCCAATCATCTGATTAGTGGATGACCTGCTCTACCTCCTGAGCCCAAAATTGCCACCCACAATGACCACAAATTATGGCCGCAGTGTTTCGTTCACTTGACCCAGATTTGTAAAAATGGCAGCCAGCAAAACTACATCACCAACTGACGAAGTGCAGTTTGGTTACCAATGAAAGAACCTCAAAGGGAAAGGATATCCTCCATTGTTCGTGTGTGTTTGTGTCGTGTTGATGGGCAGTCATGGCAGTCGAGAAAAGCCAAGTTGAGTCGAGCTGTACCATGCAGTGGAAGTATACCGTGGACCCCCGAGGCTGATCTGGACTCCTATGGTCAAAGAACGACTTATTAAGAGGACGGACTGGTTGCAGAGAACAACGTTTTCTCATTTGATAGCAGGAAACGCGGTGTTAATGATGGCTGCATTCCACTTAGTGAAGGTCTTGCTATTGGGTGTGCTTGTCCATTGTTACTGGGACATTTAATGGAACTGAGCCACCATTACTATTATAAAGTCCACCTGTGTCTGACATGTCAAAGTCGGTCCATTCATGTTCCCCTCTCTATAGACGCTAAAGTTCTGACATTGATTTTGAAGCGCTAAGTGCTGGGAGTGAAATATTTAAAATATCTGACATTTTATGTCAGTATCTTTTTAATCTGAACATTTTTTTTTAAGTGCAAAAGGTGCAGAGATCCAAACTTTAATGTCACAATGCGAGCCTCAGAAACATTTAAATCATAAAGAGGCACTTAAACTGTCCGCTGAAACAAAGAGCAGGGATTTGGCAAGGTGGCACATTTATTCAGTGACAGGAATCCTCGGGGAAACATTAACACCTTTAAATGACGAATTGATTAACCAAAAGCACTAGTGAACAATGGAATGTGCCAAGAAAATAACGTTCATATCGGCTATGGAAAAGTTTGTGTTCAATTTGTAATGTTTAGTAAAAGGCCGATATCCGCCTGATTCACCGTCCCCTCTGCTCTCCAGTCTCTCTCTCCTCTCTGCTATCCAGCCTCGCTCGTCCCTGCCTGGAGAACCCTTAAACCCGGGTGAAGAGTACATTGTGTCCACCTGTCTCTCCTCCCACACACACTGACAGCACACCGACCTGGGCAGCAGTTTGTTTACTCTGATAGAGCTCTGTTATTCGGCTCATTGTTCTCACCTCCTCTCTCTCTATCAGACTCGACACAGCCGTGACAATGACGGTTGTGTAAGAGTTCATGTGCAAATTAATGCTCGTTTCCAAAGCAGAAAGGTCTTTTAGTGAGTGTGTGTGTGTGTGTGTGTGTGTGTGTGTGTGGCAGAGAGGATGCCATTTTCATGAAGCTTGTTGTTGTCTGTCAAATGAGTGTGACGCTAACAGCTGGTTCTTATACTGTACTGGACCCAGTATGTGTGTTTAATGGTCAGGTACTGATATTTTTGGATTTAAGCTGCAGAATGAAGATATTTACGGCCAATGTTCAGCTTACTTTCACAACAAATTGATGTTGTTACAGCGGAAAAGCACAAGATGCTAACAAATTATGACTGTAAGGAAGAATAATACTATAATATATATGTAAAACATACCTCCATCAAGGCTGCACAATCATCCGGGGTTTTTATCTGCATCTGGATTCGGAGATAGATCAAAATAATGACCCGGTTGACACTTTTTAATACTTAATTAATACTGAAATGTGTCTAAGGCGATCAGATCAAAAGTGTAGAGCGTTTAATACAAGTATAAACGACCATCAAGGTCCATTGTGATCCAGTCACTCAAAGCACTTGCTGAGGTGGTCGCATTTGACCACCTTTCATGTGTTGTACTGCTTCTGCGACAGACAAGGACGTAATCGGAAAATTCGTCATCGATGCAGGACGCGGTGGTTGTGGTGGTTTGTCCTGTCGATCTCAACAGATGGAATACATGTATATTAGTTCCTGAAACATTTTAGTTTTCTTTGCTAGTTGGTGCAAAGCTGGTTCTTGTCTGGTGACTGACTCACATGATGAGCTCATAATGCCTGTGAGCTTTGACCCCTCAGAACAAACAGGATTGTGTGAAGGGTATTACAACATGGGCTCAGGGCTGTTGCAACTACAAATGCAAGTTAAGACTCTAACATGCAAAGAGAAATCCAGATATCAACAACTTTTTTTGGAATTGGGGTTGCAGTTTTTGAGATATTCTGGTAACCAACTTGGGTTGAGGTACGATAAGGCCAAAATGGAAGGTACAGAAGCAGCAACCATGAATTTAAAAGCACAGTAAAGCTAAATAAATGGCGGGTGTAACAAGAAGAACAAGAAGCAATGCACAGCTAACTTCTGGCTACAGAGCTAGATAACCAGTTTACAGTGATCCAGCTTAAAAAAGTAGAAAGCTATATAAACGGCCACATGTTGGCACTATCCACATCAGAAACTAACGATTTCTTCCTTCGCTTCTGGTCTCTTGAGCAAGTTAAAGCTGTTTCCATTCACAAACGGTGAATAACAACATTTATATGTGTGATAAAAGCCTGACAGAGCCGCCGTGTATCGGTGAACTAATATATAGCTGTCTAACCAGCTTCCTGTTTCTCTGTGTGAGCGCTGTTGAGCAATAATCTCGTTGCTGGCTGTGGTTTTGGTTTGATCCTTTTGGTCTTGTGTAAACCCCAGCCCCTCGCTAAGCATCTGTTTCCTCTGGCCTGCAGGGTCAATGTACACACACACACACACACACACACACACACACACACACACATACACATACACACACACACACACACCGGCATGTACGCTCATAGTAAGTAGACTACCAGGTCTGACTAAGTGTGGTATGACTCTGAAGGGGGCCGTCTGGAAGGTTTTGAAGTAGGGTCGGTAAAGATGTTGTCATGGGCTGTTTTGAAATGCCAGTCATCTGATGATCTTATTATGGGGCTATATGTTCATAACTCTGACCACAAGTATATGAATTTTCTCGCGCTAACCTTTCCCTCTCTGCACGTTTCTTTCCAGTTCTCCTCCCTACAGTGCTCAAACCTCAGATGATTTATTTTATCCACATGTTTATGAAGAGCTCTCTCACTTCGCCGCACCAAGTCTCATTTGAAACATGGCTTTAAAACCACGAGTATGGGACTGATTAGCCGTGAGGAATAACACAAAACAGACATCTTCTCATCTCACTGTAGAAATGAACTGTGTTTACCAGATTGATTGGTTTTAAAAATGGAGTCTCAGATTCCACTTCAGGGGCTGTAGTCGATGTTCTGGAGGCATCTTCTGTCAGTGGGGGTCAGAGGTGACCTCGGTTTATGGCTAACGAGGTAACGGCCGCAATGAAAGTTGGAGCAGCAACGGCGATGAAGAAACACAGAAGGGAAAAAAAAGTGAAGCAAAGCTAAATACATGTCAGGTGTCCATTTAAAAACAACAAAAATGTTGAAGATGTTTCCATGCCAACACAATCTTAAACTTTTGGCTACAGAGTTAGGTAGCCAGTTTGCTAAGTTTGCTGCTAGCTGTGCTAAATTCATCTTAAAAAATGGTTTTGAATGAAGTAATTGAAATAACGACAATCTGATTATAACATGACTGATACGATACCAGTATAGAATACTACACTGCAGCATGGTCAATACTGTCTAACTCTAAATAATGGACATGATTCAACTAGCTAACACTTTGGCAATGTTGTTTAGTTAGTTGGTCCCTCAGTCTGTTGGTACAAATCGCCTGTTGGTGAAATATCGTGGAAAACATTGCAACTTCCATGACGTAGCATGTAGCTTAGGGCTTCCAGTGCCTCTTCAGCAGCCTATCGGTAACGTCACAGAGACTACATCCATGTGTTGTAGCCTATATAACAATATTATGTAGTCCACAAGCTCAAATGTGTGGCGTCAATAGTCTCTGTGTGCTCTGGGCTCTAAAGTGTGGTCCAAGTACAGAAATCATCTGTGCATGTGACTGAGGAATAGCAGATATTCAAGTGTACTTGCATGAAATCTGGATGTTTTAGTCAAGATTGTGCTAAAATATATTTTTCTCCGACTATATTTAAGTTCCCTGTTAAGAAAATTCACGGTTTGCAACCCTAGTCTTGTGGTGATGGGTTTCAGTGAAAATATCCTAGGAAATATCCTAAAATGGCCGCCCTAGTTGGATAAACCAACATGGCCTTTAAAATTCAAACATTTTCTCTTACTAATGATAAGCACGGCAAAGTTGTCTCTGTCTTTTTTCCCGGTATTTAATAAGCATTACAACCTCATGTGGCTTTTACTGCACAGCTGATAAATGCTACATTGGCCGTCTATGCGGAAAACCCCTTAACCTGAACTGATTCTAATGTGGCGTTTTAATCAGATTCCACACAAGTATGCATGAATGTGTTCATCATCATCATTACTATTATAATGCTCGGTTTTAGTGATGAGTTTCCGTGTCTCATAATTGCTGTTTTGCAGGGGCCGTTCCTCTCTGCCAAGAACACAATTCAGGACAAAACACTGACTAATTTTTTAGCACGAAAATGGTAAAATGTATAAAAAAGATGAATATTGGCACAGCAAATCAGCTATTGGCAGGTTTTGTCCAGAAAAAAAACAAACGTTCTCAGTCTTTAACAACACGTATTAGTTGAATGTTAGTTCCTGTTTTGCTTGCTTGGCCTGTACTTTATAATATCTGGACTTTTGAACACACAGCCTCCTGTTTCGAAAGGCCTGGGGTCTTTAACAGACAGCGGTACGGCCATAAGTCACTTCTGTCAGACAAGAGGAAAATCAAAACCTTGTGTCACAGCAAGACAGTCGACTCAGTAAAAAGGCTTCTGCTGCACACACACTCTGGCATGCTGTCACACACATATCAGTGACCTAGAACAAGTTCTTCCCTCCTTATTTTTTTCTCGTTCTCTCAGTCGAGTGTACGGATGCTCGCCTGTGCATGTGAATGTCTGGCTGTGCATGCGCGTACGTTCACATTTGTTGACCGTGGGATACGGGAGATGTGTGTGCATTCGTGCAGCTTTCGGATTTCGCGTGTGTGTGTGTGTCTCTTCTCCACCAGTTCAGCACTAATGAGGCAGGTGACAGTGTGGGTCTGAGCGATGGAACAGAGTGTCAGCAGGCCTACCGACTACCGCCTGGCTCTGCATGACAACATGGTGGGAAGGACACTGGTGAACGGAACAAAGGAGGGAGGCAAGAAGGGACAATGGATGGAGAAAGAAAGGGATTAATGTTGCCTTTAAAGGCTGCTGGAAATAGAGTTTGACCAGTATGGGCTTCTGAAGGCCACTATCAATAGTTTTGGACTGAACATACTCCCACTGGCATCTGGCATATTTACATTTGACTTATTTCATGCCAGACAATTTCCCCAAAAAAATTCAGTGCAATGTGTTGGATGGTTCAGAGCCGTGGAGAGGACAAGTTGGAAAATATTATGAATGGGAGAAAACAAAAAAAAACACACCCAAAAAAGCCTTTTCTTTTTGCTGTCATCTAATTCTGTCACAAAACTTTTGCTTTTTCCTGAGAAAACTTTTGCCTTCCCTCGTAAAAATTTACAGTAGCAGTCAAAAGTTTGGACACGCCTTCTCGTTCAGTGTTTTGTTGCTTTATTTTATTTCCTACATTGTGAATTAGAACTATGAAATAACAAATATGGAATTATGTTGTAAACAAAAAAGCATAAACAAAGCAAAATATGATCTATATTTTATATTTTTCATATTTCTTTGACAGTTTTGTAGGCGCTTGGCGTACTCTCAATCGGCTCCATGAGGTCATCACCTGGAACTGTTTTCCAACTGTCTTAAATGAGTTTCCATATGTTGATCACTTGTTGGCTGATTTTTCCTTCACTTTGCTGTCCAACTCCTTTCAAACCATCTCAACTGGGTTAAGGTGGAGGGAAGCACCCCTCCATCACTCTCCTTCTTGGTCAAATAGCCCTTACGTAGCCTGGAGGTGTGTTTTGGGTCAGCTGGGATGTCAGAATGGTATGGTAGCCGTTCTGGTTAAGTGTACTTTGAATTTTGAATAAATCACCAACTGTGTCACCAGCACACCTCCTCCTCCTTGCTTCACCATGGGAACCACACATGTAGAAACCATCCGTTCACCTTCTCCATGTCACACAAAGACACAGCAGTTGGAACCAAACATCTCAAATTTGGACCAAAGTCCAGATTTCCACTGGTCTAATGTCCATTCCTTGTGTTTTTTGGCCCAAACAGTTCTCTTCGTCTTCTTATTGGTTTCCCTCTGTCGTGCTTTCTTTGCAGCTATTCAACCATGAAGGTCTGATTCACACAGTCTCCTCTAAATGTTGAGATTTGTCTGCTGCTTGAACTCTGTAGAGCATTTATGTGTCATTAATTGGCTGGTAACTGTAATGAACTTCAGAGGTAACTCTTCAGTTCAGTTTATTCGTAATGTGTGACCGTTTTTGTGACTGCACTTGAAGACTCAGAGTTCATGAAATTGAGTGACTGACCTTCTTGTCTTAAAGTAATGATCCGTAAAGATGGACTGTTGTTGAGCGGTTCTTGCCATAATATGGATTACTACAGGGGTGGAATAGGGGTATTTACTGTTTGCCAAAACCATACACACAAAGGCTGCAGGTTTAACACAATGGTGATCGTATGTACGAATTATTTGGCAAGTTCGGAAACAGCAACTCGAGGAACAGTTTTGAATAGCCAAAGAAGAGTTATGAGTAGAAGAACTTTTGTTGTTTGGGAAAAAACAGGAGAATGCAAATGTAGGCCTTTATTCTTTTTCGTCCCATCTCAGCTCAAAGATTTCCTTTTTAGAGCTTTCAAACCACACATCTCACAACCTTCTTTTGCAAAACTATCTTCCTCCAAAGTTCCTTGCGCAGCTCTTTTCGGATTGTGGACCCCGTGAAATAGCATTCAGACGATAACTGGACAATTAAACTTCCCCTTGAAACCTGTGCTAATGAAATTCTTTTTAAGTTTCAGGCAAACTTTGACAAAAAAAAAATCGGAGTCCAACTTATTTATCTGCCTCACTGTTATCTCAAAAACAGGTAACTCACAAAGTCTACCTTGCTGGAGCTGGAAGCGGGAAGTACAAATAAAGGAATGGAGGGATAAGTAGATGGACTGGCTGGAGTTTGATATGCTGGAATTGAACAGGAGGGATATTGATGATGTATGAGTGTTATCTGCAAACAGGCAGGTTTTAGTGCTGGAATGTATTCTCACCAACACTGTATATACACACAAACACACACTTTATCCACAAGTCTCTGTGTTCACACTCTCTGTTGGGTACCATCATTATCCTCATATCTATAAATATCAGACTTTCTCTTTTTTTTTTTCCCTTCCTGACTTCCTCCCTCCCTTCACTCCCTCCATCTCTGTTTGCTCTTTTTCTGGGTCACCTGCTCAGCTCAGCCCTGACTGAGTTATTCCAGCTGAGTTGCACTCATAGACACATACATAAGCACACACACACACACACACTTTTGAGGCGCTGTTCCAATGGATCCGATTCCATGCTGAATGGATTATCACACTCAGTAAAAGCTGACGTAAACATTGTAAGATACAGGCACAGAATGCTACCTTTTCTCAAGACGTTATTAGCCACTGAAGAGATGTATAATGGATTGACTATATGAGTGCACTTAAATCCTTTTCCACTGAGGATCAATGCGCTGAGGGTTTCTGGAGTTTGAAAGAGCATAAAAGAGCATAAATACCCCAGCAATTGGGAGACGGACTGGCTTTGGCAAAGATGTTTTTCAAAAGGTTTCCATGTTTCCCCCCACAAGCAAAGACATGCATGAAATGCCATTTTTTCTATTGGCATGCATGTTGCAAGCTTTAGTCATGGCATTCTTTACTAATTTTCATTTCCACTGGATCTTCACGGCACAGCAGGGTAAGTATAATGCGGTGTGCTAACTTGCAATGGCCTCGCTCTCAACCGAGTTGTTTGGACGTCACAGGTGACAAGAGACAAATTGTGTTAGCTCCTGCTTGATGTGGGAGTCAAGTTCTGTTTCAGGCCTGTGTTTAATTTAGTCCAACAGATCGCCATCTGTTCTCTTTTGCTGTGTTCTTAGTATTATAATATAGTCCAACATTAAACTATTATTAAAGCAAATTTAAACCCTTTGTTTAGAAGGCTGACCCTGACCCTTTAGTGACGTTATCACTAAGGATACTGGCCGCTAACCTCTCTTGAAGTCTGGTTGTTCAAACGAGCCACCTGTGATGACACTCAGCTGTCAATCAGAGCGCCCATGATCTTAATTCTGCATAACTTTAAGCCTTAATATAATCTGAACAGGTGAGTTCTATAAAAATTCACCCTCAGTACAGTTGTTAAACATTTAAACATTTTCATAAAGGGGCTAATGGAGCCAGCCTCAAGTGGAACTGAAGTTTTTGGCACTTCCCACAGCCCCAAAGGTTGCAGATGGTGTTCAATGCTTTTGTGTGTTCAATGTAAGCATTGAGTTCTCTCTAAATGAAGAGATGTACTGTAAGTGACAGGCGCTGTCCTGTCCTATGTAACCACTCTTGGTGATGTGTTCGCAGCACAAGCTTTGCTCACAGTTGCTAACATCATTGGAGATCAGCAGCTTTCAATCTTTTTGGCTTATGGACCCTTGAAGCAATGTTTACCTGTGAAGAATTCAACCAAAGAGTGATTTTTTTATTTGAAGTATTTTTTTAGAGGCCTGAAAAGGTGGAAGAAAGAAATCATTTAAATTATCTGGTCACCCCTCTGACTTCTTTGGGACCCACCTTGGGGGGATCCTGACCCCTAGGTTGGGAACTAGATGAAGGTATCCAGCTTAATGGGTCTTTGCCATTTGTGACATCCAGCAACTTATTCTTTCTTTCAATTGGCCAAAGCACCGGGCTCAGATTTGGATTCGGTCCTCAGGTGCCAGACAATAGCTGCCTACTGCTTCTAATTATTCAAATGCAGGAGGACAAATTCTGGATATGTGCAAAATGAACTTGGCAAGTAAAGTGCTTCTTTATTCTCTGCTCTGTGTAAATATAAATCTTGCAACCCATTGTGCAACAATAAATGGAGCAATGATCTATAAAAAAAAAAAAAAGTTCACTTCAAATGTTTCTCTCAGGTTTGGTTAAAAAAACATTCAGTTTGCTGTTACGCTACATAATGGAGCGCTGGTTTTATTGTATTTTAAAGCAGTTTGAAAAACCAGGACAATCCAGTGAAAAGCTTTCACCCGGGACTGTTCCTGTCCCTCCAGAGGTGTGAAGTGAGAGGCGAGAAGGCCCTCTGATCACAAGATAAAGGCAGAACAACAGAATTAGCACTTCAAACAACAAGGCATTGGTTTAAAAAAAAATGGAAAAAAAATAGGAATACACACTTCATATCCGCCGGGGTAAACACAGCCCGCAGAGTCAGTGCCATTTTAATGGGAGATTAGCCTGGATGGAGGGAGAGATAGAGCGAGAGATGGAGGAGAAGAGAAGGACAAACATCCACAGCCACTTGTAGCAGTTGTGTGTATATGTGTGCAAATGTGTTTACCCACTTGATTGCTTGACTTTGGGATGCAGAGGGGGGGAAGCGGTGGCAGGCAGGCAGATAGTAACATACGTCTGTTTTGTCTATTTTTTCCCCTCTACTTAAAATCCAATAAGGACTGAAGAAGAGGACACGGTCACACAACACTGTTTTGTTTCAAGCTATCCAAGTGAGAAATCTTAAAGGGACAGTTTGAGTTATTTTAAGTTGGGTTGTATGTGGTACTTACCTACAGTAGATGGCAGTCGGTACAGCCCCAGTTAGAAGTTAAGCAATGTACTGCTGTGGACAGGGGCAGCAACATATTGTGGACCGCTGAAAGAAGGCAAATCGATGTGTACGCTACATTTATAATATTTTCAGCACTCTTTTTGACAGGAGACTGAAGCACTTGCAAACCCATCAGACTTCACTGACAAAAAATGTCAATCTACCTCTCAGAACCTGGGATTGTCCAGTCAACTTCAGTCAAAAATACGCTATATTTAAGATATTTTCACCGCCTTACCTTGCCGTCAGATGGCCCTTTCCAACGGGAAACTGAAGTGTATATATTGCTCGTTAGTTGCCGGTCTATTGCTGGCTTAATTGGTTAGTTTCTTTGTGTTTTAAAACATTAGCTGCAAGGTAAAAGTCTGTTGGCAAAGTAAAGTGCTGAACATATTCTAAATATAGTGTTCACTTAGACTGATATAGATTTTTTTATGTTTGCCTTCTTTAAGGTGTCCACAGCAGTACATTGCTTAGCTTCCATGTCCCTTCCTTGGGGTGTGCCGACTGCCATCTACTGTAGGTGGGGAAGTACCTCTTACAACCCAACTTCAAATAACCCGGACTATCCTATTAAGAAATACAATTTTCTTGGCACAAATGATGTCGTTTCTGTCATTTTTTGTTCACAAAAAGTCCAGTTGTGGTGGAAAAAATAATAAGTACAGGGCTTTTTTCCAGAGTATTAAATTTTACTGAACTGCCACTTCTGAAATGAGCACTTAACGTTGAATCATAAAGAGTTATTCAAGCTCAGTCAAGTCATTGTCACATATTTTTCCATCTCCCCTAAAGGCTTGGCTGGGAACGCACCCAACGCTTGACATCCTCTCAGCGACATACTGCACCTGTTATCCAGCTTTTTCATTGCACTTAATTATCCCATTGTTTATCATGACAGCAAGTCATCCTTCAGCTTCAGAAAGGCCTATATACAGTACAAAGATTAGAAGTGGCCATAAAAAGCACAGAAGGGGGGAGATGGTTCTTCCAGCGGGCTAGTTTATAGGCCAGGGAAGTTTTATGGGTTTCTTCCGCCACAGGCGGGAAGGAGGGGCTGCATGGAGAGATCCAGGTCTGGACCCAAACTCAGTGAGTGTAGAGAGATTTATAACCGGGCAATAAGCCAACGTTCAGAACCAAGACCCGTTCACAAATCTCCACGTCAACAGCTCAGAGAAAAATCAGCCAGAGAACAGAAGTCAATCAACAGCCTCAAACAGGAAGGGAAAATGTGGGGGGAAACAGAGAAATAAAGATATATGTGGATTTGGGATTGATTCGATGGAGGGGGTGGATATATTTCAAAGTGAATGTTTGGCAGTTTAGATGGAACACGGTTTCCCTTTCCAACCGAAGATGAAAACGGACAGGAGAGGATGAAAGGATAAAAACGGCAGGCAGCAGGGAGGAAGAGAGAGCTGCTCAGGTATCTTTAGCCTGGGGACACACGAGAAGACTTTAAAAATCCTAACACATTTTTAAAAATGAATTGCAGCACACATCACCGCTGTACACCGAGAACTTAAAAACATCGACGATCATCCTCCTGACTTTTAAAAAGAGATCAGAGATGTTGTTGTCAGCATCAAGACCTCTACGTGTACTCACAGAATCTCACTCAATCCATTGAACAGCTGCTAGTGATGTACCCCGCAATACTTGATTGTTTCTTAATTTGCTTATTTACATGCAGAGGTGGCTAAGCTATAATGTTATGATGACACTGTATTTCCAGGGCAACTAATTGGGATTGTATAGCGGAAAAATCAACTTCCAGAGTGCCGAAACATCAATGGTCATGGTCATCACTCATTTTAAGACAATGAAAACACAATGATTCTTAATTTCAGGTGATTATACACTAATGAAAACATACTAATGAATGTTGTATTCCATCTCTGCTAAATCTTACACTGGTCCTTCAACAAACAAGCCTCACATTGGTGACATCTCCGGATACTAACTTCTACCTCTTCATATAAATAATTGAGATTCAGAGGTCAGCAATCATCAGCCTTCACAAAAGTCTGCACGCAAGAAACAAGAAACAGACTAAAAACTTAATTTCAAGCCATGCCTGAAAATATCCAAGACACAAAGGAAGATAATAAATGACATATGGAAAAATTACCACTTATGAACATTGGTAAAATTGTATTGTCTGAAAAATCAACTACATTGACAATGCATGCCCCAAGAGTCAGGAGTCAATGAGGGGTTACTAAAACCTTTTATGTTTCCTTCACTGAATATATTACACCGGACCAAACAGTACATTCCACGTGGCTGGCACCACGGGAAATCAAGCCTTACCCAAAAAACACCTGTTATTTATCGACCAAATAATTAAAACCAATCCACGTTTCACTGGCTAAACAATTAACATAACACTTACAACCTGGTGGCAAACTAACAAGCTTATTTGGATCATTCCCCTCTCCATCAAGCCTAATTCTACTTTGGCACAATCCTATGTTTAAAAGTAACAACAAACCATTTTTAATTCCCCGTCTTCAATCAGATCATGAGAACAATTCAATCTACCAACCGACAGTAAATTTTAGTGCCTTCACCTAAGCGGAACACAAACATTTGGTCACATTACACCGCTTTATTGAGGCAACAAAGATACTGATGATCTTTTAGAGGGAATCAATCCTTTTTGACAACTGTTGGCCAAACTGAGAGAAATGGACAAACAGTTGCACAGGGACAGGAAGGAAAAAGGTGGGACAAACAGAAATAAAGATATACTGAGATCTGGGAAGGACTTGATGGAGGGGGTGGATATATTTCAAATTGAATGTTTGGCAGTTCAGATGGAACACAGTTTTCTTTCCAGTTTTGCGAGCTTCTTTCTGAAACTCCTAATGGTAAAAAACGAAAACTCATAAATCTACCTGATAATCCTCCTTCATATGTCACCAGGACTGGAATGTGTGCTCGTGGTAGGGATGATGCAGGAGGTTTTAAAAGTCAGGGAAGGCTCCAAAATAAAGCAAGTAAGTTGACCCTGAGATGACATTGTTTTGTCAACTGTTTCTAAGCTCTCAGAATGAACTATCAAACTTAACTTTTAAGACTAAACGGATGAGTCTATGCTAGAATAATAAATATAACATAATATAATAATATACATTTCTATATAGTTCATCTATAGTTCCTTGTGAAATTTGCATTTTTTATTTTGCTGATGTGAAACTGTCCAAAGCTGCAGAACAAATGAGAAAGTGGAACATGAGAGGAGATTTTGTCAACTGAAGTCAACAAAATCAGGAATGAACTGTTCAGCATACATTTTGTTCATTTCATTTGTACATTCTTGCATCTTCAGTAGGACAAAGACACACCAGAGGTACTTTTTGTTTGAGTGCAAACAACTCAAAGGTGGTTAAGAGAAACCAACATTAGTGATTAATGACAGGAATGGGAATCACAGTTTTTGGTGTTTAAGTCAAAGGCTTTGCTTTTGCCCAAACATCCACCCAACCTCCTAGCACTATAACTTTGTCACGTTACTTGTGCCTTGCTCAACCACAAGACAAGGATACCACAATATCTCATCGCAAGAAGACTTTCTTTCAACTTAGAGTTGGCATGTTCTCCCCAATGTATGCATGGGTTCTCTCCTAGTACTCAGGCCTCCTCCCACAGTCCAAAGACATGTAGGTTATTAGGTTAACCAGTGACTATGAATTGCCCATAAGTGCTATTGTGTGCATGTGTCAGCCCTGTGATGAACTGGCGACTTGTCCAGGATGTACCCCGCACCTCAGCTTGTATCACCTCCAACCTCTGTAACATAGTTATGGAAAATTGATGGATGGAAGACTTAGATAAGTCGTTAAACAGACTTGTAGGTAGGAGATGGGACATGAACCACCATCTTTGCTGTCAACGTAAACACTTTGCACACCCATCCACCCCCTCAACTTCCTACCTTAGTGCTTTTCCTTGCTTTTCACTGTGTTAATGTGTGCATGACCCAATTATTCTGCACTGCATTAGCGTGTTGGTTCCTCAGAAATGAATGCAGTGGGTCATAAGGTGTATGTATGTCATGAGGTCGGTAGCAGACACTGGAGAAATTCCAACAACATTAGAATGGTGCCTCTGACCTCAAGTGTTGGCAGTAAAACTACATGAATATGAATATGAACGTCTGACTTCAACACCAAACCAGAAAAGTTGGTGTTTTTTTTTCCAAGATTGACCACAATCATTTCATAACTATAACCAAGTGTTTATTATTGTGCCCACGGCGACAATGCTCCCCTCACCCTAACAAAGGATGTATTTGAACCCAAACCATGATCTTTCCCTGAACCTAACCAAGTTGTTTTTGTGCCTGAACTTCAACCAGAGCTTTGTCACGTTCATAACATTGTTGCAATGCACATGATGAAAATGCTTCCATGTGTCTTCCTAGAGGGCATAGACAAAACAACATATTTTGTCATTTTATTCGGAGGACTTGTTGCTTGTTACTTGTTGTCAAAGCGTAGGTAGTGTCTGTGATCCGTGTGGCGGTTTGGGGGGGCGGGAGGGTTATGGCGTCTTGTTACAGAGGTCTGCCACGGTGAGTCAAGTAGCAGTCAGGCCGGCCATCAGTGTTGAGAGCCTCTTTACTGTTGCTCACTTCTCAAACCCGCCACCTCCAATCACACTGATGCTGTCCTTAGCTTACTGATTCTGCCTAATCAGGAGTGGGTTTGCCTAATCAGAGTGGGGGGTTGTCATTCTACAAACTCTTTCGCCTCTCTCTCTTTTGGTGTCTTCATTTGCATTTTGATAGAGCTTTGGAAAGCTCTGTAAAGATGTCTGGCAGTAAATGTCATAGTTTTCTCTCTCACACTTGCGAGCTCTAATAAAAAGCGTTTAGAAAAACTTGATGCCGTCTTAACGGATCACTCCTCACCTCTTCTTGACCCGTTTCTTGATCCATTTTTAAGGTATTACAGCTGAATGGAGATGCGTTGATAAGAAATATGTGTGGTTTGGGGGCATTTTAGAAAGCAGAAAATTGAGAATATGTTAAATGAGCGACACATTTTGCATCCTTTGTGCAGAAATGTTGGACGACGAGAGACAGAAGAGGCAGAATTTGGGACTGACTTCAAACCTGCCCTGAATTCATCTCCGAGCTGGCCGCATTTCAGAGCGTTTGAAGCGAGCGTCGTCTGCAGACCCACGCCGTGTCAGCCGTGCTGAAAATCCTGGAGTCCGTGATAAAGACAAATGAAAAGAGGTAATATAAAAAAAAATCAACATAATCATGTGCATAATCACAACGTTGGCACTATGCTCTCAGCTTGAGCTCATAACAGCGATATGAGATTGGAGTATATTGCATTAATCATGTAAACGTTGCTCTTGTGATTAAAGCAGAACTGCTGTTTATTGCTTGTAATTGTATTCGGGTCGGGCTACGCTCCCAGGAATACCACACGCAGCATTAATATTTGATGAACTGACTCCGGATCAGGCGTAGGGAGCCGGTTCCCCCTTTTATGTTGATCTGGGCCTGCAGTATTGGAACTGACCTCAGAGCAGCCCTAATTTCTCCCCTCAACAACACATCACAGGAGTGCATTTGAATATCCACGTCAGAATTGTTAGCTCGCAATATTCTTTTCATTTTTCCCCTCTATTTTTATCAGCAAATCCAATATGGGCCATGAAAGCATGTGCATGCATAAAGAATACCAACCATATGATTGCTCAAGCGAGGGTGGCAGTGGTTGGGAGGCGGGAGGTGGTGGGAGGGAGGGGGATGTAAAGTGCTGAGAAAGAACAAGAGCAGAGGACACTGTTCTTTTTTATACTTCTAAAAGCTCTTAAAAGCAGCACTTTTATCATGTGATACTGCCGGGATTTAAAAACAGAGCGAGGGATAGAAAGACAGAGGAGAGTCTGTCTTTGAAGGAGAGAGACAGATGTTCTCTTCACCTTCTTCTTCGCATGACCTCGCTTTACCAAAACAGAGACAGGCCTGAACACGAAGCAACATGTTTTGTCTTTTCTCTCCTGATATATCACCCCACCACGTCTATATTTCCTATTCCATGTTGATTCCAAATGTTACACAAGCCTGCTTTACCTTGCTGGAAACACTAACGTAGGGAGTTTAAATGTTTCCAGGGTATAAACTTCAAAAGGTTTGGACGGATCACCGCGGCTCAACGCATGCCTGAAACATCCGAGAGGGTCTCTCTCTCTCTCTCTCTCTCTCTCTGCTTTCATGTGACGTCAGATCTAGTCCGCGCTGGAGGGGTGAAAGGCTTCGCCGAATAGATTTTAAATGCTCGGTAAACACATGTTAAGGTTTAAGGAGAACTTCCTCCAGACGACGTGTAGGCATGCAACGCTGGAAAATTTGACAGACCTCGTGAAATCCGCGTTTCATAAATGCAGCCTGGACAGAAAACACACCGGACTCTCGCTGATTCACTCATATGTCACCTTGTTTTGACTTGTTAACACACACAACATGTGTGACAAGTAAAAATGCTGTTTATGCAATCTGTCACTGGGAGCACTATTGACGGTTTGATGATGCAATTATGCAGCACTCGCTGGACGTGAAAGCTGAGTTGGTGTTTTTCTTCTTCTCCGTGGAGCTCTGACCCGGAGGGGTCCTGACAGCTTGGCTTTGGACTCCATCCCTCTCCTCCCCCCTTCCTCCCCTCTCATCCTCCCCTCTGCCATGATGTGTACTTCCAGCCTGTAGCTGCCACAGCCAACCCCAACCCCATTAAGAATTTATTAGCAGCATATGCACATTTAATAAATGTTTATAGCACGCTGTAATGTGGTTGTCCTCAGACAGCGTTTATAATTCAGACACATAGTGTAGAATCCCATAAGTGGATGTTGGTGTATAAACAGAATGACGCTATACAGCAGCTGCAATAATATAAAATATGTATAAATATATTTTTACAGGGGAAGATATAATCGTTCATGAATTCTGTACTTCAGAAAGCACTTAATTTGTTCTTATGTCTTCATACGACTACATTATAGTATGTTATAAATGCATTATTTAATGTTTATATAGTGGTTATGAATGCTAAAGTCAGTTTCTTTAATTACATATCTTGCGATTGTCTGTGATTCTTAAGTTATGACCCTATGCCCTATTTAACTCTCTCTGTATATAAGAAATAATGTTTAGTAACTCTTCTGCTGCATAGCATATTATAATGTAGTTATGATCACATGTAAGAACATCAATAAAATATTTTTTGACATGTATAAACAAGTTTAAATCTACAGTAGTTCCCGTAGTTCTTCCTGGTTAATTCCGATAAGTTTAACCTTTGCAACGTGAAACCCAAAGGCTGAAGTTCATGGAAGTAACGCATGCATGATTGATGGTCGGAGTTACGATGGTACAGTTTCTGATCAAACCTCCGACTTAAGTTCTTGATTAATGAAAACATTCTTGGCAAATGCTTTTGCGTTTATCACTGTATGTAGCGTAGATAGACGGCCGAGCTAGCTTTGGATATTTTGAGTTTTGATTCAAGGACAGACAGCGAGCTCTGTGATCTCTCTGAACCGAGTCAGACTGATGCACGCACATGAGTGTCAGATGCTGATTTCAGTCTAAAATAGTAAAATAGCTTTGACTGGGACAATGTGCTCTGTGGAAACATGAAGGACGGCCTTCATATTGATGCACATGCAGGTCAAACCACGCATATTCACTTTCGCTTCAGTCCACATACAGTGAATCCATTTAAAATATTAAACAGTTCACTGATGACTGTGTAAACATAGACTTTACTTTCTATCCTCCTGAGAAAACATATGTATATATGTATGTTTGTCACTTTGGGAGGCTTCATAGGAGTTACAGTCAGAAATACACATTTAAAACATACATGTGCATGCTCATAAATATATGACTGTATGTTACAAGGCTCTAATGTCTGTACACTGCTAAAACATGCTAAATATGGGTCTTGAAGTAAAGTTTAATGACTGGCCTTAATTTGAAATGTTGCATCATCTCACACGGCTGCATTAACAGAGTTGTTAGCATGAATTTGTCAAATTTAAAGATACACACTGAATATAAATATATCAGCCTTCACAGTCCCCTATCAGTCCACTTCCTCTTGGTAGTGACTGTTTCCGAGATAGTGTGTGTTTACACTGCAGCGAGGAGGAAGGAGGGAAGGAAGGATGGAGGAGGAGGATGGGTGTAGAGTTGGAATCGGCTCAGAAGATTCCTCAACAATGAGAAACAGATGATCGTGTTCTTTCAGTTACACCGTCTGTGTGCATGTGAGTGTGTGTTCAAGTGTGTTTCCCTTTAAAACTTTATTGCTAACACATTTGGATGACCGAAGCTGCGAGTCCGCTGTGCTTTGGCAGCGATGACACAATACTCAAAAGGTTTTCCTCCTTGCAGTCAGGCTTGTTTTTCAGAGCCTTCCCCTCATCCATCCGTCCTTCCTTCCTTCCTTCTCTTCCCCTTGTTCGGCCCTCCAGCGGGCTGCACAGAGGTGAGTGTGTGTGGGATGGCGTTGCCGTGGGACTGACAGGGAAACAACGATTTTCGCTGGCCAGTAAAACCAGCTCATGGTTGTCAAGAGTGGTGTCGAATGTTATAAAACAATATCTTGGCAGGCTGTTTTCTCTCCCGCCCACTGGATAGAAGCAAGAAGTCATAGTCTGTAAAGCACACATCCAGAGATGATGACATCCCTGGCTCTTATTAATGCCGTTAGCTTAGTTAGGAGTTTGTTTTTAGCTCTAGTCTACAACCTCCTACTCCACTACAAGCTTGCCGAAGGCTTATTTTTGTCAGGTTTGGTGAATTTTTCTCTTAGATCACGCAAAGAAAATGATTAAACTGAAAGCCAAAAGCTACTGCATGTTGAATATTTACCTTATTCATGTGAAAATAATTTTATTGCACAGTGTAATAGCTGATATAAAACGGCTTTAGGGGGGGGAATCATCATAACTTCAATTGTTTAATTCTGTTTGTTGCTTTTGATTTAATTTGAAATGTGACACAAAGACTGAAAGAGGACTTTCTTTTAGTTACTTTGATTGTTCGCATGCAGATAAAGTGGCCTCAGTCCTGTCGTCACAGGGTGCACAGCATTACCTGCTGCTGTAGCACCACATGTAGCTCTTAAAATGTCACAATGTTTCATTTTTCTCCGCCAAGTGTGAACATTTCCTCAGTCGACTTCCTCCTGTCCTGTTTCCTGTACTCAGCTATGTGCTAGGCTAACCATATTTTGAAGATGGTTAAAAGACGTTACCCGGGGACTCGACATATACTGTAGTCACATTAAGTTCATCAGAACAATAGCTAACTAGATACTTACTGATGTAGATTAGCTAGTTTTTTAAGATGTGACTATATATTTTGTTTTTAAGGCTCCCGGCAACATCTTCTCAACATAGACAAGCTTAGCACAAAGCGTATCTAAGTACAGGGAACAGGAAAAGACCAAATTTACAGATGTTCTGACTGAGGCTTGCTCAACTGTTGGGGCAAAACTTCAAACTTGCAAAAGTTCGATGAGGCAAAAAAATCTTAAGGTGGGGACGCATCATGACTAATATCAGACCAAGTTGTACCGAGGCTGTTCCACTCAGTGCCAGTTGCTGTTGACAGTCAGGATATATAGTGTTTGCTGTCTTTAAAATTTGAATAATTTGCCCTTTACCCAAGTCACAGCCTGTTTCTCTCAGTACAGCTCACTCATGGAGTTAATGCACCTCCAGCCCACATCTCTCTATCCATTTATTCAATCTAAATTTATTTATTTTTGTCGTTTTTTGATTCTTTTTTTATTTTTTGCAGAATTTGCAGCACTCATGTATAAACTGTTTTTGATGGATGTTTTTAATTAGGTACAGAGACATGAGAATTTGTGTTCTGTGGGATTTCGGGGGTTCTGTAGTCGAGTATCTTGTCTTCTATATTTACTCAGTTGTTCATGTGCTCCTTTCAGATTGTGAAGACTAAACCAACTCTGTCCGTTTGTGGAAATAATCATTGTTTGTTTGGTGTTTTATCTCTGTACAGTATATTTCACTAATCATACAGCTGAACACAGCTAGTACAGATATAACAGAATATAACAAAGTAACCGTCTCTGCCATGTTTGTCCAGGAGTTTTTTTATTTGATTTAATTAGTGGAACAACGTTCCATCCACATGTTTTTACTTCAAATTTCTACTACACTTCGGGGGTAGCCAGCTGATATCCAGAAAACGGATGACGGATATCCAGGCCAAGACTCCGATTAGCAACTTGATACGCGACAAAAAAACACATTTCTCCTGTATAAACATATATTTGCATATGAATGCAGACAATAAAATAAAACTAATAAAAAGCTAAAACGCCTTGTACTTTGCCTGTTCTGCATTCATATGTAAATATCTGTTTATAGAGATTAACAATAATGTATCTCCATAAGAAAAGCCTCCGAAACAGAAGAATGGATGTCCCTAAACAGTCCAATATCAGTGCTGAATTGGTTGTTTTTGAAGGCGAGCATGAACCTTTCAGGGAAATCATGTAGCTCTTCTCTGATAAAGCTATACTTGAGGTAATAGTGAACTTGTAAGCACACTGACATCCGTTTCCACTCAAAGTAAACCTCAGTAAGGCCTGCCTTTACTTGAGAAGGAATTCCTCTCTCTCTCTCTCTTTGTATTTTTTGCACTCATACACTCTCCTTCTCTCTGACACACACACACACACACACACACAGAGCAAACACTCTGCACAGTTGCATCAGACACCCATAAATATCACTCTGCCACTCTGCCACAGAATGATGTATGAGCCTTTGACTTGTCAGTGTGCCATCTTGAACTAGAAAGAGCATAACACACACTCGCACTCACACACACACACTCATCTCTGACCCTCCACCCTCTTCCCACACGGCACACACACCGAGCTAGACATGTTTCATCAAGCCAGCGAACAACGTGCCGTCCTGCCCTTGGCCAGCCCAGCGGCAACCTGGGAAATGGAGTGTGCTGGCTTGCGGCGACCTCTGCACCGGCTGCAAGCTGAGAACTACGTCTGTGGACTGACACCTCGGACTAGGGATCGTGTGTGTGTGTATGTGGGGTGCACAAAAAGTAATAAAAGATACACACACATGCACAGACAAGCACCTAAACAGATTTATTTGTAGTGTATATCTAGTCGTGACGAATGTAGACAGACATCCATCTTTTTTCTAGGCTGCAGTGGCAGCAGGCTGAGCAAGGTAGTCCAGATGTCCCTCTCCCCAGCAACATTTGCAGCTCCTCATGTGGGATCCTGAGGCCTTCCCAAGCAAGATGAGATATGTTTTGGGTCTACCCCATGGCCTTCTACCAGTTGGACAGGCCTGAAAGGCCTCCAAAGGAAGGAGCCCAGAAGGCATCCTGTTCAGATGCCCGAACCACCTCAACTGGCTCCTTTCGACACAAAGGAGCCGTGGCTCTGCTCTGAGCTCCCTCCGGATGTTTGAGCTCCTTCACTACCCAAAGAGACACAAGCGTCAGCCAGATGTTCCCAGATCACCCTCATTACCCATTTGGATTTGCCAGCTCTCACCGGCAGCCTGCCCTACTACCCGGTCCAGCTCACCACCAGGCGGTGATCAGTTGTCCAAGGCTTGCAGACACAGATCTAATGATACCAACCACAAGTTGATCATCAGTCTTTGGCCTTAGGTGTCCTGGTACCAAGTGCACTTCTGAATCACCCTATGTTAAAACCTCTTTGTTATGGCCAATCCTTAGCTAGTACGGCCCGAGCACCATTCAGGTTTAGATCGATCAGGCCATTCCTCCCAATCAATCCCATGTTTCTCCATCATTCCCACAGTAGAACTACAGAGTGCCTTGGTGGTTTTCTTTCCAGGGCCCCACCCAAAGACTATAAGAATGCTAGATACTCCGAATTGATCTTTTCTCTGGGAAGAACTCTAAAAAATGGCACTCAGCCAGGGGCTCATGAGTATCCCCACGCCTGCCCGGCACCTCTCATCCTGGGCAACTCCAGAAAATGGGAGTCCAGGAGTTTGTTCAGGAGTTTAGTGCTATGTGTAGAGGTGAGCTTTACTATATCTACTTGGCATCGTTCCACCTACCACACTAGCTCTGGTTCCCTCCCTGTCATGCATGAGAATGCACCTGATCCCAGTGTCTATCGCTGCTGGTGAAGCGCCCACAGGGCAACAGCTCCATGTAGTTCTTTTGAGCTGCCAGCAAGCTCCACCGCCCCAAGGTCTGGCTCCAGAAGGGGGCTCTGGTTTCTCTATTTTGGGCGAGGTTCTGCAGCCCCTTCTTGACCAATTCATGTGGGGTCTATGAATCAGTCTTAGTCTTCCCCCTCCCCTGGGACCAATTTGCCTTGGGGAGAACCTACCATGAGCAACTGCCCCTGACAACACAGCTCCCAGCATCACAGGGAGACACCCAACCTTTCCACAACAAAAAAGGTGGCGGTTCTGAATGTAGAAAAATATATATACAGTATATAAAAATGTTGAAAGAGATGTATAAAAATATAAAGGAAGGGAGGCAGGTGCAGGTGCACACACACACACACACACAGTGTACAGAGAGGTAGGGCAGTTATTGGTGACCAGGCCCCCGAGGCGAAGGTCCACAGATGGGGTTGGAGATTGTTTCCTCCTTGCGTCAAATCTGCAGGGCTTTAATTGGCTGCTGCTCTAACTGACCCCTGACCTTTTAGCACAAATGACCACAGCACCTGAGACAAAGAGAGATTTCCCATCAGGTATTGGTTAGTGAAAGTATTCCCCGGACTGATTTATGTTGTCGGATCAATGGGGAGGCCATAAGGGGGGGAAATACTTTCACAGCCGCTGACATTTTGGGATTTGTACGGTATTTTGCTGTGATATTTATTGTTTTATTTCCTTTCATAAGTGCTGTATCGCCTTCTCCTTGGCAGGATAAGAATGGGATTTGATCAAAATATATGGGACTGATATTAACCTTTTATTAACATGAGAAATGGTCCAGACACTGCGCTCTGTCCCTGACAAGGCAGATAGAAAATTGTTTATATGTGTTGTCCTTTACCACAAATGATTAAACAATACATTTTGATTCAATGTGATGATGTATCTGCAATTAAAAATGCATGTAGCAGTGCATCCAATACATAACTAAACTTTTCTAGATACACTGTATGTTCTACGCCTTTGTGAAGATATTATAGTAATATCATACAGGGCTGAATCAGTCAACTAGGGTGCATTGTTTTAGGGCTCTAGGGATGGCGGTAATGGTCTATTGTTCAGTCTAACACTTTTGTCCAGACTGAAATATCTCAACTTATTGGATGGACTGTCATGAAATGTCATACTCTGTTATATTTGGTGGCTCCCCAGTGACTTTTCCTCCATTATCAGGTCGAAATAATTCGTCCAGGACTTGCCTGCAAAAATAATCAGCTTCAACAGTATTTTGTGTTTAGGGCTAATTAGCACATGTCAGCATACTTAAGCATGCTTAAATTGTAAATAATATGTCATTGTGAGTATGTTAGCATTTAGCTCCAAGCACTGTCATGCCCCACTACTCTCAGATGGTGCTGTTTAAGAGTCGTTGGATAATTGAATCCCCCCAAAAAGAGTTTTTTAAGTCACAATTGCAGCACTTTTGGTGCATTAAAGAACCTTTTTATGTTTAATAATCAGTTTTTTTAATTTTAAAACGTTCTTTGGGATACTGGTTCTTTTAGTTGACCCTTTGCAGCAACTGGTTCTTTGAAAAAAGGTTCCTTGCAGAACCGACAAAGGTTCCCCTATGGCATCACCATCGGCTCTGACTCAAACCTTTATTTTTAAGGTTGTAGCTCCACACTCAACACATCCTATGCTGCTTTAATGACAGACACATAATAATCAATAGCACATATCATGTTTAGTCTAATTGATTGATTGATTTGGTATGCGAATGTTGTTTAAATAAGCAACCTTATGAAGCTCAGTACACCTGAATTGCGATCTAGTTAAGTAAACTAAGGGATTTAAGTACACCTGAATTGTAATTAAGTTTACTTGACAAAAAAAGTTAACTTGTTTGGAATCATCACTCAATTTCAGTCAACTTAAAATTTGAAGGCAGCACGGACACTAACTTCCTTTCTACAGTGTATAGTTCTGTTAATCTGAGATGAAGCATGATGGTGCAGGGGCGATCCACATATTTTATTTTTAACTATTCCCACCATCTTTTCCTCCTTGTTATTGCAGGCATTGCACATATCGCTCCTCTCTTTCTGTTCGCCCACATCTTTACTACCATTCTGTTGTGAGTGCCCGTGAGCACATGTGACGATGTGGGTTCATTTTCAAAAAGCTATCTCCATTTTTATTTAATTTCCTAAATCGTGTTTTTGTTTTTGGTGTACTCCAAGGAATATCAATTAAACAGGTGTTGGATTGTTTTGTTTTTTTAATTTTCATAAATCATGTTTTTTTTTTTATTGTGCACTCAGGAGAATATCAATCAAACCGGTGTTGGTTTATTCATTTCAAGAATGGTTTTTATCTGTTTTTGCAAATGAACTCCTGTGACAAAACATAGAAATATAGAGAGCAGAACTCACTCAAACACAACAAACTGATTGTGTATGAATAACGAAATGTATTAGAATTATTTTTGTCCTTTTTGGCTCTTCTAACCTGAATACATTTATAACTGTTAGCCTTTACGTTTCGCCTAAATTCTGGCATGAAAACACATTAAAAATTGCATTGAGTACTGGCTCAATATGTCCTGCTACTGTCAGCTCTGTTCTAAAAATACTGATATTGGTATCTGCCTTGAAAAACCCATGTCAAAGCCTGGTTTAGACCCTGTGTGACTGGTAGCGTTATTTTATTCATGATATGAGTGAATCAGTGTGGTGCATAATGCTTTTTAAGCTATTCACACAGAGAAAAGAGATGGAGAGGAAATTGGGTGAACTGCATGAAACAGAGACGCTGGGATAGAAAAGGGTTAGAGAGAGTGGGAGTGAGAGACAATGAAATACAGAGGAGGAAATGAGAGAGAGAACGAAGAGAGAGAGAGAGAGAGAATAAATATACTGGATTTATGCAGGAAGCAATGAGGCCACCTCTCTCCGGTAGAGAGCCAAAGAGGAAGTGAAAGTGAGGGCACTTCCTGTTAAAGTGGGCCCACCACTCTCATAACCCCCCCTGCACATTTCACAGAGAAAAACATTGCGATCCTGGAGATGAAGCAACACTTTCAGTATATGTTTTTGTACTCATCATGTCATGTTCTAGCGATATCGGAAGAATAACTAAATATAGATATTGTCAAAGCAGGAACTTCCTGCGATGACAGCTGGTGAAAGAAGTGACAGACTAACAGAAAATCACCATCTGCATGTCCGTTCTCCACAGTTAATCTGTTGCTTTCAAAAACATCTCGTTCTCGTAATTTTGCAAATTGCTCATACGTAAGTAAGTGGACAGAGGTACAGATTCATTTACTGTATGCTGTAATAGGATATTAGTACTGTTGATTTTATTCCATATTTTAAAATGTCTGTAGATTTTAAGGTGAAAAACTGCCACAACATGACAGTAAAAGACTGTAAAATATGGCATTAAATATTACGGTGCTTTACTGTATAAATAAACAGTCTCTAATATAAAATACTACTTTATTCTGTATCCCTTAAAATGGCATATAAATAACGGTTTTGCCTAAAATATGACTGTAAAACAAAACCAGTTGTTTTTACGGTAAAAAACTGGCAGCTGTGGTTGCCAGAATTTTACCGTAATAAATACGGTATAACCTTTTCTAATATTACGGTAATAGGATGTTAGTACTGTTGATTTCATGTATGAGGTTGGCGTTTTATTCCATATTTTAAAATGTCTGTAGATTTTACGATGAAAAACTGCCAAACCATGACAGTAAAAGGCCGTAAAATATGCCATTAAATATTACGGTGTTTTACTGTACTATTAACTCTCTAAAGGAAAAGTAAAATGCCGTATAAATAAAGGTTTTGAAATATGACTGTTTTACTGTATACGGGAAAACACAGTCATACTCGATGGCATATTTTGCAGTCTTTTACTGTCATGGTTTGGCAGTTTTTCACTGTAAAATCTACAGACTACAGACGTCGTCATGTCAGAATTGGAGCTAAAATTGTGCTGGATGAAAGAGGCAATGCATTAGTGATAAAGACTATTTTAGGTAGTTATCAAATGCCAAACCAAAAGCAGACAAACATCCCTTAAAAAAGAAAACTTAAACATCCCATAAGTGCACATAAAAATTAAACTGTCATTAAATCAGCTACGATAAAGGGTAAACCAACAAATTAGATTCTCAAAAGACCATTAAATGTTGCTTAAACGCTCCTCATATTTGTTTATTAGTAAAGTTTATTTAAGTGGCATTTCCTCTGTTCTGGCAAATTAAGGGCAATGTAAGGTATTAAATGTAAGAGACTTGAGATGATCTATTTATACTGAGCTGAAGCCAGCAGGGAGGGTGAGTAAAAATGAGCTTTATAGGAAATGTGGTCTTAATTTTGAGGAACTGTAGCAATAACAATGCCATTAGAGAGATGCTGATGTCAACCACGGTGTCAATTGTTCTCGATAAGTTCACCCACTCACATCAACGTTAACTGCAGAATGATGAATTGATGTTAAACAGGCATGCTAGCAGCTCTGGTAGGATGTATAGACACAGTGGTGGTCACCATGCACATATAAAGACACTGTTAACATGCAAATATAATGTTTACCATGTTGATGTGTGTGATCATGTGTAACATTTGATTTGTTTAATAGCACAAAAGTACAGCTGAGGCTGATGGGAATGTCATTGGTTTTGTATTTGATCATAAACCAAACAGTTTTTGTAGTTTTTATATTGTTCTTATAATAAATCCTTAGGGTGACATAAATCTCAAATACAAAATTTAAAGACAATTTGTCCAATAGTTTTTGAAATTTCAACCAGGACATCGCCAGCCCAAGGCCAAAAATGTTATTGGACTGGCATTAAAAGAGGTCCAGTGTGTCCGATTTAGGGGGCATTCTTTGCAGAATATCAGAGATTTAATAAATATTGATTACTGCGTTTCCATTGAAAAAAAAAAGAAAAATAATGGTTTTGTTGCCTTAGAACGAATTTTTACACTGTAAACTTTGGCTGTGAAATCCACAGTAATCTGTGCCCAGTAAATTACTGTAAACCATTTCACAGTAGTATACTGTGTATTCAGAAAATTACAGTAACGCATCATTTACTGTAGAATATTACAGTAACCAATTATGTACTGTAGAAAAATACAGTACATATAAATTACTGTGATTTTAGTTACAGTAAGATACTTGTCAACAGCTGCCGGTTAGTTTTGAAGTAACCGGTTTGCAGTGTATCTCCAGATGGCGTAGGTCCACCTCCATGGTGGAGTCCACCATGTTTCTACAGTAGCCCAGAATGGGCAAACTAATCACTGGGTCCAGTTATATGGCCTTTAACGTTTTTCCGTGGTTTCTCCGAGGGGTTTGCAATCAACAGCTACATCTCTAGATGCCACTAAATCCTACACACTGGTCCTTTAAAGCAAGTCATGAGATTACACAGTACGTGTTAATACGATTTTCCAAAACCATTTTGCTTTACAGTATTATCTCAATAATTACTAAAATGAGATTAAAATCATCCAATGGCATCATTAAGACATGCTTGGATTCAGCTTCATTTTAACTTTAATTTAAAATGTTTTTAATATAAAACATGTCAAATGTTACATTTTTAATTAGCTAGAATAAAAAGTATTTACTGGCACATCTTTCTGCAGTTCACTTGTGTGTAATGCATGAGGGACTCCCTCTTGTCTTTGTTGCCGCTTATTTTGATAATGATGTTGATAGAAAAAATTTAAAAAAATCACATAGTGGAAACATAGAGGAAGTGCCAAGTGTTAGACACACTGTTACTGAGTAGCTGTTCAAAGCCTTTTCTGTGTCTGCCTCCATTGAGTCTCTATAGAGTCTCTAGTGTGTGACAGCAAATTAGTAAACTCACTTTCAGTGTTTGCATTGAATGGTCTCCTCCATAAAATCTTTTATATTTTCTTCATGAAATGGCCTTCACATCTGTTTGTTTGTTTTTTTTTACCTCTCTTTCCGCTACCACAATCTCATCCCAGTTTACTCACAGTTTTGTCCTCACCCTTTGGCCCCATGCCTCCTTCCCCCCCCTACCCTCATAACCTCCCTCCAGCCCCTCTCAGGTGATGATCACCTATCGAGCACCGGTTCACACAATCGTTTGGTCAATGCTCTAATTGCGTTTTCTCTCTGTGTGGGCTACACAGGGGAGGGGATCGATCATCAGCTAATGAGAGATGTTGGGCGGGGGAGATGGGGAGGTGGGGGGTTGTTCTAAAAAGAGGTTACTGTATGTGAGCTCTAACCCTCCTCCTCCTCCTCCTCCTCCTCCTCCTCTATTAAATGCTCTCGTTGCTATCATTCCTGCATCTCGGCTTCATTATAGCCCACACAGTATTGACCTTAAGTCAGACCTATCAATATCCACGCACACACATGCAGGGATTTATGTGGACGGTCCAAAGCGGTGCAGCTTTGCTGTGAAAAAGTTGATTAACCCTTGAAGTGATTAAATATACAATTTAAAATGTATCTCTTCCTTTTGCAGTCAAAATGTAATAACATGTTTTCTGTTATTGAAAGGAGGGAAACAAAGGTCATTGAGGATTTAGCATCCAAGCCTTTGAATGGGCAAGCGAGTGCCTGTGTTTAATTGACATCAGAGCCATCAGGGGAACATTGTTAGCTAATGTAAACTGGAAGCTATAGTTTACAAGCTTGTTAGCAGTGGTATGGAAGCATAGGAACCATGCTTTTTAGCATGTAAACTGATTAGCTATCTGGCTTGCAAGTTGATGTTAGCAGTGCACTTTTACCCCTGGAAGATGTTTGGTAGCTCGTTTATCAAACCAAGGTGCAGGACAAGATAAATGTCCTTGTTTGTAGAAAATAAGGAGACTTTAGACCCTGGCGTACAGATTGCCATTGGGCAACTTTTTCAGTTGGCATTCTCCTCCACATCTGCTTTATTGGCACGTTGCCGGTTTCAAAGTCAAAAGCCAAAAGCTAATAAAAAGCTTTATCTGTCTTGAGTTAGTCGAATAGGTGTTGCTGTCTTCACCCTTACAATAGTAACAAGGTTTCATGCCTGTGTTCTGTCCCGGCACCAAACCGGCATTTGACCACTGGGACGTATCCCTACGCCACAGCTCAACAGAAAGATCGATCCATCAATTTCCTTCAGCTTATCCAGGGTTGTGTTGCGTTGGCAGCAGGTTTAGTAGGGTATTCCAGACATTCCCAGGCCAGATGAGCTGTATAGTCCCTCCAGCAAGTTCTGGGTCTAGGCCTCGGGGTCTCCTGCAAGTTGGACGTGCCCGAAACACCTCTAAAGGAAGGCCTCCTAATCAGATGCTCGAACCGCCTCAGCAGGCTCTTTTTGATGCGAAGGAGTAGCGGCCGAGCTCCAAGTTCCCTTCGGATGTCTGAGCTCCTCACCCTTTCTCTAAGGTTGGGCCCAGACACCCTACAGAGGCCACTTGTATCTGTGATCTCATTCTTTCAGTTACTACCCAAAGCTCATGACCATATAGGTGAGGGTTGGAACGTAGATAAACTAGGAAAATCGAGGGATTTGCCTTCCGGTTCAGCTCCCTCTTCCCCACAATGGTCCGGTACAATGTCTGCATTACTGCCGTCCATCTTGCACTCCGTTTTCCAGTCAACTTGTAAACAAGACCCCAAGATACTTGAATTCCTTCGCTTGGGGGAGATATCCACATGATGTGGCTATGACTGCTGGAGCCTCATGTCAGCTTCAGGATCACAGCATCATATGACCAAGAAGTCTTTGATTGTACTGTGAACGTGGCGTGTTGTATTGCAAAAAGCTTGAAAGCTATCCTTTAAAGTGACTCCTATGATCGGTGTTCTTATACCTCTCTGTCTGTCTCTATATATATTTGTTACATGATACTCTGTAACTACAGTGACGAAACACTTCATCATCCTCTTTCATAGTCTCATCTGTCTCTGCCTCATCCTGTCGTTTTCCTGTTCTCCCTTTCACTTTCTCTTCCTCTCTCGCTGCTGCTTTCAGCGAGCGAGTGGGCTGCATATTGATTTTTAGTGTTGAACTTGCGTGGCTCTCTCCCTCTCTCCCTCTCTCTCCCTCTCGCCCCCACAGACACAAACTGACGGAGAAGTTGATTAGGAGCAGCTCTAAATATATCCTCCACCTCCTCCTCCTCCACCACCTCCTCTTTTTCTTCTTCTTCCTCTTCCTCTCTATCTCTCTCTCACTCCCACTCGCTCTCCCACACTGGTTCAATCGCTCATTCTCCGCATTTTCTCTCTCGCGCGCCCGATTCGCCTGGACGCTGCTCTGCCAAGCGCTTTCTCTTCCTCTCTCCATTTCCTCTCCACTTGCTCTGAGCATATCATTTGTCAACCCCCCAAAAGAGAGAGACAGAGAGAGAGAGGAAAAAAAGAGAGAGAGAGACACACACACACACACATGCTGTGTTGCCAGGTTTGGCAAATTCAGAAATGATGGGTAAAATTTTCAGAAATTTCTGAATCTCTGGAGAATAAACGTTAACTTTTACTTTCAGTGTGTGTTTAGATACAAGTCAATGTGAAACATCACACACTCGTACTGCTGTTAGATACACAAGCCGTTCTTTTACTGTATTTTCTCACCTGAATGAACACTGTGTGCTTCATGCGAGAGTAAACACACACAGGAAACATACATAAGACTTATTCTCTTCAGATTTTCACTAAAACGTTTAAATAATTTGCAAACTATGTTCAGAGGTGCAGATTAGTTTTGGACATTTTGACTGGATTTAACATCGACACGTGTAGAAAATGTGTGCTGCGACCAGAACAGATCAGATTATACATGCTGTGAAAGAAAGTGAAGAGAAAATTGTAAAGATGATGTAGAAATTAGAGGCTGAACACACGAACGAACGAAAAAGAGTTCTTATTGACAGAAGAAATACACGTCTACAGATTTTAGAATAGATAACTAAGTTATGATATAGTGTGTACATACATGACAATAATATATGAAGATACAACCTGCCGTAACATAATTTGGCAGATAGCAACATACACCTGCACACACTATACTGACACGTATACTAATTACAGTACATTGCATGCACCTATACTTACATCAACTGTTTTCTGGCAGATTTGGTATCACTTTCTAAGAAGGCATCCTTTATCAAGGATTTATATGTTGTAATTAACATCTTCATACTGTTAAATAAATAAATTACTCATCTTTTATAGAGCCGCACAAGCTATTACTGATGACAACTTTTGGGTTGCCAGGTTTAGGTAGTGATATAACCCTTTATATGCCCTCTAGCATGACCCTGCTTGTACAAATTTGCAGTTAAAAAGTCGATAATTAAGAGTTACAGGTGTTTTACTCTCTTCTTAGCCATCATGTCTGTAATTATGAATGTTAATAAGTCATTATTTAGCGAAAGTCTAAAAAAAATACTGGCAGCAGCAGGCAGGGATTTTTCAAAACTTACTAACAAGGTTGTTATTTAACGATTATAAGTCCATTAGTTGCAACTTACCAACCCTGTAAAAATGAAGTGTTTGAGAAAGAAGTGCCAAATTTTAATGTCGTAAATTCTTATGATTGCATGCGTTTTTGTTTGTACAAATCAAGTCCATCCCATAAAACTTGGTACAATCTGTGTTGCTTTCAGCTCAGATAAAGGTGCACCATGCTTTGTCGTCTACCAAAGTGTCATTTTTGATACTATGCCAGGATTTTAAAATATTTAAAAGCGCAATACCTGATTTCTTTTTCTGTCTTTGCCACTTGTTGGCAACAGAAACGAGCTGTAAACATAACACGGACACACGGCATGAGCATGATCACTTTTAAAAAGTTGCTTGTTTTTACATCAGACGCCGAGAAACAGCATTAATTTGGAGCATGTCCATTTGATAAACACGAGTCCAATATTGAGTCTCCATCTGTTTTTGCTGTTGACCAAACTGTGAGGGAAATGTCTGGATCCTGAAACAAGAAATAAAATTTGTGGAAGTCAAAACAATAGGCTGAAAGGTGCTAAAACGCCCTGTAGAGCTGCTTTAAATGAATAAATAGTAAAACATTACTGAAGAAAATGTGATTTATTTTGAAACACATACACAGTATATGGAAAGGGAATGGAAACTCCCTGCACGCAGCAGTATTCTTGCTGTAAATGGAGATTAGTTGAGATGGTTGTTCGAGATACGCCGGGTCCAGATGGGAGAGGGGAAGCCGTTCTGTTTGTTCTGCGTCTACACGTCGGCCGTCCTGGAGGTAAACACAACAAACGAAGGCCTTCTGCAATTTAGCACACTGATTGCGGCGTGGGACACACACAAACAAACGAGCTCGCTGGGGCCGTTCTCCTGGGCGTTTGCGCCACTTTGTGTCCCCGCGATTTAAATATCATTTGCCTTCTCTTGGTTTTTACTGAACGCCGAAGCCGATGGTGGAGCCGAGCAGCCGAGCGCTCCACTGATTGTTTGAAACGGGAGGGAGATGGAGGGGGGGGCTCATAAACTGTGCATTTTTCAGACAATGAGCACGTGGGTGTATGGCTTTAGGCATATTTGACAGGATCAAATGACTTACACTGAAAAGAAAATTCTGTCGTTTATGAAATAATCCCCCTATACTTATTTCATCCACATCCTCTCCTCTGCTTATTTTTTTCTTTTCTTCTCACCTCCACCCCCCCTTCTCCCTTTTTAAATGGATCAAGGTAAAATAGGAATCTGTATTCAGTGGGTGGTTTTAAGATACACTGACTGTTTAGATTTGAAATGCACATCACACATGCATGATGACATAAAACCTCAAGGCTCGTCCTCAGATCTGCCTGATTTTGTCAAATAAAGAAGCTTGGAGGGGGGGAGTGGGGGGTGGAATACAAGGTGCTTATCATGCTGATATTGTTTTGGCTCCATCTGTGTGCATGTGGTTTTAGGACGAACACACGTGTGTGTGTGTGTTGTACATACGTGTACCTGACTTAGCGCTTGTGTGCCAGTTAAAAGTCCGAGAGGTTTTTTAATCCGTTGCTGAATAATGGGATCAGTGCGTTCAAACAGGCGGTGACAGTGCAGGGTGTGTGTGTTCACACAGAGGCAGCTGATTGGAATCATTTGCATACACAGTTCACAGAGCTGCATGAGTGTGAATCCTGGTTTGTGCCGTGCTGTTGCACCTTTCTCCCGCTCTCCTGACTCAACATAACACATCTGTTTGCCACTTTTTTTCTGCCGTAAGCTCGAGCTTGACAGGTCAAAAGGAATTAATCTTTCTGTAACTTAAGTTACTGCATCTATTACCCCAGGGGTCATTTTAGTTCCTACCTGCTGTTGTTGTACAGGGGACAGTTTTGAGTCTAACAGGAAGTCTGGTGTGAACCCAAGAGCTCTATTTCAGTAGACCGCAATCAATGTCCCGTGGGGCCCTTGCCTTTGGGGGAATCTCCAACCCGTTCTCATTCCCAGGCCGACAAATACCACAAGTGACTTTTTGTCACACTCCTCGCACAGGGTACCCTTTAGCGTCCGTGTGAGACACACCAGGCTTCATCAATGTGACCCATCCAGATCAGATGAAGTAGCGTAAAGGAGGGTGGTTGGGGTAGATGGACGTGTGGGTCAAACAAATCCAGGACTTTCACCCAAGAGAACAGGGTTTGTGTCTAGTGTGAAACCAAAAGTTGATGCTGATTTATTCAAAGTTATGTACGTGGCTTGCGTCACCGTCCATTTTCCATAACCGCTTCACCTTATTATGTCTTTGGACAGTGGGAGGAAGCCGGAGTACCCGGAGAGAACCCACACAGACACGAGGAGAACACGCAAACTCAGAAAGGCTTCGGCCGGTCGGGGGTCTGAACAAGGAACCATCTTGCTGTGAGGCGACCCCTGCAACACCGTGACATAAGGTACTTCTTTTAATGGTCTTTTCCTAAACCTGACAAAGTACTTTTGTTGTCTAAACATGACTAAACTGTGACCGTTTGACAACATTAAGCACATATTAAAAAAGGTGTCCGATACAGACGCTAGTATTTGATGACCTGGCATGAGAACATGAATCATCAAAGTGTAATTTCTCTGAAAAACTGAAGTGAACTTTGACAACCTTTCGAGGGCTGATGGAGCGAGGCATCAAAGCTGGTCACTCAGCGCTGCAGATCAACCACTGTGGTTTCCTGTCATTTCAAGCTTCTGGTTTACAGTCGTACAGTCACACGATGCTGACTGAAATCATCTGTTGCCTCATTGAAAGGTATCAGTAGTTATCATGAAGCACTAGGCTCAGTAAGAACTGGCTGATCCACCACGACCGCGGTGTCCATTTAAATCTCCCGCTCCTTCCTTATCCACTTTCCCTCTGCTCTCCAAATGGCCTCTGTGCAACATATGCCGTTACGTAATACCAAAGGCTGAGGGGAAGTGAATGTGGGGAAGTGGAACCACTAATGAAAGAGAGCAAAGTCACATGTGTTTACTGTCTTGTTGTGTTGCCAAAGAAGATTCCAAGAAGATAGAGGGACATCCGCAGTCTTCTTTGTGTTTAGAGTTTAGAATGTTAAAAATGTTTGTTTCTATTATTTCAGATGTGTATTCTGTCAAAGTAAAGCAGCTTTTGTTTCACACTTATCCCTGAAAAAGATAGCTCTCTACATTTTAACCATCATTAACACAATATTGATTGAAGCTACATTATCAATGAACATCGCATTAGCTTTTCAAAAACACATCGGGTCAGAATTAATGCTCATTAATGTTTTACCTTTGGGGTTGAATTAGAAATGACCAGAAATGAGCTGTGATAGTTCACGAGAGTTAATGAAACTTGAAGTAGAAGAAAATCTGGAAAAAAACAAATTGCTCGACGGCAAGTTCAACATGTACCATCGCTCCAAAGATGAAAGTTTTATATAAAGAGAAACCAGTTGTGAAGACGATAATTAAAACCTTACAGTCAATGGTCTCACCCTTCTGTTCCCTCATGCAGACAGGTGTACATGGGCATTGCTAACTTACAGATGCGCCAACACCTACTCCGAGACGTCAGGCCTGCCAACGTGATTATTATGCAGAAATTAGAACTGTGCAGAGGAGAGCTAAACTCCGTTTGATCTCACCAATGTGCGTTTGCATGAGCGTCCGTGTCTATACGAGCGCAAGAGACAGAAATAGAGACAGAGGAAGAGGAGCGAGATGCTGTCAACTCCCTCCATCCTCCACCTCCTCCTCACTGAAGCAGATGTCCAATTGAGTCTATTTAAAGCCGGTGCAGTATGGCTGCTGATGCTGAGAGCGCCTGAGCTGTAGCTTTGCATCACTGTTGTCTTACCTACAGTGTCGGAAGCTCGAATTCTCTTCCAGAAAATGACCTCAAAGCTCAAGAAAATCTTTAAAAGCCTAAAAACATTTTAACGTCAGCTGGCGGATCTCGTGGTTCTCTAACTGCGTGGAGTTTAAACCAGCTGGTAGAACAACGATCACGCTCCAACACGACTGCGTTATGTCTCAATCGAAGGACATTTTTCCAAGCCAACTGTCTGAAAAATGAAACCACAGCAGTTTCCTGTCAAACGGACCGTTATCTGTGCAATGACTAATATCAGAACCCTGAAAATAACAAACCACTTGTGGTGTAACTCCAATTGGCGGAGACTTTTAGTCCCACTCTGTTCTGTTGTCCTAGACAATTATCTGAAACAGACACAGTTCTGACACTCATTTTATTAATTTTTTTTTCCATCGGGGCTCATCTGTTTTTGCCCAATGAGGAAATAGATAGAAGCTCTAGAATAGGTGGGACTTGGCTGTTGCCTTGTCATTCCTCGCCAGGGATGACGCATCTGCTGCCATGTCTAGAGGGGGGGGGGAGGGGAGGGGAAAAAAAGAGAAATAAAAAAAAACAGTTATCAACAGGATGTGGTGGTGTCAGGCAGGAAGTGAGCGCTGATGGGGGGGGTTTGTGCAGAGAGCGGCGAGAGATGCTCGCTGCTGGGCTGCGACGATACAATGGGCTCAAACTTAAACGGCAACACCGGGACTCGGTTGTGAGATGTTTGACGAGGTGCAGCAGCGGCTTCATCAAGTGATTTCTGATCAGCTTTGGCTGGATAATGAAACATTAGATAATTAATTGTGCTCCAGTCTTGCTAAGACTAAACCGGCTTCCATTTTAATGAGTAATTTTGCTTTAATTTATCGAGTAATTGCAGGTAAATCTAAAAAAAAAGACGTTAAACTTTCTCGTCTTTCTGCAGGATAATTGTGTTGTTCCTCAAAAAGCATGTTACAGTAATTTCTGCCTCCTCTTAAAACACTCAAACAAGTCAAATTAAGTGTGAAACAAATCCTCCCCACTGACAAAAGAAAAGCTCATCCTCAAAGGAGCCTAAAAATTAAGCAAAACAAAGACCCTGATACTTTTTGCAGTGTGCAAATTCTACACCGTGCTATCCCCTCCAAAAAAAAAAAAAAAAAAAGGTGTGTGAACTCTATTCCCCCCGTGCATTTAAAAGAAGAAGAAGAAGAAGAAAAAAAGATGGGTAAATGAGTTCCCTAGGTGGGGTTTACCCTCCTCTACTGTACATCTCTGCATTTCCAGCAGCAGCTTTCCTGTGAAAGAGAGGGGGACCGGAGGAAGCTCTGAGACGCGTCTGCAGAGCGCTGGCTTTGTACAGGAGGGGGCGGAGGGAGGGAGAGAGGGAGAGAGAGAGAGGGGGGGAGAGCAAGAGAGAGCAAGAGAGAGAGAGAGAGAGCTGTGACAGCGCTCATCACCCACTGAACAACCAGGACGGGTTGCATCCGAGCAATCGCTGCCATTCGCAGACGGAGTTTACAGCCTTTGCGCCGCTTTTTCTTTCGATCTTTTTCTGCCGCACCCCCTCCCTCTCTCCCGGTGCTGCCCAAAAAGCCAGTCGACCATGGTTTCTATAATTTCAGACCTGGACCCACTGAAAAGCTGGAACGTGTTAAGGTAAGCGAGCGCCCCGGCCAGTTTCTCCACACAGCCATTCTCGCCATTGTGAACGGAGGTGATAGCAAAGAGAGAGAGTGTGAGAGAGAGAGTGTGTGTGAGAGAGAGGGGGGGGAGATAGAGAGGAGAAGTGCGCTGGGTGTTTTTTGGAGGAAAAATAAAGGGTGGGACGCGTTCGCAGTTCGAGAGGTCGCCGCCTTCTGGGCTTCGGTTCCGGCGTTGCGGTGCGTCATTACGCACGGATTGCGCCGTTTTTTGGCTATAATCTGCGGCTCTTTTCTACTTTTCTGGTGCTCCTCTCTCTCCCTCTTCCCCACTGCTCTGTCATGAGCCTGACGCATGCAAGCTGCTCTGTGTGTCTGCGTACATCTCATTAACCCCCGGTGCTGCCCCGCGCACGGCGCTTCATCGCCACCACCTCCACCTCCACCACCACCAGCAGCAGCAGCAGCAGCATCTCCAAAAAAAAAAACTTCATACCAGCGTAGAAGTAGGAATAACAACTCGTTTATCACCCTCAGCCCCCCTCCCCTACCTCCCCCTGCTCCCTCCCTCCCTCCTCCCCATGCTTGATTTGGTCCCTCCAAATGTTGAAGTCTGCCCCTCCAGGAATTTATCTTGAAACATTTACTCGTGGCTGATTGCCTGCAGCAGCAGAGCACTTTTGAGAGAGAACATAACATTTTTATCTCCCTGAGCTGCAAAAAAAAAGAAGCATGTTTTACAGCAACACAGCCATTTACAACTTGGCAGGAGGAAGAGGAAGAGGAGGAGGAGGAGGAGGCGGCAGCAGTGGCTCTGATACCCCCCCCCCCCTCAACTTTCAAGTGAGGTCAGAGGTGAAACTTTTCCCTGGCTCACCTTGTCTTGAGCGAGCAGCAAACAGCTATTAAGACTCACAGGCGGGACTATCTCGGACCTGCAAATCACTATGAATACATTCACTGTCATTAAGCATCCCGGCAGAAAAAAGAAAAAGAAGCCTATGAATTTAAAAGCCGGATTTTTAAAAGGGCCTTGTCCCTGAATATTTCAGCCATTTGATAAATAAGTCATTATTCCCTCGACAGGCTCGGCGGCAGCGGCGGGGACTATATCGCAAATTCTATTTTAGAAACGGGAGAGAGGAGACAGAACCCCTCAAGACCCTCAAATTATTCTTTTAATGCTGCCTCCCCTCCTCCTCGTCTCCTTTATCATTTTTATCCCCACCACCTCCCCTTTTGCCCTCCATCCCACCGTCATTATCCACAAATCCAAAATAGAAAATGAGTGGAGTAATGTAGAGCAGGCATATTTCAGTAAACTGCTGATGGACGAGGAGGGAGCGAGGAGGGGGGGGGCTAAATGATGTCATTTCCAAACAGGCTGTGATGACCATCCAGACAGAGAAATAGGGCATGCAGCTGACCTGGCACACACACACACACACACACACACACACATGCACACACACACTCATAAATAGCCGCAGCAGTGACTTTCTCTGTGGACACACATTCTCCGCTCGCGTCGGTCTATTTGCCTTAACGAGGACAGATCTCCTGGTAGCATTTCAAAACGTCACTTTAAGCTCGTTTTAGCGCCGAGTTAATCATTGACCGGCTTCGCGGCGGCCATGTTGGCTTTGAAGTCGAAAGGTCAAAGGTCAAAAGTGACGAGATGCAAAGTTTCGGCGCGGGAAAGCTTCTTCCGGTGAGAGCCGTCGGTCGTTCAGGAAGGAAAAGAAGCAAAAAAAAAAAGGAGGCGAGAAAGAGGAAAGGGAAGGACGCAAGGAGAGAAAGAGGAGACGGAGGATTTATTTACCTCCACCCGTCTCTTCTCTTTATTAAACCTTTGTTCTTCCAGATTAGAGGCAGGAGCAGCTGTCCCTCTCTCCAAAGACGGTGCATCTTAATAAAGACCAGCTTACTGCCGGCCCGTCACTCACACTCTCTCGGGGTCACACACACACACACACACACACACACACACACACACACACACACACACAAGCGAGCACTCACGCCCACAAACGCACTTCTCAATCATTTATGATAATGAAGCACCTCGGCTGCGTTCGCCGCCGCCGTTTTCTCCCTAATGAGACTCACCTCCGTCACGCTCAAACACACACACACACACACACACACACTCGGAGGCTTGTATCATAAACACAGCGCTAACAAGAAAGTGTGTGTGTGTGTGTGTGTGTTGTTGCTATTGTCGAGCACCAGAAGCGGTGGAACAAAAGGCAAGCGACAAGGAGCGCAAACACTTGATTTAGCTGGAGATCATATTTTTAATTTCCAACGCGACGCAGCTGAAGCTTGAATTCGTGCCGTCGTGGTTGAGCAGTTTGTAGTTTTTTGGATCATCTCTGCAGCTTAAATAAAACAAACTCCAAAAAAAAAAAAAAGATGCACGATAAAGATTTTAAAACAGGCGCGTCACTTGATGAAAGATGAGACCTCGCTGCTGAAACGCAATTAGGCGACATGATATGCATATTAGCACAATTAGCTGATTAATGCAGCCCTGTGGAATTTGATTTACTTTAAACGCAATAAGGAGTTAACGCAAGTGACAAACGTGTGTGTGTGTGTGTGTGTGTGTGAGCCAGTGTTATCTGATCGGTGGCGGCGGTGGTGGGGTGTGTCTTCTGGATTCACTCACACACACACACACACACACACACACACACACACTCTCATGTTCCAGAGGGAGGACGGTGGATGTTAGAAATCTGTCCGTGCCTCTCACAGTGCACGCCACATAACTGAAGTGCAGTTCAGTTATTCCATAATGAGAAACAGCATGCATATTAATTCCATCTGATTACATCCAGCTACCACACACACACACACACACACACACACACACACGAGGCAAAGATGAGGTGTGTTCTGTATTCAATTAAGGGAAGAGGAGAGACGACAGCTCAGGTTTTTTTTTATTCTTTTACTGTCTGCTTACTGGATGTTCAGAAACAGGAAGTTGGAGATAAAAGTGTGTTTTCAAGTGTGTGTTTTCTGGGATAATGTGAAAATAACTCCATCATCCCTCCTCGATCCCCCTCTGGGTCCGTTTTCCTCCGTCGTCCAATCATCGCGTTCCCTCCTGAAGCTCGAGTGTGGTCCGAGCGAGGCGGGGAGGGAAGGGAAGAGAAGAGCGAGGAGGTTGACAGCGCAAAGGGGGGCTTGACCTTTGACCCCGCCGTGTTGGTTTTAATTAATCCACTTAAAGAGTTCGTCCGCTTGCATTATGTGTCGCTTTATATCCCGCCGGACCGAAGAGGAGAGGCACAAATCCATCTGCCTAATTACCAAGACCACTGTTTGAATCTTTAAATCCCCTCTGATAGTGTGTGTGAGTGAGTGCGGCGTACCAGTGTGTGTGTGTGTGTGTGTGTGTGTGTGTGTGTGTGTGTGTGTGGTGCTTTATCTATAAGCCAGACCTTTTCTCCCTTCAGGATTATACTGGTTTTAACCAAAGGGGTTCGAGTGAAAACATTTCGTAAAGGCAGTCACTGATAGTCGGTGTTTTATCTCTCCGATTGGAGCGTTTTCATGCAGAGAAATCGACGAGTTTGAGGCGTTTTGTCGTGATGGAAAAAGCATGTTAGACTGTCGCGGGACGCCGAGTCCGTTATGTAAAATGAGACTGAACTTGTTCGCCAAATTTTTGACTATTAACTTGATAAATCCTCGTAACTTTGGAAAACCTCCTCCCGTCTTCTTCCTTTCCATCGTTCCATCACTCTGTTTGCAGCGTTAGAATTAAGACTTTTTTTTCTCCACCCGGACGAGGACACTCTCTGCCGTCCTCCCTGCCCTGATTTGCTCCCTGAACGCTCGCAACTCAATTTGACTCATGTGAATGATGACGTCGTTTCGGTCATGTGACGTCCCAACGAGCTCAAAGCCAGAGCGGGGGGGTTTGTTATTCTGGGTTCAGAGGAAACACCTTAGAAGGTTTGGACGACGAGTGGCGACGTTGCTCGAGCAGAGCTTTGCTGCTTCGAATGAGGGGAAAGAAGTCGGACTCCTGAGCCGGGCTGTGAAATTTCCCTTCATGTTTTGATTTGCAGAGTAAAGTTCAGTCACCTTTGGGATGAAATCTACAATGCGGATGTGTTTAGAGAAGAGCTGCAAGTGATGTTTGCACCATGAGGGACATTTTTGTGCCGTTTTTTGCCAAACGATGCACCCCGACAGGAGCTCGTTAGACGACGTGATGCAGAGAGAAAAGCCGGGTGACGAGTTTAAATGGAAGTGATGGCAGCGGGAGGGAGTGTCGGGGTGCCACGGGCTGAGGTGGGGGGGGACTAAAAATTCACTCTCCACTTCCCACAGCTGTCAATCAAAGCTTTGTAGCGCCAAAGAAACAATACGGCATTCAGCATCGGAGTGACGGAGGCGGACGGGGCGGGCAGAAGGAGAAAGAGAGGGAGGGCTTGAATTCCTCAGAACCCCCTGGAATCAGCAAAGGGATAATTACATAGTTGAGGCGAGAGTGCGTCACACGACACAAAAGGAGATGGAGGAAAGATGACAGAGAGGGAAGGGGGGACTGGAAAAGCTACAGAGGGAGCAGGCAAGACTAGAAATTACAGGAGGAGGAGGACGAAGGAGCGCCATGTAGGCGAGACGCATCCAGGTGTTGTTCGGAAAGTTGAATATTGCTCAGTATATGACAGTTCTGCACTTAGAAAATCAAATACTTTGACTCCTTCAGCTGTAGTTGGTTGTTTCTTTGCAGATTTACATGAAAAAAAAAGAAATATCATGCAACTACCCAACAGTAACTAACATTTACCTTCTGTTATGAGTTGATTTGCAGAATAATCTGTATAAATGAGCAAACGTTAGGCTATAAAGTGTTAGAATAAAGTTCCCACACTGTAAATTTCAGCTGTGAAATCCACAGTAATTTACCGTGTTTGTGCCCAGTAAATTACTGTAAACCATTTCACAGAAAAAAACTACAGTAATTATAGAGTTACTGTAGAAAATTACAGTTACCAATGATGTACTGTAGAGTTACTTGTCAACAGCTGCCAGTTAGTTACTTGTCAACAGCTGGTTACTGTGAATTTCACAGTGCAGGTCTCAAAGAAACATTTTAAAATAGCTTTATTGTCCAGACAACACGTGTAAACCCAAAAACGTTCAGTTTGATCATCAAAAGTCAAAGAAAAAAACAGAAAATCCTCGTTGAAACCTGCAACTTTTTTTTACTTAAATCCACAAAATTGCTGAATTTTTCTGCCTGTTGACAGATGAAATTGCTGCTCACACGTTTGCACGTCAACATCTGTCCCATATATTAATAGAACAGTTTGCCGGGTTTCCCCTCTCCAAAATGTCTTTCGGCGAGTCAAGGTGATAAACCGCTTATAGTCGATGACACGGCGACACATTTCTCATCTCATGATCAGTTAAAGTAGTCACAGTCTTTAGATATGAGGTGTGTGCACTTCTGTTTTCACCCTGAAGGTTAATAATAAAAAAAAAGAGTATAGGTGGTCCACCGACTGCAGTTAAGGGAATAAAATCTTCTGACACAGCTGAGGATGTAAACGTAACGTTTTCATCAGTGTAAGCTTGAAAATGTTGATGAATGTTTGGTTTGAAAGGAGGTGAGATGTTTTTTGAGTTTGCCAGGAGTAAAAGTGTCCGAGTATGTCAGAATATGGACACATTTAAAATATATGTCCAACTGTCAGAGCGTCGTTTTCTGTATCTTAAAGTTGAAACCCGAGTATTGTTCTGCCTTTGAAAGTACATTTCAATCGCGGCGCTGCATCATTTTCAGCCTTTCAAACACTCACAGGTTACAGTGTGTGTGTGTGTGTTTTTGTCCCATCCTCTGCATTTGTTGCCAGATTCAGCGTTTCATCTCGCTTGATTTCTTCCAAAAGTAAGATTACCCACCGCAGGCTCACACATCTCACACACATACACACACACACACACACTGTCTGTCTCTTTAATGTTATTTTCGACTAAAACAACTGTTGTTGTCTGTCATGGCAGATGCAGTAGCTGCTTTTTTTTTTCTCCCAGCAGAGATCAGCTTAGTCAACAGTAGCCGCAGGGATTGAAAACTGTACCGCACACACCTCACATGACAATCTGCGTGCTGTTTTCACGTGTGTGTGTGTGTGTGTGTGTGTGTGTGTGTGTGTGTGCAGACAGTATATAATCAGCGAGGTAACGCGTGGAAATCAGAAACGCTGAAACGCTTGCTGTCGTCGCCTTTTCACGGCGTCTTCTTCTTCTGTTGTTTTTCTGTTTCTTTCTGCCATTTTCCATCTTTGTTTTCATAATTTCTTTGTTTTTATTATCTCTCCAACCTTGTCCTTATTCTTCACTTTTCCTCATTGTTTTCTGTCCGCATACCTTTTTTTTTTCTTTCTGAGAAGACAATTTGTTTCTTTCTGCCGTTCATATTCTATCCCGACCTAAACTGCTCGGTACAACCCGTACTTTAGACTCTGCACACACACACACACACACACACACATGCACACACACTTAACACCATTGGCCCAAAGTGACAAATCTGTTTAATAATGCACCACCTGGAGCACAGCACTCTATCTCTCTCTCTTTCACCGACCCTCTCACTCTCTCCTCCTCACACACACTAATCATTCCCTTTGGCTGTATTTTAGTGCTGTACTTTGTTATAGTCTGATTCTCACAACGACCAGGCCTATAAAGCAGCTTTATACCTGTGACTGTGTGTGTGTGTGTGTGTCCCGGTGACACACCACCAGCGTGCCGTATGGCTTAACACACACAGGAAGTATAGAGTAGACTCTCTCTTTACATCCCTTGCCCTTTTTTTTATCGTTTCTCCTTTACCTCACAGTCATTATCCGCGGTGAATTTCCTCCGCTCTCTTCTAACGCATCACAACCCCCCTCTTCTTCTTCTTCTTCTTCTTTTTTTTTTGATCCTCCACAAGGATGTAACCAGGAGGTGGTGGGGTGAAGGGGGGGAGAAGAAGAAGAAGACGATGAGGGAGAGAGAAAGAGAGGAAAAATAGATCTTGTCTGAATAAATAAACAGCTTTCCCTCCCTTTTGCAACCGAAACGGGAAGCTTAGCGGAGTAAAGGAGCGGAGTGAGGAAGAGGACGGAGGGAGAGAGGGAGGGAGGATGGGAGGATGGGAGGATGGGGGAAGTCAGCGAAGAAAGAAAAACATTGGCACAGCGCCCGGTGAAAATAAGAAAAAAAATAATAAAGGAATTAAATCTCTTTGTGTGTGTGTGTGTGTGACTGATGGACGCTCAAAGTGGAGCCAAAAAATGAATGCATGACCCAAGGCCAAACGAAAAAACTGACCAATCAGAGTGAGTGTTTTGGGTTTTGCAAGGATCACTTCAGTAGGTCAGATTGAAGCTGCGCACCACCAGAGGCCATCTGTAAAGGAAATAGTTATTCTTCATGTAGATGTCGCAGAAATAACCGAATATGTCGACGATAATTAAGCCAATGAATGTCTCATCTGGTTACATTTTGTTGCTATGTTGGGTACGATGTAGTTTGATTGACTCTGCTGCACAAGTATGAATCATGCTTAACAGCATCTTTGGTTTCAGTCGGAGATTTTATTGTGCCACGGCGTAAAATATGTCTGTTTCTGAATGGGTCAACACGCCGAGCGCCGGTACAAAATATCGACTGTCAGCACCTAAAAAAAAAGTATCCCAACGAGCTCTCAGGAAAAACCTGCATCAGTCACACTGCAGAGAGAGAGAAAATATGGAGAGGATGAGAAAGGAGAGCTAATGAATTATGGGTGGCCTGTGAATAGAGAGAAAAAGAGAGAGAGAGAGAGAGGTCTGCGCTCTGTCGCTCTCTCTTCCTCCTCCTGGGTTATGGAAGTGTCACGCTGTGAGTGTTGCCATGCAGATGGTGACCCTGGAGTGTTGCAAAAGCGAAGAGAGGGGGGAGAGAGAGGAGAGAAAAAAAAGAAGAAGGAAGAGAAAAACAGAGCAAGCTTAAGAGAAAAATAAAACAGAGAGACGAGGACGAATTGTTTTTTTTATTTCTTAAACGCAGGAAGTGAAGCTTATTGGCCGCAGAATCGGCTTTAATCACATGATCACAGTCAACAGGATGCAACCAGTGTTTATTTATGAACGCTGATACTAATCACTACCACATTTAGATAGATAATAACTCTAGTTTTGATCAGTTCAGCAGCATAGTAATTCAAACTATTATCACGATGGAGGTACAGGAGACCTGGGTCAGTTAAACCCACATACAGACGTACTGAGGAGGGTCTGGGGAAAGTCAGAGCTCATGGGCTGGGAGGTTAAAGCTGTATGGCATCAACAAGCAAAAAGGGATAAGAAACTGGACATGCACAACTCTCACACTCGCTCAGTGTATGTGCATGAAGAAGATCACACACAGAGTGCTGAAAAGTGGGGGAATGCTGCAGGGTGGAGTCCAGATAGCGGGAATACTGTATGATGTAACACCGAGGGCTGATTCGCTCCAGACTCTTGAGTCGTTATGTCTGTGTGAAAGAAAGGAAAACCCCCCTCCTGAAACCAGTCCGGAACATTAGCTCATCGTGTTGTAAACTTCTAAAATCTGAGTTTAGTTATTCAGTTAGATCTGTTGTAATACTTGTGCTTTGTGCTACGACTGCCTGCGTGACTTTCAATGCTTTAGTTACACTCTGCTTTTGTTAAACGGAGCACAGTAACCATCTCATCTACAATCGTCATTGGAAAGTGTTTGGAAAAGGACAGCCATCTATCGTGGACGAACTTCAACCAATCTGATCAACAAACCAAGTAACGTCCAAGTCTTACCGAAGCCAGTTAGAACAAGAGTGAAAACATCATTGTAGCAAGAAAAGTCCATTCCTAATATACCTGATGCTAGCAGCTAACATTGTTGGTTCTGAGTCACAATGCACACAATAAGCTGCCACTTGTTCCTCATAGGATGCTGATTGGTCTGAACACAGAGCTTGAAGTCTTGCAAGATGGATTTTATTGTAATTTTGCCTTGCAAGGTTAACCTGACCCAGGACTTCAGCTGAGGCAAGGCCCTGATTCGGAGGGGATCAGAGCGAACCACTCAGAACAAACACAATTGGATGAGGGTTTAATTATTCTTGGAATTATTCAGATCAGGTCTCTCTCTCTCTTCTTCTCTTTTATTCATTCATGCACATCAAGTTTGGGTCGGTTATCATTGGATATGTTTCAGATTAGGAAGATCCCGAATTCATCTGCTCCATTCATGGCTCAGTCATCAGCTGCTTGGCTGCAAGCAGACTAGTAACATGCAATCATGTTAACACAGGTGTATACATAGCTTTATGCCAACATCATTTGCTGCTACAGCTCCCTCCAACACCCATCCTCCTCCTTACATGTTGAGCTTTTTCTGTTGTTGACTTAACTGAGATCTAATGTCCATGCTTGTTGGGGGGGAGAGGATTAGATCTCCCAGAAGAATCTTCATTGCTGTGCAGATCCTTTGTGAGCTGCCTCAAAGCGCAGAGCATTTTGTGTCAGGTCTAACTATACAAGCATTTGCTTTGAATGGCCAATTCCTGACAGAACAGTGTGGAAGTGAAGACAGAGTTCTGTCAGTCCAAAATGTAAAAATATGGAGCAAAATAACCCAGATCATCATCTTGAATCTAATTATGCAACTTTATACCATGAAATCCTTCAAATGTTACTTCCATAGGTGATATTCCTGTTGTATCTATAGAGCACAGCACACAATGATTTCTAACATCACATATCATTATCAAATCTTTGATTCTTTGTCATCTCTGTCATGACTGGAACATCATTTCAACACCCCCCCACTGTCAAAATGGGTGACAGATCTCAGTTCTAAAGAAGTTTTCATATGTTTAAAAAAAGGAAGGGGAATTCTCACTCTGCACAAAATGATTAATGTTGATGAGCTATTACTTAACCATGCACGTCGACACTGCACATGCCCAGCTTTCAAAACTTAGAGTTCTTAGAAACTTCCTTTTCTCAGATAAAGTTTTGACTGGAAGTGGCAAAGCAGTCTTCATATTACAACATTTCACCCCATGACACATTCTTGTTGGATCTGTTGGCCAATAAAGCTGATTCCTTTATGACTTTATTTATATAACTCAGTGATTAGTCAGTGCACTTTAAAGTGACATTACTCCAATAGAACATTCATTGATTTTTATATAGGGGCACCTTACAGCTACAAATAGTACAGATTTTGTTGGATCGGTTTATTATAAGATGTTCTTTTTATGCAGTTCACCCACTGTACTTTTCAGTAAAGTAACAGTCGATTTGTACAGAATGACTTCACTGCAACTAACTTTTAAAGCAGCCAGGTGTTACAAAGTAACTTGTCTTACTTATGCTTTACTTCCAAAGACCAAAAGACAGACGACAGCTGCAGAAACAGTGTGTGTTATGGGAGTGGACTGTTGCTTAATGTTCTGCTCACAGTCAGATGACTAAAGAAAGAGCCCTGGAGCCATCATGGTCATTACATCTCATACTGTGAATGCGTGTGTGTGTGTGTGTGTGTGTGTGAGAGAGAGAGAGAGAGAGAGAGAGAGAGAGATGAAGAGAGACATGCATATAAAGTGGAAAGTACAAACCTCAGCTTTTCCTGTAGAGTTTAATACATCGAGGATATACAAACTTTAAGGACACGTACATAAAAATGTTTTGTCACTTATAATGGAGGCTTACCCACAACCACTAAATGCCTAACCCTAATCCTACAAAAAAAATCAAGTATTTACTTTAAATTGAAGAGTTTACCTTGTGGGCACTTTTTGTCCCCAGAATTCATGCAAGTCCCCAAAATATGTGTACATAGTTTTGTCCCCACAACGTAATTAATACAAACACACACACACACACTCAGCGGGAGCTGCAAATCCTGCCCTCGCAGTCTTATGAGTGTGTTTCTAGCTTTCCTTTTCTTTGAACCTCGTTTCTTTCTGTCTTCAGTTCTTTCTTTCTTTTCTTTCTTTTTTCTCTCAGGACCACTGTTTTAAACAAAGCATCTTCGGATCTTTTGTGTGCCTCTCTTTGACATAATCCTGGTGTCTGTTGCCGTGGTTACACTTTCTTAATGTGCCATTGATGTAACTGTATGTATTAAAAGCTTCACAGACTGCCGGCAAAAAACTTTTAACCGTGTTTCTCCCTCTCGCTCTCGCTCTTGTGCTCTTGACTCTTTGCGACTGTCGTGTTTTCTTTGTGTGTCAAAAATACAAGTGCACTTGTCTGTACCACTTTCTTATTGATAGGATAGGATGTACCTGGTAGCTAGTTATTTTTGGGTTACAACTGACACAGGCTGATATTTAAGACTTTTTTTTTTTTTGACTATTTTCATGCACAAACTGCATGTTTTTGCCAGTGTGGAAGCCTCTGAAAAGGCAATTAAGGCCACTAAAACTCTTCATTAAAACCAGTAGAAATGATACAAGTGCACTAATGTGTTGTCTGATCTGAAATGTAGAGTTCTGTTACACAATCAGTATTAATTAAATTGGCATTCAATGTGTAATCAAAACAGATTTATCGCCGTAATGCGAGTGTGTGTTCATTGTCAGTGTGTCATCATTCAAGTCTGTGTCACATCTCGTGGCCGTACACACTGAATGTGCAGGCAATGAGCTCCGCCACAGCAACATTATGACAACATTTCATCTCATCCCCCTCGACGCCATGCTTTGGAAGATGACGGTAATTTGGACGAGATGTTTCAAGGCCTTGGGTTCTCTCTCCTCCGCTTTGCTGACGGTCCCTGGTGCACTGCAACATTAAAACGAGACTGGAGCGTGAACGTATGGCTGGCTATTAAATGGCAATCACACACAGAAGAGCTCTTTTATAGACGAACACATTTCTGCTTAATAGCTCTCGGAGCAGAGTCGTCCAAATATGACATTTCAAATGAAAGCCCTCCGAACGCCGGCGCTTATTAAAATCTTTGCTGAAATCTTTCAATTTGTCAGTTTTTACGTGATGTGGGTCAGAATGAAATCTGGATTGCAACCTGAAATTCTCAGCTTAGTTATGTGATCACGCTTTCGAGATTTCACGAGTCCTATTGAGCATCAGGGGTGTCTGGCTTTTCTCTAATAGTGTCATGCACAGTTAACTCGTGGTACAGCACCGCGGTCGATGTTCCAGGCCGCTCACGGCAACAGCTTAGGCCATCGGCAGCACAGGGAACCTCTCTGCTCCGTGTCCCGAGATTACCGAAACCTCTCGCCCCCTAATGGCTGCTTGAGGGCGGAGTTAATGTCATCAGCGGGCCCTCTGCTCGCCCCTGGGAGTCCCGCTCCACCCTGCCCCATTAATTTCAAGTGTTACTCATATCCTTGGCCCCCTTACTTTCCATCTCTCTGCCCCCCTCCCTCCTTCACTCATCACCTTGGTGCGCCCAGCCCAATCTCGGCGCTCTCCTGGCTCATTTTGAGCTGTAATTGGACAGGAGTCCCGGGGGATGGTCGTCAGCACGCCCCAGTGCCTCGCGTCCCATCTCCAGAGTGGAAACACGCCCCGGCCATGGTCGATAAGCAGTGCTCCCCTGCTCAGTCCAACATTGCCTCCTCTGCTAACTTTCAGTGGGAAGAATGACTGGGCATTACTTCAAAACGAGTGTTCTCTAAGAGCCCAAAATAAGCCCACAGCAAAGTATGAATGCCTAACTTCTCCATCTTGTAGTCAAGTCTGTAATTAAAGTTAAAAAATACTTCTATTATTGCGTGTGCTGTAAAATATTTCAGCCTTTTTCTAATGCAACTCATATTGTTTCAAGAAATTTCCATTTTTCAGTTCAGTTTTTCCATCTTCTTTTCAGATGCTTAAACAACGTGATTTCCTTTGGAAACTCAGTGCACCGGCAAATGTTTACACTCATTTGAAGGGTGTAGTTTTCAGAATTTCGTGTTTTGTTTGTTTCGAAACAAGTCAGGTAAAGGCGGGCTGCTTTAGTTATCCCCATTACAGCTAAAATTGATGTTATAAAACACTTGAAATATTCTTCTATACAGGGAATATTCCCTTTCACTTGTTATTCAGTAAATAAGCTTTAGCTTAAAACCCCTAAAGCCAATTTTCCAATGCCGTGCTTCATTGATTTCAATGGGAAATCGACTGAATCTGACCTGATCGCAGGCAAGAATATCTATATAATAACCAGTCTCTGTTTATGTAGATCATAAAGAGCCATCAGCATTAAACTGCAACTGTTTCATAACCAGCTAAAGACCACTTGTAGTACATCAACACAAGTACCACTCAGGTTTTGCTAAGGGAGGATAAACATCAGTCCAAACTGGCAACCAAATGAATTTAGAACTTGCTAAAGTAAGAAAGAAAGTGACAAAGTGTGTCCTTCATTCTTTAAAACACAATTTTACTTCCAGTGCAGACCCTCTGAGATCCTTCACATAGAACCACGTCGATAAGTGCATGAATATTTGAGTGATGTGCTGCATTTTCAAGCCAGAACGCATCTTATTACATTCATCCAGTGACTACATCAGGCACAAATATGATCCTGCCAGTCTCTCTCTCATTGCTGCACACTATCCAACAAACACACACACACTTTATACGTGACGGTGGTGTGTTTGGATCGCGCCGTGTGCCAGCTTTTCCTCGAGCAGCATTTGTGCTGGTAATCTGTCATATGAGCCCGTCTCATCAGAGGCACAGGAACATTTGGAGCTGCGAACAGAGAGGCAAGGATAACACCCTAAAAGCTTCCTGCTCCTCTCTTATTGCCCACGGCTCAATCCCAACTATCTCAAATCTCCCTCCTTATCTTCCCTCCTTTTATTGCTGAAGCTTGACGGGCACTTGACAGTTGAGAAAAATGCCCCCAAATTGAGGCCCGACCTGAGACATGTTGGCCATGTTGGTAAACCTGCAGCTCCCCCAAGAGGCTGGCCCACTCAGGTTGAGATAAAAAAAATGTTTCAGTGAAGAGTGTGTTTGAATTTCACCTTAACGATTAAGTTATTTTCTTTGTCTCTCGCCATCTGTTCGTGCCGGAGAGCTCTCAGACGGTCTCAAAACATCCAGTTTTATATAATCATTCTCACTGCTGACCTGTTCTCTCACCGGCTCTGCGACAATTACAGTTGAATACCTGATGTGTGTGTGTTTATGTTTGTCCGTTACCAAGTAGAAAAGAAGAAGAAGAAGAAGGCAGGCAGTGAAAGTGTGTATGTGTGTGTGTGTGTGTGTTGGAGCTGTATTGGCATTCACGCGCCAATGGATGAAAGCGGCGGCGCCGTTAATAATTGAAAGAGTACTTAACAACAGGAGCGCTGCCCTCGCAAGACAGCTTTTAATAACCAGAAAGGTTTCACATTTCTAGTTCTCCACTTTTTCATCCCCTCCCCACCTCCACCACCACCACCTCCCCCACCTCCTGCCCGCTCCTCTTCTTCTTCTTTAGCAGCTTTCTCAGCTCTATTCAGAGGAGCAAAGGAACGCCGCTGAAGAAGCATCTGTCGGCCTTTTAAAAAACATAGCAGAAGAAAAGGTGTGTGTGTGTTTACACTGTTAAAGCAAGGCGCATTGTGCAGGGGGGATGGATGGATAGCGCGCCATTGCTATTGGCAAGGAAGTGTATTTATTACGTCTTCCACATTATCCCTCTGTCCCTGCTGTCTAGTTGAGAGATATGTATTTGTTTATGGAGGCGCTCCGTCTTCTACTCTTAATGCGCTCGCCGCTCACCCTCATTAATTCGCTTGATGGTCTTTGATTTGCCGGGCATCACTAAGTCGCATTAAGAAATGTATTTTCCCCAGCTCTTACTTAACGACGCTTCCAGAACCAACGCAATTAAATGCACATTTAAATGCTCAAGGTTTCCCCCCACCCTTCTGCATTCATGAGCGGAGACAGGCGCTTGATTAGCACCCTGCAGAAAATTAAGCAGCTGGGGAAAGGTGATGCCGAGGCTTCTTTTAGTGAATGCCACCTTATTTAGTGCTCTTTCTTTTTTGATAGCACGGCACTCAAACTGATAATAGGAAGCTAATAAAGGCTTCGGTTGTCATACTTTACTCAGGGCACACTGTCATGAGTAATCCATGTCCATGAGGTGGTGCTAAATATGATTTCCGTGAAGTCTTTAGTAACAATTTCATGGTAATTCTCGATGTCCCATGTGCCTTGTTAGGAACTATTTCAGGGGTAGTCAGTTTTGATTTCAGGAGGTCCGGATAGAGAAAAATGCTCACGCTCAGGTTCAGCAGCTTCATCATGTTTAAGTTGCATTAATTTACTTATACATTACAATTATTTCATATATACTGAAGCAGCATTGTCATATCAACATCTGCACAGTATGAAGTCAACGACTCAAATCAAACAAAGAAAGCTATAATTCAACGTCATGTCAACAATATTTATTTTCAGTGCGACCCTGGACTCTGGACAGCTACATACAGTAAAAAATAATAAATCAAATAAATAATAAAAGTCAATGCAAAGTGAATTTGACATTCAACTCAGAATTATAAATAAAAAGTACTTTCAGCATAAACTGTTGAGATCTGTGGATTGTGTTACAAGGACGCTGTCCTTTCACCCTTCACTGTGTTGGCAGACACAGCTATCTCAAATCCGACTATCTGCATGTTTCAACACCACCACAAGTAGAGCAGCGTCCTCTTTGTCTTCGTAATTTGGACGAGCTGACCCTTTAGGTGTTACTGGCACAATGCATGCTTGAATCGTTCCCTGGACAACTTGACACTGACCCATATTCACACGCTCTGTCCACCTGTCTGGCATAAATCTGAATTTAATGAGCAACCCAGAGACTTAGACGTTGCCGCTAAGATAAATATTGGCAACGGTTCACCTCTGAGTATTTTAACCGCACCTCCCACCACAATGAGCTTCTCCTCAACAGCTGGCCTCCCCGAAAGTCCATGTGCTGCCATTCGATATGCCGGCACTTGTGACACGACATCCAACACTTGCAGCTATGCTATAAAACTCAGTCTTCTCAGTGAATGACTCGATGAATATATATACCTTGAGGTTGTTACCACACTTTATCCATTCATTCCATCTCTCACGATGGTATTTTTTCTTCCCTCAATTTGTGCTCACTCATCTCATTTACATGTACCCATACCTCTTGAGCTCTACAGCTGAATAGGCCTAATTGAATAGTTGATCACATATTAATCTAATTAGTCTGGTTCAGTCCTGGTCATTGTGCGCTGAATTCATTTATTCTGTCTTGTTATTGTGTTCTCTCAGGCCGGAGGCTGTCAGTGGCCCCAGATGGTTTACTATAGCTTGCGCCGCTGATCTAACTGGGGGTTTCTCGCTTTTGTCTCTGGATCAGACTTCCATACTGCACTCTGATCACAGCTATAACAGAGGGAGGGGAGGGAGAGAGAGAGAGAGAGTAGAGCAGAGTGGAAACAAGGGATCAAGAGGTGGTGGAGAAAGAAAGTTGGCGAGGAAAGGAAAGAAAGAAAGAGGCAGAGAAAGATAGGACCATTACTGTCGAGGGTGATCATCACCATATCCGAGTTTTCCATGAAAAGGCAACAAGTGGAGCCTAATGGGAAATATGCAGATGTATGCAAATGTGTGTTGGATGGTTCGCCCGGAGGCCCAGTGGGAGATTAAAGCTCTTCGGGATGGAGAGGGCTGTGGAGGAGACTAGCACTATGAGCTCAGTGCTGACATATTAAACAGAGAAAAACCAAGCGTGGACCAATCGCGGGGCCTTGTTGTCAAGCTCATCGCCATTAATCTCACAAATAGATTCATGCTGATGGCAGCAGACTCTAAAGTGATCTGTCAAACCACATTGGTAGCCAGTGAAGTGATCCATGACGGACATCTTTAATTTGATTGTATCTTCGCGAAGATGGAAGCCCAGTGCTTTCATTGTTTTACCACGATATCGGATCCCCACACTGGGGCCCTCCGGGGGCCTTCCGTGTGGATTTGATGGATGAGATCCCAGCGTCGCTATTTCACACTCTTTCGCAGGTTGATCGGCCTAAAAGTGACTCAAGCAGAAAGAGAATGAGACGGAGAGGAAAGGTAGAGGCAGTTAAGACTCTTCCTCTAGCTCTCCACCATTCACGCTTCACTTCCACATTTGATCCACGGCAGTCCCTCAACCTGAGTCTGCAGCTGCCGGGATGGAGGTGTGGCTGAGAGTTACAGACTGAGTGATAGAGTAAATAGAGCAAGCGTTTCAGGTATCCAGGGATATAGAACTAACCCTGAATACCCTGGAAATGCTGTAAGTCCTGTAAATTGTGTTTAGAAGCAGTGAAAGAAGCAACCGGCAGGTGGAGCACATTGAATCGTCCATACAAAAGACGAAATATCAGGTTCTTTGAAATATACAAGATATATCCAATGTGAGATATGTCCAATCATCAATCCATTTTGTTGTGCTGCTGGCTGAAGTTAAAGACTTTGCTATAGATACTAGATAAAACAATCAATTTACCGGTGCAGCACCAATGGTTTTCCCTTTCCAGCCATTATCACCAAACTGAACATTGATATCTGCCAAAAAGGTATTTAAACCTTCAGTGCCAATACTTTGATTTCCTCATTTTTATACTTTGGTAAATGGCAACTTGGTAAGACAGCTAAGCCATTGCCAAGCTTTTTGTGTCTTAGATAGTAATGTTGGACAACAATTTTTGAAATTGGTCCATTGGTATTGAGCAAGAGCGCTGCATCTTAGCTCTTATGTATAATTGCGCACCATCAATGTAGATCCAATAAAACGTGCTTGTTGTTTTTACCACCAACAGGCTCAGATTGTTATTTTAAGTGTCTGACAACGAGTAAGATCCTTTTTGTTTAATCAGAAACAGCAATTATATCGCCGTGTTCAAAGCCACCAGACTTCATTAACAGTATTTTTGCCTTGTAGCATCGTGCCAATTCATTCAAACATGACAGAAATAAAATAAAACTCATAAAAAACCCTGTTTGTCTGTTCCAACTATCAGCAACGGTATCTATTCTCGCTCAGTACTGGACCAATTTCAAAAATTGTTGTTCCCCTTTTAGTCACAGACACAAAAACATAGTCAATTAGAGTCCAGGTTAAAGTCTGTTTTAGCGTAACCATGGTTATGGTAAAGAAATGTCAATTAATTGTTGGTCTGTGACGGGATGCAAACACTTGCAAACATTTCTGCCATGAAATTGAGAAGCACTGCACGCCTATCTATCTTTGGTGCTACATAAAGGTCATGCTACTTCCAGCATTGGCACGGATGTAAAAGTAATTGCTCGGGATACTAAGCTGCTCCATCTCCAACCATCTCCAAGGTTTTCCAGTACGTGGCCAGCTGCCATTTCTGGACACAATGTTATGACTAAAGTACTGTATGCACCAGCTCTATACATGGCCCCCTCTGTCTTAAAGCAGGCCTGCATTGGCAGGTGTTAAGTCTCAAATGTTCACATCCGTTCAATGGTATTTGGCAGCATCATAAATCTACAGTTTACTGTTAAACATACTGTCCCTCCTCTAAGAGCGCCTATAAATCAATACTCTGACGTTTGTAACTTCACCCTCCCAAAACCTTGTGAAAGACTCAGCACATGCTGTGGTTAGACTTGTAAGTCGTAAGTCTTTTCATATAACTGTACAGCGTTTTGGTCCTCAGAGCTTTAATCAAGTATATTTTCAAGACAAGGAGAGAGACCATGAAGTGGTCGGGTTATCACGGGTCAATTGCAGCTCTCTTAGTCTCATTCTCTTGAACCCTATTAGAGCTGAGTAGGGATGATGCTCTGGCAGCCTAGCCTAGCCTAGCAGTCTTAGCTTAATACATTTATACTGAGAGAGCTGTATTTATGAGGCTGTTAATTGTCTAGTGCACACAAAGAGACAGACAGCTGGACTTTAGCGCCCACGTGAATTCCCTTTTATGCCTCGCCACAGATTACCTTGCCTCTTTGAACTTTCCGAAAGGCTCTCTGTTTGGTCGGTGTCTTGTGCCTTTCAGTAGTGATGCTCCTTCTTTGGAAATGACTTGATTGGGAACTTGACAGTGGAAATAACCTTGGCTCGCCTCCTTTTTTTACTTGCCTCATTCTGTCACACTCTCCTCTCCGAGTCTGTCTTTCTTTCTCGTCGCACACCAGCTGTATCGGAATGAAGTGAAACAAGATGTGATCACCCCTAATGTGATTCTCATGTATCAACAGACGCTCGCCTTGTCTGTTTTTAACTTACATAACCGCTTTCGTTCTTCTCAAACAACGCTGGGCCTCATTTTTCCTACTTTTGGGGCATGTTGTCATAAAGTGGGAGTGTTTGGGGATGTCTTCGCTGTATCCATGGTGAAAACCAAACAGTGATGATTGAAGCTACGAAGCCAGATTCAGGCATAGAGCCAGCCACTGATTAAGGCTATTACTTCATAACTAGGCACTGCTGTTTTCTAGGAAAGCTCAGAGCATGACCTGTACCAATAAAGAAATCTTTACACGAGCTAATGGTGTGCAGGATTGTCAAGCGGGCGAGAGGTGCTTCAGTTTGAGTGTGTGTTTCTGTGTGTGTGTGATAAAGGCTGACATCCCCTGGGTTTCATACCATTCTGTCTGGACGTGCTCTTGCAGCGCTGCCTTCTTTAATGGTATTCCTCTGCACATCTACTCTTTGGTACATCCATCCATCCTTTCATCCCTTCAGTTGTCCCTTTATTCATCCTCTCCGCTCTGCTTGCTTTAAATTCACGGACTTTCATTGCTTTGTTGATTGTCCGGCTGTAATCAATCCACAAGTCCTGGGTGGATTGCATGAGAAGATAATTCCAGAATAATTGAAATAAGATTTTTAACCCTGCGCCTTTTTTCTTGCGTCACATTCTTCTGTCCAGTTTCACTGCGGTGACAATAGCTGACTTTCCGTCCAAACACTGGAACAGTCTGAAATGTTTATAAAACTTACTCAATACTGTAAAAAAAAAAAAAAAAGTTTTAACATTTGCTTGAGGCAGAGAGGATGTCAATAAAGGAGTTATACAATAAATGTCAAGGGAACTACATTTGTCAAATAACTGACGTTGCGACATTTACAGCCAAGAGCTTTCGGTGTCCACTGCAACTTCACCAGAAATGTCACTCCTTGTTTCGGTTTGTCTGACTTTACGGTGACAGGACAAGAGATGGGACTTCAATTCTAAATTTAATATCCTGTTATGTGTATTTACACTAAATATAATGAACACTGGCTCCTCTTGACTTCTTCTCTTCTTACAGTTCTCAGACTTTGTGTACACTTCGATGTATGAAATGAGGTTTTTCATACGTCGTGTACATTTGCTTCATAACTAATCGATACGATGAGCCACATAATGTTATGAACCTTTAGAACACTTTATGGTAAGGGCATATGAATTTTTATGAATTCATTCATGGAGTAGCTCACGAACTATCAAAAATATACAGGAATTAACAGTATCTCATGCATGGAACAGTACGTTAACTGATGCAACTGCTAAGGCGTTGCAGTCATCATGATTTCTGAATTATTAATGATGTTCGTGTGCTGAAGTGTTTTTCTTATCCATTAATTTATCATGTTTGTGGCCCTTCAAATAAACTGTCTTGACGAATGACATCAATGGTTCCATAACTGTGAAATCACATATGTTAACCATTTTTTGCGAATGCTAAATTATGCTAACTATATATAAGTATATGAGATTTGAAATGGAGCCCAAAAGTATGATCTAATTCCCAAGTACATAATTTCTGAATAAACAGATGGGCTGACTTTATTTGAAGGGCTACAAAGAATTCATGACTTCATGTCATGATCACAACAGAACACGTTTACTGCTGTGACAGTTCATTTGTTCCTTTAACTAAAGAGGACATGAACATCATTAATAACTCAGAAATCATGATGACTGAAATATCTTCACTGGTGCATTAATGAACGTTCTGTTCCTGCATGAGATACTTTAAATTTTTGTACATCCCTGATAGTTCACAAAGTACCACATGTATGAATTCATGATAATTCATGTACCCTTACTTCTAACTAACTAACTACTATAATAATATGTAACGTTTTTTGGAGTTTAAACTACTTGTATATCAAGCAGCTTAAAGATCTTCTCAACAGTGATGTTACAAGTAACATTTTGCTGACGATACTCATTGATCAAGTCATATTTTAAATACATAACTTTTTCTTGCTATTGAGCATGTTTAAATTGTTCTTTTACTGCATAGGACCTGATTTCTTCAGTGCATGTACAGTATCAGCCTTCCTTTAGGATGTCATGGCTTTCTAAGAGTTGGTGCGTCAGCATATATATATTTTTTTTTCCTGGTTTGGAAGCATGACATATGATAAAAATTAGCTGTCACTGAAGAACAAGAAGATTTATCTGCTTTAATAACGCACGGAAATTCACCTACCGTAAATTCTCATTGCTCAAACTTTCAGAAGTTATCTCGCTCCCTCGACATTTTTGACTGATGCAATGCCAATGTCAAAGACATGACTGCACTATGTCTTTTTATCCTGCGGGCAACATTCCTTTATCACAAAATCTACAACATGAGCTCTTTTGTCTGCTTGTCATTTGTTTGGCACTTTCCCTCCTCCCAGCTTTGGTTATCTAACTGTACGCAGTCTCCTACATGTGGAATTAAGTAAACCCCACTAGAGACGCTCTCATAGGGTCTGGAGTGGGACTTGTCCACCAAGTGGGGCTAATTATGCAAATCCCTGCCTCATCCTCATTGCCCTGGGTCAAAGCTGCGATATTAATGATTAAGGAGTTGATAGAGTGACAGCAGAATGGAAATAAAAGGGGGGATTGTGTGGGAGGCTAAAGGATTAGAGGAAGAGGCTGCATATTCACACATGTGCCGTACGCATGAATATGTACACTTTGTGCATGTATGTTCGTTTGCCTTTCTGGCATGTGTTCAGCGGGGGGAAAGAATCAAGCCCTTTATCTCTCAGCAGTCAACACTTCCCGTTTCCACAGCGACGCGCTGCTGCGTAGCTGCAGCATCTGGGTTGTATCCGTAGCGACCCCGAAACCCTGACAGGCCCTAATCTGAAGTCAGAGTCCACAGCAGGGCAGATTCTGTACTCTCTCTCTATGTGCATGATCTTTTATGTCTATCCTCAAGAGGACAGAATACCTCCAGAGATAAAAAATTTTTTTTAAAAATCCATCAAAGTGGAGACACTTACTGAATTTCCACATGGGGCTTGGATTTAAGAATAAATGTAAAAAATTTAGATAAGGAAACGTCTGATAATGAGGTTAAAATAATTCTTTGAGAACTGACTTAATATACCTTTTAAAGACAAGACTGTGGATAGCAAGTTTCCATGCTAACACTTAAGCAAATGCTGCCTTTGATGATGGTATCCTCAGCGTCTCATACAGACAGACGCACAAGGTGCCCTTTAGCGGCTGTATGAAATCAGGGTTTGTGTTATATTCATTATATAATTGTATCACGTGACTTGTAGTTCACGGGTTGTAACATGCCTAACCAAGTAGTTTTGTCACTAAAACTAACCAAACTGTGATGCTAACCACACGCTAAAAGGCGCTAAAGGGTACCTTAAGCGCCTGTATGAGATGCCACGGTTGTGACAAGACAGCGTTGGTATTTGATGACTTGGCATGAGAACGTGTTGTGTAATTCTGGGATTTTATGTAGCAATTTAGCTTGAAATGTAACACAAAATACAGCTTAGCTTAGCTTAACCCTGTTTCTTGTACAAGGAACCACATATATACTTAGCCACTTCATGTGTCTTGGGTGGAACAGGCAGGCTAGCTATTCCATATCGAAATCATTAGGTGTAAATGGATTTTTCTTAGAGATGGATTGAAATTGGATTGCTCAAACATCCCCAGAAGGTGTGAGCGAGCCACAATGTGGGCTGGAGTAGAGCTCACTCATTTGCAGTTTGGTTGGTTGGGGAAAACCAAGACAGATCCAATGAACTTTAACTAGATATAAAAACAACGGGAAATAAGTCCAAACCAGTCACACAGCAGGATTAATATCTGATGCACACAGTCACCCTTGTGGCTATGCAAATTTAGTGAAAGTCACTTTTTAAAGCACCTAGTTAAAGTAAATACAGGACTGTTTGATACTTATCTTGGGTGAACAGACGTCCCAGTTTGTCTGGGATTGTCCCAGTTTCAAGCTGGGTGGAATAAAAGTCCACGATTCACCATTATACTTCTTTGCAGCGCTTGCATGGGTGTTTATTATGTTCTGTCGCACTCATTATTACTTAACCCAATAGAAAACACATAATTAATGCACCACACATCTGATTTCAACACTGATTTGTCCGTTTGTGTGGCGATTATTCAATGAATCATTGTGTCGTCGTCAAGGCTGCTGCTCACCTATGAGTCATGGGCGATGTCAGTATGTTAAAGGTTAGCCTGAAGAGTTTAAAGAGCTCCAGGAGGATTATTCCTTCCTCCCTTCCTTCCTTCTTAAAGTATCTGGCAATGAAAATGTTGCGTCATTGCGCCCATGGTTTTGAACGGTGCGCTCAGTAGGTGTGCTAAGTGCTGAAATAAATGTCCCCCATCCTGATGAAATGCTTATGGTGAGTGCACACTTAAGAGTCTTGGTATGGGAAGTTGGAAAATATGATCACCCTACACTTAACCCAAATTGGTCTTAAGAGAGTACAAGCTGCCTGCTAAAAAAGTGACATGTTACATTACTAGTACTACAAAAAAAGTCATTTGAATGGCAGCTGAAAGCAATAATTTACCATAGCCACAGGGATAACTTTGGCTTTTGTGGTTACCGCAGTGCCAATCTTCCCCAAAAACCTACTTATTCTGCATTCAGGGAATAAATGTAACTGCTAGAAATTCATCACAAACACCTGCGAGTGCAGCACGAGTGTGGTCGAACATGTGTGTGATTGTTTTAACAGTCCCCTCCCTCGGATACTTGAGGGCGTCTTACGTGTCATTTAACGAGTGCGTAATGCGCTTTCTGCACCGCTAAGTCATGCAGGGCTCGAGTGTGTCAGTATTGCATCTCCTGAGTTAGTGTCGTTAGCTCGAAGCCGCTGAAACCGGAGCTCCTCTATGAAACCGCTCGAGCCCCGAGAGTCCACAAACGGTGCCAAAACTAAAGCAGGCCAAATCCTCCTCCTCTCTTCTTTCCCTCCCTCTTCTTACTCTCTATCCTCTTTCTCTTTTTTCCCTCTTCCCCATTCCCCAAGCATGAGCAATTCACAGTTAATTCAATTTTCCCCCGGCTGGGCTCACATGGGACAGCATTGGAATTCCGGTTTGTCATGATAAAATGATTACACGGCATTGTGTTTCTCCGGGCGCCTCCCAGCGCATTTATTAGAATCTGTCAGTGTCGATGTAGATCGGCCAGCCAAAGTGCACGTCTCCACCGCTCCTCCTCGCCACTCCGCTTCCCCTTCCCTCCCCGAAACTGGTTATTCCTTATGAAATACGTCGCTCCTGGCAGACGCATAATCTGATTACATCCGCTAGATTAAAAATATATTGAATTTTTTCCCCCCGCTCTCCTCTTCTTGCGTTTTTAACCCCTCTTTCTCCACTTCTTCTTCGTCTACCCTCGCCCCAACCCTCCACAAAGCGCTCAGCTCTTTTCCCAGTTACTTTATTATGCAGGTTTTGACTGATGTCAACTCACCAGCAGTGGCCTTTTTTTTTTTTAAAGATGAGATATGGGACAGTCATATCATCCAACCGTCAGTGGGACAGATGATGATGTGGTGATTGATATGTTTTATCATTAATATTAAAACCATAGCGGTGGTCTCAGTGTCGTTTCAAAGGATTCTCCACTCTGTCTGAAAAACACATCAGGAAGAGGAAAAATAATAAATTTAGCAGCATGTCACATATAATGTGAAAACCATCTTCTTTCAAACTTTAAAGGTACTTAGGAGGTTTTTTCCTGCAAAGTAACACCAGTTTCTGCAGACACAGTGATGTATCGGAGCAGACGTATTTTAAGTGCAGTTCTCTGTTCTCTGTCTAATGACCACGCTACTAAAAGGGGGCAAGATGCATCTCGTCGTAACAAAGTATTCATTAGTATGCATGAAATGCTATCATGTGCACATGATTTATATAAAGTGTTAAGCTTGAAAATAGATGTTAAACATGCACGGTAGGGCCCGATGGATTATTCAGGGCTTATACCAATATCAATATTTTAAATTTAAATATATAGTCATGACATAAAGGCCGATGTTTATCCAACTGGGGCATTTTACAGATAAAAAATGACTATGGTTGATTATTTCTGTGCTGCTATTGGTCGACTTATGTGCGGATATTCCTAATTTATGTCGATTAAATGGGAATTTAAATTTCGACTGGTTGAATTGAGCCGCAGTTCCCCAAACGTCCACTTGAGGCTGGCTCCAGAAGTGAGTCAGTCTCCATAAGTCCCCATGTTCAAATGTCCAACTTCACAGCAGAAATAAACATGTTTACAGCCTGGTACAAAAAACAGTTTTGGTCTCTATAGCTAATTTCCCCGTTCATGACAACTGTACTGAGGGTGAATTTATATACAACTCACCTGTTCAAATTATATTAAGGCTTAAAGTTATGCAGAATTAAGAGCGTGGACACTTTGATTGACAGGTGGGTGCTGTTACATCTTTGAGCATTTTTTGGATTAGCAGGGAAGTAGTGGAGGCACGATTAGCAAGATGGCGTCCAACACCTCTTTAGAAACCTGTGTCCATATTTTATACCGTCTATGGTGCCAACTTGCAAAGATAGCAACGTTTAATCGCTCACATCTCTAGTCCAGATACCAGTTTTATCTGTGATAGGCCAACTGTTATCATGTTGGTGCTCTAGTGTGGACTTAAACATATTTTATGTCCCTGTGACCCCAAAAAAACACAAAATATTTCCTCTTAACATAAATGAACTCATGATTCTTTCACAAAGTGCACAGAAGAACCCAAAAGAAGTGGTTGAACTGCAGAAGTAGCTGCTTTGCAAATGGTATTTTCCATCCAATGTTTCCAAGATGTTTTCTTTCAATCATAGTTCACAGTAAAGACAATAAAAGACCCCCCCAGCTTCTTCAATTTCTTCACACGAGGTGAGAAAAAATCTGAATGAAACTCTTTCTCGTGCTCTTGATGTTGGAAGTCACGGCTTCAACATGTAGTTTTATTTTTCTGCAGCCACTCTCTGCCACCCTCATCTCCTCACATCACCTTCTTCTATTTCCCCCTCCTCCTCCTCCTCCTCCTGTCTGGATAATATTACAGCTTATTATTTTTCATATTTCCATCCCTCCCTCTGCCCATACCGACCTGTCAGTCAAGCTGTCATGTGTGATTTGGAGCTGTCACTCCGGCTCTGGGTTTCGGGTGTGGGGGTTCGATGGCTTGTTTACTGAGATGTGACTGGAGGTGTCACGCTGAATAAGCCCACCTCGCCCTCCTCCTCACCCCCTTCCTCTTTCCTCCCCTTCCATCCTCATCCTCAAACCCTTGCTCTGCGCAACCAGGAAAACCCCCTGTGGGGTGCAGCGGTTGCGTGGCAGGAGTGCTTGTGCCGGGTTGGATGTTGGCTAATGACCATCTCGGAGTGCCACCTTCGATTTTTGGGTGGTGGGTTTAAGTGTGTGTGCAGCCCTTAAGTGCATGCATGCATGCGTGTGTGAGAGTGTGTGTGTGTGTGTGTTCTCGATATGTGTGTATACTCATTCTCCCAGCCAACCAATTACTGTCCCGAGGAGCCGACAGCTGTCGCCACCATCGTCTTCTTTTTCCACCGCCACCTCGCTCCTTCCTCCTCATCCTCCATCCATAGCTCCTCTCAGTTGGGAGGGGGGGGAGTCAGAGGGGAGTCTTAGCCCCGGGTCCTGCTCCCTTGGGGAGTCATTACACCACTGTGGGACTCTCACTCACACACACACACACACACACACACACACACATGCACAGAGCAACACACAACTTGTCTCCTCTGTCTCTTTCTATCTATCACTATGCCACTACACCCTTCAATTAAGCCCGTGGCCGTCGCTTTGGGGGATTTGATGCACATTCACGTCAACACACACACACACACACACACACACACACACACACACACACACACACACACATGCACTCATCTAATCCTAATGTTCCCTCTATATTTGTCATTACCCGCTTCCCAGATGGGACTCGGCCCATTGGGTTTTTTCATATAATAGAGCCTTGCTGATAGAAGCAGAGCATATAGAGCTTCTGACACTTTCAGCAACACAGTTTTGTTTGGGGTTTTTTTTGGGACAAATTCGTCGGAAACTCGAGCTACGCGAGTTTCTCCTGATGCGGTTGCCACGGCGGTGGCGATTTTTAAGCGAGCGAGGTGCCACTATCCACTATCTTACCCTCAACGCTCTCTTTCTTTATCTGAGACTGTAATACAAACCAGATTGGGCTTATCTCCCTTCTCTCACCACACACACACACACACACACACACACACACACACACACACACACAGTCCAAGCTAGCCTTATTCCTCACTCTCTTGCTTGCTTCTACGTGTTAACACACACACACACACACACACGTTCTGCTAGAGCTTACACATGCTATCAGTCTCAATCTGTGAGTGGATATGCCAGCTATTTCACTTAACCGCGCAGGGTACGGATGTTGGCGGTCGCGGAGGGGGTGTATAAATAAAAAAAAAAATAATAATTTGGAAGAGGCGCGGAATATTTCACTTCAACCATGAATGCTGTGTATAGATAAGGAGCTCCTCGCTGTGAGTGTGTAACTGTTTGCATATACGTGCTTGCACGTGTGTGTGTCAGTCTTGTAGAGATTTACCTCCGACACACTCGTTAATCACAGAATTCATTAGTCACCGAGTCTCTAATTGTTTACTTTCCCCTGCGGCGGTACTACACAAGGTTGCCGGCCCTCCCTGTTACAATTTTGGAAGAACATAATGGTAAATTAATTTTCCTGGTAGCTCCGATTCGATTAGTCATTTCTGAGTACACTCTATTAGCCGGGAAATTGTGTATTTGGAAGTCAGAATGGGGGAGTCTGGGGTTTGATCGCGTTGCTTACCTGGGAAAAAGACAAAGTAGCAGAGACTAAAGGGGGTGGGGGTGGTGGTGGTGGAGGAGATGGAGTAATGAGCCTGAGGGATGAGTTGGAAGAGAAATGGTCTGGTCTGCTTTGAGTGGCTCTGTAATGTAGACTGAAGCCCAGCGAGAGACGCAAGTGGAAAGACAAATTGATGTATTAATAAAACCATAATCCACTAATGGAATCAAATTGATTCACTAACTGGTTGGTACATCGCAAGCGATGCAACTCAAACAAGAGCAATAAAATAAACAGTACACATGAAATGACTTATTTTCATGTTTTCTTCCAGGCTGGTCTACAAAATGTTCTGAATTCATCGCTAGTGGAAAGCACTTTGTTTGACAAGCACTACATAAGTAACGTGACTACTAGCTAGTTTAGCTACTTATAGTTACATAGACAGTCAGCTGTGTTTTTATTCCATATTATTTCATTTAAGCTACTTTTACTGGTTCTTTGTTCTCTAAAGCAAATATTTGACTTATTTTATCATTAAGGTGAAGTGACCTCTGTGAATCTGCATTTTGAAACCACAGAATAATGATGATATGTAAGTATATGGCCTCCCTAAATACACCAAAGCGGCCTTAAAAAATTTGCACCAGCAAATACCAGCTTTTTAAATACTTTAATTCAGCTCACGTCTTCAGTACTCGTCCATCCATTATGCAAAGACAAAGAAAACAAACTATGAAACAGTTTTCCTTTCACTGCACTGTGTTGATTATTCGTAGGTCAGAAGGGTCACCCGATTAAAAACATTTTATTTTAGATGTTAAGCTTGCATAACCTCTGTTTTGGTTTTGGTTTGGAACTGGTTGGTTTCTGATAAGCCAACCAGTTCAGCCTGATTTTAACATAGATCTCTTGACATCTTTGGACCATGACATGTCTAAAAAGAGAAGTCGCCCATTGGCGGTCATCAATTATCAGCCGAATGGTCGCTGACAATTACACAGCATTAATAAGCCTTTCCAAGGAGTTCACGCTACACATCTTAAAAACAAACAATAAAACACTAGCATTAGCTATAGCTACCCACCCACCTACCAACCATGAGCCCACTTAACATGATGCATTTCCTGTTAAACTTGGGGAGAAACCATTCTTTGAACCAACGACATACAAGTTAAAAAGGGTGCTCATTTTATTCGCTAGGTTTTCCAGGAGGTTAAAAATGACTAAAGAAGAGAAATCACAAATCAAAGTATTCGTAGGTCAAAAGTCATCCAATTTAAAACCAGACTAATTCTGGTGGAATAGAAAAATGGGTTTTAGGTGTCAAGGTTGCATAACCTCTGTTTTAACTGCATTTAAATACAATTATTTGAAACACAGCCTTGTTTTCATGTAGACCTCTTGACATCTTTGGACCACGGGATGTCTAAAAAGGGAAGTCACCCATTGGCGAATTGGCTAAATGTTTGCTGATAGGCGCCAACTGGATAATTTTCTTAGTGTTAATAATGCTCCACCCTTCGGTTTCTGATTCAACATGCTGAATCATCCATAAGGACCAACACCGGATAAATTCCAGGTCGCGTTCAGCTCCTGATGTTCAACTGTGGCTCAACGACGTCTCTGTGTTTCAGGTTGCCCCCTCCCGCCTGCAGAAAACGAGGCCTTTATGTTCTAGTTTTCTGCTCTAGATTGTGAACTAGTTTCTGAAACTGGTTGACTAATTGGCTTTTTTACTGTCTGACTTGACCCAGTGGAGCAAGCGCAGCCACCAGCTCGACGTATGGACGTCGTGTTCACGCATGTATTCATGTCGCTCGTCGTGTTTTTCATGTGTCCCGGCCTGAGCTGCATATGGATGAGCTAACACGGGGGCAATCTGCGCTTCAAGGCGCACGTGCACACGCGTCCACTTCTTTCACGATACTGAAATACAGATGCAATAGACCTTATCACAAGTGAACTTACTGAAACTATGCATTATAGATCAACACACACTCCCCTCACACAAACACACGCACATACACAAACGTGTACACACATACATCCTCCTTCTTCTTCTTCTTCCTCCTTTCAATGAATCTCCACACACGCTCACACGCCACATCACAAATGATGGGATTTAAACATCAACAGTATGAAATATTCATGTGTCAGTGCCAGCCGCTCGAGCAGAACTACCACCAAGGGGGATTTGCCTTCAGATCTGAGGATACTACTGCATTCATCCCTCTCTCTCTCTCTCTTTTTCTCTAACTCTCTCTGCCTCCACCCCTCCACCCCTCCACCCTCCACCCTCCTCTCCTCTCTCTCTGTTGTGTTGCAGCATCCGGAGCCATTGTCACGGTGTTGTGTACCAAAGTGTTTCTGAGTATTGTTCTAGTTTTCTGTGATATTGCTTTTACACTCTCAACCGTTGTTATGTCTGTGTCTTGGGGGGTAGTGACCTCCCTCCCTCCCTCCCTCCCTCCCTCCCTTCACCTAAGGCAGGAAGTGGTGAGCGAGAGAGATTGACTGAGAGTCAGAAACCGAGGTTGAAGAGAGAGAAGTGTCTCAGACAAGGTTTCTGAAGACGTCGAGAAGTTCAGCTTATAATACGACTACAACCACGACTGCTAATAACACTATCCATCCATCCATTTTCCATCACTGATTTGCTGGCATTGGGCGGGAGGCGCGGTGCACCCTGGACAAGTCACCAGTTCATCAAAGGGCTGACACATAGAGACAAACAACCACCTTTGGGCAATTTAGAGTTAACCTGCATGTCTTTGGACTGTGTGAGGAAGCCGGCATACTCGGAAAGAACCCACTCACACACCGAGAGAACATGCAAACTCCAAACACAAAGGTCCCAGCCTGGTGTGGGGTTCAAACCAGGAACCTTCTTGCTGTGAGGGGACAGTGCTAACCACCTTTAAAGGTCCAATGTGTAGAGTTTAGTTGCACCTGGTGGTGTAATCGCTGCATTGGAGTGCCCTCACATCACCCTCGAAAGGCCCTGTCTAGAGTCAGCATTTAGTTTGTCTGTTCTGGGCTACTGTAGAAACACTGTGTTTAAACATGGCAGCCTCCGTGAAAGGGGACCCGTTCCCACTGTGGATATGAAAGGCTCGTTTTAAAGTAACAAAAATAAAAAGATTCTTATTTTCAGGTGATTATACATGCATGAAAACATAGTTATGAATATTATATTTCATGTCTGCCTTATTCTGAAAATAAAGGCCCCAAATCGTACACACTGGTCCCTTTAAAAAAAAGTTATTGAAAGCCAAACTCCAAAATGCTTCACACAAAGGAACACAAATAGAAGACATTGAACACTTAAATATATAGAGTATATAATAAAATAAACTTACCTCAGTAGAATCCAGGAAAACTTAAAATCAGGATATTATTGTCTGATAAACTTCTCACAGGTTTCCGTATATTGCCAAAGAACTTACAGTATATATCCGACGGAGTCTTTAGCAAACATAATCTCGTTTTCAATTTACTTTATTTTACGAGGATAATTTGCTCTGTATCAATAATGCTTTCCAGGGAGCCCTTGCTACGTATATTAAAAACAAAACTATAAAACACTAGCATTAGCTATAGGTAGAAGCTGCATTCTGGGAAAACGGACCACCACAAGCAGCGATTTGGGGGCATTGTTAAGTGTTTGGAGTGCTGGTAAAGAGGCATTCAAATCATATCTGAGGATATTTTTAGGGGTGTAAATCATGAAGTAGTTTCATTTTTACATGCCGTGACTAAACAAGAAGTAGAAAAGGCTATTAAAGACAACAGGAAATGACTTCCTATTAAACTGAGAGAATTCATTCTAAAGTGCAAACAAATGACATTTAAGTTAAGAAGAGAACGGATACCTTATTTGACAAAAACAGGCGAAGGCGGTGATTATTTTATTGGTTTTATGTTCACAAGTCCAGGATGACATCACCATTAAAGACTCACTGTTTTCCAGGAAGTAACGCTGTTAGAAAATTACAGCCGCACTCGGGTCAAACTTTGAAATGTTGCACTTGTAGCCACGCCCATTTAGTGATGTCACAACTTGTGTAGACTCGTAGTGGAGCTAATGCTCTGCTAATGCCCTGCTGGCCATTAAGTTCCTTAATGGCCAGCAGGGGGCAACTTTACTGGTTGCAAAAAAGGTGTTGAATTATATAGAAGTCTATGAGGAAATGACCCTACTGTTTGCTCAATTAGGGTCCCTTTTGAAGTAAAATAGACGATACAGCATGGTGGGCTTCATGTCGTGTCAGATCCAGCTCTTCCTGATCTCCACCTTCTCATCCAAATATGGTCACTTCTGGCTCCAAGAACCAGAAACGCTTCTGTCTGTAGCTACGCCACTTCTTTTATAAAGTCTATAAATGGAAATCACCTGCTTTGACATCACTAATTTATGTCTACTTAGACAGAAACGTGTTACATTTCTGTCTAAGAAGTAAAAATTTTCCATGACTTTCAACAGCTATGTCTCATATAAACAGGGTAACTGGGGATGGTATCACTTTTACAATTTTAAAATGATAAACGGCCATGTCCTGCTCAGACTACTGGTGAATAATACTCACACAATATTGTGAATATATAAGCACGGCCGGTTCTGTGATATAATACAGGATCATTGGGTTAAAATCTTAATAATCTGAGGTCTAGCAGAGAAAATTGGAAGGGCCAACTCTGTAAAAAATGCGTCTGTAAGTATAAAACTACAGCAGCGCAAGGTTTATAAAGTTAAAGAGTAGAAAAGGTAGGAGGTGTAAGGCAGAGAAGTTTAGATTTAGAAGTCTGATGGAGTATACACAGATACAAAGAGTGCTGATCGGGTGGACTGAGGAGTCAGATATGGGTCCAGTGGTCATTGTTCCTCCTGAGATTCGTCCCCTTTTTTTTCCATTTAAAAGATGTGATTACACCGCAACAATGCACGCACACGCTTTCACGCGCACGCTGCCAGCGGTGGTGATCCAATTTAGGAGGTTAGAAGGGAGGGGATAAGGAGATAGAGGGAGCAAAAGGAGGGAGCGGAGGGGTGAAAGGCAGCCATGTACGAGATGCAACGAAGGAGGAGGAGAAGAACGTTCTCTCTCTCTCTCGTTTGTCATTCTGTCGGCGCCGTATGCAGATGAGGAGCTAATATGATATCTCTGCTGAGCTGATGGATGTTTAAAATGATATGGCAACCCTGAGCAGCCTCGCCGCATGCTGCCTGCCAGGGATGGTGTGTGTAAGTGTGTGTGTGTATCACTCAGTGAAAACTATATCCAAATCATTGTAGCAATGACATATACTGTCAAACTTTCAACAACTTCAGGTCTAGCTTTGTACAACTTGTGTGTGCTATTTTTTTTTTTACAGCGTTGGCCATCGCTTCTCTCAGTAATTGTACTCATTATGTTGAAGTTATTTGTTGTGCAACATTGCTAAAAATGAGGAACATAAGTGAATTTTAAGAGTTTTAAGCAAACCACGTTAGCCAAACTTAATTGGAAGCGAGAGTGGCTGCTAGCTACTTTTATGAACCAATTTAGTTCATCAAATGTCAGAAAATCATCAACACTGGTTTCCATAACCTCCAGTTATGTCTTCATATGATTAGTTGTGTTCAACCAGCTGTCTCCAAACCCAAAGATATTCAATATACAATGACGTAACACACAAAAAAAAGCAGATAATCGTCATATTGAAGAAGTTGCAACCAGTAAAAATGTTGTTTTTTCTTCTTAAAAGAAGCAAAAGATGCACACGTTTGTTTTCATGCCTACATTCTGATGAGAAGATCGACACCGCTCTCGTGTCTGTATGTAAAATACACAGCTACAGCCAGCTTCCGTTGCATAAAGACTGGAAACAGGGTGGGGGGGGGGGACAGGTAGTCTGGCTCTAGCCTAAGGTAACAAAATCTGGCTGTCAACGCCTCTAGAGCTCACTAAGTAACATGTGCTATCCTGTCTGTTTTATCCGCGAGTGAAACTGGGTGTTATGCATGATGCATGGGAGCTAATTGCGATCTTGTCGTCACCCTGAGATCGCCTGACGAGTAGCGGATATTCCTGGAAGTCATTGCACCCAGCCAAGTTTTCCCATTCATCGAACACAGATACACAATTTTAAGAACCGCCCATGAGCCGAGCAGTAGGAACATCAATCACTGGGTGGAATATCGCGGAAGTAAACCCAAAAGCCAGAAACTTTTTTTTGCTGTATGCGTCAGATGATTCATTCTCATTGGACTGAGCAGTTGTGTGTCTTTAGGTTCCAGTTCTAATAATACACTCATGTCTGGCACATAATCCCTGCTGAAACCATAAATGTCATTTCATCATCATTTGGCCTTTGCACCGAACTAATAACATCGACTAATAGATGAATCAATTAATGCTAAGCATTATAAAACTTCTCAGGACTATTAATAACCATAATTTGTGTTTGGAAATGTTTTGCACGCATCGATTCTTTGTTGTGTTGAAACTCGGTTTGTAGATATTGGATCAAACTGCATAATATTCATCACATAAAAGGTCAGTGATTGTTGCTGGCCAATACAAGATTTTCAAGAAATCACTAATTCTGACACAAATAATTGTTTCAAATCTACAAGTGCCATCCCGAGTTTGTCTATCTGCATCTGTCTGTGTTTCCACATTGTCATGGCGGTAATGAGAAGTGGGGGTGGTAGTGTGGAGGAAGGTGGAGGTAGAGGAGGGGGGGGGGGGTGCAGGACTGATTGGATTCTCCACAGACTTCATTAGTTAAAACAAAGCCAGTTGTCCATTTGGGCTCTTTCACAGCCTAATTGATATTGATTTACTGATTTGCTCAAGGGTGATTTAAAAGCATGTTTGGTGCCATCATCAATGCTGCTTTTTCCTCTGCTCTCTCTTCTCTCTGATGGCATTAGCGCTCCGTCCTTCTGGTAGCAACGAAAACTCGTTGGTTAGGAGGGGGTTTATCAGCTTTCCCGTTGAAGCGTGGTTGACTTTTCCCTTCCGAATCGCGCTTAACAACCTCCGGTCTTTACACACCGTGTCCTCCCCTCTTTGTCATTTCATCACCATCACATTATTTTATGACATCGAGGGAGATAACTCTTTTTTTCTACCTAATTTCCCTTCATGAACCAGGCGAAAATTAGCGAGGGGTTATCTTTTTTGGACTCCTCAACCACGATGGCGCTGATAGATCGTCACCATCCGCGTAACTGGATAATGATAGTTATCATAAATGGTTAGCGGTTGGCTAAGTGAAGCATTGAGATCAATGGCAGTGGTGTTAGTGTTAGAATGAAGGAGGCCTTTTATCATGTTGATGGATGGCAGGCCTGTCTTTAATGTGACATGTTATGATCATATCAATTTGTCCTCAGTTCTCATCGACATCACTTTATTGCCTCGCCGTCTCTCACAGTCCATCAACCCCCGCACTGTAAATCAGACTTGAAATGGCACCGTGCCACAACGTTCCATAAACCAACCATTTCTCTTCTTCCTCCTACTACCTTCCTTCTTTTCCCTCCTCCTCTCCTCCTTGTCTGGTTCCTTCTTTTTTAATCCACCTCTATTTTGATACCTCTCTATTTACCGTCCCTCCTCGCCTCAGTTCTTGACGGGCATCGGTGCAGACAGCCCCGAAGGAAAGAGTGAAGGAATCAGACTAGGATTAAAATGTAATATCAGACTATTAAAGAGATTAGTGGTTGAGATTTCAGCGTCTGAGCCACCTCCCAATATGATGAACTGGCATTCATGATATTGATTTATTCCCCAGCTGCTTTTATCGTCCCACATTCACGTGGACGGCGATAGATCTAGATAAGGTGGCCTTTTTATGAGGCACCTTGTCACCGGGGCCTTTTGCGCTAAGTAACCACCGCCCGGCTGGCAGGAATGATTGTTTAAGGAAGTGAAGTTTATTCATCAAATCTATAGTTTTGAAAGAGCAGCAGCAAAGAAAGGGTGGACGAGCACATAACTCATTTCTGTTTCTCAAGCGGACAAAAGCAAGGTCCTGGTATTGAACCTGCTTAATGAAAGCTTCGGATTGGAACAGCGTCGCCACAAAAGGGGCCTTAATTATTTCCAATTATGACAAACCATCATTTCAGCTCAATTATGTTGCACATCCGTCAAGGCTAACAAGGTAGCAGGGTGTGATTGAGGTTCCCTATTAGTCTCTCTTGTCAACACCTTTTACAAAGAGTTATGAACGTTACAGGTCGGCGATCAAAGGAGAACATTTGTAGTGCTCAAATTTTTAAATATCTTTCCTTTTGTTTTCAACTGATCCCCCCCCAAACATCCATCCATCCACCTCTACACCCGTCCATTGATGCTTCCACTCAAGCCTTTTGGCTCCACTACTGCAGGTAATAGCAGTGAGACATCATTTTTGATGGGGGTCTATGATACAATTAAACTTCTGACGGCTGTTCCTCATGATACAATTCGAACTTGATACTATTTATAGTAACATTTCATTGTTTTCTGATTGGATACAAAGAGAGAAAGAAAGAAAGATTTAGAAAGATCTAAAGATGGACACAGTTCTTGTCTTTTCTGAAGGGTTACATGTTTTGCTGCTTTTCAACAATAAAGAACAAAGTTTATTTAGCCGAGCTTGTACCACTTCTGCGGTCCTGTGGGCACTCTGGACATCTTCTAGCTCCCAGCAGGAGGATGCAGCACTCCGTCCTGTCAATTGTGCTACTATACTACAGGTGGTTTGCAAGTCAGGTCAGGTTTGGGTTGGGTTTGTGTGGGTCTTAAAATATAATGAGCAGTGCATCATTAGTTCTAATGCTGTCTCATCAACAAAAACAAAACATTGTTTTGTAATATTTTTATAATCAAGGATCTTTTCTTTGCTCATCTTTTAGCTCGACAAACACACTTATCTGTAGGTGCTACTGACAGCAAATATCCAGCATGTCACAGCAACAACCATTAATGTCATTGGTTTTGCTGAAGAAACAGTTAACACTGTTGTATGTCATGATATAGGCAACATGTTGAGGGCTAAAAACTCAAATTTTGTGAATTCAGACTCACGTTTGATGTAATTAACGTTGCAAAATGCCACAAAAAGTTCACAACAAACTGCTTTGTTCAATATTCTCTCATCCAGCCCGACTCCTCACATCTAATTTCCCCCTTCTGTGACGCCTCCTCCAACCTTCGTCCTCCTTCCAATGTTCTCTTTGCACCATCTTATCATCCGGCCAACCGGTAATGGCCTCGCTCTCGAGCTCCACACACACACACTGGCGTCGTATGCATCGGCCCAATCACAACCTTAATGCATCTCAATTTAACCACTGTTGTAACACACACACACACACACACACACACACACACACACAGCTCTCTCTCTCACACACACACACACATGCAGAGTTTGTTGTGTTTGCGAGCAGTGACGGGTCGGGGGAGGGCGGCATCAGTAATGCGTGACGCGTGCCTCCATAACGCCGGCCTCATTTGCATGTGTGAGGAGGTCTGGGCTAATGGAGCTGATCTGTTGCGCTGTTATTAAATGGGGGAAAGAGAAGGGGAGGCGGGGGAGGTGGGTGTAGAGGGGTTATTATTAAAGAGGAGGAGGGAGGGAGGGAGGGAGAGACAAAAAGAGGGGAGGTCTCTCTCTCTCTCCTCTCCTCTCCCAGAGGCATGATGGATGATTCAGGAGTCTCTACTTCACTGAGTTTAGGTTGTTGAACAGTTTGCAGTGGTCACACGGCAACACACACATGTACACACACACACATGTACACACACACACACACACACACATACGACATGCATGTATGCGTGAAGGTGTGTAAGTGTGCAGCCTGCATACCCTTTGAATATCACGAGGTAAATGAGGCCTAACGCTGCTACTACTACCACCACCGCTTCCCCCTTTTGTCCACCCCTTTACGGCTCAGGTCGTTTCTCTCACTGCATTTAAATGTCCTCAATATGTCACACATGCATGCATGAACGCATGCATCCCTGCTAACACACGTGCACAGACACACACACACACACGGTAAATGAAGCCTGTTGGGGCACTTGTTCCAGACCCTTTTTATTGCGCACACATGCACGGTTTTACTGCAGCGTATTACGCCCTAATGGCCGTTTCCCAGCAATGTCAGCATCAGACGTGGAGTAGTTCCATTTGAATTGCTGATTGAACAGACTGTAAAATAATGTTTTATTATTTCCACACTGGAATCAACATTTTATTTCATTTATTTATTATTATTATTATGAAATGGCAGCGCTGCATTAGCATGCGTTAACATAAATGTGTTTGTTTGTTGAGATCCTCATTAGTAGCTGCACATATTTCTTCTTCTCGAGGGGTCCCGGGGTCTTTGTAGTTAAGATAATGTAAACATAATTTATATATATAATGTAAGAAGATACAGTCCATCTCAGCACTCTTTGAGATTACAAAGAAATAGATGTAGTGAGGTCATTTTGTCACAACATACACGCTTAATTTTCCTGTCATGAATTATGAGCTCAAATGTGTCGTTGAGTACATAAATCTGTGTCTGGCTCCAAAAGTGAGTCAGTCTCCATAAGTCCCCATGTTAAAATGTCCAACTTCACAGCAGAAATAAACATGTTTACAGCCTGGTACAAAAAACAGTTTTGGTCTCTATAGCTAATTTCCCCGTTCATGACAACTGTACTGAGGGTGAATTTATATACAACTCACCTGTTCAGATTATATTAAGGCCTAAAGATGCAGAATTAAGAGGCTCTTGAGAAACCTGGGTGACGTCACGGATACTACGCCCATGTTTTAATTAGTCTATGGTCCAGACATGACGCTATAGGAGTAATTACAGCGTCATATTTTGAAGCCTAGGGGCACTGACCAAGCAGAAGTTTTTACAGATGGACACCCGAGAAGTGGATTATGCTGCAGCAGAGGTTTGCAAATTTTCCACGGGCCTTGTAATATTTTTTTTTTGCTGAAACCTGTAAAATCCTGTCACCATTGAAATCCCTTTAGGAGTTAAAAAAACCTTTGATCTTACCAGTTTCTCAGTGCGCTTATTAATTATTGAGTCACTCCGAGTTGTGTCTTTCCCGGTACAACGGGATACACCATGAATGCAGCATCAGTCAGAGGATGATTAATGAAACGGCAGCTCGTTGGTGTCGCTCAGGTCTCCGTTTCGTCCAATCCTCTCCCCCCCCCACCCTTCGGCGCATTGGCACGGCCGTCTATGAGACTCATCCTCCAATGGGAGAGTTTAGATGCATCTGGAGGCGGGCCAGCAGCCCACATCTGACATCATCTTAAGACCTGGCACAGTTTGGCAGCATGACACCGGCTGTCTCACACAAACACATACACAAATAGCACACTCTCACACACACACAACTGTGATGGAGATAAGATTAAGACGAAGTGGGAAGTCTTGGGAGGGTGTGAAAGTCAAGTGTGCGAATGCGTTTATCTGTGTTTAAAGATGTGTGCGTTTGGATGTGTTGATTGGTCGGGGATCGTGGGTACGGTATACGCGAAGCGGGTTGTGTGTACGCTAAAGGCAGGATGGCAGGTGAGAGGGAGAGAAGTGTTAAAACAGAGTGTTAAAATGACACAGATGGGCTGCAGAGAGGAGGAGGAGGATGAAGAAACATTTTGTAAGCGAGAGACTGAGCTGGAGACGCTGTAAGGGCTTTTAGAATGAAAGAATATCAAACTAAATTAATCGTTAGCTATTGTTAGCTCGGTTTCGTTAGCCGGGCTGCACAGACCGTGAGCTCAGAGCACAGAGGGAGTGTTAGTGTTTGTACCACAGGCGTTTTGGACCACCGGAAAGAAGAGGTTATCTGGCCCGAGGCACAGGGGAGTGTTAGTGGGGAGCGGAGTCAGTGTCGTGCCAGAACAGGAGCGGGACAAGTGGGCAATGATATTGCAAAAACACCAGTTTCTACACAATGTTGCTTGATCGTTATAATGCATTATACAGTGAGGTGTTTCTGTTATTTAGCCTACTATCATTCATATGGATGGGGTGGACAAAATAATGGAAACAGCACCACAAACTACAACCTCCAAAATGACCATAAAGTTGACTCAACACCTTCGAGACAAACTGAACATTAAAACTGTCACATAGGAGGATTTATTGCAGACCTGTTGTATCAGACTGCATTAGTTTTAGGTCAGGTGTACCTAATACACTGGCATCAGAGTGAGTCTGAGCTGTACTATGTTGACTAAAACCACAAAGAGTCATGCGTTCTAAATAACCAGGTTATTCTTGGGTTTTTTCATGCAGAGTTCTCACATGTAGTATATATAAAAATCCTGGTCTGAATCTTTGCTTCTGATGGGGGAACCTATTTTCCTGGCTATGTATAGTCATACAAGAGCACACGTGCATGATAAAGACTTCAGACAGGAAGAGGAAAAGTTCCCTCTTGCAGCGATGGCTGGTGAAAGTGAAAATCATTACTTAAAGTGGTGCGTCCTTGTATCTGAAATGATTAAAGTCGCTTCACGCAAATTAGAAAAGCAAAGCAGTGGTACACGTTTATTTTTCTCGTATTAAAAAAAAAAAAATACATTAAAGTCAGCCACTTATATTTCCAGAAACGATGTTCCGAGCCTCACCATCAACAATTTTCAAGGAGACTGTTTCTTTCTTTCTAATAAAAACTGAAAGTACCCAGAGGAACACGGTCGTTGTTTCTGGAAATGTCATTTTCTTAATGCCACAAACATAATTCATTCATCTTGATTGTACCTGTAGAGGTAGAAATCTATCTAGCCTGGCTCAACTGCATTAGTGGACAGTGCATTTTGAGTGAACTGACCCTTTAGACCTAAAGTTCCAATCAGCAATAGATACCAAAAAAGAAGAGCGATAGCTTCCTGGTTTCCGCAGCAGAGCGGTTAAGTTCAGCCTCGACGTGCTGCAGGTTTTTGCAGTAACCAGGTTACTGCAGTGCATGTGAACTCATTCTCTGATTTCCTTCTGTAACCTGATTTCTTCCAGTAACCTGGTTTTCTTGTGCCATTGATAATGGGTTAACACCAATCCCATGAGGGTATCAACACGGTATCTCGTGTTTCACACCATAATAGAAGCATCCATGTCACTTCCAATATCAGTTTGTGTTTTTTAAAGACAGAGAGAGACAAAGGAGGGAAATCACTTTAAAAGCTCCGACGTGGGAATGCTCTTGTCATCGATGGTGCGACAGCTGCCTCATAGTGTCTCCCTACATGTCTTACTGATGCACGGTGCGTTCACATTTGTTGTCAGATAAGTGTGTGTCCAAATACGCCGGTGGTACTCGGCGGGTCCTGCCACCTGCTCCGTCTTTGCGACGGCTCTGGCACCGCTGCCCGAGGACTCCCTCACGTTTCAGCTTCGTTTTACGTCTCCGCCAGGCCCGCAGCGGCGCTGAGGCCCTGCAGGAGTTTGTGCTCAGGTTCACGGTCGTCGCCAAAAAGCTGTCCGTCGTGAAACATAAGTCTGGCTGGTTTCCACCTGGACGCCATTTTTCCCATCTGTCTCCATCCCGGTGATCAATTCTGACCCAAATCTTGTCGGCTCGACTAAAAAGGAGCAACTGATACTCTCCAAATCAAACCTAAAAGCTTTTTTGTTTTCCACCAAATTATCACTTGCTCTGTAAAGAGACGTGCTTATTTTTTAAGTGGCTCTGGAAGCGAGGCAGCTAATAAGATTCCGGTCGGAGGAAAATGTTGAAAGGGTAAGATACTGTTCAGACCTAAAGTGGTCTGTTGTGCAGTCGAAGAAGTCTTTGCAGTAATTTAGAATTTTAAAAAAAGCTTTTCAAGACATTTCTACACAAACAAAACCTGAAAATGTCAACCTGTTGTGAACCAGGACAAACAGCTTTGTTTTAAACTTTGTGCCATTTTATCTTTGAGGCAATAATAATAATAATAATAATAATAATAGACCTTGAAACAACCAGGGACGAAGCAAGAAGTAAGATAGGGCACTAAAAGTCAGTTAAGTAATCAGTAATCTCTTAAAAGAGTAACAGGTAGCCACTGTAAGGAAGCCAACATCCGTGTGACGTGATTATGTTTCTGATCTTTGAGATGTTTCCATCTCAATGGAACCATTGATTTAACGTGTTTGTCTAAGTTAAGATTGGACAGAGAGCCAAGACCGTTTGAGATTTTGGTACTTGAATAATGTGGATTTATGAGCAATATCTCCGTCTTTGTCTTAGTTTATCAGTTTAGTTAGTCCTATTAGTTTTTAAAGAGTGTTGGGGAAAAGCAGAGGTGGATTATTGCTCCTAAAATGTGTGTTGGCAAACGGCTAACAGTAGATTAACAGCTGACATTACGTTGTGAAATTAGCTTTTCTGAGATGAGGGAAAATTCCCACAGTCGCACAGCAGAGGCCACGGCGTTTGACTGACAGGTGAACTCTGGGAACAAACGGTGCAAAAACAAACCACGTTAACGAGTTCTTATATTGCCAAATGTAAAAGTAAAAGCAAAGTTTCAAGACGCTGCATGAATCCAGACACTCTCAATCCAACCTTTAAAAAAATAAAGATTATTTTGTAACTAAACATGAGAGTAAATGAGTTTTTAAATGAACATTTTTCAGCTAGCTCAAGTTTGGACACAAAGCTGGCTAACGTCTTGAATCATCCTCGACTTAATATCGACTAAATAAGACAAACTTGTGGTTGTTTGTGTCTTTAGTGTCATCACACTCATGAGGTTCCTCTAATGAAGTTTTATTAGAGTCTCTGTTGCATTTATGTAACATCCAGCAGTAATATAAGACCTAATAAGTGATAAAGGTGGTGTGTAAATCTTTTGCTTGGATATAAGTATGTAACAAATATGAGGGATGGTGTGTATGTGGTGTGTAAACCTGTGAGTGTGAGAGGTGTGTGTGTTTGATGTTCCATTTACCCTTTTTTCATAATTCATGGCGTTGGGAAAATGGACTAAAGCAGACATGTGTGTGCGCGTGTGTGTGTGTGTGTGTGTGTGCGTGTGTGTGTGTGTGTGTGTGTGTGTGTGTGTGTGTGTGTGTGTGCGTGCGTGCGTGCGTGTAGGTGTGTGTGTGTGTAGCGGGATAACAGGATGAGCGTTCAGTGGTTCGGAGATGAAACAGACAAGAGTGCGTCTTTGAAATGCAAAGAGTGGCGATAGGAGTGATTGGCCTCTGTGTTGAGGAGGAGCAAGGACTTTTTTCTCAGCATTTCATCATAATACACACACATACACACACACACACACACACACACACACACACACACTCTGGTTATTAATGACACCATTGTTAATTCATTATTATTTTATTTACCTCTGTGACATAAAACCCAGGCTAATTCGGTGCAGCTCTAAGCTCTGGAGGGTTGTGTTTGTGTGTCTGTAATACTGCCACACACACACACACACACACAAAGTGTCTAGTGGTGGGGCCTAGGGACCAATTTATTTACATGCAGTGGAAGAGGAACAGAGGTTTGGAGGAAGGGATGAAACAAAAAGGGGAAGGAGAGAGAAAGAGGAAACAGCAGGGAATTATGGAGAAAACCCAGTGGACCTGAGTTTCTCTCCTGTTCCCAAGGACAGACAAGTCCAATTTACTATTTAGATGGCTCAGTGTGTGAGTGTGTGTGTGTCAGTGTGTGTGTGTGTGTGTGTGTGTGTGTGTGTTGTTTTGCCAGCATTCTGTGTGATTTGTGTCGCATTTCCAGAAACACAGCCTTCATCGGCGCCCAACTGTTTTACTTCTGCTATTAAAAAGTAGCCAAACTAGCTAGAAGCTCCTCTGCGGGGCTGTATATATATTCAGTTTGGAACCAGGCAGTGTGGGTGAGGGAAGGTGGGTAGGAAATGTTGCCAGGGCTGGAGAACAGGGTTGGAAACACAGGGGGGCACACTGTGCAGTCCGTGGAGTTTATTTATATGTGACTTTAATGTATCATATTGCAGCAACTTTACAGTGTCTGTGTGTAAATAATGTAGTGCAGATATACAGATTTTTGTGTCTTTAAAACAAATGTTGGAAATTTCATACGGACAGCAGAATGTCATCAGCGTAGAGTTAGAGAATAAGGGCCTTCTAAAAATTTCGCAAAAAACTTGGTGTGCTTATTACTTGCTTGAGGTCTTTTTAGCCTTTTTCTATGAGTTTATGCACTTCATGCTACATGGAAGAACTTATTCTGAATATGTTGTGACATAGCAAAATGACTAATCAGCTGTTTCCCATGGCTCTACAATCCGTCCATGATGGCTGCACACAGATCTGACGTAACCTTCCTCACATCAGTACATGAAACAAACACAAATGTCTGACTCAATTCCTGTTTTCTGTTTGTTGTTTTTCACCTCGTGACTTCTGCCGGCACTCTTTTATTGACGTCATCTTGTTGCGCCCTCTTCTTTTGGTTTTTTTCCGATTGGAGAATTGGCGCCACCTGCTGCTCATCTCATTTACATTCATTTGCATTTTTCTTTTGCTGAATTCCTCATAATGTTGTTAAAACCTGTGATACATCTGGATGGAAACATGACTAATTAAAGGTCCAATGTGTCTCTTATCAGAATATGGCAGAAATGGAATAAAATATCCAGAACTATGGTTTCACTGGTAATTTCGTTGGTAATCACCTGAAAATAAGACTTGTGCTCTTTATATCTACAGAGGGAGTGGGCCCTCTTCCATGGTGTCCGCTGTGTTGCACTGCCACATTTCTACAGTAGCCCATAGGGGACAAACTAAACATTAGTTCTAGATAGTGCCTATCATATTTTATTTGCAAGTTTTGTGGCCATTAAAGTTATCCTTCAAGGAGAGGGTGAGGAGAGGGGTATTCAGTTGGTTGCAATCTGAAGCCTCACAGCTAGATGCTAAGCTAAATCCTACACACCGGACCTTTAAGAGGAATACATTTCTGGTGACGATGAATGTTTTGGTGAACAAATATTCGCTTACTTTATATTCTTACATAAATGAATGTCTATTTGTTTGATTAAATGTTTTTTTAATTCATTTTTAAAAATTATTTTTCCTTCCGGTTTTCACACATCTTCTGTTTTTCTTCTTGTCTTGCAGGCAGGACGCCAGTGACCTCTCTGGACCAATACAAAGGTAGTGTTATACATGTTTTATTCTCTTTCCCCTCCATCTCTTCCCTTTGGCCTCATCCTCAATGAGGCGTGCAGTGTATCTCCAGGCTTCAGGCCAAACACTGACTACATCAACAGGCGTTTTAGCTCCAGCACCAGAGTGATGTTGGCGGTGTTGTTTTTTGGGGGAGGGATGGCGGGGTGGCAATGTAGAAGGACAGGAGGAAGATGAGACGAGGTGGTGAATAGGGAGGGAGAAATAAAAGGAGAGAGAAAAGGGAAATTGGAAAGGAGAGATGTGACACGACTCAGATCTACGGCCGAGGAGGGTCATTAAACTAAACCCTTCGGCGACAGAGCGACAGATCAAGCGAGGGGAGGGGAGAAGCGGAGAAGAAGGTTTAAATAAGGGCCGATCTTAAAATAGCTGTACCTATTTCTCATCTGAGGCAGAGTTAACAGGAAAAGGACGAATATCCTGCCCTGAAAACCATCAACGCGCCCCCACACGTCTTCCAACACGGAGAGGAGAAAGAAGGAACACTTTTTCACCTGTTCGATCCATTTAACATCATAAGCACGCTCATAAAGACTTATAATGCGTATAACTATGATGCTTTATGACGTGTATTATAATCACACATAAAGCTCACTTGTTAAATATTATAATTTGTATGATCTACAAGTGTTAAGGCCCCTAATAACAGAGGTCTCATAAACATTTATAGGATCCATAATGCAGCAGCAGATGTGGCTTTAATCATCGTCATTAACCATCATTTGTTTTTATTGATGTTGTTGTTTGTTTTCGGGGGTGAACTGACCCTTTAAGTGTCAGCCTGACGCTGATTTTTCTTGCCGTAACTGAGCAGATTGTTCGTGTACATGCACTTCTTTGACTCATTGAGACGAGTAGCTTCTCTACAAGTGTTGCGCATCAGTGAAACTGCATGTATCAAGTACCGTGGCTTCATGATGACTCAGATATTGTAGCAAAATAGCACATCCGTTGTGAGTTCGGACTCTTCTGAAACATATTTTTGCTCGTGCATACGAAGAAAACTCCAAAATCCAAAAAAAAATCAAAGTTAGCAGACACAAATGGGATGGACATTTTTTACGGTGGCCAATAAAGGTGTCGAAATGTTCACAGTGATGGATGAACTGAACGTCGGAGCAGCTTCAAGTCTACTGCAAGCTGATTTTCATCCCTTAATGAAATGATCTGCATCTAATGGCTAATGGTAAGAAACCCATTTAAGAAGTCTCGTGTACGGAAAATATGCAGCCGTAATGTAAAGAATATGCGATTTTAATGGGCTGGATCATGTCTGACTGCAGATGTAGTCCTTTAAGTAACTCTGAAGCTTGATGAATTTAAGTTTTATCTCATTTATTATTGGGTTTTTTATCAGTTTAACCCCTCCGTGAGAAGAAAAGGAATAAAATGTCGAGCTACGGCGATCAGATGGACAAAAGTCTGCATCTTTATCTCTCTACGGAATTTTTATTGATTTTTATAATAATAAGTCCCCATATAGTGTGAGTCTGATGGTATTCAAAGGCAAAAATCCAGCAGGTGAATCAGCTCAGATGAAAAAAACAAGATCCAGCACAGAAGACGAGACTCCGGCGGAGACGAAGCGAAACACAAAAGAGACGACGACTGTGGCTGTGAATAATTAGGCAAAATAGTTTTGCTTTTTGTTTTTCCTCTCTGATTGGAGAAAAACAGGCGAGGATGTGACTGCACACACACACACACACACACACACACACGAGCGATGTGTGTTACGCGCTAATCCGACACACAGCTGCGTCATTCCACAACGTGTGTTTACTTCCTCTCTACTGCCTTCACCACCATCACCGCCACCGCCGCCTGCCCGCCCGCCGCCGCCGACCCCCCACAATCCCCTGCAAACACACACACACACACACACACACACACAAAAGAGAACTGGGCGTGTAATTTGATCCTGTGCGCTCTCCTCCTCTAATGAAGCTCTCTGGCAGTTTGACTGACACCGGGCTCGTTATTTAAGTGTCTGTTTTGGGCCAGGAGGAAGAAGAGGAGCTGGGAGGAGGGGGAGGTGGTGGAGGAGGAGGGTGGAGGGTGGAGGAGGAGGGGGGGGTGAAGACAGAGATAGGAAAAGTGGAAACAAGGGAGCTGAAAGAGGGGAGGCTGGTGCTGGAATTGGGAGGACGGGGATGGATAAACGGACAACAGGAAATGAAAACAGGGCTCGAAAGATGAAGCAGGGATGGAGGAAAAGGAGGGTCATGGGAGTCGTAGTCGCTTAAAAAAAACAAGTGGAGAGAAAAGGAGACAGTTTGGGGAGGAGGAAGAGTTGATGGCGGAAACAGGGGTGATAAAGGGTGTGAGAGTGTGGGTATAATTGCAGGTCTTTGTGCTGATAATGTTCTTTCAAGGCGCACAGCTGATAATTAGCAAGCGCCTGCTCCACGGATTCCTTTCAGCGTCGGCCATTATGAGCCGCAAAACCCACTATTGGCTCTGACATGACCTCCTGAGACGGGGAGGACGGCGGCGGCGGCGGCGGTACACGCTAACAAAAAAAAAACACCAATCGGCGTAAACGAGTGTTGATTAGCGCGTGCATAGCGTCGGCTCACGAGTGGAACAGATACAACAGCTCTCTCTAAAGGGCCTCAAGTTCCTCTTTGGCACGAGGGCTACAGGTGTGTGTGTGTGTGTGTGTGTGTGTGTATGACATGCACAAATGCACACACACTTCCTGTTTACAGAGCCAGACACACACACACACACACACACACACACACACACAGACAACAGAGACTATAATTACAGGGATTCACACAATGTGGCGTCCCGGTACGCTGCGTCCGTTATTGCCTCCCCGGTTGCCACATGACAACAACGGCGGTCCCTCCGCTACGGCGGCTGCTCGGCGCGCCACTTCTAGGCCCCGCCTCCCCCCACCCACCCTACCAAGTTTTCCCACATCTGAATATTTATGAGAGGCTTACTGCAGTCAGAAGACTGAAGTATTCTCTCTCCTCGCCAGTGACAGTTATCAGTGTTAAAGGCTCCTTCCTGAGCTCTAATTTATCCCCCAGTGAGAAAATGTCCGACGAGCGCTGCTGCGGTCTGGAAGACGGGCTTCTTCCAGTCAGCATAACTGGCAAAAACAAAAAAAATGTGCCGTCATTCGACAGCGAGGAGGAATTTTTTGGTCTTTTGGCGGCAGAACTTGCACGAGAAGTAAAACATGATGACTGTGTGTGTTCTGACAGTCTGATGATGATGATCTTGCAGGCCTGAGAAATCTTTGTATCGAGGACGAAAAACCTCCAACATCGCTCTGTTGTTGTTGTTGTTGTTCTTCTTCTTCTTCTTCTTCTTCTCCTCTTTCCACCACCACCCTAACCGCTCACCTCTGGTGCTATGTAGCCTTGCAGATCATACCAGATTTATTGGCATAGGTTTTGAGATTTCATGAACTTTATTCTTGACTGTGCGATCAAACTAATATCAACCTAAGGCCTACTTACGTAGCTTTCGACCTGGCTCAGGTAGGAGGTTCACAGAATCATCACCATCATCTCACAATGTGCATTGACTAATTACTAACTTTCACGCTGTGACGTGTTCCGGCTGCACCGTGGACATCGGAGCTGATTACACCCGTTCTGGACAATGATTGTGAACCCACCAGGAGCGCCACGGCAAGTTTCTGAAGTGTCTTTTGACATGACTAGTCATGGCTTTTTACTTGAATCATTGTTACTGGGTTTAAAAGTATGATCTTCCACAATGAATTGACTAGTTGGCTACTTTTAGGGCGTCGTGGACAACTACTAAAATGCAGTATTCAGTCGTGAATGCCCTCTAGACTCAGGCGTCATTGTGTGGATGTCGTTCACATGGAAACAAGAGGACGTATTCTTTTGGATCCATGATCCATGACATGGATCCAAGACACTGTGAGATTTGGTTGGAAGCTTTTCTAGGTTAGCCTTGAGTTGAGATTATTCTGTCACACAACATTCCTTGCAGAAGTTTATGGCACCTCAATGTAACTGTTTTTGTAGCCAGCTCTCTCAAAACCAGAATTATCTGCATGGCAGCATCAGAGGTAAGTTATAAAATCTGTGTTTTCTGATTCGGGTGAAGCGATCAGCTCCTTCACTCCATCATTCTCCGTCCTGGTCTCGGGATTCAAACCTCTCCTCTTCTCGTCTTATTCGCACATTTGGACTGTCGCAGCAGGAGAAAGTGGGATTGAAATTCTCATCGGGTTTTTTAATCGTGGGAGGCCGCTGCGCCGGTGTCGTGCTCGCTGTTCATCCATTTTTCATCTAAACACATGAATTATGAAGAACCGCTAATGACGGGGAGGGACAGAGGGTGGAGGGGAGGGTGGAGGTGGAGGAGGAGGAGGAGGAAGGAGAGTTGCAGAGTCTCCTTGTTGTCTGCAGAGAGCATGGACGGACGTTTAGACGTCTTTTCTTCCTTCTCTTCTTCACAATCTGTCTTTTCTCTCTCTCTCAGGAATGTTTTCTTTCTCAGTGACACGAGTTCAATTTGTGGACAAGACACACACGCACACACACACACACACACACACACACACACACACACTCACACTCTTTGGGTGGCAGGTGAGCATACAGTGGCTCAGGAGGGGCTTACTACTTTGTGTGTGATTCAGACCATTGACCTGGAACACATTGGGTACTGAGAGAATAAAAACTATTACACACACACACACATACCTACACACATGCACACGCACGCACAGGTCTGTAACCTCAGAGTCTATTACTTTATTTGCGTAATTTTTTCACTATTTTTTAGCATTATTATTATTATTATTATTATACTGCTCTGTATACTTAGTTTATTTCATTTATATATATTCTTCTATTTTATTTATTATTTATTTTAAATTAAATTATTTAAATTTTTAAATTGTTATTAATACTTTATACTTTTTATACTTAACTGCATAATTTTTATTTTATTTCTTTTTTTATTTCTATTTTTAATTTTTCTAGTATCATTATTATCATATTCAGTATATATTAGATGATAGTCATATATTATACATTTAAATTTTATTTTATTGTTGTATTACTTTTAAATGTATTATTGTTATATTAATTTATTTCATGATAATTTATGATTATTGATTATTATTCCATAGAAATGATGACTACAACTAACATCACTCCTAGTTCTACTAATAATAATTACTGTTATTAAGTTCTATATTTATTTATTGGAATTTTTATAATCTAATATATCATATTTATATTTAAATAATTGTGTAATACAACAAAAAAATATTTTATGGCCCTTAATATTTCATGTTTGTGTCATTATTTATTCATGATTTCACTTATTTTTATTATTTATTCATGTAATGATGATACGTAGTTTTATATATGTATATTATGATAATTTAGGGGAAATCTTTGCTCCCAAAATGGCGGCGGTGACGGAGGTTACCATGGTTATCAGCTACACATCCCGACTCTGTTGTGTTGACATCAGTCTGTAAATCAAAACACACACTCTCACACACACACACACACACACACACACACACACACACACTCCATCACATCTCCCATCCTTCTGAAACACTGCTGGTATGAGAGCATCCAAACCACCCCCCCCCACACACACACACACACACACATGCTACACACAGTCAGAGCGGCGTGCCCCAGGGTTTTCTGGGATAGTGGAGTGTTTTCTCTTCCAGCTGATGCTCTCTGTGGTGGAGGTGGTGGTGGTGGTGGTGGTGAGGGTGTGGGTGTGTCTTCTTCACATTCCAGCGCTGCTCCGAGAACAATAACAATATTTATTTATAACACATCATTTGTTATCGCAGCACATTCATCCTAAGTTACGCTTCTTCTTCTTCTTCTTCTTCTTCTTCTTCTTCTTCTCCTCCTCGACGCCCAGCAGAGAAACCTCGTCGTCACCGTAATTAATCATTATCGCGTTAATTTTGAGGCGCTTGTAAAAGATTACCATACTGTAACACTCGGAATAAAGAGCGACGCGCCGCTTATTAAATCATCTCTGCGAGCGAAAACTCTCCAACAACGACGTGAAAAAATATCTTTAGATTTGCTCGCACTTCTCTGCTTCATTTACATTTGTCTCTTCCTGTATTTAGGCACGTGTGTGTGTGTGTGTGTGTGTGTGTGTGTGTGTGTGTGTGTGTGTGTGTGTGTGTGTGTGTGATGTTGGGGGAACTCAGTGTGACGTTTTTTTTTGTTTTTTCTTCTTTTTTTTCGAGAGAGGCTCCAGATGGCTGAGAGACAGGTGAGCCAATTAGCGAGTCTCACTACACGGCAACATCATCACACCGGCGGAGCACGACAGCCAAACACACACACACACACACACACACACACACACACACAGAAAACATACCCACATTCCTCATGACTCCGCTGTAGTGTTTAACATCACCACCGTAATGCGCCAATGCGTGTCTCTCAGTCCGTCAATACGCCATCATGAGCCCGTCGATGTCGCCGCGGATACGGAATTGATTTTGCGATATGAAACCACGTTTGGGAATGATGACAAATGATCCTCTAATTTTACCTCGTTATCGTCGGCCCACCCTGCAAACACATAGCGCCTATAGTGCGCCCCATTATGCAGGTTTCATCATACGACCCAGAAAAAGAAAAAAAAAAGTGGCATAATGGGCAGATTTGAATTGATTTGCTTGTGTATTCATTTATTTTCAAGGAGCCAAAAATATTTCAGCGAGCCTCGCTGACGTTCATTATAATTCTAATGAAGTCGAAAATCTCCAACAAAAGAGGGAGAGAGCGGCAGGAAGACGGCAAGTCTAAACACAACAACAACAACCTCCTCTCTTCATCCCTCGTTCTCTCTTTCTACACCTCCTTTCTCCTCTCGCGTCGTCTCTTTCTGAATAGCTGAATATTGGACGCACAAAAACGCACGATTTTTGCCATTAATGAGCCGTCAGCCGCCGCGGAAAACACACCTGACCCCGAACCCGCCTCCTCTCCGAGCTCCTATACGCCAACTATATACCTGCAACCATCCATATGATGCAACGCACTCATGCACTAGCGCTTATTGTTTGGACGGCTCCTGTTTGTGTGTTTTTCTTTTTGTTAAGGGATAATTGAGCAGCTTTCCCACCTAATGGAAGGGGACAAATTAATCTGCCTGTGCTAATGTCTGCAAATGGAACAGGACCACTCCTGCCACCTCCATGCACAACCCAAGCTGACGTGAGTGAGTGCATATGAGTGAGTGTCAGGTTAAAGCTGATATACAGTACCTGATGAGTGCTACGATGCAGCTTGTTTAGGATTTTTAGAGCTGATGAGTGTTTTTTCTAACGAACCCAAGATCCGGAAACGGTCGTGTTTTTTGGGGAGGTTCCTTTCAAGATCAGTCTTACCTGAATCTTACATGAGTTTTTGGTCTTTGAGACATCATACCGCTCAGATTTCTTTTTAAAATAGGTAAACAGATACTTAAAGAACTATTCACGGTTCGTATCTAGCAAAGTCGAAGGCATCTACGAATGTCATGGAGTATTAATGATGCACTGATCCAGTCTTGTGGTTGTCAGTGCTGATACCAGCCTGTTGTAGTCGATAGACTGCGATGACATTAAATAAAGTTTCTTCGTCAGTGCTAGAAATCCTTTAAGTCGCAGCTGTGGCCTCATTTCAGCTTCAAAAATACTTTCAATGAGTTCCACAAAGTGAAACTTGAAGAAAGATAGTACTGGTATCAGAACAGATTGATACTCGGTAGGCGGTCTGTGAAGGTTCTCAGTCATCCAGGTCATCTTTCTTCAAGAAGGTTAAATCTAGAGCAGCTGGACTTGATACAACTATCTACAACAAAGTCCAGCTGCCCCAGATTTAACCTTCTTGAAGAAAGATGACCTGGATGACTGAGAACCTTCACAGACCGCCTACCGAGTAGATTCGGTGGATACTTTGAGTTCCATCGTTGATTAATCGGTCTTCAGTACAGACGCAGATGGCTGCAGACTTGCACATAGACATACGCGTACACACTAGATGCCGACATTCCGACGACAAGTAGAAAAGCTTATCCGTTTGTTTTGTGCTGCAGGGAATCGTTGCCGACTGCAATAAAAAAGTAGGTGGGAATACAGATTGGTTTTCCGGGATCTCTTGTTCGTTTGTCACCTTAAAAGCTGAACTATTTTTTACTTATTTCACCTCGTCTGGAGATATAGATTTACAACTTGGACTAACCTCAGTTAAGAGTTTGCCAAGTCCCTAAAGACACAAGTGTAGACCTGCCAAAATCCCAATCAACCAATCTGTTAAATCAAAAGCAAAATGTTCAAATGTTGATGGAGGGTGTCTTGCAGTTTGCTTACAAAGACTTGCCTTTTGCTCTGCAATGAAAAACATGCACTATAATAACTAATTAGCAGAATCTGGCACTGAAATTTAATTAGCAACGTCACAGGTCACAGATGACTTCGTCAGCATTGTTGGTTAACCATAGCTAAACATCTCTGCAATTATATCCGTCTATTCGAACACAAGGCATGACATCGATCTGACTGCAGTATCTGTCCATGTCTGTATGTATACCTAACGCCTCGCAGAGGAAAAAACGGGATGGGAGGCCGGGTGAATGTCATCCTATTTTCCCATCTTAATAGCCCATGATCCGGCAGCCGACTCCCTCCTAAGCCCCCTTCCTGTGGATGACCTCCAGGGAAGATTGTGTTGCTGCTGTTGGAGTACAGAGGAGTTGATTACGCGGGAGTGTCGGGGCTTTGTTCTAAGCATATGCCCGTCCTTGGCTTTGGAGAGCGAGCGAGAGAGAAAAGAGATAGATGAAGAGGAAGAAAAAGTAGAAGAAGAGGACTCTTATCTCTCCCTCGGGGTCTTGCATCCTTTCATTTCAGATTGTCTTGGCGACCTTCTGGCACCCCCGCCCCGGTTCATCCCGACCCTCCGCTGCATCACTTGTTTACTGTCCCATAATGACATTGTCAACGGCAACAATACGTCCGCTTATCGCGAGGTGTCGGCCGCCACAATGGGTGAATGGCAGCGTAATGGGAAGGGAGAATTCGTCCCGTTGTCATCTTGAAGTCTTTGTAGGCGCTCTCCTACTTGGCCGTGTGTGCCGGTGAAAGATAAGATTAATTCTTCATATCGCGGGGCTGATTGCAGAATCTTGTATCTAATGCAATTTTTATTTCTCACCCCTCCACCCTCCCTTCTTTCCCCCCTTTTCTTTCAAACTGCAGAGTCAAGCTTTTTTTTTTCTTCTCTCTTTCTTTGGGGGGGAAAAAAATCTAAATAATTTATCTGTGTTTTGGTGCATTTTTTTTCTCCCTCCTGTACTTAGAGAGAGAGAGAGTGGAGAGAAATGGAACAGAGACAGACAGGAGGGAAGGCAGATGAGAGTGTTTTTTTTCTGAATGGGATGAACGTGAGCGGCATGCTGAGGAGAGTAAGAAAAAAAAGGGGAGCGAAGGGTGGCAGGAGGGAGGCGGAGGGGTAGAACCCTTCGCTTGGCGCTCGGCTGGAGAGGGGCCAAAGAGGAGCCTGCAGACTTTTGGTAATCCCTCTTTTATTAATGTGAAGCCAAGCTCAGCAGAATGCAGGCTCACAGACATAACAGAGCTGCTGCACAACTCTTCTTTAGGCCTCTCGTACATGCAGATCTACTTCACTGGCATGACTGACCGAGTCCCACCCCTGCCATTTGCCCAGGCCAGTAAAACCGCCAGTCAATTAAAGCGCCGTTCAGGCGTTCAGTCCGGTGCGCTTCCGCCCCGGCGAGTCGATCTCTCAAGTCTTTTGATCCCGCTCGGGTCCCGGCCTTGGTGTTTGGCACAAAAAGCATCCTGCGTCCTCGCAGAGCCCTGCACGTTACCATGACAACCCCCCCTCCCTCCTCTTTACATCACTCAGTGCCCCCCGTGTAGCCAATGGGCATTGACCTTTCGCTGTCAGAGCGTGTTAGGGAGCGAAAGATACAGAGAGAGAGGGACGGCGAGGGGAGAGAGGAGGGAGAGAGAGAGAGAGGGAGAGAGAGAGAGAGAGAGGGAAGCAGCCACTCGCCGGAAACAACAAACACAAATAGGTCATTAAATTGTAAACACAATTTAAAAGAGACAGAGGCTGCTCGGTTTGAGCCGTGGCCTCAAGTCAAGCGCCGGAGTTCGGTGTTTTCGCCGCGAATGACGAAAACAAGATGCTCGTCGTCACGAGGCATGATGTCACAGCTCGGCGGGGAGGCGAGGTGGCTCCAAACGTACACACCCGACGAACGGGGACTAAATTTGGCATATAGCACAAAAAAAAGGGGGGGAGCGTCTGGATGGCACCAGAAGTTGCCCCCTTCCCTCCAACCCTGAGCTTCCGTCTCTCGCAGACGCTGCCATATGTCCTCTGCTCTCCAACGGTAGCCTTCGTCACCGAGGCACGTGCAGAGACGTCCTCGTTAGAAGAAACAAGCGCCAATTTTCAAGGCCGACTGGACGGGATCACGTCGAGTTGAGCTCAGATTGAGTATTTTTGCAGATCGGGCGTTGAAGTTTTTATATATTTAACTGGATTTGCTGTTTTATTAACAAATCCAGTTGCCTTTGACTTCTCGGTATCGACTTGAAGGCAGATGTTAGATCAATTTTTAGACTACCCAAGTTGACCAGAAGGAATATTTTACCTGGACTGACTCTCGTAAAAAGTCTGGACCCAGTTCTACACGTGAATAAACATTCTTGTCATTCCAAGTGTAGACTTGTGTCCCATGTTGTAAAATACAGCCTGAATCTTCTCGTCCGTGCTGCTGGGGCTCACGTGTTCTTCGTCAACGTTCGGACGGACTTGGACGATGATGTCAGGAAACTGTCCGCGACTCGCTCGTGTTTACTTCCCCACATCTGACGTCTGATCCCAACGAACACAGAGAGAGAGGCACAAAGTCTAAAGGGCAAAACACACACAGGCTGTGTCACTTAGCATCACGTCATACGACACACTGGATGTGCTATACAGACGAGGCATGCTAGACGTTATCGAGAAGTGACGATGCTAAAAAGTAAAGTCTGAGTAAAGTTACTGACTGATCAGGTTTTATTTGTTCAACATTAAAAACAATCTTGTTTTCGAGTATCTTTAATTGGACAGTGAAGTTAACGTCTGCTAACATTAAGTTTGTATTTTTTATATTGCCACACGGATGTTGGACGCAACTACAGTCCTAGAAATGCAGTCCTGAAAGTGTAGCCTCCTTCACTGCAGGAATGTAGCAACATTTTGTGCAACAAAATGTGTGTTAGGCACTTAAAAACAGGCTCTCCTAAAAGATTAACAATATTTCCATTACTTTACTTATTTCGCCAACTTCGGCAACGGTAGAACTTTGATATTCCTATGGAGAAGCCCAACTGTGACACGGCAGATCAGCTGTTTAGATCGGATTTAAAAAAGACACAAGAACACGTTTCAGATCCAAACACTTGACTTATGCACAATAATTATGCCGTTACTGTACTTAAGACTGTGTTTTTCTTCTCAAGTTTTATTTTTTGACTTCCTGTGTGTCAAAAGAAGAAGAATCAGAAAAATAGTTTTTAACTTCTGCATCCCGGGTGAGACTATTGCAGCCCCGCTTTGAAGTTTCAGTTTTTATTTTCTGCAGAAATACTGCCATGAGCACCTTTAATATCTTTAATATCTGCAGATATATGAGCTCATCGTCTGCATTAATAACACATCGTCAGTCATCGCTGTCACCCCTCAAAGATTCAAACATTTGTAGGACTTAATGTGTATGTTAATTCGAAAGCGTCGCTCCATTCATCACTCCGTTTGCTCTTTTTATGCTCCGCATTGTTACGCCGTTTACATTCAGCTCTCTCTGTAATAAACAGATATCAACATATGATCGGCGGCCGCAGCATCTGTTTGAATTGAGTGAACGCATGAGATCATTACATCACAGAGTGCTCCGCGGCCCGTTCTCTGCTCGTATTCACCGCTTCTGTCGACACACTCGCCATGTGTCAATATTTGTCATGGTCACGCAGGCTGCTGTCAGTTTTGGCTGCGACAAAGTGCAATGAGAGGCCGATCCGATTCTGAATGGTAAACAACGGAGGCGGAAATGGGTAATTAAGTTAGAAGTTAGCAAAAGTGTGTCTGCTGCATTTTAATGGCGATGGCCCGTGCACGGCGGATAATTCAGGATTTCGATTGTTGTTGTTTTTCGGTGAAATGCAGGTGTTTTGTGAAGACAGACGATTTTGCCCTGTATGCCAAACATTCTAATGAACCTCACGTACAATCCATAATTTTAACTATCCCCCACCTGCCAGCTAGCCAGCCACACACACACACACACACACAGAGTACACAAACAGGCCTAGGCATAGTACCCACACACATACACACAATATGCACTAATGAAGCTGTTCTCCTCTCCTCTCTTTTTCGTTCCTGGCTCAGTGAAACATGCATAAATCATAATAAACAGAGAGATGAATTTTTAATCAGCAGCTCCCCTGCCTGTGTCTTCAGCCCCCGTCGTCCTATGGGGAGGAGACGCTGTGATGTGCCAGGTATATGGAGCAGGATCTGGCAGCGCCTCCTCCGGGAGGGCTACTCACTGAGACATGCCTGTCTGGGCTGCCTCTTCCCGGGCATGATCTGCTGGACCGTGGGCCCGTCTCTCTCTCTGTCTCTCTCTGGAGACGTGACTGGGCCCGGGCCCGGCGACGTGTTGATGTCTGTACCTGCAGGAGGTCCAACGCAGAACGGGACATCTGAGGAGAGGAAAAGGCTCGAAGCAGGCGAGGCTGTACGGCTGTGATAAAAACACATATCAGTCCATCACACCGTCACCTGTTGGTGCTCATCAAAATGCATGAGCGTTAATAAAATATAGATTTATTTGGCGGTGCAGAAAGACGGAGGGAAATCCAAAACAACTGGAAATATCTTTTTAAATTTATCGGAATTATTTCACTTTTCACCTGGGGAACTCTTTATCTCTTTTCATTTTTATTATGTTAATATATTTTGTATTTTGATTTTTATTATTCATAAACTGGAGGAAAGTGACTTTTTAAACTTTGTAACTACAGTGCCAACTGAACAGTGCCGCTGTTTCCCACAAATCATTAATTTATGATTTTCCTCTTCTCTCTGGAGACATTTCCTCCATATTCTCGTTGCCGTCGTCTGATTTCATCAGAATTTAACCACAAATATACTTTTCGGTGAAACTCCAGCTTCCGGGAATTCTGAATATTTACAGTTTGAGGCGCCTTGAGTGAGCTGATTTCTCGAATCCCAGAATTTCTTGCAAAGGATTAATTTAGTCTGTTATTCCATGAAAGCCTTTTTCTTTGGAGAATAGTCTGACATGGTCCGACCATTTGCTCGATATTTGCGGAAAGCTTAAGCGAGAACGGGGGATGCCTGAGTCTTGTTAATGTTGCAGCATCTAAGCCGCGCAGCCAGTGACGTAGCTGCAATAAAAAGGTCTAGTTGGTTTCTTTTTTTTTTGTGAATATTGTGAGCAGCAGAACTGGTCAGAGGTCTGGGAACAAAGCCAGAGGTTTGACATTATGTATCTTTGTAATATACTAATATCTAGTTTTGTGGTTATTTATTCTCTCACTTAATAAACTCTGAAAATTCAGCGCACGCTTGACTTGATGTTGAACTTGGTCTCCTTCCATCGGTTCAACAACATAACTTTACTGTGATGTACATGATTTATTTACCTCATAAAAACTTCATGAAACGACGGCAAAGCCGAGTTAAGGTCGGTTTATTTCCCTCTCCCCGACTCTCCGGCTGTACATTTCCAGTCTGAGCTGTGCCAATAACAGAGATGATGTGCAGTAAATGTGAATAGTTGTGGGTATTGTTGGTATGGCGCCGTGCCGGACTGGACCTGGCTCAGCGGGCCTTTGCAGGCAGTCCAGCAGCCGAGCTGGAGCTGGAGCTGGAGCTGGAGCTGGAGCTGGACCGGGGCTAGGCTGTTCCAGAGCTGTAGTATTAGACTCAAATAGGCCCACAACATAACAACATGAGCTGAGCTGTCACAGGGGATTACTTCAGCTAGGCAAGCCAGCGGGGTCTCCACTGCTCTGCTGCTCTACCAGAGAGAGAGAGAGAGAGAGAGAGAGAGAGAGAGAGTGGAGGGGGAAGGAGGTGATGGTGTTGGTGGTGGAGGTGGTGGAGGGGGTTCCTGCATGAGAGAAAAGGGAACAACGGCAGAGGCTGAGAGGAACAAGGCGTAGAGACAGAGAAGCGAAGAGAGGCGGCTTGTTGAAAACGACAAAAAAGAAGACAAAAGAAGAAAGAGTGTGTGTGTGTGTGTGTGTGTGTGTGTGTGTGTGTGTGTGTGTGTGCAGCCTGTAGCCCGATAAGAAGCATTTTGCTTGTTTTGCAATGTTGGAGCACTCGTCCGAGCTCGGCTTTGCGGGGACAGCGTGCGTCGATTCAGCGGCGTGCTGCCCCCCTCCTGCAGCCGTCAGCACGGGATCCATGAGGACCGACGAGCTGCTGCTGAGGTACATACACACACATGTGTATGCACACACACACACACACACACACTTGGGTCACCCTTTTTTTTTTTCTGGCCCAGATGCTGCATCCCTCCTGGGGATTGTTACACTTCCAGCTGAGGTGTTGTTGAACGGTTTACGAGCATTTTTATGTGCAGGGGAAGGTGGTGGTGGTGGTGGTGGTGGTGGAGGGCGCTAAACAAAGTACAGGTGCCGGCTTATGGAGAGGCTTTGACGTCTGGGATGGGTTACTCCTAACAGGTTTTTTACTGTAATGCCTCCTACCTGGCACTCTGTCTTAGTGTTGTTGTTGTTCGATGGTGGGAGATTTCTTCCTGCTTCCCTGCAACTGTTTGCCCGGTCAAGCGTAACATCCGACGCTTGTACTCGTACTCTCTGTCTCTCCGTCTCTATTCAAACCTCCTCCTGCTGTGTTAGCAGCATTGTGTCCGGGCGAGGAGTTAAAGCTGAAATATTAGGAACTGACACGGGGTACCATCAGCAGCTTTTTTCCTCCCCGTCTGCTTTTAAAATTAAACAGCACTTCTTTCGCCTTTGACATCCCGGATTTTTATTTATATACAGTATTTATCATACAATTGTGTTTGTGCTTCTGCTGCTCATTTACATTTTTTGTATTATTCCACCCACGTTTGCATGAATATGTATCATTTTTTATTCTTTTTCTTCTCTTCGGTGTCAAGAGTTGTAGTATCTCACGGTGTCGGCGCTCATTCTGAAGCTGAGGCTAATAAAACTCTCACATCTTAAAGTTTTTAAAGTGCCGGAAAACAAACAATTTTTCCATCGTCCGAAGAGTGATGGGGTTCTACACGCAGACAAACGGACTGCTACTGTAAAGATACTCGATGATTTAGATAATTCAGATTTTTGTGGTTTTTATTTGTTTTGTTTTGATTTTTCTGTCATCACCGGTCTGGAAGGGGCGGGACTTTGTTGGTACAATGTGATGTCACATATTTCCAAATCTCCAAAAATAGACTTTAACAACATTTGGCACATTTTAAATTAAGTTATTTTGCCACAAGTGTGACGTCACGAGCTTTACGGCCGTCACCATCTTGTTTTTTTGGAGCCAGACGTGACCGTTGCTGGGTTTCAGTTTGGGTACTACTATTAGCATACTTCTATGTAGTACACTGTGTAAACTTTGTACTTCCTGGCATGGTGTGCTCATTTCGGCAGGGTAGTAATTCGAGTACGGCCATTGCGCACTTACCGGAAATGACTACAGCAACATTTTATAGCTCTGGTTTGCAACCAGGCAGAGCATTGCCGCTAACTGACACAGCACAAAATATAGATATAAAACACATGTACAACTTACTTATAACTTACTTTGTATATAAGAGTATTCACCGCAACTGCTTCAGTGCTGGCAATCCCTCCCCTTCCACCATGTAGCCAAAATGGCGACCAATGAGGCCCAAAAAACACTCTGTGTTGGCTTCACTTCACAGATTTTGTCCACTAATCATATACAGCTAAAGATGTCGAGTTGTAGAGAAATATTTTGAAGTCTTCAGCTGCTTTAAAACTCGAGGAACTTGTTCATTTTGGAGGCTTTTGGTGTAACATTTGTCAGATTTAAAGACATTGATTCATATTTCCATCAGCATGCACCTCCAAAGGTGGCAAACACACATTTTTGAGATTTTATTTAAGACATTGATTATTTTAAGAAGAAAGAAAAAGAGACGCAGAGGTCTTCCTTATTAAGACCGGAGGTAACCACTCAACCGATGTAGGATTTGACATTTTCCAAGACAACTAGCGGACCCTAAATTTGTGTCTTTGTTATTTATTTTCATTTATTCAGGTCTGTCCATCTCTTGCATTTTTATGTACACAAACAGAGGGGATGATGGATGGGCAGAAGGTGATGGAGGAATGTTGTGTATGTGTGAAACTGTTGAGAAAAGGCGGTGACAGCAGTGAGGAGGGGGGTAAAGAGGCATCCCAGCTCTAAACAATGGCAATAACCAACGTACCTCTCCAGTTTTACTGTATTCTTTCTGTTCTGTATTCTGTAAATTGCCCATTTTGATTTTTAAAGGACCCATTACTGATACCCCACCAGTCACAATTTGTGTGAACTCCCCTCCTGTTGCATAAAAGATTGAGACAAGCGTTCGCCGCGCACCTGATCATGAAAAACAGTCATGCTGAGGTTGACTTGTTTTGCAATGAGTGAACATATTTCATTGATGTTTGCAGGTAGTAATTTATTGCCCCATAATTTACTGACTGAATCTGCGAATGCTTCATTGGGTGACAAATGAAACTGCTTTTGAGGCGTGCACTTCATTTGCAATTTCCCAATGAAAAATGTGACTTTGAACGGTTTCTGCATCAGGCGGTCGCTCCGAGCGAGAAACACGGGGGAAATTTTCCAGAGGTTTAGCCCCGTGTGCAGGACGGTGCAGTGACTGTGGTTTGGTTGATGTAGCGGTGTACATCCAAGGAAAATGCCTTTTGTAGTGCAGAAATATTCAATACAGCAGAAGTAAATAATGCATGGTGTGTCCAGGAAGATTAAGGACGTTTCCATTGTTTCGAGTCTGAACTCCAACACACTGGATATAAAATGAAACAACGACTACGAGGTAGGAAATCTGACTCTCAGCTTCACATCTATAATCGACCCCCCGAGTCGGTCAACAGCTTTCCTAATAGCGAAACATCAGTCAAGTGCAACAACACCAGCAGCCAGCTAATATTACTGACTAGTCCAACAGCAGTCAGCCCAGCTCGGCGTCTGTCTTTTAGCCTTTTATTTCACCAAGCTCTCACCAACCACTAAAAGTCAGTCCCAGATTTACTCTTGTCCGCTTCTTGCTCGCTCACTCTTTACTTTTTTTGCCACTTGCCCAGCTCCTGTTCTGGCGCGACACTGGCACAATTTCTGTAAACCTCCTCTTCTTCTTCCCGGTGGTCCAAAACACGTGTGGTACAAACACTAACACTCCCCTTGGTGCTCTGAGCTCACAGCCCGAGCTGCTTGGCTAACAAACTGAGCTAACAGCAGCTTGAACCAGGTGAAAATCAGTGAAATATTTGGTGGTGTGTGACTTAGTGCTGTAAAGCGCTGCATACTTCTTTCGGAGCCCAACTTTGCATAGTTTGAGAGCATCAACGTGATTTTAAATGTGTTATGTGTTTATAGTAGAAAAGTTAGGCAGTGTTGCATTAAAGTTCATTTTAATTTGTTCGACTGTCCCCTGAAGCTGTTCATGTGCTGTGGAAGCAAACACCCTCAGAGGAAGTGGACTGATTTTACACGTCAAGAAGTGTTTGTGAAGTGCGGTTGTGAAAACAGCTGTAAAATGTTGTTTGTTGCTCTGATGGGACCTTTTTACAAGTGACTTCATTCCAGTATGGCCTTGGCTTGGAGAGATTTCAAAGAGGTCTGAAAGACGTGGCGCTTGCCCGGCAGGGAGGGTCCAACAAAAAGAAATCCATCAAGTTGCAGTTGACTCACATTAGAGACTAAAAGTCCGGGTTTCTCGGCCTCTGCTACTTCGATTTTTGACAATTCCCCTTTTAATCTTGCTCTTGCGAGTCCCCCAACTTTATGGAAAGTTGGAACTTCATTCATCATTCAGTCGTTGTTTCACTTCAAATCCAATGTGCTGAAGTGCAGAAGGATAAATATGTCAGTGTCTTGTGCTGTGTGTGTGTGTGGAAGCAGGGAAGGAAGTGTTCTGAGGACGTTTGGCGAAAGCTGAGATAATCGGCACATTTTCCTCTGAGAGTTTTGCTTCTGTGAGTTGATAATGGCCTTCTTTTGCTCCACCCCTCCACTTCCCTCTTTTCCTTCCCGTCCTCTCAGGCTATGCTGGCAGTTAAACCAAGCGTCCCCTCCCACTCACCCCACACATTGTGCCTATCTAATGGTGTGGAGGATATTAGTCTCCTATTACAGATATGACCGTCGGTTTAGAGTCACCGCCTCGCTCTACCGTTTCCCCAGACGGGTCAGGGAAATGGGCGTTAAAGCAGCCTCTGCCTTCCCCCCTTTCCTCACCCCTCTCCTCCCCTCTCCTCCAGCCTTTTTGAATCTGCTAAACCAGCCTCGGCGAAAGGGAGCGCACCCCGTCTCTCCACTACAACGATTTAATCTGCCGGAGCACCTTTTCAATCAAAAGAGTGTCAGGCAGGGCCGCTCTCGAACACGACTCTAATACAATGCATGGACACACACGTACAGGAAGTGGAGGGCGTAGTAGTGCGAAGGTGGGCGAAGGCGCCCGGCAACAAAAAAATAAAAATACTCACACTCTCGCTCGCACGCGTGCGCCGCACATGCCCCGTGCAGCCGCCGATCGATACTCGCAATCATCCAGGTGACAATGGGTGCAGGTTTATCGTCCTCCTGATTCACACCCTGCTATCATCACCTTCACACAATCACACAATCAAGGTGGAGGGGGGGGGGGAGGGGAGAGGGTGCATACGTGAAAGAGGAGGGGAGGGGGACGGAGCACGGGAGCTTGCAGGTACATGAAATGTGTGAATATGTGCGTGAAATGAATTGAAATGGGTGTGAAAGTGCATCTATTTGCGGGCGGATGCGTGTACACCTCCCTTTGTGTTTGTTAGTGTGTGTGTGTGTGTGCAAATGCTTACTTTCCATTGTGTGTGCGTATAGCATGTGCGGGCGGTGTGTGATCCTCCATTTTTCTGAATGTGTGCATGCGAGTTTGTGCACATAAAGTACATCTGTGTGTGTGTGTGTGTGTGTGTGTGAGGGTGTGTGTGTGTGTGTGTGTGTGGGGTGTGTGTGTGTGTGCGTCAGTTGTTATCAGAATGACACCATCCTGCTCTCTCTCCTGCAGCCCCAGAGGATCAGTGGAGCTGCACCAGTTTCAAATGAAAATAAATGAGAGGCAGTGACCGCTACTGCCTGGGTCCCACTTTAATGAGGAAAAGGAGCAAGAGAGGGAGGAGGGAGGAGAGGGAGGGAGGAGGACAGAGGTGGAGGAGGATTGGAAAGCGAGGGAGGGATCGGTCGGAGTTGGCGATGAAGGTGCAGAGAGAAAGAGAGAGAGAGATGAATAGAGAAGGAGGGGTGTTGATGAATGGAGGGGGCCTCTCTCTGTCACCGACGCGATGGCCAATTACAGTTGGAGCTCGCTCGGATGCACCGCAGGTGGAGCGTACGGTGTTTTTCGAGTGGCCCGGAGAATATCCCTCCATCCTTCCGTCCTTCCATCCCTCCATTTGCATCGAGGGGGGGAGAAATCACTGCAGAGTGCCCAACTTTGGAGCAGCTTTTGGGGGGTTTACCATGCACTTCAATAGAACTGCATTAATGACGCGCGCCATTGTAGGTCTGGAGTGTTTTCTCCACACCGTGCCCTGAAGCTAACGCCCACTAACTGCTAAATATGTCGGCTTTTCAGGTGCATTATATGCTCCATTAAGGATTTTCTTCGACTACTGCTGCTGTGTAATTAAACTCTCTTAAGAGCAGCCTGACCCGACCTCTTACACACATTTTAAAGATCAACCAAAGCGCGATGGACGCTGTGTTTATCATTCTTTCCTGTATTTCTTTATATATTTTTATCTATTTCCTCTTTTATTTGTTTGTTTCTACATTTATTTATTTATATTTTGGAGGCTGCCACACAGCTACCCCTGGCTTTAATAGATTAAGAGTTTAAGAGCGTTGAAGTGGACGACACCAGAGGTGCATAAGGAGGTGTTTTAAGCATTGCAACCCTGCCAGGAGGGAAAATCCAGGGGAAACACCGACTCCTGTTCCACCTATGTCAGGGTGGGGGTGCATGGCTCTGTGCTCAGCTCAGCAGCACCCCTCTTTGACTTTGCTAACAGTATGGAGAAGTCCAAACACTCTTTTAAAAATCTCTTGAAGCTGTTAACATTTTGGGAATACACAGATTTTACAAAATGGAGAGGGAAGACCGTCTAAATTCAGATTTTATAGCTTTTGTCGCTCAAAGAAGGGGGTTCGGTACCTTGCTCAAGGGCACCTCGGCAGTGCCCAAGGAGGTGAACTGGCACCTCTCCAGCTACCAGTCCACCTTTCATACTGGACTCGAACCGGCCACCCTCGGGTTCCCAAGTCAAGTCCCCACAGACTGAGCTACTTCCGCCCAAACGCGCTCCCTGTTTAAGGTTGTTTCACGTGTTCGGGCTCTTTGTTTTATCATTTTTTTGCACACCAGTGATCCCAAACGTCTTTAAGAGGTTGCTGTTTTAATTTTATTTAATTTATTCAATCAGGAAAGGTCCCATTGAGATTAAAAACCTCCTTTTTCAAGGGAGTCCTGGCCGAGACAAGCGGCAGCAAGCACAAACTTACAGACACGTAACATACCAAAAGATAAAAATGCAGCACAAGCTGTGAAATATCAGTTTAAGCTTCAGGGTCTCCAGATCTTTTAATATGACTTAAAAGACTTAAAAGAAATCAGATCTTGGAGATTTAAAACTTTCTGCAGTGCGTTCCAATTTAAGTCAAGACAAAATAATGCGCTATGTTCTTGTTTTACTGCAGGTTGAGGATCCTCTCCTCCTTGGCATTGAGTTGCGTGGTCTCGTTGACCAGAGACGTGAGAGAGTTGAGTTTTAATTTTGGCGTCACACTCTAACTTGCGTGTGATCATTTTTACAATAGCGCCACCCGCAGCAGAAGCCTGACGTAGTTAGAAATGATTATTCACCAGTGTGTGTTTCTTCTTCTTTCTGTTAAAGGCTGAAGAAATGCTCCTGCGTGAGAGGAAATGTGAAGCTAAAGACTTTAACTACAGCTCCTCTTTTAAAAGTTACTTTATTTGAGGTTTTACTTCTTTCACTTTTGGTTTGCCTTACTTTGCAGTTTTTTGCAAAACTCTGCTTGATTAGATCCTTTAAAAAAAAACAGACGCCACGTTCCCAAAAGAACACGGTGCTCCAAACCAAAACCAGGGCAAAGTCATCTCGTTCGAGAGTTTGGGAGATACACGGTTTTCCCTCGACGGCGGCGATATGTTTCTACTTCAGTGCAGCTGAGCGTTGTCCAGTCCGGTCTAGCAGAGACCATTAAAACTAGCAGACAGCAGCGCAGTATAGCCGGGAGGCCTCTTCAGGGGCAGAGGACATCAAGTGTGTTTGTGTCTGTGTGTGTGTGTGTGTGTGTGTGAGTGTGAGTGTGAGTGAGCGACCCACACTTTAAGTCATGTCGAGACCACCGGTGCAGACATTAGTGTGTGAGGGTCAGTGAGCAGGTCAGGAGGTATTTGCTCGACAGTGTTGGACTTGATCAGAATGTCCTGTAACGCAGATTGTGTGTGTGTCTGCCTGTGTGTGTGTGTGTGTTGTGTGTGTGTCGACATGTACGTGTGTGTGTGTGTGTGTGTGTGTGTGTGTGTGTGTGTGTACGAGGGTCAGGTGGACAGGAAGGGCTTTTTTAACCCCTTTGAACCTGTCAAAAATCGCACCAACTGACTTTTAACTGCTCTAACTGTTTATGTCACCAAAGGCATGACGGGAATCTCTCCATTCATCCTGAGTGGAAATAACAAGAAGAAAACCACAAAAAGTCGCTTATTTCTGGTTTTATACTATCAATATCTGTAAGTCTCGCTCTCTCATACACAGATATTCGCTGCGTATTGAAAAAATACATTTAGTTTTTCTTTTTTGTTCATGAAAAGCTGTCGTTGTACGTGTCTGGTACGTCTCACGTGACAAAGTCTTTTCAGAGCCTGACTTATGAGCTAACACAGAGTTATAGTGACATGGGAATGTAAATAAGAGAGTTAAAACTTTAGATGCTGATCTCTCACATGGTCACATGATGGTTTCCATAGGTCTTTGAAAATAGATCTAAATAAACACAGGTCATTGAAAGTGCTTAAATTTATATATTATGTGCAAGAATAGAAATTGAAGTTAGGCCTCCATACTTTCTTAACTTTTGGTTCATTTGGTCATTTTTGAGGTTTGCACGAGGTGTTTCATTTTGAAAACCGACCAGATTCTCTATGCCGTTCGTTTGTCTGACTTCCTTTCAGCTCGAGCTGCTCTGTGCAGATTGACACGAGCTGCTCGCGGCATCCGTCAAAAAATGGAACAGCTGTGGATTCTCGGCGGAGTTGACCGGAGACCCGATTCTGAAACGGACCACAGCGCGTCCGGTGGGGTTTGAAACATCGACTAGAACGGAACGTGCCCGGTGGACTTTAGCCCTTTAATGTTGCAACCATACACAACTTTGATCCGTGTCTCAAACTCCTTGAATTCGAGGGGAAATGGGCCTGCAAAGTCCTTGAAAGGTCCTTGAATCGGATGCTTAAGAAGGCTTTAGAACCCTGACTCACATTTAACCAGAGTTCTGTCCCCGATATGATCAAAATAGACGTTTGATCCAAAATAAAAAAGCACTGAGCCGACACAGAAGCGGAGTCGGAGTTCGTGCGTCGTGTCGGATCGCGTGCAAAACAGGTCAGCGAACATTTAGAGGCTCGCGGCCCCACAGGTAGAGCTCGGATCCACGTTAACTGGAACACGGTGTCCTAACACAAGAGGACCAATAACAAACTGGCAGAGAGAGAGACGAGGATGGAGTGAGTGATGGAGGAGAGGAGAGGGAGCGAGACAAGAAAGGAAAAAAAGTGTGAAAATGGAGGCGAGAGGGGAGGGCTGGAGAAAAATATGGGAATGAGATTTGAAGATTGAACAGTGAGTGGCAGCGAGAGTGATGGAGAGAGTGTTGGAAAGAGATGTGGGGGAGTATCCATCTACTCCATCTCTATTTTTGTTTGGTTTGCAGTCTGGGCTTCTGCCGCTTGACAGAATAAAAAAGTGGAGGACAGACTGGAGTAGATCAGGGACTCCTCCATCATCCTTTCATTTAAGAAGTGGTTCATCTGCAAACGTCTACACGCGTGTGGCGTTGAGTACACGCGATTCATCGGCGAAGGATGAACGGCGGCAGTCGGGGTCTGTCTGGTTTTTCGTGGGCTCCTCACATGTCCACTTAGGCTCAAACGCAGCTGCTTGCTTTTCTGAATTATTCATGAGCCCTTCATTAAATATTCACGTGTGAAAAGCCGGCGCCATCAGCTACCCACAATCCTCTCCTCTGGGTGAGATGCGAGCGGGAAGCATCGAGAGGCCTGGATGATGAGTTTACAGTCTGATAGGCAACATCACGGCTGCTTTATTTTTTTAATTTGCTCTGTAAGACCACCTATTTTTGGTCTCTTTGTCTCTTTCTTTTTCCTCCTCCACCACCTCCTCCCTCCTCCCCTCTCCTCCTTTCTAAGTGATCGATTTGTATTGTTCGGGCAGCTGAGCCCCCCCCCACCCCCGGCCCGAGGTGAGAGAGAGATGAAGGCGGAGAGAAGACAGAAATAACTAGACAGGGAGAGAAAGAGGCGAGAAAGACAAAAGTAGGAGAGCAAGCGAGGGCAGAGGTAGACCTTGCCGTGAGCGCGATCTGGGAGAACATGGCGGGGCCTCTAGGGTGAAAGAGATGGAGAGATGTGGGGGAGAGGTGATGGGTGAGGGTGGGGAAAAGAGCAGAACAACAGCAACAACAGGGAGAAAACACAATGTTCGAAATGTTCGCCGGAACTGACCGCTGACCCTCGAGTGAAATACAGGTTCGGGGATGCATTTGTTCAGGTGTCTCGAAGACACGACCATGAAAAGCTGAACGTCGCTTTGTGCAGGAAATATCTTCAAAATATGGTGGGTTAGAAAAGAAGAAGAAAAAGAAGAAGTGATGATGTTTCAGTTTTTTGAGAGGTACACATCGGGTCCTCTGGCGTGCCGAAAGAATTTCATGAAATCTCTTCAGGTAAAGTTGGCAATGAAGCAAAAAAGATTCGAAAGGTTTGAGGGGGACTGAGCAGATGTGTCATTATGTTCCCGCCACCTGCCAGACTTCTGCAGTGAAACGGAGGGTTTCATTTTTTAATTTTTAGTGCGAGAGTTTAACCAAAGTCTGACTTCCGTGCTTAATTATTATTATGGCCCATTAACGTTTGTCAAAATTTGGAAAATCCAGACAGGACCTTTGAGGAAAAACATGATGACATCCTCTTTGCTGCTAAATTTAAGCTTTAACATCAGAAACATGTTCCCTCTAATCTTATTATTTAATCAGTCTTGTCATTTTTCACATTGACCAGTCGTGCTGATTACCGATAAATCATTTAAGCCCATTAATCAAGAAAAAAAGAGCAACATTTTGTTGATTCAGCTTCTCAAACTTGAGGATTTTCTTCTTCTCTCTGTTCTGTATGTTTGAATTGAACATATTTGGGGTTTTTGGGCTGTTGGTCGGACTAAATAAGCAATTTCAAGTTTTAAAGTACTAAAGTCTGGATGTCACAGATGTAAACAGGCTAGCAGCTGTTACCTTTTCTTTTGTGGTGACCATTTTAATGCCAGGGTTCACCTCCGTATGTCCAAGACAATTGGGGCTGGATTAAAGAAATACTTCACCCTAGCAGAATGATGATGGGTACAGCCATGTGACGACTGAATGATTAACTAGCAGGCCCTGTGATGAGTTGGCTGCTGGGATTGGCTCCAGCCCCCTGCAACATTGATAAGGATAAATATGGATGGATGTTGGAGTTGATCTTCAACAACCAATAACTTGACCTGTGCATGAATCCACTGAAAGCACTCGAAGGAACACGACTCTCGCTCTTTCACCGCGATTCTTTCTCGGAAACCAGAAATTATACGTCTCTGTCCTCATTCATGAATGTCGCCATTCAGAGTGTGTCAATAAGCAGCCAAAGCTTCAAGGTTCTAGACTTGGGTCTTCATTATAGAGGTATGTTATTCTCTATAGTCACATGGAGGGCATGAGGTCAGGATTCGTCCTTCATAGACTTCACTGTTAAGACTACCTTAAGTCAGTTGTTCAGGGTCATGCTGTTTTATACAATAAATATAAAATGTGTGTTTTCTATGGGAAGGGAAGTAAAAGTCATTTTCAGCCTGCATCTTCTGGATTTGGACCTTTCATTCATCATCATTTTTATATTGTACTCACGCACACATGCGTCGTATTAAATGCGATATTAAACAGCTGCGACACAAATTGCATATTAAAACAATGTCACTTTTTCTTTTTTTCCCCCTTCGTAAACTGTCGGTTTCACATGACTACATTGAAAATTGAGCGTGTTCATGTTTTATTAATGGATGGATGCGTTTTGTTTGGCGAACAGGAGGGAAAAAGGATTTGTTCAGAATTTGAGGCAAATGAGGAGATTTGATTGCACGACTGTTTACCAGACGTACACGAGTACACGCTACACACTACTCGAACCCGGAGTTTTCGATGTTGCGCTGTCCCTGATGTGGGACAGGTGCTCGTAAGCCTTTGGCAAACACATGCAGTGTCTCAACATACTTGACGTAGCGTAATAATAGAGAATGCTGCCGTTCGCAGCTTGGTGTTAGTGTTCGGGTTCCTGGTTCGAAGTCCCCAGTCGGTTGGGGCTTTTCTGTGTGGACTTTGCATGTTTTCTCCAGCTTCCTCCAACTGTCCAATGACATGCAGGTTTATCTGGTGACTCTCATGGGTGTGAATGAGAGTGTGAACAGTTGTTTGTCTCTATGTGTCAGCCCTGTGATGAACTGCCGACTTGTCCAGGGTGTACTGCACCTTTCACCCAATGTCAGCTGGGATCAGCTCCAGCCCCAATGTCAGCATTGTCAGCAGTTTCTCGACATACCTCCGTGATCACCTGTGTTGTTCAGTGATGATTATAATGTGGTAATAGAGAACGCTGTTGTTCTCAGCTTGGTTTTTAGTGGTGTTAGGTTCCTGGTTCGAAGCCCCTAGTCGACTGGGGCTTTTCTGTTTGGGGTTTGCATGTTCTTCCCGTGTCTGCGTGGGTTCGCTCCGGGTTCTCCGGCTTCCTCCCACAGTCCAGAGACATTCAGGTTAATTGGTTACTCTGATAGATGAGATTGTGAGCATGAATGGTCGTTTGTCTCAATGTGTGAAAGATAAGCAGTTACGGAAATTGTCTGGATGGTTGAAATTTACCGGTTTGTGCCACCTGAACTACCCGTCTTGACACGGCAGAGTCAGTCATAAAGGGTCAGTGCACCCAAATTACACAAACACAGCGTCATCGTCGCAGTTTCAAAAACAAGAAGAAGTCGGCAGTTTTTATTTGGACTATTTCTTCAGTACAAAGTAATTTTAGTGAAAACTATTGATAGTGAGGTCTTTGGATTATCCAAGGTAACAAGGACACAGAGGGTCCCTGTTACCTTGCATAACAGGTTCAGGCAAATGGCTGCTGAATTCTACTTTAGAGGTAATTTTTTAATGCTTTGAGCGGCACAATCCACCTCCATTGTGCCGCGGTGGAGGCAGAAATCTCTGAGAAGCCGCATGTAGAAATGAAACCGAGACTATTTGCATGCTGGGATTCCATAGGAGCAAATTTAGCGTCGATTTGTGTGAATTCTGACATGCTTGAAAGGAGAGTAAAATAGGCTACCTGATGTGCCACTTAGAGGAGGAACTCAATTCAGACAAAAACGAGGTGGCGTGTCTGAAAATCTGTTGGAATTGAAGGCACACAAATTACCGTGATGTCTTCTTTTATTGTTACCTTCTGTGACGCCGCTGTCACTTCATAAACGTGTTGGATTTGGGTTATGAACCCGTCGTCTGAAAACAACAGCCGCGAGTGTCATTTCAAAAATCCTGCTGATGGGAAACGCAGTCGATTATGATGCAGCGGTTGGTTAAATAACATCCCGCGCCCAAACCGTTGTTCTGTGAAGGGTTCAAGTGCAGTGAAAACATCCAGCATCGTCCGCACTCCTGGGATGCTGTGAACCCTGAGGCGCTGATGTAGGATCAGCCTTTCCCATCCACACTCTGACCTCGGCCCTTGCAAGCAAACATGCAAGCTGACCCACGAGCAGAGCCGCGGGCCAAGTCCCACCCACGCCATACACTTACCGTGCTGTATGTGTATACCAAGCACTTTTTTTTTTTTCCCATTGACCCAGATACTCATATTCTTCCCCCAGAGAGCCGCCTCTCTCAGTCTAAGAGAGGCTCATTATTTTACTGGAGTGCCTCCCCTCTTTTCTCCTCCTATGGAGGAGGGAGGAAGTGGGGCAAACCTGGTAGATGTGCTTGCACAGGGGTGCATTCAAGCCCACTCCGGTTCCACAGGGAGGCATGCTGGATCCACACAATTAACGCAGCATAAAATAGAGTCAGCAAATTTGCAGGAAATTATGGGCTGGTTCATTATTACCCGGCTATCCCCATGCGTAATTGCACCTCTCTCCAAATTTGGCCAACTCATTTGATTGTAAATCACCTAACTGGCCGTGATTTTATTACACCGAAGCGTGTGTGAGATTCTAACAGTCTGCACTTCTTATGCTCTGAATCATGACTGTGCAAAGTATTTACCGGACTGTCGGTGTAGGAGTGTTAGTGCAGTGTTCAGGGTCAGTTTGAGACATGACGCATGAGTTTAAACGTTTATCAGTTTGTTTGTTTTAAATGATATTGAGGATGCAATATAACACGTGCATTAGTAGAAGTTACACACACCTGAGTCACACGTATGTGCAAGTTTTTACTTCCTCAAATCACGGTGTCTGCAATAGCTCAAACCACAGTGAACACAGTGGTAAATAATCCAAGTGTGGCTCGCTGTCCCCCCAAAAAACAGAATTACAGCATTCTCGTTACAAAGTAGTATATCAGGAGTGTACGCCTCCAACAACAGGAAATGTTATGTGAGGAGTACTTAGGCATTGGCTTCACCTCACAGCCACGGAGGTTGCCGCTTGACAACGCTGCGTTTGGTGTTTTGGCGTTGGCAACACAGCGGCCATATTGTTACTATTTGTGCATAAATGTACATTTCACATTTTGGCATCACGCATAGTCCAAATTTTCTACTATACACTGTCTACATTAGTTTATATATCGGTAACTTCACATAACAAGTGCGTGCTCATGGTGGGAATTGTTGGGTCTCTATAAATAGTATTATAAAGAGTTCGGTGTAGTCGTTGGTTGGATTTTGATTTTAAACATGTATTTTTCATTAAATTAACACAAAAAGACCAACAATAAAACGTATTGTGGACTAAATAATAAGTCAGACAGCATCAATTGTTGCTTCTTATAGTTGAAGCAACTTTTAGGGGAGCCTCTTTGTCCCTTTTTAAGGCTGATGACAAACATACCAGCACCTTTAAAATGATATTTAATGCTTAAACTCTCCTGACATGTAGATGTATGTTAATGAAGGTGTTCATGATGAACATTATGTGTTTGGAGGTTGGTTAAGAACATTTAAACGTGTCTGTTTTAAAGAATCCGTGCAGCTCACACGGGTAAAGACATGACATGTAGAAGCTGAGGAGCCCGAATAGTTAAAGATCAGCTGCAGCAGGCAGCAGCGTTATGCGCCACGCCTCCACGACTCGGCACCTGGTTTCTCCAACACAGTCCGTCAGTTGCGCTGTTGCAGAGCGGATTTTCAGACAGGACCGGAGCGCGGCGGCGGAGGAAGCACAGAAAGAAAAAAAAAATCAGAAGGCAACAAAAAAAAAAGCGAATGGGGGAGTGGAAGAGGAGAATGTGACAACTGCTGGATGCGGACAGAGTGTGTGTTGCGGCTGGCTACACTGCCTTTAGGGGGAGGCCTCCCCTCGGCTTCTCTTTTTGCACCTGTCCCTCTCCGTCTCCGCGGCCAGGCGCAGTTTGGACGAGAGAGAGAGAGAGAGAGAGAGAGAGAGAGCGACGCTCCTTTTTATTTATCAGGCAGGGCGCACAGCGGCGGAGGCGCACACACACACTTCCACACACACACACTTCCACACACACACATATACTGTACGCACACACACATTACACATACACAGGGCAGGCAGGCAGGCAGGCAGGCAGGCAACATGACTTCATCCTACAATCTGGATTTTCTGCCCGATATGATGGTGGAGAGCCGCCTGCTTGTTCCCGGAGACAGAATGTGAGTTATTTAATTTTTTTATTCTTCTTCACTCCTCCTGATATATAAAAAAATAAAAAAAGAAGCGGCTGTCCGATGTTGGAAACGTTGCTGCTCCGTTGCTGGATGTGTGTGTGCGTGTGTGTGTGTGTGTGTGTGTGTGTGTGTGTGTGTGTGAGACTGACTCACAATTAACGCGGTGCCTGTATCTGTGTATGTGTCATTGTGTTAGTTATGGCTTGTTGTTTATTAATATCCGTCGATAAATTTCGCGCATGCAGGAGCGCCCGGAGAGGAGAGGGGGGGCTGTTATCAGCTATAGACAGGATGGTGATGAATGAACGCCATTATTGGGGGGGAATTAATGCCACCGCCGTCTTTATGAAGCTCTGTTACATGCTGCATGTCGTCAAATTTGAGACTCTTTGGAGCATTTCGAGCTCCGCGGAGGGGCGAAGTTGCTTTTTTTGTGATTTGCGGCAGCCGCCCATTCTTAATTTCTCCGAGTCTTTGCTGCTGCTGAGGGAGGGAGGGAACGGTCGGTTCGGGACTGTGCAGCCGGTTATGGGAGCGCACCATGCTGAGATACCATAAAGAGCAAAGATCTCTCTATTCTCTCTCTGTGTGTGTCACATGAGACTGATTTAACTCGCATTTTGCAGCCAGGAGAGGAGGAGGAAGGAGGAAGGAAGAAGGAGAAAAAATGAATGTGAGGCAGAGGAGAAGCAACACAGAAGGTTTTTGTGGACACGCAGGAATGCATGGATGACTGCTATCCCGTGTGTTTCCAATTGGATTTGCTGTAATTCAGTTAAAAGTCCGGAATTTCTAGAGCAGGGACACAAAGGGAGGTTTTCATTCCGACATCATGGCCATGCGTTTTTTTTTCTCCACAGTGCATGTCCCACTTATGTCCCCTCAGCTCACAGCGCCGAGTTGTTGATGGATCATTTTTATTCCCCCAGCAGTGAAAATCTTTACTGTGCTGCACTTCTTCTTCTTCTTCTTCCTCCTCCTTTCATCTTCATCTGAAGGTTTCTTTCTTTGCACTTAACTTCTGGTGACTCATGGTGTTAAAAAAGAATAGAGCAAATGTACAGAAGTGTGTGGAGATGTGTGTGTGTGGGAGGTGTTGTATGAAAAACACATTCAGTAGACTCATTATGCAGGATACTGTACAAATATCGCTAAAACTTATTTTAAAAATCATCGCAGCAGCTGGAGATCAACATGTTCCTGCATTAGATGCTTCGGATTAAATGCTGTTTCATTGTAAACTCGCTGATCAGAGGATAAAATGTTGAAGAAATGTTATGTTATGTCGGGAAAATGTAAATAAAAGCCTCTGGAGGAAGAAACTGAGCGATTATAAGTCACTTTGAGGACATTATTTAAACAAGTCATACATAAAATAAAGGGAATAACCTATTTTTAGTATTCTGTGTACACAGAAATACAGATTTCCTTTAAATATAATGTATAAATAGTCTAAAAAGAGTGTCAAAATCCCATGTAGAAACTGTAAACCAACTATTTATTACCTCAGACTCAACTATAAGAATATGACATGTAGCATTTTAAAGTAATTACATGTTTAGGACTGTCCTGTGATGAACTGTCCAGGGCGTACCCCGCCTCTTGCCCATGCCAGCTGGGATTGGCTCCAGCCCCCCCCCCGTGACCCTGATGAGGGGATAAGTGGTTATGGAAGATGGATGGATGTTTAGTGTTGAGTACTTTGTATGTAGTGTAACACTCTAAAACAGTAGTTCTCAAAGTATGGTATGTGTACGCAACCTTGCTCTAGCAGTACAAGGAGTAATCTCTTTTAAAAGTGAAATTATTTCTATTAAAAATATAAAATAATGCAAAATTAATTAAATGAAACTAAACTATGGGATTGCTGGAATGCTATGTAGTCACGTTCATGCACTAAAATGTGACGGTACGTTCGTAAGTGGAGGTGAAATGAACGCTTTAAAAACTATTTCCCAAACAGGAAATATCAAGAATTGAAGTGCAGATCAGGAGTGACCTCCTTTAACACCGAATTCGCTCTGCTTCTTGAACCAGTCCCGTTCAGGATTCAACCACAGTCAACAAGAAATAATCTAATTATTAAAAATAAACCTGCCTCCTTTGTGAGTAGCCGAATGAGGTCGACCTACAGTGCACCGCTGGAGAGCCAAATATTTTTCCGAGGTGTAAAAAAGTGTAAAAAAGAAACATTGCACGAACAGAAACATTATGATCATTCACAAAAAATGCCACAGGCACTATAAATCAGTCCGAGATTATTACATTACATTGATTAGGCCTTAAAAATGTGATTATCGAAATTATACGGATAAGTCACTGAATCTGCAGTTATGTTATGATGAGATTGTACATCTTTGACCTCCAACTATTGAATGAAAAAATGTCCTTTGACACATTTACTTGTGGATTTAATGTTATATAACATTTATATATAACATTTAACATTTCTGGTATTTAGTATATTTATATTTAGTGTATTGGCTCTCAAATCTTATGACGTCTGACAGGTGGGCGGTTCAAGCCGTGATCACCTGTCGGACCAGACTTTCAGTCCCCTGATTGGCTGATTAAATGATTGAGGCAGCTCTGATGTGTGTGTGTATAAATATCTGTTGTGATGCTGCCCGTGTACCTGATGAAGCTCGGACAGACTGAAACGTTGTGTAATCAATACCTGTTTTCAGCAGTAAGCGTCACCATAAACTCACTATTAAGACACACGGAGATGCTTCATGTCAGCGCTCCCCAACCTCTAGACGTTTCTTTTAAACACCAAAGAAAAAGAAATGTGGGGCATCAAAAGTGTTTGAATGAATCCCAGAATTACTCATTTCCACCACGATGATATAAGGCCGGGTCGTGCACTTTACCCCGCGGTGTCTCCCTCCATTGACTCTCCATGTAGTCTATTACCCAGATGCTCCAGTGATGAGACGGCTTTCTCATTAATCAGTGTCATCGGCTCTGACGGCGTGGGCCCCTGTGTACAACCGGCGGGGGTGGACGAGGAAGCCATCACACTTCCAGCCACCCTTCCATTTCTTCCTCTGATGTGTCTTGCATCACCGGTTGCGGGTATATCTGCCCCCAGGAGTGAAGGATTTATGAATTATGTGTGTCGCCGGCATTAGACAGGCCCTATCTGTGCCCTCTTACCCAGCCAGCGAGGAGGCGGACAGGTTGAACCAGATAGCGCTTATGGAGATGACACTTTGTATTTACGCGAACACGCCTCTCGAGCTCGGGCTATTTAAGCTCGCTCGAGAGGGCTCTTGGTGATCTTTTGATTAAGTTGTTTGGTGTGTTTAACAGCACTGTTTTCCAGTAGCGATGTGTAAAAATTTGCATTCATGCCGTCCATCCCCCCTTTAACGTCCTTCCACATGGTCCCTCGCGAGTGTGTTTTAGTTCTGGATTTTGGCTGCATTCCCTTTTCCAGGCCTCGCCGCTTCCTGTAGCGACTCTCCCAACCCCCCCGGTTGACGCTGACAGCCCCTGACAACATCAGACTTGACAAATATTAGCTGAGATCATATGAGAACTAAGTGGAACTAACAGTCTAATCTCTCTCTATCCAGTCCTATCAGGGCCTGGAAGCATGAAAAGGGGGTAAAGTGAGAGAATCAGGAAAAATGGAGCAGGACCTCTGCCCTTTACTTTCCACTCTAGCTCCGACTGTGAAGCCTAGACCCGGGTCGCTCTCTGGGAAATATGTGACCCCCCTCACCTCCTTCGACTCTGTTGAATCCCCATCTGGTACCAAACTATAAGATTCTTCAGGGTCTATCACACTTCTAGGCTGCAGAAGCGACTGTTTTGGGCTATGATTTCTTGAAAGTGTGTAGCCGAAATCAAAGTAAACGAAGACAAGGTCGCTAACTTTGACAAGTACCCAGTGTGCAGAGGAAGACAGACTCGCAATAATGCTTGAAAATGCCACATTCTTGCCAAGTGTGTACACAACCCACCACCTGCAACCCATCGCTTCTCTCGGGGGGAAAAATGTATATCTGACCGCTGATTCTCTTTACGACCATCCCTTCCTGAACCCCTGAACACAAATCATGAACCCAACAGCTGAAAGGCTCCTGTGACATACAACATAGGGTTCTCATGAGAAATGTATATAAGTGTCTGTGTGTTTAGATGAGGGGGTGGGATGGGCCAGACCGTTAGAGTTTTTAAAAGAAGGGGGGTGAAAGAAGGCTTGTCTGCCTAGTGTTTAACTTTGGTTTGGCTGATAACCGCCGCAGACACTTGTTTTAAATAATTTTATTCAAATTCCAGGAACATCATTTGATCAAAACCCACCGAAAGACTTCAATAAAACCTGTCAGAAATAGTTTAGATAGTATAGCAGAGGAAATACAGGACAGGAGATTGCAATCCGGTGATCGCCAGAATTGCAAAAATCAGACATTCCCTGCAACATTTCAGCAAAACAAACAGTCAAATTGGAAGCGTGTCTGCAGATTTTTTTTCCAATCAACACTACATATCTAAGATAATGTTATTCATAATGGGCTCCGGTGAAACAAAATCAGTCCTCGCCCTCAACAAAAACATTGCAAACAATAAATTTGCCCCTGATTTTGACTTCTCAGGCCAACTTTAGTCCAAGGCTGCGGATCAGGAGTTTAACTCCAAATGAACTCTGATTCTTGAACCAGCCTCATTCAGGATTCAACAACAGTCAACAATAAATAATCTGTTTATTGAGAATAAACTCGCCTCCTGTGTGAGTAGCCGAATGAGGTCGACCTGCGCTGCTGGAGAGCCGAATATTTTCCGAGGTGTAAAAAGTTTGAGAAACATGTCATGAAAAGAAATATAGAAATATTATAATCATTCTCAAAAAATGCCACAGGCACACTATAAGTCAGTCTGAGATTATTGAAGGAATGTCATTGATTAGGCCTTTAAAATGTGATTATTGAAATTATACGGATACATCACTGAATGTGCAGAAAAACAAACAGTCAAATTGGAAGCGTGTCTGCAGATTTTTTTCAAATCAGCACTACATATCTAAGATAATGTTATTCATAATGGGCTCCGGTGAAACAAAATCAGTCCTCGCCCTCAACAAAAACATTGCAAACAATAAATTTGCCCCTGATTTTGACTTCTCAGGCCAACTTTAGTCCAAGGCTGCGGATTGCCTTTTAAAAATGACGTACAGTTCCTGCAATATAACACAAAACGGCACTAAAAATATGGTCAACAAACATTCTGCAAAGATCCTGATGACTCTGCCTTAGATCCATTCAGGTTGAGAGCTTCACACAATCCATTAAATATATCGATCGATTGCAGATTAAACATGTAATCAAACAAAAATTGAAGGTAGATAACAGCATGGGGCTAATTTATGGCCGGTAGAGATGATCAAAGCGATACATGAGATTAATCCTAGGAGTGAAAAAGAAGAAGAGAAAGGAGCAGGGTGTAAATTGACATGGGTAGACTGGGAACGGAGATATAAAAGGCGGGGAAGGGTGTGAAAGAGTGATGGTTTGACAGACTCCCTGGATAGACAGCTGGTCGGATTTGAATTGTGTTTTATCTGATGTGGAGATTAAGAGAAAATGAGAGTAAAAAAAAGAGATGATGGAGGTGGTTTTATCTTTCTTTCAGGCAACAGTGAGGATGACACATATACATATATATATAGAAGAATGAGGCGAAGCTCTCCGTCATTTCTGTTCCGACTGTTTTTGTTCATAATATTGTTATTTAGGCAGAAACACGTACTGTATGCGTGATGTATGATGTGATGGAGTCGTCTCCACGCATCACCAGCTGCAACATTGTTTTATGTCGCTTTCTCTCAATGCGTGCATGTGTGTGTGTGTATATGTGTGTGTGTGTTATGTCATAATGATGAATGTCTTTGCTCTGCTGGGGCTCAGGAGCAGTTGTCTGTGGCTGACACCGCTGTGTGTAGGTGGTGATGTATCACGACCGTGTGTCTGAGGTCTTGGTGTGGATGGCAGGGGTGTGGCTGCGTATGAGCAGGTATGTGTGTGGATACATGATGGAGGTCAACAAGCGTCTTTATATGTCATGATTGTGCGAAGAGGTGCAGGTGTGTGTGGGGGGGCTTGCTCAAATTTTGTTTAGCATCGGGCCCCGTCACAGCAGTATTCATGATTCTGACATGATTTTGAATGATGTCACTGTTTAAAATCACCCAAAATTCTAATAATGGCAGCTACGTATGAAGGAATTTTGACGCGTCCTACTATTATTCATTTGACACGTCTAAACTGACACTCAAGGTATAGCATTTGTGCAAAAAAATGTGCTTTTGAGGAGATTTGACGACGCTGGTGTGTTTTGTAGCACTTGCCTGAACATGCATCTTGTTCCAACACTCTTTTCTATCCGTCAGCCATGTTGGGTTCAAGGTCTGCAGAACGTCCTCGTCTCTTTTGTTTGGTGCTCTCCATCGTCGTACAATTTTACTGGTTAATTGATTTCACTTGTCGAGAACGGTCAGGTGAGCGTTAGCCTCGCTCTCTTGATTCTTGTTCCTCCAGTACAGTTATTACATTAGTCTCCAGTTCTTTGCTTTGCTTATTCAAGTCAAGTACATGTTCACACCCTCGCACACACACACACACACACACACACACACACTTTCACACACCTTATGAATTGAGTTGTGCAAAGAGAGTATTTTGTGTGTAACTGCATGTGTGAGTAAGACTTTTATTTGTGTGTGTGTGTGAGAGAATCTTCTGTTTTTCATCACTTGGCCTTGAAACGAATGAAGCATGCACATGCTTTCAGTGCTGCATGCACACATTGCCACCCACATAAATACGCAGAATACACATCACGTGACACACAGATATATATACACACTCAGACAAACACAAACACACTCCCCATGTTGTTCACATCGTGTCCTTGGGCTGTAGTGACGGGCAGAAAAATAACTGAATCCTGAGAGACTAAGAGAACACAATGATGATCTCTCTCTCTCTCTTCCCTCCTCTTATGTATATCTCTCTCCTGCACCACCCATTCCCATCTCTCTCTTTTCTCTCCTCCCTTTCTTTCCTCTCATTCTCAATAGTCAGCCATTGCATTTGTACTGTGCAGCAGCAGCAGCGTTACTATGCCTTGCCAGAGGGAGAGCTTACCTCATGCATGTCTCAGTAGATTTTTTTTCAACCCCTTCTTCTACTTCTTCTTCTTCTTCTTCTTACCCCCCTCCATCCTTCGCTTTATCCCTGTTTGGCCTGTATCTTCCACTCCTTTCTCTCTGCACTCCCACTCTCTCTCTCTCCCTCTCTTCCTCCAGTCAAGCGTGCTAAATGCTTTACCTCTGTCAACTCTTGAGTCTGAGAGGAGCTCATTATTGTGGAGAAGGAGAGGAATTTGGATTAGGAGCAACATTCGTGGACTGAGGCTCTTGTTCGGCTAAAAGAGCCATCAGAATTACAGAGAGGGATAGACTTACCTGCATTAGTTGGCGGTATTATTCACGAGTTGTTGAGGGTTTTATTGTGACTTTTAAATTATTACTACCTGGAAATGTATTAACCCTTTTCCTGGGAAAACGGGATTTCACACCATAAAGGAAATATGAGTTTAAACATAGATGGACGCTTAATTATTAAGCTATTATGAGCGCATTACTTAACGTTATTCTTTGATATATTGTACGTTAGATTATGCGGTGATCTATTTTATAGAATTCCTCTGTAAAGTACACTTTGAGCACCTTTATAGTGATGCGTTTTTGACATGCACCTGTAGGTATTGAAAACCGTTGTATGCAACTATTTTGACCTGTTGTTTCTGTGGTTTGGTCGTTGCAACATTAAGGGAACTGCAACCGGCAATTTTTGTAACTTTCCGAAAACCAACAATCCAACAATCGCAAGGTTTGAAGAGGTGACAGAATAGGCAGTGCTTGAACTTGAACACTTGATGCTCCACCTGTTGAATGCCGCTCTGCAGTCTCAATTGTAGGTGGACGCCTGCATGTTTAAAGAACAGCAGAAAGTTGATCAAACTGTGTTGCCATTTGGGGATCAGACTTCTGTACGGTTGAACGGTGGCATTAATGAGACGTCTTTGTTTCAGTACGTACAACTGGCGGTCGGTCTCGGCCTTCAAACGTCTCCCTCATGCAGAATGCACACACAGGGCTTTTGCATCGAGTTGTTGGGCTGGTTAGCTTGCATGAGTGTAACCGCTGGACCACGTGAGAGCCGGCCTGGTGACATTAGACGGCATAGAAACTTCAAGGCTCCGATCACACGGTATCAAAGGTCACAAAAAGGTCAGCGCCACCTGCCATCGTCGGCGCGCAGAGCAGCTCCGGAGTACAAATCATACGGCGGTTTTCATTCCACACACTTCAGCAGCTGGTTTGACTTTTTAAAGAGATAATCCTCAGTTTCTTTATCGTTTGATTTTGTTTCCAGTCTTTGGTGCTAATTGGTTATTTTCTGCAGCATCTTTCACTTGTCAAACAAACAGCATGACCAGCGCTGTGAAGTCTTTTTCTTGGATTTTTGCTTGATTAAGTTCAACTTGGTGGCACTCTTGCGCACACTAATGATCCACTTCTGCTTTTATTTATTCAAAACAAGTCGAGATTGTGAATCATATCAATGTGCGAGCGAAAACTGTCATTTTCATGAGAGATGATTATTTCTTTAATGTGTCTTGAAATGCTGGCAGGAGGAGTAAGGGGAGCAGGGGGTAACTTCAATCAGCTGGAGACCTGTAGGCTCTTGGGCTTGGATGGCACTCAGTTATCTCTATGATGGCGTACGGGAGAGAAAAAGATTTTTTGATGGGGTCAAACTGTCCATTAATGTGCCATTTCTTCCATGTCTAACCTTTAAAAGTTGAGCATAAGTGGACAGACTACATTTATCGCTGATAGAAGTGGGCAATAAACAGTACCCAGATTGGCTTTTTTTTTTTGTGAAGCCTGCAATGAAACCTGCCTGTTTAGAGGAACATTTAGTTTGTCTTGGATTTAGGGTCAAAAGTTCTAGATTTGGTTTCACTAGCTGTTTAATTATGTCAAAATGATAATTAAAAAAAGGCACATATTAATTACTTCCTTTTTTTGGTGGTGAAATATTCAAGTGAAAGGCATAAAAATGACTATCACAACATCCCATTAGCCTCCAAACACCTTTTAACCTGACCTTATAATGGAATCTAACTAGGAATCAAACCTCCAGCCATGCACGAGGGATTAATCCGAGTCTTTCACCCAGACCTCAGGGTGCCGCCCAGCCTCATTGACAGAAGCACAGACTGTACTTCCTACCCATAAATCTCTCTGTCTTCTCAGTCTGACTCTCTTCATTTCCATCTTTGCCCCCATCTGCTTTATATGGGCGCTGCGAAACATAACACGTGAGCACACACACACATACACAAAAACACACATATCCATACACAGCTGCAGAGCTGTCAGGTCTAACCTTGACTCGCACTGAGAATGAATTGTAATGCAAACGGGAGGGCGGTGCGGCGAGGGGTGGGGGGCACAAACAGGATGTCAAAGAGCTGCTGCTCGTCTCTGGCCGACCTGCCTCGTTCTTCCCTGTGGAGTCCAAGTCTGCACAATCTCTCTGTTACAGGTATTTTTTTTCTCTCTCTCCTCTCACTAGACCACAATAGTTACCTTTCCCCCTTCCTGTCTTCTCGCCAGACAGATCCCAGGAGTTTAAAAGCAAAAATACAGTTTTGGGAGATTAGCACTTTGATCAGATAATGTTAACAAAGACACCAAAAACTGTAAATACACAGTACATGGCTCTTGTGCTGCTTGCTAACACGTGTAGTAGGTCGTTTGAATTACATCAGATGTAGTAGTACCTGCTGTGGTATTAAATTCCAGCTGCTTCTTTGCCGGTTTCAGTGTTGGGAGATTGTTTACAGGTAAAACAGTGGATGAATTTGTGGTAAACTGTTCAAATGAAGGCTTACACGTGGTCCCCACAGGTTATGTTAATCCTTGAAAGTTTGGGAATTTCATGGAAAAATATCACGTTTTTGAAGTCTAGACATGGGTCATTTAAAATGTGCTTGAAATTATATATTTAATCCAAGAATATAAATTGCAGTTCTTTGATATTTCTTTACTCAACATTAGTAAATAGGCCATGTTCTGCTGTCTGTGAGCTTCTGCCAGTTCTCATTATAGAAATCCTCAGTGTTGTAACAGTAATTAACCTTGATCCGTGTCTCAAACTGTATCGTCCTTGGCCTGGAAAGCCCTAGAAAAATCCTTGAGTTTGATATTTATGAAGATGTGGGAACCCTGCTTCTGTCTTTGGACAGTGTTGCCGGTGCACTTGTGCTCCATACAATATGGTAAAATGTTTGCATGTTGCCTTGGGCGTAAAACACAACTTAGGTATCCGTCCAAGTAAGGGTAATTCCGGGCAGAGTGCCGGTACGCTTGGTTGTATTCTGGCATGGAGGACCAAATATGAGCTGGTCCTTATTATGGCCTCCAGATTTGGATACGTTCTGTCGATATGGACTCCAGTGTGGTTTCCCTTTCCCCTCTTCCTTTTAGCAGCACTCGGCCCATCTTTGGGCCAAATTTGAGCTGCTTTTGGGGAAATTCTGTTCGGTTTCCTCGGAAAGTTGAAGTTTTATTATGGAACCTATTTAAATTGATGAATACTGAAGTGATAGAATAGATTGAAGCTGGCAACATATAGACTATCCCTTAGCATGTGCATAAAGTTTGAGTTATTCCTTAGATATTGCTCTAATAGGTTTAATTCTTCGATATACCTCACAAGACAGTCAAGCTAAATCAAGAAAGATGCTCCCCTCATGATATTTCCTCAACCAGACATTATCCAGTTGGAGTCTTTGGGGCACAGGTTTGTTGATTTGGTGTTCACGACATGAAAACATTTGAAAAGCTATATAGAGCAAAGCAATAGGGCCTTCAGTGGCTGCCGAGCTTGTGGTAAACTCTCCGGTAGTGATAGATGTGTGTGTTCCAGATAGTGAAGTGATCGATGGGGGTATTGTTGGGAGGAGCGTTCCGAGTTGCTGTTATTGTGTTTCGGAAAGCTAAGGGGAGAAGGGGTGCGGGGTGCAGAGGAGAGCTTGACGGGTTTATTGAGAAGCGTGATCTAGTGCACTGCCCCGGGACTCTTAGATGTAGTTAGAGAGGGCAGGAAAAGAAAGAGGGATGGAATGAAAAAAAAAGGGGGTGGGGGTGGAAAGAGAGGAAGTCAGCATCAGAGGAGGGTGGAAATAGAGGCAGGAAGTGAGGATGGTGCAGAGGTGGGAATAAATGTGTAGGTTATCTGTTGATGTTTATCTGCCATGTCCTGAGGGCTTGTGCAGTCATAACAGTGATCTAATCTGCACCTCTGGAGAGAGCACACACACACACACACACACACTCTCACTCTCAGTGCCCATGCCACCAATCATCCATTTAAACCGTCATTTATCTGCCCTTCATCCAATCCATCCATTCAACCCACATTTCCACTTTTTAATTTATCCTCCCCTTTATACCGCAGAATTCCTTCCATCCTTCAGTCCATGCTTCCACTCCTACATCCTGCTGAAATCCAATTGGCCTCATCTCCCTCCTCTTCCTACTCTCCCCCCCTTTTACCCATTTACCTTCTGCTGCCGTAGGGTTCAATGGACTTTTAAAGGTGGAAACCGATGCCAAGTATTTCAGATTGAAGCTGCTGACTGCTGATATTTTGTGCTGATATTCAATAGCTTTCAAATTGGCCAATTTCATGGCACAAAATATCTATAATATTCAAAAAGATTGTGCAGAGCCCGGGCAGGTGATAGGTTGGGGAGTTTGGGGCTGGTCATGCAATCATGTCATTGTTGTCTTTTTTTTACTTCTACCACTAGGGGGGCTGCCAAATTTGGGAGTTTCCAAGCCGGGCACTTAAAGGCCTTAAAGAGCAACTTAGCAGCTGCTGAAAACCAACTGTGACGGTTTAACTTCTTACTCTGCTGCAGTGATGTGGAAGTGTACTCCAGGCTGTGTCGGTACACCGTGACATCACTTATGGGCGTGGTCAACAGACTATGCAACTCCCCTCTAACTGACAACAACTGGTTACTTAAGTTCCTATTGTTAATTTGAGGCAAATTCAAAGAAAATATTAATTTTTGCGGAAGAATTTAGTCACCTCAGAGCAATTTTCCACCAATTAATAATTTGAAACAGTCGAATGTGAAAACAGTTTTTAATCCACCTTGTTCTCAAATTATCAAACACATTTCCCCCCCCACCAGGTTTGAGTCCTGCATGTGAAGCTGATGTTTTTTAACCTTGTGAAAGATTGTCAATCTTGTTAAACGTCTAAAAGACTTCAAATTCCAATTAAATAATTAATTTCAGTGCAGAAATGACTCATTTCCACTCCAATTATCAACCCCGACACCTTTCAGGCTCGGTAGAATTGGCTATTTGTCCCATAATTTCATTCTTGTATGTGTGGAAAATGCATGAGAAGAAATCTGTTTGAACCTTTTTACAGGATGAAAACGAACATACTGAAACTTTTTACGGAAATGTCATCATTTCAAGGCACGAATGACAATTTGTCATTTTTAATAACAAGCCTCTGTTAGCTTGGTGAAGTGACGTATTCGTCCCCTGTGTTGGAAACCACATTAAGGCCACACGTGTGTTCAGTCACATAGCGTGCCGAGTCGGTATGGACGTACAGTATGTTCCCTATATGTGTGGTGTATATCACATGACAGGTGATAGTGGGGGCGGGGGTGAGTGGATGAAGTGTGTGTGTGTGGGTGGGTGTAGAGCTGATATACTGTATGTAATGAGACCATCCTCGCTGCCTGGGGGTATATTGTGTAGGAGTGTGGGGCAGAAAGAGCATTAAAGAAGTGTGTTTTTATTTTTATGTTCCCATGCCTTGCATTCACCTCAGGGAGATTATAGTGCATTTCCCAACCAACACTGTCTCCTCTATTTATGCTTTCTTTTCCACATGTTGTGTTCAGCGCTACCGCGGCTAAACTGTGCGATTGAGCTGTTTTCTCTTTGTGAAATTGTTTGTGCGTCTGTGTTTGTGCAGTTCAGCGCCCTCCGGGTGAATTGGCATAGGTGGGCATATCAGCTGTTTCACACAATGCAGCGTTTGACAGAGGTCGGAGCGTCTTGTGACGGTAATGGCCTGCTAAAGCCAGCATCAGCTTCTCACTCACCCTGAACAAGCCAAGCCAGAAAGAAGAAGAAGTGAGAAAACAGAGTGTTTCTCCTCCTTCAAACACCACCGCTTAGGCGAGGGCACTGTAATTTGCCACTGAGAAGCCGAAACATGAGGTGTCTTTTGAGCCATTGATTCCTGTTGGCCTAAGCCTTTTTCAGTGGCAAGAGGGAACAAGAGGATGGGGGGGGGGGGGGGGGGTGAAGGAAAAAAAGAAAATAACCGAAGGAGAAGCTGGAAACATCTGGTGCATTTTCGAGCTTTAGCTTCCCTCAGATATACGTTGTAATGCTTGTGTGTGCGTCGATGTGTGCACAGAGCATGCCTGCGAGAGTAGCTGCTCATCCGTGCGTGCACGTGCCTCGCTATACTCTGTAATGTAGGCAGCGGAGAGAAGAATGGCCTCTCAACCCCTATAGGAAGTGAAGAAGGGCAGCGAGAGGAGGGAGGAGGACGCTAGGGCTAACGTGGCTTCATTCCTCCGAGCTGGTGCTGATCAAACGGGCTTGATGGCTTTGGCAGACGGGGGGGGGGAAACTGAAGGCACCACTGGAAAGACATTAACAGAAGCGGGAAAAGAACCTTAAAGGAGCATAGTGGCAATCTCGACTGTTTGGCTCATTTCCCTCAGCACAGATCTATTTTACAATGTCCCAGACCATTTCGCCCCATCTCGGGGCGGATGCTTAGCTCGTGTGATCTCCCTCTGCGTGTTTTGGATGTGCCGTGTGATCAAGGCCGCCCCCTTAAGTCAGCCTAATTTGTATAATTGAAAAACAGATCATCTGATGTGCGGTTCAAAGGTAGGACAGAGAGGCGGCGGCACCAAGATGTCACACAGAGATACATATATTAGCGCCTTAGCTTGTGCCAAGGCAGCGAGTCTATGAAGGGTCACAGCTTTTAAATGTTTCATTCAGTTGCTCAAATCGAGACGATTGCAAGAAATTAAAGAATTTGTGCTCAGAAAGTTCTCTGACTCTTCAGGGTCCCTTCAAGGATATGTTGGAGAAAATAAAAAAGAAATTGTCATCCAGCCAGAAATAGTGCAGTTTTATTTGTGTCTTGACATTTTCGTGGTGTATTTTGGAGGTACAGTTTTCCCACGACCACAGCAAAAAAATGAAAAAAACTCAAATATCTCATTTTAGAACAAAAGTCTTATATTTCTCTCTGCCAGACACAGTGATTTAAACCCAACTTATCCAGCGACTTGCTCCCAGTTATCAAAGCTGCTGCCTGATAAGAGTACCAAACCTATTTTTCAACTAAACCCAGAGACATCATTTTTGTTTTCACATATTATTGCCGCCGTTTGATGGAGTAATCTGTCAGTGGAATTGCTGATATGGAGGCAGCGACACTGTGGTCCTGTAGCTGAGTGATTGAGCAACGGGGGCTAAATGCTGCCGGGGTGTTTGGGGTTGGATTCCCCTCCTCTCCTGGGCCGTCGAGGCTCTTAAAACATCTGAACCTGCTGTGTTGTAAAGCTCTGGATGAACTAAGACAGCAGCTGAGGTGATAATAACAGGTAATTTGCCAAATATTGTGATCATTCTCATCATTTACACTTATTAGTCTTGATAATTGGAGGACGACAATTATTCTGCTTTTTAAATCTCACACTGAAGGTTCATATTGATCTATGAGAAAGGAAGTCAATAATACGACATCCAGCATTGAAGTTCTCAGGTGTTTATTTTCATCATTTGTGGTGAAAATCATTGTGGTGGTACTCTTTCCTTTGGGTTAGGGTTGGGCTCAAAGTTTTCTGACGATTCATCCCAAACACCCAGGAATCCTTGAATTCAAGGATGTACGAATAAGTGAAGATAGACCAAATAATCTTGGTAGCAGCCAGGAGTTATCTTCAGTCGATTGGGGGTAAGAATGACCTCCTGTGCCGTGATCTTCATCCTTCCAAGGTTGACGTGGCCTCAGTTTTAAAGCCAGAATCAAGATACTGCTGTCAATTCTAGTATGAAACTAGAAGACCTAAAGCATTGATTGGTACCAACCGTGTCATGATAGCCTGGTGGAGCTAGATAACGCTTAAAAGCTTTGGCAAGGGAAGAATTGTCAAAATGGTTCATTGACCTCTCACCTCAAGATATCTGAATGGAAATGGGTTCTTTGGGCACCCATGAGTCAAGTTTTTGATACCAAAATCAGCATGATTTCTTTGTACAGTGTTCCTCAAGGTCTTTGTGTTTTAGTGTGGTATGTTGGAGGGATTTTAAATGCACCAAATCGGTCTAACAAATGGTACCAACCCAAAAATGGCTGTGCCGAGCTACATCTCAAATTGATCTCCACATTTCCCAGCTTTCACATGATGTGTACCACTTCTGGGTGTCATATACTGTTGACCTGCTAGCTATGCCCTCTAGAAAAGACACAAATAAGTCTATGGTAGGAAGAAGTTGAGGTCATTACTTTCGGACGTCATATCGTGCTGTATTACTGCATCTACCCAACTAATTCTCAGTCATATCTGTCAAAACCAATGGATCAACAGTAAATCCTGAAGCTTTTCGGAGCTTCTGGAGTTCTTGTTTCCTTTGGCAGTTTGTTGGTAAACCAGCTTTGGTTATTCCTGGCATGAGCGAAACCCGATTTTCACGCCAGTGATGATCAAGGAATTTCTCGATCGTGTCCTGAGCCACCTGAGTTTTAGGGAGCTTTGAGCTCTGCAGGAACTCGCTTTAAATTGTATCGCAGTTGTGCTGCAACAGCCGGTAATAGAAAGTAACATAGTGTCCGTTTAATTATATGGAAATGTCTCCACAATCCACTGTGCAATTAAACACAATTACACGTGCAATTAATTTTGAAACGATAATGATCCAGTGACAGTAGTGTCTGTTAAAAAAAACGGTCCAAAAAAAGGAGTTCATCAAGTAACTATTACAGACGGATTACACATGAATCACCATCTGGGGGGATTTATAAACCATAAATCCAAGGCTATTTGAAAAATGGCCAATCCCCTTTGTATATATACAGTGTGCATGTGTGTTTGTGTGCGAGTGCACGGCCTCTGGGCACATTGTGATGCCGTTTTGGACGGCTGCCCTCATTCTGATGTCCCTATCGACTCCCTGGCCTACATGGCCAAGTACAGGCCTGTTTTCCACTGCAGGTCGATACAGACGCAGTGCTGAGGGGACAGCCCGAGGCTTTCACACACAAACGCACACACAAAAACACACACTGATGCTCGCACTTAAAACACTTACAAGCATGGAAACACAATAGTATCCCCCATGGTTCAAGCAGTCCGCATGTTCCTAGAAACACCGGCGGAGTAGGCGAGGGGATTAATGTGTCCGGGAAGGGGTGTGTTGCTGCATGTTCTGATGGGATTTCCAGATTAGTGTGTTTTAATCCAGATGTGTGATACAGGCAGTTATAAAGGGTCGACCGCTGTGAGGTTTTTGAGGATTATAATTTTAGATTGAAGCTGACTCTGAAACAAAATTGCTCGTTTGTCGAGGATGGCCCAGTCAGCTTGGATTCAGAGCAGGTACGATGGATTTAAATGAGGTCATGGACAGAAAACATGTCAAACAAATATGTAAAGCTTCACAGAAGCTGTCATCATTTAGCTTTTTTTATTAGCACAGCAACAGTTGTTTTTGACATTATCAGCTTAAATCCAAAAAGCTTAAATAACTGACCCTGTCACTGATCTGGATTAAAGGGGCACTCCAGTGATTTAGCGTTGCACTTCCATAAAGTTGAGGTGCTGACAAAAGACGAATAACAACAAAACAAAAAGGTCAAAATCGATGGAGCAGAGGCCGATGTGATGATTTTTAATCCCTTGTAGGCTCCAAAACTAGATTATATATTTCCCATAATTCATCTTTTTTTTGCTTTTTTTCTAAGCCCAAATGGAGGTAACCAGGAACCCAAAACTGGATCATACATTTCCCATAATGCAACTTAGCATGTTTGGACCCCTTTTTTTAATACTAGCATCTTTTAAACGCCACACTTTTGTAATGCAGACTTTCCATTAAATACTCTCTAATCCCAAACCGAGGTAGACGGGAACGCCAAACTGGATCCTATTGGATCCTACATTTCCCATAATGCAACTTTAAAGCATCTTTTTGAGCACCAGTGTCTTTCAAATGCCACACTTATGTAACGTAGGTTTACGGTTAAACATTTTGACCTTCTAAGCCCAAACCGAGGTGATTTGGAACCCAAAACTGGAGCCTACATTTCCCATAATGCAACTTAACAGCATCTTTTTAGACCATTTTTGACACCAGCGTCTTTCAGATGGGACACTCAACGCAGATTTTCTGTGAAATATTTTGGCTGAGTGCCCACAGTAACACATCGAGATTATACAGCATGAAGATCGATTATTTATTTATTTTTTTTGGCGAAGTATTCCTTTAACTGCAGAATTATCGACATTCACAGCCCATTTTCTCAAACGCCGCGCCGCACGGCTCGTGAAGACTAAAATTCAGATGGATGGACATTAAAGCGCTGCTTGTTCTTCTTCTTCTTCTTGCCTCTTGCGTTAGTTTCCCTCTCCAGACTCTCTCCTCCCTCCTTCCTCTCGCTCTTCACCCTAACAGCTAGAGCAGTTATTACTACTTAAAGTACTGCACTTGCTGACAGGGAGGTTCGTGGTTTTGTGTGTATGTGAGTGTGTGTGTGTACTGTATATGTGTGTGTGTGTGTGCTGTAAAACACTGGTCTGATGGCTCCCTTGGGTATTTCAGAAGCTGCAGTCGCTTCTCTAAAGTTCAAGCAATTACATTTTCCGACCGGGTGCCATTTGCCAAACAGTCTCTGGCTGTGTGTGTGTGTGTGTGTGCTTATATGGGCATCTGTGTTTGTTTATTATGTGTGTGTTTAAAGTCATATACGGCGCCCCAGTCAAGATTCCCCCAGTCAAGTGCAAGAAACAGAGCTTGCTGAAGGTGTGAGTCATTTCTTGTTTTCTCTTTCTCGCTGGTAAATTGAATAAATATGCAAATTTATAACGAGTGAAGCTGATCTGGGGTGCTCACTTACACTTTGTGTAGCTTGAAAAATGCATGTTTAGTTTCAGATCTATTACAGATTATTCGTGGGTGGACTAAACAGTGAAATAAATAACACTAGCAGGCTTGAAATTAATGATTATTTTTATTCTAAATTATTCCGTTCATGAGTTTGTTTGTTTTTTCCTGATTAGAGGTTTAATCAAGAAAATGTCAGAAAAAGTAATAAGAAATGTCCGTCACAAGTTCCCCAAAAGCCAACGTGATCTCTTCAACTCACTTGTTTTTGTCTGACTTGCGGCGTAAAACTTAAAAAATACTCAAATTACAACAACGCAAGCAGGAAAAAAAGCTGAAAAATCAGAAAACGTTTTTTGCTTCCCCATTGACAGACGATCAATTTGCAGACCCAACTATCGACTCGACGGGCTACAAAAGGCCTTTTCGTGGTTGTAAAATGAAGATCTGTTACTGGCCAGCAGATTCGGCAGAGCGACGTGGATCTGAGAGAGTAAATTCAGCTGTAAAGTCATATTTTAAATGCAGTAATACAGCACTGGGGTCAGTGTACTGTGGGTAGTCAGAGCGATGTGTTTGGCATGCAGCAGTAGATGCGTACATGACTGGAATGTGTCCGAGCAGCAGGTTTGTGTCGGCCTGGTGTTGAATTACAGACTAGGATTGCACAGAATATGTGCTTTTAAAGGCCAACGCGGATAATTTTGGATCGGAGCTGCCAATAGCCAATATTTTATGTCTTTGAGAAAATGACGAGTAAACAGCGTCCGGCGTCCTGAATGTGACATTAAAAGGAAGCTCTGCTGGAAACTCAAGACGGTGATAACGAAGCAGATTTTGGCTTGTGCTGTACTCGCATGAAATTGGATTTAATTGTCATATGAGAAGTGACTCATTCGTAACTGAAGGCCAGTGAAAGAAAAACCAAAGACGCTAATTAGTCCAAACCAGTTGGTCTTGAAAGAAGACACTGAATAAGTTTACAGCCGTCCACGGTGAGCCAACCAGCCACGATGCTCTCGATACTCCATCTGCAGCCTGGTTGGCGCCATTAGCCGTTAGCCGTTAGCTCCTCCATCTTATTGGTTTGTATCGCCTTTTTCTGCTCCTGGTGCTTAGATCCAGCTCTGCAACCACTAACAGCTGTTCTTATGTCTTCATGAAGCCATCCATACAACAGAAAGCCGAAAAAATATCTATATCTGGCTGCAGATTAGTGCAGAAAAAACATGATGTTCAGAGGTACTATAACTGGCTGCCAACCACACGGCGCCTTAGCAATATCTAGCTTTTAAAAAAAGGGTTAATGTTTTGGTTCACCCCCATCATGTTCATCAACCTTTCTAGATGCAACAGGCAGCTGTTTTGTCAAGAAAAGGCAGCCAAATATTTGCCACATGAGTTGGTGGAGACCAAAAACTGAGCTAAAAGAGTGTAATTGAGCTTGCATTGGTACAGAATTGCGACACAACTCTTCCACATTGTTTCATTTTAGTTCGGGCGCCGATTTTCACAGACTGTATAAAATATGGATGTAGTCTCTGTGACGTCGCCCATACGCTGGGCTCCAGTCTAAAAAGTGGCAAAGATGCCTCAACCAGCCACCAGTGACGTCACCCACCTGTCAATCAAAGCGTCCACGCTCTTAATCCTGCATAACTTTAAGCCTTAATATAATCTGAACAGGTGAGTTGTATAAAAATTCACCCTCAGTACAGTTGTCATGAACGGGGAAATTAGCTATAGAGACCAAAACTGTTTTTTGTACAAGGCTGTAAACATGTTTATTTCTGCTGTGAAGTTGGACATTTGAACATGGGGACTTATGGAGACTGACTCACTTCTGGAGCCAGACTCAAGTGGATGAGAAGAGGAACTGCAGTTTTTGGCACGTTCGCTTCACGCTGCTTGTGTTTTGTTTGTTTTTTTAGTAATGCTGCTAGCTGCTAATTCAGCTTTTGGAGTTGTTGGACAACGGCTAGCAGTTTCCCTTCACTTCCAGTCTTTGTGCTAAGCTAACATCACACAGATGAAACTGATATTGATATTTTGTCTGTGACAGGAGAACAAAATGTCATTTTTTTGTTTGTTTCTGTGTCTTCGGGGGGAAAAGCAAGGAGCTGTTTGCCAGTTAGCACTCCAGAGCTGAGCGTCTCCGTGTTCTCGGAGATGGTCTGGTTGAGCTGAGTGGTGGTTTGGGAGATACGGGAGCTGGATCTGCAGGGGCTGTTAAGTTTGAGCATTGGTGTGTATGCAATTGTGTGTGTGTGTGTGAGTGTCAGTGAGCAGAATGGGCTGCCATAGGCCTGACAGGATGACAGCTGTCACCAAGGAAATAGAGAGGAGGAGGTGGAGGAGGAGAGAGGAGAGGAAAGGATACTGCCTCAAGGGAACACACACACACACACACACACTCTCAGACAAGGCATGGAAGTTGTGTGTGTGCATGTGTGTGTGTGTGTGTGTATTTTAGCATGTTTGTACGTGCAGCCATGTTTGTTTGCGAGGATAGCCGAGTATAATTGGTTTGTGTTTCAGTAATGTAGTTGAAAAGGAACAAAGGGACAGTGTTGGTATGTGTTTACAAGGTGTGTGTGTGTGTGTGTGTGCACATGCGTCCCCTGTGTATGTGTTTGTGTGTGTATCGAGTTCGGTCTGCTTCATTAGTTTATATTGTAAAATCGATGTCGCCCATTGTGGTGCGACCTGCCTCTGTTCTCGTACTTGGCAATGCTCGGTGTGTGTGTGTGTGTGTGTGTGTGTGTGTGTGTGTGCGTGTGTGTGTGTGCAGTAATAGTGACCCTGGGGAGAGTGCCTGACATGGCGTGGTGTTGAGGAGCCCCCTAAGTGACCTGGAAAGCAGACCCATCCATCAACTCTTTCTCCTCTCAATCCTTTCATTCCTCTGTTGTCTGTTTTTTCCACCCCTTCCTCTACAGAGCTATTACAGCAATCACTGCTCTTAAAGCTGCAGCGAGGACCTCGGCGTGCTCGAGTGTGTGTGCTTCTGGTATGCACACACACCTCCTTTGCTTTGGAGCTGTTGGAGCACTGTGAGGTTATGTGTATTTAACCCGGGCTAGCCTGGCCCCGCTAAGCCTAATGGTCTTGGAGAGCGAGGTCGAGTGAAACAGGAGACTAAAGAGTGAAGACAGGGATGAGCGGATGCACACAGGCCTGGGATTAGTTAAACCTATCTTATTATCGCGTGCAGCTGATTGGGATTATCTTATGTGTAAGATGAGGCTGCAGGTGTTTTATTGCCCCCCTTTTCAGGTGTGCTTTGGTGTGGTCAGACGTGTTGCACCTCAGACGTGTCACGCCGTACCGACACGCCCTGGCAGTACACTTCTATATCACCACCACCCCAGCAAGGTTCAGGTTTAAGTTCAGGACGGGGAACTCCAACCGATTTCACACACATCAAAGTCTGTTTACAGGCCGCGGGGAGTCATATTGCATATGTGGAGAAAAAGTTATACAAAGAGGCTTCTGTGGCTCCACAGTGGTGTCGTTTGAGGCAACAATGGTAAAAGCTGAAGTTTGAAAATGAAGGAAAGGAAACTCTTTTCTTGCTAGAGCCCCTAACCCTAAGTCCAAAGCTTGACAGGCTTGCAATGCTAGTTACAGTTGCTAAGCTATGATTGGAAAACTGACCCTTCCTAAACCTGCCCTTAGCTTACTTAGCTTAAGTTATCAAAACACTAGCTGAGTCATGATTGATGTAAATTAGCTAGCTATCAGATGTAACTGGCTAGCTGGTTAGCTAGTATTTTGCTCTGTGGGAAAACACTAGCTAACTAGCTAGGTAACTGGCTAACAATCGTTTTTGACTGGCTAACTACTTACCTAACAATTGATGTAGACTAGCTCGCTAGTTAGCTAGTGTTTGGCTCTGTGGGAAAACACTAGCAGACTATCTAACTAACTGGCTAACTATTGATGTTGATTGGCTAGCTAGGAAAATGCTAGGAAACTATCTAGCTAAGCTAACAATTGATGTAGACTGGCTTGCTAGTTATCTAGTGTCGGAAAACGCTAGCAAACTAGATTAACTAACTAGGTTGCTAACATTTTGCTAACATTAGCTAACTTAAGATGCGACTATATGTTACTTTAATCTTTTAACTAAAGTTTTACTTGGTTTTCTGTGAGTTGCTATTTGGCTAAGAGGTTTAGCTGCCTTGTTGCTTTATGAAAACCTCTGTGGATCGGTCATGTCACCAATATTTGTCATTTTTTGATTCATCATTTAACGTAGAACACCCCAGTTTACATTCAGTTTACATTGTATACAGAGAAAACAGAAAATTGTCCCATTTAGCAGCTGTAACCGCAGACAGTTTTTCATTTTGGCTTCATGAACGCTTCATTAATCATCAAAATTGTTGGTCAATTCAGTAATCGTTTTGGCGTTAAGCAAAAAAGGTTTGTCGATTGTCATACACTTCTGTGCAGTTCAGGTTTAATATGTATTTGAACAAGTTTCTCCATAAACAAACCACCAGAGAGACCGAGAGAAGCGTTCAGATGATTTTATCTCAAGACAAATCCTGGAGCCGCTCCGTAGACGGCAAATAATGGAACGACTCCCGAGACACCGTGACAGCAGCCGGACTGATTTTCTCATTCACAGCTGGAAGTCATACATTCAAATAAAACTCATTTGGACGGGATACCTGGAGCAAAAAAGCTCAGGTATTCAGCCGCTAATTTAATATCAGATATCACACATCGCATTAATTCACGTCTCGACGCTCGGATTTGCGGCTGACTGTGATTGCAGATATTGAATTTCCCGCCAAGATGGTGCATTTTCACGTTGCTTTCTTTGACCTCTGACTGTGTTTTTACATGCAGCAGCAGCTTGTTGCCGTGCATCATTGTGCTTTTCCAGCCGCTGACAAATGTTAGTTTGTTTTGTGAAATAATGAATGTCTGCAACCTGCAGCCTTCCTCAAATAGAATAAAGCAGAGGAAACGTAAATCATGGTTACAGTAGGTGTCTATTCTGCTGCTGCGCTTCGGAGCAGGGGGTCTAATATTCTTTTTGAGCTGCTCAAATCATAGAAATTATTTATATACACGGCTGATATTGGCCCGTTTTATTATTGTCAACCCTCTGCTATGAGTTTGACTTCTTATTTACTGTTTACTCGCTGAGAAAACACCCCGTAATACACTGTTAGCTGACTCTAATCACATTTTGATCAGATGTCCATGAATAAATGTTAGTAATAAAACCATCCAGAGTCCAAATCTATCCAGATTTATCGTGAATCAGCCGAGCAGGGTCAAATAAGCTGCAGTATCTAACCGGGGTGGGGGGGGGGTACCAATCAAAATCAGGATCACGTCTGAGTCGCCCAGCGTGTTGTATGTATCTTGCAAGGAGAGGGAGGGGTTAAAAAGAGATGATTAATCAGGGGGTTTGCAGTGTGTGTGCATGCACATGTATGTGTGTGTGTGTGTGTGTGTTAGCAGGGGTGAATGGGGGTCTGGCATCCAAGCGGCAAGGTAATGAGTGGAGCCACAGTGTGTGTGGACCTCTAGCCTCTGCAGTGGATACAAGGGGATGGGGGGGCATGAGTGGAATACAGAGAGACGCTGTTTTTCCCACTGATGGCTCTGTTGGTTATGGATGAAACAGCCCCGGCCTCTTTTTAAAGGCAGCCCAGCAATGCACTGTCTGTGGGAAGCTGGGTTTGTTTCTCTTCTTCATAAGCAGAAAAGGGACGGAGGCCTTGATTAGATGCACGTCATCGCAACAAATTACACGTTTCTTTACCACCGAAAAAATGTAGATGTTTGTGTGTGTGACATGAAACGAAAGTTAAAGAAAATAAGGAACATTTTTACAGAAATAAATATGAAATCACATCTATTGGAACACTTTTACAGTAATGAAAAACTTCACAAGTGAATATATCTGACATAAGGAGGTCTTTCAGCACAAACATGGCAGGAATTGCGAGCAAATGGGGTCGCTGTGATCCGTAATGTATAATTCTGGCAGTGGTTGCAAGTAAAGCTAGCTGTAGCTTAGCATAAAGTAGCATCTTAGCAACACATTTATTGGTCATCCATGGTTGTGATGTCAATATATAGGCTACTGTAGACAGCAATAACATCATAACAATATACATACATGACAAAAACTGAACAGTTTTTCAAATATTCAAGGAAATGCTAAACCCAGAGCTACAAAACGTTAGCACTTGTAAAATGTCAATAAATTGACCTGCAGCTGATGTTTTTTTTATTCCACTCTTGACTCTAATTCATAAATAACACTTTATAAACATTAAGAAACTAATTTAACACGTCTGCTGGAGCAAACTTTCATATTTTTCAGTGCTAGCTCCAAGCTAGCAACCAGCTAGCAACAGGTGTCTGTGACGATAGTCAAAACGCAGCAAACCGGCTGTGTCGGTTTCAGAGTGAAACTACTTAAATAAAACAGAATATTAAGACTAAATTCATGTGATGACTTTAACTTTATAACCCTCCTACCTAACAAAATACAGGCTGGTCTGTGATTGTTAGCTCTTAGCATTAGCATTCATGTTGTACAGTGTCAGAAATAGCGGCTGCTCATTGGCTTCTTTTAAAGAATACTGCTGCGTTTGTATCTTTCTTGTAAAGTTGTCATACAGGTTATCTTAAAATATTAGCCAAAGGATGCTATGCTGTTTAGCATTAGCCTTTTTTTGTTTACCGTCTCACTGGCATTGACTTCCACGCGTTTAGCTAATCAAGCACTTTTTTCCAGTCGATTTATCTGCTTCATCTTGTTTCTAATCAGCCCGTGCAGGCAGTGAGCTCGGAGCTCAGTCATAATTGCGGTGAAATCTTTCTGAATAGGCCAATCAACCTGCCACTATTTCTTTACAGATTGTTCAACAACCTGCTAATGTATACATCAATGTGAAAAGTCACTCAATGTGTGCGGTTAGCTGTGTGTGGCTCCGATCCCTCCACCTCCGCCCGGCTCCGATATCATGAGTCAGGATAGGAGATTGTCAGATTGAGGTGGAGAACCCTGCGGGGTGATTGCTCGCTATTCAAAATGGGCGAAGGTCACGCAGCAAAGTTTGAGTTCACGTTAAGCGTTAGCACCCAAAAGGATCTGCGAGAGGTGAGGATGCAGTGTTATTAACTCCTCCTGCCTGCTCTGATCTGTTCCCACTTGACATTAGCGGGAGAAAATGACATGCTTTTAGCAGTGGCTGCTCATATAAGAGGGTTACCTCTGTCATTTAGAGGCCAGAGCTGACAGGAGCCCCGGTTCTCAAGAATAACCTGATTCAGAAGATGGGAGGTTAAGGAGAGTGAGATAGTTAGAGGGGAGGAAGACGTTCGGCATTTTAAAAGAACATGGTGACTTTCCTTTCTTTTATAGGTACTCCAACTTAACCTCAACCTATCCATCTTTGTCAGAATTCCCATTGACAAGTTAATTGATTCCTGTAACCTCTAAGCTAATGCTAATTGTAAGACCACGTGAACTCCACTTCCCAGAAACCCTAAAAGGGCGACGTCTATAAATGTCAAGAATATTTCTTAATTGTATACATTTTTGAGCTCTCAGGGTAAGCTGTCACACTTCTTTTTACGTCACAGTGAGTGATTATGCTGTTAAACTTTAGGGTTTACCCAAGCAGTCAGTCTCCATAAGTCCCCATGTTAAAATGTCCAACTTCACAGCAGAAATAAACATGTTTACAGCCTGGTACAAAAAACTGTTTTGGTCTCTATAGCTAATTTCCCCGTTCATGACAACTGTACTGAGGGTGAATTTTTATACAACTCACCTGTTAAAATCTGATTTGAAGTCAAGTAGAATCATGCAACCAACTGAATACCGCTCGCCTGACCCTCCTGTTTTCATCATTAAAGTCTGTGTAAAGGCAATTCTGAGATTTCTTTCAAAACACATTAAATATGTTGGAAATTAGTTGCTGCAAACACGTGAAAAGACTTTGAACGACAGTTTTCAGTCCAGGATTTTTGTGGGCGGTCCTTAAAGGGTGGCTTGATGACACGCTGAGGCCACCCTGATCAGAGAGATAGAGATGAATTCATCTCAGCTCAGAGTGTTTCAAAGTTACTCATGTCATTTTCTGAACTCATCTGACACGTTTCAGTCGCTTCAAAATGGCTGCCGGACTGCTCCCACCTGAGTGGGCGTGGCTGGAGCTGAGAATTCATTTTTACCTGATTTTGACACCTGATTTCATAAACTTGTCGATATTTTTACTCATTCAAATTTAGCTGGGTGGTTAATAACACTTTCTTCTTTGGGCTGACAAACTCAGAAGCACCGCTTTGGAAAGTCACGAGAGTCATGCTCTGTCCATTGTTACACTGTCATTGGGTTTACCTGAGAAAAAAACCTCTAAAATAGCTCTAATTTTCCCTCCTTTTATTCCCTGTGAGAGTCAGAACACACCACTTCAATCAATCCCCGGGCCTTAATTAGGGCCCCTGCCTCACCTCGGCCCCGGTGTAATGACGGCGCAGCGGCCACATAAAAAGCTTCCTCTACGGTTTGTTTTTTTCTTTCCACTTCAAAAGCCGTCTCCTCGGCGGACCACCCCGCCATGATTCAGCAGCAGGTCTTTAGGTTTTGTTTGTCCTCTGTTTTGTTTAGCCATTAAAGTTGTCACACTCTGTTTGGATCAAAGCAGCTTCAGGAGCGGCACAAATTAACGTCCTAAATATTAGCGGTGACACCTCGTTAATGGGATGTAACGTGTCAGAGGAGGGAGGCAGGAAGCCAACGTGAGGCGAGGAAGGGTTTCTTTCTTTAGTTTTGGGGTTGTGTGTGTGTACGTCTTAAACTTGCAGCCGAGTCGTGGTTTCTGGTCGGCGGAGGGTCGGTGTCGTGCAGTTGGCAGCGAGCGGTTGTAATTAGGAGCGCTGGCTGGGTGCTACAAGACGTTTTGCAGGTTGTCAGGCGGCGGTGGAATGTGATTGACGGTGAGTGGGCACGGCGGTGGGCATTATGGCGGCTGTGGTTGGCTGAGATTGGCAGGCAGCTCTTTGTAAGTGCTTTTTCCTGACCGGCGGACATTATATAGCGTTTTGTGGTTCTCTGGGGTGCTTTCACACAACTGCAGCCAGTTAGTGTGTGTGTGTGCGTCACCGCTACGATCCCTCTGAGGCGAGTGGTTTCCTCACTGAAATCTTTTGCCAGGCGCACAGATGTTCTTGAAACACTCACACGCCGACGGACTGACGGATGGATGGATGGATGTGTTTACCTACTCGCGAGTGTGTTTAAACTGAGTCGGAGCCAAAACCGCTCACAAATCACTCGACACGAACGCCGACATCCGCCGAAGAGACACACACTAATGAGAAAAGTTGCAGAGGTTTTTGTTTTAATGAGAAGTCCGCTGCTCCGTCACACCTCCGCTGGTAAACAACAACAACTCGCTGAACTCTACGCGTGTGTGTGTGTGTGTGTGTGTGTGTGTGTGTGTGTGTGTGTAAGTTAACTTTATGCTGAGTGGTTGTCTTGCATCCCACACTCTGGCCCTGGGCACTTGTTAGCATTATTGTCCAATTCCTTCATGAACACACACCCGCAGGCACACACAGACACGCACAGATGCTCACAGCCAAATCAAATCTGAACTGGCCAGACTGATGTTGAAGGCTTTTAATGCAGCTGTCGCCGGCTAGTCTTTCTACACACACACACACACACACACACTCCTCCTAAAAGATTCGGCGCAAGAGTGTGTGTAACGAAAGGCGGGAAAAAGGAGCAAGTGACACACCGCGGTTAGCATTAGCCTCCCTTTTGCCGTTCCCGCCGCACGGCTGTCAGCCCGCGCTTAGCTTAGCGTCTTCATCTGCAGAGGATTAGCATGCAGCGGCGCTAGCCGGCGGTACGAGCCGAGCCTCCCTCTCTGATTAGGCGTGATGCATTTGAAGCCGTCCACGGAGGGGGGAATAAGAGAGGACGGCGCACACACACACATACACACACACACACCGCCGCTCAGCATATCGGCTCATTGTATTAAGCGGCGTGTGTGCGGGATGTTAAGCAGATGTTTAGTGAATGCAGCTTAGTCGAGAGAGCGGCCTCCACGAGCAGCAGAAAGGAAGCGTTCCCCCGGCTGCACAGTGTCCACTTCTGGCTTTGTGTTGTTGCACACCGGCCGAAGTTAACTTGCAGAGACGTGCTGGAATTATATTAGAGCAGTTCAGTGGTTTTCAGATGAATACAAGTAGTTTTAAAGAGCCGCAGTGATAAAAAACTATTCCATATCTCTGCTGGCTCTGTGGCCAAAAGTATGTAGACATCAAAACTTAACACCCGTATGTGATTCTCATTCCTAAACCATTAATCTTCAGCTGTAACCACATTTTCAGGAAGGTTTTTCCGCTCGATTTCGTAGCATGGCTGCAGGGACTCGCCCCCCATATGGCTCTCGTATCAACCCACTTAACTTTAAGGCTTTCCAGTTCACCCCATAAGAAGTGTTTAGTGTTTGTGAGTTGAGCTCAGGGTGCTGTGCAGGTCGCTGAACGCCATTTCTGAGTTCACAAGTGTGTGTATAGGGTTGATTAACGCTTAAAAGAAAGCACATGCTATGTGGAGTGATAGCTGTACGCTAGCATTAGCCCAAATTGGAGAAAAGCAGCTATAAATTTACATAATAAGGGAGCTTTAAGGTCTTTATTAGTAGGAATGGACTACAATACCACTGACGCCAAGTGCTTGGTCATGGTGGGAACTGTTGAGTCTCTGTAAATAATATAATAAAGAGTACAATCTATACATTTGGCACTAGATGACTACAATTTAACTCAAGTACTCATGCTTTATTTTGCCATGATTTGTTATGACTGACTTTTGGTGAACCTGCTTCTCCGTAATATCCGTAAAAACAGTCTAGTGTGTAAGATTTAGGAGTATTTATTGGTAGCAATTGGATATAATATTCATTAGTGTGTTTTCATTGGTGTATAATCGCCTGAAAATAAGAATTGTTGTGTTTTCTATGTCTTATATCTACAGTGAGAGCAGGTCCTCTTCCACTGAGTCCGCCATTTTGAACCGCCATTTCTCTACAGTAGCCCAGAACAGACAAACAAAACACTGACTCTACATTTAGACTTTTGCTTTTAATATGAATTTCTCAGTCTGAGTTTTTCCCACATGCTTGGAAGGAGAGGGTGAGACGTGATTCAGTCGGGTTGCGATATGCAACTTCACCTCTAGGTGCCACTAAATCCCACACACCAGACCTTTAAGTTATGTTTTGATATTATTTTGGCAAGACAAATGAGTAAAAAGTCTCCTTACGCTGATGTTTCTCTGATTGGAGGTCCCTCACATTAAAATATTTGCACACCTCCTGGTTTTTAGCTATTTGGGGCTCGGTTTTTTTAACTTGTACCCCGCCCGTCCTTTCCGTGAATGAAAATCCCCCGTGGGATTGAGAAGTGACGGTGCTGGTTTGTGAGTATGCTGTTATGGAAATGGCCATTTAGTCTGTTTCAGGACTCTGGGGAGCATCAGCATGTATTCCAGAAGTCTGTGCAGACCTTTTTTTGAGAAGAGTGTGCACTGCAACAAGTCCCTCGGGTGCTCATTATGGAAAATGTTTCTCTATGAAACAGGCCAAAAACTCTAAAACACACACACACACACAGATCTGGACAGGAATTTTCACTGTCTCACATGGTTCAATCACATAATTTACAACAGTGGTGAGTCGAGGGGTCAAGTAGCGGAATTTTATTCATATTTTTAGCATATGGAGTCAAACTTGAGTTCCTGTGTAATCATAATGGGGAGCATAAGATCAACCAGAGCTGCAGAAGATGTTTTTAAGCACCAGGAATGTAACTGAATCATCAGAAAATGTGCCTGTCGTTCCCGCTTTTTGTTATCCATAGCTATTTCCCAATACTCAATATGATTACTGACATATTTCTTTTCATGAATGCAGCTCAGCACATCATGCCGAGCAGCTGCTTTTAGACTAAAACTCCTCTAACAGCCTACACGCCAATTTCCTTTGCGTGTAAGACTCAACTTTTAATGCCTTTCTTGGCATCTCTCAGATATACAGATTTTCCACCACTCTTCCACCTGCTGTTATCGTGTGTTGTTCCTTGTACAATTACATAGCAAAAAAACATGAGGTTTGAATCATGGGGGCTCCTTGACTGATCATCAATATTTAGATCCTCTATTTAAAGGTACAGTGTGTAACTTTTAAGAAGATGTGTAGGCGGAAAAGGAAATATAACAAGCATAACTATGTTTTAATGCGTGTATAATCACCTGAAAATAAGAGTCATTGAGTTTTTAATACCTAGGAATGAGCCTGCCATGTTGAACTGCCAACGAAAGCCAAAATGGACAAACCAAACATTGGCTTTAGATGGCTCTTGTAGTTTATCTTTAATGATTGGAACGGGAGGGTCAAGCGAGTTGGTTGCAACCTGCAATCCACCAGATGCCACTAAATCCTACACAATGCACCTTTCAGCAAAAATACTCATTACGTGTCCTGTGTTCAATATCTATTTGACTAAAACTACGTATTACTAGCATAATGTAGTTTAAGTATCGTAAATTAAAGTACACCTTATGCAGTGTTAAGTTATCCTTTGTTAGTTTTGTCGCAAGACAAGATACAACTCCATCTTTCTAATCAGTACATGGTGACATCACGTAAATCTGAGCTGCCTATTGAGCCACATATCTGTGAGAACACCGGACCTTTAATCTGTAATAATATGTCATATTTCCATCTACATCAGCATTTAGACTCTTATTGACCAATGAGAAGAAGTTTTGTTACATCAAGTATGTAGAATAGCTTTGGATAAATAACACTGAACCGAGTCAGACTGATTCACCTGGATTACGCTGATCTCAGTCTAAAATAGTAAAATAGCTCTGACTGGGAAAATGTGCTCTGTGGAAACATGAAGCACGGCCTCGAGACTGATAATTTAGCAACTGAGTTGGACATAAACAGCATATAAGTATTTCTTTCTGACATGTAGAGCAGTGCAAAGATAATGTAACATCAATAGGAAATACTCAAGTAAAGTGCAAGTACCTTAAAATTACCGCCTTAAAAAACCCTTTTCGGGAGCGTTCAGGAACAAGATTAACGTCTAATAATTTACTGTATCAAGCTGCGATATCAAACCTCCGCTTGAAATGTAAATGATATAAACACCTTTCACAGTTTCTTGTCGGATATGATTTGATATGAATCTCCCGGAGAGAGTTGTAAGAAAGAGGATGGAGGAACAGACGGAGGGTGAGGGTGGGATGAACGGGGCGTCAGAAAGAAGAAGAAGAAGAAGAAGAAGAAAGGAGGAGGTGAGAGAAATCGAGAGAGAGAGAGGCGGGTGGTAGACGCTTCCTGCTGCACCCTTGGGTGGCGTTTTGCCGTGTGTGTGTGTGTGCGAGTGTGTGCTGCAGATGAGTAATGGCCTCTGACGTGCATGTCTCTCTTTGTCTCGTCCTCCATCCGTTTCATCATTACATGCCATCAATCTCCCCATCTCTCAATCTCCCTGTCAGCTCCCTCTGTTCCTCTTCCTCCTCTTCTTCTTCTTCCCCCTTGCTCAGTTTCCTCTTTAACCCAGACAGACTTATTCCACATCGTCTGCAAGCTCCTCGGGGTGTTTAACTCCTCACCATCTTCTTCGTCGTCTTCTTCTTCTTCCTCCTCTCTCCGTGTTGAAGCATTGCTCTGTTCCTCACCTGAGCCCCAGTTTAATTTCACTGTGAGAGCGCCGCTCGCACACTCAATCATTCACTCACCTAACACCTTCACACACACACACACACACACACACACTGATTCTCAAACAAACACATACGCGCACGCTCAAAAGGAGCTGTCAAGAGTAATGGTGTTTAGTGTAATTTACTGTACCGCCGTTGTAGCCTCTGCTTCCTCAATAGGAATCATTATAGAGATTACATAATGGGGGTAATTTTTCTTCTGCCGTACACGGCGCTGTGATGTGCAGTACAAAGTGTTTTGGAGGCAGGAGAACCCCTGTTAGCTGTAAGCTGAGAAGTAAATGGGTCCGATGTAGCCTGGCTAAATCAGCGCCCCGTTAGCCTCCCCCCTCCCCCCTCTCTCTTCAAATCCATGCCTATTACTCTTAACAAACCAGAATGGATCCGGAGTATCGATCTGTTGGAGAGGGAATGCTCTCTTTGTTCAAACACACACACTGAAAAGAAAGAAAGCCGTGCACGTGCGTCGATGCCGAAATTCTCTCACGCTCGAGCAGGAAGTGGAAAATGTGGATGCACGGCACTCGCCTACTTCCTCGCCTTCAACCTCATCACCCGACATGTGAATTAAGATGTAAGCGCGGCTTTTCACGTTCTAAATTTCGCTTTCAATCACTCACCTTGTGCAGCTCTGAAAAGTCTGTAGCTTGTTCCTTTCATGGAGGTGGGAAGCCGTCATCAGATTGGATTCACAGCAGTTGTAGCGGCTTCCAATGGAGACCCAGAGGCAGGTTGCAGAAAATGGTATCAAACCGTAATGTTCACCAGAAACCACCAGATCCATCGTTTGATTTGACGTGAGGAGCAGAAAGACGACTTTGGTCGTGACGTTCTTTAATGTTTTGTGTGCGTATCTTCATTTCAGTCATCACAAACTGAGAAATCCATCATACTAGAAGCTGAAATTCCAATTTGTCCACCATCATTAGCCTCAAACGACCATAATCCAGTGCAACCGCGAGATATGTCTTGTTCTGACCACGAGCGATGCTTCCATGTCCAACGGCGCCGAAACTTTCAAACTGTCAAGACTTAATGTTTTCATTGCTTCTTAAAAATTCATACAGTCTGTCTATGTTCCACATTACTGTTTTCAATCATGGTAGTTAAAGCACGAAGTACGGAGAAGTCCAGAGAAGAATGCAAGGATTTAAAGGTCCAGTGTGTAGGATTTAGTGGCACCTATAGCAGTGAAGTGAATACTCTCCCACGCCTCACCGTCTTCTTCCAAGCATGTAGGAAACAACCGGCATTGATGGACCTGATTAAAGATATAATGCACTGACCCTTGTAGATGGGCGTACATGTTGCTTACATTCAGAGGAAGTGTAAACTACTTTATAGGAAACAAACACACATGGGACACACATGTTGTTTCACGTCCTGATATTTCACAGGAGTTTCGTAGGTAAAGCCAAAAACACACAACGTAAAACCAAAGTTTTGTTGTAACCGATGTAATGATGTGGTCACGATAGCTTCATGTGGAGAAAAAAAAAACATACATATGGTACGTTAGCTTGTTTATGACTGTGAATGGAGGCCCCAGAGCAACTGGAGCTACTTTTCTAAGAGGTGTTCGGATTACGAGCAGAATGTGGTGTAAGCGTCAACTGTAACCTGTGAAAGTTACGTGAGGAGTCTTCAGTCGTGCTCCCGGCTTAAGCGTGAATTCAATTTGCAACTCTGAAAGGTCGCAACAAAACGGTAAATTAAGGATTACAACAAATTAATGTTAGCACGGTGCACGGCAAAGTCATAATAAGACTTCTGGAATGAGTAATAAATAACGTGTAATACTGCCAGGTTCTGGTATGATGGAGTAATTGACTCCTCTGTGGTGCTCCGAGGTCATTACCTCCCCAGTGATGATTCATGTGTTCTCTAATTGCTCTGACATCATCCATGTTTGATACACACTGTCTCTTTAACACACACACACACACACACACATTGCTTCCTCTCTTGGCTCAGCAGCAGCAGCAGCAGTCGAGGCTGCCAATATTGTATTTACATTAAATGTGTGTAATTTGATAGACCCTGAGAAGAAAGTTGGCTTTGGCATCGGTACGGCTAACACAGGTGTCTAACCTTGACTTTTCACCCAGCATGGCTATTCATAGGCCATTAATTAGAGCAGGATCCTTCTAATTAACACACAGGCACATTCGCTTTCTCCCTGGCACACACACACACACACTCGTGCACACACTCTTCTTTTCCATCCCCCCATGCACTCCACTCTCTTCACGTTTGAGTTCCGTTTAATGCGCCCTGTTTGATTTGCCCTACTAACGTAATGAGTTTGGAAAGCAGACAAAAATTCTGAAGTGTGTTTTGGAGGAGCCTTGGGATAATTTGAAGTCCTGGGGCTGGGAGTAGAAGTACGCTCGCTCGCTCGCTCGCTTACACCCACACTAGCAACACAACCGCCGATATACACACTCGCAAGCACAACTGCGCTGCGTCGTTTGTCTAGTGTATTATGTGTATATTCTCAGAGCGGAGGGAGAGATTTTTTTATTATTTTTACACATTTTAAATGTTGTTCAGAGGCAAAACAAATCAGAGACAGCAGAGAAAATAGCTGTCTGTCAGCTTCCAGTAGTTTTTCATTCAGACAGAAAGAACCATTTGTGTTTTGAGCTGTGAGAAACTAATCAGAGAGGACTTGTTATTTTATCGTGGAGCCAGCCAAAGTCTTTAAGAGCAAGTCCAAGTCCAAGTAAAGTCAATCAAGACCAGTTCAAGTCAAGTCTCAAGTCTTAAAACAGGTCTTATGTCAAGTTCAAGTCGTGTCTGAAGTCAGCAAAGCTCCTGTAAAAACAAGTCTTGAGTCAAATATCAAGACTGTTCAAAACATGTCAAAGTCAAGTCTCAAATCAATCGAGACCAGTTCAAGTCATGTCTGAAATTAGTGGGGCAATGTCCAAGTCAAGTCTATTCAAAACAAGTCAGTTAGGGAAAGTGCCGAACAAAGTCTTGAATCAAATCAAAGTATGGTCAAAACATGGTCAAGTCAAGTCTCAAGTTCAGCGTCTCAAGTCATTTGAGATCAGTTCAAGTCATGTTTCAATGGAGACGTGCAACTCAAGTCTCAAATCAATCGAGACCAGTTCAAATTCAAGTCTGAAGTCTTCTTAAAACAAGTCTTATGTTGGAAGTGCAAAGCTCTTACAGGACGTAAGAAGATGAAGAGAAGTTTTGGGTCAGATCTCAAGTTTGTTCAAAACAAGTCCAAGTCAAGTTCTAGTCAGGTCTAAAGTCTAAATCAAATCTTAAGTCTTGTCAAGACGTTTCAAGTTCAGGTCAAGTCACAAGTCTTTGAGCTGTGTTGCTATACGAGGTCTTTATATTTCTGTCCTACCTGTATTCATTTTATTTAATTTCTATTATTATTTTGGGTTTAAGACTTGAATATTTTTGTCTTTTAAGGAGTCAAATCAAGTCATCATTCATGAATATTAAACTCTACCTGGATGAAAATCTCTTCATTTGACCGATATGTGACAGATTTTCTAATGCAGCTTCCTGCAGATGAAGATTAAAAGTTTAAACCGTAAACAATGTAATTCAGAGTAGATTAACAGACAAGAACAAGATTAACCGGAGCTGTTTAACAGGTAAAAAGCAGCTTATTGAGGACAGGTAAAAAAAAAAAAAGAAAGATAAAGACGGCTTCTTGAGAATTAAGAGATAAAGACGAGTGCAGCAGATTAGGCCTAATAAAAACAGAGCGGCGTTTATCCTGTTCAGCCAAATCTTGTTGTCTAAACAATACACAGCTGTGACTGCGGAGTTCACAAACAGCGCCGCTGCATTTTTCACATTGTTCCTCCTCGTGCCAAAAAAATATTTGCCAGTTACATTATGAGCACTTAGGAAGCTGGAACGGGGCCGCCGCACACTTTTCCTCATGTGGTTAACATGGAAACACACATCCAATCAGAACGCAAGATACCGTCAACCCCCCAAACTGTCCCATCAGAGGAAAAATGCTGCAGGGCTCTGCAAAAAAAAAAAAAATCAAAAGTTTGAGTGAGAACAAATGATATATTTGGCAAGGCTGGATTCAGGCCAGAGGGAGGTTGTGAGCTGTGAAGGGAAATAGGATGCAGATGAGCCTTCCTCCTCCTCGTCCTCCTCCTCTTCTCCTTCCTCGTCAGCATTCAAACCTCATCCTGAACCAATATGTGGCGTCTGTTAGCCTGCAGGAAGAGAGGAGACGGACAAACAAGGATGAAGTGAGGGGAAAAAGTAGATGATGGGTGAGGAGCTGTGCAAGCAGCAAGGGTGAGTGAGAGAGAGAGAGAGACGGAGAGAGAGATGGTTCATTAAACATTTAGAGGGATGGAGAGCAGACAGGCCTCTCCATTTCTCCCCTCTTACTGTTCAGGAGATAGGAGATTGAATGTAGGTCTGCCCGTGCACCCAAATACACCGCCGCTCAGTGCATTGTGTGTGTCTGTGTGTGTGTGTGTGTGTTTTTTTGTGTGTCCGCCGTGCTGAAATCCCTGCTTGTCCCCACAGGTCTCGATAATGGCTCGGTAAATGTAACAGCACGACCCCTAAATATAGCAACCTCAGTCATGCTGTAACACCGCGCTTAATCCCTATATCACAACACACACACCGTACACATGCAAAGACAAACACGGAGTAATGCAATTCCAAGGTTAGCCAAAAGGAATTACGTGTTAGCCGAGCTTACCCGCAGTGTATCTGCCTCTCCATATAAACTGGAGTGTATTTACCCTTGTACACACCTCTGTGTATTGTCCCATTTAGCACGGTTCCCACTCATGCATCCTAATGGCCCCAGAGAGAGCCAGGGGAGTCTCTCTGCTGTCTGTTATTAGCGAGCAGCACAGATCAATGGGCTCTGGGACTAGCCCGTTAGCGCACGCCCATTCAAACCCACTGAGCCGTGGCTAACGCCGCAGCTAAAGTGTTTGCTAGTATAAAGTCTCCGAAGTGGGGAGGCGCACCTGTACCCACCCACCCATCCACCCACCCTCCTTCCTTTGCTTCTACAGATGTAAAGCTGAGCTCTAAAGCCGGCGAGGATGTGTAGAGATGAGGAAGTCGTACAAAGGCGGCCTTTTGATGTGGCAGTGTTTGGGTCCGGTGGGCGGGTGTTAAAAGACCGACTTCACTCGATTTACAAAAAAAAAAGATACCTCGGGTGATATCTATACATGCAGATGATCTTTTTGGAGTTTGTTTGTCAGTTTTTCAGATATCTGTCTCAGAGATTTCAGCTGCCACCGCAATACAAAGGAGGTGAATTTCATTTGTTGTGCTCAAAGCGTCGAAAAAACGGCATCTTTCTTCCAGAGGCAGTGTCTCCGACAGTCCACAGACCTAACAGGGACTATTTCTTCTGCAGAAAGCCTTTTCAATGAGCGTTATTGAAAGTAAAAGCACAGCTACAAAGAAAGCGGGAGAATGGATCTTGTATTTGGCGTGAACTGACCCTTTAAAACCTGTTTTGATCAATATTTTTGATATTAGTACTAACTATTATCCAACTTTGTGGTATCGCAGCGCTTTGTAGCTGATTTTGTGGCACATTTACAGTCTGGTGCGGTCTCGCCGCTCGCTGGTGAACGTAGCGTCGCATTTAGCAGCCTCTCACGAGTTGGTGGAAACCAAAGCAGAGCTAAAAGGAGAGCTAATATTGATCATCTATCCATCAGGTTGACACAGATACATGGAAAGTGGCGTGGACAAACCCTTTAAAGCATGCTTTAATCAATATTTTTGATATTAGCAGTGAAAATGAAGAACTATTGTCCAACTTTGCAGTATCACAGAGCTCTGTAGCCGTCTTTTACCTCATCTTTTTGGTTTTGTGGCACATTTACATTCTCATCAACGCCATCACTCGCTGCGGCACATTTATTCGCTTCTTGGTTGGTGGAAACCAAAACATAGCTAAAAGGAGAGCTAATACTGATCGTCTATCCATCAGATTGACATAAACGAAAGAACTGTTTGTTGTGTGCTAGCTTTAACAAGTCAAATCTGGGGAGGCTGTCAGCTTGTATTGATGTCTTTCTGCCCTCTGGTGGTCTTTACAGACTGGATATTGAGTTGTCACTGAGTCATTCGTCTGATATGATGAGTATGACAGATTTTTTTTTGATTGCATAACTGCAGAATTGATCAATGCAGCGCCGGTTGTATGCAAAAAAGAGCGCTGAACTGATGGAATAAAGCATTTTTGTTTGAATCCGTTCAGAGATGTGCACTAAAAGCGTTTTATAATTATGATTAGGATCATTATTAGGTGGAAAATGGTCTTATTATTATTCCTTCAGCGCGCGAGTGTGTGTCTCTTGACGGCATAACTGCTTCGTCAGAGGCGTTTTTCAACTCTGACATGAATTCTGAGAAAAATGCTGACTCAAAACAAGAAAGCGTGTGTGTGTGTGTGTGTGTGTGTGGAAAAAATAGATTTTTAGATACTGAATATCAGCCTTAAAATGTCAGCGAGATACAGACTATAAAGTGTCATTTTTTTGGGGGGGGGGCCCTTTAGAAACGTGTATCGCTCAAACCTTTGTGTTGATCTGACAGTGTTTGCGACTGGGATCTCTGAGAGAAACCGGGCTGCATGCACACACAGACACACTCAGACACAGACATGCATAATCAGGCGATCCCTCTCCCTTTCTCTACTCCATCAGCATATGTCAGCATATGGCTGCCCTCCTCAGAGAGACTGTTGAACAGACTGATCCAGGTTTGATGTTGCTCTGGAGGTCCTGACCCGGGATGGAGGGCAGAAAGGGAAAAGGAAAGGGGGAAATAGGGAAAAGGTTTTGCTCTCTCCTCCGCGTTGACCGGCCTGATGCTGTCGTCTGGATTGTTACTGTCAGCACACACTCTTCAACCACTCGTGTGTGTGTGTGAGAGAGACGAAACATACAACCATATTGAGCCATCTGTTCCAGTGCTAATTGGTATGCATGACACTGTTTTTCCAACCCATAAAACCTAATGAAAATGAACACCCCACCCGCCCTAATATCCCTTAATGCTATCACCCCACCTCCCACCTCCATCCACCACCCCCACCCCTCCTCCTGTACAACATTATAGGCATAATTACACTGTAGTGGGCATTAGCGAGCCCCCTCTTCTCGAGGCTAAGATAAGAGATGTCCTGCAGCTCGGATTGGAGATCCAAGACCCTCCCAACCCAAACCCCCCGATAAACTTGGCCCAGAGTGTGAATTGTTGTAATTTTATGGAGTAAGGCTATTGGAAACACAGCGCTGCAATGTGCAAGTGATTTTCTCTTTTATGCTGACTGCACGCTTAAAGAATCAGACAAGCATAAGAGGGGGGGACGGGAAGAAGGGAGGACGGGATATAAAAAGGCAAAAGAGGCAATGAATAGATTAACATAGACATGAAAGTCAAATGTGTTGAAGGTGGAAACATTATCAATTAATGAGTAATTAACAAATTAACCTCCACCTCTTTGTGTGAAATACAAAGTGTGTATTTAAAGGGTTTTGCAGATGTGCAGTTTCTTGGACTTGGTCTGACCTTGAATCTGAGATAAGACTTGAGACTTTGATTTGTCTAGACTAGACTGGAGACTTGACTTGGACTTGTCTTTACTGACTCGAACTTGAATTTTCTGACAGCTGACTTGAGACTTGTTTTGAGAAAACTTGGACTTATTTCTATTTTTTTGAGACTTGACTTGAAACTTTTGACAAGAATTGAGACCTGACTTGGATTTGTCTCGACTGGCTTGACACGTAACGCTTGTTTTGACCAAACCTGAGACCTGACTTTGACTTGACCTGAGACTGGACTTGACATTAGATAGACTTGGCCTGGCCTGTCTTGATTAAAACGAGTCTCGATTCACTTGGTTCAACCAACAAACTCTTTGACAAGACTTGACACTTAACTTCACACTTCTGACCAAACCTGAGGCTTGACTTGGACCTGTGTTGACTTCAGACCTAACACTAGGTTCAACCAGACTTGAGAAGTGACTTAAATTCGTCCTTTAGGATCTGAGTTTTGGCTTGACACTCGAGACTTGACTTGACCTTTGTTGTTACCAAACTTAAGATCTGAACTTGTTTTGACATTAGATTTAAGGACTTGGCGCTTGACTTGACTTTTGGTTTTGCCCAGACTTGAGCACTGACTCTTACTTGTCTTGAAACTTAAGACTTGACTTGGATTTGTCCTTTAGGATCTGAGATCTGGTTTGATTTGATCATTTTAACAAGACTGGGGACTTTTTTAACCTTTATTTTGTCCAAACTTGAGATGTGGACTTGTCGTTTAAGGACACGAAACTTGACTTGGACTCGCCCCGAAAATACTTTAAAAAAGCAGCTCTGGTGATCAACAAGAGTTTGAATTATGGTTGGTAATTTTTGTTTTTCTTTATTTCTGAAATAAAATGATTCATACTTGTTGGATGTCCCAAGACAAAAATCAAGCAGTGAAGGGAGTTGTAAAGAAAAGTGGCAAGAAAAGAAAGAAAACAAGGGATGAAGAGAGGAGTCGATGGGTTTGGCATAGCGTGGCTTCATTCTCATGAATCACAACGGGGGGAAACGTTGGATAGCAGCCCGGGTCGCTCAGTGCAGTTTGTGTGTGTGACGCAACACTAAAGAATGTGTTGTACATGTGGACAAAATGCCCCAGTTGTACTGTGTATCTAGAGGGAACCTGAGGTCAAACACACAAACACACTCGGTTGCAACCACCATGAAATGATCTACGAGGGAAATTACAGCGGGAACGAGAGCTTACAGATGTGTCCTCGCCAAGGAGAGCACAAAAACACCACCCATGCCAGCCAATAAGTACGTTCTTCCTCCAGCTGTCTCGCCTCCGCCACGTTTGACTTCAACTCCCAGCATCGCCTCAACTCGTCCCACCACGACTACCACTCTGAGGTCGTGTGTGTGTGTGTGTGTGTGTGTGAGGAACAGTAATGGTGGTTTATTAAAGTGTCAGAGGCGGTTTCTGCCTGTCCTCGCGGCGGGAACACGCTGAGCGCCCTCGGGGGGAACAAGCTGCACGGACAATTTTGGCAAAAAAAACACACACACGTGTGTTTTCTCGTTTTTATTGCCGTCATATGTGAAAACAGCAGCTTCGCCAAATGCTAATAGAGGTGATACCCGGGCTTTTGTAACCTTTGTGCTGTAAATAGCGTAGAGGTTTGCTCACAATGGGATGTAATTGTGCTGAAGCCAGTACAACAAATGCACTCGTGTTGTTAAATCAGTGGTGTTTTGTCGCTGGCAACCGGCTGCCTTTTCTCTCTCTCTTGCTCCCGCTCTCTCTTTGTCTCTCTCCGCTGCCCTTATTACGCCATTTTCTGTCTCTACCCTGTGGTTTTGTGCTCAGTCGTCCCCTTTAGAGGTGTCACGACCGTTGTGCGTGAACACACCGTGGGGGATTTATTGTTCAAGCGGGGCGCACAGCGGTGGAGGTGTTGTATGTTGTACAGGTACACAACATTGAGGCTTTACTGTAAAACACTCACAAAACACACAAACAGGCCCGTTTTTTTCTTGACAGGCGTCCCAAATCTGGGTCGCTCGAATTGAAGCGGTACCAATCTGATATGATCCCACCCCTCCATCCGCACTTTCTTCTGTTAGTTGGATCGGGAGGCGCTTATTGTTGGCCCGTTTCGTGGAGAAGCATTAGTCAAATGGGCCATCATCCCCGTCGGCGAGTCAGATGATGACTTTTGGCAGAACGCAGCCACAGCGCCATGCCAGACAATCAGAGCCGCTGCCATTTCATCACGCCGTCGCACACGGACGCACGGCCACGCGCGGCAGACTCACACCACCAAAACAAGCTGTTTCTCATTAAGGCCTGCGAAACGCGAGAGATTGAGCGAGAGAAACATGAGGTGATGAAGAAGAAGAAGAAGAAGAAGACACAGGTGACGCACCACGAATCCAACAAAAAAAAAGAGTCGAGGGTGAGAGCGTGCGCGCATTGTCATCCAAAGACACACCCGCTTACCCAACACCCAGCTACCCCTCACCCCATGCCCCCTCCGTCACTGCTGTTCCCATAGCAACAAGACACAGGGAGGGAGGGAGGGAGGAGGCAGGAGGTTTGGGTGGGTGAAGAAGAGAGAAGTGTGCTGAAGATTAGGGTGGAATTTTGCTGCTGCTGCTGCCTGGATTTGACCAATCTGGTGTTGAGGCTTTAAGATGCTCTAATTCCTTCCCTCTATCACGTGCGCACACACACACACACACACACTTGCAGAAACTCCAGGTCAGGCCAACGTGAGCTAGAAAGCATAATTTTAGGCAGATAATTCGAGGAACTGCACTCTCGAAGTAAGAGGAAGTGGGATGAACTGAAGCAGGAGGGTTTTTTTGCCCCTGAAAAAACATTAAGGTCACAATGTTTGATAAGAATTTTCCCTCATGTGGGAATAATTTTATTTTTATCTTCAGCAGAGGTGATGTGATCGCCTCCATCTGCACGAAAAGCTCGCTGACCAGACGTGCATGAAATTTGCTTTGCTCTTTCGCGCCCCCGGAGGAGGAAGAAAAATCATCGATTCCGGTGACCTTGCGACCTTTTCCTACGGTGCCCACCATTAAGCCGAGTGTTTCGATTTTCCAATGAGAAAATCTCCCCCAGTTGTAAAGACACAACGTTTGTCGTCCACATTCATGCTCCCAATGGATACAAACGTATTGATTTTTTGGGGGGACCGGATCAAATTTGGACGTTTATTCGTTTATCGAAGACGCCGGGAAAACGTTTCATGTCGTTTAACCGACAGAAAAAGTGAATTTAAAGAGTAAATATGTCAACCAGAGTGCAAAAGATGTTTGTTTTCTGATTTTCAAGCGTTGTTCTGAAGGACCATGCAAGATATTTTGTATATTTTTAGCCATTTTAGCTTAAATCACATACGAATATCCGTTTTTTTGGATGGCCATTGATTTCCATTCATTTTGCCATGTCAATCATCAATGTGTGTCCCAAATAGTACTTTTTTTAGTAGAAAAATATTGACCAATGTCCGTCGTAGTCCTGAAAATGATGTCTGAGATTCCATACAGTACGTATATAGCAGTGAATCACATTTGAGAGGCGGGCAAAGCAACTTTTCTCGGCATTTTTGCTTCTATCGTAACATTAACGATTACTCGGTTGTCGTTTGTTCATCATCAGTTCTTGAAGATGAATTTTCTGTCTTACTTATTTACTGCTGCAACTAACAGTTGTTCTCATTTTCAGTACTCATCGGTTAATGAATCCTTTTGTGAGAAACTAGTGAAAAATATTACATTTTCTTGCTTTGTCCTCACAATAGAAGAGCTGAAATCAGTGGAAGATTAATCTATTTTAGATGAATCTGTTATCAAAGCAGTTGCAGATCAATTTTTTGTGATATTTCGATCTACTAATTAGTAATTGTTGAAACTTTAGACTGCTAATTTGGCAGATAGTAGCTAATTCAGCAAGCTTTAACTTGCTTGAATCGATGACATTAATTCTGTGTTAATTTTTGACCCTTTAGAAATGAATGGAAATCAATGGCTGCATCCAGAAATCTAAAACTTTATGACACGCAGTTGAAAACATTCAGCACAAAAGTAAAGTAAACATGATTTGTAGTGAAGGAACTTGAACTCGGTGTGTTCCTTTTAATATTTACAGTATTTTACGTGTTCTTTTGTGGTTTAGATGTGCAGCTATAGAAAGCGCTCCTCCACAGTTCAGTTTGGCTTTGCTGTGAGTCTGACACGTTTTAAGCGGATCTCCTCCTCCGCATGATGCTGTTCTTCACCCCTTGTTGTTTCTCGAGGCTCCTGGGAGTACATGAAATGTAAGTCTGCGCGGTTACTTGCGTGCAGACGTGGATTTGTGCCGGCTTTGAAAGGACCTCATTCTGGTTAAAATTAAGTTCAGGGAAACCTTCGGCTTGAATAGAGACGCAATAGAGTTATTCAAATACCAATTTTCAATCTAAGCGTCGCGTCTCTTCTTTTTGGATTCTCAACTGTGAGACATTTATTCTGAAAAGCTGTTGCGTTTCCTGACACTATTCACTCAGTTTAAAGTTTTTATGTATTGAAAGAAACCTCAAAAACCAAAAAATGAAAAGATCTTTACAGCGCTGAGGTCCATTTTTGACCTTGAGCACATGTTTGTGATCATATATTGTAAATTGATGGTTCACCTTATATGTTTTCAGCTTTAATGACCACATGCGTACATGGATTGAATTTATTTAGGTCCTATTTAGGCCAACGACCTCACAGTTTTCTTTCCTTCATCTCGTCTTTTCCGTTACACACGAGGTTTTGTTTAATGTCCTTAATTTTCAATATAATTCAAAGATACATATCAAGACATCTTTATTTGCCACAGATCCTGACGCTGCATGGACCAGCGCCTCTAACAAGGCAGCTTTATTCCTGTGGAAACAGTGTGGGCTCCTCGAGTGTTTCATAGACGCAGGAAAATATGAGACATGAAAAACGAGCAAAATGAGACCTATTTCACTTGCATCCGTGTGTGTGTGTGTGTGTGTGTGTGTGTGTGTCATGCATCAGTGTGTTCCCTTCATACTGTGTCTATATGTGTGTGTGTGTGTGTGTGTGTGTCTCCTCTCATTAGCAGGCGGCAGCGTGTGGTAGCTCGTTAGCGCAGAGCTAGCTGAGCGTCGGGGCACCGGTGCAGCTTCATTAGCTACTGTGACATTTATCTGATCGTTTCCCCGCGTCGCATACGATGCCACGTCTCCATGGCAACCACAAACGCACACACACACACACAAAAAAAAACACACAAAAAGGCGATCATACAAGTCTCACCAGTTCTTTCAGCCGGTCACAGTTATTCATAGACGCTAGCTCCCCCATCAAAAGCCGTCGTCCTCCCTCCCACAGCAAGACGAGTGTCGATAATGAATATACGAAAACGTGCCGTCTAAAGCGTGAACTCGTGGCTCACGTCCCAGCGCTGTACCCGAGGTGGGCGGAATATTTCTTATTGTAAAGTTCAAGTGAATCACAGGCAATATCACACTCCCTCGTTTGGCTGGAAACAGGGCCCCCGGGAGCCGTTTTTTACCTCGCTGTAACTCAGTTACAGAAAAACTAGAAGCGTTCCAAATAAATCAGTCGATACAGTACGGCGCTCATTTACTTTGAGTCACTAATCCGCCTCGCACCGACGATGACAAAATCAGTTCCAGAGCCGGATTCAGGGGAGGCGGAGGAGGTGGAGGAGGAGGGTGGTGGGGAAAAAGAAGGAGCACGGCTCTTATGGTGTGTTGTGGTGAAGTTGCTAATCTTGTTTACAGTTTGATACAGCGGCAGAAAATATTCAAGACTATGAAATGAATTGTGTGTGTTTCTAGATGTGTGTGTGTGTGTGTGTGTGTGTGTGTGTGTGTGTGTGTGTTTGTTTAGGTGTGTATTCGCCCCCCCATCATCTGGGACTGTCTTGTGCCTTCAAGTGGGGATGTGCTTATCGTGTTGAGCCCATTTTAAACCCCAGGAAACTTCACTGTATTTCTCTGTTAGCATTAAATATTCATGACTGAATAAGCAACAAAGTAAAAAAAAAACAAACATATATATGTATTTAGTTTTATTTATTACGTGTTTAATATTCAAAAACTCCAGCATGTGTGGGTGTGTGTTTGATCAGAGCGTCCAAACAACCCACCGACTGTCATCAGACTGTGAATCAAATGTTGCCGAGTCCTGATTGGTGCACGGGCGGATGTTTTTTTATGAATCACGCCGACTTTAAATGAGTTAGAAGAGCACAGAAAAATGATTTATGTTCTATACGTGCTCCCACGTTTTATGTCTATTTACGTCTGTGTGTAAGTTGTACTTACAATCTGTCGAGGTGTGTATGTGTGAGGATATGTGACTGTCCAGGTCTGTCTGTCTATGTGTGTGTGTGTGTGTGTGTGTGTGTGTGTTAACATGTGTGTGTGTGTGTGTTTAGCTGACCTTGGTCGCCCCGCTCCCTCGGGGGGGAACTGATGTTTCTCACTCTGCTTGTCAACAAGATTAGTTCCCCTGTGGGACCGTTACACACCCCGCAAACACGCTGCCAATGAGAAGAAGTGTGCGACAGACAGCTCGGCCCTTTCCACGAACCCAGTGAAGTGTGTGTGTGTGTGTGTGTGTGTGTGTGTGTGTGCTGCGATTGAGGGGTTAAGGGATGTGTGTTTTAGAGCAGAAACAGAAGGGGAAAACAGCAGGGGGATCAACGCAGCCAGCCTGAACTGTAGCCTGTATGTGTGTGGATGCATGTGTGTACGTGTGCCTGGTTTCTGAGTGAACTCATGCTGAGCTCTGAGCTGTGCTTACTCCTAGACCTGGCTCATCTGCATCCGTCTCCTGCACACTCTCTCTCTTTTTTATGCCCACTCTTACCTGCCTCGCTTCGTCCTCTCTCCCACTGTCTTTTTTGGAGCACATTCCTATCTGGCTGCCTGTTGGAGTCCAGCTGTGAACAAGGCAAACACAGAGGATAGCAGGCCGGTAATGTATTCCAGGTAGCTCGTCGTCGACTGCTGGCCGCTGTTTGCTGTTCATCTGTGGAGGCGGAGCTTTCTTTATTCCTTTTACCTGCAGCATCCACCCGTGGAAGGTTATCGCTAGGCTTGGTGTCTTGAAGATGTTTTCGGCTTCTTTAGTTCTGACCGACTGGTGGGGAGTCTCAGGTATTTACCTCTGTGAGGTTGTTGTTGTTGATGTGGATGATTTTATTCATCAGTGGTCAGTTCAGTCAGTGGAAAGAAAGTGCACACGTGCTTAAAGGTCTATTGAAGCTTGATCAAGGAGGATTTATCAATACGCTTGTAGCATGATGCCGCCTCACTTGTGAAGTAGCTGCCTCGTTTACGTCCTCAGAATAAAGCTACAACTACTCTACTATGCCCACAAACGTCTACAAATAAGGAAATGGTTTTAAACCTTTGTGGTTCGACATGAGGCTTTTACATTATGTACCTATCCGTTGTGTCAAGGGAGTCAGATAGTCCCATCTTGTGACCTTTGTTAAACCTCAGTATATGAAATTGGTTGATAGTCTAAAAACAAGGAAATAGGTTTCCCCGTAGTGGTCTAACATTGTTGGAGAGGCTTCTACACTCTGTACCTATCTGTTGTGTCGAGTGAGACCTTGGCTACCATAGCAACGATCAAAATGGCGCCTGCTTTCCCAAACACAAACATGCAGCTGCTCTGTATCTCAAGGAGAAGAAGTCAGTGTCTCCATAACAACCTACAATTTAACACTGTCTCTACAGGAACCTCAAGACATATGCCTGACCCTGTGTAACCCCCAGAGGTGGTGTGCTAGAACCAAAGCTATGGCCACCATTTTCATCATGATGGGGGGCAGTTATTTCAGTTCTCAGTACACCTTTCAACACCATGGACTTTTGTTGCCAGGTACTTTACAAAGGACTCCTGAAGCTCTTTAGAAACTTTCTCCCAGGCATGACAGCTAATCGTTAGCATGCTGACATAGCATGTGATGTGGTGAAAACTGGGCCATTTTAGTGTTTTACACACATTTGTCACGACTCAGGACACCCAGCTTAAAACCAGGACGTCTTATCACCGTATGTAGCCTAGAGTAGTGTTGGAGTCTTGTTCTACCGCCCCCAAGTGACCAAAAAAACAATTAATGCTGCTTGAACAACGTTGAAGTGAGAACCCTGGTTTCTCCAGCTTGAGTTTGTCCTGTTTTCTTGGCATTGAATACATATAGCTGAGTTTCCTGTCAGTGTTGTCACTTAGCAATGCATCCTTAGTCCTTGTTGGAGTTAAACCAAAACTAAGCAGCCTCTGCTGATCTAAATCAGTTCAGTTGTTACCACAGGAGCGATGTCTGGTCACTGACTTTTGTGTACATGGATTTTACAGTAATTTGGTCACCACAGCAAATTTAATCAGGTCAACAGCAGCTGCATCTGGAAGATGCAACGTCTGGTGGAATGTGCAGATTTCTAGGCTCGTTCAGGAATGAAATATCTCCAACAAATGAGCGTCTAAATTCATAAATTCATGCAGGATGATATTTTTGAAAGCAAACTCAAGACCGATCTCTTTAGTCTGGCTCTTACTTGAACTATATTTATTTATTTGCCTATTTATACATTATGATCTGTTTTTATGGTCTTTTTATACATTTGAATGTCTGATGTGTCCTCTTCTTCTTATTTGGAGGTTTCATCTGTTTTATTTTTATCCTGCCGCCGGCATTTCCTCGCGGCAAAACGATGAGCCAGCATTTCCCGGCTTGTGTGTGTGTGCAGAGTGTCGGGGTGTTTTATTGTGTAAAGCCGGTTGCATTTAATTTGTATGGAAAGTGCTGTACAAATAAAGCCTGATTGATTGATTGATGCTCAAGTGAGACGCCTTCTTTCTCTATGCTAAGCTAGGCTAACTACACCCCGCCAGACAGAAGAGATTGATGTAGTATTGATCTTCTCAGCCAGTTTAGCACGCTCGCCAAGACGATTCCTTCAACAGATGAGAAGGTTTGAGGAGCCGCGGATGCAAAGTGAAGATGATGAATGAATAAATAAATCGGTGTCGTAACTTTTATGGTCAATATCGTGCAGCTGTAGTTTGGATGAACGAGCCGGCTGTCTAGTGTGAGGTGAGGGAATAACAGCCCTCAGCAGCTGCTTCAAAGACCCATCCAGACACTTTTTTTTGCACACACACACACACACATGCTCAGTGTAGATCAGCTCTCAGTCACGGCCCTGTGCTGCAGGGAGACTGGAGTGATGGAAGCAATAGTTAAGCCATTAAGGCAAACAATTGGCTCAAATTGAGAGGGAGAGAGAGAAAAGAAGAGGACGAAGTAGGGGGAAAGAGGGAGGGGAGATGGAGAGGCCATGGCAGGAGTGGATCCACTCAACGACTTAATCCGAGCCCCAGGACACTCTCCTGCTGAGCTTCACACACTCGCACAAACATCTACACACACACACAAGCGCGCTAAAGCTCTGTCTGCTTGCAATAACACCTTGTCAGTCTTGGCCACGGGGGCGATGGAAGAGGCGCTCATTCCTTTGTAGCGAAGAGAGTCACCTACTTCCCAACCACCTCCGGCGAGGAGGGGGGGAAGACGGAGCGTGCAATCTACACAAGACAGTTCTGTGAGCGTTCGTACGCCTTATGGCTCGCAAGTGTGAGGCTATTCATTGTCTTAGCACGCTGGAGTGAATGGTGGATGGGGAGCACAGGGCGGACAGTGTCCCAGAGAAGGGAGGCGCTACTCTGACACCGGCTATTGTATCGCCTCCCCCCGTGGACTCGCTCAGTCCCTGCAGGCCTCACATAAACAGCCAACAATGAGGGATTGTCTCCAGCTATTCTTTCACTTTCACACACACATCAGTTGTGTGTGAAGGGATGATGCGCTGCAGTCTGAACCCAGCGACCGCCGAGGCTCGTCCGATACACTCGCCTATGTGCCTAAACATCAGCGATAGGGGCAGTAACTCGTCGCCACCCTCCCTATCCCCATCCTCGGGGGCTCCCTCGGCGCCGAGGCCCCGGCGATTTATCGGAAAGCTTAAGCGAGGAACGCTTGTTTGCCCCGAGGACTGTTAGCACCGGTTTGGCTCGTTGACTCCTTCCTCCGGGTTCTGGCGTTTTTATTTGACATGTCCTTTAAGTCCTTTAAAGAATTGGGCGTTTCTGCTGAGCGCCTTGGCTCTTTCTGCAAAAGATGGATGGCCCGCGTTCAAAGGTCTGGATGTTTTTTCTCCCCTCCCTCCCCTCAGCCTCTCTCCCATATCTCTCTTTTCCCTCCCTCCCTCCCTCCTTCCTTCCCTCTTTCTCGTTCTCTCTTGCTGAGCTTTATAGCGTGGTATTAGTGTTGTCAGCTAACCAAGCTCGGGATTTGGCTTTGTTTTGTTTTTGCCTCTTAAGATAATGCTCTTTCTCTCTCCTGCCGAGAATAACAAAAGCGAAAGTGGAGCAATAAAACAGCACAGCCATCGACTTTGGTTTCATTAAATTGGTTTTCAGCCATCTTAAATAGACCACAGGCCTCGATGGCAGTGATGTGTGTGTGTGTGTGCGTTTCTGTGTGTGTTTCTAGCCATTTCCTGTCCTCAAAAAAAAAAAAAAATGCGGGCTGCGATTCGCCTCGCGCGTGCCCGCCCGCCCGCCCGCCCGGGGTGCCGCTCTCATCTTCGTCGGGCCTCGCCGCTGAAAGCCTTCACTCGTCGCCACCGAGTTTAGCATTTCAACCACGTGGACGGACGAGTGTGTTTGGTGAAGATAAGTGTTGTAGCTTTGAAAGCACTTCACCTCCATTTCCATATGCATTCCAGATGTGGAAATATAACCAAGGCCGAGCGGCGTGTAAGCATCTGTGTCCCGTTAGAGAGGCCTGGAGGTTTTTTTTTTTTTTTTTTGCTTGCACTTGGTTCTTGCAGCCTAATCCCTCGCACACAACCTCACATTAACACGGCGCGCGCCGCTTAACCGGCGCTCCTTCATGCGTGCAAACATGCACAAACATTCGCACGTGCGGCGGCTCGGCTGACGTACATTCACAACACGAGTAGAGCGGATACGTGAGCTCAGGCTCGGCCTTCGCTGCATCTTTGCTGTCAAACATCCACATTTTTTAAGGTCAGCGTGATGTGTCAGTTTGCTGATGTGTCAAGTCAGTGTATATATATATATATATATATATATATATATATATATATATATATATATATATATATATATATAAAAATTGCCAGCTTCAGGGATGTCAGTGTGTAAAAACCTGGACTGAAAGCTGTCTCGCTCTGCTCTCGGAGCTGCTGAGAGTTTTTTATTAGCGTGGCTCACTGAGCTCCCGCGACACTTTGATGGGTATTGTGAGTTTTTCTGAACTATATCAACATACAGGTCCCGTCATGCTCACCTGTAATTATCTGTCTTGTAATTGTGTGTTTGGAAAAAATAAGATTTTAACTTGTCTGTCTGTCTGAGGTGGAGGTGATGATCTATTTTGTATTCCTCTCCCGTCACTCTAATTGTCTCTCTCCAGGAAAAAACCATGTGTCTCTCAAATTTTGGTGATTTTTAATTTTTCAGAGTTTTTCCCTCATGGGTTCAAAATATTCTCTTATTTTTAAAGATATTTCAGCCGCTTTGAAATCCATTAAAAAAAATGCTTCGTCACAAGCTTTTCTTTGCACATACACGTTATATTTCACGTAACTTTCTGTGTCTGTTGTTTGATTTCACCTCGTGCAAATGAATGAAACCTAACGTGCTGAAGCAAACAGCACCACATAATGAATCCTGGGACCACGAGTCCGAAACAATCGGCGTCCCCGGTATAAATATGGTTTGTTTCTCAGCTCTTAATGTTCCGTCTCTCTCTCTCTCTCTCTCATTAACAGTAACGGCACGGCCGGGAAGATGAACGGGGCGCTGGAGCATTCGGACCAGCCAGACCCGGATGCTATCAAGATGTTTGTGGGACAGATCCCGCGCTCCTGGTCAGAGAAGGAGCTGAAGGAGCTGTTCGAGCCGTACGGAGCCGTCTATCAGATCAACATACTCCGAGACCGCAGCCAGAACCCTCCACAGAGCAAAGGTACGCCCACGCAACGCCACGCTCAGACTGTGATTTAAGTCTCACTTTCCTTCCTACATCCTGCCCTTTTTCTCTTTCTTTCCTTTCCTCTTTTTCTTTGCTTCCTTCTTTCCATCCAAATTATCATTCCTGTTCTCCCTCTTTCTTTCAAACTTTCTATTTTGCCTCCATTTCTTTTATTTCTCTTCTTCCTTTCTTTCCCTTTTGCTTTTATGTCTTCCTTTTTTCCTTCCTCCTTTCCCCCATTACTTTCTATCCTTCTCTCTATCGTTCTTTTGTTTTCTTTGAATCTTTTTGCTAATTTCCTTGAATCTTCATCCTTTTTTTTTCTTTGATATTTTTGCCCATTTTCCTTTAACCTTTCTGTCCTTTTCCTTCTGTCATTTTTTTGAAACTTTCTGTCCTTTTTTCCTTGAATCTTTCTGTCATTCTTCCTTGAATCTTTCTGTCTCTTTTCCTTCAATCCTTCTGTCATTTGTTCAAACTTTCTGTCCTTTTTAAGTTTTCTGTGAATCTTTCTGCCCCTTTTCTTTTCTTTTTTTTTTGCTTTCTTTCCTATTTGCTTCCTTATTTCCTTTCCTTTTTCTTTCAGTTTTATTTTACTCTTTTGTATTCTTCTTTCTTCCATCGTAAAGTGTGAACATCTTTTGTTATTGATTTGAGAGAGTCTGTTGTTGCTACTTTAACTTAAGAAAAGTATTTGAATGGCCACAAATACACTCAACTATACCAACATGCACATATCGAGACATACAGACATAACACACATCCATGAGACACATTGTGTATGTACACTTCTGAAGACACACAGCAGTCAGAGGCTGAGTTGGCCGTCCCACGTACTTAATGGCGGAAGAAATGATATATGTGCGAAATTAAAGAAGCAAACACACATTTCGTGCACCATTGGAAGACAAAGACTCTCCCAGGCAGACTTACACAGTCAATTGTGCGAAACCGCATGATTTGCAGCTATTTTCTCCCCATTCCCTTTTTCTTTTGCCTTTGATGAATTCGTCAAGTGTGAGAGCAAACAATAGCGACAGCAGCAACCAACGGGCAGACAATAGCGCTGCCATATTAACAGGCATCAACCGGAGTGGGGGCTGATGACACTCCTGATGAGACATGGAGAGTGGGAGGAAAGTAAAGAGAGAGGACGTCAAGAGACGAGGGGAGGGGGGTGTGATGCTTCCATCCAACTGTAAAGCAGATTTCAACAGAAGTTTCAAAGTGTCACGCGAAACAAAATATGAATCATTGATTTTCATGTCTGGAAACATTTGGCGATGTTTTAATGTAGCCGCCAACGGTCATAAATCCACAGAGCGAAACCGTATGTGCTGTAAAATATATTCAAATACCGCTAATTTGATTTGTCAGTTACATTCTGGAGGAGATGTAATTGTTGTTTTATACTGTAAACACATACGTCATGAGAAGGAGGTCTGGATGAAGGATCGGCCACACAAATCCCACGACATTGGCACCATGCAGGGTTCATGCTCCACATGTTTAGTTTAAGCCACTAAAAACTGTTCAGATTAGTGAAAGATTGGGGTTTAAATAGTGAAAACATCAACGTGTCCCATGATTTATGATGTTTCTGAAATTCACGACATCATGCCACAAACTGTTGGTCGCCAGGATTGACCTTCAGTATGAACATTTTGTGATTTTGTAACCCGGGAAAAGCAGGACTTTAGATCTCCATGGACCCCAAAAGTGACTGCATGTCAACTGCATGTCAATACTTTGATTAATTGCAAATCTATTGGGTAATTTGCAGCAGTGAAATATATTGCTTATTAGCCAAATTTGTTTCAAAATCTAGTTTTAGGACTTTAAGAGCTTAGAAAACCAGTCAGTGGCCAGTCATTAGCATTAGATTATCCCTGGATTGTACTCCCAATGTTGTTCCCAATGCACACACGGTGGGTGGCCAACAGTAGGGATTGGCATTTTAAGACTTTCCATATCTTCACATTGAATTAATATGGAGTATTTGCAAAAATAAAGGGTAACAAACGATCACAACCCAAGCCAAAATGCTAATGGGGCTATCCAACCTCTCTTCACAGACTGTAGAGACTACCTGCATGAAGAAAAATCCACAAGCATTAAGATGTTGCAATAAGATCAATAATTCAGTCATTTGGCTGGTTTACTTTTTCATCTTCAGACACCTTAATTCCAGATCAGCCTTCATCTTCTCTACACCTTCCTCCTACATCTTCTCCACTCTTGTGGTTGTTGCGATGGTAGCTTGTGCTCAGGCTCACCGGTGTTGTGGAGAGTTCTAGTCATCGATGTTCAGTGCACAGGAGTCTAAGATGTCCTATGATGAAAGGTTTATTGAAGCTTGATCGAGGAGAGTGGAGGATTTATCAATACACTTGTCATGACATGATGCCGCCTCGACTCTGAAGAAGCTGTCCTCTCTGGTTCGTCTATATGACCTCAGAAACTACCTTAAATGTCCATAAATGGTCAGGTTATCTAACTCTGCAGAGGCTTCTACATTATGTACCTATCCGTTGTGTCGAGGGATCTAAGATTGAACACTGTTCCTACAGGGACGTCAACACATATGCTTGACCTTGTGTAACCTCCATATGTGGCATGCTAGAATAGAGCCTAACAGGGGCATGTCTCCACCATTTCTACGAGCTGACTAATCTTCTCTACCCTGGTAGCATCACAATGGCACTTGCTAACACTGCTGACGTTAGCAAAAGAGGTCATGGGAGGTCGCCTGTTATCCGTTTGCAAATGGTTAATCATCGAACTGGTTGTTCTATGATGGATGCACAAGTTTAATGTCACATAGATTACGCCTGTCGCGTTAAATGAGTGACGCATGCGAGTACTCAATGCCTTGAACGAACAGTACTCATGCCCATCCCAAGTCAAGAGGGAGCCAAGGTGAATTTTTAAACGCAGGAATTAAATGTTTTCTTTTTTTATGGTGATAAAATTGTGACACGTGGTAAATGATGTATTTTCAGTGGTTAAAAGGAGTGGTGTTCTTCACCTTTCTGCACCCACGGACTCCATTCTCAGTCTGCAGTCTCGCTCGCTCTGTGTTTTTTCTCTCTCTCGTTCTGAATGAGTCATATGAGCTTATGAAAGCCTGAAGACAGCGTTCTGCCAGCACCCAAATCAACTCATTTTTGCACACCAACACACTTGTCATCCTCTTTGTGTTTGTGTGTTCTTAGCCTTGAGATGACTCCTTCTCTCTCCACCAGTATCTCTTCTCCATCCTCCTTTTCTCTCTCTCTCTCTGCAGCTGCTTCTGCGGAGTAAAAAAAAAAAATAGGGCCAGAGTTCCTCCTCCTGTCCTTCAGCTCCCTCAAATCTCCTCCTTCATCTTCACTGCCCTTGAAATGAGTTGTTTTTATGCTTGATGAGTCAAGAGTATCACTCACCAGCACTTCTACATGGGGTATAAAAAACACACCTCCATGCCTTTTATTTTTTCCCTCTCTGAATGACAATCTTTCTCCCTTTAAGCCTCATTTTCGCGGCCTCTCTTTCTCTGCAGCGAGTGTTTTAAGAGGAAATGTAGCATTTGATTGGGCTTTTACTGGCCTTGTTACTCGCAGGCTCTGAGCACTGTTTTTGTTTTCTCACAGTTAAGTAAGCCGCCTCGCCTGGCCTCATCTGCACCCGCTCAACTCAGGAGGAGCTGCAACGGCCCCCTCGCCTCGGCTTCGTTCTGTTGCAGCCGGAGCCGATGGTAATTTCAAACGGTGTCAGGGAAACTGTGGCCCCTCTTTTCCCTCGGTGTGTTTATTTTAAATTAGCGACGGTGTTGTTTGAAAAAGATCTCAGCCATTTGGGGCAAATGAGCCCACTCAGATGCCCCAGCGTCGACCCAGAGGCACTTTTTTTTTCCTTTTTCTTTTTGCGCGGTAAAATAGCTGTTTGGATTTAAATGAGTTTGTTAGTCCCACTGAGACTCAGAAAAAGTTCCACGGCTGCAGCTGTGAACCTTTACAGCTTCAGTTACTTCTGTTTTTTTGGTTTTTGGTGTTGGATCCTTTGGTGCGAGATAACTGCTAAATGAAATGTTGAGCTCATAAATTTATGGAGGATATAAGGGCCTGAAAGACTTTAAAACGAGACCGAGCCCTGTTGAATTCAGATTCGTTAGTCGGTGTAGATTTTCTTTGCGTGACTTGAATCAGATGCAGTTTCTCGGGTCAAAACTTAGAAGTGGAGTGCTTTTGATTTCATGTCAGGTCGAGTCTTTAAAGAGTCTCAGCTAACGCTGTTAGATTTCAGGTTGTCAGAGAAACATGGTGAAATCGTTGGTCATCGATCAAAAACAATGGAGAGGACTTTTCAGCAACCAAAGAGCAAAGCTGTTGAAAAAAAGTAAATCAGAATACGGCGTGAAATGATGCAGAATACACCGTCGGGCTTTTGTAATGCAACTCCTCACTCACCAAATCTGCCTTTCATGTTGCCCTCTTTTTCCGTGGCTGCAACCGGCTTTACACTCTCCTCTCTTGAGGTTTTTACGGTGCATAGAAGTTTTTGTTTTTCCATAAAAAGTTGGAGACAAGTCTCTGCCTGCATCTGTTTTTTCATTCACATCGTAGCGCGGCGAGGCCTTTCATGGTACAATCTGTATTGGTGCGATGTATGTCTCAAAGTTAATATTGCACGATTGCAACCTGTCTCGTACAGGTCGACTTGCAATGAACTCACACAGTCCTGACGTGCCCCATATACACAGAGTCCGCATAAGTCCTGAAGTCCCTGTAGGGATAGTCTTAGATTGTTATGGCGACACTGAAGACTGTATGTTTGTGTTTAAGGAAGCAGGCGCCATTTTGGCCATTACTTTGATCACTCACTCGACACAACGGATAGGTACGTAACGTAGAAGCCTAGCATAGACTAACAATGTCGGACCACTAAAAAGATAAACACAGTTCCTTGTTTGTAGAGAAATGACCATTTGGGGTAGTTGTGGCACTATTTTGAGGGCAGGAGCCGAGGTCAGAGGATAGGCCTGCCTGACTACCTCGACACAACGGATAGCTACATAACGTAAAAGCCTCTACAGACAATGTCGGACCACAAAGGTAAACATATTTCCTTGTTTGTGGACTAATGCCCCTTTGTGGACATAGTAGAGTAGCTGTGGCTCTATTCTGAGGGCATATAGACAAGACAGGGAGGACAGCTTCTCCAAAATTGAAGCTGTATCATGTCATGACGAGCGCATCGATAAATCCTTCTTGATTGAGCTTCAGTAAACCTTTCCACATAAGACATCTTGGACTCCTGTGCACTTACTCTCCACTGACCATTGATGATGACAAGTCTGAAGTCTTTTGACTTTTGAGTCCGATATTCAAGTTCTACAGCTGATCGACCCATAGCTGTTGCAGTCACAGTTATCTATTTTCATTTTATTTCACCAGCGTGTCCAGTTTGTTGTAAATACTTGTTTTAAATGCCAATAAGACTTTGGCAGACATTGGAGTAGAACATCTATGAATAAATTAATGATTAATTACAGGAAGTGGAAGATAATAACCCAAGACTTTAATGCCCGCTCAGAGCTATTGCTGGAATACGGCAGTTCTAAACGTCAAACCAAAATCCACGGATCAGCGTAATCCAATCTGTTTTATTATTGTCGTCATCTGTTGTCGTAAGCGCCGTTCGAGAGGCGTCTTCAGCCTGACAAAAATGAAATTCCTTGAGCAAACACGAGTCATTTCCTGAATATTTTTTGGAACGAAATCATCATCGGGCTCCAAGAATCCATATTGCAAACACTTTAAATGATCTCTTCAAGCCTGTTTAGTTGAGTTAGACGCCAAAACTTGAAAGAAATCATTTGCTAGTCAGCTTGGTTTCCTTTAATAAGTTCCCCAGATTTTGTTGTTTTTGGCCCTAAAGTGTTAAACTGTGTCGCTTTTTCGAGCATCATGCAGAATCCATTTCGCAGTTTGACCCAGGTGTGTGCATTTAGGCTGTGTGTGTGTGTGTGTTTTTTATTTATTCTGACTAGGACGGTCTGGGGAATATTGTGCCACTACTGTTGGTTTAATGTGTTTGGAGTTAATAACCAGATGAGTGGATGAGCAAGGGAGGGAGGAGAGCCAGTGAGAAATGGAGCAATTTGGCATTTTGTGCTGAAAGAGAGATAGAGATGGAGGAAGAGATAAAGAGAGAATGAGACAAAGAGAGCCAGAGGGGTAAACAGAAAATGGTCCTTTTGCTAAAACACAACCTTAAGCGCCATGACGGGTATGTTGCAGCATGTGCATGTGTGTGTTTGTGTGTGTGTGTGTGTGTGTGTGTGTGTGTGTGTGTGTGTGTGTGTGTGTGTGTGTGTGTGTGTGTGTGTCTGTGTTTTGGCAGGGGACACGCTATGTCATTTATCTTAATGATACAGCCTGCCCACATGAGCTGCTGAGGCACATTTCACACACACACTTAAATTCACACATGCACCAGAATAAGTTTAATGTCTTCATTAACAGGCTACTTCCTACATAAGAGTCCCCCGTGCTCAGCGTGGCCTCAATCATTCAAAATATTTAAAAAAAATAAATAAATAACAACATAAATCAAATGAGAAATGAAACTGTGTGAAAATTGGTCCGAATGGGAAAGTGTCATTAACAACGCAGGGACAAATATATAGATGTTTTTTATTAAGGCCACGATGTGGAGATGCCGAATGAAGAGTCCAATTTGCTAAAAACTGCAGTTCCTCAAACGTCCACTTGAGGCTGGCTCCAGAAGTGAGTCAGTCTCCATAAGTCCCCATGTTAAAATGTGCAACTTCACAGCAGAAATAAACATGTTTACAGCCTGGTACAAAAAACAGTTTTGGTCTCTATAGCTAATTTCCCCGTTCATGACAACTGTACTGAGGGTGACTTTATATACAACTCACCTGTTCAAATTATATTAAGGCCTAAAGTTATGCAGGATTAAGAGCGTGGACGCTTTGATTGACCGGTGGGTGCTGTTACAGATGGCTTGTTTGAGCAACCAGGCTTCATTCAGCCCGCCTCAGGTCTGCCAATGATCCACGTCTTTGCTGATATTTAGATTAGCCAGGAGGCAGAAGAGGCAGGACCCCCAACATGGCCCACCTATGAGTGCCGTCCATTCTTTATACTGTCATTGGTCTTAAGCTGTAGCAAATGAAAGTTGAAGCTGCTGTCAGGTGAATGGTGTCTCAGTCAGTCCTACATCTGTTAATGTTTGCTTAGCGACAGGATGACTTTTGTTTGTGTGCCACCCAAAACTGTCACAAACCACCGCTCTATTAAGTTTTATGATGATTCTGAAAAACTTCCAAGTTTGGATTAAAATGACTATTTTTTTTAAGGTTAGGGGACCCTTATCGTCATGACTACAGCTATAAACACGTGGTTAAGGTTAGGTTGTGGTCAAACCCGAAATTGACTGTTGGTTGGAAATAGGAAATGAACAGAGGTCTCCTATCCACTCCATCCTCCACCCTATGCAGACTTTATTGCTCTATAATTGCTCATTCTTTCTATGCAAACTTGCCAAGTTTACTTTGAAGTTGACTTTACTTGGAGGACTGAAACAACAAGAACTACTTTATCTGATTCTTTTCACATTAAAACCAGATGAATATGTGATTATTCTCAGCAATTCTTCTGCAGACAATAATTGTGATTGAAATCGCAATATTGGTTTGACAAAGTCACAGTCAGATATTTTCTTCAAAATCACTCAGCCGCTTGCCAAAACCAACAATCTGACATATTCCATTTTCTGCTCCGTGTCGCTGATTATTGCAGCACAAAAGTGATTCAACCTACAGCCAAGACGGAGACAAAAAGAGGGGTGCCACCTGTAGAAAAATCAAACCTTCAAATCTGAGAAAAGAGACAACACGCCACCAACCCACGCTGCTTGATTGACAGCTGATCTCTGGGGGATGGAGCGGGCGCCACAATGCCACAGCCACAAGTGTTTGGCACCAAAGATAGGCACAAAAGATGTTGCAACTGTTCATATAAAGCACCTCGAAAACAAAAAGAACAATCAATGCTGCCCATCTGAGAGGTGATTGACCTGGATGCCTTAAATAGATTTTACATCAACTGTTGTTTTTTCTCAAAAAATATGGTTCGGGTTGGTTTTATATCTCGATGACTATTCCTGTGTGGTCCGACGACTCACGTGGTTCTGGTAAATGTCACTCGGACACCATATAGAGGAGGAGAGGGTGAATGAAGAGACGTGTGAGGCATGCTGAGCCAGTACTGTTGTCACAGTGTCAGTGTTGGCTGATGTTTTTCATTGTCTTGTCTTCATTGACAATCTGAGATGATGTGTGGTAATGGGTAATGTGGTAAAGAAGTGAGAGTGGTTAAGGTCAAGGTAACCATCTGGGAAGGCGTTATGTTGGACGAGATGTGAAGATCTGTGGTACCCACTCAGTACCCCAAAGTGGGTCCTAAGTGGGTACCCACTTAGGCTCCAACCCTACCACTTAGGCTTGTAGCCTATGTAGGGTAGGTAGGGTCCGGATTAAGCCAGAAACTCAGCGGTTATGGTTAGGCATGGAGCCTAAGTGGGTAGGGTTAGGATACCCTTCTGGGAAGGTGTTATGTTCGAGGATATCCAACGTACAAAAACAAGTATGTAGACGAGATGTTAGGATCTGTGGTCAGCCAAAGACTAGGTGGTTAGGGTTAGGCATGGAGCCTAAGTGGGTAGGGTTAGGATTATGAGGAATCTCCAAGGTAGACATGTTAGGGTATGGATTAAGCCAGGAACTCGGCGGTTAGGGTTAGGTGTAGAGCCAAGTGGGTAGGGTTAGGATACCCTTCTGGGAAGGCGTTAGAATGGGTTAGGGAAAGGGAACTGAGCCAGTCTCCTGAAGGGGACAGGAGGTGTGCAGTCATTCCCCCAGTTGGTCCCGCCACCCTGGTCCCAGTTTCGGTTGCAGGAACGTTGGCGCCTCTGTCCATCATGCACCATGGTCCAATCTTCTGCATCAAAATATCACACAGTTTTGGGAATTTTTATCAAAAGGAAGTGTTAGGGTTTGATTACTGCAAAAGCAGCACCACAAAAATCCAATTAATCATTTCAAGCCTGGACATAAACAGAGATTACAACATCTGATCTTCGATCACTGCTCAGCTCGGGTTACTCCGATGAGACCCATGGCGTCGCCCAACGGTAGACTTTTGAAACCGCGAGCCAACTGCGTCCTCCCGCTCAGCTGTGGCAATGCAATGCTTTTCCGCCGTCCAAGACAATTATCTGCTCTAATGGATTCAGTTGAGACGGAGGGAGGGGGGGAGGGCGACCTGAGACGGAGAACTGATTTATTTCATTCTTTCCTAAAGCAGAGCGGCCAATTATATCGTCTTAACTAGACGTTAGCTTTTTTAGCCGGCTACCGAGGCCCAATTAAAGAGCAGCTGCAGGTGGATTTTAATGGGAGATTGTGTATGTGTGTGTGTGTGGTTGGAATCTGTGTGTCTTTTTCTCTCTGTGTTTATACTTTTGCATGCCTCAGCGACAGAGAGAGTTGCTTGGTTATGAGAGAAGAAGTTGCAGAGCTGGATTTTTTTTTTCCCTCTACGAGCACTTTGGGGTCGGCCAGAAAGCGGCTTTGATTTCCGGGAAGTGCTCTTGTTGTCGTCGCCGCGAGGGAGGAAGGGAGGGAGGATTTGGAAGTAGAGGGGGGAGGATGACATTGGTGCTTTTCCACCAAAGTAACCAGTGGATTGTATAGATTTATGAAGTGCTTGCGAGCTGGACCAATTCCTACATTGACAGGATTAGAACATCAGCCAAATGCCCGTCAGAAATGCGCCATTGTTTGAAGCCATCCACTCATCCTCTCCCTATTTTTCCATCTGACAATCTGTTCTTTATTGCGCTGTCAAATTCAGAATGTGTTCTCTGTCATTTTTTTTTCCCTCCCCTCCTCATCCCTGCTGTCACTCAGCGGCTCTTTGACACCCATAAATTATACACATTTAGGGGCATTTTTACAGCTGCACAGACAGCGAAGTGGAAGAGGGAAAAGAAGTGGTGGAGGGGGGGGAGGGAAAAATGCAAGAAATAGAGAAGTGGACTATGTATCCCATGCCACCCAGAGGCCTGTGCGAGCAGTAATTGCAGTGGAGTGTAGTTAATGTGGGTCAGCGGTTGACTGGAACCTCCAGGGGTCAGGAGGATTGATGGAGGGAGAAAGAGGGAGTCACTGTGAGAGCTGTAGCCAGCCTCCGGTGGAAGGGCTCAGGGTGAAGCTCTCCGATACAACCCCCCCCTACACCTGTATCTTTTTTTTTTTTTACCCCTTTTAATAAACCATACCTCCATTCTTCCAGACTGCAGGGCTTTACTCCTTTCACTCCACCTCTACCTGCCCTTTTTTTTGCCCCTACCTTCCTCAGTCTGTGCTGATTCAACCCCAAATATTTAAGTATTAAGTATAACTTGAATCTTCTTTCATTTCTATTGAATTACTGGATAATCTAACCTCCACAGAACTAAAAATATTTAAGCAACATTGTGTAGAAATTCGTATTTTTTGTGATTTGTTGCCTCCAGTTTCAGAGTGTAATCCCACTGTGGTAAATATGTTCAGCTGTACTCGAGTATTTGTTCTGAGCACATTACTTATGATCAAAAACTAGCGAGTCGACAACTTTGCTAACAGCCAAACATCAACAAGGTCAACAACAGCAGACATAGCAGCCAGCTAATATTACTGACTAGTCCAACAGCAGTCAGCCCAGCTCGGCGTCTGTCTTTCAGCCTTTTATTTCACCAAGCTCTCACCAACCACTAAAAGTCAGTCCCAGATTTACTCTTGTCCGGCGGCTTCTTGCTCGCTCACTCTCTCCTTTTCTCTTCTTAGCTTCCTCCGTCAACGTCCTCTTATCCTCTGCCATTATGTCCATAGAGGCTGCTGAGCTCGGTTACATTGCCTGCTTGCCCAGCTCCTGTTCTGGCACGACACTTGCTCTGCTCCCCGTCACAATTCCTGTAAACTCCCTCTTCCTGGTGGTCAAAAACGCCTGTGGTACAAACACTAACACTCCCCCGGTGCTCTGAACTCACAGTCCGGGCAGCCCGGCTAACAAACTGAGCTAACGTTAGCTAACAGCAGCTACAGCTGTCAGCAGTTTACTTCACTGTCCATCAGGAAACTCTGTAAATGAATAAAATCTTTGAATAAGACTCTAAAAAATGAAATCTGGCCATGTTACAATGCCCACAGACTGCAGATGATCCAATCTTCCAACATACTGGTTTATTTTCCTGCTGGTGAAGCAGACTTATCCACTCACTGCAGCCATAGCTGGGGTTTTTTTGGCCAATTAGTGATCGTGTGTTGGGCTGCAGTTGGTCGAGCACACGCTCCAGTGTCGAAAATGCAAGCTAAGAGATAAGAAATTTAAAAAATCTGGACTTTCATTCAAATACGACTTTTCACTGCACGGCGATGTCTACTTGTCAAAAACCAGACTGCTCATTTGGTTTGATGCTGAGCTTACACCTGCAGGCTCCACATGTCAAAGCTGATATTTTACCATCGCTCTAAAACTTCAACAACAAGGCGGAATATATAAAAAGAAAAGACTCCAACGAATGCTTCATCTGACGAGGAGAGAATGTCTCGGAAACATGGGACGCGCCGAGCTAATGAAAGTCTTTTAAGTAGATTAGCTGCTGCTTAAGCTTAAGATGACCCGTCCACCTCTTCTGTGGCAGGGGAGACTCGGATGTTCCATTTTAAAATTACAATCAAAAAAATTCATTAATTAAATGTACAAAGAAAGCAAAACTGCAGTCACCTCCGAGGCGAACGCCTTGGTCTGATTTCCAACGATCAGACATGAACAACACGGCCTGACTTTAAATAAAAAGGTAACATCGACCTGAAATACCAAACACTGGAGGCCGAGCGCGCCTCGTCAACACGCCGGTTGCCCTCGCTGTCTTGGGGCCCGTGAAAGCCGGGGTCGACCTGTTGTTGGAGGGGGTAGATGTGTTGACAGAGGCTGGGGGGAGCCGTGGGTCTTCACTCAGTCAAAGGCCCCCTTCAGCATCCATAAAGCATTTATGAACAGGCATCTCCCTCCTCTGCTCTCTATTCCACTCACAGCAGCTCCTCTTCTTCCTCTTCTTCTTCTGTTTTTTTTTTTGTCTTGCAAACACTCCTCTCCGTCTGTTTCTCACTCTTTCACTCCTTCACACACATCAGCGTCTAATAGATTTTCTTCCCCTTCGCTCCGAGTTTGTGCATTTGTGCGTCTCCGGTGTCGAGGTTTGTGTCCCCGTTCTGAGCCTTCCCTGGCCTTCAGGTAAATGTTTGTGCTGCGAGACAAAAAAGGTGCACACACACACACACACACACACACACACATAAATTGATAGAAAGAGCTTATTAACGCTAGTCCAAGGCACTTTTTCTACTTGTTCAAGGTTGTATCGTACAGGTATGTTTCTCTGTAAATAAAAAGGTAAAAATATTACGTGTACGCTTCTATTGGCTTTCTGCAGCTTTGTGTGAGGCGCGAGTGTGCTGACTCTTAAACAGGTGGAAGTGGAACACTGCAGGGAAACGTGTGTGTGTGTGTGTGTGTGTGTGTGTGTGTGTGTGTGTGGTGAGGTCCACTCCACTGCTCTTTGATCCTCGTCTTGACAGCCCACCACCTGGGACGATCCGTCACACGCCGCATGGCTCCCGGGCCCCGGCTACACCATGGGAATCACAACACACACAGCGCGGCTAACGCAGCGCTAACAGCCGACCCCTCCCTTGCACACTATACACTGTCAGAATTGCTAATGCTAACACCAAAAGCTAACCCTCCAATATACGGATATGCAAAAATAAGCCACTGGAATCATAATTCACAGCTAGCAGCTAACCCTCAAACACTGCTATTGGAATTGCTAATCGCACACGAGGGGCCAAAGCTTGAACACAGGTGCATATTGGAATTATAATGGAATTATAATGTACAATACTGAGGCAGTGCTAAAAAGCTCCCCCATGTATACACATAGCATTCACTCTGCACCAAGCATGCAAGAAGTATAATGAACACAGTGAGAAGTTAACGTGCCTCACATGGAAATCCTGATGCCCGAGTCAGTTTGGCATTTCTCCATGCACATTTAGTCAAATCATTTACTTAAAGGGCCAGTCCACACACACATTTTATATATATATATATATATATATATATATATATATATATATATAAAATATATATATGCCCCAAGTGAATACTTCGTTGGGTCTTGTCCATGAGTGATGGGAAAATGCGGCGCTTGGTGTGGCGTACGCAGAAATGCGGACCATAAGAAGGTAAAACTCTTGATTTTCCTGTCAGTCTACGTTCCATCCCTCACCTATGGTCATGAGTTTTGGGTAGACCGACATGAGTTTCCTCTGTAGGGTGTCTGGACTCTGGCTTTAGAGATAGAGTGAGGAGCTCGGACATTCGGAGGTAGCTTGCTGCTCCTTAGTGTTGAAAGGAGGTGGTTCGGATATCTGATCAGGCATGTTCAACTGGCAGAAGACCCCGGGGCAGATCTAGAACTTGCTGAAGGCGCTATATAGCCCTGCTGAACCTGCTGCCACCGTGACAAAAGGAAATCAAAAGGGGTTATAGTTAATCTTTAATTGATCATAATTGGAGATATACGTCTATTTTACTGATGTGAGCAAATGTTTAACTGCATGAGAAAGTATTAATAACCATTTTGTCTCACACTCACGGTACAGCTGCACACGTGTTTTCACCATAAACTGTATAAACTATGGACGTAGTTTCTATGACGTCAACCATGTGGCAGCTCTGGCCATCGCCATCTTGGCATTGTCTGGCTCCATCTAACTCCCAGCTAATCCAAAATTGGGCAAAGACAAAACCAGGTGGTTGAAACCAGCTGCCTGTGACTCAAACTCAACACATCCTTAATTATTGATAAGCCTTAATATAAATTGAACAGCTGAGTTCTATAAAAATTCACCCTCAGTACAGTTGTCACGAACGGGGACCAAAACTGTTTTTTGTACCAGGCTGTAAACATGTTTATTTCTGCTGTGAAGTTGGACATTTTAACATGGGGACTTATGGAGACTGACTCACTTCTGGAGCCAGCCTCAAGTGGATGTTTGAGGAACTGCAGTTTTTGGCAATTTGATTTTCACGTATGCCTGTTTAGACGTCTCATCAGGACTGTGTTGATGTGCTTTGTTGACATCCTCCTCACTCTCCTCTCAGTTTTGTTCGGGTGGAACAACTTTAATGGTTTTTATTAGCTGTGCTCCATTCAACGCCACTTGTTATGTTCAGAAAACCCGCTTTAAACGGGGTGCAGGCTGCGTGTGAGGTGTCAGGAAGGAAGTTTTATCTCTGTATGCTGATAATTAAACAACAGGAGGTTGTAGAGATGGTGGTAAACTTTCTCACAGAGTTCAACGAGTTCAGCACCTTTGGTGGTATTTAGTTTGTTTGCAACGCAACTCATTGATTCAAGTTGGCGTAAGCATGTGTGGGTCGAGTTTTGGAGAACTTATTTTATGGAGATCTCACTAACCTTCACATACCTCCAAGCAAAAGTCAGTTCAATGTCGAGGTGAGTCTCATTAACCAGAAGTGAAAACACCTGTGTGGGTGTACAACTGTGGAGTGTTTCTTCTTCTTTATTATTATTTATTATTATACTTCTTACTGTGCTTCATTTTTCTGATTGCTGGACTTGAAGAAGTTGTGTTTAATCTTCCCATTGACCTGCAAAAGTCACATTCAGACAATTCAAAATTGGATATTTTTATATAAAAGTAAGAAGTTCTCATTGTGCAGATTTTATTTGTTACCTCCAAATATTTCTCCAAAACAGTTTTGGTGTTTTCAACACACTCAGAAAGGAAGCATGCCCAGTGTATCAAAACATGGAAAATAAAGTTCTGATCTTTGTATTGTAGATAGTTTAAGTTGTCATCAATAATCAGGACCGGAAATATACATCATGTTGGTTGTATGGTTCAGTTGACAAGGTTTACAATCTTATGGAAGTTGTAAGATTGTGTTGTGAAGGAGATCCTGACGTTCAGACGTACCATAGTGGAAAGAGACAAAGACTTAGTGAGTTCAAGTGTTTTGCTCACACCATATCACATAAGTCAGTAAACAGTGGTGACAGAGGCTGTTTTTTGGGGGGTAGTTCACCAAAGAGTCGGCAGGAAGGATTTACTGGGTTGCGCCAACTTTTCCACATAAATTTAAAGATCTTTTCTCTATAAGTTACCAAAGACACTACCTGCTACCACATTACTGTTGTCACATAATCACCGTGAACAAACAGCAGGACTTACATGGCTCTCACTGCCCAGATGGAGGCTGTTTTCTGGGGGAAAGTTCGCCGAAAAGTCGGCAAAAGGGGCTGTCCAAGTCGCGGTGACTTGCGATATATTCTACTGGGATATAGAGGGTTAACTTTATTTCTTTATTGCTTACATTTGTTTCATTTTACCTCCACTTGTACAGGAGAATTTGTCCACAGTGGTGCTACAACTTTAACTTAATCTAAGGATATCAGTACTTCTTCCTCCTTGTAGTGAGTTCAGTTTTTCTCAGAGATCTACAATGTACCACTAACTTGTATATGGAATAAATCTTTAAATGTTTTCCCAGTGGTAGTTTGTCAGTCGTGACTAATTTCCTCTCTTATCTCAGTGCCTTAAACTAGTAGAAGCTTGTGCAAAACTCCCGGTGGTAAATTAAAACTGATAGTAGAAGTGGGGGGCTCAGGGTTTAGTGAAGTGACACCCCCCCCGAGCTGCCTTTCATGCTGGGGGTCGTAGAAGAAAACACTAAGCTGAGGAGTTATCTCTACTAATACACAGGAACTGCAGCACTTGAATCACAACACCAATCACGTTGCTGACGCTAGGCTAAGGGCCAACTATTCAACAGCCGTGGCTCCCAGAGGACACTGCAGGAATTCAGATCCATTACGCTCCCAGCCTCATCAAAGGGACTCTGGGATTCGGATGCTAAATCTGCTCCAGATGCTCACTGTTGGATTTCACTAAGATGCACTGCGGGGCAAGTGTCATAAGGGCTGATGTCTGCGATATGGCCAACAAAACCACAACCGGCCCCGCCACATTCACACTGAGTTGATTTGTGCCATAAAACACAATGGAGAGGACAACAAAGCAGATGTAAACAATGGCTCACGCAGCTCACCTGTGGGCAAATAAATAGAAGAAGAATTAACAGATGAGCAAAAGCTGGAGGCAGAACGTCCAAACATGTGAACCTACGGCAACTGAAAGGAAGATGCTGATGCTAAAACGTGCACAGAGGACTGATCGCGTTTAGTTAAATTCAAGATAGAGCGGAGACGAATCTTGTGATTGTGTTCCATGGTCGCCCTTGACTCGTACCTGTAAGCAGCCTCTATGTTCATACGTCTGCATCAAGGTGACCTGTGACCACGAACTGACTTAACCGGCAGGAGTCCTTTATGATCATATTACAGGTCACCTCAAACCTGCATCAGTCTTCTAGATGTCCTCCGGCTACTCCGCCTCAACTCTCTGTGATTTACAGAGTTTCCTGATGGACAGTGAAGTAAACTGCTGACAACTGTAGCTGCTGTTAGCTCAGTTTGTTAGCTGTGATGCCCAGGGGACAACAGGGGAGTGTTTAGTGTTTGTACCGCAGGCGTTTTGGACCACCGGGAAGAAGAAGAAGAGGAGGTTTATAGGGAATGCTGACGGGGAGCAGAGCTGGTGTCGTGCCAGAACAGGAGCTGAGCAAGCAAGAAACGTAACCACAGTTTGGTGAAATAAAAGGCTGAAAGACAGACGCCGAGCTGGGCTGACTGCTGTCTAGCTGACTGCTTCACAGTGGTGTCATACACATTACATCAGTAATAATAATAATAATAATAATTACACAACTATCAGCCAATATTTTGGCCTTAAAAGCCCTGCATTAATGCGGCTGTATCAGTTACATATTCACAAATGTTTGTGTTCGCATTGTTCTGTTCTGCCTCTGCACAATGACAACTTGAAGGATCAAACGAGCAGCTCTACAGTCAAAGATAGATTCTGTGCTTTAAGGTCGCGCCATCACTTAAAACGCAGGTCTCCATTGTTCCTGATGATGCATCGTGAATCTGAGGGCTCTCTTCTATTTGACTGACTCACCGGTGCATCCTCCATATTTTATGTTTGGCTCAAAGAGTCGATGTCTTTTTTTTTTTTGTTTTAAATCCCCCTGTGAAGATAATAATTTTAAAACTGTCATTGCACATAAATACAGACTAGAGTCCATACTGTGACTTTTTCCCGGCGTTTGACAGAAATGAAATGAATAACATCTGCTGTTTATATGAGTAAAATCAAAGAGTCACACCTCTGCGTCTGGCCCTAAATGTCCTCCTGCTGTTTTTTGCCTGACTGTGCAGGTTTGTGTGCAGACTGAGAATGGCCCACAACTGCAACGTTTCAGCCCGGCTCTGCAGGGATTACACACAGATTAATGAAGAGGCAGAACTCCTTCTCTACTTTCAGCTCTGTGTGTGTTTGTGTGTGCGCATGCATTCGAGCGTAGATACAGATACTGTATGTGGGTGAGAGAGAGTGAGTAAGCAACTTTATGTGCTTGTACTTAAACCTGGACTTAAGTAACTATTTTATTAGCAGCCTGATAATCAGACTTAATTATTCAGTCTGACATAGTAGCGAGTAACTAGATTTAAATGCCTTACAGATGTTTTTCTGTTGGACGTGGAAACACAAACTAGAAAAGCTGATTTTCTTTCAAAGGAATCAGAAAAAATAGGTTTGGCATTGATTTAACGTGTTGAATATCAGATTTATATTGGACTAAAGGACGTGTTATTGAAATTGAAGTTGTTTTGAATCCAATGGTGCCAAATATTTGATATTAATCCTCGTAGTTTTTGAGATACGGCCATTTCTGTAGTTGTTAGTCACATGGGGTTACCACAGTCTGTGTAAAACATGGACGTATTCTCCGTGAAGCTCCATGTGGTGCCTCCGGCCGCCGCCATCTTGGTAATCCTGCATAACTTTACACCTTAATATAATCTGAACAGGTGAGTTGTATAAAAATTCACCCTCAGTACAGTTGTCATGAACGGGGAAATTAGCTATAGAGACCAAAACTGTTTTTTGTACCAGGCTGTAAACATGTTTATTTCTGCTGTGAAGTTGGACATTTTAACATGGGGACTTATGGAGACTGACTCACTTCTGGAACCAGCCTCAAGTGGACGTTTGAGGAACTGCAGTTTTTGGCACTTTACACATTGACTTCCCTTCACGATAGGGAGGTTGCCGCTTGGTTTAAACCAACATTTATTTTCAATATCTTAGAAAGAGTGTGGAATAATATTTCTGTTTGTCGGTGATGCCGGTCTGAGCCTTCAACGTTCGCATGAGGGATCAATAAGGTTTTGTTTGGACTGGTGCAGTCTGCGGCTGTGGCTGGCACAAACAGACGAAGAATGGATCCCATTTGTCTTTTTGAATCTATATTTTAACAGTCCACAATATATATATGTGTATGAAAAACAACTAACCTGTTGTTCTTGAGGTGTTTTCCTGGAAAACTGAAGGACAAGTTCTAAAAACGATGTTAAGAAGACCTCAAATGAAACATTTCAATGGATGTGTGCTCAGCTAGTACTTCAATACTTGCACTTACTTTAATTCTGGGGTAATCTGAGTAGTTTTTAGATACAGGACTGCTGCTTCAACAGAACTCAAAGCTTTTAAAAGACTTATTTCAAGCATGAGCAATAAATAAATACTTTCTTTAGTGAATGAGTGAGTAAGTAACCGTTCACAGATTACTCAAGGATTAATGAAGAGGCAACCGCTTCCTCCACCACCACCACCTCTTTCTCTGCGTCTTTGTATTGTGTGTGTATGTTTGTGTGTGTGTGTGTGTGTGTGTGTGTGTGTATGTGTGTGTGTGTGCGCTCACTTCCTCGAGGCTCAAGTCATCAGCGTTGAAACGAATCCAGAAGCGTTCTCTTCCTTCCTCTCTCCGTGAGGATGTTTCGTCCTTAGCATTCACTCAGCGTCTGCCAGTGTCGACAGGTGATGCCAGGCAGATGAATAGAGAAAATGCTCTTTGTTGCTCCTTATGCTCACCCCATCTCTCTCTCTCTCTCTTTTCTCTCTCCCCAGGCTGCTGTTTTGTCACGTTTTACACAAGGAAAGCTGCCCTTGAAGCCCAGAATGCACTGCATAACATAAAGACCTTAACAGGGGTGAGTGTGTGTCCTCGATTCTCCTCTGCCTTACTTCTTTCTCCTCTAATCACACACTTACAGCAGCACCCTGAGGCGGTCCCACCCTCACCTGTGTATGTGTATGTGTGTGTGTGTGTGTATGAACATCAGTGTGTTGCTGCCACAACGCATTTGTAAGCATGCCAGTGACCAAATGACTAAAAGTGTGAACAGGTGAGCTATCGACTGTCAGAGTTAGTTTGTGGAAGAAAGTGCAGAGTCCACGTTAAAGGAGTTTTCTTGAGGACATTTTGTTGGCCTTTTTTGACCTGAGGCGGACCGAATGAAGTCTGGTTACTCAAACAAGCCACCTATAACGACACCCACCTGTCAATCAAAGTGTCCACGCTCTTAATCCTGCATAACTTTAAGCCTTAATATAATCTGAACAGGTGAGTTGTATATAAATTCACCCTCAGTACAGTTGTCATGAACGGGGAAATTAGCTATAGAGACCAAAACTGTTTTTTGTACCAGGCTGTAAACATGTTTATTTCTGCTGTGAAGTTGGACATTTGAACATGGGGACTTATGGAGACTGACTCACTTCTGGAGCCAGCCTCAAGCTGCTAGCTTGGATGCATTTTCTACATTTTCCAAAGCTGATTTATTTTGTCTACATCTTCTTCTTGCCACCTTTTACCACCACCAATTGGTGATATGTGGGTGGAACTGCATAAAGTGTCAGGTTCCCTTTGATTTGACAGATGTAGTCAGACTTTAATCAACACATCAGGTAACTCGATGTGCAGGCCTCGCTAGATATCACAAGAAGAACCTCCTAAAACTTTATTATAGAAGCTAAATTAGACGTGGTAGCAAAATACATTTGGGTTAAATGCATTTATGGATTATCAGTGGTGTCATATTGTGGTGCTGTGTTATAGTTTTACAGATTCTGTTGCCCAAGTTGATAATTCTGAACAAAATAAGACACTGAAGTTTGGTTGCATTGTGCACTAGAGTTCAAAAACAGGTGTTTGCATGCTCGCTTGTATCTGGTTCCTGCATATCGGGACACTAGTGAATGAGCTCGCCTGTAGCGGATTGTGTTGATGCTGCAGCATTACCTTTCTTTCATGCTGTCTGCTCCATTCTCCACTATTGTTTTCCCTCCTGTCGGCCCAGGAGAGCGATAAAAAAGTGGGCCTGAGCTCGCTCACTCTTTTAGCCCTGGGTGGATATTTAGAGGCCCCTTGATCCCCTTCTGCTAGGGCTATTGGCTGCTTCCCCCCGCCTCACTCCTTGGCTGCACCAGCTACCTGGAATCTCATCAGTTGAGCACCTGCATTCGCTTGCTTTTGTCAGTCGGATAAGCGGATAGCTCACTCACCTCCTCCCATCCCCATCCCCATCCCCCCTCCCCGGAGGGCAGGACAGGGAGGATACTGCGAATCCCACAAGAGCTACCCGGAATTTGCGCTCAGGTTCCCGATTTTCGGGAGTGGAGCTTGTTGTTTTTGCACAGAGTCACCGTGTTAATTGCTCGTGGAATAAGTCTGTTAAATTTGGTCTGTTTTCCCTCCGCCGCGAGAGTTAGTCACTTATCCCTTGTTGGAGGTGTGAAACAGCCCTGGGGAGGACACGTACTGCAGCAGTTTCAGGATTATAGGAACATGAAATCGCCTTCTTCTACACCATAACACCCTCCCTCCACTCCCTGTGCTCTGTCTGGTCATCCGTCCTCCTCGCTAGCTTCTCTCTCCTGCGGCGTCTTTATCCGGTTCTTATGTTTGGAGCTTTTTGAAGTCGCATACCAATAAGTTTGGGTTGTAGTTGCAAGGGCGTGCGTCGTGGACGAGGACAGAAAGCGTCTGCCAATCGTCAAGGACGATGAGAAGAACTTCACTTCAGCACACCAGCTGTCTTAGACACGTCTTAAAACCAGATTTATTTTGACTGATGGAGACTTAGATGCTTAGATGGAGTTATATTTACATTCAGTGTTCATACTTTCTGCAGAGATTACATGTTTTACTGGGATTACTGGAGATTTTAAGTCCCCAGAACAAGTCATTTTTGTTGTTGGCAGTTCAGAAAAGCTTCTGAGAGCAGAGAAAATTAAAACTGTCCGTTAAATAACCCAGACGACATTGATCAAAAGCATAATACGTACGTAATTAAACCTGCATCATATTTATCATGTCAAAGCTGGACAATAGTGACTGGCTAACATCCAATTTTTAATAAAAGTCCGCTATTGACAGACGGATATGGTTTAAACCTAATATCCAGGCACGATAAATCCAGCACACACACACACACATACACACACTTGCAAAACACTGAATCAATAGTGGTGTAATGACAGATCATTAAGTGTTTTGTGCAGCATTTGTTTATAGTTTTTTAACAGGGGGGTTTTTAAAGCGACTCCGCCTCAGCGAGTGGGGGCAGAAAAAAGGTGAGGGGGAGTCAGCTCGAGGAAGAAAATATAAAACCGGATGATGAGGACGGCGAATTAATTGCTGAACGAGGCAAGACAAAAGGAGAGCTGACACAGAGAGGGGGGGGAAATTGAACGAGAGGTTAGCAGAGTGATCGGCAGATGGACGGTAAAAAGGTGGAGTGGAGCACTCCAGCACGCTCGAGGGCAAAGCAATAAACGGGCCGCAGTTAAAAACCAATACCTGCTTATTAACTTCCCCACTCTCCTGGCTTGTAAAAAGCCAGTGGAACAATGTTTGTATTGGCACTCTTCCTCCCTCCCTCGCTCGCTATATATCTCTCCTTCCAAACCCGAGGCCCTAACAGGGGGGGATGCAATCAGAGTGGAAAGCTGGATGGGCGCCAAATTGGAGAAAAAGGGCAACCAGTATTGGCAGCGACGACGGGCAGCCATGTTGGTTTAGAGCAGGAACAGTTGAGCGGTCGATGTGATGCATCTCTCCCGACGGAGGTGGCGAGCGCGAAGGGTCGAGGTTCAGGCTTTTTCCTCCGAAGCCTCTCCACATCACTCCTGAGCTGTCTCCCTGACAGCAGCACACGCATACCAAATGTATGCACACATGACTTAATGCATGCAGATAGTGTATATTCATGTCGGCTCCAGAGCTGTCAGTCATACTTCAGTGATGAAGCCATGCTTCCGCAGCATACGCAGGTCAGAGCAAGAGCTGGATGTCGCATTGCTGAAGCAGTTGTTACAGATTTGTATCAAGAGATACCTGGAGTTCTTTTTTTTTCTTTTTTTTGGTCCCATCACACCCACGAGTTGTTGTGTCTCTAGCTATAAGAAGACACCGATCACTGCAGTTTTCAGGAAAGGTCGGCTCGCGATGAGTCAGAGAAGCTCGCGGATGTAGACGACTCTCGGGGAGCAGGGTGAAGAAAACAAGCTGTCATTAACTGCTACTGCAGCGGGACCTGAACGGCAGCATTTTAGCTGCTTTTTTCACAGACGCACATTGAACACAAGTGTAAACGCAACTGAGTCATCAGTCCACAAGTTACCCTATAGTTTTTATTAACCATTTCTTGTTGCTGTTGTTGTTGTCGAGGTTTTGGACCCACGCAGGCGAGAAGATGCAACAGAGAAATCAGATTTCAGTTGGATCACAATGTAAATAACTGGACACACACACACAAGGTGTAAATGATGCTGAAACATATCGATTAGTGAGCTTCAGACGTGTACTTTGTTCCCTTATTTCAAACAACGGCACTATCTATCTATCACGATCTAGCATCATGAATTCGCACTTTCACATCTCTGCTATGCTGGTTCAGATAAAATCGATGTGTTCTCCTAAATCCATCTTACATCATCAACATTCACACACGACACCTTCACCTTTCGTACATCTGACCTCTGGTTCCATTTCTTTTAGCGCAAAGAAGTACATTCTGAAAATGTTCATAATTAATGATCCATTGACCAAACAGATGATTAACAGACTGAGTGTGTGGTATTTTACTTTTTTCAGAAATATCACAGCATTTTATTGAAAAATTGGATGTAATCTGGCAAATTTCACACGTCGCAGTCATCCATTGGCTCCTTTAGCGGATCATTTCTGGTCCCCAGGCTGTATGTTTGACACCCCTGAGTTAGAACATGCACAAACACATAAATCAGTGTGTGGATTCAAGAAAAGAAATGAAATAATTAACACATTTCTTTTCATAATAAAACAACAAGCGACTCATCTGCAAAGAACGGACGACAGCTTTCACTGAAGTTCTTTCTAATGAAGCAGAGACAAAGTGTGCCATGAGGTCTAAATACGTTTCTTTAACACAAAAGCAACCTCAACACAACCGTTCTATCGCCGGAAAACATGCCCCGTACCCCCGGAGCGATTTAAGACCAAACCACCGGCTGCACACACACACACGCACACACACACACACACACACACACCCCGCATGACTCTTCAACACACTTTAATGTGCACGCGAGCATATGCCCCAGCACAGTCTGACTTTATTACATTACGTTGCACATTATTTCTTTATTTATTTTTAATTTCCCCCTCCTGATCGACTCGGAGGCCCGCCCACCCTCCATGCTAACACGGCACACACGCTGAGACACACACACACACACACACACACACACACACACACACACGGCAACAACACGCGGCGAGTTAAAGCCTGTCAGCCAGCCTGTCAGACAAGGTTGTTTGAGATTTTCCACTAAATTGAACTCTTTCATTAGTGGCTGACAGATGTCTAAATGCCCGGTGTCTCCCCCCCGCCTCCTCCTCTTCTCCTCACCCGCCTCCTGACGCCCGCCAAGAAGAGGGCCCCGGGGCCGCTCGTTCTCCCGTCTGAAGCCGGGGTGGAGGTGATGGAGAGATGGAAGGATGAAGGGAAGGAGGAGGAGGAGGGAGGAGGGGTGAGAGCTAATCTAGGACGTGTCCTCTGGAGTGCCCTCCAGCTCGGAGAAGTTCAGTCCTTTATCCTCGTTTTCTTTCTTCTACCTCTCGCCCTCCCTCCATCCCGTCCTCCGTCACTCTCCTCCTCTTGTGTCCGGTTGAATCTCTCCATCTTTTTCTCTCCCTCTCCATCTCCAACTTTCTTTCTCCTTGTGAGGATGAAAAGCGCTTTGATTCACAGTTTCTCTCAAGGATATTTCATTCTGACGCTGAGGGGAGGGGAGGATGGAGGGTGATCAGGGTGTTGGGGGTGGGGGGTGGGGGGTGTGTTTTGGTGGTCGCGGCGGAGCTTCAGACGTGATCAGTCGAGCCCCGTCCTCCATGTGGGCGGATCAGAGCGTTTGTCGAGCGCCAAGCTTGATAAGAAGCGTGGGGCTCATTAAAAGCTACCGTCGCACTGAGACACCCCCACCCACCACCACCACCATCGCCTCCCTCACCCCTACACACACACACACACAGGTCCCCACCTCCCTTACCTTTCTGCTGGCAAGATAATTAGTAACGCTCGGCTGCCAGAATACAGACGCAAGGTTGTGTGTGTTCGTGCAACCAAAGGCGCATCATCAAAGCGCCTCATCAAAGTAAGTGTGATCTCGAGCAGGGTTAAGGTTTAAAAGCAGCAATTTACAATCCAAAGACGGCAGTCATTTAATCGGTCATTTATTAATTCAAGTTGGTGGACTGCGCCGCCGATAGAAGCGCAAGACTGTAAGCGATAATGTGCATTATCATTTTCAGTGATGTGAGAAATCGTATTCTTTCATGCTGAAGCCCCCGCGGTCCCGAGACCGGGGACTGTTCGAGGCTTTGAAGGGAAACTTGAGCCCCTCGCTCGAGAAATGGAGTGGACTGAAAGACTCGATGTTTAGCTCGCACACAGAAGTTAAAGTTTTGTTTTTATAAAGCTCCACTTTCAACAAGGTTCGGACTGAAACATGGTGTAAAAAAACGGTCAAATGACTGTAAAATTAAAAGAGAGCGTGCGTTTGGTTTAATGCAATGATGTAAAGTTTGCTAAACTTGTATCCAGAATTAGAGTTATACGCATGAATCTCAAAACTAAAAAGATTTACCTTAAAATAAATTAAAAAATTTACAAAAATATTCAAGAAAATATGTAAAATTTTTAGTACGGACTTTTATAAATTATAAGATACATGACAGATTATTATTGTTATTTTACATGAATTTGTATGTAATTTAAGAAATACTGTATAAATAAATAATACATTAACTACTTAAAATAAAATAAAAATAACGCTTGAAATAACAGTTTGTTAGTTTTGTAAACAATTTAAAAAAAACAGAAAACTACTGTAAAAATGACTTTTCTATTTACAGTGTATGTCTGTATTAACCACAGTAGATGATTTATTTATGCTGTAAGGAACAATATTATCATATTCTTATTAATGACCTATTACTGATCTATAAGTGTTATTAAATCTCTCATTAACATTCATAAAGGTTCATCTTTCTACAAGCTGAGCTGCTTTGAGACTTCCTAACGTGTCTGATTTAATGGTTTCCATTTGTAGTCAGTTTGTAGTCCAAGTTGTATCGACCAATCGCTGATCATTGAGGCCAAATCATCGTCAGACGATCGCCAATGGGATCTGCCGTTGTATAAAAGGTACATAAGCTGTAACTAGCTGCTTTATTATCAATTAAGAACAATTTATTAAAACTTTATAGGCGAGTATGTAGAGCGAAGACATTAATGTGAAGTATGCTTTATTTAATACTGTTTGATTTGGCCATCATTCCTCTTGGTTATGACTCTGTTTAACTTCATGGCTGAGATCTGGGAGAGGAAACGAGGCGCTCCGACATGCAGACAGGTTGTAAACAAGCCCCCAGTGTTTGTAAGGCATTTATGTTAAACGCTGGCTGTATACAACATGCACTAAATGAACTCAATACTCCAGATACGCTCCCTAAATTTTGTTATGCTGCCAAACGGTGCCCCTAAATCCCCAAATATGCTCCCAGCTCGCTGTTTATGTCTTTAAATCAACTGTGAACCGTGTTGAGTCGCGCAGACTAATATTTTCTGCTGGATCCTGACAAGATTTCTACAAAAGAAGCATCTCAAACTGCCTTTAGATGCTCTCAGCTGACGCCTGAGATGGAATCTGAGCTATTGATCAATTCTGTAATAACTCGTGAATGTAATCAAAACAAATCAATCACGAGCGAGCGTAAAAAAAAAAAAAGACCGGCACCGGCGCCGTTTATCAGCTAACTGATACCTGAGCATCCCCTCGAGTGTGCACGAGTGTGTGTGTGTGTGCGGCAAGGGGGAGGAACGCTTCGTGTCCACGGCCTGTCAGCCGATGCGCGTTGTTTGTTCAGGTACATTATCGCCGCCGCTCTATCACAATAGCTCTCCTCGCCGGAGCAGTTTTTCGGCAGCTCGTCACATCACGGAGGAGCGCCCGTAACTGCCCAAGGACTCGGGGAAGCGGTTGTAGGTGGTGCTAAGCCTGAAAGAAGCGGAAATACGGCGGTGTAGGATATTAAATTTATCATGTACTAAGCCGTGTGTCATCAAACATTCATGTGTTATAGCCTGGAGGATATTATGCAACAAGCTGAAAGGTTAGACCTCGGACAAATGGTTTATATAAAAGAAAAAAGAAGAGGGTGGACCGTGAACGGCAGCATTTTTTTAAAATGCGTGTGTGTGTGTCTTCGTCTTTTAAATCCCTCGCTCGGCTCCTCACAGATCATTTAAGTCCAGAAAAACAACAGTAGCTCACACACACACACACACACACACACACACACACACACACTATATACACACAACCATTCCCACAGCGGTGTCATTACAGAGGCTCATTATCAAAATCAATTCAATTAAAGGCTGTAATTGCTGTAGTGAAACCCAAATGCTATCGCAAACAGCGCTGAAGGAAGGCAAACCTCATCGATGCGCCGACCCTCGCTGTGTGTGCATGTGTGTGTGTGTGTGCTCTTATTTAACGAAAGAAATATTAATCGCTTGTTTCAAATTAACTTCCCTCACCCCTCTTTTCTCTCCGAGTTGGTGGCGGCGTTTAAGTGTATTGATTCTTCGGGGGGGGCGGAGGGTGGAGGAAGCGAGAGAGAGAGGAGAGAAGAGGGAGGAAGGAGGAGGCCAACTATGTTAAACACTTAGAGTAGTTAGTGCGGAGACGCGACGCAGCATAGCTAATGCCAAATCCCTCAATCATTCTGCTCACACGCGCGCGGGCCGGGTTAATTGTTTACCGAGCTAAATGAAGTGGGGATAATGTAGGCTAACTGTGCGCTAAGCGCCGCTAAGACGAGGGGATATTGTAAAGGACAATTTGATTTATGTGTCGTCTGTTTGCCCGGGAGGAGGTGGAGAATTAGAAGTCGCACTTTATCTGCATCGAGGTGTTTGTCGAGAAGCAGAGGGCGTGTTTGGAGTGTGTCAAGTGTGTGTGTGTGTGTGTGTGTGTGTGCAGTTTGTGTTGTGAGGGAAGGGAAACACACTCGAGGCTGGAACATCGCGCGAGTTCGTACGAAGTTACCGCCGAGAGAGCGACTCCAGACGTTAGTCTGAGGCTGATGAAGATGAATATGGGTAGAGATGGGGAGGTCGAGTGTCGTGATGTTGACATATTTGAACACTAATAATGAGAATAATAGGTTTATTTATTGTAGTATATGTCACAGAGTGAGGTCACAAAGTGGAGCAAATTGTTAGAAATAAAAGCATAGAACGATATAAAGAAGGAGACAATGAAACATGAGCAACAGTAGACAGCAGTATGAGTCTTGAGCTGTTATTTAAAACACCACTAACTCAAGTCTGCAGGAAGAGCAGAGCTGTTTTCGTGGTGTGTACGGGACGGACTGTTTCTCAGGAGATAGAGCGGTCCACTAATCAGATGATCGGCTCCTCCAGTCTGCACGTCGAAGTGTCCTTGGGCAACATGCTGAACCCCAAATTGCTCCCAAAGGCCTCGCCATCGGTGTTTGAACGCGTATCAGTGGTTAGCACTCCTAAAACTGATGAGCAGTTGGCATCAGTGTATGAATGTGTGTGAAAAAGAGCTTTGAGTGGAGACGGCAGGCAGAGCTCTGAATGTGACAAGAAGAACCTAAAAAGGTAAAATGAGTTGTTCTCTATCGTAGACGGTAACAATGGAGGTGTTTCGCTGTGCTATTGGATAGATGTGATCAGCTGATCCAGATAATGAGATGTTTGAGAAGATCGATTGAATGTTGATCCATAGAAAGAAAAATACAACACCGATGAACGTCACACCCGACAGGTTTGGTGGATCTCAAAGTTCTGATCACTTTGAAGGACGTTTTGTGGACTGTTTAATCCATCTTATTATTTATGGATGACAAAAACATGAGTGATCATCAGACGGAAAAGGAAATGTGTCGTTTTTCTGACCATGTACAGCCCACGGCTAGCACGATCTGGAGGGGGTAGGAGGAAACACAGGGCAGGTTCAGGTCGGGATCCACCCTGCAGGTATAATATTTAATGATTTCTACTTGAGAAAGAGAAAAGAATATGGAAATGTGTCTTTTTATGAGAGTTTTAGAGACAATTAAACAGACAGACATGAGGACGCTGAGATAAATGTAGCACAGTTTGACAGCGATGAGATTTGTTTGGTTACTGGTACTGATGAAGAAAAGATGGAGAATAGTAAATACTGATGAAAGTAGAGGGTGTAAATTCACCATGTATGGCCTCGGGCTAGCACGCCATAGAGGGGGGCAAAGGGAAGTCATAGGGCCGACTCGGGGGACGACGGCAGGGGGTAAGAGAGCAGGGTCCACCCTGCAGGTATAGTCTTTAATGAATTTTACTTGAGAGTTAGAAAAGAATATTTAAATGTGCCTCGTTGAAATGAGGCTCAGAGTTTATTCACCTATTTCCAGGTCAGCTGTATCAGTCAGTGAGGGGAAACTACAGTTTACCCCTTTGTGTTTACTGCTACAAGTAAAACACAGTGTAGTACAAGTACAACAATACAGAACATGTAAACACATTTGAATAAGTCCACTGGAAGTCAACTTTAATGAAGAAATAATTCTGAATTTACCATTTCAGCTTTCTTTAATGAATATTCTGTTACGGAGCTGTTAGACCGCCTCGTTAATACAGGTGTGCACCACGTTAATACAGGTGTGCACCACGTTAATACAGGTGTGCACCTCGTTTGTGTGCAGCACGTCAGAGATCAAACCAGTTCAGTGAGCGCAGAGAAAATATTATAAGGCTCGGGCTACTTGCTGGAGTAGTGAACTGGGCTCCATTATATGTAGGAGTCTGCTGCTGTGACTGATTGTTTTCCAGGTGTTAGTCTGCGATCAGAACAGAAACAGCGAGCAAAGAAATGTTTATTTTGAGAGCAAATCGCCCCAAAACATGAAAATCTTTTGATTCTATATTTTATTTTACAGATACATTGTTCCGAGTCTTGATTGTTGATTTTTAGTTAAATATAGGTGAGGTGTCTTTTGTGTTATCGGTGATGATCACCGTCTAGAGGTCATCCGTGTGTGGTGGCGCCTTTGTGGTTGGATGCTACACACTTTCAGGTGTGTGTGTGTGTGTGTGTGTGTGTGTGTGTGTGTGCGGTTGTACGGTCTCGGTCACTGGTATTGAATCCCGACTGTGAGGGCCATCTGTCTGACTTTGACCCAGCATCTCACCGTCACACCTTCACAGAGGAAGGGAGGGGGGAAGTAAAGGTGTGTGTTTGCCGTCTGTGGGTGTGTGTGTGTGTGTGTGTGTGTGTGTGTGTCTGTGTCTCTGTGACAGAGAGAGAGAGGTGGGGTTGGGGTTGGGGTGGTGTTTGGTACCATACAGTATGTGCACTCTGCAGTTCTTGGCACACGCACACTCCGGTCATGTGAACTTGGCTGTTGCTTTGAAGGTGCCAACTGCTGGCAAAGGGCGCACACACACATATCCACAGTGACACACCCTCCATACACACACACACACACACACTCGTACTATTCCCAGCGTGTGCCTCAAGTTAGTCCTCTGGCTTCGGGACAAGTCGACCTCTGACCTTTTAAGCATCGGGGGCATTCCTGGAAGACGTCTCAGGGCGAGAGGAGGTGACGGGGGATAACGTTAACCCAGGAGCAGCAGTTAACATTTAGGAAGTGTAGAGTTTCCTGCACTCGATACACCAGGAGGGACCATTTAACGGCCTGCCGAGGAGGGTGGAGGGGGTTAGCAGCGATAGGTTGCCGGGACATGATGAGAACATAAAGATAAAAAAGCTGAAAGGAAAAGAGGGGGGACATCTCGCCTCGGCCAGGAAGGACGGGTGACTGGAGAGACCCCGTCCCATAACTGGAAGGTCGTAAAATCCATCCTGGCTTGCCCGCTGCACTCTGATCCCTCTGGTGTAACGTAATGTGGACCTTATGGTTGCACTCATCTGGGTTTTTAACGACATAAATATCTGCTGGTAATTAGAGAGTCTAATCTTGCATAGCCACAACTGTGACTTGTCATGCTCGCGGACAAATTGAGGCTCGATTACGAAATGTTTTTGGATTAATATTGGATCAAATGATGTGTGAAGTGTAGCGATAAACCCACAGAGAACCCACCAACGCTTTTAGGCTGCTTTAGCTCGTTGTTGTGGTTTCACAGCTAAGTTTTACTGTATTGTTATCAAACCTGTTTTAGCAAATAAGATGTCTAGCTGCCAAGCACCACCGGCGGACTGACAAAGTTAGCAACTGGCTGGTAAAGAAAGCTCCCTAAAGAGTTAGCATTGACTAGAAACGGGTGCTAAGTGAGTTTTTTTGCAAAGTAGCTACCTGTGGTAACATTTGTCCACTGGCTGCCCAGCAACATCAGCGGACAAACTAGCTAGTCACCAGTCATCGTCACCAGCTAGTGTTAGCGACTAGCTGGTGAAGAAACATCTAGCTCCTTAGAGAGTTAGCATCTAGACCAAAAACAGAGTTAGCACTCATCAGGTGGACAAAAACAGAGGCTAAATGCTAATGTTTCTATGTGCCTGAGTAGCCAACTGTTTGTTTACATGTTAGCCATATAAAAACTTCAAAAATCAGGTTTATGTGTTTGTCAGCTTCTCGTGTTGCCTCCCAAATCCCCAAAAATCATTGAATGAAGCTTTAAAATACAAGAGTTGACCCAAAAAAACTGAAATCCCTCCATCTCGCTTAGCTATAGCCTGTTTTTTGCTGAGCACCATCAGCGGACAAACAATGTTAGCGACAAGCTGGTGAAGTAACATCTAGCTCCTTAAAGAGTTAGCATGGACCAAAAACAGAACTAGCATTTATTAGGTGGACGAAAATAGATGCTAAATGAATGCTAATGTTTGCTAATGTGCCTACAGGATAAGTAGGCAACTGCTAACATGTTAGCCATAAAACAACTTTAAAACTGAATATTGTGTCAGGTTTATGCGTTTGTCAGCATCTTGTTAGTTTTTCTTCCTCACAAATGGCAACTAGAAGTACAAGAAGTTCAAGAGTTGACATAGAAAACTGAAATCTCTCTCAGCTAACTCTGTTTTGCTAGCTAGGGGCTTTAGCTCTATCTCATTTTCTATCTGTGAATTTGGAAAACTAAACTAATTCATTGGGTTTTCTGTCCATATTTTAAGCTAATTATGTCTCTACTGCTGTACAGTATAGTAAAATATTATCACTATCAGTTTAACCTCCTTATATGGTGGTATTTTATCCATTTTTAATTTATCCCTTGTGCCAAATTTGGACTTTTCTGGGATTTATTGCATGTTTTGACTGACAGACTTCCTTAAAAATGACTACAGTGGCTCAAAAATTGCGTCTAATGATACCGCATGCAATATATGTAACTTTACATAGTACTGGCAGTTGGTAAAAAGCCGCGCTGGCGTTCCCGCAAGTGGAAGATGAAGAGGTCAATGCTTAACAAAGATATAATACGATAATGATTGTTTTGTTAGCGATCAACAACAGCAGCTCCCCAAGCCTTTTTTTTTAGCTTTAGGAACACTTTTTAAATGTGTCAATTAACATTGAACTGAGAGCTGAACCGAGCTGAGGAGAAGAAAATGAGATTTCCACCCCTGTAGGATGAATGAAGTCATCAAGTTAAATTTAATTTAGACAATCACCACTGACTCTGGTGCCCGAGTGTAGCTGCTGCTTGAGAAACTATGAATCCGGATAAATTAAACAATTTCATAACAGGCCTAATAAATGTAACACATTGCTTTGCGGTTATTGTAGAGCAACAAAAAGCAATGTAAATCTTAAACAGTGGGGCAACATGGTAGCTTAGCAACTCATTATTAGCGGTGGTGGTGAGTGGTGACTTTCAGTTTGCACGTTAATATGTTAAATTAAATGTTAATCGATTTTCAAAGGTGTGCATTTATCATGTATTTTATCAGAACTGAACTATGCGGTTTTGTAATAAGGCAATTCAAGTGCTCGAGAAATAAAAATGATTAAAAACAAATGGTGACACTTTACTTGGAGTGCTGTGCGGATGCATTACAAGCAGATAATAAGCCCCCTTAAAGCACGGACGAAGTTTTACGACGTAATAATTAAACATCGGGGAAATTATATTCAATTTAACTTTGTGTTATTGACTGTACAGCTGCCCTCTAAAGCAATCAGCTCGTTTAATATTTTGTAAATCGTGTCCTGTCCGCTAGCTGCCAAGCACCATCAGCGGACTGTCAAAGTTAGCGACTAGCTGGTAAAGAAGGCTCCTTAAAGAGTTAGCATAGACCAAAAACAGAGCTAGCACTTATCAGGTGACAAAAACAGTTGCTAAATGTGTCAGCTTGTTGTTTCTCTGCCCCCACAAATGACCCAAAAAATCAATGAACTAAAATCCCTCCATCTCGCTTAGCTGTAGCCTGTTTTTTTGCTAACTATCTAGCTAGCTAGCTGCCCAGCACCATCGGTGGACAGACAGTGTTAGCGACAAGCTGGTGAAGTAACATCTAGCTCCTTCGAGAGCTAAAAAAAAGGCTTAGCATAGCCCAAAAACAGAGCTAGCGCTTAACAGGTGGACAAAAAGCCTGTTTTTTTTGCTAGCTAGCTAGCTGTTGTAACATATGTCCGCTAGCTGCCCAGCACCATCTAAAAAAGAGCTAGCATAGCATTCATCAGGTGGGCAAAAACAGATGCTAAATGAATGCTAATGGTTCTATGTGCCTGGATAAGTAGGCAACTGTTTGCTAACACATATAAAGTGATTATTATATCAGGTTCTCTTCCTCTCAGTGGCCATAAAATCAATAAATGCAGCTTTAAAGTTCAAGTGTTGACATAGAAAACTGAAATGTCTCTCACCTAACTCTGTTTTGCTAGCTAGGGGCTTTAGCTCTATCTCATTTCTATCTGTGATTATCATCGTTTTGTCATTTAATATTCTGTCAATCATGTTCTGATTAATAATTACGCAGTGGTTCTGAGTGGATATTTCAATTAAAGAAAGAAAACAGAGTCAGAAAAGTGTTTTTATTTTTGAGGACCAGAGTTGGAATGAACTCCCACTCAGGACGTAGCAGGTAAACAGGAAGTAGATTAAGCGGCCCACTGGCTAGACAGATACATTTGTAAAGCTAAATGCCGGCGCAGCATCACGCCGGCTGCACACACGGCTTTACGTGGCGAGGGTTTTCGGCTCTCTGTGCCTTTTTTTTTTTTTTACGAGCCCGAGCGCAGTGAGTGACTTAGTAGTTTTGCCGGGGCTCCTGCTGAGCGCGTAATGAATGGCAGGCTGGCGGGCTGCGGGCCTGCCAGGCAGAGAAGAAACAACACTGTGGAATTGTGGGATGGCGGAGGAGAGTCTCGCGTTGTGCGTCTCGGCGGGAGCTCGCAGAGATCAAACGTGTCGACAGCGCCACCACCCACCGGGCATTACCGGGTAGACAGGACCTGAGGAGGAGGAGGAGGACGCCTGGAAACCAGACAGCCTCTGTACCTGTGTGTGTGTGTGTGTGTGTGTGTGTGTGTGTGTGTGTGTGTGTGTGTGTGTGTGTGTGACGGCCGAGCGGCGGATGCTGTCACGGCTTTTGTTTTTGTTTTTTTGCCGTTAGAGGACAGACTTTGAAATGGATTAACGAGAACTGACTTGATGTGACTTCCAGGTTCGCTTTGACACGACTTCGCTTCTTTTGATCTGGTCTCAACACACACACACACACACACACACACACACACACACACACACCTCATCCATGTCCCTGCATCTGTCCTTGTGTTAGCGATACTGTACTGAGCTTCCAGCCTGAAGCGTTATCGACTGTTCCTGTCTATTCCTCTGACCCTCTTTCTTTTCCTCTCCTTCTCTGCTGATCATCTTCCTCTCACCTCTTCTTCCTTTTACTTTCTTTCTCGTCTTTATATCCTCAGTTTTTTAATATTCTTACTCTTTCTTTCTTGTGCTTCGTGCAGAACTTTGAGGCTGATGCGCACCACAAACTACAAGTTAAAGCATCGAACCGTCGCTGAGTTTTAATTTGAATTTTTGTTTAAACTTTCTCGCCTTTCACATTTTGTTTCAGTCTTTTCTTTGCCTTCATGCACATACCTCTGCAAACTGAGACAAAGCGTCCAATAATCACAAGTTTGTAGTTTTTTTATTTTTCTTTTCCCGTGTTGTCACGACCTACTTTGTTTAGAGGAAAGGAAGCAACATAAAACCAATTGTTCTTGGTAAAATAGTTATTTTTCGCCAGCAGTTAGGATTAATAATAAAAAAAAAGAAAAGAAGTGAGGTAGACCACGGGGGAAAAGGCCGAGCGGATGCTGTTCAAACCAAAGAAATAATAACTAAAAGAGAAAACTCTTTAAAAATCCTGAACGAAACCAAAGAGGGGAAGAAAAACATCAACTGTCTCACCTTTAGGACGCATTCAGACATGAATCCATGCAGCGTCCGGCAGCAAAGAAAAATATAAACTCTGATACTCTGTTACCTGTTGTGTTCTTTGTTTATTTCACAAAGCAGCTTCTAAATCTGAGAAGAAGTTTAATTTGAGCGACTTAGACAGTGAATGAGAGCGAGCGAGCAAGCGCCGGCCTCGATGAAGCCGGTTAATCTGCGAAATATAAAAGTTATTTCCTGATTCTGTTTGAATGTACTCGTACTTCATCACCAAAAACACAGGAAAACAGCAGCTCTAAATGAAGTGCTTCAAAATAAAAGCACTACATGTGTAATTTAATCATTTCAGATGTATGTTTGTTACTTTCTTTGTCTTTTTTCTTTACCCATGCTGAACGCAGACCCGTGTGACCAAAATCCATCACAAACCACGAGTCACAGTGTTCAAACGTCGTGAATTTCTCTTAAATTTTGCTTTTTTTCTTCCTTTTCCTGCCTCGTTTTCTTCCTCACTTTAGTTTTTCTGTCACTCTTTTCAAGCTTTATTTTGCTTTCTGCCTCAAACGCGTCACAAAACACAAGTTCAACCTTCAGAAAAGTCGCCTGAATTTTAAAAATAACCATGATTTTTGTAGTTTTTTGGGGTTACAGCCTCTTAAAAAGTCATCATCAGGTGCCGGTGTGTCTCTTTTTGTTTCTCCCCACCTCCACCATTGACTGCCCCCATCAGGCAGATTTGGGAACTAATCAACGGAGAGAATAGGCGTGTATTGTGTGTGTGTGTGTGTGTGTGTGTGTGTGTGTGTGTGTGTGTGTGTCTGGGACAGGTCTGGAAGAGGTAAAAAAAAAAAGAGCGTGGGGATGATAAGGAAGAGAGCAAGAGGGGAGAGAGTCGGGATAAAGGTGTGTGATAGAATTGGAAGATCAAAGCCTTCTGTCACAGCGTGACTGAGCCCAGGGGCATTATGGGTAAGACAGGGCACATACACACTCTTACGGACACACACACACACACACACACACACTCACGGCTGGTATTTGACTCTGAGTGTGATTGATACCGGGCTAGATTTGGAGAATCACTGTCATTCGTCTCTGCGCAGATCAAACAGCCACATAATCTCCCATAAAGGAGAGAGAGATGGAGGGAATAAGAGGAGGAGAGGCTCAAGGAGGGGAGGAGGTGACAAAGCCTCCTCCTCCTCCTCCTCCTCCTCCTCCTCATCTGTGAAGTATTTTCTTGTTTTCAGTAAAAACGTTAACAGCACATCCATCATCCGGCGTCATTGAAATGCTTCTCGTGCACGTCAGAGATGTCGAGCGTCTGAAAGTGTGAATGAAGACTGCTGCTGTAAACCTGCGACCTTGCCTCCTCCATCAGAATCGCCTCCAGATCGACTAAACCGCATCTTCACGTTGGTCTGCATCAAATCTCAGCCAGGTGTCAGTGACATCTGTACGGTTTGGACACATTATTAAGAAGGAAATACGACCAGCGAGTTGAAAGGTCGTTGAAATAAGTCGAGCTCCTGCAGCTTCCGAACCCGCGATAACGAGAAGGTTGGAGGAGAAGATGTAGACAAAAAAAATCAGCTTTCGAAAGTTACAAAATGCATCCAAGCTAGCATGCACAAGGGCCCAGGACCCTACAGCTAAATGGAACTGAGCCATTATCCATTTTAAGTTAAGTGGAAGCCTACATGGCTGTGAAATAAAGTCAGTGACACCAACACAGTCCCAAGAAGAGGTTTAATCAGGAAATCAAAGTGCCATGAACTGCAGTTCCTCAAACATCCACTTGAGGCTGGCTCCAGAAGTGAGTCAGTCTCCATAAGTCCCCATGTTCAAATGTCCAACTTCACAGCAGAAATAAACATGTTTACAGCCTGGTACAAAAAACAGTTTTGGTCTCTATAGCTAATTTCCCCGTTCATGACAACTGTACTGAGGGTGAATTTATATACAACTCACCTGTTCAAATGATATTAAGGCTTAAAGTTATGCAGGGTTAAGAGCATGGACGCTCTGATTGACAGGTGGGTGTGGTTACAGATGGCTCGTTTGAGCAGCCGGGCTTCATTTGCCCATTTTTGGATCAGATCGGAGGTAAACTGTCAAAACGGTGACGACCAGAGCCACGGATATGGCGTCCATGTTTTACACGGTCTATGTTTTTAGCACAAGGTGACCTGCTTCTTGTTTCTCTTGTTGTTTATCGGATATTATATCTGCCTAATTTCAAGCTTAAACCTGTTTAACCCATACCTGGATTTAATCTGGACGTGACACACCTGTAATAACGAGCGCGACACCTCCGCGTGTTCATGTGCAACATTTTAATATATTTTGTCCTCCTTCTCTGTCTCCACAGATGCACCACCCGATTCAGATGAAACCTGCAGACAGTGAGAAATCTAACGGTGAGTGGCCACACACACACACACACACACACACATAGAAGCATCAATATCACACACACACACGCATCAATAGCCTTTTTGAATTTGCTTGGTAATAGCTCGCTGCAGACAGGATGACGGGCTGGCAGAAAAGATTTGAGACGTAGAGACGAGCAGAGAAAGAGAGAGAGAAATCGAGGATGGGTGGGGATGGGTGGAGATGCTAATATATATAAATATATTTTTATATGTGATGAATTATTAAGGCGCTTCAGAAGGAGGTGAGTGAAAGTTGAATCGTTGTGGCCTCCTGGTGAACCCGCCTCTCTCCCCCTGTGGCTGCTCGCTCATACAAACATGCCGTGTGCACCCTCCTCTCCGCTACAGCATCCATCTCACGGCGCCATCACACACACTCCGTCCTCAGATCACCCCCATTTCCAAACTACATATTGCCGATCCAGTTGTGAATTGATTTCCCATCCCGAGCCTCTTCCTTCCATCGCTTCTCATTCTAACGAGGAAGCGATTGGACCGTAGGCGGAGGAAGTATCGGGGTGTCTTCTTTTAAAGGACGAGGCCGGCGTTATTCTGTATTCTTCTTATTGTCAGCAAATCCCACGAAGAGACGTCCGAGTACAAACACATTCCCACCCCCGTCTGAGACGCTCGAGCCCATTGGTTGGCTACAAGCAGCTCGAGAATCTTCAGCGTCTGTGAAGTCAAACGCGAGCTGGTGGGATTTTGATTTCTTCTTTGATTGCTTTGAAGTGTGCGTGACCTTTTCAATCACGGAGGCTCTGGAGAAGCACGGCGTTCCACCTATCCGACCACACCTCCGTCACCTGCATTGTTGAACCGCGAGACGGAGAAATGAACTTTTTGGAAACATAAACAAAGTTTTCTCCAACTGACAGGCGACAGGCAAACATGTAGTTTTTTACACACGCTGGTTAATTTTGAGATTTTATTCTTGGATTCTTTATTCACCTCTTGGATCAACTCAGCTTCCACACAGCGTTTGCTCGTCCTCCTGAGGATTTTGGGCTATTTTTCTGTGCTTATGTGACTTCACTTTGTCTGTTTGGGTCTGTAGATTTCACCAAAAAATAGCACTATATTGCTTCAGTTGCATATTTAAACATCAATGCAATGCAAAAGATAATTGTCTTCAATCGACTGTGGAAGTTTCATGGTGATATCTATATCTATATCTCATCTTCGACCCTTAATCCTACACGTCTACCTGCAGCACTGTGACCCACGAGCTAAAGAAGCCAGGTGTGGTTTCACATGACGAAAGACTTCATATTTGATTGGATAAAATGTATATATTATTAATGTTTCACAGGAAGTGAAGAGGGAGGAATTTTGACACATAAATACTAAAAATCTGACGTATATTTACAAATACCAAGCGACGGAAAAACATTTAATTCAGGGACGCGGGATAAGAAGACCTTTTTTATTTCATTGTCTCTGTAAAGACAGTTTTACAAGGCCTGAATTTTGTTGTAATCAGTTTTAATTGGCTTCATTTTGATGCAGCAATAACGTTCAGTGTAATTTGTCAGGGTCATTATGTTCAGTGATATTCAGTTGATGCAGATTTGAGAACTAAAAGACAATGTTATTAAAAGTGGTGAGAGAGCTCAGGAGAATATCGCGGACACGCTTTACAAAATCAGATTTTCGTTTCTGTTTTAAGGTTCTTGCTCAGTTACTCAGTCTTGAGGGTCAATTCACTCAAATTGTAAAAACACATAGTGAGATTTCCAGCTTGCTTCTGCAGAGTTTAGGTTTCTAGTTTAGGTTTTATCCACTGTTGAGACTGTTGACTGTCTTGGTGGATGTTGTTAGGTCTTAAAAGTCATACGACCACAAAAGATGGGTCCATTTGGGTCTTTTGGGTAACCCTAACCCTACCCTTGACCCAAGACTTACCGTATTTACCGGACCACAACCATGACCAAATTTCCAAGATCCAGTTGTCTATGGGAGAGACTCCAGGGCTTAATTAATCTTGGCATGGCCGACGATACCAAGGTCCACTACTGATGATGTGTCTCAAAATTCAGACAGGAGATGGGACTCTTCAACTTCAATGGTTTGGGCTGGGGACCACCTCGGACCCACAACACCCAACCTTCACACTAATTCTCCAACTCCAAAGATCTCCTTACTACTTTTTTACTACCTAACATTTGAGGTTCCTGGGCCCAAGATCCTCGCTTCTTGGCCCATGGGATTCTGATCCTATGACCACCTCCCAAGAGGAACCAACTTAACCCTAACTTGGGAACGCCTTACCTTTCCTTGAACCCATGCCCAGTGCTTTCACTCCTTGATTGGGGACACTCAAACCATCTGGACTCCTTGCTATACCACAACCACCTGGAACTCTTTCAGGATCCAAACGTTATCTGAATCTCTGAATAAAGGATGTTAACAGTTGGCTCAGCACATGGAGAGTCAATTTGATGACAAACCCTAACTAAGTTATTACATTGGCTTTATAGGCGCTGATCTCAAGGTGAATGTTTAGGCTGTTTCTTTCTGTAATGAGTCTCCAGCTCAGAGGTCCACCGACCTCTCGGGCCTTGCTCAGTAATTCATCCATGGGGATGATGTTTGTTTTCTGCAGCCATTCACTCTCTTTGCGATGCCCAAACACAACAGCAACAGCAACAACATATCTTTCCGGAGCCAAATTCCTGGTTATAATCCAGTTTTTTACCTTTTAGGTGGAAAAAATATTTCCCATTTCAAACTGCTGCCAGCGATGTCTGTAGATTATTCAGGGTTGCAGAGCTTAGGAAACCTGAGCAGCAGATATCTGAACACTTTTGGCAAATAAAACTGAAATTATTTGCATGGCTAAATGAGAAAATATGTGTGTGTGTTTTTTTTTTCCTGCAATTTGAGTGAAGTGACCCTTAAAGCTGAGTAATTGAGCAGAATATGAAAATGGATAAAGTCACGATTGGATGAACTGACCATTAAAATCAAGTCGCGGGTAGTTTCAGAAAGGATTGCACAAACTTTTCAAAGGTGTTCTGACACCTACACGAACCCTCCGTGCAGTGTGTGTGTACAGATTAAAATCAGCTTTATCGTATCACAGAGGAGTCCTTCGAACTGACACACGGACGATGGAGTAGCATCATAAGCGACCTGCTATATCACTGTCCACTGCAGGGGAGTACAATAAAATGACAGCATCCAGCGAGGCAGCAGAGAAATCCTTATAAAAGCCATCATCCGCTCCACTGAAATATGGCGAAATACGACTTTATAAGACATAACCCGTCAGGGTAACGACGGTGGAACTTAATAAAGCAGCCACTACTCACAGCCAGGATGGTGAAATATAGAGCAGACCATACGTAACGTATCCATCCACTTAATGGTAATGACCTTTAATAAACCCAGTGTTAGAGTCGCTGTAACGGTGACGAATGGCCGCTCAGAGGTTTATTAGTTTAGTCAGCGGAGGAGATGGAAGACAAGATGGAGAGATGTACAGTAGAGCAGAGAGATAACATTATTGTTAAGCAGCTTTTCTTTTTTTTTTTTTTTTTTTTACTAAACTTTTGTGTGTTTTTTTTGGGCTGTGTCGAAACTCAGCATGACGCCAATTCTCCTCCGATTTATCCCGGAATGCAAAGCTGATTCCAGATCATCCCGGAGTCGGCTTTATGAGTCTTATCACCCGACCGCCTGCCTGCCTGCACGCCTGCACGCCTCGTCCGGAAAAAAAAACAGAAACAGTCAATTGTAACGATATCTCCTCTCTTTCTTTTCTATCGACGCCGAGTAAATTAATTACATTGCTGTTAGACTTGTGGTAATCTTCCTCTGGAGTGATGAGCACACACACACACACACACACACAAACACACACACACACACACTCTGTGTACAAAGGAGTTAAAGCTTTTTGAAACAACACTTATCTTGGCAGCGTATCCCGACGGTTTGTTTTTTAAACACACAAACAATTCAAACAGCAAAATAAACAAGTGCGCTATTGATTTCCCAGAGTGCAACAGACCGCTTATCTCTTTCGCCTCGCGGTAAGAGCTGACAGTTTCCTCATTAAAAATGAATTGGATTAGCATTACATTGAATGTGGTGGGAACACATAAACACACACACACACACACACACATATTGTTTCTGCGAGCGATGAGGATTTTCGAATTCACACTTAACCCTCGCTCGCGCGCGTTAAAAGTTTCTCACCGCCGGTCGACTCGGCATTCCTCGACGTTGCACCGGAGGAGGAGGAGGAGGAGGAGGAGGGGATTGTGTCAGCGGAGGAGAATGAGAGGAATCCATGAGGGAGGACGGATGGAGGGAGGATGGAGAGGTGGAGGGGAGGACGAGGGTGAGAGAGGACAAGCTGGAGAATCTCAGCAAGCAGTCGGTGTTGAAGTGATAATGAGACATTGATCAGAGCCTCGCAGATGGCATGATGAAATACATGAACTCTGTCTGTGTTCATCTCTCTCCCACTGTCGCTCTGTTTTTTTTTCCTCTTTCTTTTGATTGCTGTTTTGTTCCGTCTCATTTCATTTTTCCACATTTTTCGATTTTTCTGTTTTTGTTTTATCTTTTTTTTTTATTGTTTAGTCTTTCTTTTTCATTCTCTTTGTTCTCACCTTCACTATTTTTCAGTTTCATGTCAAAAAGAATTTGCCCATCAGGGATTAATAAACTACTTCTTCTTCTTCTATTTGTTATGTGTTCTGGAAACAATTTGTTAACATGTGAGCTTCAGAGGTACTGCTGTTACCGAGCCAGGCTAGCTGTTTCCCTCTGTTTACAGTCTTTGTGCTAAGCTATGCTAAGGAAGGCTTCTGGAGGTAGATTCATTCAATAGCAAAATTCAGATTTGGACCCAAATCGATCGATCGGTTACACTTTAAACAAATATGTGTGTTATTTTGGGAGCTTTTGAGGTGTTGCTAGGTAGATTTTGTGGCTAGCTGTTTCCCTCTGATTCCAGCCTTTGTGCTAAGCTACGCTAACTGCCTCCTGGAGGTAGTTTCATATGTACCGTACATACATGAGAGTGGTATCAACTTCCTAAAGTTGTGAAGTATTCCTTTACAGCACATTTCTTTTTTGTATATTGCTTGGAGGTAGCTAGAGTGAACAGGCTGCCCATTGGACTGGAATAAACGGGTTGCACAGCAAACATTTTGACATTTCATAGCCTTAAAACTCACAGATGTGTTAATGGTAGCTGTATTCCACCTCGTTGAGGCCTTGCTATTGTTCTGGTTCACTTTCACTTAAATTCTATGTATTGTGCTATAAATATGCACAGCTACCTCTAACTACTGGTTGGAAGTTGGCTATTATATTTGAATTTTGCTGATTTTGGAGATGGGTGATGTATGGTGGCAGCCTTCGTCACCAGCCAACCCCCTCCCTCCCCAGCTGTATTCCTGCTACACTGAATGGTCAGTCAGTTTGTCATTAGCCATGAGGCCATGCACCCTGTAGTGATTGTCCTCTGCTGCATTTGTTAAATATGCTGGAGAGCTACCAGAATTTGGGGGTTTAAGTTACACTTTGATCAGGACAAAATCCAAACTGTGAAACGACAAGTTGTGGTTGTATCTCCTCATTTATCTCTCAACATGAAAGCACATAATCAACTTCCCCAAAAATGTCTAACCATTCACTCTTTCTTCTTCTTCTTCTTCTTCTTGGCTCTGCAGCGGTGGAAGACAGGAAGTTGTTCATCGGCATGGTGTCGAAGAAGTGCAACGAGAACGACATCCGGGTCATGTTCTCTGCGTTCGGACAGATCGAGGAGTGCCGGATCCTCAGAGGGCCTGACGGACTGAGCAGAGGTGCGTGTCGCTCCAACTCACTTCCATCCACACGTAATGCTACTCATGTGAATATTATTACCAGAACGGCCTCCGACAGCTGTTGCTGTTCATTGTGTCGACTTGTGTTGTGACTCAAACTCAAGTCCTGTAGGAAGTCTTTACGGTATCACTGTGTGACAAGAGTTGGCTGGTTGAAGACGGTTTCTGAGCCAATGGCTGTGTCTCAGAGTTTAAACGACTTTTTACAGTGAAGTACTGAGAATTTATCTGTTTATTGTCTTTATGAAAAAATAATAAAAGAAAGAAGAAGAAGTGACTTTGAAAATCATTCCAACCACTTTGTAGTTTAACCATTGATTGTTTTTTTTTACTTACTTCAAAGTATTTTGCATAATCAGCAGCTCATTTGCATGTTTTCAGCCATTTTTCTCCTCACTGTCTGTTACTGGAAGTTTTTCCTGAGCTGTCAATGTCACACAAAGGCATTGTTTACTGAAAATGATGGTGATTAGTGTTTTCCTGCAGCAGGAAACATAAAAACTTTTGGAAATATAAACTTTAGGGGACAGTTAGTTCAAATTGTTCTGCTTCTTTTCAATAAAAGCCCCTCCATTTACCTGAAATAGTCTGTTATAGTCGTGACCAGACTACCAATCTATTTGTCTTTTGAGATGGTCAGATTAGGCGATTGTAGAGTCCTGACCAATCACGACTTGCCGTACATGACTTGCAAGTATTTACATAGATAATTTTGAACAAGGTGGCTGTGACTTACTTACACTGTTCCACCTGACAGCAACAAGAACTAGTGTTTACATGTGTAAACACAGTTTTCTGAATCAGAATCAGCCTTGAAGCTTTCACGGTCACTGGATTCTGTCTTTGTCCTTCAAACCCCATAGAAAGAGTGAGTGTGTCAGCAAGCAGCATATGTATATGTGTGCAGAGAGTGAGTAATTTAATGCTTCTGGATCAAGCATGATAGTAACTGAAATGAAACAAACATCGGTCCTTTTCTGCTCCGCTGCGCCTACAGTTGTAGAAGTTGCCAAATTCTCCAAGAGAAGGCCAAAGAAACTGTGACATGCTCGTCTTTTAGGAGATGGCGAGGTGTCCCAGATGCTGCGTCATGCAGTTGGCCTCCACCGTTGACACACTTCACATGATAAAATGTACAACTGTAGCTTCCAATGCTCAGTTTTGTTCCCAAAGCCCCACATCTGTCAGGTCAGGCCATTATCAGGTTGATATGATAGCGTGCAAGTAGGAAGATGGGTAGGGGAGGGAGATTAGGGAGGGAAATTACATTGTCATAGCAGCCATATACAATAAAAACATGCAGGCATAAGGTGCTGAAAATAGAAAGTAGGGTAGAGCTAAAGTTGGAGCAGGCCCTCTCAAAAAATGGTGAATCTTCTGTCCAGATAGGTAGCGACCAATGCTTAGTTTTGTTCCCAATGCTCCTCATCTGTCAGGTTAGATATCATACTAAATAGGTAGGTAGGTACAGAGGTAGTCAGGTAGGAATTTAGGTAGGTAGCAAGGTAGGAGGTAGGCATAGTGGCTATATACATTAAAATACATGCAGGCATAAGGTGTTGAAGATAAAAACCCAATAAAAACAACCAGACTCAGGGAGCTGCCACAATAGGTCGCCTCTAGTTTGGTGCTATCTTGCAAAAAAAGGATGGCGTATGTCAAAAAAACCAAAGAACAGTAGAGCTAAAGTTAGAGAAGACCTCTCAAAAAATGGTGAAACTTCTGTCCAGGTTGGTAGCAACCAACTCTAAGTTTAGTTTTGCAACGCTCCTCATCTGTCAGGTATTGTATCTTGTTGATAGGTAGGTACAGAGGTAGGTTGGGATGTGGGTAGCTAGCAAAGAAGGTAGATAGACTAGATACAGCAGATTGCTACAACAGGCTGCCACTGGCACAGTGCCATCTTCCAAAAGAAGGATGGCGTATATCAAAGAAGAAGGTCGAGCTGAAGTTGAGGCATCAAATCATGGTGTACATGTACTCTTCTTTCAAATTTAATTTAATTTTTAATTTTAGAAACTTTATTAATCACATTGTACATGTGAAATTATTCTTCCGCATTTGACCCATCCAGTTGCCACCTGTCGTCACAGGAACACACATTTCAGGCATACTGTAGCTTAAAATCCTTGTAGAATGGTGAATCAGAAGTTCAGGCTGACCTGAACATTGAAATTGGGCTTTTGTATTTCATTCTGTGTCAACTAAAGACATTGTATCAGTTCCTGTCTTCAACCAGCTGCTTCTTGAAAATGGTTTAGATTTCCTTCAAGGTTTTGTAGGAGTCATGTTAAGAAGTGAATACAAATGAACTGGAGCGACATCTTGAGGCTGTTGTGGCCACTGTGAATACATGCTTCTCTTTTTTCGCTCTATATATCTCTTTTGCCTTTCTCTCTCTCTCTCTCTTTTTTTTCTCCCCCTCTTGCTCTCTCAGCCTCAGTCCCAGATCACCCCCCAACCACCATCCCCTTCCCTTTCCTCTGACCTCCTAACCTCCATTCATATCCTTCACCTTCCCTGCCGTTCCAGTTTAGCCTCACCGTAAGCCAGTCCTAAGCTCTTTGATACTTCCATAGTGAGGCTGAGGGCACTTTCAAACCGGCAAGTCCAAATCTGGAGATGTGTTTGCTGCTTGTTGCATTTACAGTGTGCATCAGGTTGGTTATATTTCACAGCAGCTTTTTTCATGAAAGAAACATTGAGGACATATTGTTTGATCAGTGTCATTCTTCAAGTCAGTTAAGCAAGTAAACATATAACTTTTTAAAGACATTGTGATGTATAAAACATGTACAAAATATAAAGTTATTATATCAGAAAATGCCAAAGAAAGTAGTAGTGTTGGGTCTGATTTGCCAATATAATACCTGGGTTTTGGTACAGTTAACCAACAATTCTGAGAAATTGGCAATGTTTTCTGTTCAAAGAATAAGTAAATCTGAATCTGACCATTGTTGTTGTTGCAACAGTCGCTCCTAAAATAGTGCTCTACCCAGAGAAAGTAGAATTTCAAGTCCACAGTCAACGGGAAATCCATGTAATGGCGACCCTTTTATTTTCTCAATTTCTAAGAAGAAAGCTCTGATTTGGCCTCTCCGAGACTTGGCGGGAGGCTGTTCCAAAGTCACGGAGCTCCAACGGCAAATAATCTGCAAACACAAGAGCTCAATTAATCACAACTCCGAATGTGGCAACATCTCAAAAAACTGTAAATTTCTTCACTTGATTTGGAGAAGGGTTTTTGTGCTGAATCCACAAGGTGCAGGCGATGGAAAACAGTCCACAGGCAAAGAAAAAACTGCCTACCTGTTGAATTAATAGCTTCATGTTATCACATAATGTACTCTAAACAAAGTGCTCCAGGGCTGGTTTTTTTTAAAAGAAAAACAGAAACGGGGGCCCATTAACAAGCAGTCAAACCAATTGGATCAGATGTGCTCTCCAACAGACGCCCAAAGTCACCATTTGAGTAGATCATCAGGTTGAAATATGACCAGATCTCACGAGTACAACCATAAACCAGCCGCCTCATCTATCAATCCAAACTCAGCTATTGTACCTCTATAAATAGCTCTTGTAGTAACACAGGGACCCCTTTCCATCATCCACCATTCTTCCCCTCAAACACACTCACACCTGCCCAACCCCCTTCATTTCTACTATCTTCCCGACACTCCTTACCTCCCCCTCCCTTCTCCCCTTTGTGGTTTCTATGTGCTGAGGAGATGGAGGGGCTTTTTGAAACTCTCTGTCCTCCTTTTCCTCCTCCTCCTGTCACACGAGCTGTCATTGTCATCAGGTTCAATGTGGATCTGTCGGTCACGTATATTTTCTTTATGTGGTTGTCGGACGTTTTGGATGTTTTATTGTTGACTTGAGTCTTATTTTCTCAATGTGTCTTCTCTCTCTCTCTCTTTCTCCTCAAGGTTGTCTCTATCTAGAACCAATCTTTGCCTCAAACTAAACTACTCAAACTCCCATGTTCCTTTGCTTCTTCCAAACCAGCACCACCCCTCCTTTACCTCTACCATTCACCCCGGCTGTCCTAGAATCCTCTCCTGCATCAATTTGTTCTCTTCCCACATCGGCCTCCTTCCCCAATTCCTTCCTCCATCCATTTTCAGCTCCTCTCTTTCGTCCTCATGAATATTTCAGATGCGATGGCCAAATCCTCATTTCTGTAGAGCTGATAAAAACCACTTACCCACTGACGCAAGTCAAAGAGGAAATGCTGGTAGTCCAGCTTGGGTCTGGCTAGTAAATAAACAACCTCAACCAGGTTGGAAAATAAATAGGTCTTTAAGGATTTCTTTGTGTCTGTAAGTCCCAGAGGCATTCAGTCCCACCTAGCTTCGCTGCTGAGCTCCTATTAAACCGCGGTATCAATCAGAGGAGCGCTACGCCATCCCGCTATTAATAAAATATGGATCACACCACCAGTGGATGGCTGGGCCTTGGGAGCTACCCTACTTTCATTAAAGGACTGTTTGGTTCTCCGCTGACGACAGAATGCGGCCCGTGAGGTATTTTTAGCGCTCAAGCCACGTCCCATCTCTCTGCCGTGAAAAATAAGACATGCACGGAAAGCACGGCTTCTAAAGTTGTTGGGGTTTTTTTTGTCATTAGCAGCTTTGATGTTAATGAAGAAAAGCGGCTAAAGATAGAAATGTTTTTGAGAAGGGGGAAAATAAAAAGTATTCTTGCCAACTGGAGACACACCCAGGAGTTTCCATCAGATGACATCCAATGACGTTGTAGATGACCAGTTTTATAAATAGAGTCAGGACCTATCAGGAACCGGTCTGATGGGGGTCACCCAAATGGAAGCCCCCTCCAGAACTGATCCAGTTCTGGGGCAGCGCTTCTCTGCAGAGGATGGGGCAACCTCCTGGAAAGTAAGAAGTTAAATGACAGATTGTGGCCCATCTAAAATAGACAGTCCCCTGAATCAGTTGAAAAAATGACCCCTTTTTTCAGATGTCCTATCTACAGTAATACCAGCTAGCACAGCAGCCCGGCACTGTAAAGGACACATCAGGATGTTTACTAGGTCAGTGCAGCAGAATCTGATAACCTTGAGTCTCTTTTATTACCATCTTACCGCTCTAATGTTAAGTCAGCAAGGCAGTTTTACATAAAAGGTGAGTGAACTACAACTTCCAGTTGGGAAGGACATCAAAACTGAAAAAAAAGGAGGTCAAATATGTTTGATACAAGATCAAGAGGAGGTCTGTCAATATCGGTTTGACAGCCTGAAATGTTAAACTTCAACTCTCAATAATCCCTCTGCAGTTTCCTACTTTATTTCTTAGACTAATCTGTGACAGCTCTGAATACTTTTTTTTTTGCTGAGATGCGCAAGAAATATAATGGGAAACTGAGGCATATTGTGAGTTTTTGGGGGGTTTTTCCCCTCCAGATCCTGTCACTTTCAGCAAGCCCTCCAAATTAATCAACGAAATGGGTTTTTGTGTTATCACCTCTCAAAATGAACAGTTTGAGCATTTTCTGGTCTGGTGCCCGAATCAACTGGGCGATATCATTAGAACTATCCATACCCATTACAAATAACTGTTAGAGGAGCTTTCCTTGCATGCGTTTAGGCAACTTAAACTACTTTGTTGAGGTTAAGGAAAGAAGTTGTCATTGAAAATTTATGGGAAAAGGGCAGGCACTTTCCAAAAATACTTGGAAGATGATTGGCTGAACCATTTGTCTATCACAGGCGAACAACAACCAACTAAATCAACATCTAAAAAACATAGTCATAGAAGATAGAAGAAGAGCGAAATCATCTTTTCCATCTAGGAAAGCCTTAACTTCACGTCATTCTTTGCTCTTCTTTTCAATGAAGTAATGCTCTCCAGCTGATAAAATTGATGCTAGCAGCCTCTATGCCAACCGCTAGTTCCTCGCTGATTGGATTGAACCACAATGGTTTGGACACAAGCAAATAGCTTGAAGTCTGGCAAGGTGAATGAGCTCATGATTTCGTGATCGAGACTCCAGTCCAGCTGCCTTGCAAGTTTAGGAAAGATGGTCATGGTCAAAACAACCCAACGTTGATTGGAGACAATATAGGATGACATATAAGACATTGAGAAACACAATCGCCAGTGTCCAAGTCTGGCATTTTAGTTTGGTTATATGGATGCAACTGAAACTACTTGGTTAAGAATAGATAAAGATTGCAGTGATGGTTGAAAGAAACCATTGTTCACTCAATGAGCCCAAAGTTACTTTGTACACCCTTAACCTCCTTCCTCTGAGGTTCTGCAGAGTCGTGCTACTTCTGCTTCTGACAGAGAAGTCACTTTTTATAAAGACATAAACATGGATTGTTTTACAATGTGTCTTAACAAGTGGCCATTTTTTCCCCTGGCGAGGCAGTCTGTTGCAGAGCACTCGAGGTCATCAGAAAGAAATTTGCTACAAAAGCGGTGGTCAAAAGACATGATTAGACTATCACTGTAGCGATGCATGGCCCGTTACAAGGACACGTTCTCTGTTCTCAGGGAAAAGCCTCTGTCTGAAATCTGTGTAGTGGATGAAAGCGGGAGGGAGAAAAAAAAAAAAAAAAAGCTGACCATCCGTCACTCTCAGCCTCGTTCTATCACAGCAACAGCAGGCTTTTGATAGAGGTGGAAGAGGACAATGATCGCATCTATTCCTCGACACATCTGTCCTTTCTCTCTCTCACACTCTGTTGCATTATCCATCCTCACAATTTCTCCTCTCTTTTCCCTCTCTGCCCCTTCATCCCCATCCACACAGCACAGGGAGAGTCTATCTGATGACCCGAGCTATTAGTTTTTTCCTCTATTGCCAAGCCACGAGTCAGCCAGCCGAACCTGAACAACATGTGTGTGTGTGTGTGTGTGTGTGTGTGTGTGTGTGTGTGTGTGTGTGTGTGTGTGTCTGTGAGCATGTGTGTAATCAGCTCAGGCCTGGCTGCGCTAACATGGCTTGGTGAGTTTGTTAGCATATTATTAGTCCGGGGGGTTGTTGAAGCACTTCTCACATTATCTCCTCTAATCACTCCCTAACCAGCCAGACAAACACAACCTTGCATCACCCCCCCCCCTCGTACCCGCAAACAACCAATAACAAACTCCCCTAAAAACTGCCTCCGGCTGCGTCCCATCTTGATTGGCTAAAATCAGCGTCAGTCACGGAGGAGGTTGACCACACCTCCCTCTCATCGCTTCTCTTCTCGCCTTCATCCCCTCTGTGGATTGAATTAATATGATTTTCTATCTGATTCTCGTCTTCTTGAGACCCCCTGCGGATATTTTGTCCTGGCGCCACCACTGGCGCCGCCGCCGTCACCACCACATCTCTTTCCTGTTTGACAAAAGAGAGAAAAGAGGGCACCCAATCAGACTGCACAATGCAAGCCCCCCCCCCAAATGAATTCAAATCGCTTTCATGCAAATTTGGACTGATTTACATCGTTGAATTGTTGAGAGAAGAGAGCGGTTGAATTCAGGTATGACTAATTCGGTCAGTGTGTAGGAGCGAGAGGAAGAAAAATAAAAAAATAAGAGACAGTGACAAAAAGAGGAGGAAGAGGGAGGCGGGGAAGGTGCCAGCAACAGCCAATCCAAAGCCCCGATGGTGAATGTGGTTGTCTCAGATGTCCTGTGGTGGCTGTGGATGGGGCGAGGTGGTGGGACGGGGGTTGTGGTTGTCATGACACTGTGCTCGTTTTTCGGCTGTTGTTTCCACAGCGACTGAGAACACTGTTGTCCTCCTGTGAGCTGTTCTCTGTATCAATCTCTGTTTGGGTTTTTTTATAACAACGACGTGTCCAACCCTTTTGTCTTGTTTTTGTTCTTTCTTGTCTTCCCTCCTCCTCCTCCTCCTCCTCCTCCTCCTCCTGCCCTTCTGCCCTCCCCCCCTCCTCCCTTCCACTGTCCCACCATCCCTCCCTTCCCTCCTCTCCTCCTCTCCCCTCCCTACAGGATGTGCTTTTGTCACGTTTTCCACCAGAGCTATGGCACAGAATGCAATCAAAGCCATGCACCAGTCTCAGACTATGGAGGTACTGTACTCTTTGCCCTTTCTTCAACTCTCTCTCTCTCTCTGTCACTTTCTGTCTCCTTAGCTCCTTTTTAAACATGCACTTCACTCTGTTAATGTGCCGGCAATTTAATATGTCAGCCTCGAGTTCGAATATCTGTAAGCCCTTGAGTCACCTCTCTGTAAAAGTCACGACTTACTACTTTCTAGGTTGGGCCTAGTAACATTTTCGTTACACTTCCAGCATGGATTGAGTCTGAATTAAAGGCTCCAGCAGCACTAAGTTGAACAGAAACAGATGAAATGAGTGCACAATACTGTAAATGAGTGGAATTTAAGTTGTTCAGAACTTCAGTCTCCCCAAATTTTTTAACTCTCGTTCAAGCCTGCAGCTTAAAACCATTTATATCAGACGAAAAAGCTTTCCATCCAGCGTGTCCTCAAATAGAAATTAAACAATAGTCTTGTCATTTATAAGCACGATCGGACACTTCTTGAACTGTTTAAAATGAGCAGCAGTTATGTAATGTGTTGAATTAATAATGAAATTGCTAAAAACATTTATTAGAAGATCTGTTCCAATCAGTTTTAGTCAAACTGACCCCAAAATTGCAAAAATGTCTCAAAGGGGTTTAAAACCTGAACGGAAATGTGTATCCTTGTGGAAATGAGCGGGGAGATCAGGCAAAGATGTAGGGAAGAAAACTTGGTCATTTGGATATACTACCCACATATGTAATGATACAACATTGGTTTAAAAACAGAGAAACAAAAGCACCAAAAAATATGGGAGAAACATCAGGAGGATCTCTAGAGAAGTGACACCTCTTCGACGAAGGAGAGGCATGCAAAAAGTGTCGGATGCAAACAGTAGATGAAGTAGTAGAATTACAGTTTTAGTAAATAATATTAGTGATAATAAGTAAACAGCATACATAACATAAAATATAAAGTATCTATACAATTATTAAGAAAAACAATGGAGGGTAGCATTCCTCAAAAGTGGATTTTAAATTGGATTTTGTTCCGTGTTTGGCTCAGCAATAGTTTGGAGGTTTGGTTATTTTCAAATGTAATTATGAAGAAACTTGTCCATTTCTTTCTCTGACTGTGCCAAACATATGTATCCAAGCCTGTCATGTGATGTAAGTAGTAATACCCGGTGTAGCCAAAGAGTTGCATTAGTCTGACAAGTGGAAATAAAAGAAAAACAAAAACATAGATCCAAAAATCAGATGTCTGCCTTAATTTCTTCTGAATAAATACAGCATGAGGTTCATGTCTTAGTTTTGGGTCCATGCTGAACTCTTGACACGTGTTCGAACAGATCAAATACGAAACAGAAGCGTGACGGACATCTCTCTCTATTTTCCTCCCTCTCTGCTGACCTGTGATGAAATCTGACGTTTATTTTGGTCACCAATTTTCCAACCATCGGACTAAAGTTTGGCAGAGTCTCAAAAACTGTGACAAAAAAAAAAAGCACCACCTTTGACACACACCAGCCACAGCGGGGGTAGGTGGCATTACAGACCTCATCAGCTGTACGGCGACCCCGGCGGTGCCGTAAATGGGGACAGCTCCCTTTGTGTTCCCTCTCACCGATTTTTCGGGGCGCTCTTGTCAACATTGTCAAGGCCCGGTGACAGGGCAGGATGACAGCGGCGGTGGCCGTGATTGGAAGAGAATTACACGGCGTAAGACCCGAGTGTGAGTCAGAAAGAGAGACGGAGACAACAGCAACAAAAAAAAAAGTGGTAATAACAGGCTGTGTCCAAGAAAAAAAAGACGAGTGGCGTTCATCCCCCGTAGCCCCCTCATTAGAGCTGATCATGATAATCACGGCTGCTATTGATGTGCCGTGACCCTGACGTGTGCAAAAACACATGGTCCTCCCTTCGTCGTGTTTGCGTGTATGTGTGTGTGTGTGAGTAGGGCTTTTTCTGTTTATGTTGTCCCGCTGTGAACATCAGTGAAGTGTCTCCGTTGATTTATGTGGCCGAGCAGCAGCAGTGTCTGTCTTTCTGAGGAGAAGGAGTGACACTCTCCTCCGACAGCGTTAGTATTAAGCTAGAATTATCCTCGCTCTGAGCAGTCATCTGCCACAATGGGCCTGGTAAACACTGCCAGTGTCCCTTGCTTTTTATCAGGCGCACTGAAAAAAAAAAGAAGAAGAAGAAGCCTTAAACCATAACACAACGATATTGCAGTGGACAATGGCAAAATACCTTCATTTCCATTTGAAAACAAGCTGTCTAGCCCCGGGCGGACCTAAATTGCCGCAACCGTTTGTTAATGTTCCTCAGTTTTGCAATTTAAAAGTAATTACTTCGGGTCCGTATGAGGGAACGAGGTCTGGTAAATAGAGTTTGGTTATTGTCTTGGCTCTATTGCACCCCACTGTCTTAGATAGAGCAAGATTGTGTGTGTGTGTGTGTGTGTGTGTGTGTGTGTGTGTGTGTTTGTGTGTGTACACGTAAGCAGCACATGTCACTGAGGGAAAAAAAAGGGAGGCGGCCCGGGCTGTCCATCCGTTGATGGCCCTGTCACTGTCATATCCATTCTCATTACGCCGTGACATTGAGGTACAAACACGTGCGCGTACGCACATGCTCGCTGAATGTCAGGCCGTAATGAAAGTGGATACGGGCGAGACAGGTAATTCACTGTCGAACCTCTAAAGACACACGAGGAGACGAGTGGGTCGCCTTCATTTTGTTGCATTTGTGTCGATTTGTGCTTTACATTATTCACTCCTTTTATAAATACTCATTTAGCGCTCAGTTCCCTCCTGTGCAGCGTTCCATCAACACTGATTTCTGTTTCCACCTTTCTGTTTTCACCCCCACATGACTTGCACATTATCCTGCCTTCGCCTCATGCACACACACACAACCACGAAATGAATGCACAAGCGTTCAAGCGCATGTAGACGGGAGCTTAAGTAGAGCATGAGAGAAAACAGAGCAGTGGCTGTTTAAATGGCGAGCAAATACATCTGTCAACTGTAGTGAAGAGAGGAGACAGATACAGAGAGACCAGCAGTGGAAGGAAAATATTAGATTAGATTAATCAGGGGGCTGATATTAGACGAGACGCCATATAAGGGAGGATGATGCTGTTGGTTTTTAAATGAGAACGAGTCATAGTCTGACTTAAAGCCACCGAATCGGCTGTATTTATCTAAAAAATGTCTGAATACGACCTTTTATAACACCGCGGTTACAAAAGACTCATAGACGTGTGCTTATCCTGGTATACAACCTCAGTTGCCATTATTAGGTGACACTCAGCTATATGGAGTCTCGTACAAAAGTCCTGTAATAAATCGTACTTTTATTAAAGTAGAAATCGGTATTTTTGCGATTTAGCGCCCAAAGTTTTGGAATGCAATACCAATTGTCGTAAATATATGGACAGCTGTACACGTGTATTTGTAATGGTTAAATTAGCAAGTCGACAACTTGCTTACACAAGACATAGCAGTCTTTTATTTCACCAAGCTCTCGCCAATGACTACGGTATTTTCGGCTCTGTCATTATGTCCATAGAGACTGCTGAGCCCAGTTACATTACCTATTTGCCGAGCTCCTGTTCTGGCACGACACTGGCTCCCCATCAGCATTCCCACCTGCCCTCAGTCTCTTTCCGGTGGTCCAAAACACCTGCTGGTACAAACACTAAACACTCCCCCTGGTGCTTTGAGCTCACAGTCTGGGCAGCCCAGGCTAACAAACTGAGCTAACATTAGCTAACAGCAGCTACAGTTGGCAGCAGTTTACTTCACTGTCCACCAGGAAACTCTGTAAATCACAGAGAGAGTTGAGGCGGAGCAGCCGGAGGACATCAGAGGGAAAACCAGAAAACATTTTCTCCATAAAATATGATCCAGTTTCACCAAAATCAGTGAAAACAACAACAACTGTTAACAACTACAAGTGTTAACAGCGTCCAGATAACTCTAAAAACTCAGACTAGGTCCTTGTTCATAACTAATTCACTTGTAGTTCTGACCCACACAGTTTCCTCTTCACACTTAAATCCATTTATATCACACAACTACTGCAATTAACAGACCCTATTCTTAAGAGATCGCTTACACCTTGAAAAAATAATGGAGGTCTATTGAGATGCACAGGTTCTATTCCCATTCAGTGAAAGAAGAACAAAGTCAGCACAAGTAGAGATATCTCTTTTATTAATGGACCACTTCAGAGATTTTCAGTCTATTAAAAGTCTATTCAACTTTCTCCAAGGCTAAAAACAAACGTCCTGGCTTACTATCAATAAGCAGTAATTAGGAGGTTATTTAAAGAAAACGGCCTGCTAAGTAAGGTGAGGTCATTTATATTCCAAGAGTCTTGCACCAAAAAGTGCCTGGACTTACAAGACACCACAAACATAACAAGAGCAATGAAGATAATAAACCACGCATATCATATCAGTCATATCAATTAGACGTAGAATATTGGTGCAGAATGATCCAATAGAATACTAATATGCATGCTGCTAAGCCACTAGTTAATTGTGAATATGTGCGCTGTAATATAAAGTGTTATGTTTAACTTCATGATCAGTTTATTAGCTGCAGTTTGTGGTGCTCAAGTGGCCAAAATATTAGAAATATCGCACCACCAAGTACAATCTTCAAAATGAGAATAAAGTTAAAAAAAACCTGAAAATTAAACCGTCATTTAAGATTTAATGCAGATTTAAATTGTAGTATTTGCAACTAATGCTGACTGAGTGTTACGTACACCCCTTTTTCACATAGTTTTAGCACATTAGTGATGCATTACTGTACCTGCTACTACAAAACAACACTTAAATCAGGTGAACTTTTGTATTTCTGAATTTATTCATACAGGAAACATACAAATAGTTGTTGCACTTTGTTCATTAGTGAGCTTTAGAGGCATTTGTGGGTCTATTAGTGCAATATTAGTCGTTTACCCCTGCTTTCCGTCTTCATGTTAAGCTACGATAACCACATCTTGACTTACATACTTGGTGGAATAGTTCATCAGTTAGTGGTCTGTCATACTGGATCATCCGGATTGTAATTGGCCCGGTTCTGATGTGATCTTCTAACATTTTCAGTGCTGTTTATTTATATATATATTGCATTTAATACACAAAAGCAACTTCAAAACGCTGCACAGTTTGCATACAACTATTAAAATAAGATAAGACAAAGAGGGAAAACAATTATGAATGTTATAGTAGTACCCTGGAAATGAAACATTAAAATTAAGGCACTGCATTGTGAAACTAAAGTTAGATCATAGCTTTTAAATTTAATATTATGTGGCAGCTTGTTTTCAAGCATGTAACTGATCAGTTTGTGAAACAAAGAAAACAAGAAACTCCTGTAGTTAACAGAGACTGCTGCTTATTAGTAGCTGAAGATCACATAGTTTGACATTTAAAGGCTATGTGAATAAATGAGACGGAGAAGCTTCAGAGCACATGAAGTCTCTCGAAAAAGCAACGAGAGATTGATTTTCAAGGTAAACGAACCGGAGCTTATAAGTTCAGTACGCGTACGTGAGTGCGTCTCAGCATTTTTTGGGGGAAAAGATGGGAAGTGATGTGTAAAGCTCTCTTCACGGTTGTCTCAGAGCGTCGACTTCAGGGAGCCGAAGTCGGGTTTATTAGCTGAGTCTGTAACTTTCAACAAAAAGTTTGACTTTTATTTCTGTGTGGACGGTGAGACAAGGTCAAATCACAGCCGGGGTAAAGGTGTATTTTCATCCATGGTCTGTAATTACATAATTATACATCCGGATACCATAATTATGCCAGGTGCTTATTGCCGTGTCTGCAGTTTGAATTTGAGACTATAGGTTGTCATGCATGTGTCAATCACAAGTGTAGTGTTCAACACAGATGAAACTAAAGTGATTGGAGGGCAAGCAACCTGCTAAGTGATGAAATTTGGTGTTTTTATGATATATGCTATAAAGATTTTTGCATTTTTGTGTAGAAGGTTTGTCAGAAACAGATAAAAAATAACAGAAAGGAGAGTTTTCCCAATAGAAACGACACCGGGAGCTCTTTATTGTCTTAAGATGTGAAGCTTGTGCAACATGGGAGTCTGTCTGCAGCTAAAAAAATCCCCTGAAATCAATGCTGCACCACCAGTATCAAATTAATGACACCTAATATTCAAAATATATGAAATCAGAGACCGCTTAAGACGAAACAACTTTTTTTATGACTGCAAATCAGTGTCCTTATATTGGATCGCCTCGGTTGTCCGTTATTAATAAATTCAGCGTATTTTCGTGCGTTAACGACCGTCGAGGGTCTCATGAAATATTTCGGCGCCCATAGAGAGCTAAAGTGATCGTGTTGCCCTCGTGCTGTTTGTGCTCAAAAGTGGCCAATTCAGAACAAATCAGACGGTTTGCAGATTTAGTTTAACACAACATGAGGTGTAATTGCGCCCAGCGGCAGCGTTTTCACAGGCGCCCATCAGAAACAAATACCTATAACAATTAGCTCGCCAAATATTGAAACGGACTAATAAAAAAGCTTCCTGGGCGGTGAGAACACGTGATAGTCAGGATGTTTCTTCCTTTTTTACTTTAGGGGAGTGAATCTTTTCAAACTGTTCAACTTTTGCAGAAAAAGTTGAAAACTTTTCAGACACTATTTTAAGCTGATTTAATGCGTTTTTAAGCATATGATAGCAAATATATCTTAAAGTTTCAGTCCTGGTTTATTTAGCAACACTTGTGCTAACTGGTTTTAACAGCAAATGTGGTTTAATGCAACAGAAAATAGTCTTTAAGCAGCTACTTTGCCAGAAATGCAACAGAAACAGTGCGGCCAGATTTTTTTCCCCATCAAACTATGAGGTACAGGGATCTTGTTGCAATATTTAAAACTGAACCGCTGTCAACAGACGCTGGAAATATTGATATAAAGCCTTGTTGTTGTGCTCTGTAGCCAACAATTACACTCAACGCTAACCTCGTGCTGAATACTTTCCACTTCCTGTGAGTTCTTCACAATAAAATCATCTTAGTAAAGTTGAGTATAAAGTGATTTAATCCATTTAACAATTAACAGTGAGGCTGATATCATGAAGTACAATTTAAAACAGTAATGTTGGATTACTTCCTGTGCATCTCTTGTGTTTATGAAGGCAATCTGGCCTCGGGTTTTGTTGATGAGGCCAACTGAAGTGGGAAAGGCGGGGCGTAACGCATAAATAGTCAAAAAATAGAGGGTTTAATTCATAAAAATTATGAGCATTGCTACTTTAAAAAGCATTTAATCATTTGGCTTTTGTGAAAACTCACTTTTTATGAAAGAAATCACCTAATTTGGAGTTTGTTTTTACCTGGACGGTGATGCTGTTTCATCTCACTCGTGGCTGATTAGCACTGTAGTCACACAGCGTTTGATATATGAATGTTCAAGCTGTTGCTAATCTGTGATGAATTATTAAAAATCCCCCTAAGGTAAAAATCAATGGTGATTTGTTTCTTTGTGAGACGGCGTTAGAGCTGCTACTTTCCCTCCACGTGTTCTCATCATTTGAGGGCCAAAGTTGACCAATCAGCCTGAAAGACTTTAAAGTGCAGCCCAGTTTTCAGGGAGAACCGTAGAGGCCCCTCGCCCTCGCTCCCTCTCCCAGGGCAGGACTCTCATTCTGGGCTGCATTTCCCTCCGCTCGCTGGGTGTCAGCTGGAGTAATGAGATATTTAGCAGAGAGGGATGGGGAGCTCCTCTCTCGAGGGGAATCGACTGCAGCGTCGCGGCCTCAGACTTGACACCCTCCTCCCTCCGAATGCAATTCTCCCGTCGTCTCCTCTCCTTTATCTGTCGCCGGTCAGAATAAAGAGGGAAGATGACTGGTGGAGAGAGACGGAGTAAATATGGCCGAGCCGCCGACAGACAGGAGACATGCTCATTCGGCTGATAAAGTCGAGCCCCAGCCCACAGAGGAGAGGTTGTCTGGTCACACGCACACAGAAACACACACATACAAGCATACAGGTACACTGTAAAAACGTCAATTTGACTAACCAGCCTGCCTTAAAATGAAACATTCACTGAATCACGCCTCAGGCTGTTTCTGCTCTCTTTATGTGCAGATTTATTGCATCGCTGCATTTGTACGGAAGCCCTGAGGGACAAATGAGAAAAAAAAAAAATGTAGTGATTCATTTTTTAAGTCCGCCTAAATTGTTTTCTCTCCTTTCTTATGAATTAAAGCAACATCATGTAACTTTTCTACCATAAAATGATGTTGATGCTCAATGAAATGAGTTTTGAGTTTTTTTGCACTACAGTTCCCATCATGCTTTGGGAGATTCATGGTGAAATGTTGTGCAATGCTGCCACAGAGTGAGTGAGTTAACTGTGAGCACATTTTTTGTTATGCTGCTTTAGTGACACAAGATGTGTCCCGTACTGAAGATATTAAGCGCAGCAGACGACAGTTTTGATGACATATTGTCGAGACGTGATCGTCTCTGTTTGCTTTGCAGTTATATTTTGTCTCCCAGGTGAGTTTCAGGACTGACTCTTTATGTATGACAGTGCAATCATGAGGGATTTTCTGTGGTGTCAGCTTTAATTTAGCATCAGGTAGCTGATGTAACTTACAGGTAAAGACAAAGGATGTAGATTCAAGGTGGATAACGTCCACTGTTTCACACGTTTTGGAGAAAACAAGAAATTTAAAGATGTCTCCATGAGCTCTGGGAGCTTTTTGGTGATTATATGAATGAAATTATGAATCAGTTCATCAAAAACATAATGGAAGTGTATCTTATTCATATAGAAAAGACATAAAAACAAGCCTCCGTCATGAAAGTTTCTTCAAACTCGAGGAAAGAACTCTTTATTTTGAGTTTTAACTCATACAATGTATGCTGAGAAGTTTCTGATCATTATAAGCTCTGAAAAGGTGATTTTTACTTTTTGTACATGCTGCTCTGAACTCTTGAAATGTCATGATTTGTTGCTTTTCTCTGTTTTATATCAATATAAATTAAATATGTTTGAGTTTTGGAGAAAACGAGAAATTTAAGAATGTTCCCATGAGCTCTGGGAAGTTTCTAGTGGCTATTTTTGACATTATATGAATAAAACTATTAATCAGTTAATCAAAAACATAATGGAAATGTTTCTTATGCGTATAGAAAGTTTATAAAACAAGCCTCCATCATAAAAGTTTCTCCAAACTAGAAGAAAGAACTGTTTATTGAGGGTGTTAACTCAAATATAATACACACTAGCAAGCTTAATTAGTAAAACAAAGTTTCTGATCATCAGTATAAGGGTTAGAAAAGGTGATTTTTTTTCTCATAAAATGTCATGATTTCTTGCTTTTCCCTGTTTTATATCAATATAAACTAAATATGTTTGAGTTTTGGAGAAAACGCGTAATTTAACAATGTTCCCATGAGCTCTGGGAACTTATTGGTGGCCATTTTTGACACAATATGAACAAAATTATTCATCAGTTAGTCAAAATTGTAATGAAAAGGTATCTTACTGATGTAGAACAGACATAAAAACAAACCTCCATCATAAAAGTTTCTTCAAACTCGAGGAATGAACTGTTTCTTTAGAGTTTTACGCATGCTGGGAAGCTCTGAAAAGGTGATTTCATGCTAGAAGTTTTACGTACTGATCTGACACATGTACCTGTGTGGACACACTTACATCCGCACACACTCGTCACACTCATCTGACTGCGATATCTGCTAAAGTAGCCTCCGCCCTCCTCTCTCCTGCTGCCGTGTTCGTGTCGCGCCTCAAACTAAATGTTTCAATCAAAAGGTTTTCTTACTCTCCCGTGGCAGATCGTCTTTGTTTCTAACGGATTTGCCCCCAGTCAGGCTTTGATTGCGGCGTGGCGTGATAGATTGTGACTCGTTTTTTTTAGCTTCGCCGCGTCGCTGTAACTTTCATCCGGAGCGTCTTTTGTTATCCTGAGAGTGTGTGACAGTTCATTCATCACACACTCTGAGGAATACACACTCGGACAATTAGATGCACTTCGTCTGATTGTCCAAATCTTTAAATCTTCCTCTCGCCCTCTCCACCTCTCTCTCTCTCTCACACACACACTAACACACACACACACACACACACACACACATCAAGTCTCTCTTCATATGAGATGATGAAATAGTTGGAGAACTCAGGAAATCTGTTTCTGGTGAAACCGTTCTGGACTCAGAGATAACTGAACCCTTGTGGGGGGAAAAGAAGAAAGCCCACCGGCTTTAGACTCGAGCTTCCTGTGTGTGACACACACACACACACACACACACACACACACACTCTGTGTGTCACTAAGTGTGTGTTAGTGTGTGTGTGTGAGAGATAATTTTAATTGAGAATATTTTTTAAGGCTCTCTCGCTGATGTATGTACGAGGTGTGTGTTTAATCATATTTGACTTATTGGTCAAGTGTGTGTGTCCAAACATGATTCCTTAATTATCTTTTGTTTCCTTTCCTCTCCTCCTTTTTTCCTTCATCCTCCTCTTCTTCTCTCCTTTTATCTCTTTTATCTCCCTTGTGTCGTCTTTCCTTAACTCTTCCACCTTTTTCTTAACTCTCGTTTCTGTGTCTCTCCTCTCTGCTCCTCATCCTCTCCTCGTCTTTCTTTTTCCTCTCATGTCTCCTTTTCTTCTCCTTTCTCTCCTTCTTTGCTCCCTTTCTTTCCTCTTCTCTCCTCCTTCCCTCTTGTTTCCTCTCCTGTTCTTTCCTCCATATTGTCTCCCATCTGTTTGACTCTCCTCTTCTTCTGTCTTTTCACCCTCCTCATCCTCCTCTTGTCTCCTCTTTTCATCTGTTCTCTCCTCCTCCTCTTCCTCTCTTCTTCTCTTCCTTTTCTCTTGTCCCCTCTCTCCATTTCTCCTCTCTCCTCTTCTCCCCTTTTCTTCTACCCTTTCTCTTCCTCCTCTCTCCTATTTCCTCTCTTCTTACCTACCTTGTCTCCTCTCCTTTCCTCTGCTTTCTCTTCTCTCCATCCCCTTTCCTTGTCCTGTTTGTTCCTCCTCTCTCCTCTTTCACCTGTTTTCTTCTTCACTTATTTGTCCTTCTGCTCTTCTTCCTCCTCTCTTCTCTTCCGTGTCACCTCCCTCTCTCCTCCTCCTCCTCCTCCCCTCTGCAGGGCTGCTCGTCTCCCATCGTGGTGAAGTTCGCCGACACGCAGAAGGACAAGGAGCAGCGGCGTCTGCAGCAGCAGCTGGCGCAGCAGATGCAGCAGCTCAACAGTGCGACCACCTGGGGGAGCCTGACGGGCCTGGGCGGCCTCACCCCGCAGTATCTGGCTGTAAGGAGAGCCGCCGCGTCGCCCACCTCCACCATCACCTCCTCCACCCCTTACTGCAGCCCCATGGCCAACGCCGCCGCAGTCAGTGCCCCAATCGAAAACACCCAAATCCCCAAATACTCTCATTGGCCTTCTGTTTCTTCCTCCCTTCTTCCTTTTGTTCTGTAATTCCTCCTTTAGCCCTGTCATTGTTCCTCTCCTCCATCCTCCTCTCGGGACTGTAGCGTAGCGAGAAAATGAGGTCTCTGAATGGGGTCTCAGGCTGCCAGAAGACAATAATATATGTCTCCAAAATGCCAGAAAAAAACCGCAAAGGTACAGCTGCTCCTCCTGCATTTCACTCGTATTTGGACCAAAAATCTCTGAAGTGATTCAAAATGAGCACGTCCTGCCACATTTAGGAAGATTTAGTCAAACCAATCTTCTAGAAACGACCTTCACGTGCCTCTAATCTGCAACAGCAAATACTGGTCGCAAAACGTTCATACAACTGTTTATCTGACAGAAGTTTCCAGCTGTTTCCATTGTGATGTTCGCCATCTAAAGCGAGAGTAACGTTTTATGGTTACGTTCAAACAATACAAACACACAATCTGAAATGAATCCCAGTCCCACCAGTCAAAATCCTGCTCTCTTAGAGCCCAGTGAACATTATATGTACTCAGCAAAACCATTTGGCGGTCTATAAACGTCATTTCTGGGACACTGAGTTGCTTTTCAGATGTCCTCTCTGGACTTCTGTCCAATGAAAACCATCTACCATGTCACCTTGAAATAAAATTAAAGGATTAAGCGTTAGTTTGATGAACTTTTTAAGCTTAATAAATCACTTAAAACCCATGAGATGAACAGGAAGCGTTACGTTAAAGTTCTAATTTGGTGGTCTAGAAACTCTGGACTTCAACTTCTGTCCACTGAAAACCATCCACTATGTTACCTGGAGGTAAAACTGAAGGATAAAGTGATTTTTATTTTTTTACTTTCAAGCTAAAAAAATCATTTAAAACTCTGTCAGATGAACCGTAGAAATGTGTAATGAAGCTAAAAAAACAAGGCTGTTTCTCTTTGCTCATGAAAAATGACTGTTCAGATGGTTTTTGCAGCAAAATTGGCAAAAACACAAATTAAATCGTCCTGATATATTCACTAATTGGAGTAATTAAACAGATTATTTGGCTGAATCTTCTGAGAATCTTTGTTCAGACACCTCGTTCTCTCCCTTCGTCTCGCAGTCCTCAGACTTCTCGGGACTCCTCTTGTTGTGCAAAGTCTCGACATTAACCTTTGACTCACTGCTCTTCACTTCCTTTTAAAACACAACAAAAAAAGTCTGTGGTTTGATCCTGAGTGCAATTAGCACCTGTCTCACACAAACATCCCTCATTTACTGCAAATTCATTTAGGAGATTAAAAAAAAAAAAAAAAAAAGTATGTTGTGAATCGGGCTCCCAGATTTTTTGGCTCTTTCAATCCTCTTTTGCAAAGATTAAGCTCTATTTCTGGAAGAAGAAGAAGAGAAAACACACACACACACACACACACACAATAGAAACAAGATGTTAATTTGCTGTTAATTCAAGTCTTTGAAGGATGAGTTTTTGACAGCATCAGTATTCCACTTTTGTTTTGGGAATCTAATTAGTCGGCTAGATTAGAGCTTTCATGCTCAACTTGTCTGGAAGAATCATGGTGGAATACAAACAGCGCTCGCTTAGAGGAGAGATCAAACTATATTAGCAGCTCATTTACTCATCGAGCACTGAGGCAAAAACCACATTGCTAACCCGCTCATTACGAGTTTAGCTTCCCAGCATAGCGTTGTATAGACATGTGTTAAGCTTTTTGTATCCACCCGGCTCACTTTGTTTCTCTCTCTCTCTCTCTCGTCTCTCCTCATCTGTCTTTCTTTCTTGCCATCAGTTGCTTCAGCAGGCAACCTCCTCCGGTAACCTCGGAGCCTTCAGCGGGATCCAGCAGATGGCCGGTGAGTCAAAAATCAGTTGATTTGAACTCCCCTCCTTTTTTTCCCCCCGTCCACGCCCCGCCGAAGCCACGATATATAAATATACACACCGACGATGGCGGACTCTTTGTTGCGCCTTCTTCTGTTATTTTTTTCTTTTACAGACTTCTAAAAAGAGGACCAAAGAGCATAACAGATGAACTCGCGTGGCGGAGTAAAAGAGAGATCTTTGCCCTGAAGATTTATTAACTGTTGCTAAGAATTGTCTTGATCTTTTAATGAGGCCAGACAAGAGTTAGTGCCCTGGGCATGTAACAGTAGCACCGAGAGGAGGAGGTGGAGGCGATGGATGAATCACAGAAAGAAAGGAGGGAACAAGAAAACAGTTAACACTTTAACAGTGGGCTTCTTCTTTGGTGGATATTTTTGTGCACTGCTGGCTGGCGCCATCTACTGCTGTCTTACTGCGGAGGTTCATCTGCACCTCCATGTTTGAGTGTCTGCAGGTTCAAGGCAGATTTTTAAACCCAGATTTGAGTTTAAGGCATTTTAAGGAAGAAAATAAGTTTTTTAAACTCTAAACGTGATAAAAAAAACCAAAATGGACACCAGGAAATAGGAAATAAAGTAGTTGGGGACGGTAGAATCCTCTTAAGTGAAGCTGATGCAATAAAAAATGCATATTGTATTAACCCAGTTCTGTTAATCTGAGCCGCGAGCGTGCCGAAAAGCCTCCTATTAAATGTTGAACAAGATAAAAATCTCCATCTTTAAGAAATATAATTTTAAGGGCTTTTAAAATTTTTGGTTCTTTAAGACGTCCCCGTTTCCCCTCTCTCTCTCTCTCTCTCTCTCTCTCTCTCTCTTTCTCCGTTAAACTCCTCTTTCTCACCTCCCTCTCTCGTCTTTTTTTAATTCTTTCTTTGCAGATACTCTTGCACCTCCCACCCCGTTCAATCACAGTTTCTTCATCTCACCTCCCAGCCTTCACACTCCTCTTCCTCCTCCTCCTCTTCTTCTTCTTCTTCTTCTATCCTTCTCAGCGAGGTGTCAGCTCTTAATTTGTCCGCCGTTTAGTCGCTGGGCAAAAAAAACGGGATAAAGAAAATTGCCGAGAAACAATAACAGCTCTGAGTGTGATGGTGTGTCGTGTTTCCTTTGAGTTACGACGCTTTTGCAATCTCCCTGTGGCTGATTTAAATTTTTCTTTTTGCTGCTGTCGAGCCTACAAACTTACAAAAACACACACACACGCGTGGTGGAGGATAAATAGGCTGTGGGATTTGGAAAGCGAGGGTGAGTAACGGCGTCTGAATCTGGAGATCTGTTGGTCCTCCATCTGCGATATGGAGAGAGAGCGAACGAGCGAGCATTAGTGATTGGCAGGAGATGTGACACAGCTGAATGACATCTGGTCCCAGTCTTTAACACGAGGAGCTGCAGAGCTGAGAGGCTTCAATTACACCAATGAGCATTCAATTAGACGCAGCCAACGCCAGCCTGGTGCAGCCCGGCGCTGCCATACAGAGCGTGCACACACACACACACACATATGCACATGCACACATATGTACTCACAGTCGCTCACGCACTCACGTACCATCTGCACAGCCCGGATACTCCGGCTCTGATGTGGGAAGTAGATTGTATTTGTCTCATACTGTCTCTCTCTCTCTCTCTCTGTTCGACTTTATTCCTCTCTAACTCGGTTTATTTTTATCTCCTCCCTTTTTTTTTCTCATAACTGTCTTCAAAATGTTCAACGAGCGAGATAACCTTTGACAGACGCAAGTAAGGATTGGTGTAGAGCTGCTTAGAGGAAAAGAAGGAGGAACAAAGAGATAGAACTGGGAGAAAGAAAGAGAGCTCGCTATGTTGTATGAGTTTGAAGAAGGAATAGGAAAGAGGATGGGAAGGAAAGGAAGGAAAGGAAGGAGGGAAAATGCCAAGTAAGACATTGGAAATTGGAAGGAAGGAAGTAATGAGAGGATAAAAGAGAAGGAAAGGGGGGAGGGCATGGAAGAAATCAGGAGAACGAAGGGAGGAAAGGAAATCAAAAGGGAGGAAGGAAAAAGGACACAAAGAAACAAAATGGTGAATAGGTAAGGAAAAAGACAGAGAAGGAAATTAAAGAACAGAAGACAGGTAGAAAGGGAGAGGAGAGGAGAGGAAAGGAAAGGAAAGGAAAGGAAAGGAGAAATGTAAAGGTGCAAGAAAAGGAAGACGGTAAAATAAATGAAAGGAAAAGTGGAAAAGCAAGCATGGAAATCGTCAAGAAGCAAAGAAAGGGGAAATTAAAGCGAAGAGGAAATGTAGGAAAGGAAGAATGAAGATGGAAAAGGCAATTTGGGAGAATTTGGGATAGGAAGGGAGGACAGAACAGGAAACAATGAAGGAAATGAAAAGGGTAAATGGTAGAAAATGACACAAGGCGAGGGAAAAGAAGAGCAGAGCAAAGGAAACAGGAGGAAAGGGAAGAGAAAAAGGGCAGGATGGATGAGGAAAGAGCTCTTATAAACAACCTTCTCGTCTCCTCTCGTCTCGATCACGTGGTGAATTTTGCCGTCTGAGTTAGTGCGAGAGTCGAACACGCGTCCACGTGACGACGACGGCTGTTTTTAATCTCCGCCTCTCGTCAGGAACAGAAATCTCATTTTAGCACCTGATGTATCAGAAACACACACACACACACACACACACACACACACACTTCCTGCTGCATCTCGTCACCTCGAGGAGTTTTTTATTTATTTTTTATTTAATTAACCAATCAGAAGTGTGAATCCAGCCATCTGTCGTCATCGGCTGCGTTCAGTTCCGTTTGTCTCCGTTTGGATGTTAAAAACAAAAACAGGATGGATTCTTCTTCATGGTGTCTTGTTCGTGTGTGTCTATTTGTGTGTGTGTGTGTGCGTGTGTGTGAGTGTGTGTGCGTGCGTGTGTGTGTGTGTGAGCGTGTGTGTATTTCCATGGTACTGTATATACATCCAGACTGTATATACGACACATACACCTCACATTGACAGTGTCCACCCTTTTTTAACTTTGAATCTTAACAAGCTCGTGAGTCACAGGAAGCGCCTCTCTCCGTGGTAAGAACTACTTCCTGCTCTGATGACTGATTTGCTCACACACTTCTGCACAAACACACAAACACACACATGGAGTGAGGTGAAAGGTGTTTTGTAGTCTCTGCTTGGGTGGCATGTAGCCGTTAATTCAGCTTAACTACAGGCCTGTATGCCAATGCAGCTAATCCTGAACTGAAAGTCTCAATCATGATTAAAGTCTGACTGATATCGACATGAGGCCGACGTCTGTTTATATCAGCTACATACATTCATACATGAAGTTTATCCTCTTGAATTAAAGTTGAATTAGAATACAGATGTTCTTTTTACAGTTTACAGTTCAAAAGTTGCTGCAATTCTGATGCTAAATGTATTTTACAAACTAAAATCTCCTTCATTTTATTTTCTTTGACAAAGAAACGTGAAATTTGAAGGAAAGGAAAGGAAAGGGAAGCAAAGGATGCTAAAATAAATATAGAGACTTAATTCAGAGTACAAATTTCAAAATGAGCGTTCATCTTTATGTGTGATGTGATGTTTACCGTTCAAAGATTTGCTTATTTAGTTTATTTTAAAACTGTAAAAATATTCTTAGACTTATTTTCTTTTGCATAAAAAAGTCTGTGAAATTTGAAGGAAAGGAGATAAAAAAAAAGAGGATAGGAGTAAGGAAAGGAAAGAATCAGAATCATTTTTATTGCCCTTTTATACCTACAAGGAATTAATTCAGCAATCCAGCTGAAAACAAGAAGCTCGACAGGTATATATATAAATATTAAACTACTATATACAGATGAAATCTATATAAATATGTAGATCTATAGATGTATAAACAACATTAAGGAAAGGAAAGGAAAGGAAAGGAAAGGAAATTTGCTACCAGACAGATGTTGAAAAGACGCCCTGAAGGCTCGGTCTTACATTTCAATATTAGCCTCAAACGTCCCGTATCAGCCAGCTTCTAATCATGATTTTTATTGACCAATTAGACTTTATACGAAGCACAACTTAGCCGAGCTCCAGTCGGATCTCCAGTGATGTAACTGCCCCCCCCCAAAAAAGCAGAAATAACTGAACTAGGAAGGTAATTTACCTCCTGTTTGTTGAAGCCTTCTCCCGAGCTTCTTCGTGCTCACACAGAGAAAGTTTAACCAGATCAGCGAGCATTTCTGCACCAAACCTAACAACACCACAACAGCTGCTTTTCCTGATTTAAACACATGTGGGACTTATTAGCGAAATCAGCTGCTGTAGTGTTTGTCTTCACACACTGCAGACTCTTCACACGATCAGAGCAGAGGATTATTTCCAGGCACACTCCTCTGATATTCTTGCTCACCTTCGGACACCAGGCGGGCGGCTTAAACTCCGTGTTCAGTCCTGTCCTCTGGTGCACTGTCCCCGGCTCCATCCAGGCGACCCAGCCACGCCTCAGCCTCAGCCTCCCCCCAGGTTTGACACCACCCTCTCTGGCTCCTCTCTCCAGGTATGAGTGCTCTGCAGTTGCAGAACCTGGCCACTTTAGCAGCGGCGGCGGCGGCGGCCCAAAACTCAGCCAGTCCCTCCACCGCAAACCCCCTGTCCTCCAACGCCGCCTCCCTGGGAGCGTTGGCCAGCCCAGGTAACACCGCAGCCACTCAGGTCCGGGGGGGTCCGAGGTCGCCGTGTGTTGGGGTGGGGAAGGGGCCCCAACGCCTGCCTCTACGTCCTCCTCCGCTCTGCACCGTTACCATTACCAGTGTTGTCGCCCCCCCTCCATGATCCCGGCACCTCACCGCCATCACCGAAAAACCATCAACCAATCACCGCTGCCGCAACCATCTTCATTGTTCAGATCTCCGTCAGTGTTGTTGACCTTCTTTCTGGCGCCATCGCCATGGTGTGTGTATCCACCGACCTCCATCTTAATAGAGAAACCATGCTGTGTTGTTGATAGCGCTGCCTACCTGCGTCCTTCTTGTCTTTGAACACCACCACCACCACCACCTCACCACCACTTCCTCGCTTCATGTGGGCCCGAACATACCCCATGCCACCTTCGTGATACACGCACTGTATATGTGTGCGCGTGTGCATGTATGTTTTGTGCTTCAATGTGTCCGTCCGGTGCAGATCTGTAGAGAGTTTGACACGGTAGACGTCCCGGTGGACGGGCTTTGTTTGCACCTGTATATATGTATGTGTGTGTTTTGGTGTTTCGTCTCATGGAGGTTAAAAACTTAGCAGGTTGATGTCTGAACTCGGCTCAGGTTAAATATCGCCACCTTCAGATTCTCTCTCTCATTCTCTCCCTCCTCCTCCTCCATCCTCTCCTTGTGTTCCTCCTCGTTGCCCTCGTCTTTTGCTGCTGCCCTCCTTTTGACAAGCTCCCTGTTTCTGCTCCATCATTCTCCCCTTTCATGTCGGCTCGGCCTCGCTCCAGCAGCCGTGGGTTTTTTTTTTCTCCGTGCTGTCTCTTTTGGAGCGCACTCCCAACAGAGCATGAATATGAAAAGCTACCCCTTCCCTTTTGCTCCTCCTCAGCACCCCTTCCTCCCTCCTTCCATCTCCCCTCCTTCCTTCACGTTATAACACTCGCTCCCGCCGCTTGCTTCCCATCCCCACTTCCTGCCTCCACCGAAGCCGACGTGAATGCCCCGTCCTCTCCTCTCGTCTCTCGTCTTGTCTCCATACTTTTCACCTTCTCTCCCTCTTATTCCGTCTTTTCTCTCTCTGTCTCTCTCTTGAATGTCAGTCCAACCTTGAATAGTACACACTCAGGGTTGAGCTGCTCGGTGTGAATGAGCGGCGCTACACTGCATGTGTCAATGAAGCTGCAAAACGTCACGCCAGTTTGATAAATATAGACAGTTCTGCATGGAGACAGGCCAGTGTTTCTTTCTTTCCTTTGTTTTTTTTGTTTTGCACCATGTGCCGACATAACGCTCCTCCTTTATCGCACCATTTCTTAATATATTCAGCGGCAATCCTGCTTTGTTGGCATCGCTTTGATGAGATCAAGGGTAAATTAATAGATTAAATCTTTTTTGGTTTGTGAGCTTTTGTTGCACCATACTTTTCCACCATCTCACCAACCACCACCACTACTGACGTAGTAGCTCATGTATGGCACACATTTCACATCGGTGTGTGCGTTCCAGGTGTATGTGTGCGTGAGTTTGTGTCCGCTGTGTGTTGAAGTTTCGTGTGTTTTCCGTGTGGTGTTTCTTTGTGATTTTCAAACGAAGAAAGAACTCCAAAACGTTTCACGATTTAAACCGAAAAGATTTGCACGCCTAAAAAAAAAAAAAAGAAATCTTCTGATTGTGCTCCTGCCTTTCTGTACATACAGTATGTCTGCTTTTTTTATTTTATTTTGTTCTTTCAATGCAATTACAGCATCGCCTTGAATACCTGCTCTTGTGAATCTCTCCTATCAGAACGAACCACACAGTTTTTAGATGTCTTTTCATCTCCATATAATCTTTTACATGCTGTTTTTGTATGTAGGGTCAAGGTGCCGCCACCAGCTGAATTAAAGGTGCTACCTGTAATATATTAAGCATCATCAAATCATCACACTGAAAGAAAATGAGATCACTGTGGACAACATTGGTTGATATTCCCCTTGAACTCCAGCCTTTCTCTGTTCACACTGAGTCTACTTACATACTTCCTCCCAGCATTAGCCTTTATCATCACAGAGAACAGCAACTAGCTTCTGCAAACCTCCCAACAAACCCTGACCAGAAACATCTTAGGAACTAGAAAACGTAACCTCAGTCAAGGCTGCAGCTTGATAAAACTTTAATAAAGCAACATTTAATATTATGCAGATCAGGGATCTTCAACTGGTGGTCCAAGACCCCCAGGGGGTCCACAGAGGTACTGCAGGGGTTTCACCAACTTTGTCATAATAAGTGACCATTTTCACCAAAATAATGGTGAATGTGAGGGTGCAGATAACTGAGAAACTACAAACATTTGCACTCCAATTGGATGTCCAAAGATGCACAGCTCTTGGCCTTTAATAACCAATAATAATTAGGCATGAACTTGTCTCTTGTCCAAAGGTTGAAGACCCCTGATGTAGATTATGGTCAAGCTTTCAACAGTTTAGAAACTAATTAAATGAATCAGATCTTAAAGCAATCTTTTTGGGATAATTCAATTTGGTCAAGGTTGGATGTAATTTGACGGAGAAATTCAAGAAAACAGAATTTAGCTTCTACGTCTCAGTAGCTGCAGTTTACATGGACATTATTATTTATTCAGCTCGACTGAAATCATTAGAGATTCCAATGTAACTTTTCACATGGACGTTAAATGAACTGAAAAGATGCATGCGTTCACATGCCCCGGAGCACTTAATCAGAATCTAAGTTTTCTGACATACGCGTGTGAAGCGTTGTTTAAACATTTCTGCCTTGTTCGTGTCGCTTCTTGTTACTGTAACATGTTTTATTGAGTTGCCTTTACGGGAGATGCATGCGTGCATGAGTATAGTTCTCTCTTATACTCAGTTCCTCCCTATCCAGTCGGACCGGGCCAATCTCTTCTGATTGAGGTTGTTGCATGAGCCGTTTTTTCTGATTATTGGAAATATTAGAGTCCATGTAAACACAGCTGCTGTTTCAGAGTAAAGAGGACTACTACTCTCCACCAAAAGCTAATCACTAATCAACTCCACCAAAGATTTTTTGAAGTTCGGGTAGTTTAAAAACGAAGCAAACCTTCGTAGAGGCAGTCAGTCTTCTCAGCAGTGGTTTCATTTATTTGCTGCTATAACACAAGTATTTCAAATTTACGACAATTTGCTGATGTTAAATTGTACAGGTAGCACCTTCTGTATGAACTCTAAATGCCAGCCTGTGTGAAGTAGCTTTTTTAAATATGTATTTAATAAGGAAGCCTCTAAACGGAGACCTTGAGGTGTGTTTAATGCTTGTATAACAAGTCTGTTCCTTTGTCTCCTGTTTTCCCTCTTCACCTCCACCCTTCTCCCTCCTCTCTCTTTTCTACTCTCTTCATCTTGTTCTCCTCCCCTCCTCCTCTCCTCTCCTCTCCTCCCCTCCCATCCCTCCCTCCCCCCTTGTTCTGCTCTTCCCGCAGCCGCGGGCACCACAGCCAGCTCCAACGCCGGTGCCATGAACTCTCTGACCTCTCTGGGCACCCTGCAGGGCCTGGCAGGCGCTACTGTGGGCCTGAACAACATAAATGCACTAGCAGGTAGCATCAACAGTGAGTATTCACCCTGTCATCAGCATCTCCACCTCCATCTCCACCCACCTTTCTGACCATCAACGCCCAACGGCAACATCACCTGTGAGCCGATGCAGAGAGACGCAGCGTAACGGCTAACACGGCACATCATTAGAGTTTGACTGGAATGGGGTTTTTAAAGGCTGATTCATGTGATATTTTTAATTAAAACTGACAGTTTATCATATTTAATCTTTAATTTTGAGAAATTTAAACAAAAGAAAAAAGATTACTCACTAAAACTCCAAATTAAAGCCTAAAAAAGTGAGTTTGTTCAAGAATAACTTGCAAAATTTGCACTAAAAAGAAAAAAATAAACTTGCCAGTGTGCTCCAGTATATTTAATATAATTTAACAAAGGCTGACTTTATTAAAAAACCCATCCAACTGTTCAACTCTAATGTCAGTGGTTGTAGAGATATGTATCATAGTTTACATGGAAATAATCTTTAACTGCATAGTTTAACTCGTAGGATGAAATTGGACAAATTAATATAGATTTAAATCAATCATTTGCTTTATTGTAGATATGAAAGTCTATATTTTACACAAATGCAAGACTGAATAAGAGAAAAGTAGAACAAAGAATGATACAACAGACGAAATGTGAATCAGAATTTATAAATCGTCTCTCTGTGTCTCAGTTTTACTGAAACTGTCTTTACTCTCTCAATGACGGCCACTTCATGAACTCATCCGGCCACAGATCTTTCATCCATTCATTGAATCCTCCATCTCTCCATCCGCTTCCTGGTTGTGTCCTGGGTTATGCTTGCTGTAAGAGTGCTGTCCGGGCAGAGCTGACGTGCTGCTGTCGCCTCACACGTCACGTGTTTGTCGTAGTCGTCTCACATTTGTCACGTTGTTTTGTTGTGTCATTGTTGTGTCTTATGTCTGTTTGAACATCAGAGGGTGGCAAAACGCAGGCCAATTTTTGTAGACATATATCCTCAAAGAAATCTGAATTTGATCATTTTCATGCCAAAATTGACCAGATATGACCATTTTTCTGTAAAAAATATACTAAATGTACCAAAAGTACAACTTGAGTGATTCATTTTGTATCAAATAATACAAAATGACCAAATTTTATCAGTTTCCTGTTAATAAAATACAAAAATTTGAAACATTTCCTATGAAATAAATACAAAATATATTATACAATACTTTTTCTAATGTTATAAAATAAATTAGAAATCATTTATGTGCCAAAAGTACAAATAGTGTTGTATTTTGTTTTAAAAAAATACAAAACAAGTCGATTTTCGTGCCAGAAAGTATCAAACGTTGCCATTTTGATGAAAAAAATACAAATTTATTTGAGCATGTCATGATCTAATTTGTAAATTTAAAGCTAAATCTTAATGTTAAAATGAACCAACATTGGTCGACAAATTTCAAGCCCCCAAAAGACACAAATTGCCCATTTGCATGTCAACGGAAATACAAAATTGTCTTCCCAGTAACTTTGTCATTGTCAGAAAGATATAAAAAGACATCGTCGGCAAACAAGTGTTAGCTTTACGATAAAAGGTGTTTGCAGGGCAGCTGGTTTAATATCAAGTGTATTGGTATTTAAAGTCTGAACAAGTCACTGAATGTTGTCAGGATTTACTTGAAAGTGTGGTTTGATCCAGACCAGACACACTCGTTTCTATCCATGTGTGAACTGAATCAACTCGGCGGCCTATGTGGTCCACCAGCGCCTGCCGAGCTGTGCGGTGTGTGTCCTGCCTTTGACCTCTGGGGAGACGGGGCTGGGATCTTAATCAGAGCTGTTATTACAGCAGAGATCCTGTACTACCGGCCTCTTCCACCACATTATTCTCCTCTGACCTTTACCGCTCCTCGGCTGCAGTGGCTGTATCCGCTGTGTAAATCATATACGCGTCTACTCGAGCGCACACAGGTACAGACACACAGGACATGTGGGCACACACACACGTCTTTCAAATGGAGGGGGACGCTTTGCATCACATTTTGTCCTGGCTAACCCTCCTCGTGCCCCCACCTCATCCCTCTACCACCACCACCACCGCCACCACCAACCGCCCTCATTTAAACACATCTAGGCCTTAATTGAATTGCAAAGGTCACCAGTGCAATTATTCCTGAATAAATGAGTGACCTATAATCCAGAGCTCTGCGGTGATAATTTATTTCACTGTGTCTGACGGTGAGGCGACAGGACGCCGAGCCAATGTCAGACCCCCTCAGACAAGTTGCCCTCCGCCGTGATATTAAGCCGTTACAAGCAGCTAATGAGTGTTACTGCTGCGTCCCTTCACTTTCTAAACCCGACTGCCCCCCTCCGTCCTCCATCCTCGCTCCATGTGACTGTCTTCACCCCCCCAAAGTGAGACGTCACAGGCTGAAAAAGCACCTCCAGTCACACCTCACCGTTTACACTCATAAAAATAGAGCTTTAGAGGATTTTACATATCAATACTAATGCAGATTATCTATCAATATCTCTTGCTACTTGCTACGTTTATATATAGGATTATTTTCTGGATGAATCACCATGATTCATTTGTGGAAGGCAATTCAAAGAAACTCAAAGTGCTTTACAGGAGACAGTAAAGCTGAATAAAACAAGCATTAAATTAATAAAATGGCAGACTAGACAAAGTACAAAGTTTAGAAAATAGAACAGCATTAGATGTGAACGAATACAATATACACTGCAGAACAGTTAGAGGTTTTGGGAAATACACTTCATTCGCTTTCTGCCACGAGTCAGACGAGAAGATTGATACCACTCTCAGATCTGTCCATCAAGTAAGAAACTAGAGCCAGGAATTAATTAGCTTAGCTTAGCATAAAGGCTGGAAACAGAGGGAAACTACTAGCACCCAGAAGCTCACATTGTACCTTGACTGTTACATGTTAAACAGAAATATATATATATATATATATATATATATATAATAGTCCCTTCTAGTATGTTTCTTTGTCGGAAAACTCTTTGTTTTACCCAAAATGCTAATGGATAGCATGAGTCCTCCCTGCTTGGCTTTGTTGACCAATTTAAAATTAACAAGTTGGGACCCTGGAAGACACTCATCACAGTGTAAAAATGTAAAAAATAAACATTCTTCTGTAAGTTTTAGTAATAAGCAGTGCTGTCGCTAACCACAACTTGTTTAATGACCAAATGGGGACCTTTGAAACATGCCAGCTTATGGGGACCTTCATTACAAACCACGTCCCTGTTTGTCAGTTAAGTGTGTTTTGATACTGTTTTGGCGTTTTGTAGACATGACTGTTTGTGTCTTAGTGTGTTTTTATGTGCGTGCATGCCTCGCTGCGTGCTTCTGATCTTGAGTACACCTGTGTGCAGCTCTGGCTGTCATCAGCTACGCTCATACTGTACTTTAATATGTTTAAACTAATACTCTGTGTGTGTCCTGTGTTCTGACGTGGTAGCTGTTGTGTTTCGTTGTTAGAAACAGTATTGATGTGTCTTATGTGTGTGTTTTTGTTGACGTGTGTAACTTGTGTGAACGTCCGTGTGTGTCCGTGTAGGTCTTTGTGAGTGTGTGTATGTGTGGTAAAAACACAACCTTCAGTGGGAGCGCTAATGAGTAAGTGCACTCTTCTTTCTTTATTGTTGGGTTTTATGTAAAGTTGCTCAAATGCTCTCAGGTATGGCGGCTCTAAACGGAGGCCTGGGCGGCGCAGGGCTTACCAACGGGACGGCGGGCACCATGGACGCGCTGACGCAGGCTTACTCAGGGATCCAGCAGTATGCCGCCGCAGCGCTGCCCACCCTCTACAGCCAGTCCCTGCTGCAGCAGCAAGGGGCCGCTGGCAGCCAGAAAGAGGGTCAGTAGCCCGAGGCCATCTGTCTGCACATCACTGCTGCTCAGTGGGAGTTCACATTCAGTCTTTCCTACTTGTAGAATAGTAAATAGACAACACAAGAATTTTGAACTCTTAACTGAGAGTTAAATCGAGGTAAAATATCATGAATTAATCCCTTTAAGTCGAGCTTGTCAGTGTAATGCTGGTTATTTGTACAATATGTGAACAAACACCTTCTTTAAATGGAGCAAAAGTTGAGTTTTCAACATTTAATTGGAAAATACAGGGTTTTTTTTTCAATAAGAGCAGCTCAGAAAATGCTTGAAATGAAAAACTGGGTGATTTTTGTCTAAATAATTAACTAAATCTAGCCTTGTTTTTGTTTGAATATTAAAAATAAACGTAAATTCACAGATTTACAAAACTCAAGTCCTCAATATTTGATCCTACTCAAGTATAGGATCAAAAGTTTACATAAATTCTCAATTACTTTATATTTAGTGGTACAAAATGAGTTTATTTGTTTGTATATTCAGACTTCTCTATGATTATCAGCAATACTTTTGTTGAGGATTGTACACAAATCTGGTGTTAAGTTCAATTTTCCACAAAAAGCTTTCAACCACCGTGTTGAATAGCAGACACCAGATGATGAAATGTCTAGTAAAAAAGAAATAGAGCCACATACTATTTGTTTGTCCACTTCACATCTCTGCTTCCAACAAAGATCCATTTGTAAAGACGCGTACTTTCTTTGACAATCCATCCGGGAGTTCAAAACCCTCAGAGGAGACAAAGAGGTGGCAAATACCGAGCTCCCTCACGGCTTCATTTAGCGTTGGAGAGCATATTTAATGAGCCTGAGAGATCTGACCTTTGTGTGGTAGAAGTGGGGACGACCTACAACCTCTCTTAAGAGAGACAACATACGGCTGAAAGAATGAATGAATGAATAAAAAACGAGAGAACGGAACTACTTTTGTTCGAGTGCCAAAATATAATTATTAAATGAAAACCAAAAGCTTTCATCTTTGTTTAATGTTCAATACAATTGCACAATGTTGTTTAAAAGCAATAACAAACTCAAGGTCATGCGATATTGTGCTAAGCGGTGTGCTTCAGCTGCGTTCCTATGACGACAGCACAACAGTGCCGGTCGCAACAATGCAACGCTCCCTCTCCTGCAGTTTTGCTTAATGAAAAACCACTCTGACCTTATACCCGCTCTGTATCTCGTCCCGCCAGGTCCCGAAGGTGCCAACCTGTTCATCTACCACCTGCCCCAGGAGTTTGGAGACCAGGACATACTCCAGATGTTCATGCCTTTCGGAAACGTGGTCTCTGCCAAAGTCTTCATCGACAAACAGACAAACCTTAGCAAGTGCTTCGGTACGGGACACACACCTGCAAGCTATCTGTCCTTTTTCTTTGCTAGCTGTGTCCCAGTTCAGGGGCTGGATCCTCTGAAGGATGCAGCCAACAAAGTCTTTCAAAGGAGATGAAGGCCAAGCTCAATTGCCATGTTCGTGTCGTAGGGGTATTCTTGTAATAACCAGTGTCTGAATAGTGTTCACCTCAAGTCATCATTACAGATTTTATCTCAGATATTGGTGCAAAATAATTTAACAGGTAGTCTGAGAATCTGGCCCATGTCCACCATCCATCCCCTACGACGTGAACATGAAAACAGACATGGCTGGCAAAAATATTCATGAATTCAGGCTCAGAAAAGTTCAAGTTTACCAGTGGGAAGTTGCCCATGGTAGACTAAACATGTAAAGGCTGTTAACAAGAACAAAGACTCGTTGCACTTTATGTCTGGCTTACTTTATTCACATCCTTCAGTGTCTTTTTCTATGGTTAACGAATAAGAATTTTTATGTAACTAAATTCTCAAGAAGGTTCCTAAAAACGACCGTTATTTGGCACTAACTGCAAGAAAAACTGAGATAGTGTTCAACTTCCAGCTTAGTTTACTGTAGAGCTGCAAACATTTCAAATTTGTCCACAGGGAAGCATACTGTGGTCAAATATGGAGATTCCAGTAATACATGAATAATTTCTTGGAATGAGTTTGTCAGCTTTTCCAGTTCTAATATTTTAGCAAGGTCTTTCAAGGCAATTCTGGAAATCAATAACTGTCTCTATTTTCTCTACAATTAGTACCAGCGTACGCGATTCCTTCCAGGAAACTTTTAAAGACCTGTCAAATAAAGCATGACTCAAAATGTCCATGACAACATTTTCCTGCATCTCCCCGGGATATTTCCAAACTTATACAAGCTGACCAGGAAATGGGTTGAAAGATATTGAGGGCTGCAAAGGACACACTGGTTGTGTCCTCCAAAAAAATCAGGCAAAGGAGTTTATATTACTCAGCCACATTTGGGACAGGACTTGTTGGCCTGACTAAAAGGGATCCACCCCTGAACTGGCACCGCAAGAGACTCCTTTCCAACCTGTTTTTAACATTCCACCTGATCGGCGTGTAGAAAAAACAGAGCTTCAAATCCAAGGTGAAATGCATTTAAGTGTGCTGTAGATTTCCATTTGCATAGCATTTGTCAATATTGACAACAAAAACCTAAATATAATGCGTCTCCATTCCTTGTGTAGCAACTTGAGGGAAACAGAAATAAATCAAGCATGGATCCGGGAAGGAACAGCGGCACAGACAGACGGCATTGATACTTGTCAGACAATGGATTGTGAGGATGGATGCGAGACAAGCGAGACGAGGAGTTTACTGTCAGTTTTAGAGGTTGCAGACATTACGAGAGGGAGTGTGCACAAACATGACTTTGTGAGAGACAATACAACACAATATGATCTCACTGTCTGCTCCGAAAACCTTTATTTTGACCAGCAGTGATGTTTGACACATCATTGGTCAAAATATTGGAGCAGATACGGTGGTTTTACTGTGTTTTTTTGGTCTCAGGGTTTTACTACTTTCGTGGACGATGCTTCACAGTGGTGTCACCAACCCCCCATTTGTTTTTACTGTAGCTTCATTCTTTCATTATTTTGTTGATGCAACAGCCCAGTTCCCCTCCAGGAGTCATTAAAGTTTAATCTTTCCTTATTGTGTACCAGGGGTGTATTTTAATGTAGATGTAAATGTAATCCAGATAAATCAGATCTCAAGACACAGAAACATGGCGAGGGTGCCTTGTGTAGTATTTTAACGTCAGTTTATTATTACACTTTAATTTTGAGACAGTATTGTTGCTGTAAATAAACAAGTAGAAGCTTATTGCTCTCCATGAGTCAGATTTGGAGGGAAATCTGCTGATTTACGGCGTAGAACAAACAGAAAAGAGATGAAAACATTTGATTGCAGACATTTATTTATTATGGGAAATGTAATCTCTGTTTTAAGGGATTTTAACACAAACAGTGCAACTGGCAAAATAGAAGCGACCAATCATCTCTCTTATGGTCCGTCCATGGATGGTTTCCAGACCTCCAACCCAACCAAATGCACATTAAACATGTTTGTGTTTAGTCTTTTTTTAGAAAAGTGGAATTTATCATGGAGCGTTAGCCGACACATGCTAGCGAAGTCACCCTCTAAGCTGGCTATCTTACTTCTGCTTGCTAGCTACATTAGGGAGGACTGCCCATTGTTCCAACAGCCCATTATTTCGAAACCCCAACAGTCCGAAAACATCCCATTGGACCAAAAGCTCATTTGTCCGACAGCCAACAGTTATTCCAAAAACAAAAGCCCAATGTTCTGAAGGCCAGTTTTTTTCCAAAAATACACATTTGCCCTGGAGTTTTTTTGCTCTTAATATCTTAGTGTAATTGGACATGCAGCAAAGGAGGAGGTAAGGTGACCTTTGTTGGGTGACTTTCACCGTCAATAGTCAGGAGAGGGTTATTTAACAATGATAACCCTCATGGTCAGGGTAACAATAATACACATTTTAGTCTTCAGGCATCAAAACTACTTGGGAATTAGGAAAAGTTCATGGTTTGGGTTAAAATAAGTACCGTCAGTTAAATCACAAATAGGCCTGATGATACCAGAGAATAACAAGGCTTTGGAGTCCAAAGGGACATTTCTGTCGGACTTTGGAACAATGGCAGCCCATATTAGCTAACATGTTATAAATGCTAACTTTTACAATCCTGCTTGTGTCTCTATTTGGATTTTTTAGTTGAATACCTGGACCATGAAGAAAACACTAAAAAACGTAGCCAAGTTAAGGTCGTACATTATTCTGTGGTTTGAAATTGACTTCGTTTCCATTTGGCCACCGGTTTGTCGACACTTGAGAAGCTCTTTTTTGATAGCTTTGGCTAGCACTTACAACGTAAACAAATTTTAGCTAACGTAGCTAACTAGCTTGCTGACATTAGTCAGCCATCCCGTGACATACTAGCTTGGTGTAGCTGTTATACCTTTACTTGTGTAACTCTAGCTTTATTCATTTAGCAATAATTCATCTTTTCGTCTTCTCTGGTGTCGCCCCCCCGCAGGCTTCGTCAGCTACGACAATCCAGTGTCGGCACAGGCAGCCATCCAGGCCATGAACGGCTTCCAGATTGGCATGAAGCGGCTGAAGGTGCAGCTGAAGCGCTCCAAGAACGACAGCAAACCGTACTGATCTTAGCACTAGGGTCTATCTGCTCCCCATGTTAGCACTGCTAGGGTAAGTCCCTCCCCCCCCCACAAAAAAAAAAAAAAAATGAAAATGACAAAAAAAAAAAACAGCAAACCGAGCCACGACCTCTACACAGGGACTGGGGGGTGGGTGGTGTTTGATGGGAGGGATATGGGAGGGATGTGGGAGGGAGGGGGAGACGACCTACAACCACCCTGAGGGAGACACACACGCCTTGTTTTGTTAATTTTTTTTTTTTTTTTTCTTGTTTTTCTTGCTTTTTTGAAGATTTTTATGTTAGCTTTCAAGTATTATTATTTATTACAATTATTTTTTTTTTGACACACATGAACGCTTCCATTACCGCCATTACTTTGTGCAATTTTTATTTTTTATTTTTACAATGGAAGGAAGTAGCTATCTTGGGTAGCTTTTATTTTTGTTTGTTTAAAAAAAATTTTTCTTTCTCAGTGATTATTTATACATTTTTGAGGACTAGTTACAGTCAGAACTGAGGTAAAGACAAAGGAGCCATGATGATTTTTTAATCTTTTTTTTCTTCTCTCTCTCTCTCGTTGTGAACCTGAGGCCTGGCGATGGGTTCATTTTTTTTTTTTTTCTTCATTTTTAAAAAAATTTTGACGCGCACGCAGATATGCACATTCGACCTTTGACCTCCGCGGTGTTGGTTGCAGGCCGCCGCTGCTTCTCCAGATAAAAAAAAATAAAAAAACCCTCTACGCCTGCTGGCAACCCGGGAGCAAAGGCTGCAAAAACGTTAGTGGCCTCTTTTACATTTATAGTCAATGGCGACGTCAGCCTACAGTTACAGTTCCAGTCCACCACCACAAGGAAAAAAAAATAACACACACAAACACACACACAATCCAGCTACGTCTTATTATTTATGTGAAAATAAAAAAAACAGTTTTTTATTTCTCAGAAGATAAAATAATTAGTAACTACTTTTCTGGGTCAGATCACATTGGTCTTTGTTGTGAAAGGGATATTACAGCATGTAGAACATTTTCAAAATAACATCCAGAATTTGATGAAGGCTATAATAATAATTCTAATAATGAAAAAAAAGAGTTTATGGGTTAAAGGTGGTAACTGAAAATACTTGATGTTTGTTGAAAGATTTAAAAAAAAAAGAGTAATTCAAAGTACAGAAAGCCACAGGCCTGTAAATTTTATTTGTAAAAAAAGCAGTTCTATTTTTATACAACATTTTTACTGCCTCAGATGAAAAAAAAAAGGATTTTATTTATTGCCTATCGTTAAGTTATTGGACTCCTATAAAGTATTACAGCATCATTAAAGTAGACCCTTGTGGAGAAGTCTCGTGGAATTGGGTTCTCCGGTGTTTTTCATGTTTTTTCAGTGCAGAAACCACAATCACAACACACTCACGCCGCCATCCCAACCGCACTCCACCTCCTCCACCCTGTGTCATTTATCCATCCACACACACACACATCTCTCTGTGCTGTTCATCCATTCATCCACCTCTCTCTCTTTTTTACCACTCTCCCCCTCTCTCCATCCGTAGTGGGACTACTTCTTCTTCACTTGTCGAATTTCTACCTTTTTTTTCTCCCCCCTCGCGTTTATTATTATGATTTTGTTAATTACTTTAATTTGTGTTTGTTTTTGTTTTATTTGTCCGTAGCGCCGTTCCCCGTCCTTCCCCCCTTACCTCCACCCTTTCAAAGTAAAAGCATATTAAAGACCCCACCCTCACTTCCCCCGCCTCCAAAAAATACGACTTATTATCTCCCAAATGACAACATCCATCCGGGATCTGATGGATTAAAGCTTTGGGTGTTCTCTGTTTTTTGTGTATGTATGTATGCGTGTATGTGTGTGCGAATGTATAAGTGTGTGTTGTTGCCTGTTAGTATATAAACCTATAACATTAATATCATTTTAAAAAAAAGCATAAAATCAAAGCTAAAAATTGCCAATGAAATCAGTGAGTGGTGTTGCTGTTCTGCCGGTTTGCATTGTTGTTGTTGCTTGTTTGTTGTTGTTTGTTGTTGTTGTTGTTGTTTCTCCTGATTTTACAACAAAAAAAAGAAGAATTGCTGTAGTGGTGTTCGGCTCTGGCTCTCTGTGTGTAACTCTCTCCTCTCCCCTGTTTTTTCTTTCCCCCTTTTAGAAACAAACCATCTCCATGCCTGTTAGCTCATCGTTTGCCTAGCATGTCTCCGTGGCGTCCCTCCCTCCCCCTTCGTCCCCGTACCACCCCGTCCAAAAACAAACAAACTTTTAAACGAAACAAAAATCCCCACCGAGCAAACAAACAAAAAAAAAGTGTCATCGTCCTCCTCCTCGTCCCTCCCGTCATTGTTTTTCTGATGTCTTTTCCGAGCTCACCTGATCATAACCTGGTTCTCCTCCTCCTCCTCCTCCTCCTCCGCCTACTGACCTTTTGAACTTTGAACTTTTTGGACTTTATTTTTATTTAATTTTTTTTTCTTTTTAAATTTTTTTTTGCATGTGACCTCATTTGGATCTATTTTTTTCCGGGGAGGGGTTTTCAGGGAGGGAGCGAGGCGACGAAAGGGAGTGGAGGGTGGTGGGTGTTAAGAAAAATGAATCAATGTGAAAAAGATATATAAAAGCTGCATTCATATGAAAAACAGACAAAAAAAACACAAAGAGACTGAGATTTTTATGGAAATAAACAAATGTTTCTTTTTTTTTTTGGAGATATAAAAAAAAAAACAACAACCTGTGGCAAAGTGATTTCCATTCAAAATGTTTTCTTGCATTTTTCTTTTTTGTTTTTATTTGGGTTTCTTCTTCTTCTTCTTTATGTCAGTTTTCTTTCCTTTTCTTCTTCATTTAAAGTAAACTTGAAAGTTCACCACAGGAATTGGCGCGTCATCTTGCTTCTGGCGCCGATAAAACACATAAAAAATTATGAACCGCGGGCCAGAAGCAGTCCGAAGCGCCAGTTTCTCTGAAGAAATAAGACTACTTCCAAACAGTTTTGAGTAAAAACTGTCTGATCAATATTAGACTCTCTCAGAGCTCTCCAATGGTTTTTACATTTTTCAGGCAGTGTAAAGTTTTTTGATAAGGCCATTTTAAGTGGCTCTGTTTCTCATTCAAAGTCTATATATAGAACCACTTTTTTCTAGAGTAGTTTAAAGGTAAAAATAAAAAAGACATTTGCCCTGTTTGGGTGGGAGAAATGCTACCTACTTGTGTCACCTTTTGCTGAACTGACTCACAGATAGACAATCCGTGGTTTAAATGCACATGATGAAATGACCTATATTTTCTACTGTTTAAATGTATAGAGGAAAAAAAAACAGAAAAAAAACGTACTAAGATTTACCTGTAACCTGCGTTAACGTCGGTGCTTCTCGTGAGTTTAGTTGTGGTTTCATCACAAAGTCTAACGGTCTTAAATGTTCTCATGTTTTTCAAGAGAAGACTAAAAAATCAGTTTACTTGAACAATAGACAAAGCCTTTCATATTACTATAATAGTTACTTTGTTGGGTTATTTTCTTTATTTTTCTTCTTCTTTTTTTTTAAGGAGTCCCTATTTGCTAAATTTCTTGTTGGTTAATTAGCTATATAAAATTCCTAAAAATATATATAAATATAAATATATCTATATATATATAATGTCAGCTTGTGAAGCATCAATGTCATTATTATTTTATTTCTCTCGTGGGAAACAATATTTAGATGTGTTTTGTTGTTCAGCAAAATGTCTTATAACGAAAAAAAAGACAAGATCAGTGGAGTTTAGTGCCAAATTCTGAAGGTACTTCCTGCCTAGCGCGTCAGTGTATTTCTTGTGAAATTATTTGATAACATGGGTATTTTATTATAAGTGTTTTGTATGGATCCCTCATATTTAAAATATAGATTTAAAAAAGAGTTTGTTAACTTGCTATTCTGTGGTCTTGTTGCCTGAAAATGTCATGTTTGCTTTTTTTCTTTGTAAAGATGTAAAAAAACAAACAAAAAAAAAAACATACAAATGAACAAAAAAAAAAAGTGCCCATGTGTCATATATATATATCTATATACACGCACACACGGACACGTAAACACACACATTCTCGTGCAGACCTCACAGTTTTACTTTTTCTTGTTGTGCAATGAGAGCCCCTGAGTGTGAAAGTCTCTACAGCGACCAGCTACCGCCCCGCAAGCAACGCGCAAGAAATCACGCACTGATATTTTTAGCCATTGTACAGCAGCCGTTTTATCCATCAAAAGCCTTACCACAAATCTTTGCACTCCTCACACACACACACAAGACGTCAGACTCCGGTGTGTATTGTTCTGATTGTTTTTCCTCGCACGCCGTCGAAAAATATATATATATATTTTAAAAAAAATTGAGGTGAGAGTCATACGCAAAGCCTTATTTTCCTCCAAATCCTCTTTTTTTTTTTTTTTTTTTTTGTCTGGTTGTAGCCGGCGCCGTTCGTCTCATCATTACTTTCGTGTATCACCTCGGACGAGCCGCGCTTGCTTTCATGATGTAAGCACAAGGCAAGACTCTCGCTCATTCACAAACGAGCCTCGATCTTTTGAGGAAAAAGCACACGCCGCCGCAACCGCCGCCGTCGATGCTGCTGCTGCTGCCGTCCTCCTCCGGTAAGTCGAAAAAGAGAAAGGCGGGACGGTCCGGAGCAAGTTTTTAACTCGTTTGATATAATTATTTTATTTTAAGTGGTTGTAAGACTTCTCCATACGTGAGTCTTTGTGGTGTAATGGGCCAAAATCATGTTTAGATGCCAAAGTGTGTTATTGACACTCTCATAGTCAAGCCGTTTACATGGGCACAGTGTTGTCAAGTCTATTCAACTGCCCCCGATACCCCTCCCTGAAAGCCTAGTTTACGCTCTGCAAAAAAAACTACAAAAAAAAAAACTACAAAAAAAGGCAGCATTATTTTCTACAGAAGCTCACCAGTCGCCTTAACCAGGGAGCGTCGTACCAGTATTATAAGAGTAGAAGATGTTGTCAAGTCGAGTCAGTGATGTGTGCCAAGTCTAGGTTCACCTTTGTGTGCAGTTAACCTCCCACTCGTCAAAGTCTGGGTTTCCGCCATTTCATCCGATCGGCCGGCGGAGCAGAGCGGTGAGGAGACGCTGAAATGGCCGTTACGTCCTCGCGAGCCGTTTGCCGCTCTCTCGGTTTGTTGTTGTCTCCCAGGCTAACCGGGGTTATTAGAAACAGGGCTATGTGGAGAGACGTCTTATTGGAATAGTGACAGGGGAAATAAAAAACGCTCGTCGGCTTGGAGAGAGGAAGAGGGTCACGTCCGCAGGTCCACGCAAGGCGAAAACAAACAGCCGCAGCCTGAGATGAAGCCAAGACAGCTTTCATTATCGTCTCAAAGACCAAACCCAATACCAAACTTTTTATCTGATCTCATGGAGACGGAGGCGAGCAGACTTTTTTTCTTAAATAATGCAGTATATACACATGAGCAGTGCCACAAACAGCCATAACTACCTGTGTGAAAGCTGGACAAGAGGAGTCCGTCCCCCCCACGGTCCAATCAGTGTTAAACAGACCAGTTTTTACTAAAACCAGCGCGTGCAGATGTTAACATCCGAGAGCTACGATTGCACATTTCAACATCGTCACCTCACTCTCGCACAATTATCCGTTAAGTGTGGAGGCTACGTAATTCTGTGCTGTTTCAAGTCGACGCTAACTTAAAAAACCAACAATCTCACGGTTTGCACAGTCCGGTGTCAAGCATCTCGTCTTTGTTTCAATGTCGAAGCACAAAGAGGGTCGTGGAAACGTCGAGTTTCTGTCGAGCGGCTCGCCTCAGGGGCTGTCATCGCCGATGCTCGTTGTAATCTTTCTATCTTGTCACTGTTCACTTCTCTGTTCTCCTTCTTTCTTAATTATCTTAAGTGCTATTTATCAAACAACAATGAAATCTGAAAGGACAAAAAAAGAAAAAAAAAAACTTTTTTGAACTTGTCGTTTCTTTGCATTTATGGCTTATGTCAAGTTTTTTGGAGGAAAAATGTTTTGTGTGTTCTCTCTTTCCGTGCCGTATATAAAAAAAAAGAGCTTGTTGTCTGTAGAAATTATCCAAATTATTTTTGTTTTGTTTTTTTGTTTCTTTTAATTCTCAAAAATTTTCAGTAGTTTTAAAGTTATTGTCTTGAGAGAAGCCAAAGTCAATGCATTTCAGTGGATCCTGTAAGCGTGATGTATGTTTGTTTGACAACACTTCGAAAAATCTGTCACTGGATGGGATTTAAAAAGTACAAAAAATGCAGGCTTTCCTATTTCTACAACTGATTGTACTTATGCATTTTGTACCAGTGGAATTTTTTATACTGGAGATTAAAGGATACAACAAAAAAAAAATCTTAGAAAAAAAAAGCTGTCTGGCCTGGTGGTGTGGCCCGACCGTGACTGGTCCCCGAGTATGATTTCTAGCTGGCATCAAGAAAGTTGGCTTTTGATATAAGATTTTCTAGAAGATCTTTGGCTTTATTTCTTTCACTTCTTTTTCCTCACTTGAGTGTTGTTCTTTCTTTCTACCTTTCTTTCTTTCGTTCTTTTTTAATTTTTTTTTTTTTTGGTTTGTTTGTTTTCCGAAATCAGAGAGTAGGTGAGCGTCAGATTTTATTTTATTTTTGCTTTTTTAAAATAGTTCTAGCAAGTTTGTCTATACAACAGCGGTAAGTTTCATTTGACTTCTGTATTGTGCCGTCTACACGATAAGACAATTATAGAAAAAGAAGGAATAGAAATATTTAGTCACCTTCAGTGGATTAATGTATTAGTTTAATAAAGAGATCAACTAATTAGAAATTTTTTGCTTTTAGCTGTTTAGATTTTTCCGGTTTCTCTGTCCTTCTCTGTGAACTAACTGTGTAGCTGAAGCAGTCAGAATTATTTTTGTAAACGTATGTTCTTGTGTGATGCAGTTTTTTGCTTCTGTCTCCTATATTAAACCATTTTTCCTAATACTTGTCTCTCTCTGTGTTGTTATGTTCCAGTGCCTGTCTGATGTTGTACTGTTTCACAACCTCTCCCTGCCATTCTCTCTCTCGTCTTTTTCTCTCTTTTCTTTCATAGTCTCTCTCTCGTTCTATCTTTTCCCCTCCGTCGTGTTCACATTTTTGTTTTTTTTTTGTTTTAGTAAAGTTGACTCCATCCCCCCAGTGACAACTCACTATGCTGTTCTCACTAAACATAGTAAATATACATCGACGTGTTTGTATGTATATTACTGTGTAGCCCAAGTCGAGGCGTGACAGTCGAGATCTCAACCAAAATTCAAGCGGTGATAAGAAGCACATTAGCCGGGTGTGGAAAAAGCTTAAAATAATAGTTTGACATTTTGGGAAATACGTTTATTCGCGCTCCTACGAGATTTAAGAGCTGGGCAAAAAAGAATATGTATTATTAAATCCTGGTGATGTTGAGGCTACTTGTAGCTGGCGAGCTAACTAGCTAGGAGCGTGCTAACACTAGTCAGTCACAGTAGCTGGCCTGCTTAGCTCTCCGAGCTAGCGTGTTTGCTAACCATTGAGCTTGGTTGTTAATGTGACAAGAAGTTTTACAGGGCCAGGTTACTCGTTACTACGTTTACTCGCATTCTTACCGAGATTTAATAGCTGAGCGTACAAGAATGTTGCACATCCTGCGCACTTTTACCAAATATGTATTATTGTAGCTGGTGAGCTAACTGCTAATAAGGAGCATGCTAGGACTAGTCAGTCACGATAGCTCTCCAAACTTCTATCTATTTTTGCTGTGCTGGGCTGTTTAGCTTTCCCAGCTAGCTTGTTTGCTAACTATTGAGCTTGGTTGTTAGTGTGACAAGAAGTTTTACAGGGCCAGGCTAGCTGTTTCCCTTTGTTTCCAGCCTTTGTGCTAAGCTAAGCTAACTGGCTGCCGGCCGTGGCTTCATATTTGTCTTACAGACATGAGAGTAGTATCGTTCTTCTCATCTAACTCTCGGCAAGAAAGCGAATTTTCGTATTTCCCCCCCCCCCCAAAAAAATAGCTCACACTGGAATTGGCTGGTGCTTAAGAGGGCCGTCCTTCTTTCCTGTGCTGTCCGCTGTCCTGGGCGAGGCCTGTCCACTGTGTGTCCACTTTGTGTCCGATCCACTCCCGTACTGTCTCACCGTCACAACTGCATCCCCAGTAGAGAGAGAGAGGAAAGAGAAGTCAAAGGTCAAAGTTTTCACCTTTTTTCATTCACAGATATAACAAAGAGGGTTCGACGTGTGTTTGAATAAAAAGCGGTACTTTTGTTCGACGCATTGAAGGTTACCTCAGAGAAACGATTGTAGTAGAAGCAAAGACATCCGTTGGACAACGTTGGCTGCTTCTTTTTTTTTTTTTTGAAAGAAAGAAAACATTCAATGTCGGTTTAATAAATCAGACAATCTGCAGATTCCTTCACTTAAAAACGAGTTCTTTAAGCCGAAGCTGTAACCTCGCAGTGATTTAAATCTTTATAACTTCATGCTACAAAATATCCACGCTGCTGTGCGTTACGTGCTCTGGCACATTGTGGCATCTTCTCCTTTCATCGCTGCACCAGTCCACCAGGTCTGTTATTAAATATTGATTGTGAGGTTCAGGCAAGGCATACAATAAACTGCCCTCAGCCTGTGGATCCAACCCATGGATAGATAATATTACACCTCTATTACTGTCGACGTGTGGCCTGTAATTCAAGAACATGTCTGCAGCTCAGGGTTTAATTTTTTTATTTTCCAAGATGTTTGTCTCTCTTTTAGTTTTTGCTCTTTGGGTTTTTTTTTTTATATATATATATAAACACTTTTAAAATGTTAAAGCAGCAGAAAGGGACGGCTACAAGCGGACGTGTGTTTGCAAGAAAAATTGAAATGATGGTTGCACACACACACACACACAGTCAGTAGCCTTAAAATATTTGGTCGTCGTTCGAGTGTCTGAGGATGACCGCCGCATCAGCTGTCGCCCAGGATGCGTCGTGATTCAAGGTAAGGTCGAGACACAATATTCTAAATAAACTGAGATTCTTACAAATGTGGTTATTTGAAGGCCACTAGCAACACTTCATTTCTTTCAATACGGCTGATTATTTGAAGTCCAGGAGATTTTCAAGGCTTCGTTTGACCCTTGAAAAAAGCGTTTAGGCCGATGCGACACCACAACCTTGCTTTTCACATGAAAACTCCAGTGAACAATACACGACAAAAGAAAATTAGACTTACTGAAGGTTTAATAAGCAAGTCTAAGTTTAATATTAGTTAACTGTGTCCAGGCAACCTTGATAAAGTTGTTCTTTTTGATGCTTCTGATTTCTCTGAGCTGAAAAAAAAACACCCATCGTTGAAGCCTCTCGGCTGTGTAGAATGAATAACACATGAATAAATCCCGCAATCAATACGAGCCTATTTATAGTGAGTAGACGGCGGTGATACCGGATCGATACCGCCGAACACAAAGACATTGTTTGCAGATGAAAATAGAGGAGTCACGCTCAATGAAACATCAGAACAATGCTGATGTTTTTTTGGAGAGAGCACTGTAAGTAATTCGAGTCATATCGTGCACTTGTTTGGATGCAGGTTAAAATACAGCAGATAATGCATTATGCAGTGGAGATCAGCAGGCTATTTGTTACCACCCTGTGAAATGTTTTTGAAGATACAAGCAGCTCTTAAACCAACAAACCACACAGCTAGTCTATTATTCACGCCTTCACAAGAGGTAGAAACAAGATTTGCCGCAGGGGCCCAAGAACACACACATCAGTCTTCAATCCGTCACGTTCCCGACGGAAAAACCGACGGAAGCTTCCTTCCTGTGAGGGACTAGACGGGATGCTCAGCACTCGCCGACGCCAAAGAGAAGCCGGTGGAGCGAGCTGGAGGACAGGAAATTGGTCGGATTGTAAGAGAGAGAGAGGATGAGGGGAAGTGAACTGTTTGATTTGAGCTAATGAAGATTAACTGCCAGCCCAGCAGAGGCTGAAGCTCTGCCAGAGCGCCGAGCAGGAAACCAGAGCTTCCCCCCCGATGGCATCGTCACAGAGAAAGGGTTAAAGGTCAAAAGAATTTTTCTGCACAAATTAAAGAGTTTCAAAACAGCATTTTATTTTATTTTTTTACAGGATAATAGAGTTCAGGAAGAGGAGAAGGTAGTGCAGGAAAGGAGCAGTTTCTTCTGGTCACAACAACCTCAAGGCCGTGACGACGTCTGAGGCCAGCGAGGTCATGAACGTGTCCTCCATGTCTGATTCCACTTTTTATACAACAAGGACACGTTTCATTCAGGAGGGGAAAACATGGTGAAAGCATGTTCTTATGTTTTCTACCACATCTATAGAAATATACAGAGAAGCACAAGTTAAACAACAAAAATAAGCAAGTCAGGGTTTGGCTGACATCTGAGCAGGTAAATATAAAAAGGATAAAGCAGGAAAATGTCGTCAAAGTTGAAGTACATGCATGTTTATTTATGTCAGTTTCTATAGAATTTCTATGCTGTACCTTTATATTAAATACAAAATTAACTACAGCAGCAGAACCATCAAAATATTAAAGCCACAATACAGTGAAGTGAATACAAAATGAAAAACAAGATGCACACTATCCAAACGTTTACATTTGACTTAATATTTACATTTAATTTGAACCCTTATATATATATATATATATATATATATATAACACTATCTCTCTCTCTCTCTCTATATATATATATATATATATATATATATATATATATATAAAGACAAAGTGTTAATTAGTGAGCTGATGGTGGCTTATTTTGTTAAATTTACACACACAGGTTGGCTGTTCCGCTTTGTTTCCAGCCTTTCAGCTAAGTTAAGTTAAGGTTGCTGGAAAATGTCATCAAATTTGAAGCACATGCATGTTTATTAATGTCAGTTTATATAAAATCTTCATGCGGTACATTTGTATTAAATACAACATTAAAAATAAAAAATAAAACTATGAATTGAGCATTGAATGAAGCTATAACACTGTGAATTTAATGAAAAAATGAGAAATCATTACGTGTTTTTAACAAGATGCATCCAAACCACTTTATTTCCTCTATTTATTCATAGTGAGCAAAATTTTACATCTTACTTAATATTTATATTTAATTTGCAACAGTTTAGTTGAATGAATAAAGTAAAAAATATTGTTTAATTGAACCCCTAACATAACATTTTTAAGTTTAAATAACTAGAAAAAATAAATTTAAAATTTTTACACACATTAAATTAAAAACTCCCCAAACCTTTTTTTCTTACTTCTTTTCCACATAATACAACGTGTTTTTTTTCTTTTTTTAATAATTTAAATTATTAATTTTTTTTTTTTTTTTTTTTTTTTTTTTTTTTTTTTTTTTTTTTTTTTTTTTTTTTTTTTTTTTTGTTGGGGTTTTTTTTTTCTTTTTTTTTTTTTTTTTCCTTTTTCACCCCTGTGCCTGGGGCCCCCCCCCCCTTCTTCCCCGCCATAACACAAGATGAAGTGTTCAACAATTATGAACCCATTGTTGACAAAATAAATTTAATTAAAGTCAACATCTAATTACCTTTTTTATGACAGTAGAATAACACACGGTTTTACACCAATATTTTTAAAATCATGTCATCATATACAGTAATTAAAAACATATTTACAAACAAGTACATATTATTGTTTATTTTGAATGACCTCTATCTATTCCACCAGTACAACTGCCTATCTATTCGTCTAAAAAAAAAGTTTACATCTTAATAATATAACATTTAAGTTGAATGAAATTAATAAAATTACATTATTTTAACAGCGCAGTCATAACGTGACCACAACATTTCACCCCTTCATTTTTAGAAAACAATGTCACAAATAAATGACATGCACCATTTAAGATGAATAATTCAATTAAACATTTGAATTAAGACAATTCAGTTGACTTTATTTGAGCGTGTTCACCGTGCACTTTTGTTCTCTTTATGCTCGTGTGTTGTATAGAGCTGATTACTTTATCGTTAACATCTCTTTCAACTTTGAAGAAGTGAGAACAAAACATTTTTCACCGTTGAACCGTCTCTTTGAATCCGCCGCGCCGTGGAGCAAATAAGACGAGTGAGACTGAAAACTCCAAATAAAGGCTCTGTTTGGTATGCAGGTAATTAAATTATAGTGTTGATCAAAGGAAGGCCTGGGAGAGGTTTTGTCTTTTTTTGTGTGTCTTTTTTTTTTCTTCCACATTTTCCCACAATTTCTTCTGCATTCCTTTGAAGAACTGAAGTGACTCATTCCCCTTTGTTAAGACAAAATATCCACTGAATTCTTATGCTTATGTAATGCTTAAGCTCGTTGGCAGAACGCGGAAGAACCGGAGAAATATCTAAAACACAGCTACCAGAGGGCTGTGTTGGTTCAACGATACGATGCTGCCATCTTGTGCCGACGGAGGAGAGTTAAACGTGATGCTGTGACTTCAGAGTCAACATGTCCGGCTCATTACAGCCAAACTCTTCACACCAGAAGTCATCTACCTGAGGTTAAAGCCTGTGTGTGTTTTAAATGACACACGCTTTGATGAGGAGATTAGCGCCCTAACCCTAACCCTGTCATTAGGCTGGTTATTCCTCACTGATGTTTGGGCGTGCCGGATCTCAGATTAGTCTTTGGAGCTTTGATCTCTGTCAGGTGAGTGTGTGAGTGTTTGTGTGTTTTTGGTGGCACTGTGCTCAAGACAACGCCCGAGCAACTTTTCAGTTCAGTCGCTACCTTTGATTCAACAGTTTCTCTCATGCATGTTGCCGTAACATGTACAAATGAGTATTTTTGCAATTTATCGCCGCCAGTTTCAGAGCGTAATCCCACTGTGGTAAATATGTTCAGCTGTACTCGAGTATTTGTTCTGATTACATTACTTATTATCTAAAACCAAGGTCTCACCAACCACTAAAAGTCAGTCCCAGACTTACTCTTGTCAGACGGCTTCTTGTTCGCTCGCTCTCTCCTTTTCTCTTCTTAGCTTCCTCCGTCAACGTCCTCTTCGGCCCTTTTTCGCCTCTGCCATCAGCTTAAAACTAACAGCAGCTACAGTTGTCAGCAGTTTACTTCACTGTCCATCAGGAAACTCTGTAAATCACAGAGAGTTGAGGCGGAGCAGCCGGAGGACATCAGAGGGAAAACCAGAAAACATTTTCTCCATAAAATATGATCCAGTTTCACCAAAATCAGTGAAATAGTTGGTGGTGTGTGACTTAGTGCCGTAAAGCGTTACGTACTTCTCCCGACCCGGAGCCCAAAGTTACATAGTGTGAGAACAGACGTACGAATGACAGAGACACCATTCACCTGATGAAGTCAGTTGGTGTGAGAAGTTTCTTATTTCTAGTGAATGTCAGCAACAAAGTATGTACAGTTCATTCTATGGTTACAAAAACATAATTATTCTTATTTTCAAGTGATTACACTCATAAATCTGACACACTGGACCTTTAAGTAAAGGGTCTGAACACTTCTTCCACCCCTGGGTGTTCTCTGTAACATTAAATCTGCATCTACTTGTACATAACTCCCAGCGTCCGGCGTCTTTGACCTCATGGCTTCCTTCGAGGAGCATCTCTGATCACCGAGCACTCACCTTCCTCTCTGTGTGTTTCTCTAAGTGTCACCATGGTGTGCGGGTTGCGTTGAGCACTCGTAGGTGGAACTGATGTAGAATTTGTCGCAGACAGCGGCGCCACAATCACCGGCTTAATAGGCCGTGAAATCAACACTCACATCGGGCCGGAGCCAGAACCGTGTCCCTCTTGTTGCCCCCTTAACATGGTCACATGACGCATTAGGATAACAAATAGGCCGTAACGCCTGGCACTGGTAAGTGGTACAGGTCTGCAGCACTGTCAGACGCCAGACTATAAAACATATTGCATCACTGGCGCCTGATTAGCTGTTGGCTGTGTGAGCCGTAAACCAACAACAGACTTATTGATCAGACCACACGTCCATCCAAACTGGTTGCTTGTTTGTTTGCTCTTCCTCAGATTTACCTCGTGATTCACGGGAACGTGCGTCCTTGACAACTGACGGACGCGTCCAATAAATGAACGCAACATGCTGCAAATGAATAAATCAATCGCCTGACTTGGATCGACTCCGGCATCTTTGGAGGAAGTCGATACTCAGTTGTGGAATACATCAGGTACGCCGATGTTGCTGAACCAAACTTAATTCAATTTATGAGCTGTTTTAGAGGTCTGTCTGACTTCTTTGTTCTCGGATACATCTTAATGAATATTTCCAGTTTTTTAGGGCCAGAGACACTCAAAAACTCCAGCAGGTGTGTGTGCACCTATGAAGGTTAACACAGATGTGTGTGTTCTGTGTATTACCTTGAATGTAAACCAGACTTTGGTCACCTTTTTAAGGTAACACAAATCTTTGAAAGGTTCTTCACTTCACATGGGAAGCTTGCTTTACAGCGATCAATGAACATACAACAGTTTACAATGGTACTGGAGCATGGTGGGACTTTAAGGGCAGATATTTTAAGACTTAGTATATTAACTTTGACTATTTTTAGGCCAACGACAACACCAGAAATAATAATAAATAAATTTTTACAAAGTTAAACTTTAAGAAAATGATTGCTGGCCCTGGAAGGATCTCTTAAGTTTCATGTTGGGAAGTAGGAGAGTTAATTGACCAGTTGAAGGAACTCTGTGTAGGATTTAGTGGCTTCTAAAGGTGTAGTGATCGCAACTACGGTGTGTTACTGTAGAAACATGGCGGTTCAACATGGTGGACTCCATGGAAGAGGACCTGCGGTGTCTGTAGGCTCTTTTTAAGGTAACAAAAACATAATAGTTCTTATAAGCTCTCGCCAATGACTAAAAGTCAGTCCCAGATTTACTCTTATCTGTTGTCATTGCATTGTCCGCTCACCCAGCTCCTGTTCTGGCACGACACCAGCTCCGATCTCCGTTGCCCCACACCAAAACCTCCTATTCCCGGTGGTCCAAATCATGTTTGGTACAAACGCAGACACTCCCCTGCTAACAAACTGAGCGCTGGTTTTGTGCTATTCTGCTGAGCAGTAACGTAAGAAATGTAGTTATGTGGCAACAAAAGCAAGGAAGGAGATCGTAAACTAGCAAACATGGATGTGAACAATGCAGGATTTCAAATGTTGCATGAGGCCTGAAGGACACACAGTGCATTCTGGTGAGTAACGCTGAATGTAGATATGACTTTGTCTGCATGGAACCTCCAGAGGACGCCACTGAGCGCATAAAAAAACAAGAGCTGGATGTCGTCAGGCAGAAAGAGGAAGCCTGTACATGTGAAAATATTATCTCTGCTGCTTGTTTGATCCCAGACTGGAGGTCACAGTTGACCCTGCCCTCTTTTATTTACCTCCACACGTCTCCGTGTTGCATTTGAGAGCATCAGGTGTAGTCCCAGTCACCAGTCAGCACACTCTGCAGTCAATAATGTGGCCTGCCAGGGGGGGCGGTTCAACAGTTCCTCTCTATAAACAGTATGCTCTCTAATGTAAATAGTGCAGCCCTATACCCAGCCCTCATTATACACTCTGGGTGTGTGTGTTTAAGGCTCCTCCAGGGCCTCCCAGGCCTGCTGTAACAGCAGTGAAAACACAAAACAGCAGCTGAACGAAGCTGCACTGCGCCGAGCAAATTCAACACGCCGCTCTGCAGCTTTGTGCCGCAGAGGAAAAGCCGAGAAATCTGCAGGATGTGCAGAGACAGCTTTTTAAACAGAGACGGTCCTGTCGTGATAGTCCAAACTCTTCTTTCGCTTCACTGCTTTTCATGTTTCAGTTCCAAGAAAACTGCAGATAACGGAGTGTAAAAAATGTAAGACTTTTCCAGGACTTTTTTTTAAACAGAAGTCTGCAGCTGTCCTGGTCGTCCTGCCTTGCTTTACCACTCATGTGTGAGAAGTCACTTTTAAGATCTGCTCACGATCACCTCACCTCTTCTTTCCGGTCTTTTCCTGTCACGTTCAAGTTGCATGAACTCTGCACATTCGAAGAAAGACACATTTAAAACTTTGAAAGTATCATTAAAGAGAAAATCTGCAAGTGAAAGTCCTGTTATGACCACACCGCCTTTCCTTTCCTTTACTCTTCCATTATATCTGGGTTACACATAATCAGGGTTGGATAGCAGCGGATTATAAAAGATTACAAAAAACAAGTAACTATAATCACACCAGATTACATTCGAAAAAAGCCTCCTGTTCCAAAAAAAATGATTTTATTTACATTAAAAATGTTTTGAGGTGTTTAAAAAAGAAAAAAGAATATTTGAGGAACTCGTTTTTTTGTGTCAAAATCCATTTTCTTATTGCAAAGTGTCAAATTTTCAATGTTTGACTTTGAAGTAATCCAAAAGTGTTCAGATTAGATGACATATTTTGTGTTTATTTCAAAGTAATCTGACCCAGCCCTGCACATAATCCAAGAAAAGACAAAATTCAGATATTTTAAAGACGCTTTTAAACAGAAATCTGACAAAAACATGAATAAAATCTGACTTTAGACTTTATTAAACAAAAACAAACACATTCTATCATCGCATCACATTTAATTTCCTTCACATCCGACTTTTAAAACATCTGGAGGCTGTTGACAGCTAAATTTAGCAACTTGTTTTTTTTTTTTTCTTGAGGCTGTGAATAAATCCAACAGTAAGATTGATGACTGTGGTTGCCGCACATCTTCTGTCCTTCCATGTTCCCTTCCCTCTCATGTCTAACTTGCATAAAGTTGTCAGACATTCGGTGAACAGACTCTGTGTCTGTGTCTGCCCTCCCTCTTGTTTCTCCAGCAGCCACACTGTGAAGCTCCAACTCACGTTTCCTGCCTATAGAGGTCAGTATGAACTTAAAGAATCAGACTCACATCTCAACGCTCTCAGGTCAGCAGCCTTCGCTGACAGATGTACACGCTGCGGTGATGTAATGTGTCATTTACAAATGAAAGCTGAGGTCACATGACGCATTAGATTACATGTTTATGCTACCAGAGAGCGGATGTATTAAAAAGAGTAACTGAACCATGATATGATGTGTTTAGTTTATCAGTAAATCCCTCTGTGCTGTTGACATGTAAACAGATAACGGAGTCCTCTGTGAAGTTAACGTGTGAAGTGTGTGACGATGAGGAGGTAAGAATGCAAATGAAAGAGGAAGCCACATGAACAGGTTGAGTGAGATCACACAGAGCTTTGTTTGCACAGTTTCTATCAGTTTGACTAGATTATTTAGTTGTCTGTTTCAAATTAGAAATGTATTCATCATCTAGCATTTGAAATTTGTTTTCAGTTGTTATTCTCGCAGAAAAAAATGTGATCTAATCTAGTTTGTGCATTTCTAGCAAGGCTAACTGATATTAGCTCGCACCTTAGCCCCCTTTTTAATGAGTTTTTCTTATTTATTTGTCTTTTAATAGAAGATTTGAGATTATATCCATAACTTTGGGCCTTAGACTAACTTTTCATGACATATACGTTAACTGGTATCAAACTGGTGCGAGTTATGTGGCTTTAGGAGTGGAAAAAAAAATAAAAAATCTAAATTTTTACATTTGTTGTGCGTCATTTCACAGTTTGTTCTATGGAGATAGATTTGGGTATTCTTTCCAGGTTACTTGACATTCATCTTAGCCCTTTTTATCCCTCTTCTGACTGGTTATTTAATAATAATAATAATAATAATCATTTATTTAATCATTCATAGACAATTTCAAGGCTTACACAAACTCTTATTGGATACATGATACTATTATAAGTAGTTCTAAACTGATTCATATTAATATAATGCACTCTTGACCTGTTTAACCATGTTTTTTTTTAGGTATTATTTAACATGTTATAGATAGATAGATAGATAGATAGATAGATAGATAGATAGATAGATAGATAGATAGATAGATGACTTTATTAATCCCCGAAGAGAAATTAGGTCGTCATAGCAGTCCGGTATATTTGAATACAATAAAAATACAATAGAATAAAATATTGAGGTAGAAAAAATAAAAAAAATAAGAACACAGAATGGGACATGGACACTTAAATACATTTTATAACCTGTATGACCGCTGTAAATGGTATTTTTTGTGTATTTTCATATTAATTATTTAATTTGATTGGCATGTCTCTCTCTTGTTAAATACATACAGGCTACTTAAATAATTTGAGTTAATACAAATAAGTTTTTCAAGTTGTTTTTAATGTTTTCTTTAATGATTATAATTATCAGAATGTCTTACATGTTATGATGACGACTCTGGGACAGGACTCATGTTTGAATATTTATATTTATAATTATTCAATGGTAAAAAACAAACACTAAATGTGACTCATTTTTAAGTTTATTGAAATTTAAAGTGTGTGTGAGGAATGTCGCAGGCAGGACTGAGCTGCAGCAGCAGCAGCAGCAGTAGTAGCAGTAGCAGTAGCAGCATCATCCACCACCCGGTGAGGTCAGATCAGCCCGGCGGGCGGCGCATTGCTACCTGGCTGAGATCCTGCTCGGCTTTTTCCAACACTAGAGTTTGAGAAGTGTGTGTGTGTGTGTGCTCTGGACTTCCTGGTACGGGGGGGACTATGGGGACGCTCTCCGCTCCAGTTTGACCGGGGAAATACCTGCAGCGATGTAAAAACCGAGAGGAACCCCGTCGAGTTGAGAGCAAGGTGAGTTTGTTAGCTCCGGTGTTGTTGAGCGGGGAGGAACTTGTCGAGCTGCCCGGTGAAACGCATCTGTCAGCGGACACGGTAGCGTTTCACTAGCGGGGGCTTGAATGACGGTAGCCCATCAACGGTAGCTTTTCAAAGTGAAATGAAACATCGCGTCGGAGGTTTTTGGACTTTATTGGCCGCCTGTGATAAATTATTAATGTTGTTTTACGTTCATTAAAGATGAAATATTGTGTTTTATTATTGTAAACTTTGTGCTTATTTGTATTCACCGAGGCCTACCTAGCCAAACCCACCAGTGTTGAGCTAGCATAGTAGGACAAGGCGGCTTCCGGTATCGTCATACAAAATAAAAGTCTTATTTACAAGTTAGTAACGGACGTCTTTAAGGGGGTGAAGTAGCTCGCTATCGTGGTTATCTTCGATTTTTGATCGATTAACCCCCAAATATATGTTTTATTCATGGCTTATACGTTTAAACTAGTAGTACTGGCAGCACAAGTGTTAATATTTCGAAGAAGTGTTAGTTTTAAGTGTCTTACATTTAAAAAATGTGCATGTAAAGTTAAAAGGGATCAGAGGAAATGGCCGTAAAAATAAGATACTACCAAAAAGCTGTCTTTTAAAATGTTGTTTTTGTCCATACTTGGCGACTTTGTAGCTACAGACTTTTATTTTGAATGTCAAGCCGCTCTAGTTCCGGTCGGGTTGTAGCTCATTGTTTAAAACTTCACGCGGCTGCCTCCCGCAACTGAATCAACACCAGGGCAACAACCAATCACGGCCTCCCATTTAGCTGTAGCCGCGAGCTCCGAGGCTCCTGATTGGCTGTGGCGGCCTGTCACTCAGTTTGATGAGCTCGCGAGCTGCTGCGGCTGCATTAAGTAGCGTTTTAAATGACTCGCGAGCTCAGTTTTTTTTTTAAAATATGCGGGTATGAAGCGGGACGCAGGTGTGCGGTGTTTTTACTGATTGTGTTTAATAAAGTTGAGCATTGTGCGTTAGTTTCTGGCTCGCGAGAGAGGGGATAGAGTTACCTTTGTAGCAAGGTGCGTGAAGTAAAACAGAACGACGGTTAAACCGGATGAAAGGCGAATAATTTCCAAAATAAAAGCGTGAAACGTGTCGGTTTCATATGTATAGACGCTATAGAATAAATGGAACAACTATGTTATTATATAAGCGTACATAAAGAAAAAAAAATAAACAAAGAGAAACTACACTGTAAAAACAAGTAAAAAACAAACAAACATATATTACATATAAACATCATGAAGTTTGCATGCCTCATAAGTGTGCCTTAAAGCTTGATTATAGTATTCAGTAAATCTAAATAGATATATTCACACCTATTTCATAAATTGACTGCTATGTTAAATACATAGAAGTCTGTATCAGTTCTTAGCAGGAGTAGAAGTCTAGCTAAAGAAAATGGTGCTTTTATTTTGAAAACTGTGCTAGACAAACATATGTTATAATGTTGCAGACTTTACAATGGTGTGTGTCTTTCAATCCTTCCTATCCCGCTTCAGGATAATGCGGCTTATCGCAGTCCTGGGCTTTACACTTTGAAAACACAAGGCGTGTGTAGTAGTGTGTAGCACAGGGACTGTAAGGTGGTTTAAAGATACCAAAAAACCTTGTAATATGTCCTCCACCTGCAGGACTATGGGGTTAAATTAACATTTGACTCCCACTATCAAACAAAACAACCACAAACTGAGAAACAATCTATTGTTTTCATCAGAAAAGTATTTTTTCCTCCCACAGTCCTCATAAAAAGTCTGACTGACTTTGGGTTGGTTCCTTCCTCCACAGAGCTGCACCTCTGGTCAGTGTCAGGCTGCGATGAAATGAGCAGCATGTCAGGATGTGTCAGGGTCAGACTATTCGCTTTATCAGCTTTTATTTGGAGCCATTGTGTCACTGCTGCTCTGCTGTGCTGAGTCGCTGTTCTGGGATCGGCCCTTTTCCCAGCTCTGATGTAAAATAGAGATAGAAAGCTAAGGAGAAGCAGCATTCCTGGAAAAGGCAAGTCCTGTCGCACGGCCACGAGTATTACTTAGAAAGAAATGATATAAACAGAAAACATAGACACTAGTGGCCATTTAGCTTTAAGCCTGAAACAAAGAGTTCAACAAAAAGTTTAGAAAGTTGCAGAATTTCTTTGATAGTCTTTTAAAAACTTTTAATATTTCTTGATAAACAAAAGTGGTCTGATGCATGTGGACCTCTCTACAAACTTTATGTTGAACATGGAAGTATAACTCAGTTGTTCAGGTCATCTTTCTTCAGGAAGGGTTCAATCTGGTGCATCTGGACTTGCTTGTAGATCTGTGAAGACGTTTCACCTCTCATCCAAGAGGCTTCTTGGTGGGGAGATCCGAGTATTTACCGAGGCAGGATGGAAGGATTGATCGAAACTATGGCCGGGTCTATGATCCCGCCTAGGCTAAACACTCGGATCTCCCCACCAAGTCAGTCAGAACTAAAGAAGCCTTTATTGATGAGAGGTGAAACATCCTCACGGATCTACAACCAAGTCCAGTTGCCCCAGATTGAACCCTTCTTGAAGAAAGATGACCTGGACGACTGAGACACTTCAAAGACCAACTGTAGGGTGTGCGTCTGTTTGGTTTAAACGTTGTGTAGGAGTGTAGTCTCTGGCGTGTACTAGTTTCTGTCTTAATGTGTTGCTGAGTTTGAAGAACATTAGGACTCTATGCTTGTTTTTCAGATACTTTAATCTTTGTGTTTCTTGAAGTCTGTGAAGGTTCTCAGTCATCCAGGTCATCTTTCTTCAAAAAAGGTCAAGTCTGAGGCAACTGGACTCGTTTGTAGATCCGTTTGTGTTTCTTCTCCGTTAACTCGGATTTAAAGACATTTCTACAACACTCGTAGTACAGAAAGTACATTTTAGATTGTGTCAAAAGTTTTATTGTTTCAGTAGATGTAGTTGAAGCAAACATTGGTTAAAAATTGTCAGTTTGGCTTTGGAGAGTTGAGATTTTTGGGGTTAAATATTGATTTCCTTTAGGCCTGCGCTGACCTCCTGCTGTACATTTTGTTCAGCTGAGATCTGACAAAGTTTGAGGTACTGATCGGTAACATCCTGTTCTAGCATCACTTCAGGATTGTTGCAAACAATCAGACCACAAAAAGTTTGTTCCTCCTGAATACAAGTTGACCCTTAACTGTAAAAACTATCAGATCATCACCTACAGGAGCAGGTCGGGCCTCGGTGTCTTGCTCATGAACACTGCAGCAGGACTAAAGTTCACCTCCGAAGTTAAAGGTCTGATTAGCCGTCATGCTACGCTGCTGCCGGTACACCACTGTCAACGCCTGACCTTTTTACACACAACCCCCCCGCTGACTTTCATACATAGTCGCTGCACAGTGTGGCATTTTAGAGGCCGAGAGAATGCGAGGCACATTTGCACCCTGCTGATAATATTTAACCACGGCTACCTACGCATTTCCCCACTGAGCTTTATTTGTCTTAGTTTGAGTCTGTAACGCAAGATTAAAACAACTATTAAAGAGAGAGAAGCAGCAAATATTCACAACTGACAAGCAGGAACTAGCAAATGTTTGGCATTTTTGCTCAAAAGTATGACTAATCGATGAATCCTCTAATGTGTCAGCCAAAAGCGTCATTAGAATTGGTTCAGGTAAAGCATTTCTACATATAACTTGTCAAAAATAACCTTTATTTGTATCTAGGAAGATGCATCAAGTATAAACACACTGGATTATATCTCCTAAACTTTAATTTTAGCTAGAAGCAACAGGAAATATCCCACAACTCAATCTGCCTTCTTGTGTCTGGCCTACAGAAAGTATAAGACTTCCCTTTATTAATATATTAATCGAGTCATCATGACCAAATTGGGTAAAGAAGAACATAAAATGTCTGACGTCCCCCGGCGATGAGTCGGATGCTGCTGTTGGATTTGTGGCTCAGTGACAGAGAGGAAATGGAAAAACCCCGCCGCCGCCGTCGGGGTCAACAACCACAAATTAGTTCATCCTCCTCTTCTGTTCCCTTTCTATCTGCGTTACAGCGTCTGCAGAGCCTCTCCAGAAACAATTGAATGAATCAGTGTGTGTGAAAGAGAGAGAGACAAAGTGTGTGTGTGTGTGTGTGTGTGTGTGTGTCGTTGAAAGAGCAGTTTATTTGCCAGGCTGCACGGCGTCAGGTGGCTTCCCAAACTCTAAAGCAGGTTTTTGTCTGACTGGATGTTTGTAACGTAGCAACAGAGACTTTACCGGGTCTCTGTCTGTCTGTGAGCGTCACGCAGTTGCTGTTCTTCCAGTTTTATACCTTAAACTCTGCAGGTGTGATCACACCTGCAGTCTTTGAAAAAGCTTTGACATTTTGAGGCTCATTACTTGGTTTAGTTTTCTTCATCTGTGTCTTCAGATATCTGCATATGAACGCAGACTCTGCAGGCCAAGGGACGAGATCCTGGTTTCTGTTTGGAGTTTAAGTTGTACTGACCAATCACGTTTGAGCAGGCTTTGGTTGCACGCAGGTAAACAGGAGAACAAAAGAGGTGGCTGAAATGCTATCTCGGAACCTGTTGGCTCTTTATATGTATCTGCATTCATGTGCGGCGATCTGTTTTAGAGATTAGATGTCCGTTATCCTGATAACTACCAGTTACACCCGAGATTTGTCTCTTTCTTCAAAACTTAAACTCACCTGTTCAAATTATATTAAGGGTTAAAGTTATGCAGAATTAAGAGCGTGGATGCTTTGATTAGGGTTGCAAAGGGGTGGAAACTTTCCATGGGAAGTTAAAATTGGGAATTTTGGGAATATTCCAAATCAGAAACTCCATGGGAATTATGGAAATTAATGGGAATTAACTGGAAATTGCGGGGGGAAAGCTCAAATGTGTGGCTTCAATAGTCTCTGTGTGCTCTGGGCTCTAAAGTGTGGTCCAGGTACAGAAATCACCTGTGCAGGTAGAGGGGGCGTGGCCTCAATAGCCCTGCAGTAAGCAGTGTGCTATGTGCATGTGACTGAGGAATAGCAGATATTCAAGTGTACCTGCATGAAATCTGGTTGATTTAGTCGAGATTATGCTAAAATATATTTTCCCACAACTATATTTAAGTTCCCTGTTAAAGGGCCAACCTTCAATTTAGTAAATTCCAGGTTTATTCCCGTTTATTCCCATTAATTCCCATGAAAAGTTTCCAAGTTTGAAAATTCCTGCAACACTGGCTTTGACAGGTGGGTGTCGTTACAGATGGCTTATTAGAGCACCATGGTGTCATTCAGCCTGCCTCAGGTCCACTGATGATCCACGTCTTTGCCGATATTTAGGGAGGCGGAAGAGGCAGGACTACAAAGATGGCGGAGGCCGGAGCCACAGATTTGGAGCCTCAAAACGGCTCTTTGTTCTTTATACTGTCAGTGGTTTAAACAAGTGTGTAGGACTTAGGCGTAGTTGCAGATTGCAACCCTCTTGCCTCACCCTCTCATTCATAGCATGAAGGAGAAACTACGGTGGCAGCGAAGCGCATGGAAAAAAAGGCGCTATCTACGGCCACTGTTTGTTCTTTCTGGGCTACTGTAGAAACAGCATAAGAATCATGTTAGCAACCAAGAAGTAGGTGTAGTGTAGCAGTGCTTTCAATGGTTTTATCTTAAGTTTCAGCAAGAAAACTAATGATTGTAATTCTAAAAATGTTGAATTATTCCTTTAAAAAAAGCTGTTAACGTCTCACATGTTGCTCTGCAGGATCCTGCAGAAGGATTTCAGCACAGTGCACCAGAATTCGGCTGACTTCTCAAGGCAGGCAGCCCACCCACATACCAGATGTAGTCTACCAACACACACACACACACACACACACACACACACAGGGCTTCCACATTCCCTCACTCCCGTCCAGGCCTTGGCACCGAGATGCTGCTGCTGCCTCCTGTCTTTATTGGCCGCTGATCCCAGCTGGCTCAGCGCACCGCTCTCTCTTTTAATGCCCGGCTTCAGAGCAGCAGCAGCAGCAGCAGCAGCAGCACACCAACAACACCAGCAGATGCTGAGCCGCCCTCTGGCCTGTCTGTGTTTCTGTTTGTTAGAGAGAAATAGAGCCGCTTTGGCTCCTGACTCCCCCCCTGCATCAACATTTAACTCCACCTCACGGCCAACAAACACACACCGCCGTTTGGCCAGTACACGTTTATGAAGGCCGATACAGAGGATTTTGGATGAGAGTGCTACCAGCTGCCTGTTTCCTGGTGTGTCAGTGGGTAGTTAACGCACTTCAGAGAGACTCTGACCAGTCTGAGGTTACATGGTGACTCTTTAACACAACATAACAGCGGTTACACGTCCCTCACAGCTGCCGGCCTGCTGAGGTTACAACACAGAACAAAAGAGGTCTTGTTTGCTCGAGTAGCGGTGTGGTTTGACAGATATGGAGACCGTTTTTTTTTTTTTTTTCTATTTAGGATTGAAGCTGCCAATGACTGTTTTCTACATTTTATTCTGACAATAACGTCGCTCTGTGTCTGCTGGTTCTCCATGTTCACATGGACAGTGTTGTATGAAGGTTTTAATATATTTTGTGACCTTGCAAACATAACTTTATGGACAGGGTTCAAACAAAGTCTTAAAAAGTTTAGAAAGGTCTTGATTTGAACTGTTTAAAAGTTTAGTTGTGATGAAAGCCTGGATTTTTTGGGTTTAGGTACCTTGAAAGTGCTTGAATTATACTCCTAAAAAGTTGTGTGAACCCTGTATTAAAGTCTCGACTTTAATGTTTTCTTTATTAATTACTCAACTCACGTCAGGTTTATTTACACAGCCCCAAATCACAAGTTTGAAAGGCTTTACAACACTCTCCTGCAGATTGAAATTGTTTTAGCATTCATAGCATCATAATGTCTAACTAAGTGTCCCGTCTGTCTGCAGACCTCATAGATAAATGTGTGTGTGCAGAGCAGCTCTGTTAGTTTCAGGCTTGATAACTGGCCGGAGTCCCGGCTCGGGGCAGAGGTGGACATATGGTGGATCTAATCCCAGGTCACAGCCTCGGAGCTAATAGGGTTTTGTTTTTTCCATGGGTGGACTTAAAAATTCAGCTGTTTGAGGCTCTTTGTAAAAACACATGATGAAACCAAACACGATGCTGTTTTTACTCAATTAAAACCAAACCACAAAAATGAGAATCTGATGACAGTTGTTGGGTTGGTTACTTCTATTTTTGCTTCCACTGCTCCCTCCAAACAGTCCTGATGAGGATTAGCTCATCCCTATAGCTCAGGATGGTTTTGTTTTATTAACTGTAACGTGTAATTGGACAAAAGGAGTAGTTTGAAGACATCAGTTTGTGGAATAAGTGATGGACTTTGTCTTTTTCAGAGTAAATAATAAACACATTATTCTGAAAGATGATAAAGAGACACATTGATGATCAGTAGCGACCCTGGACGCTCGTGTCTGTTTACGACTGTACTGATGTGTTAAACATCAGATGTCTGCGCCCACAATCGAACTCTAACTCTGCTAAATAGTTTTCAAACTGCACAAACATCGACTGTAAACTCGGTGTTGACGATAACGATGGAGATAACTACGCCTATAAGGCAGTATCAGCTCTCCCTCCACCTTCAGTGTGAATGAATCTCGCCACAGATCTCTCGCTCTGCTGCTTATTTGTCATTCCCTCTCGCCGCCGAAGCATTCTGCTGACCTGTGCTGCTTTTCTCCAGGATATCGGATCCTTCCAGCATTTGCAGTTGTCGTGCTCATGGCAACATAAAGGAGGGTGCAGAGGGTGGAGGAGGGGAGGGGGAGGGGGGTGCTTAATTTCTACATCACCTGCATCATTTCCCCCACCACCACCCATCCCTCCGCCAACCCCTCCTTCCATCTGCAGAGTGATCAAATTACCCGTTATTACCACATACTATCATCAGATTACGGTTATTTAGTCCAATGACCGGGCTGATTTGAATGCTCGTTTACGCACATGCACACACACACACACACACACACACCTCTGTCCAACATCCTCAGTCAGCTGTGTGTTTTTGTCCATTTTAGTGACGTCTGAATACATCTGTGAAGAAATAAAGCTGAACTTCTCTCCTGATTAAAGTTATAATTTGTCTATTAAAGCAACATTGTGTAGAAATGTGTATTTTTGTGATTTATCACCTCCAGTTTCAGAGTGTAATCCCACTGTGGTGAATATGTTCAGCTGTACTCGAGTATTTGTTCTGATTACATTACTTATGATCAAAAACTAGCGAGTCGACAACTTTGCTAACAGCCAAACATCAACAAGGTCACCAACAGCAGACATAGCAGCCAGCTAATATTACTGACTAGTCCAACAGCAGTCAGCCCAGCTCGGCGTCTGTCTTTCAGCCTTTTATTTCACCAAGCTCTCACCAACCACTAAAAGTCAGTCCCAGATTTACTTTAGCTTCCTCCGTCAACGTCCTCTTCGCTCTCTTTTCCTCTGCCATTATGTCCACAGAGGCTGCTGAGTCCGGTTACATTGCCTGCTTGCCCAGCTCCTGTTCTGGCACAACACTGTGCTCCGGAGTGGGGCAAATGCTCCGCTCCTGGCAGCATTCACCCACCTGAAAACCTTCCCGGTAGTCCTAAACACCTGCTAACCTTAGCTAACAGCAGCTACAGTTGTCAGCAGTTTACTTCACTGTCCATCAGGAAACTCTGTAAATCACAGAGAGTTGAGGCGGAGCAGCTGGAGGACATCAGAGGGAAAACCAGAAAACATTTTCTCCATAAAATATGATCCAGTTTCACCAAAATCTGTGAAATACAGGACGCAGAGTGGTAGAAAAGTTACACAGTGTTGCTTTAAATGTGAGAAAAGCCCAAGATTATGACTTCAGATGTCTTATTTTGTTCGATCAACACCCTGAAATCCAAAACATTTCAGTTTACAGCAATATAAAACAACAAAAAAGCAGCAAATCCACAAATTTTAGAAGCTGGAGTCACCGAATGTTTGGCCTTTTTTCTTTGTTTGGTAAATTCTTGGTAGTCGGCCAACAGTGATTCATTCTCTGAAGTCGTTCCAAAACCTCCAAACGTCGATGTTCAGAAGTGATGTCATGTTTTTCTTTGTTTGGTTTCAGGTCATGAGTGCCTCGAGGAAAGACCCAGTGGAGAATAACCTCACCTGTCCAAAGCCCCGCCCTACCTGGGCCTCGACCTGCCCCCCACCCCTGGACTCCCACCATGAGTAAGTTCCTGATCTGTTTTATATGTGCTGTGGCTGCAGGAAAAGGTGTGATTTAGTTGTCTTTATATGAGACATGCGATGCCGCCTGGAGGTTTCTGAAGTTTTTGTTGGTTTGTGGAACCTTGAAGATCGATATTTGTGCAAAGAAGATGGATTCTGGGTGGAGAACAAACCCCCAACATGTTTGTTTCACAACATTTCTAGTGGTTTGTATTTGCATTTGAACCTGACACATTAAAACAAGCTAAAGTTAGCACATTTACACGACATTGGTGTCAGTTAATGTGAGGGAATCTGAACTCAACGGATGTTTGGGGTTGGTTTTTGGATTCATTAGAGGAACTGCAGCTTAAGACACTTTCTTTTTTCAGTGACTTCAACATGTAACTGTTGAAATGAACGGTGGTGTTTGACTTTTAAAATGCTGGATTGCTTTCTGGTGTTGGAGATAACCGTAATTTTCTGTTGCAAATCGAGTGCTGACGCCAAAACTTTGATTTTTCCATTCATTTGAACGGGGTTACAACGCTTTGGCTGCGTTGGTGTTGTCCACAGGGTTTGTTGAGCTAGAGTCAACTTTTGGAGAAACGCAACCTGATGTCACGCTGCGGTAACACAGTTCTCCTGAAATGTTACTGAAACCGACCACCATCCTGTCCTTAATGTGTTCCTGTTGTGTTCTGACTTGGCTTATTTCGTTTACCTATCTCCTAAGTCTGTGTTTTTCTTGCAGTTTATGCTGCAAAATAGGAGTTTCCTTTAGTTTGTGTCTGATATTTTAAAAGAGAGCAGTGGTTCAGCAACATAGAGGGTGAATGAGGGAGCACAGATATCAAGAAATCCGATGAATAAGCATAATAAAAGTTATTTTCTGAGAGTTTTGTGGTGGTTATGTTCATCACAAATAAACACACCCATCTACACACCGCCTGATTTCGTCTGAATTGGTCGTTAGCTGGTGAGTTGAACCTTTTTCCCAGCAGAGAGCTCACCCATGTGAGGGTTGAGAAGATTTCCCACCAGTCGTGGTTGGACACAAGTTACAGATTTTAGTCTGATCTCAGAGAAACCGTGCGCATTATCCCCATGAAGTATCATAAGTGTTTAAGCATGCATGAATACGTCGGATCTTTGCACCTTCAACCTTCTTCCCCCCCTGATGGCAGGAACATATGGCACGGCGCAGCGAGTGCTGCAACCCTCACCACCTCATCACTCATCAATCACACCGCAAAGCATGATGGGAGGGCAAATGTAGCGGGATGTGCACTCCATCAGCTCCATCTACAGCACACACATATATATATATATGTGTGTGTGTGTGTGTGTGTGTGTGAGTGTGTGCTGCTATCTGCTCGTTGCACGGCTGTATGTCAGCGTGACTGTAATGGCACGGCCCTCACATGTCGGCTCAGTGTGAGTCATCCAGTCGAGGCCAGACTGCAGTATATTCTGTTAATGTCATTCATACATGTGTGTAACACACACACACACACACACTGCAGCAGAACAAGGGGTGTGTCCTGTGTCCTGCTGAACATGACACTGGCTGATGTGGAGGTACATCTGGAGTATTAAAAATGTCCTGATACGAATACACGCAAGATCATCAGAGAGTTTTAATCACAATTTATAAACTTATTCCTGCAAAATAAACGATAATACTGAATTAATTTCAAGCTTTAGCTGAATAAGAGAGATATATTGATAAAATGTTCTCCCGTGGGTCGATGCGAAGTCTATTCTTAAGCATCAAACATTGATATTTTTGGCTTCACATGTCCGTTAAATCGTTGTTTTTTTCATTCAGACGAGCAGAAAGATCCACGCCGCTCACGTCACGACATGAAAGAGTCGTCTGTTCTCTCGCAGGCTGCATTAAATATGGATTTTTAATCTTATTTTCCCGTCAAAGCTTTAATTAATGAACATAAGCTCGGGAGGTGAGCGGAGATAAATCGTTTTTTATCAACTCATCTGATGTGAGAACAATCTGCTCCACGACTACATTTGGCTCGTTTGTGGCGTTTTGGTGGTTTAGACTTTATTTTCTTGATGATTGAGTGATGAGTGTGTTTAAATTCGTCTTTGTGCTGCTGTTGTGTGTTAAAAGTGATGTGGATGTTACCAAACATGCATAAATCCAGCTGTTTCTCTTCCGATATCGTTTCCAGTTCTTCCTCTTGTAGTTTGTGCTCACAGAGTACCACTTGGATGCTTTGTCTTTACCCTGATTTAAAACCTTATTATGTTGAACTCTTTGGAAGAAGTCAAAGATTGTGACCTTATAGTGAAAACATTGAATGTTTGGTTGTGGATCCACCACATGGTGACCAGTACCTGATTGGTGTAATAAGATTCCAATCAAACGTACCGGATCAGAACATCCCTAAAAGTTAAATCCAGCCTTGTTGACGTCATGACTTTTGGGGGTTTTTCAGACATGAAACCAGCATGTAAAAACTGCACGTATTCTATGAGGGTTCAACTTTTCACTTGCCCAAAACAAACATTAACGGTTGGTCTATTAGGTCAGAAATCTTCAGTTTAAAATAACAGAATAGATACGTTACAGTGCCCAGGAGGTGAACTGCCACCTCTCCAGCTATGAGTCCACCTTCCATACTTTGGTCCATGCTGGACTTGAACCGGCCACCCTCCGGTTCCCAAGCCAAGTCCCGACAAACTGAGCTACCGCCGCAACACAAATCTCCCCATCAGGGAATTGAACACAGTGTAACAGGAGGACTGTCCACTATACTAACGAGGAAGGGACTGCATAGCCCATCTAGCCTGGAATGGAGCTGTTATCAGCTTATTTATTTATAAGTGGCTATCAAATAACAAAAAAGACTCTTTACGGCAGCAAAGTTTTCATGAACCTGACGTGACTTTCCTACATCCTCTAACGCCAACCGACTGAACTCCTGTTTCCAGAATACTTTAAGTGGATCTTCTTTCGAGCACCCGAGCATCTGCAGGAAGTGCGACGGCTCACTCCGTCACGACCTCCATCATCAGCTCTGGGGAAAAACATTTTCCAGATTTACTAGCCTGACGTGGCGTTGTACTTGCCCCGGGGCAATCGAGGAAATCTTTATTGTCGGGCCCTGCGATATAAACCTGATGTGATAAATGTGAAAATCAATCGAGAAACCATTTATAGACGAGGATCACTGAAGAATCTAAAAAAACAAATATCCGTGGTGCTTTCACTGCCTGCAGTTGTTGCTTTAGAGTCGAGCGGGATGTTTTATGATCTTATCATTTTTTGTTTTGTCTTGTGTTGTTTTGTTACGTCTGCTGTGGAATCATTGGAATCACTGTTGGTGCTTTAGGAAACACTTTAACAGCCATTTATAACATGAATATGATGATAAAACAGTCAAACAAGCTCAGAAAATTGTAAATCTCTGGAAGAAATCTTCTCAAACATACAAAATCCAAGACATTTTATTGAATGTTTTATTAATTTGTTGCGGTCCGTTAAGCTCAACACGTGAAACAGGAAGATTACTTTGCTCTTTGATATTTCACAGCCCCACCCTCTCAGATCGTCTTCGCCGTTTAGCTCACTTCACAGATAAGGATTGAACTGGAGCCAGCGTTTCCTCCTCCTGCCAAGCAGCGTTTAACTCACTCTGTGCCGCGAGCCTGTAGATCTTGTATACCAGAGGGCTTGGGACTGGGTTACCGGGGCAACCCAGCGCATGTGAGGCGTTCACTGGAAGGCGATTGGATTAAGCCGGCGCTGCCGAAGGGGAGCGCTGAGAGGTTTAACCCGATTACTGCCTTTTCCTTTGCACACTCACGCCAGACATACAAATACACAAACAGGTGTGTGTGTGTGTGTGTGTGTGTGTGTGTGTGTGTGTGTGTCTGTCAGGGGAGGTTAGGTGGTGGTGGTTGATCTGATTGATTGCGAGTGATGAAAATGGAGGAAAGCGTGATTGATGAGCCGAGTCGTGTAACAGCGGGGAAAAGCCCACCGGCGAGCTTGGTGGTGGTTTATACTCTAGCTGTCGCTCTCTTTCGAACTGTGTGTGTCCGCAAAGACCCTTGGTGCTTTGAATAGACTGTTCGGTCAAAGAAACGGCAAAAAAAGGGGCAAATATTTTAAAAAAACAACGACTTTGTGTCGTTTTTTGCAAAACCTGCAGATAAAATCAAACATCGTCTGCATAGAATCAAACATAACGAGTAAAAGAGTCCCTAAAAAGTGTTACGATAATGTCTCCGCCTGCCTAATCTCCTCATAAACAGCTTCAGTGTGACCTTAAAATAACCAAAGAGAGAAAACACAACAGCTTAACGAACTTGTTGTTGTCTTAATGCGACCTAAACGTGCTTCGTAAGCAGGCGGCGCTCTGGGAGAACAGGCGTTTCATTATTTATCTCAACCTTTGACAGACTCACTCTTGCACGCCTGGAGATGGTTGACGATGTTGATATCCTGAGCTAATTACTTTAATTACCCCCGACAACACACACACACACACAGCTGTCAGCCCGACCCAGCCCCGGGGCAGGGAGGGGTCAGCTTCCTCTAACGAGTCTCTTAACGAGGATGGATGACTTACTCCGGATGGTCTGAATTTAAGGCAGATAAAAGAATTGGGCTCATCTTTGTGCTGCTCAGAGTCACTTCATGTTGTCGTCATTTAAAGGAGCTCCACTGCAGGTTATGTGCTGCTTAAAGGGGTTCTCAAAGTAAGGTCCGGGGTCCCTCAGGGGCCCTTTAGGACATGAATTTACTACTGGATTTAGGAGGGTTTTATTCGACTTCAGAATCAGAATCGGAATCTGTATCCAATCATCGGTGGGCTGAATGAAACTCGCCATCTGTAACGACAACCACCTGTCAGTCAAAGCGTCCACGCTCTTAATCCTGCATAACTTTAAGCCTTAATATAATTTGAACAGGTGAGTTGTATAAAAATTCACCCTCAGTACAGTTGTCATGAACGGGGAAATTAGCTATAGAGACCAAAACTGTTTTTTGTACCAGGCTGTAAACATGTTTATTTCTGCTGTGAAGTTGGACATTTTAACATGGGGACTTATGGAGACTGACTCACTTCTGGAGCCAGCCTCAAGTGGACGTTTGAGGAACTGCAGTTTTTGGCACATCCTTTGTTGGCTTCAGTACCATAAATAAATAAATAAAACCTTTCATACGGGCGTCTCAGGCCAAACTTTATCCGACGCCTGTGATCTTCCGCTCCGTCCAATCCAAACATACCCCGGTCCCTTCAGGCTTGACGTGACAGATGATATTATCTGTGAATAGAAGCAGCGTGCAGTCGTCCTGTCGGCTAATAATACACTGTCTGTAAGCACAAGGACCCCCAGCTTGTTCCCTGCAGACCAGCGCTGTTATAAGAAATAGATTCAGAGCGGAGTGATAACAGCGGACGGAGAGATTGATGACAAATGAGGAAGAGACACACACAAAGCTTAGCAAAGCTTTATTGGTTAGTTAAAGGAGGATAATGGCTCTGCAAAGACTTCTGTGTGTCATCCTCACATAGTTTTACCTGTATAACAAGAAATCAGTGATAAAGCACCTTTAATGAGCATGTGTCACAATGCAGCGAGTCACCAGTGATCGATAACAATAACAATATCACTAAAATAAACATCTATCTATCTATCTATCTATCTATAAATGACCTTATCGGCTCCATTTGTTAGAGAGCAGCATGACGGTGCACGCATGGATTCAATCTGTTCACCTGTCCTTCACACACACACACAAACACACACACACCTCCTCCATCTCATCTGTCAGAGGAGGACTGATGTCATTGGGTGGCCTGCTGGGCACAGTGTCTGGGTGTGGTGCAGGATAATTATCTCCTCTTCAAAGCCTCATCTGGCCTCCATCTGCTGGACTCTTAGCAATAGTTAGCTTAGCCACAGAGCACACAACAAAGGTCTTCATGCTTTATTATCCTGTAAGATCTGCAGTATCTATTAAAAGTCGGCTGAGCGTGCAGGTTCTTTATCCAGCTACAACCTGGTTTACAACCATACAGTCGCACACACTCACACCTGGAGGCTGCTCAAAGCAAACACACTCTTTCTATAGTTAGCCACAGTGGGCTTCTTTTGGGAAGGGTTGTCTGAACATCCGAGACACCTCTGAAGAGTGTTATTAACTCAGCCACACTTCCCAAGCCTCGGATTCTTGCGGACGCGCCGTGTAAGCGAACGATACCCGCAATCACAGAGGGAGGATGACAGCTAATGGTTGCTAATGTCTCCCTGCGGTGCACGTCATTCTCTCCGCCCAAGACGTCGCTGTTTCTAAATAGATCTTCGCGGGTGTTCGGACTGAAAATAGCACCGTGTTCAAGAGCCGCTTCGGTGGAAGTGCGTCGCTTCCAGTACCACCCAGTCGGCGAGGGAGGGTTGATGTGTGATTCCAAGATAAATAAAACGCACTATATTCTGAGCTTACAGCAGTTTCACTGAAGGAATACTTGATGTAGAGTTCCCAACATGTTGAACTATTCCTTTAAATTCATACTCAACAGCTTTGGTGAAGTTTCTCAGAGGTTTTGTTGCATTTAAACACTTTTTTTATCAGCTCTGTTACAGTTTGAAAGTCTGTAAGTTACAGTTAATAATATGACACAAATAAAAGTATAACTTGTTTTCCTGTTGTTGTGTTTTGGCACTAAAGCAGCACCGTTGTCGTCGTTATGGGAAGCCTCTGAACATCTGTGCTGTCACGGGACTTTCAGATTTGCTCAGTCCCGTTTTTTGCTGCTGCGTTTGCTGATTCCTGACGGCACCTCGACGGCAGCATTTGTTGTTGTTCTTGTTGTTTTTAAAGCCCTGAAGCCCTGAAGTGATGATGACACATCTCCTGGTGTAAAATGTGTCTTCTTACTTCACACAGGCTGCAGATAGTTAAAGCCTCTCTGTGCCCACAGAATGACTCAGGGCTAATTACTAGAAAGATCGGTATTTGTTTGTTCGGAAAGCACCTGAGGGAAGAGGAACATTTCGGTTTGTTGTCGTTCCACCGGTCGGACGGGTTTTTTTATTGGCCTCCTCAGCTTCAAGGAGCACGCTGTGAATTTGAACTTGAACGGAGATTAAGGATTAGCAATCAGTGCAGATTTTATGCCAGACGACGTGCTGTGTTCATAAAGGCCACAGCGTCGGATCCACATCTGAAGTCTCCCGCAGGAAGGAAGTGAAGCGGGCTTTGTGGTGGTGAAGGCAGCCTCCAGTGTGACATTAAAACCAGAGACTTTATAAACACTGTGTTTTCACTGCTGCAGCAGAATGATCATCAAGTCTGTCATGTTTCCTCCCAGAACGCTACTTAGTGGGATTTTTACTCCGTCTGCGTTTGCTTTAAAGCTACATGACAGCTGAAATACTCCTTTATTTCACGTTTTAGTCCATTTACAAACTGGCTTCAGATTTCAACAGTCTTATCTTATCTTGTTGAGTAGAAACAACAAGAAACAATGGCTGCTTGGAAAGGAAAATACATTTGACACTGCAGCATGTTGACAAAAAACAATGTCACTGCAAGGTTCGGTTATTAAACTTAAAAACTTTATTTAAAGCTTGAACTTTTATTTATTTATATAGGACCTTTAATGTGAACATGCATCCCAACGTTTCATAGAGCAAAAGAACTAAACTCACCTGTTCAAATTATATTAAGGCTTAAAGTTATGCACAATTAACTTGATTGGACGACCTGTCGTTACAGGTGGCATGTTTGAGCAACCAGGCATCCTTCAGCCCGCCTCAGTCCTCCTCCTACGAGTGACGTGTCATTTTAGTTGAACTTTTCACCCCAGAGCAACAGCTTCATTTGCTTCATTGTCTCTAAAACAGATGCCTCGCTACGTCTGGTTCTGTTACAGGCTGTAACATCAATATTTAAACGTCACTAATGCTACACATTTATTTATTTAGAGGTTCATGTTTTATACATTAAAAAGTGGTTGCCAATTTCTCAAAATGGTCGCCTGGCAACAGTTACTGTCGAGCCTTGGGATTCTTGTCCATGTCGGCTCAAAACTCAAGACTGAAAGTTCATTGTTGACTCTCAAAATAATGTCACCACAGGCCCACTTAGCAGCATCTTCCACTAAGATGACTCCAGAACAGCTACAAGATGAACTTTGTGGTTCCAAGATCAAGAGTGATGAATCTGCTTTCAGACTTGTGATTTGTACAGAACCATCTGTACGGTCCTTTAAGTCTTTGTACGAACACGAGAGGCAACGATCCGATGACTTCGTAGATCAAACTTTGTCTGTTCACTGTTTATCAGGTTTTCTGCGACACTTTTCGAGGGCCGCCTGGTTCATGGTCCACATCTCAAAATAACGGGTCAACAGCACAAGAAATAATGACTTATGATGGACCCTTTACTGTCTTCAGTATCCAAAAATTAGATTAGCCTGGGTCATTTGAAATCAGGACACATGACTCGTCCACGTTGAGCTTTGATCAGCACATTTTTCACACCTACAAACAAACAGTTTCACGTTTAAAGAACCAAACTTGAAATCAGTTTTCTGCTCACACTCGTCCTGCTTTTCCACCACGTTTCCACCTCTCTGTTTCGATTCTTGCCGGTGTGTGTTCCATGACGTTTGAAGGTTAGTGTTTGTGTGTGTGTGTGTGTGTGTGTGTGTGTGTGTGTGTGTGTGTGTGTGTGTGTGTGTGTGTGTGGAAGCGTGTGATGTGATGCCAGTTGTGTGTTGGAATGCGGTTCTTCCTCCCTCTCAGCGTTTTCTGTCCTTCCCTCATGGTGGTGAATGATGCTCGGATGTCATGTTTGTGGGGACAGGGAGGCAGGAGGAGGAGGTGGTGCTGGTGGTGCTGGTGCTGGTGGTGCTGGTGGTGGGGGGCTTACAGGAAGGAAGTCTTGCTAGAATATGATTACATCTCTGGGTAAACAGGGCAGCAGTAGGAAATGGATCCTTAGCCCCGGTCCTCAGGGCATCAGCGTCGACACACTGAAACCACCACTGAGAGGTTTAATGAGTAATATAATGTTCCGCACACACTCCCTGAAGATCACATACCTGAACACATCCTCACCTGCACCGTAACATACTTAACATAACATACGTATTTGTCAGGTTTGTCCAGTGAGTGTTCCGGTTTGATGGATTCGACCATGATTGGACGTTTTCTCAGCATTTGTGCTGAATATTTAAGATTTAAGACACAAATCTGACCTGGTTTCTGTGTTTTAACATGTGGAATGTGGACTCCTCGACTTCCTGGAAAACTGCGAATCCTTGAATGGTGACCTCATCCTGCACGAGTAGGTGTGAACTCAGCGCAGGAATTCACCAACCTGTCAACCTGCGGCCTCCCATAACCCGAGCTGACACAAAGTTTGTCGTTAATATTTTAGCTTCGACTGGTAGTTGGAAAGGTGCCAGTTCACCTCCTGGGCATTACCGAGCTCCTCTGGAGTAAGGTCGCATTCAAACCGGATACAGCACTGCAGCAGAAATGCAGGTTTTTCCATTCATTTGAGTGGAGGTAGTGCAGAGATGTTAGACTAACTAAACTCTGATACTCGACCTGTCGTGTTCTGACTTTGTTTGTTTCATGAAGCAGCTTCTAAATCTGAGTCTGACTGAAATTTACGCTGCAAAATAGAAACACAAAGAAGTTTAATCTGGTTTGCTGCAATGGTTGAGCAACTTAGCCAGTGAATTAGAGTGAGCGAGCGCCATCCTCGATAAAGTCGTTACTCGGTGAAATAAAAAGTTATTTCCTGATTGTTTCACAGAGGTTACATTGCTGCCATCATCATTAAGTAAAAGCATTGTTTCCTTATCAAGGGATTAATAAAGTAAATCTTCTTCTTGTTTTTCATATTTTACCAAGTAGTTTATGAGTTTCCCAGTTCCCATGGCGACGTCTCCAAATGTCTTATTTTGTCCGTCCAACACCCCAAAATATTCAATTTACTGTCATCAAGGACGAAGAAAACCAGCAAATGTTCACACTTAAGAAGCAGGAACCAATATACTTTCTGCATAGTTGATCAAATAATGGATTAACTGGTCCACTCCGGTGTTTCCACTCTATTTTATGTGCTTCAGCTTTGAACCTTTTGATTCACCTTTTTTTGTGTACATCCGCAGACTCCAGCCGCCTCTGAACGACCTCTAACGGCATTATATTAATGAGCGCCGGGACACCTCGCCGTGTCCAACACTGACCTCCGTCTCAAAGTGCTCGTCCCGTCTGATACGGTCATAAAACTGTGTTTGTTGTAGTTACCCCCATCGTGACGTGACGACACATCTGCTCGACCGAATCACGATTTACGACGCGGCTGGCAGCGTCTCAAAGTACCTGGAACGTGGATTAGATACAGCCACTTGAACACAGCCAGAGTTTACTTCCAGTAATTAGTCATAGCAGTGAACAAATCCTGTTTCAACAAGAAGTACAGCTCGTTAAGAAGGTAAAGACGCACCTCCTGATTTTTAATAGTTCAGAATAATCCTTTCAAACACACTCAATAATTGATTTTCTATCGGATGGATGGATTTCTCTGGATGAGTGCAGCATGGAGCAGCACTTTTGACACCTTTGCACTTCACTGCTGCCAGGCTGCTTCACCTTTATCAGGTTTTGCAGCCACATTATACAGCTCGGAGCGGACCTTGGGATTTATATCGGGCCGGCGTGGCGTATATATTTGCTCTTTCTTTCTGGAGTTGTTGACCAAATACCAGCCAGACCACCAGATATAAGTTTGTTTTCTTTGACTTGACAACACTGGCAGAGATAAGAGAAGGAGAGGAGAGTAAACGACATTATCAAGCCATAAAATAAAAATATTTGACTTTTATTTCGGGTTTATAGGATGCAGAGATCTGCGGTTCCCTGCAGCTTTGGGTCACTGCAGCTGTGTCTGAAATATTCAGCCTCTTGGATTTGATTTAAACTTTCTTCACCCAAGAAATAGAGTTTTACAAAGAATGAAGCTGCTCTGAGCTGACTTCAAACTCCATGAAGGAAGAAAAGACGAACTCTTCAGATAAATACTGTAAAATATTATCTTCAGTGAGATAATTGCACCATGAACTGTTGATACCAGCCCACACAGATGTCTCTCTCTTTCTCTTTTGCTTTCTCTCTCTCACACACAGATATTATGACATCGCCTCGTCACCAGCTTTCCAAGGCTGTATCTTGTATGTCGTTGCCACCGTGAGCCGATACAAGCCGACGGTTCCTGCTCAGAAAGTTTAGTCCATCAATACTTAACGTCCGGACTTCAGACGGATCGCATCTCGTCCAGTGAAGAAAGCTTTGATGCTCTCTGCTTTGATCCGTCACACAGATATCCAGATATATTTAATGTTTACAACAACAAGAGCAAATAAGTTCAAGTTATTGTGGTAAATAATAATAATGACCTGCATTTATGTGGAATAAAGTAGTATTTTAAATGACTGTTAATTATACAGTAAAAGAAAGTGGTCATAGCTCACTGGGAGAAAGACTACCTCAGGTGTGTTTTGCTTGTTTTTAAACCTGTTATGGTTCTTCCTGTGTGTTACACAAGTGCCAAGACATACACCGTAATTATAATATTTGGTTCACGGGGCGTACCGAATGTTCAAACCAAATATCATGCACTGAGCAGCAACACACACACACGTGTGACAGAAAACAGGTCGTCCAATAAAAACATGACGTATCGTGTCGGCTTCAGATCAGGTGTTAATGACTAAGAGAATTTCTTAGAAACCACGTTTCCATCCTCCCAACGCCACCATCTTACTGTAAACTAGTGACTAAAGAGAAACCACACACACACACACACACACACACACACACACACTGAGCAGCCAGTGACAAACATCTCGCCGCCCGTCAACCCGTGATAAACGACACACACCTATCGACCAATGTCAAACGGGATACACCTGATCGACTGTGTGATGTAGAATGTGTGTGTGTGTGTGTGTGTGTGTGTGTGTGTGTGTGTGTGTGTGAGAGAGAGAGAGAGATTGAGACAGTCAGGGCGAGCATGGAGCATTGTGGGTAATATTTGTTGACTCCCACCCTGGTGCCGCAGTCACCGGGGCTTTGTCGTCGTAGATCTTCGGCTGTCTGCGTCTCCGTACATCAAACCCTCCTCCCACCGCCGGTCGGTCCTCTGCTGCTTTACCAGCTGTTTATTTTACCGTCGCCTTGTAAACAATACTGCACACACACACACTCACACACACACACTCTTCTCTCTCTCTCTCTATAAGAGCTATTGAATCTCCCACCTTTGTGATAAACATCATGGCTGTTTACTGCGAGGCTGGGTCACGTAGGCCTGGGAGAGGTTAGCTCTGAGGGAGGCCTGCTCCTTAATGTGGAGTCACAGGCGCAGTTAGACTGATTTATTGGTCGGATGATATATTAGCTTTTGGTTCAGGCTATGTTTGGAGTGTTTTACTTTTACTCCTTTATTTATTTTATGTTTATCTAGCCGTTCATAGCAGCCAGCTAATATTACTGACTAGTCCAACAGCAGTCAGCCCAGCTCGGCGTCTGTCTTTCAGCCTTTTATTTCACCAAGCTCTCACCAACCACTAAAAGTCAGTCCCAGATTTACTCTTGTCCAGTGGCTTCTTGCTCGCTCACTCTCTCCTTTTCTCTTCTTAGCTTCCTCCGTCAACGTCCTCTTCGCTCTCTTCTCCTCTGCCATTATGTCCACAGAGGCTGCTGAGTCCGGTTACGTTGCCTGGTTGCCCAGCTCCTGTTCTGGCACAACACTGTGCTCCGCTCCTGGCAGCATTCACCCATCTGAAAACCTTCCCGGTAGTCCTAAACACCTGCTAAAAATAAGCTAACAGCAGCTACAGTTGTCAGCAGTTTACTTCACTTCCTCCGTTTACGTCCTTTTCGTGTTTCTCGCCTCCCTGTCTGGGTCTGAAAACCTCCTCTTCCCAGTGGTACAAATCATCTTTGGTACAAACACGAACACTCCCCTGCTATGTGTAGCCCTGCTAACAAACTGAGCTAACATTAGCCTAACGCTAGCCACTAGTCACCCTCTGGAGCAGTTTGTATCGTGCAGGGAAACTCTCACCAAAGACTAACAGTCCCAGATTTTCTCTTGTCCGACGGCTTCTTGCTTACTTCCTCCGTCATCGTCCTCTTCGCTTTCTTCTCCTCTGCCATTATGTCTATAGTCTGCAGTCCTTATTCAGCGAATGTGTTTTTAACTGGTAGGACGAGACAAGTTGTTGGTTTTGGGGTCATTTTAGGACTTCATTGGAAAGTCAACAGTAGAGACATGACAGGAAATGAGGGGAGATAGATAATGGGAATGACATGCAAAGATCCTCAGGCTGACTTGAACTTGAATCGAATCGCTCGGCCACAGCGGCGCTCCGGGTCGAGTCAGTTTTATTTACACAACCTAAAATCACAAATTTGTCTCAGAGGCTTTTACAGTCTGTCCCTAAAGCCAAGATTCAGAAGGAAAAGCTCCAAGAGGGGGACAAAGCTCAGGGAAATGGACAGACGTGTAATAAATGTGTACAGAACAGACAGAACGACAACGTCAGGTCAAAGTAAAGTACAAATGGTGACAAAGAGCTCAAAGTCCATTATGGCTGTGGTTTGTCTCTAACCTCATGAAAGCGCCACTTCTGAGTCATCGACTCGTGTTTGCAAATCCTGGTTTGTGTTTTATGGAGCGTTGCAAACCAAAAACAAACCACTTACAAAAATGCAACAAATTAAACTGAAACCATCAAAACACACAACGGTCAGCTAAACTGTTCAACGTTAATGGGACGTGTCCACTTTACCAGTTGGACGAGTTGGTCAGAAATGGACCTGCCCAAAGTAAATGTTTACTTCTCTTTATACAAATTGTTTTATTTATTATCGGTTTATCTATTAGTGGTTATAGACTTTTAGTTGTCATGTAAACAAGACGCTGTCAGCTCTTATTTTTGCACTCCAGCAACAGAAACTTGACATTTCTTTGAAAAAAACGACCCAGTTTTATCCGCCTCGCCTAAACTTGACAAAAACCTGCGTAGTGTTACATAGTTGGAGTTTCGTTCACGTCCTCTAACGCCTGAATTCCACCAGGCTCGGCTGCAACGCGATTGACGTTTACGGTTCCACCAGAAGCGTCATGGCGAGTTCAGAAGCGTTTCTTCACTCTGCTCGGCTGGTCTAATTTTGACGGACGCTGCATCAATCAGCACAGTTACACACAACATAGATAATTCAGTCAATTTTCAAAATAAAACACCTCGTGCAGACTCCCTGTGTAACTATGTAGCCTAGTGACTCATGGTAGGACCCCATAAACTGAGGAAAAATGACCAACGTTTAGTGGGCAGCGCTCCTGGAAAAGACCTCAACAACCATGACTTCACAGAGGCATACCCGGCACGGCACCCAACTAAACTCTTGTTTTCCAGCGTGAATCACGTCTAGATCTCTCGTCCTTCAGCGCATAAACTTTGTCTTTTCTCACGTAAGTATTAAGAATGTGCAACTCTCAACGTGAGGTGGAAGTGAGATGGCTCACCCTTTAGCTACTATATATTTAAGTAAGTGCCAAATAGTAATAAAACAGTCGTTATCTCATGACTCTTTCCACAATAAGCAGGTCTACTCTTTAAAATATTATTTACAGAGACTCAACAATTCCCACCATGAGCAAACACTTGGCAATGGTGGCAGAACCCGGCTCATGGTGGACAGACATCGATTCGTTGTTTCGTCGCAGTCGTCGTTGTTGTTGTTGTTGTTGTTAGCAGGGCTTTTACCTGGAATAAAGGTTTGGCAATTCAAAGTTGTGATTTGATTTCATGTGCAGAATTAAAAGATTATTAAAAAGAAGGACGATGTGTGAAAGGAGGAGGTAGATCGCTAATATTTGGTGTAAAGTCTTGAGTGAGTTTAGAGCCAATGACGTGAATAAAGCGGTGACAGGTGTTGCTGGAACATTTCATAACAGGCCATGAAACTAGCCATGAAGGACACTGGAACTCTGGCTGAAGTCTGATTGGTCAAAGCTGCTGCACACTTCAAACAGGAAGTGACACGGGGAGGGCAAACAGGAAGTGTGAGGCAGAGCGGCACTGTTGTTCCAGCATGTTTTCTTTCCCGTCCCCGTTCCCATTCCCTCACTTGGCGTGGCACGACGCCAGGCCGAGAGAGGAAGGAGAGAGGAAAAGGGAGTGAGGGAGTCAGAGAGAGGAGGAGCAGGGCATTCTGGGGAATCCCCCCCTCCTGTCTCCTCCTCACCCCTCCTCACCCCCATTACATTGAACTGAACCTCTCAAAGTGCTGACTCAAAACTCTGAGGAGTGTATGAGGGTTTGAATTCAGACGCTTTCTCAGGCTGCCAGTTGTTGACAGATGTTTCATTGTCATGAGTGGATTTTCAAACAGCATGTGACACTTCAGCTCTCTGCAACTGGACTTCTTTCAGCCGGGGGACAGAAACATGCTTCCAATGGGATAATGTTGCTGCATATCTGTTGGTGTAAGTAGGAAACTCTCTGTTGTACACTTCATAATATGCTAATACGTCTGTACTGTGAGTCTGTCGTTTTGTTTTGGAGCCAATCAGCTTTCAAGTGACCAAACAGGCCATTAAAGATTTAATTAACTTTAATTATTTAACTTTTGTTAATTGGACAAACATCCAAAAACTTGCAGGAAAGTCTGTAGTGACGCCTTGTGAGGTTGTTTCCCAAGCCAACTCTCTATGGACTGAGCTACTGCCGCCCAGATGGCCAAAGATGTGCAGCGTTGGTGGAGCTAAAGCCGGCTGAATGACGCCTGGTTGCTCAAACAAACCATCTGACACGACACCCACCTGTCAATCAAAGCGTCCACACTCTTAATTCTGCATAACTTTAAGCCTTAATATAATCTGAACAGGTGAGTTGTATATAAATTCACCCTCAGTACAGTTGTCATGAACGGGGAAATTAGCTATAGAGACCAAAACTGTTTTTTGTACCAGGCTGTAAACATGTTTATTTCTGCTGTGAAGTTGGACATTTGAACATGGGGACTTATGGAGACTGACTCACTTCTGGAGCCAGCCTCAAGTGGACGACAAGAGGAACTGCAGTTTTTGGCACATGCTACATTAGCATTAATCTAACAATACAACTGAGTCGATGCTAATTTGTGGTTAGATTTAAAGGAGCAGTGTGTGGTAGCTGATTGAAACCACCTCGCCTCACCCTCTCCTTCCTAGCATATAGGAAAAATCTGACACACTGCACGTTTTTAAAGATAATCTGTCATAAAATGAAGTTAAAGAGTTGGACAGGTGGAAAAGTTGACCTGTTGTTGGTGCTAGATAAAGTCAGGGTTCATCCTCTGGGGATCATGACTGTGTAGCTTGACTAGATCATCAGTATTAGCTCCATAAGAGACTGTTGGTCTCTTCTCCTACATTGCAACTTTGCTGCAGATCTAAATCACGAGCTGACGTGCAACCACTTCAGCGTGTCGAGTTGTTCACATTGTTCCCGTGCACGGCGTCTCATTGGCATTCAGCGGCGAGACTCTCAAGAGCCACGACGCACTGAAGCGCAGCAGGCAGCATTAATCAATGTGCCGAGCAATCAGCGGCCAGCCTAATTCAATCACCCCTCCAACAGAACGCTGCCATTAGGACAACAGAGGAGTGTGTGTTCACACCGCTGTTACGTCTGCGTGATTTGTGCGAGCCCTTTCCGCCGCCGCCGAAGCAAAGCGGGAAGAGGCAGCAGATAAAGAGCATCATGGAGAGGAGCGCTGTGTAAAATTAGTGTTGCCACTTTTCCCGAGGTTAGAGAGATGACAGCGAGGTCGGTGTTGTCGTTTTCTGTGGAGGGAGTTGAAGTGGAGACAAAGAAGTGGCAGAAAAAAAGCCTTCGCAGTGTGTTTCCTGGCAGCCAGCAGAGACGTTCATTCATTCATGTTGTGATAACTGGAGACAGTTCGTGACTAATTCTGAGCGGCGGTGACAAAAAGGGTTTAAAAGCGTCTCCGAGTCTTTATTTCTGACACTCGCTCTTCCACGTGACCTCACAAAACTCTGACTTACTTCCTGAACCATTATCATCCATTTAAAGACCAGCTAGGAATATCATCAGGGTTGTTTCACAGGCTCGCTCTGCAAAATAATATAAATTTGGACAAAAGACGGAACGCTTGTTGAGCGGACATCTTTAAAGATTTGGAATGTAAACACAAAAACTGTCCTTCAGCAGCTTAAATCCAAAAAAGACTGAAGCCTGAGGCTTGTAGCAAAAAGCAGAAAGTCATTTTTGGATTTAAATAACCCGACAAGATTGTCAGATTTTGACAAATTCAGCAAATTAAATGGCAGAAAAATTAAGTTATGTTCAACAATCATAGAAACAGATGAATAAATAGATGTAGATACCTACAGTTATCTGTAGGGGGCACCACATGTTGCACAATCCATGACAAAAAAATGCCCAAAATGAGTTATATTTAAAAACTGTTAACTGCAGAGATGCAAGGATTAGTCGATTAACCGCTATTTTAAGTCAGCTTTTTAATTTTTAACTTTCAGTCGTTTTAAAAGCAAGAAAATGCAAAATATTCTGTTTTTTGGTTCTCAGATCTGAGGATTTGCTGCTTTTCTTTGTCATATTTGACGGCATATTAAAAATATTTGGCTTTTGGACTGTTCTTCAGACTAAACACAGAAATCGAAGACATCACTACGAGCGCTGAGAAACTGTGAATGCCGTTTTACCACAACATTTTATAGACAAAACAATCCAGACAATCGGCAGATGAAAACAATCGTGAGCTCTAATTAACAGCAGCACAATACCTGTATCGACCTACACCGTCCCTCGCTGTGTTGTTTCAACCTGTGTGCAGAGCGTTATGGGAGAGGCGTCTCCTCTCTCCGACACCCGTGATCGAACGCCCGGCCGCGCCATCGACGTCGTCTCTGGTTGCCAGTTCGAGTGAAGAGGGCTGCCACTGGGAGCCGAGCTCTTATCGGTACTGTAGATTAAAGAGACGATGCATCAGCGACTCGACCGGACTTACAGTATCTGTCTCTTCTCCATCAAGTGGGTGTTAAGGCGAGCTCGTGGAGGGGCCTATTGATCTGCTGTTTGTGAGAGGAGACCCTGTATGACAGCACCAGGAGACGGAGGGCTCCGTCGATATCTTCAGGTCGATCCATATCTCTGCTCTGCTCACCTTACTTACTCTTTCCCTCACATGTGCGACTCCTTTGATAATCCCTCTTGAACTTCACAATGGGAAAGTTTTCAAAGATAAAGGGTTGATCTCTGGGGAAGGTCTGAAGGTGAGGACAAGGAAATTCAGGAGTTTAAAGCCCCACATTTCAGAGTGTAATCCCACTGTGGTAAATATGGACAGCCGTACTCGAGTATTTGTTATGATTACGTTACTTATGGTCAAAAACAGTCCAAATCTCCTTTGTGCTAAGCTAACGTTAGCTTAGAAATGTAGTTCTCTAACGTCAACAATCTGGCACAAAATCGAACCCTAACATGTCAGATATTTTGTCATTTTGTGGTTTTAACTGGCATATTTTGACATGTTAGCTAGCTAGCAATTTGTTAGTTAGCTGGCTATAAATCGCCTGTCTCAGACATTTGTTGCTAAAAGCAGCTAACCAACTGAATTAACATTAGCTAACAGCTGCTAACATCAGTTAACAGCAGCTAAAGAACTGAGCTAACAGCAGCTGACAAACTGTGCTAACATTAGCTCACAGCAGCTAACGAACTGAGCTAACATTAGCTAAAAGCAGCTGACAAACTGAGCTAACATTAGCTAACAGCTGCTGACAAACTGAGCTAACATTAGCTAACAGCTGCTAACAAACTGAGCTAACATTAGCTAACAGCTGCTAACAAACTGAGCTAACATTAGCTAAAAGCAGCTAATGAAGTGATCTAACATTAGCTAACAGCAGCTAACAAACGGAGCTAACATTAGCTAACAGCAGCTACAGTTGGCAGCAGTTTACTTCACTGTCCATCATGAAACTCTGTTAAATAAAATATGATCCAGTGAAATAGCTGGCGTGTTTTTGATCCTTTAGCTGCTTTAGTCTTCTAGTTATTGTCATGAGCGGTGACACACAGAAGAGAGTTTAAAAGGGTCGGAGCGTGTCATCGTCAACCAGCAGCAACAATGACAAATATGTGGCTTTAACTGCACGCTGTGTGACCTCACAAAGAAAACGGTTGTTCTGAAGCATGTCAGGCGCCGCCGCTCTGTTTGGAGTGTTTTTATCAGAAGTGTGTGTTTAAAAAAAGGTTGTAGTCACTGAGAGCTGACCACCATTGTGCTTCATAAAAGGCCACACTTTCACCTCGTGTAGTGGGGTCACAGCCTAGCAACAGCCGGTCTGAGGCATAGCAACAAGCAGTCCAGCAGCAACGCGGTAATTGGACCTTAAGAGTCAGCGCCGGAGGATCGACACGCTAACAAGTCCAGGCACATTTCATCACACAGACACGTGTGCAGCACAGAAGCATGTGGTTTATCTGAGCAGAGTGTTTTATAGTGACTCCATTAGTGTAAAAAATGAAGCTGGCTGCTGGTTTTACTGCTGCTGCTCTCCGCATGCTGCACTGTCCTTGGGTAGATTCAATGTGTGTGTGTGTGTGTGTGTGTACGTACATGTATGTGCGATCACACTGCGCGTGTGTTCATATGTCCCCATTCAACACGGCAGCCAGCACATGATGTGTTCATGTGCCTTGAAGGTGTGTGAAGTGTCGCTGCTCAAGGTCACTTCATCTTCCAGGTCCCGTCTTCTGACCGGCTCACGTACAGATATAGGAGTATATAAATGCACATTTATACTCAATTACAGCAGCTATATTTATATAATATGTACATATATGCATGTCCTTCAATCTTAAACATATTTCTTCTCTTAAATTTTTAATTTTTTTCTCAAAATTTCTAATTTTCTTTGCAATATTTTGCAATATTACAACTTTAAACTGAAAATATTGATTGATTCACTATTTTTCTTGACAATCTTTGACATTAATAACAAAATATTTTGACTTTAATTGTTAAAATATTCTTTTTTTTACTTTATTTGCAAAATTTTACCTTTTCTTGTCATATTTTTTATTAATATTGTGACTTTATTGACAGAAATAACCTTTTTCTTTTCATATTTGTTTGTAAAATTATGACTTCTCTCTATAACATTACAACTTTCTTCTCAAAATGTTTTGACTTAACTCTCAAAATTTCAAAAGTAATGCTGATAATTCACCAAACAGTTATTTGCAATATTATATATATCATATTCAGAGTCGCATTTCCCGTTGAACGCTGGGTGTCGTCTTAACTTAAAGGTCAACGTCCACGTGGTGAATCTGGAAAGCTGACGTTGAAATTGCAGCTGGGATGATGGATCACCAATCGGAGACATAAATGGACTGATTATAGCAGGATGATGCAGTTAGAGGAGAGGCTGGATGTGGACTGATTAGAGACGGAGTAATGGACGAGGGCGGAGAGCGAACGAGACAAAAGAAATGAAGGAAAGAAAGATGAACATACAGCTAATGAGAGAGTTATCAAACATGACGTGTGTGCTGTACGATGTATGAAAGGATGAAATAACTCTAAGATGGTGAGCTGGCGGTGCGTTCGACATAGGATGATGTTTTTATTTGTTTAAAAGGTTACGTGTCCGCGTCATCCAGCTTTATCTGATGGCTGTGGTTGCTACGGGTGACCTCCGTCTGCTGTGATGAGTCAGACTCTGCTATTGGCAACTAATGCCATCGCCGTGACCTCGATATTGTGAATTAATTATGTGATCTAGGTCGAGGACACAGCAAAGATTTGACATTGTTTCTCTTCATACCTATTTATTAATGTTTGATTTGGAAGAAGTAACAGAAACACAAATATTTAATCGGCACCTGGTTGAACTTGTTTGAGTATCGCTGCAAAATGAGTGAAATTAACAAATAATTTTAGAAATTTGATTCTTATTATGGAGAGGTCAGTGCTTTGTCAGATTTAACTCATTCTGGAAACTTTTAGACTCAAAAACTGAGTCACTTCTGAAGTTGGATCACTTTTAAAGGCTGAAAAATCCTGAAACAGATTTTAGAAATATTCCAAATCGGAGACTTTCCATGGGAATTATGGAAATTAACTGGAAATTTATGGGAATTAACTGGAAATTATGGGTAATTTAGTAATCAGGGGTAAGATAGCATCATGACAATAAATGGTCAATGAAATGGTGCCAGCTTATATAGCATCTAACTCATCAACTAGCTATCTACTGTATGAATACATTTTAATGTGCAAGTTAAACATTAATACATCAAATATATTTACCCCATAATATCATCAAAACTCAAGTGTACTTGCATCAAATCTGGTTGCTTTAGTTAAGACTGCTAAAATATTTTTCCCCAACCAAGTTCCTTGTTTCACTTTTGTAAATTCCCGGTTTATTCCCTTAAAATCCTGTTGATTCCCATGGAAAGTTTCCAACTTAGAAAATTCCTGGAAATTTGCAACCCTACTCCTGCGTGAACCGCCTGCAGCGAGAGGAGAGATGAATATTTTCTGAGGTGGTTTAAAAGGTTTAAAAAGTTTAAATAACACTGCTGCTGTAGTGTGTAGAGAAAAGTTAGCAGGACCCAGGATGGATCCCTGAGGAACTCCACAGGAGTTAGCAGCTGTAGACGATGATAAATTACCTAAAGTAAAACCTTTAAATGTTAAATCATTGTAAAGCTGCAGCATGCATACCAACCACACTGTGAAGGCAATTAATTCAGACAGTGTGTTGTTCAGTATCAAAGGCCACAAGGTCCAGAAGAAGTGCGATCGTGCCTTTTATCAAGAGTAAATCTTTTAATTACATCCGAGCTTTTTCTGTCTTGAAGAGTAATTAAAAACTCTTCATCGCGGCGACAGAGGGAGTGAAGGTTGTGACAAAGATGTGAGAGGGCGTAACCCGAGGACGACGGCGATGCTGCTGCTGGGTACAAATCATCCTGCCGTAAACGTTACCCCCTTTACATTCAGCTCATGTTCTCAGCCTCGCCTGTAAATGTACATGAGAGGGAGGGAGGAAAAAAAAAAAGGCAGTGGGTGACCGAGACACAATGAGAGGGAGGAGAGAGAGGAGAGGAGAGAGAGGAGAGAGAGGAAGGGAGGAGATGCTGTGGGTGAGTGAGTGGAAGCGATCATTAATACGAATTTAGAGGATGTGAGGAGAGGACGGCGAGCAGAGCAGCCAGCGTTTGGAGGAGTGAGGCAGGAGAGGGTGGATGGGAAGAGGAGAGGAGTTCACCGGTCAACTGTGAGTGCACTGATCCACAACAGCCAGGTGGTGTGTTTTTGTCTGTTTGAACCAAAGAAGAAGAAAAGGCAAGAAGAGCTCTGTGACGAATGAAGAGTGTGTGAAAGCATCTCCAGCTGAGCGAAGCAACACACACATCTCTCACGCGAGATGAACACATTCAGTTCTGCCGGCGAGCATCCTCTGCTACTTTCAGCACCTGCCGGTTGTTGAGTTGTTGAGATTCATGCGGACCGGAGGCGAACAATCGAGGCAGGTGAAGTGCTTATCAGGTGGCGTGTGGACGGCAAAGAGCATCTGAGGGCGTTGGAGCACCCAGAAACGAGCACCGGGGTCTCGGTTCGGGATGCAAAAAAAATCAAAACCGGAGGAGTTGCAATGTGGATTAAGGGGATGAATCCCGAGGAGGAGCCAGGGAGGGATGAGGTTGTTGTGGTGGGCGAGAGGGCAAGAAAGGGCTGCCCCTGCTGCCCTGTGGCGTGTCCGGATGCCTCCACCTCCACCTCCACCTCCAACGCTGCCTCCCCGTGAGCATGCAGGTCCTACAGATCGTCAAGGAGCTGGTGTCGCCATCCAGACGCAGGGCAGCGGCCAGATTTGGAGGTGTGTGCATGCATCGCATTTGATTATTACACCAAACGTCTGCTTTATCATGATCGGGCTCAAAATTTTGAGGCAGCAGTCCAAAGGATTTATGAGCCCTGTGAATGTTTGCTGTAGGGTCAAAGCCTGTTATTAAAACTGGTTATTGGTCGTCTCCTGACACAACGGAGCTCTGCTGTTGTTCATGAGCGTCGAGTCTGTTAAATCGAGAATGAAAGCTGCTTCAGCTCGCTGTCAGGAGCTGTTAATCGACAACATCTTCATTAGTTTAATGTAGATTTCAGCGGAGAGGGTTAGCGTCCCGCGAGGGTCTAAAATTCTGCATCCGAGGGTTTTCCCGAAGATTCAGTCGACTGATCTGCAGAATTAGGAAAGTCTGAGTTTGCTCTTGTGACGGACAAAGTGCCCGAAAAGTCGTACCCAAAGGAGTATGGGTAAAAAAAACCTGCTGCCGTAGACCAAAGGCGCATGGAGAGTTTCATACTTCATCACCTTGACACACTCGGCCATTCGCTGCTGGAGGTTTGTGAGCTTGTTGGATCGTCCAAGGGACGGGAACTGATGAGATTTTATTGATACCGCTGTCGTTGATTGATGCTGCTCATCAGTCTGATTCTTTATTGATTGTCTTATTGATTCCTGATCAATTTTCTGTGTGCAAAAACAGTTAGTCTGCACAGTTTTTTTAGCGTCAGTGCGACTGTTTTTCATTCTCTGAGTCTAGAAACTGACTAGAACAAAGCCTGAAGCTCCACTGTTAAACTGCTAACCTTTAAAATGGATGAATCTTTATTCAGGTTTTCTTGAAGTTCTTTGAAGCCTGTCTGCGTGGTACTAATGTTATTATAAAACAGGCGGTAACAGATGTGCTCGGTGACGCTCGTGAGTAGAAATACGTGGCAATCCTTGAATTTAAACCTGTGTTCTGTCGAACGATGTTTCAGTAAACGATCTTTTTTACCAACGCTTTGGACCGTTTGGACTGCTCCTTGTTGCAATTGATCAGACAATTCAGGAACCAGTTCTTGACTCGGTGTGGCTCGGTGTGTCCCGTTACAAGCGAGCCAACGGCTGCACATTCGTACATCAGGTTTTATGCTGCAATCAAACAACGTCTGCAGAAGTATGTGAAGTAGCGCGTAGTAAATCCGCGGACGACAGACAATCAGTGTCATTGCATGCAAGAGGGAATCAACCTGTAGCTCATTCGAGAGTTTGAAGTGGCAGCAACAACAAACACTCCACGACAGATGTTTTATCTGATGCTTCACACGTCAACAGATCTTCCAGTTCCAGCTGGAGCTTCCATATTTCTAAAGTCAAAGGACACGAGAACTTTTTCAAGAGCTCTCTCAGTCCGTCAACGTTGCAAGTGACACTTGAGATTCTTGAAGATCTTTTTTTGGCTCTCTGTTTTAATAATGAAGCTAATTATTCAGTTCTCAAAGTCATTGTGGTCGAGGTTAAACTTCTCGCTGTGCCCACATGGCGTTTTTTTTTTATCTGAACGGGAGGGGCGGTCCCCTCGAGTCACCACTGTAATAGCTCTGTTGCTGTGGGACACGAGTGTATAAAGTGTGTGTGTGTGTGTGTGTGTGTGTGTGTGTGTGTGTGTGTCCTGCAGCTGCATTTCTCTGGTGTGCAATGAATAATGAAGCACGGTGCCCGGGGTAATGGAAAACTCCGTGACCCTTGACCGGCTGGTCCCGTCTCCTGATTGGATCAGCTTGTATAGAGATAGCCTCGATCCTCGTCCTCGCTGTCGTTGTTTTTATTGTCGCGCACTCGAGTTTATCCAGTCTTTTTCCTTTTTTTTTTCTTGTTGACTTCTTGCTTCAGTGCTCTGTGTTTCCAGAGGGGCGGTTTGCATGATGGGCAGGTAGATTGGTGCTTTCTTGCAGATTTCTCCTAAAATATGTTGTAATTAGGACATCGATGATAATTTATGTAAAGCAGCATCGTTCTTGGTCATATCAGAGTCTGGATGTGCCTAAATTTGTACAGGATGTGTACGGTGACTTCTTTAGTCCCAGTCTTGCTCCTGCTGCCTCTGTGACGAGCTAACAGCAGCTACAGTAGCAGTTAGCTACTTTAGCAGCAAAGATGATTTGTGCCGTAAAGCAGTTCTGTTATCGTAATAAATCAATCTCAGCCCTCTGTGCTCTAAAGGCCGGGAAGGATCCACGTCTGAAGGCTTTCATCCAGGTAGAAAATGCTTGTTGTCTCCTGCCAGCTGGCTTTGATAACAGCTTTAATTTATCAGCTAACCAACCATCGGCTCATGGAGGGCCAGTTAAACCACAGAAATCAGTTTTTGTCCTGAAGAAGTGCATGTGAATGATCGATGGAGGCAGATGTTACATTCAGGCGTTCAGTGATCATTATTTGAAGACGTGAACAAGGTCAGATGCTTTTCATCTCACGCCGGGGGTGGGGGCGATCAAAGTATCTCCATGTTATAACTCAACCTCTGAACTGACGCGCAGACGCCTCTGCGATCATGTTAATGGATTCACCGACACTCCAGCCTGAGACGCTGGGTTTTTAATAGGAGTCGAGAAAATTGAATTATCAGCGCCGTGATGTGACCGAGTTGGAATAAATTGGGTTTTTTTCAGTTGCATTGTTTGCTTTGTGAATGAATTCAGTGCAGTGAGACGTAGCGCTATGTTGTTGAAGGAGGAGGAAACTCATTTTGGAGTCATTACAGTTATTTTTGAATGTTTAGGACTTCTTCTTCTGCCCGCTGTCTCAGAGCATCGGGATGTTTCTATCTTGTTTCCCTGACCTCGGACTCCTCAAACGTCCACTTGAGGCTGGCTCCAGAAGTGAGTCAGTCTCCATAAGTCCCCATGTTCAAATGTCCAACTTCACAGCAGAAATAAACATGTTTACAGCCTGGTACAAAAAACAGTTTTGGTCTCTATAGCTAATTTCCCCGTTCATGACAACTGTACTGAGGGTGAATTTATATACAACTCACCTGTTCAGATTATATTAAGGCTTAAAGTTATGCACATAAGATGAAATATTTATATCAAACATGCTTGAAACTCAGGTTGTTTGCTTATTTTAAGGTTTGACAACTAAAATCTGGAAAAGATGATTGTTTAAAACATAAATTAACGCCTCTGAAAACATCTTTTGGTGTTAAACTCAAACCTCGTACGTCCAGGTTACCCACCATAAGAGTGTCTGCTGTAATACCATTAAATTCATGCTCTAATGATTTATGTATTAATAAATGTGAAGCCTTTAACATGACTAACCTCCAGCTACTCTCAGCGCTGTCAGATGCCGTTCTGAGTGCGTGTTAGACTTGATGACTCGAAGTGCGTGAAAGTTATTGTTAGGCAGGTAAGTGTGTGTAATCAACTCTAAAGGCGCAGACACTTAAACAGAGAGAGTGTTTCAGAGATTTCAGCTGCTTCATCGACTGCCCGGGAACAATTCGCACTTTCCATTTGGCTGTCGTCTTTATCTCCGTCCATCAGCCCTGCAGAGGAATTCACCTTGGCTTCTTCTTTCAGCGCTGATCAATGCAGGCAGATTTAGAGATGGCCTCCAACTGATACAACACACACACACACACATAGGCATATATAAATTCACACACTCACTGCAGTGCTGTGCAGGTTTGAAGATGCTGTGCTGAGGTGTGATGACTTGAGTGCGATGTGCTGGCACATGTTGTTGAGTCCCAAGATGAAGGGTGGAGACGAGAATGAGTAATATGGCGGCGTGAAAGAAAAAGAGGAAGATGCCAACACGTCAGGAATCAAACAGGATTATTATTATTATCAGCAGCAATGAATTTATCTCGTTAACAACACGGTCAAATGACTGTCAAACAAAACCCATAACATCAAAGCTAAATATCAAGATTCAAATAAATGTAAAAAAAACTGTAAATATACTGAAAATTTCAGTCAAGTTTGGCAGAGAAACACTGTTATTTTACGATGTTTCTGATTTATTACGATCAAACACCTTCTGTGTAGTTATGATACTAATAGTTCTACAGAGAAACACCGTTATTTTACAGTCTTGTAAACGTGTTTTTACTTTACGTGTTGTAAAAGTGCCAGATTTTTAATTACAGATAATTCTCGTCATTTTACATCATTTGTATGTAATTTAAGAATACAGAAAAGTATGAGAAGTAAAAGTGAGAAATAACTGTAATTTGTCATTATTGGCATAATACTTAATAATTAATTTATTAATAATTTACAGATAATGTCCGTAATTTTACAGTTTGGTATGCAAGTTTAAAAAACCAGAAAACTACCATACTTTGAAGTTATTTTCCAAAAATGTATGATTATTTTTCCCGTGACGTCTGTCGTCACGTTACATACAACAGCATGGCTGTTTTATGTTCCACAGTGATGCCTATGGGAGTCGTTCCCAACCCTTTTCCTCGTCAGCTCTTTAAATGAAGCAATTAAGTCTGCAAACGTTTTCCATTATCGATTCATCTGCTGATTATCTTCTTGAATTACTGATTGTTTGCAACGGCCACTACACTTTCTTTCTTGAGCACAGCAAATTGCAAAAGATGGAAGTTAACGTCCACATCAGACTAAAGAGAAGACCAATCAGGTATTAAACTAACCGTCTCAGCTCGAGGATAAGCCAAGTGTTCCAGAATGTCCAAAAAAACATTTTTTATCCTGTTATTTGTCTCGTGACTCATCAGATTTATCTAGACTTCCTTTGGAGGAGTCCAGACCTCCAGCTTGACAGTCTCTTCAATGACATGGAGGTTTAAGGTGGTATTAGGGGCCCCTGTGGTCACTATAATCTCACAGTTGGTGGTTTGTTCATCTCCTGTTAAACTTGGTCTGTTTAGGGGATTTTTATTATAAGTTTGGTCTCTTATGGCTCGTCAGCAGAAGGTTGGTGGTTCAAATCCATAGAAAACATCAACTCAGCTCCATACCTGCAGTGGTGACCACAGAAAACAAGTCACGGTACGAACGTGAAGGATTTTTGGAAAACGTGCGTCATCCTTTTGTTAGTTAAAGAAACATCCGACAGCTTATTGACTCGTGGCTCAGCTCCACCAGCCTGCAGGAGCCCCGAGGCCTTGACCTCGGCCCTCATTTAAAGCTCACTTCACGCCACAGTTGAATTACCTCGGGACCTCATTACGATTTAGGAAATCGCCCCTTGTGTCCGTGCTTTGTGTCGAGTCATCCGTAGAGGACAGACAAAACCAGAGTTTCACAAGGATCTGGGGATTACAGCCGAAACACAGCGGGGCATGACGAGCCTCCTCAATTTGTATCCCAGAAACTATCGAAGCACTCATTAATAATTTCAGCTGCAGCTTCTATAAAACTCTAACCTGAAGGAAAAGGAGGTAGCACAGAAACAAAACAAGAAATCCACCTCGACCTCTGAAGTGAAACACTGCAGACGTCTCCTGGTCAGCACCAGCAGCTCGGTGTCTCACTGCATTATTCAGCAGCCCTCTGCCTCCTGTGGCTTCTTAACGCTCACCCAGAGGCTCACATATTCAAATCCTGCGCCAGCAGCTTCAAACAAAAACACCTTTTTGCTTTTTGCATGCCGACTCGTGAACCGACTGTCGACATTACGTGTGTGTGTTTTATGTTTATTTATGTGTGGACCGGAGCTTGAAGGGAAAGCCTCATGCCGGGTCGGTTGTCTGTTGAGGAGGGACCGACCGGCAGTCCAGACCCGGCGGGTGTTGGTCTGGAGCCGCCTGCTGACATCCACACTGTAGCAGACGGGCTAATTGCCTGTCTGTCCTCCCTAAAGGGCAAAGCTGCGGTACACTTCATACCTCTGCTGTCGGCCTTCGTGGCAGAAATGTTTGAGTTTCACCTCCGAACGCTGCGGCTTTATTTCAACATCTGAGCCTCGTTTGATATTTTTCACTCGTTTGTGTCGGATTTAGCAGAATGTATCGATCCCCGCTCGCTGCTTCACACCTAGTCTTATTAAATTATGTATCAAACGACTCTGTAGCTGCTCAAACATTATTACTGAGTTTAGGCTGCTGTATTGACTGTGTGCTGACGAGAAGGACTGAAGCTCCAGAAAAACCCTCAAACGTAACACAACACTGTTCCTGACGAGCTTTAACGAAGAAGAAACAAAGGTCGTAAAAACATCAAATCTGAGCAGAAACCTGCTGAATCCTGATAAATCTGAATTCTTCGTTAGATTCATCAAATAGTTTTGAGTCTTCTTGGTGATCGTACCCGGAGCCCAAAGTTACATCGTGAGAATGACAGAGACGCCTGAGTACAAGTCAGCGTAGCATCAACAGGATTTAACAGACGTTACAACAGTCAGCTGAGCTGACTCCGCTCTCTCTGCTGTGTTTCAGCCAGGTCAGGTCTGATCTGTTTTTCCGGTGCCACCCGCCTCGACTTGTCCCGTCTTGTTAAGGACAAAGCGGTCATGACGTTGGCGGGTTGTCAGGGCGATCCGCTGCCTTTTTTTTTTTTTTTGATCAAACTTGTTCTCTCTGGACTGAAGTCACCGTTTGGAGCTTCGTCAGGTTGATCGTGCTGCCTGTGCATGAGTGTGTTTTATGCTGCACATTGTTCATTAAAGTTTGAATCATCTGAACGTTCAGGTGTCTTTTTATCTTGACATGTATTCATACAGTAGCAGAAAAAAAACGAGGAAATGACTTCAAACCGCAACCAGAGAGGAAGTTTGAGTTTTGAGGAACAGCGACTTTTTTTTTGTTTTTCACTTTCTGTCAGAGCCGAAGCATCCTCCAACCATCTGCTGCAGATAATAACAGCAGATCCAAGTGTGATGTTACGTCTCTCCTGGGATGAATCGATGTACCTGAATCTTTGAACGACACCGCTGCATCTAATTATCTTCCAGCCCGCCGACAGACACTTTGATATTGATTAATATTTGCCTTGTGGGAATGTGTACGCTCATCTCTCTTCTAATATTACATCCGTCTGTCCTTGGTTTGTTTCTTGGGAGACGTTTTCGCCGCCTAAAGAAGCTTTAGGGTTGACGAACACACACACACTCCTTCAGGAGAACATTTTGAGACATTCAGGGTACTAATCAGCTCTGATTTTATCGGTTTCTATCCAGACAAGTTTATCTGGATGATTATTTAACAGAAAACTTGATGTTATGCAGAATTAAGAGCGTGGACGCTTTGATTGACAGGTGGGTGTCATTCAGCCCGCCTCGGCTCCACGTCTTCAGATTAGCCGGGATGCTAGCTTCACAACGGCACTTTAGAAACCGTCACAGAGACTACGTCCATGTTTTATACAGTCTGTGCTTGCAACCAATTAAAAACAACCCAGGCAGCTTTAAAACAGTTTGATAGTGATGTGAATATGACTTATATTCAGGATTGTTAGCTGAATGTGGAAACCTTCTGTCAAGTTTCTCGTTAATTAGCTGCAACCGGTGAAAAAGATTAATCTCTGGGAATGTTTGGTTCACGATTCAGTGAATGTTGGTGCTGAATCAGAGTCACTAATATAGACGTGGGTTAAACAGACTTCCAGAAAGTGGAGATGACGTCTGAAACCAGTAAACCACCACCTCCTCCTCTTCCTCCTCCTCCTCCTTGCTCCGACCCCGGAGCATTCAGAAGTGATAACAGCACTTAAGTCCCATCCGCCGACTCTCTCCCCTCGCAAACACAGATACTTCCTGTACCGATGGAGCTGGCAGATAGAGCCCCGAGATGACAAGCCCTCGCCCTCGCCCTCGCCCTCCCTCTTGTCTCTGATACGCCACATCACAAAGACCCTTCATGGTACATCACGTCCACTTCATAATGAAGTTTTAATGGAAACTGTTCATCATCTAACTGTCATCCCTTCGAGTTTCACAACTTTCTCTCGTATATATTCGTCACTTGAAAGACCGGACGGTTGGGAAACAGTTTAATTGCTTAATTGTTTACATAAATAATTACATTTCTGCGGCTCAACAAACTCTGATTTTTAATTTTGTGACATTTGGAAAAGTTTCCTCTCGTTGGTTGGCTGAAAACAGTCGACCTCTCTGTGCTGCGTCGCTCTGCCTCTCTCCGAGCGCTTGAATAGAGCTTGTTGTTGTGTTGTTGTTGCGTTTGGGAGGAGAATGTTGTGAGTGGGACTGACTCGTCGTGAAGTCTGTCTGTCTGTAGTTACAGTCACAAACGGCGGCTTTGTGAACTCTCTGATCTCACTTCTCTTTTCGCCTCTTGCTCATTTTTCCTGTGTGTGTGTGTGTGTGTGTGTGTGTGTGTCAGTGTGTGTCAGTGCGTAGTGACAGCGATGGGATGAGGTAGTTCAGGTTGTCTCGTGGTTTGTTGGACCCGGCTGAAGTGTGACCGATGCGGACTAAAGCTCTGACTTGCTTGGACGTTCCAGCGGATCGCTTGAAAAGAGGTAAAAGATGAAAAGACGCAGTTTGTTTGTGTTTGTCTCAAACTATACCTTGTTGGGTCCTTGAATTTGACAGAATTGGGCCTGGAAAAGTCCTTGAATTGGATGTTTTGTCTGGTGTTAACTGGTTTAAGTGTAAATTTATTAAATGTTGGTACAGTAGTTTGTAGTTTGTCAACGTATATAGCTCCTAATATGCATAAAAATGGTTACCATGAGTCCTTGAAATCCTTGAAAAAAATCAAGGCCTTGAAGGTTTTTGAAAACAGACATCAATAGGTCATTGAAAGTGCTTGAATTTCTTTTGATATTTTATTACTTTATTTTAATTTTTTAAATGTTTCGTTCCACTAGTGTTGAGTTAAGTAATCTCCATGTCTCAAACTATAATTTGTTGGGTCCTTGAATTTGACAGAATTGGGCCTGGAAAAGTCATTGAAAAGTCCTTGAATTTGATGTTTTGTGTGGTATGTGTTAACTGGTTTATATGATTAGATTTAAACAAGTTTGTTCAAGTGCAAATTTATTGGTACAATAGTTTGTAGTTTGGATAGAATGAGACCTTGAAATCCTTGAAAGAAATCAAGCCTTGCAACCCTTGAAAGTTTTTAAACAGACATGGATCATTGAAAGTGCTTGTTGGTCGAGTTCAGATTTTTTTGTTTGCTTTAATAAAAACTCTACCTTGATCCGTGTCTCAAACAATGCTATTCTAGGTCCTTGAATTTGAGAAAAGTGGGCCTGGAAAGTCCTTAAAACATCCTTGAATTTGTTGTTTAAGAAGGTCTGATATGCGATATGTTTTTTAGTTTTAACTGGTTTATATGATTAGAGTTAAACAAGGTGAGAATTGGGCCTTGAAAGTCCTTGAATTTGATGTTTAAGGAGAAATCCTGATAACATATATGTGGGTAAATTGTACACGCGTTGAGAAGTGATGTATCGTTGCACAGGCTGGTGTAACTCTTCACACATGATGTCACTGAGCAGTAAACTATGATGACGTGCTAACACTCCAAATATAACGATCTCATATTAGAATGCTAATGTTAGACGCTAACACGGGCACAGTGTGAAATGTTTACAGCTGCCGTACAGTTGATACGGGCTCGGTTGCAGGTTTAAACACGTTGTTGTTGTTGCACAGACGCCGCGGAGGTTAATTATTTGTCTGCGGGCCATGTTCATGGATGACGAACTGAGGCTGCGTCACGTTCACGTGCGGTCGAGTTCAGGTTGGAAACGCAGACGGGCGGAGACAGATGATTGTTTTGGGAGCGCGGGATAATAACACACGATGGTGTGTGTGCAGCTGCCTCATCAGCTGTTTGCTGCTGAAGTGGGTGACATCATTCGGCCTTTGTGTGACTGCGGCGTCACATGTTGCTCTTCTTGATTTTTGGTGTATTTACGGAGGATTAATTGTGCGTGTGTGGCCGTACAGCTGAAGCCTTCTCCCTCCACTCTTATTATTTTCTTTGTATGTGCATGAAAAATGGTTGCAGGGGAGCAAAGAGCTGTAACAAGCGTGGACTCCTTAACATGCAGAACAAAGAGGGCTCATTACAGCAGCCAGAGAGGTTTTCAGGGGAAGGCTGTGATTACGCCTGTCATGTTGCTCATTGTCAGCGGCCGGTCGTTAACAGCGGTGATAATGAGGAACAAACACACAAATATACTCCGCAGAGCTTCCTGTCACGTGACCCCGCGCCGTGCTGCCAGCAGAATTAGATTTTCCTGTGAAGCGTCTCGTGTGGAGTTTAACCGGAGGCTTTGGACAAAGTGGGAAGACGAGGATGAAAGAGTTAGCTGGTGTTTGATTCGGCAGGACGCCGCTGAGTTTGAGAGGACGAGGCGTGTCGGAAAGCAGAAAAAAGAAGAGTTAAAGAGGTTTTAAAGATGCTTTAAGGACGTGTGTAACCTCTGGAGATCATAGAAATGCAACAAGGGAATCTGGATTTATTAGGTGGTGGAGCTCTGTGGTTTCAGGGTTGTTATGCGCATGTTTGTATGAGCACAGAAGACAAAATCTGCCTCAAGCCTCGGCTCTGAACACTGAAGTGTTATCAAGAGTTTGTAGGTACTCGTGGCAGACTATAAAATCTTTGTTAAAGTGCTCTCTCTAACTCTGAGGAACACTGAGATGAATTCATCTGTCTCTCTGCTCAGGGTGGCCTCAGCGTGTCATCGAGCCACCCTTTAAGGACCGCCCACAAAATCCTGGACTGAGAACATCTGAACCTCTAGCTCCACATTTCAGTAATATATCGTTCAAAGTCTTTTCACGTGTTTTCAGCAACTATTTTCCAACATATTTAATGTGTTTTGAAAGAAATCTCAGAATTGTTTTTACATGGACTTTAACCAATAGTCAGTATCAGTCCAGAGTTGTAACTATTTTTATATACTTCACGGAACAGATGGAGTTTAGGTGTGTTACATCACATCCTGTGAGATGACCAATGAGAAAGAGAAGCCAAAGAATAAACGTAGTTTTGTGTGATATCTTGACATTTTTGCTTTTAAAGTTTGATTTGGTTTGTGTCCGACGGTTTGAGAGAGAGAGCGCCAGCAGTAGTTGAGCGACTTAGACAGTGAATGAGAGTAAGCGAGCGTCGGCCTCGATAAAGATTTGGCAGAGGTAGTGAAGAGTGACAGAGTAGTGGTTATAAATGAATGAATGAATGAATGAATGAATGAATGGTAATGAGGGAGTAAATTGGCCTACGTACCTGTGATCAACACTGTAAACTACTAACGTCAAAGAAGTACTACTGTAGTATTTATTCTCCTGCTACTCTCAGTTGCATGCTTGCGATATTTTCCACACTGCTGACAGCTGACTGCAGTATTTGGGGGTGAAAACGCCTCGTAGTTTTTGGGGTATATCATAGATTTTATTTGTGAAGGGGGGATAATGTGGATCAATAGATAGTGTAATAAAGTGACGGTAACTTATACTTGAAAAACGTCTTCAACAGTTCACTTTTACGTTCCAGAGTACACAGTTTTCTCCTTATTATTAGTGCCGATCCATTGCGCCCATTGGTGTGTAACCCTGCAGGCTGCACTCTCTCTGCTTGAAAATATAAAAACCATCTCGAGCTTTATAATTACAAACCCTGAATCTGGAAAGTTTTCTATTAGTTTTCCATTCGTGACGTCAGAGTTTCAGGGACATTTAAAATTAAACTGGTCGAATGACGCACGTCAAGATACCAGCTTCAATTAAACAGCATCCACAACCATAACACACACTCGTTATACGATACTTCAACATAATGTTCAACAGCATCCACATCACCTGTTTGAGCGGTAAACCCCGTCAGAGGAAGTTGCTCCTAACTTCCTGTATTGTTGACTTATCACGATGCTTTCACATGAGTTGTCATGCAGCGGCGCTTCTTCCCACGTGACCTGAATGCAGCGGGAGATGAAGGGCAGAGTTTGGAGGGGGGAGGGTGGCGGGGTAACGTCCAGCGGGTGGGTGACTGGCAGGGACATTTTAATCACAGCAGGACGGGGACAGTTAGCCTCAACGCTGGGGACTGACTGGCAGCTCCGAGCGGAGGAGGAGGAAGGTCAGCTCGGTGGTGGTGGTGGTGATGGTGATGGTGATGGAGGGTTTCCAGCCTTGTAATGAAGGTTAAACAGGAGGAAGATGATTACTGCAGTTTTATTGGTTAATCCGTGTTTGTTCAGACGGTTTAATCTACTTCAAGTGACGTTGAAGTGTTTCCCTTCATTCTGCTTTTTTTATTTTGAGGTTCTAGTTGGAAATAATTTGACATTCAGCTCATCAATCAGGAACAAAAGTCGACAGGACTTCCTCTTAAATCATGACAGGTCAACAGTAAAAACTTCGGCTGGATTCAGTTGAAATATTTTGATGTTTGTACTGAAACCACCTTTTTTCCAAGAACTTGATTTAAAGTAAATTTTTACGCAAAATCTTAAAAGACGACAAATTCTTTAAATGTTAAATGTGACCTAAATGCAAGCATCAAATTAAGAAACATTTACCTGAATGAAATGTGTCCAAATTTAGATTTAAGTCAGAAACGATTTGGTACGTTGGACATTTTAACATGGACATTTTATGGTAGACTGACTCACTTCTGGAGCCAGCCTCAAGTGGACGACAAGAGGAACTGCAGTTTTTGGCTTCATTGGCTTCATTGGAGTTTACTGCTTGGTAACAAGTTATAGTCACAAGATAGTTGTGTTTTACTAGGCTGTGATGCCAACCTCATGGTGGGGCTGGAGGAAAGGTCAAGGCATCGCCAAAGTAAATGGGGTTCATCCTCTGGATACCACGAATGAACAAGAAGCCGATACCGGCACTGCTAGGATGGGAAAAAAAGTGAAGAATTGATTTAATTTCAACAACAAAACAAAGAAAGAACGGATGTGAGGCAGTCTCTTCTCAAAGTCTACTACTAGTTCATGTTTGATTCCCCTGAAATTTACCGGAAAGTTTTCCCTTTATGTAAAAATTAGTCTCTTTCCACTTCTGTTAACCTCTCGTGTCCGGTACAGACGAGTCCTCTTTGGGTTCACATGATGTTAAACACATTTCAGAACTGCATCCTGTAAACTTTAAGTCTTCTGCCGTCTGCTATAAACTCCTAAACTCTCTACAAGTCCTGCGAGAGCTCCTCGGGCCACAAATAAAAACACACACACACACACCCTGCAATCTCCGTTACGGATGCCAGTGTGATCCTCGAAGCATGAAAAAGGGGGTCTAATTGCATTTAGCTTAAGTCAGGCCACTGTGGAATACTAATATGGCTGTAAGGGGCTCAGCATTAAGGCAAAGATTCCTCTCGCTCTCACTATGGGAACCACGGGGCCTCCTGGGGTGGAACTCCCAGCAGAAAAAGGCTTTACTGTATTTGTTTGTTTGCCCCCCAGACGGTTCGCCTTGTTGCGTACGGACCCCCCTCTGTGTGCTCTCGGCAGCCCACAGCGACATGCCTTTCACTGACACACACCATCCTGTCATAAAAATGCCAGCCGGCTCAATAAGGAGTGTGTTTGTTTCGGAGCGTTTTGGAATTCCAGTCAAGCCTTTTTTTTTTTCTCCTCCCGTCAAACCCCCAGAGACCCGGAGAGGAAGTCGGAGAATGACTGGAGTCAAATACTTCCTGTGAAAGGCTGAAAAACTGTCAAAGAGAAACAAATTCTAAGTGTTACATAACGGCAGGGATTCAAATCATGAGAGAGCCTGAGACGAGACGAAGTTAAAGTCTTTAAATCGAGACATTCGCCCTGATTTGTTACTGAAATTCTTCCAGTCAGGACAGTTTTTGTAGTTTTCAGGAGAAGCCATGTTCTTCATCAGACTTAGTTTGCAGTACAGTACGTTTGAAACTAAAGTTTTGAAGTTTTTTTAAGTCATAAACTTGAAGTAGGGACACGTCTTGCCAGTGTGGAATAAGTTTCAGTTAGCGGTCGGTTCATCATGTTCCCCTGAGGATGAACTGTGATAACTTAAGTCATTATTTCTTTTCTTAAAGCGCAATCACTTCTCATCTGTCCGGGATCCCGAGCTGTTCCCAGGCTAGACGGGCTGTATTGTCCCTCCAGCGGGTTCTGGGTCTGCTCCCAGTTGGTTGTACCTGGACAGCCTCCAAAGGAAGGCGCCCAGGAGGCATCCTGATCAGATGTTGAACCACCTCAGCTGGCTTCTTTCGACGCGCAAGAGCAGCAGCTCCGCTCCGAGCTCCCTCCTTAACTTCAGATCATTTCGTCCCCTTGTATCCGTGATCCCAAAGCTCAGGACCATCGACTGGGAGCTTTGCCTTCCTGTAGATTCTCGTTTGACACATTTAACACACAATTTGTGACTGGAAGCGTTCCATAAAGGGATATTGTGCTTTATTGCAACCTGTTTTTGTAGTTTTTTGCTGTATTTGTGTTGATTACAGTACGATTGTTCACACCCAAGTAATCACAGAAACACTACGGTGAAGTCTAACAGTGCAGAAACAGAAACAACTGTTTTACACGTTTAAATATGCACAGAGGGAAATTAAAAACATGTTTTGTGTCGCGCTTTAATAAATGTTTCATCTCTGATGCACAAAACCAAACGAGAGTTCATTTTTAAGGCGGCAGTGGATCAGTTTATCATCAATTTTTCCCGAAGACGTTAAAAAAAACTCTCACAGTAATAAAGTTTGTGTTAAAATCATAAAAATCTGACTTTAACAGACAAAATGTTACACATGAACACAAAAATAAGATCCAAAAGTGTTCAAATGAGGTGGGACGTGTTTGTTATGATGTTGTAGTGTCTCTTCAGGTATGATTCATTACACGCCTCCGTTACTACGTGCCGCACACGATATTCAACATAAACACAACATGACCCCACTTAATGGAGTGTGTGCCAGCTTTGTTAACACACACATCCGATGTTTGGAGCCTCTCATGGTTGGCTGAATCAGAAGTGTGTGTGTGTGTGTGTGTGTGTGTGTTAGTGGTGTGACAGATCTTATCGGCTAATAAACACAAGATGGGAACTGTTGGTGGTGAATGCTGATTTTACAGCACACACTGAGGGGTGTGTGTGTGTGCTTGTGCGTGTGTGTGTGTTATCACATTCACACTCACGCCGTGACGCCTCTCAGCTGTGCGTTAAAGGCTTCATATAGACTCACATTATTCTCGAAGGCTGAGGTCAGGCTGACACGCCGAGCCGAGCCGAGCCGAGCTGCAGTGAAGTGTTCCTGTTAGCCTCGCCAAGCGTGTGTGTGTGTGTGTGTGTGTGTGTGTGTGTGTGTGTGTGTGTGTGTGTGTGTGTGTGTGTGTGTGTCGTCCACGTCAGCTCTTGGCTCTGGTACACTGAGCGGAGAGAGTAACACAAAGCATGTCTGTGATGACAGAATAATCTGACATGAAGTTTTAACACCTCAGGATGATTTTTACCAGAAAAGTTCAGATTTTCTGACAAAGTAACGCTGTAAATATTCAACATTAATCTGGTTTACTACAGCGGCTGTCTTTTTATTGAAATAAAATTTAAAAGACGACGAGCAAACAACTTTAAAATGTGCGTTTCCGAATGAGTTCAGCTCGATCCGCGCTACGTTAACTCGGTTCACAGTAGAAATGTAACAGAGAGCTGTCGGCGCTCAGCTTCAGCGCTGACCTGCTCGTCAAACATCCACTCTCACTTTCCTCCGAGCAGTTTCCTTTTTTTGTCCGGCTATTAGTGGAGGTCGGCACCCGAAGATAAATCCACATTTGAAACCCCAAAAGTTTAAAAAAATAAACTCACATGACTGAAGACTAGAGGAAAAACACGATGCCAGTCACATTTCCCAGTTTTGATTGAAGCTCTCAGACCTTTTATCACACGCTGCGTGATTGCTGTCTCTCCTGTGAGCCCAGAACGTTTATTGAGTGAAACTGCTGATTAAAATGAAAATCACTGACGGACGAGGCATCAGCGTGATGTGCAGCTCACCTGTAATTTAAGTGGAACCAAAATAATCAACAAAAATATTCTTTTTGCTGCTGAATCTGAGCCACAATCACACACACACACACACACACAGTGTGTTGACAGGAGCTTTCACACACCTCATTGTTCTCTTGTTGTGTCATTCATGTTTTATCTCGTCTCTCTCTGTTTGCTCTGCAGCGTCTGATACCGAGCATGACGCGGCAGTGAAACTTGACCAGGAGCGGGCTGAGATCGTCGCCAAATATGACAAGGTACGTGGAGAACAGTGAACGAGCTCTTTTTCTCGTGGTCATCCACAGTTAAATTACAGTCGCTGAGACGCCTGCAAACTTCATAACAGGGCGGTGAAATCCGTCTGTAAATCACCGCCTCACTGCCTGTTAAACACAACAACAACAGCAGCAGCAATCTGACACTCTGTATTTTAAACCAACCAATAAAACTGAACATGTAAATTAAGTTTAAATGGTCAGTTCTGACCCGGTGCTGCATATAAACAAGGGAAAACCTCAAAGTTTCCGATATATTTAGAGTATTTTTATCACTTAACCTTGTTGGCAGACAACAGGACGGGAAACCGAAGTGTTTAAATCGATCTGTGATCTCGATTTTTAGGACAAAACTTCATTTTACCTCGCAGGTACAGGTGTTCCTGATGTACCGCTGCCTCCATCAGTCAGTTTGTTAGGCGGGCTGAATGACGCCTGGCTGCTCAAACAACCCACCTGTCAATCAAAGCGTCCACGCTCTTAATCCTGCATAACTTTAAGCTGATGGAGACTGACTCACTTCTGGAGCCAGCCTCTAGTGGACGTTGCTCACAGCCTCACAGACTCAGTATCCGGGTTACTCTGGGTCGTGTGAAGACTTTTTTTTTTGTGATCTGAGTTGAGTCTTAAAGGATAACGACGAGAGATGAAAAGAAAGCTGCAGCTCGTGTTTGCATCACTTTGAGAACTTCACTGACATTTTTCATCGTAACAAGTTACTGCGAGAGATTTATCGACTTCTTCTTCTTCAACTTTCTGTCCTCTGTTCTCTCTCTCACACTTTGATATTCTCTCCCGGCGCTCTCCTCTCTACATAATCCGTCCTCACACTCTCTCTTTTCATTCTGGGTTTTCTATTTCATTGGTCCACGACGGTGAATTAACTAGAACCAGGAGTCTGGAGGCCCGGAGTCAGACGGTGACGCAGGTGGGCGTCTGGCTGTTCATTTCACACCTGTTAATCGCTTCACACACACACACACACACACACACACACACACACAGAGTTTCTCTGTGTCTCATAAACACACACACACTCACGTCGACACACCTTCCCCAAGGGCGCCGGAGTCGTGGCTGTCCTCGCAATCTAGCGGCCAATCAAAACATGATTCTCTGCCCTCGAGGAACGTGGCTGGCATGAAATCTGGAGCTCGATCAGAAGTCGATGTTGAGTTTGTTTCAGAAGAAGAGACGTCAGACGAACCGCAGAGCTGCAGATGATGATGATGATGATCCACTTTTCTGATCAGCTGATTCATCGTTTTGTCAATAAAACGTCTGTAAATACTCAAAAACAAACGCGTGGCACGCGCTCGATGCCCGTCAGCTCCGTCTTGGTTATTTTTACTCGCCGTGAGGTCGCTGCCTAATTAGACGGCGCTTCACGCCTCATTGTGCTGAACAATTAGCCGTTACAGACGGAGGGCATCACCGCTGTTTGTTTATCCCGTTAATCAAATTATGAGCTGATCGTTGAGCAAACACGCCAAAGAAAACGCCACACGGTGAAAAGACGTTTGAGATCATCAGTCTGTGTTTTGTTTGGCACTGAAAAATGAATGTTTGTTCACAAATAACAGACATGACATGAAGTAGAGCAGATAACTTGACCTGTTTTTAAGTCTCCAACATGATGATACTGATATGATAAACTTATTTATTATTCAGACTTTGTTCAGATTTGTTCATTTTTCTGGTTCATGTTCTTCTAAATATGTAAAAATGCTACAGAGTTAAATTATTTCCCTTTTTGCTGTTTTCACGATCAGAAATTTGGGGTTTTATTTTGAAAATCCACTGGACTCTCTCTGCTGTTTCTGTGTCCGACTTCCTGTCAGCTCGAGCTGCTCTGTGCAGATTAAAGTTGAATGTTTTCTTGTCGGTGCCGAGCGTGGAGCTTCTGAACCGGACCGAAACATCGACTAGGACAGCCGCGATTAGCTTCAGCGGCTGCGGCGAACACGGAACATGTCACATGGAGTTTAGCCTGTAAGACAGTTTGTCAAGTTTTACGACCAACTTCCACCAAACGATCGAGGAGACGGGAGTGTGCAACTCGAGCAAAACCTTCAGAACTTTATACAGAAACTGGACATAAATAGTGGAAACTGCACCGACACAAAGATGACTAAAATATGTGAGGAAAGCTTCACCTGACGTTACCTGAGCTCTTTGAACACGCCACAGAAACGATCAATAAACCTCTAACCCGTCTGCTGCCCGACCTTCCTAAAAATACTCAGACAGACAGACAGCAGGCCCGTCTGTGTTTCACAGGTCGCTCTGACGTCCAGATGTTCAAATTCATCGCCTTCCTCCACACACACCGTGTGAGTGTGTGTGTTGGTGAACAGTGCATCATCAACGCTGACACCTTCATCATCTCTCTCGCTGCTTAAAATCAATTTCAAGGTAAAATTAAAGCCGGACTCTGACTGCTCAGCACTTCTGTGATCGTCCGTCACCACAGCTCTGATCGACTGCAGCGCTCGGTCACGTGAGCTTTGTTTTATTTCAGAGCCGCCGCTCAGGATTTCTACAGTTTATTAACAGATTCATAACAATAAATCAGCGAGCCGACCTTCTGACCGCGGCACACGAAGCAGTGCGTCTTTGTGACTCCTCAGACGTTACATGTCGACTGATTTTCCTCTTTCAGGTCGTTTCATTTCATCGTTTCTGATAAGTGACATTTGTGATGAAGATGTCGTGTCCAGATTTCTACAATCAGCGGCGTCGAGGCACAAATATCAGCTTCAGTCAGACCTTCAGTGGAAACTCTTCGTTTCCTCAAAAACAAGAAATAATTTGAACATCCTGCAAACGAACGTCGGCTGATGAGAAACGACGAGCTGTGACCGCGTGTGGCCGCCCTGATAACCGACTCCATTAAACTCCTCCCATCCCCGACAGCGCAGATGACATTGATTTAGCTCTGATTGTGCCTCATCCTGCTTGGCCACACACACACACACACACACACACACACACACAGCCGCCTCCATCATCTCCTCTCTCCATGGTCTCTTCGCTCTTAATGAGGCAGCTTGATTATGCAGCCTGCTGGACTAAATTAAAAAGACTAATTTACAAACCGAGCGTGTTGGGCTGGTCTGACTGATAGCGCCGGGCTGTGAAATAGAAGTGTCATTCAGGAAGCATCCACATGAACACAGTACACACACACACACACACACACACAGCAGAGAAACTACAGAGAGACTTTACTGTACAGGAGTTTATGTAAACATAAAGATAGTTTTGAATTATTTGAAGTATTTTACATCATCTCCAGTTTAGAGAGGCAAATGGGGGCAGCCACCTAAAATGGGGTAAATTCGTAGAACTCAACGTCAGTCTAAGTGTTCGTTATATTGTTTATTGAAGCAGTTATAGTTTATCAGACGCCATTGACGAAAAACTTCATTTTACCTCGCAGAACGCGGGAGCTGCCGATCTTTCTCTGCCTTCAATCGCAGCAGCTAACCTTGGTTTGAATTTGAACTGCAGTTCCTCTTGTCGGCCACTTGAGGCTGGCTCCAGAAGTGAGTCAGTCTCCATAAGTCCCCATGTTCAAATGTCCAACTTCACAGCAGAAATAAACATGTTTACAGCCTGGTACAAAAGACAGTTTTGGTCTCTTAGCTAATTTCCCCGTTCATGACAACTGTACTGAGGGTGAATTTATATACAACTCACCTGTTCAGATTATATTAAGGCTTAAAGTTATGCAGAATTAAGAGCGTGGACGCTTTGATTGACAGGTGGGTGTTGTTACAGGTGGCTTGTTTGAGCAACCAGGCTTCATTCAGCTCACCTTGGATTCACAATGGCGACAGACAGAGCCACATACTCTGGTTTTCGTAGACTCTCTGAAACCGACCAAATTCAGAGTTGTTGTCCGTGTTTATTTGATATTTACAGGTCATTTCTCAAAGTGCACATATGTTTTCAGTCTTCATGGTGTCTCCGTCTGTCTTCTTCTTGATTCCAGGGTAAAGAGGCCACCGTGGAGCCGTGGGAGGACACCAACTTCCACCTGTACAAAGTCATCGACCGCTTTGGCTTCGTCCAGTAAGAAAAACATCAAATCTGTATAATTATTCTTCATAACTAAATTAATAACCTCCACAGAGTTTGAACTGCAGCACCACGATGAAGGGACAACGAGAAGAGAAAATGAGAGGCTGCAGAGGCTGCAGAGCTGCTGAAGGCAGAGAGTGTGTCTGTGGGTTCGCTCGGGCCGGTCGGGAGGCTGCGAGGCTCTTAAACAGCGCCGTGCTGCAGCAGTGTTATATATATAGGCTGGCACATGGAGGCAGGAAACAGCCTGGTTAGCCACAATCACAGGGCATCAGTGTTAGCATAGAGTGGTACAATCCAGACCATAGGCGGTGTGAGATGGAGGCAGAGATTGTAAGATCGTGGTAGGAGGAGGAGAAAAAAGCAAACATCTGGGATATGTGATTGTTTAAGACAGGGACAGAAGTAGCCCGAGGTGAAGGTCAGCGACTAGGCTGAAGGAGAATATGAAGCCCAGGAATGATGCTGTAGACTGGGGCAGACTGACGGCAGACATCCCGTGATCTCCACGTTGTTTTTAGACTTAAAGAGCGAAGAACAGACGCGAAGTTGAAGAGTTTATTCAAGCATGTCAGCCACAAAATGGTGGTCATGTACAGTACTTAACGTGTTGATCTAATTATATAAAATCAGGATGTTTTCAATCAATTGTTTGTTTTTGTGAATATACACTTAACAAAAGTGTTTGGGAGTTTCCCATGATCGGGTATGAAAGGTTTACCGTCTACAATCCAGAATATCATTCAAAGATTCAGAGAATCCAGAAAAATCTGGAGTGCAAGGACCTTGTCCCTTGCGTGCAATTATAAACCAACATGATTGTATGAAGCCAACAAACCGCCGTCAGTAAACACAGTTCATGTCTGCGGCTACAAATGAAGTTCAGACTCGACCATGCAAAGAGAAAGACAGACATGAACACTGCAGATGAAATGACGAAGTTCTGTGGTGTGACGAGATTTCGGGTCCTAAATTTGTTTTAGTGTATCAACTTTTTTTGGAATTAAAGTTGTTTTTTGTATTTTGTACTAACAGAGCTGCTCAGTTTAACTGAATATTTAATCATATTTAAAAGACACATATGGGAATATTTTTTCTTTTTTGCAATGATCCTAAAATACTAAAAGATCTTTCACATGTTGGATCGATTAAAAATGGAAATCGACGTCTCAGCTTTGAGTTTTCAGGTTGATTTCAGGTCGTGTTGTTGTTAAAGCCAAGAAGGAAGTGAATATTTTCAGTTGTGCGTTCTCTGTTTACTGTTTGTTCTGCTAAATGTCGACGAGCGTCGAGTGAGCTCAGAACATTCACAGATTTTGTCTCAAAGAAAATAAAAAATAAAAAACCCTGCAGGGACTCTGAAAGTCAGATAAGCGGAGCTGAAATTGAGGAATGTCTAATCTGTTATTTCCCGTTTGTGTGACCGCTGACATGTTTGATGTTGCTGTCAGGGAGAGTGAGGCGAGCGCTGACCCCGGATATCACTCAGCTGTTTCATCAGGGGTTGACTAAACTATGATTCTTCCACTGCGTGTATGACAGCGAGGCCAAAAATAAACTGGAGGTTAAGAGATCAGTCATCTTCATTCTTCTTCTTCTGTTTCTTCTTCTCTCCTCAGTGAGAATGAACTTCCATCCTACGACTCGGTGGAGGAGAAGGTGAGCTCATTACTCCTCTTTAACGTCTGTGTTCTTTGAGGTTTACGGCCTTTTTTTAACCAAACACAGTCCATGAACTGGACTTCCCTTTTTGGCACATTTCCTGTTCACATCTCTCCTGTGACGATTAAATCAATCAGACTGTGAACAGAATTAAAAATAGACAGCCTCGACAGAAGGACGTATTGTGATCTGTAACACGACTCTGATGTTTGAACGGATGTTTGAAAGGAGACCTCCAGAGCCTCAACGATCCTCAACGGATTAAACAATATGGATCCATGGATCTATCACGGCATATCGTATTGATATACACTCTGTGGCCACTTTAATATGTACACACATAGAGTTTAATGGAATCCAATACAACGGATCTGCCAAAAATAAACTATTACCGAGGTCGATGATAAAGTTCAACACCACTACAACCTCAATAATCCAGTTAAATTAAATTAAAACTGAACATTATCTCTGTAAAGGTGGAATTCATGGCCGAACTATTGTATTGGACTGCGTTCGATTTTACAGGTGTACCTAATAAAGTGGCCATTGCGTGTACATTGTGATATATAGTAGTAGATTTTCTGGAAAACCAATTTTTTTTTAGGGATTTCTGCCTTTAACTAGTCGACTAATTTAATCATCACATCGTACAAACAAATATAAAAGCCTTCAAAGTTCGTACATCTGTTTCACAAACTCTACAGTAAAGTTATCTATCGCCTCGTGAGCATTTTTTAAATCACCTTAGTGTTGTCTCAGAAAAGCACCATCAAGAGTTTATGGGGACGGTAAGAAGGAATGTAAAAAAGTTACTTAACATTGTGCAAGTAGAAAACTGAATTAACCAAAGTGACATTAACCCTTTTCAATGTCTTCACATTTAAACTGTCGTATCGCCCAACCCTTTAAAAAACTTCCAGAGCAGAGATATTCTGGGCACGGAAACTTAATTTAGACAAACTTTAAATTTGATTTAGAAAATAAAGAAAAAAGTTCCTGTGGTTAGAAAGAAAAACTGATTTAAACACACGACCGTTACTGACGGAAATATAACTGTCACTGCTCAGTGTGTCCAAGTTTCTCAGAGGCTTTCCAGGACAAACTAATTCAAGGTGTTCTAAGATTAGTTTTTATTCCGAGGACTCAACGTGATTACAACTTTAAAAATAGTCCTCACGTATGTTCAGGAACTCTTTGGATTCTTGTTTCGGCTGATGACTAAAAATAGTCGCAGCTTTGTTGTTGAACTTTTATTCAGTTTGTTCAAAATGTCTGTTTTGATTTGATGTTTTTGACAGGTTGTAAAAAGTGTCAAAACCAATCAAATGTTGGATTTATGTACCATAGGAAATACGAGCTTTTATACTCCCGTACCTGCTATTTAAATACTTTAAAATTTATTATTTACAATTTAATTTACAAATGAAATTAGTTTGTTCATTTGTACGTAAATAAACGCTGATAAACATCTACATACGGTTTTATCTAGAGCAGCTTGACGGCTCCAAATGTCTTTGAACGTACGATCACTCGTTCTTTTTAACTGTCAAACTGTGACTGCGATTCCCATCGGACGTGAACGCAGCCACAGAGAGAGAAAGGAAGTTATTCATGTGTCGCTTCTCATTTTTTTCCTCCACGCAGCAAAAACACACGGAGGTGGAGAGGACCAGCAAGTGGCTGAAGATGCTGAAGAGCTGGGACAAATACAAGAACAGTGAGAAGGTGAGTATTTTTCAGTATTTAAAGCAGCATTTTTTTAAAAATCTTTTTGGCCACTTGGGGTCAGCAAAACAACGTAATGAAACCGTTTTGGTGACACGTGTTTCAACCAACCATTATTTTCATTAGCGTATAAGTACGTATAAGTATCCACGTATATATATCGTTTTTCTGCACTTTTTGTACCCAGTGTTTCTTCAGAGCTCTGTCTGGACTTCTGTTGATCATCATGAAGCATTTTGAAGTGTTTTAGAGGCAAAGTTGAATCTTTCGTTGGGTTGACAGTATGTCAACGCATGCAGTTCGTAAAAACAGACGTACATCACGCTACATTGTGCAAGTAGAGAATTAGTTTGTAGGAATCAAATTGGGAAAGATTGTTGGGATGATGCCCACCGAATATTAATGGTCCAACCCAACATATCAGTCTTACAGAGTTCATCTCGGACTTCTTGTGTCCTCTGCTGCAGTCGTCCTGACAGCAGCAGATGTAGTGGACCGTCGCTCTCTCCCATAAGCACCATTAGAGGAGGGCGGGTATCAGTTATGGCGGCCTTCATTAGTGCTTTCTTTGGTCCAGGTTGAGTTGTGGTGTTGCCTGGAGCGCTTCACCGTGTCCTTCATTTGTACGTTTGGGTTCCAGCAGGGATTTGCTGTGTTGGTTTGTGTCTGGGCTTTTGAAATGTGAAATCCACTCACGGCTGGCACTGAGAGCACAGAGAGACTCGCTCTTTGGCGTTGCCTCCCCTTTTTGTTTTCAAAGAAACGTTCACGGTGAGTAACCGCCAAGGACACCGAGGAGTTCTTCCAGCTTCCCTCCATCACGTCACTCTCTATCTCGTCCTCCTCCCTCCTCTTCTTTCAAGCTTCAGGGATATTTCTTTTCCTCTTTGTCAGTCAGCGGCTTGCTTTCAGCTCAGCGAGGAAACAGGTCACGCTTGATACCTCTCTCATTTTGTTTCCTCTCCTGCCAGCTGCAGAACATTTAGCCCGCAGTAGGAAAGTACAAGAGAGCCGAGCAGATGTGAAGCCGCCATCAGCTCGTTCCTCTCGCCACACACAACGAATTCAGCTCGAGGTTGTAGTGTTTAGCATAGCGGTGATGATATAGTATCATCTGAAACCTTGAAGGGGGGTTGTGGAGTAAAACTACAGCTGTGTCCCGGTGCCATTCTTCATAATAACTGCCAGGTCAAGGCAGAAAGTGGCACAGCAAAAGTAATTGTGTTCCTGTGGCGCTGGAAGCTTGTTGATGAGGTGACGCCTCACAAACAGGGTTCAAAGTCAATCTTTACTCGCCCCTTTACAAAGTGTTTTATTTACTAGCAGTTTATATAGTAGCGGTTACCTAATCTCTGTAAACAGATACCTGCGTAAGAATGCACAATCTGTAGGAAGGTTTCTGTTGTCCAAGTAATACTGGACAGTCATGTTTGATCTGGCTTTGGTTGCCACAGAAGAGGCATTGGACGAAATGCAATCGAACCCATCGACTATCATCTGATGATAATTTAGCTTTTTATTTGCTTTTTTATGCTTTTTTGCTCTTCATTCTTGCGCATGAAGTTGTGAATCCGACGGTAGAGGAAGTTGGGTACCCGTTATCTGTTTTCTGAATATCCACTGAAGCCCAAAAAAACATTGACCCCAGAGGCTAAATCCTCACCAAGATTAGCGGTTATCAGTTGCAAGAAGCTGTCGTGCAAGGAAGATTCTCGTCACATCACATCGGTGACAGTTTAGCGGAAACTTGACGCACCTTTGAGAAACCACTATGTTGTATCCGCCTTGCCCAAACTTGCCTCAAACTGCCCAACACATAGTTGGAGTTTTGCCCACATCCTTTAACGCCACCTGACTAAACTCTTGTTTCCAGGTTAACAGAAATGTTCTCTTGAAAACTGTCGTTACTCATTGGCATCTTTTCACGAATGTGCAACTCTCAACAGAGATGACTCACTCCTTAACTACTTCCACCATCAACTCCAGACCAAACCTATGTGTTTAATTCTTCTTTTTTTTTTTACCACTTCCCTAATCGGGCAAGTAAGTCTCTAGATTTGCTAGCTTGATGTGGCATTTTATTTGCCCCCGGGGCAATGCTTGCTGTTGAGTCGTGACAAGCTTTTTTTAGCGGTTGATGTTGGTTGTGGTTAATTTTGTTTGTGGTAACACTGATATGAACAGAAAAGCTCTGTGGGTGTTGCTTTTTATTCAACAGAGCTGCCAGCTTTTCTTTAAAATGTTTGAAATTTGACTCCTGAGGAAGACGTTAAGTTAGCTTCCAAACGAACCAGTTCTCCACCTCTCCATCATCCCATCTATGAGCTTTTTTTCCCTCCTTTTCGGCACAAACATCGCTGCATATGAACAGTGCGAGCTGCTGGTTGTCGTCCATGTTGGCGTTGGTACAGGAACATGCAACAGTTGGCATTCTGGCAGGATTTGCGGTGTCATCTACCACAGCAGAGCTGCAGTGGTTCAGTGTGTTGTCTGATGTATTTGCTCAGTTGTCACGGTTATGCTTCTCCTGACTGTTAAAAGACAAAAAAAAATCTGTGCAAGTTGGTGGAAACCTTCTTAAAAAGTGGTTTGTCGAGATTTCAGGTCTCGACTTCAGGGTTTTCTTAAGCCACGCTCGGAAAACTAAGTTCTTGCAGCAGGAGACTCTATTTTTATATTTGAGGTGAAAACTAGTTTCATCTGCGTGTTTAAAAAATCACCTTTTAGTTCGACTAAACAAAGAAAGAGCTGTTTGTTTGTGTACAGCAAATACAGCGAAGGACTCGGACTGCACAGATTCACAAGAATGTAAATGTTGACGCGTGTTTAAGTGTACACACTCAGACACTCAAAGGATGATTAGTCTAACAGATGCTCTCATTGACTCGCTCATCAGAGCCTAATTACAAGGCTGTTGCACTAGAAACTAGTGAGTCCCGAGTGTGGGGGTAGAGGCTGATGGAGTGCAGGCTTTGGATACTTCACACAATGTCATTAATTTTGAGATGACACGCACACAAACGCTCGCTTTGCCTTTTAATAGAGGAAACGCGCCGACCACGCGCATACATCATGCAGCCGAGTTTATAGACGAGAGGAGGTGACTTATGACTCCGCATCAGCTCTATGAACCGTTTCCTGTTTTTCTCGAGATAAACCAACAAAACGTTACAAGAGGTGTTACGAATGATGGCATGACCAGTTTGTGACAGATACGGCTTTGTGTCGGTATTCGAAACCTCGGTCTATTGGTTCCTGATTTAAGGGGACTGATATTAATTAATCTGGTAATTTAATGTTTTAAAAGCATACAAAAAATAGTAATTGATTACATAAATATCAATCCATAGGCTAGAGTTGACTCATAACTGATAACTTTGTTGTGTAAGTCGTAGAATCTTTGGATAATTTCCAGTGTAACGTCTTCAAGTATCCTGTTGTCCAACAGTCTACATACGACAAAGATAATATTTAATCACATATAATGAAATAAAAGATCAACAATCCGTCGCGAGTTTGAGTCCGTGAAAACGTTTGTCTCGCTCGTCGTTCATAAATCCGAGTTAGTAGTCGTGTTTCCGTTCGATTTTATGGAAAACTTTCGAATAATTTGGCAAAAGAAAACGTGAAGGAGTTGGTTCACGAGATGAGCAGTAGGTGGCGCCAATTCTCGAGTCAGAAGAGGGCGCAACAACAAGATGGCAAAAGAGCGTCAGTGGAAAACAAACAGAAAACAGGAAGTGAGTCAGACATTTGTGTTTGTTTCTTGTATAATTGTGAGTAAAGTTACATCAGATCTGTGCGGAGCCGCGAGAGCCACAAGGAAACTTTAACTTTTTAGAAAAAGACAAAAACTCCTAAAAAAAAAAAAGTATTTTTTTCCAGTTTTGCTGTTTCCATCAAACGACGCAATAACAAAAATACGTCGATGGAAACAGCGACTGTTGTAACTGTAACTGGTTGTAAGTTCTTCTGGTGTTTTTGGGAGTTACTTCAGGTACCACCTCCTTCAGGACTGGAAGAGGGCTGACCCTGAGTGTAAATGAAAGTGTCTTAAATCTCATCTGGATTTTATCTGGATTCAAAACACTTGAAATATAAACGGTGACTCTGGACTTCCTTGCAGGCGTTGGAGCCAGTTTGATTACTGAAATATGAATTTCTGAGAGTCCTGAAGTTCGCACCGACACACCTCCGCCAGCCGCAGGATGTTTTATGAACACGGCCCCGTCAGGTCGAGGAAGGACTCTCCTTTTTTCTTTTGTGGCCTCCCGTCAGTCACCTGTACACATTTACAGTCACAACACCTCCAACATATCCGCTGTACGACTGTTCCGCCTGGTTGGCTTTTAATAGCCGTAGACGGAGAATTCACTGCTCCGATTAGCTTTGCTGTTCCAGCAGTTTGGGGTTTTAAGACTTAATCTTCCTCTCCCGGAGTCCGACTGATTTTCCATCTCTTTGTGGACACTGAATTACTTTGGACTGTTCTGCATGCAAAGCAGTCTCTCTAACTCTAACTCTCTGCCCACAATCTCTCCTGGAGCTCGTCCAGCCAGATGGTCGCGGTTCACCTTCCAAAGCCCTTTGCTTCAGCTCGGGGAGAGTGCAGAGTACATTCATGCATACACTGTTTGTATCTTTGACAGGATGAGCGCTGTTTGCTTGACGGGTTTCTCTCTTCTGAATCATTTTCGGTAACTTGCCGGAGGCTCCGATTGAATCTCTGACAACCTCTGAACACGTCGAATTTTTCACTTTGCCTGTTTCATCATATCGTTTATTTATTTGTTGAACTTTTTGTGCACCGTAATATGTTTTTAAAAGGTTCTACATGCTGTGATTTATGAACTAACAATCAGGGTCAGTGGAGCCACATTCAACAAGCTGAACACAAGAAAACAAGTTAACTTTATTTAAGTCTTCAAAGCTTGGACGAAGGTCAGAGAGTCCTACATCGTTAATTTATTGCTTTCTGTCTCACTTTCCACGTAAAACAATAATTATTTTTGTTTTATTCATTTATTCATTTAATTACACGTTCAACGTGATCAATAAAAGTTTCTTCTTCTACTAAGCTGTATTCTTGTAGCACTTTTCAAAAAGTTTACATGACAAATGTTCCCTGGAAGGTTGTCACGATTCTCCAAATCCACGATTAGATTTGAGTTTCGATTTAAACTTTTATTTTGCCATCATAGACGATCGAGTCTTCATTTGTAAAGATCAACAGATTGTTGGTTTTATGACTCGACACATCATTTATCTTCAAATTTTGAAAGACAAACAGCAGCAACAACAGAAATATTTCTATATCGAGTCTTTAAACAAATGTGCGTTCATTTTACGGTGAAGATCTTTCACTGCAGGCTTCAGTTGTTGAATGTGGTTTGCAGACCGATGATTATTCTCATTATTGATTTTTGTGTTTTTTTCCAATGAATGAAATGTCAGGAAATATTGGAAAAACTTCCGTCACAGCTTTCTAGAGTCAGATGTTGGGTTGCAACGATTCTCGTGAGATTTTCACGATACAATAACTGTATGAGAAAATGTCGTGACTGCACGGTATCACACAATTATTATTAATATTAAAGTAATGAAAACACGGTGAGGTTTTGGGGTTAAATCAGGTGAAGCTTTGTTGGGTCTGTCGGACTAAAAACTCTCTGCTCTAAATGTGGACGGTGTTTCTGAGGTGAACGAAGCTCGCTCCTCTTTTGAAGGCCTTTTTCTAACAATGACCTCCTGCTGTTTGTTTCCTTCCAGCTGGTCAGGAGGATCTATAAGGGAATTCCCCTCCAGCTCCGAGGGGAGGTGTGGTGTCTGCTGCTCGACGTTCCCAAAATAAAGGAGGAGAAGAAAGACTTTTACGAGGTACGAAGCCGAGATCTCGCCGCTCTCTCCCACACACTGGTTTATAAACTCAGCGCAGCACGGCGGCTTTTATTACAGCAGAAGAAGCTTTGCACAGATTCATACGCGAGCCACCTTGGCTTCATTTGATTTCAATAAGCTGCAGAATTATTGTGGGCAAGATGTGGCTTTGGAGGATTAATCGTGTTTGTGTAAAGCTGCACAGCTTGTTTTTTTTTTCCTGTTCTGCAGCGAGGCAAACTTTGGATCTCATTAGAAAGTTTAGCTGGCAGGATCAATACATCGCTGTGGAAAGTATTCTAATTATGAGTCGGGGGCACAGACAGTGAAGCAAACAAAGTGAGGAAGAGAAATTTTCTCTTCGAGCAGGAAGTCCATAAAAATCCATTTCATCTTTTGTGACTGTGAAGTTTTATTTTAATCTGGATGAAAGCCTCAAATTCACATCACACGAGCACGGCGGGGTCATGTAGGGTTCATGGAAATGTGCGAGGGTACATTCGAATTTACAAAATGAAATAAAACTGAATCCTCCTTCAACCAGTTTGGATAACTCTTCAACAATTTTGCATTTTTCAAATTTATTTCATCTAAACTATTCACTGAAATACATTCTGAATAAAAAGTAGTTTTTCACGAACGAGAGATCTGTCAGTCTGAAGAAGTCTTCATCATGTGACAATACATTTTGTTCCAGACTCAGTCGAGTGTTGCTACGTTTCCAGACTAATATTTGGTTGTAAAAGCGTTTTCAAGGCACACGTTTTAGTTTTATCTCTGAGAAGTACTGATTTTTTGGGGGTCTCCATCATGGATCTCTGTTTTTATCTGTCCGTTTCTTCTGGTCCCGTCTATAGAAACTAAAAGCCAGAGCCCGAGGACTCTCGCCCGACATCCGGCAGATCGACTTGGACGTGAACCGGACCTACAGGGACCACATCATGTTCATGCATCGCTACGATGTCAAGTAGGTTTCTCCAGAAAACACTCAATAGGAAGGAACTGCTTCTTTAACATCACTCGCTCTTTATTCAGAAGTGTAGATCCACCAACAACCAGTGCAAACTGTTTAAAACCCTGACAGGTCCAACGTGTGTTCTGTACACACGGACCTCATCTTTTTATCACGACTTCCCTAAAACAAAACATTCATTCTGTGACTGCACAAGAAAAAACCCCGAACAAAAAGAGAAAGTAAAAATTGCGGCAGTACAAACATACACGGAGAGTTTACTCCACATAAATACGTCATGCTAATGTAGCAACAATTAGCACGTTTATTAAACCTTCATTTAGTTAAATTAGTCCCTTCATAAGTCGTGAAACAATAGATGAATGAGTCTAATTTTACTGGTTATTTAAAGAGTTTATTTGTTGTATTGATTCAGTTTTTTTGTGTCTGTCAGACGTTCAAACTGCAGCAAAGACACAGAATCTGCAGCATATATGAATGTATTAATAAGTGCTTAGCATCACACTTTTCTAACTCGACTCCAGACCCCGGGGAGCTTTAACGAGATGTTGTTGCTAGGCAGGATTAATCACATTAACGAGCCGGTTCTATGCACATGGCTGAAGAGGCAAAGAAAAGATAAATAATGAAACAGAAGGAGATAAATCGATCAGGTCTGATCGATCAGAGCTGATTCTTAAAATGTAAAGCCACAAATCGTCCCAACATGAAGTGAGAGGACTCGCGTCCTTTTCCTGTTTGGACTTCTGCTTCATTACGTGAATTTGTCAAAACGTTTCTGATGAATCTGAAGCCAGCTGCAGCTCTCAAACATCAACTCCACCTGATGTAACATCGCTAAAGATTCTTCTTTCTTTTCAAACGTTCATTGTTCGTCACATTCGACGTGCAGCTTCTCGGTAAACAACAAAAACTCTGAGTGACGCTCCGGCTTCTGACTGTGGTTTTGTGTTTTCAGGCAGCAGGCTCTGTTCCACGTCCTCACAGCTTACTCCATGTACAACACGGTGAGTCATTCACAGCTCAAAGGTCACTCTGCGTTCACTCTTTGTGGGCTGCAGCGTTTGTCTGACTGGATTTCTGTGTTTGATTCACAGGCCGTTACTTTTGCTATTAGAGGCTTTTCAAGTGACAGATTAATCAACAGGGAAATAAATAATTTGCTAACTTTTAAATGCAGAATATACAAACACAGGAGAAGAATCAGCAGCTACATTTTAGTTTGTTCATGTTTCTTACATAAAATAGACACACAGCTCATCCTCATCATTACCCTGTGTGTGTGTGTGTGTGTGTGTGTGTGTGTGTGTGTGTGTGTGTTTTGCAGGAGGTGGGTTACTGTCAGGGCATGAGTCAGATCACCGCTCTGCTGCTGATCTACATGAATGAAGAGGACGCCTTCTGGGCTCTGGTCAGACTGCTGTCCGGACAGAAGCACTCCATGCACGGTAACACGACAAATATTCAACATGATACAGAGCAAAGATATTTAATGTTCAAACTTATTCATTCTGGATCTGACGCGTTCTGTTTTTATTGAACTTATTTTGTAATCGGGTCGTACCGGCGCAGCCTTTTACTGGTTGATCTCGTCAAGCACGCAATGAAATGATCAGAAAGGCCTCGGTGACGAGGACAAATTGTCAGTGAGCTCGTAAATCTCCAGCAGCTGACGCTAAAACCTCCGTAAGATCACGAGCAGCTCACTCAGGAATATGACTTATAGACTATAAACACACACACGTGTACGTGTTGTAAGAGATTATCACCGAGCGGCCCTGAGAGCGGAGATGTGAGCTCAACAGTTTAACGTCATAACGTGACGGCTGAATACTTCCTGTAAAGACCTGTCCGTCCTCTCTGTCCTCACCTTTTAGGGTTTTTTGTCCCCGGCTTCCCGAAGCTGATGCGTTTCCAGGAGCACCACGACCGCATCCTCAAGAAGATGATGCCCAAACTGAAACAGCACCTGGTGAGACACCAAACGCCGCCGTGGATTAATAATGTAACAAGTGCTGAATAATACAGCAGAGATAAAACATCAATGGACTGGACACCGCTGGTTGTGGAAGCTGTGTTCAGTCCACGCTGACACTAGCTCATAGCAGTAACTTCCCGCTCTCAATAGATTTTCTGTTGTTTGTTTGTGCTGCTGCAGGATAACCAGGAGGTGTTTACCAGCCTCTACACCATGAAGTGGTTCTTCCAGTGCTTCCTGGACAGAGTGAGTACATCGACACAAAACTGCTGCTTAAAGCTGACGGGAGCATTTATTTATTCAAACTTTCCAGAGCCAGACACTTAAAAATGTTTCTCACTTCAGTTTTACGGTGTTTTATTTGAAGTTTTGATATCCAGAAGAAGATATATTAGTCTTGAGTTTAGTTTTACATCTTCTCTCAGGGTGTTTTTTCTCATTAACGAGCCTCTCTCCTGATTGGCTGACAGCCATGAATTGTAGTCTACCCTCCAGTTTAAATCACAGACACAAGGTGTTCCTTTTATTCAATTATTTTCATCTTTGACTCGAAATTATTAAACAAACTTAAACTGAATGACGAACTTTGACGGCAGCTGGTCGATGGGTCCAGGTATGTGACTGTGTAGTTGTGACATCACAACCTTACGGACGTCCTGGCAGCTCGTTTAAAGGCAGTTTCTTTGACAGTATTAAACAGCACGACCTGCTTGCATCGTCTAAAAATAAATCTACCGACCAATCAGCTCGAGGCTGAGAGCCAAAGTATTGACAGACGGACTAACACATGCTGGTTTTTAGGGAAAAAACTGATTCACATTCAGCGTTGTTGTTCTTTATATCCAAACTAACATATAACGGTAAGATGACCTTCTGTTGTGTTTGTGTGCAGACGCCCTTCACCCTCACCCTCAGGATCTGGGACATCTACATCTTGGAGGGGGAAAGACTGCTGCCCGCGATGTCCTACACCACCCTCAAACTGCACAAGAGTAAGACGGCTCAGTCCACACGGTGCTAACAGCCGGCGTCCGCCTCTCAAACAGAGAAAACTCTTATATGTGTGTGTGTGTGATGTAACAGAGCACCTGATGAAGCTGTCCATGGAGGAGCTGGTGGAGTTTCTTCAGGCGAAGTTGTCCAAAGATTTCTACTTCGAGGACGACTTCGTGATCGAGCAGCTGCAGGCGTCCATGACGGAGCTCAGGAGGGCGAAGCTGGACCTGCCCGCACCAGGTACTGCTACGACACCGAGCACACACACACACACACACACACACACACAGTATGATCAGCTATAATACAGGAAGGGACATTTTTGACAGAACGACAACTACAAATCTGATCTAAAGTATTATTTTACGCATGCATGAGTACTTTTTTGCAAGTAGTCCTTATTTTTAAGTTTTTAATACCCCTAATTATATTCGACATCAAGTCAAAAGATACAAATTTAGTTTTTTTCCTGTATTATATCATCGTAAACGGACTTTCTGACTGTTAATCAGACAAAAAAACATTTAAAGTCGTCACCTTCAGTTTTATGAAGGTCTGATGGGTATTTAACGAACTTTCTGATATTTTATAAACTCAAATATTAGACTTTAAATCCAGAAAATAAGAAATAATCATAAAATCTTGGGTTTTTTTTTACATCCACGCTGATGTCGCTTCTCAAAGACACCAAACACTCGGTGACGGTGAAACTAAATGTCCCTTCAGGTGTTGCAGCTTCCGCACTGTGTCTTCCTGCTGTCCCGTTAGCTCGTAGCCGCGTTAGCAGCAGCAGTAAACGTTGTGTCACTTTGTGATCTTGCTCTGTTCTCCTCATTAATCTGCCTCTAATCTCTCCCTCTTTCTTTCGAACCACGTTAGCCAACAACAACAAATCTGTGGCCGTGAGCGGGGGCCACATCCCCTCCTACAACAGTAACCGGTGGGCTATCCTGACTGGTCTTCCCTCTCTCCATGTCTCTGTCCCCCATCCGTCCGTCCGTCCTGTCTGTCTTACCCGTCTGTCCAAACAGCACTCCGGTTTATTCACAAACAGTTTTTATCCCTCGTATAAATTTAAGAGATTGAACTAAGTTGAGATGCATTGCTTCAGTGGAGTCTTCCTCTTGTCTTTCTATCTTCTTCTGTTATTTTTTTTTACCTTTTACTCGTCTTTCAGGTGACGTAATGCGCCCTCTGGTGGCCGACTAAAGCCACTGTACGATGCTGTTTTAAAGTCTTTAAAGTTGTAAGTTTGTTTGATAGTTAATAGAGTTTTTTTTATTTTTTAATCGACTTTTCTCAGAGTTCAACTCGCAGCTCGTGACAGACTTTAAAGTTTAAAGACTTAGATTTATAGGAGACATCACGGCGTCACTTTAACGTCTAAATCTACAGCCCGGATCGTCACCTGTCCTCAGTCTTCTCGTGTGTCGTCTTCTTCCTGTCTCTAGTCTGTTTTTTAAGTATTTTTCAGTTTACTGCTGTAACCAGAACCCACACAAACTCCAACAGTAGCTGTCTGTTCGTTTCTCTGCCCGCTGACAAGATAATGAGCCACTTTTTTCCAACACTGGAGGCTTTTGTTTAACTTCTTTTTTAACAACCATCTGCTGCTGCCGCTGTGCAGAGAGGCCGAGTATTTCTTCATCTGCATTTTTTTTTGTGTCTCTGAGCTGAGCTGTGAGAAACGTCAGTGGTTTTATGGTTCTGTGGGTTTTTAACTTCACTTCAGGCCGAGTTTGAGTTAAGAGACGGTCTCCTCTTTTTCTAACCGCCGTCACCGCTGTAGTGTAATTTACTCTGCCGGATGAAGCTCTGATCTTTTTCTCTACGTGAGCACTGACTTCTTTTGTGTCACTGAAGGACTGCAGAGTTTCATTCAAGGCCACAGAGAGCTGATTATTCCTGCTGATGTTTAGTTTATTATTGAAGTCAAGTAAAGGTGGTGCACGCTGTCTAAAGCGTCAAACTACAACCTTGTACTCTGAGCAAACAGACAACTTTAAAAGCTTGTTCGACACACCTTTAAAATCATCATGAAAAAGCTTCTTTATAAGATCACGGTGTGAACGCGGCTCCTCAAGGCTTTCTTAAGGTTAGTCAGGTTTCTTTGTTTTACAGACTGCAGCACTGACGGTGTAAAACTCTCCGTCACCGCTTCCTCTTTCCAGCTGTGTGAAATAAAACAATAGCTGCCAGCAGCCACCTTTAACAGCTCAGTCATGAAGGTGGAGGACGCAATAAAACCTGTGAGGCTCAAAGCAGACACGACGGATGCTTACAGACCAAAATGAACGTGAGATTATTGTCGCAGCATCGAGAATGTGAACTGAAATCATTTGCAGACACTGTGAGTTCAAAATAAATTTAAAATTAACAGAATTTTAATTATTTTTGTCTGCTGGACTATCAGTAAGTCCTTAAATTCAATAAGTGAAATAAACGCTGTAGGAAAAGTACATACATGCGTCAAAATAAATATATTTATATATAAATAAATATTTGATTGAATAAATTTCATGTCATGCTGCACAGGCTTTAAATCTACAGTCTCATTCAAACTTGTTATAATTCTAATTTTAGACATTAAAATATGAAAAAACATCTGAGCTGTATCTTAGAATTTTAAAGATTTAAGTTGGAATGATCTTAAAAGTCAATTTAATCTGATAAACAGTTTTAAAATGTAAATACTGTTTTTGTTTGAGCTCCAAATTGAAGTTAAATTTTCTATCACACAGTACGAGAAAGATATTTACACAGATCGTGTCTGTAATAAATATTCTGGTTGCTGTTTTAAACTTTAGCTTCAGCTCAGTAATATCTTAATACAGCGGTTTAAGTGAGAGACTACAGGACTCGTGATAATATTTCTGTTTGACAACTTCTACACTGAATAGTTTGACTTTTTTTAAACTAAGTCACAGATTTAGTTTTTCCTGTGTGATCTCCTTTTGATAATTAATCTTCTATTCACCGAGTCGACCCTGAAACACGTTTAAAACTTCACCTTAATGAACTAAAACTCAAAGATTCAGAGGTGTGACTTGTTTACTCACCTGTACCGCGGACGGGAGAGTCTGCGGTGAGTTCCTGAAAGAAAACACAAAGCTGTTAAACTTTTTGCTGCCTGAAGATTCTCACTTTTTTTTCACACAAACTGATGAGGAAGCTCGGGTTGAACTCGTCATGGTTTAGACATTTTAGTTTGTAAGTTCACTTCCTGGATCGTCTTCCTCCAGCTGCTGCCTCCGGACTGCTCATCACACTTTCCCTTACAGTTTACGTTGCTGTCAACTGTTTCTCTCATTTCTGTTTAAAGTTAAAGTGTTGATGTCATCACGTTCACTGGGTGTAGAATAGTAACTTAAGTCTGAGTACATTTAACGAGGTTCATTAATCAAGAAGTATTTGTGTGTGACCTTTCGAGTCTGAGGCTGCAGCTCGGTTCAGTTTAATGAAACAGAGTCAAACTCGATCGAGTGTCACTTCCTGATCGAGCGAGCTCAGATTTGATATCAAACTTCTCCTGATGTTTTTTCTGTCCTTTGCTCTGTGACTGTGTCGTTCTCCTTTATTTTGACCTCTCTATGGCAGTGGTGTTGCATGAATCCATGTCCCTGTCGTGACTCCTCATCTGATGTGAATCAGCGCCACACAGTGTGTCACACCATCACAGCTCGGTTCTGTTTCCTCGTTCTGGTTCTGACGTCTTTCTGCTGTTCTGGTTGTTGCAGGTAAAGAGGAAGAGTTTCCCAAGAAGCCTCTCGGGCAGCTTCCTCCTGAGCTGGCAGCAGCGGGCGTGAACCACGTGGCCAACGGTCAGAGCCATGCCGAGCCAGCCGAGCCACCCGTGGACCCGAGTCCTGTGCAAGACCACCAGCGGGACAGTCGCCCCCCCAGCCGGGCACGCCGGGACTCGCTGGATAGACCGCACCGCCACCACAAGGCCGAAAGGAGGGACGTCCGCTCCAGGGGGTCGGGGGAGATCCCGAATGAGCACCAAAGGCAGTCCACCTCCACCACGCCGGAGAGGCGAACGACACCACCCGCAGGCCTGACCCCCACGCCACAGCCCGGCACTGCGGAAAGAAGGAAGCATCAGAGCCACGCCACCGCCAACCACAACTCCAACGCCGCCTCCAGCTCTCACAGAGAGATCACCCCCCGCTGGTTCAAACCCTCCGAGACCAAGCTGGAAGCCGTCAAAGCGGCGGCGGCCCGGGAGGTCCACTTGAGTCGAGGGCCGTCGCCGGCTCCTTCCAGCCCAGACGACAGCGCTTTGCCCCACCGCCGGCCGCACTCCAGGGGTTTCCTCCCCGGTACCGACCGAGGCTCCAACGCCTCACAGTACGACAACGTGCCCGGGCTGCCGGAGCAGAACTTCGAAATCCTGGAGCTCGAGAGACCTCCGTCCAGAATGAAGACGCCTCGCAGCGAGACACCTTTCAGTGTATCGTCCCTCCATCAAGGCAGCCCCAGCCGTGGACCCAGTCTGGCTGGGAGCGCCGTGTCCGTCTCGTCAGGGCCCAGGATGGCCAAACACCCCCTTCCTCCTTCTTTTGTCCACAACAGTCCAGCGGGCGTCCAGGCCGGTTACCCTGGCAACCACAGCCAGTACCACACCCCTCCGCAGCAGCACTCCCCGGCCAGAACCACGACGGAGGTCCCCATCTTCCATCCTGCCTACCCCGTGAGCCTGGACCACAGAGGAGAGGACAGACTCTATGCTCCGCCCTCCCGGTTTACTCCACCCTCCAGCATGGCGTACGGGGAACGAGCGTACGCCACCACCCAGCGGCAGCCCAGCAGCCTCTCCCCAGAGAAGGCTTTCATGAACAACTCCTTCACCACCTACCGCAGGCAGCCGCCGCCTAGTTCCACCTCCCACAACAACCCCCGCAACGCCCGGCCTCCGCCGGAGCACTCCCTGCAGCTGGAAACGCAGGGCAGCTCCACCCCCATCTACCTGCAACAGCTCACTTCCACCGCACAGGTGTACACTTCGGTGGACTACAGGTTCGAAGGGCACCGGAGAGGCGAGGCGAACCCCTCGCACTACCCGCCAGAGGGCGGGTCCCGGCGGCCCGTAGACGGGCTCCCGTGGTCGCCGGAGGATGAGCTGCCCCCTCCGTCCCCGGGCGGGGTGCCCCGCTCGCCGAGCTTCCAGCGGGCCCAAATGTCGCCGGTTCAGGAGTTCACGTTCCCGCCGAACCCGGACGGCCTGCTCCACTACAGGACACAGTTCCAAGAGCAGCAGCCCGTCATGAGGCAACAGCTCCCCCAGCTGTTCGGAGGACCACACTACAGGCACGCACAGGAGGCGTTCGCCATGCAGGAGTCCATGCTGCTGTGATCGGAAGACACTGTAAAAAATTAAGAAATACAAACTGAGGCGTAGTCACTGACACTGTGGTAAAGACGAGCGCTCGTCCTCGTTGTTGTTCTGTGTGAAGTACTGACCTTCTGACCGTCACGCTGCATCGTAACGTTGCAGGACGCACCAGCCTCCAACGTTTTTACTGATCACTTTAAAACAAAGACAAAAAAAAACTGACTGAAGATTTTATTTTATTTTTGGATGTAAATCGTTAACGAGAGGCGACAGTATATATCTTTTAGAGTCTGACATGTACAGTGGATTGTTTTTGTTAATATGCTGTTATCAGTAGCAGAACTGATTTTTCCATCTTTATTTTTTTATATATATGTTACTTCCAGATATTTACATTAGAGGTCGATTTTACTCGATTATACGCTTGTGAATGTTTATTTCTCACACAGATGAAATAATACCGTGTCCGATGATAGACGCTTAGACCGAGCAGGGTTTGATGTTTTATTTTGTAGTTTCAGTTCCTGATTAACTGACGTGCAATTAATTTCTCCCTCGCACATGAAGTACAGTACATTTGTATTCGAGGCCAGTGATTACACACGATCCTGATTAGAGATTTCGAGACATAGAGCTAATTTGTGAGGGCTAATAATATATATAAATATATTTCTGTTTGCTCTGTAACCATCTGTTTGTTTTTTATCGCTGTACTGTCGATGCAGCCACAGACTTCATCACGTCTTATTATTCTCAACACTGTCATATCGACTACTGTTCAGCTGCTGGTACTTCCACTGGCGCACACACATATACACACAGACAGACACACACACACACTACATGTCAACATTAAAGTCACATTTCCTGTTATCATCATTATTATTATTATTGTTGTTGGTTTTGAAGCAGTTAATCTCAAACAGTATTGGCGTACTGATCATCACATTCCCTGAGTTTTCTTTGGTTTTTGTTAAACGACTAACTGCAGACCGTTCTGATACTTTGCTTAATAAAATGAGGTGGGGTGAAAACCAACCTGTGACTCCGTCTTTGACTCAATCTGACGTCCTGTCACACACACACACACACACATTAATGTCCACATGAAGCTCTGCCTAACTTTGGACTAACGTTACAGAATATAAAGCAACAAGGAGTTCAGATGTTTGACATTGTTAAATATTCTTGTTAATAAACTCTAAACCTGAATATTAATCCTAAAATTGATTCTCTAGTTTGAGTTTATACAAAGAAATAAATGATAACTTACTCCTGTGCTGAGATAATGAGACTTAACTGTCAAAATAATGATAATAATCATTAAGTCAATTATTTAATGATATACTAGTCACTGAAGTCATTTATCAAGCTCAAATGTGAGAACGTGCTGCTCTTCTCTTTTTACATCACTGTATATTTAATCATTTTAGTTTTGGACTGTTGGATCAGGAAATTGTTGGACATTTTATATTCTAAACAATTAATCTAATAATTGACAATGATATTGACTAATAAGTAAAATAAGACAGCAGATAAGAAAAGCTGATATATGTGAGTTCAAAGTGATATTTAGATTAGCTACTGACTGAAAAATTACAATCTAAAGCTGAAATAATCAGTGGATTCATTGATTAGTTGATCAACACAAATATTACTATTTGGATTTAGTAAAAATATCACATATGTCCTGATTCTAGCTCTCCAGCTGTGAGGATTTCCAACTTTAGTTTGGCCTCTTTGAAGAGTGTAATTTGTATTATTAGACCAGATTATTTATCAAAAGATAAATGAGTTACAGCCTTGCTACAATCTCACATTAAAAAAATAAGTGAGTTATCCTGAAATAAATGAAATGCTGTTCAAACATCACAATCAGAGCTTGTTGGAGGTCTGATAGCATCACTCAGCTGCCTGCTCACGTGCTCTTACTGCATGTTTCTGGACAAATATGATGAAAAACACTGTCAGAGGAACGTCAGGATGAAGAAACAAAGTCAGCTTCTGGAGCCTGCAGAGGACGTCCGTGTGAAGACTAGAGATGACAAATCTGTGGTACGAGGAGCTAAAAGATGTTTGTGACGTTATTTAGACACAGAAATCTTCAGCTCAGTCGTGATACTTTGGTCCAAGAAGAAGATAAATATGAGAGGAAAGCTCAGAAGAATTTCACTTTCTTAACAAAATAACTAAAGATCATCACATCTGTGTTTGTTTCTTGTGAAAGAATAAATCTTACATATCGCCTGCAGTGTCCTTGCCTTCAAAATCAAATGTTTACATTGACAAAGCTTCCTATTTCTTTTAGGCTTTTATTTTGAAAGCAGAGTTTGTAGTGTTGAACAGCTGATGGTGTTCACTCCTCAGATTAACACAATCACACCATCATGTGGCGTCTCAGTAAAACTACAGCCTGACACAGTGAGATGAACTAAACTTAAATGTGTTAAATTTAATAAACATGCCTCTTTAGAGCAACTCATTAAAAATAAAACAATAAAGCATCATTCACACAGCTTGTATTCACTTTTTTTTTGTTCCAACAGTCCAAATATTTAAACGTAATGATGTAAAACAAAGAAAAGCAGCAAATCCTCACACAAACTGGAACCAGCGACTGTGTGGCATTTATTTTTTTCTTGATAAATCACAAATAATTAAGAGATTATTAAAGAATGGTGGCCAATTAACTGATTAATTCATGCAGATAATTACAAATGGTTACATAAGATTTCTTCTATCCCTGAAAGCTGTTTATGTAACTCATCATCAGACTGTGCCAGTGATGCTGCAGTTTGTATACAGAATAAGTCTATTTGGTGCCATTTATTTACTGTTTTTTATTTTATTTATAGTTATATTTATTGTTTGTTTCTATTTGGTGTGCTGTGGATATTTTTCATCATTAAAATGATTATTATTTATTAAATATTAGGGAGTGTGGTAGACTCAGAGCAGCAGAGCGGCCGGCTAATGAAGTCCTTCTGAGTTGGTCCGTAGACACATTTATTACAAATTATTTTCATTATCAATTAATCTGTCAAACATGATCTTGATTAATCTTTTAATGTATAAAATTTGAATCAAGCATCAGATTTAAACAACTGAATTATCATTTCAATTTTAATTAACTGACTAATTATTTCAGCTTCAGCATCAATAATTAACAGACCCAACAGAAAACAGCAACAAAAACAAGAGGAGGATTTCACCACAATACAAACATGATGATTAATATTCATTAACACAATTTGGGGTTTAGCCGGGGATCGAACCGCCGATCATCTGATCAGTGGATCAGGCCACAGCCGCCCGTTATATTACACCATAGACCACCACTAGCATCGTGAAGCTAACTTAGCAACCAAACACATCAACGTAGCGGGCAACAACAGCAGTAAAAACACACCGTAGAACATACAACATGTAAGCACAAGCAGCAGGTGCTTAGCTCGGATCTCTGGTCAACAGCACAGCGAGTGGAAACCCGGCAACAAAGTTGCATTTAGTTGCCGCGGTCCGTCGTCAGCACAGACTCGTCGTTAGGCTAACAGCTAGCTAGCGTTAGCACGACCAACGGTCGAGCGCGCGCTAGTTTCTTTTAAATAAAACTAAATCATAACGGTGTTTTATATAAACTCAGAGGGTCATAAACACTTACCGATGTTTAGGAAGTGTTCCCGGAGCTCTCACTCACTCTTCTGTTCGTCTGTTTTAATGTTTTTAAGTCCGAAAGTTACTCTTTAACTGTTTAGCTCACTTGTTCCAAGTTAGCCCAAAACAAAGATGGCGGCCGGATGTGATATAGCTATTCGTACAAAAAGGTCAAAAAATTAAAATGCGTTTTTAGAAACAAAAATGTAATATTTCTTGCACTTTGTGGTATGTTATTGTTGGGAACTTTATCGTTTTATGGCGAAGTTACCTGCCAAAGACAAAAAAAATAAATAAATCCTAAATCATTTTTTTATTTTACCATCCTGAATCCTGTATAATATCTTTCTGTATAATATCTGTAAATTATAAATTATTTATGTAAATATCATCACTACACTCACACTGTGCATACTGTATATTTATTATTTCGCCCCTGCACTATGCTCCATCGCATCAGCATTTCATTGCACATTCCCATTCCCTTTCAGTGTAAAAAAAAATTAAAAATATTTATATTTTTTTATCCTTGTCTATACATACATATATATATATATATATATATATATATATACACACACACATATATATATATATCAGTGTACTAGAAAGGCGCAAGTACAGTCCATTTACCACATCACATTCACCCATTCATCTTGCCCAAGGACACTTCTACATACATACTGGACTGGAACCATCAACCCGCTCTACCTCCTGAGCCACAGCCGTACCAAACATGCTTGTAGCTTTGACGTTTTATCAAACAACCAGATCTTTCCAAACTCCACTGTTTGTTTTCAGCCGTGAAACCGTGACCGAGCATCGTCTCTGCACTTTTGCTTCCACCCCTTAAAGTTTGAAATAACTCCCGCTGATTTGTAATCCCATTTATTGCATTTAACATTACAGAAACACAGAGAGCAGCGTTCATTCTCCATTAGCTTTATGAGTCTCTTATGTCATTAAGTATCTTGAGTCCTCTGGGTGGTAACAGCGCATTTCCATTTCATCTCCACACTGCAGCTTTTAAAAGGCACACAACGGTTCAGATACTCGTCTTTGTATCAGCATAAAGGAGGAAATCCTCGGGGAAGCTGACGTACATTTTACTCATAGCGTAGCTCATTGGCTTGAGTCTGGTGTTAATTACTCCACACCAGTGACCAGTCAGGATAATCACTACATCATTGCTGTGATAAAGGTCCATCAGTCATGGGCTTTATCTACTTTATGGCTCCACACTGGCTTGCGTTTCTCTATAAAAGCTCGGATCCCCTCCTGTCCGTCTCTTAGAGCCAGGTTGTCAACCATCACCTTGGAGGCGGTTGCATACGCTGCATCTCGACCTTGAGCCATTTGTCTTTGGAGGAAACAAAAGAGGGGAGAACACAACGTGTGATTATTATAGAAAATTCAGAGTTTACATACTCGAGGCTCACAGTCTTTGTTTGAAATCTCAAGCCTCCATGGACTTTTAAAAAACACAGATGACGCTCAGAAAAGGTGAGAACACGTCTGTCTGGACTCACCTTTGGAATGTAGCCTTGCCGAGGGCGACGACAGGTCGGCTGGCCTGACACACCCGCTGGGCGATGGCCAACGTCTCCTCCTCCAGTTGCTCTTCTGGCACCACCTTACTGATGAGGCCGTGCAGCAAAGCATCGTGGGCCGAGATGGGAGTTCCCGTGAACAGCATCTCCATGGCAACCTGGCACAAAGGATCATGGTCAATTGATGAATGGTTAATGTATTTATCACTGTAAAACACAGGTCAAACGTAAAGAAATTAGTCACCTTCCTCGGCACGGCTCTGCCGATGGCCACCGCCGGCGTCGAGCAGAACAGACCCACGTTGACACCCGGAGTGGCGAAGGTCGACTTCTGCGTCGCCACAGCGACGTCGCAGCTGGCAACGAGCTGGCAACCAGCCGCCGTGGCAACACCGTTCACCATGGCGATCACCGGAACAGGTATGTCTTGTATCAGAGTCATTACCTGAAAACACAAGAAGCCAGTGAGCCAGTGAATGATCTGACATATGCAGCGTGTGAGATGGAGAAACTGACCTCTGCACAGGTGTGAAACACCTTTGTGTGATAGTCTCTGCCCTGAGTTGACGTCAGCTCCTTCAGGTCGTGTCCAGACGAAAACACCGGACCTTTAGCTGACACACACACACACACATTACGAGGTTAAAGCAGAATCTTTCTCTCTCTCTGTCTCACACACACACACTCATAATAAAAACCTACCTGATATGATAATAACTCTGAGATCATCACTGTCCACGTCAGTCAGGATGTTTTCTCTGAGAGACTCCAGCATGGACAAAGACAGAGCGTTCCTCTTCTTGGGATTGTTCAGCGTTATTCTCCTGGAGGGAGATAAACAGTATTAATATTAGAATGAGCAGCCGTACAGACATTAGTGAATCCTTACAGAGGAATGTTACAGTTTAATCATCTCAACATCGAACTTGTGTAACCTGTTTGACCGGAGATGTTCCACTTCCTTCAATGTGAGACCAAACTCTACTAAACTTCCTCTATAAAAAGACGTTTGAAAGACCGTTTAGCTGCAAACTGGAACACACACAGTGCTTAACAAACTCATTAGACCACCACCCAAAGTAAAGTTTAAGCCACAGCTGCCCTAAATTAACAGCAATGGTAATTAAAATCACGTTTTATGTTTCTGTAATGGTTAATACAGCAGTATGTAGAAGCTCTTTGACCAAAATGAGATTTTTAATGCTAAAATATAATTTATCATTTTTAAATTTACTGTTTTACAAAAGCTCATTATTATTTCTGGATTAAGATGTTTAAATTATAGTTATTTACTTGAACAGAAGAATTAGTTTTAGTGGTTGAATGTTGATGTTTGATTCATTTCTGACTTCTCAGAGGAGCGAGATGAGTCGGCTCAAATTTGGTTATAAAAAAAGGTGAATTCATCGAGTCCACATTGAAGTACTTCATGATGCTGGATGGTCTAATAAATGTGTTAAGCACCTTGGAGTTTTACATTCACTTTTATGTATTTTTCGATACTGTGCAAAATAAAACTCAACTAAAATCATGACAGATGTTATCTCATGACAGTTTCCATGAAGAGTAGACTGTACTCTTTATGATATTATTTACAGAGACCCAACAGTTCCCACCATGAGCAAGCACTTGGTGTTTTGTTATTATATAATAATTTTGTTATTTTAGCTAAATGTGAGCTGTTTTACATGATGTTTGATAGTCCAAATCCAAATAAGTCAACTTTATTGTCAACACTGCCATATGTACAGGACATACAGACAACTTAAATATCGTTTCTCTCATATCCCAGGAGCAAACAAGCAATAAACAGTATAAAGAGATATAAAAGTGTACAGCAAATATAAGAAGATATTAACAGTGTAAATATACCAATAAAAACAGTGTAAACAGTGTGAATATAGCAAACATAAAAAGATGGACACAGTTTAAACAGTTTTAATGTAGATGGATGGAAAGAAGCAGAAAAGCACCTCAAACCTGTATTACAGTACACTACTTTAGTATATATTTATAATTTTATCATCCTTCATTAATGAGCACGAATTATAAAATCGCTTTTCTTTGACACGTCCCGGGTTCCGTAGATTCTCCTCTGCACATTGACCTGTCTGTAAACTGACATTTTATAATAAAACATGATTTTCACGTGAATAACACGTGAGCAGAGTTCACCTGCAGACTTTCACCTGTGTACTGAAGTACTGTGTGTGTCTCTGTGACGCGCTGCTGCTGTTAGAATCTGGATTTTCTACCTGACAACACCTGACACGGCGGAGGTCACGTGTCGTTACCTGATTCCGTTGCTTTGCTGTCTCAGCGTCAGCGGTTCCGGTTCGGTCTGAGAGTAGAAGCGGGTCCATGTGAGCGGAGCTGAAGCCCTGCTGAGCTGAAACACACCGACAGCTCTGCACAGTACACTACGCGCCATGTTTACCTCTGATCCACCTCAACGCTCTGACGTCACGGTGACGACGGCGACGTCAAGACGTCAAGACGTAGTGATACGTAGGAACAAGCCAGGAGCCAATAGGAATCCACAGTGAGAAATTCTGTTTTTTAAGTTAATTTAATTTAACTTAATTTAATTAATATAATTTAATTTGATTTAATTTATTTTATGTATTTGTTGGAAAAAATAAAAATATTCAAATTATGTGACAAAATGTTTGTTATTGAAGGACCAAATTCAATATTTTCTGTCCTTTATATTATATATATACATTTGATGGCACTAAATGAAAAATTAAACTATATTCTGGTGCAGGCACTATAATAACACATTACTTTGATAAAACACTGCATGTAAACATACCGAACAGAACCTAACTGTCATGAAAAAATAGATTTTTTTTTTTTTTATTATTCCAAATTAATTATTTTGTGTGAAGAAAAAAATTTTGTAAACACAAAACAAACATTAAAGAGTCTGTTTGTCAAAATTGGGTATTAAAGAAGAAACTCTACACTGACACAAACTTTAATTTATTAGAATAATATATGGAATTAAACAAATAAAGTTGGAAATAAAAGATAATAAAAAGAATAATGTTTTTCACTAAATATACTTTATTACTTTCCATCAATTTTGAGCATAACTGGCAGATTTTGTAAAAAAAAAATACAGATATAAATTCAAATCTGACATTAGAATAACATACATGCTGACTTAAAATATATTATCCTTCAAAGCTTTTCAATATTTTTATATTTGTTAGTGTTATTTGTCGTTAGAGTGCGTATGAGGAGTGCGATACATTATATTGTTATAATGACAACTTAAATGTGACATTTACTGTATACGTAATCATGTTATAGCAAGAAAAGTTACTTATAACATGATATGTTTGTGTGTTGTAAGAATGGAAACATCTCATGACAATAAACTGTTATATTAGTATATATATTGTTGTTATATATTGTTATAACATAGACTGTTTTTGTTATAATGTGATAGCTTATGTTGCACGCAACATTTTAACAATTTACATTATCATGTTTTAACGAGAAAAGTTTTGTATAAGTTTATATGTTGTAATAATGTAAAACATATCTTGTTGTTACAATTGTCCTGTAACGTGATGAGCACTTTTTAGCCTGTTATAGCTTATTGTTTTGGTTTTTCAGACTGCAACTTTAATGTTTTGGTTCAGTCTCTCATCATCAGCGTCTTTTCCAGCATCAGCAACAGGCAACTTTTTAGTAGACTCTCTAACAACCAGCTCTGCACGACCTGCTTAGCAGCAAACAGCAGACAAAAAGACTAATCTGGTGATCATAGTGAAGCAAAGAGTTAGATATTTATCTCAGGAGTTGGTGGAGACCAAAAACAGAGCTCAAAGAGAGTAAATATGACTCCAAATCAATGCTAAGGTTACATGACACCACCATCGTGATCCTCAGTATCTCTAACTGTGTTCCTCCACTGTCACAGCGACCTTCATCGCCACGATCTTCAGCGGGACATCGCTCCAGGTGCTGATGTATGGAAACATCCTGTCGGTGAAGGATTGTGCGAAGGTGTGAATGTGTGTGTCGGTGTCGGCATCAGAAAATGACAGCTGTCCTCCGTCCCAGTCCAGGTGAACTCTGATCCTCTTCGGGTTCTTCATCACTGACACGTCGGTTCCCGTATCTGTTGGCGAGAGCACTTTGTATTCACCGTCGCAGAACATCAACCTCCACAATCCCGGCCGAAATGAACCCTTTCCTCTGGATTGACTCTGTTAGCATGCCCAGTACGAAGGCTGTATTGTCTCCGACCTCCACCTCCCAGCTGTGAGATCCCAAGTTAAAACTCTCTGACCCAACGACAGCGATGAAGTGGTCGATCCTCTCTGGGTTGTCAGGAAGCTGCTGCCCTCTCTCTTGATGCCCCACGCTGGTCAGATCATCAGACAGGATGAGGTCTGGATGAGCAGTGTTTGGATCCAGAATCACAGGAGTGTAGGACACCATCTCCTTCATCTTGTTCCAGATGTTGAAGCTCAGGTTGCCCAGATGTTTGGCCACATCTATCAGAGCTCCACAGACCAGCTGTGGATCACTGGGCAGAGGTTGCTGTTGGACTCTTTCCACTGCAGCCTTATAGTTCTGCAGGAACGAGGCGTCTTCAGCTCTCAGCTCCTTCTCTGCTGCTCTGATGGTGTTTGAAAGAGCTGATATCTCTTTACTCAGAGCCCCGATCTTCTCCTTCATCACCCGACTCTTCTCCTCCTCTTCCGCCCTCAATGCAACCATCCTGGCCTCCTCTTCCTCTTCTAGAAACTGGTGAAGCTTCTTGAACTCCTCCTTGATCCTCCTCACTGTGCTTTCTGTCTGGACTTTAATGTGTTCTGCCATTTGATCGCAGTTTCCTTTAACTTGATGAATGAGCCTTAGTTTACTTCGGAGGGGCTTCAACGAATCCTGAAGCTCTTTCTTGAAGTCCTGTGCAGCCTCGCCGACGGGTTTGAATGTGTGGTTGCGGTGCGTTTCCGAATCTCTGCAGACGCTGCACACCAGCTGCTGATCATCCAGACAGAAGACGTTGAGGATCTTAGAGTGCAGACTGCAGAGAGGCGCAGACGCTTTCTCCTGTAGGAAGGCTTCACGCTGGCTCTTTAATTCAAAGAGAGGTCGAGTAATAGCCATTGAGGATCTCCTCTTACAGACTGGACACTCAGAAGTCTGTTTGTCCGCCCAAAACTTCCGAAGACAGTCTTTACAGAAGCTGTGTTTGCATGACAGCAGCACTGGATCTTTAAAAATGTCCCGACAGACAGGACAGCAGAGATCCGTCTCTGACCTGGAAGCCATGTCCTGTCTGCAGATTTACTTTCACTTTTGACAGCCTACTCCTAAAGCTATAAAATACAGTTTATTACCAGTTGCAGTGTCCTCAGTGTTCCCAGTATTCCCAGTATTCCCAGTATTCCCAACTGAACTGCAGTTGTGCCTCTTCGGTAGAAGTCATGGATTTGATCTGAAAGTTTAAGCTGTCCTCTTTCACTTTTCCCAGGGAGAGAGAATAACAACAAGACTGGTTTCTGTTTTATCGAACAGGAAACATGATGGATGGGTGGAGTCTAATTTCAGCTCTCTGACTGCGCAGTTTATATTACAGACAGATACAGAATGCACCAATCCAGAGATTCGAGAGATTTGAGGGTTGTTTCCAAAGTGCCTGTACAGCCTGGTCTGTATTCTCACTTCTAAAGCTTTTAAAATGAATTTAATAATAATAATAATGTTTGCTTCTTATTTTATATTGAAAGAAATCAGAAAATTAGGGACTTAAAGCAGCCATCAATGTATTGCTGTAATTCAGAATACTGTAAATAACATGAATACAAAAACTGCTGCACAGACTTCAGTATAACAGCAAAATAAAACTAATTAAAATGAAGATTAATCCTTGAGTTTTCATGTTATTGTGTACTTTCCAACATACCACCTTTTATAATTTACATTCCTCTGCATGACGTATGTCAGAATGTCATTTTTATGCAACGTACATCGATAAAGTGAGGCTGGATAAAGGTTTTCAGCGGGTGTAGATCACAGACTGTATAAAACATGGACGTACTCACTTCTGGAGCCAGCCTCAAGTGGACGTTTGAGGAACTGCAGTTTTTGGCTTCACTTCACAGACACAGAGGTTGTCTCTTGGTTTAGATGCCCGTTTTTTGGGGGGGTTTTTCTGTGTAATGATGAATTTGTTTGTTTTTTATTCAGACACTGAAACCACGTTCTGATGAAGTGAGTGCATTTATTCTCAAACATCACAAACGACAAAATAAAGTGAAAAACACACATGTACAGTACAGTGAATGATTGCCACTAGTTACCACTACTAGCAGTTAAACTGTGACTTTAACCAATAAGAGAATATATCTCCCACATAATCAGTAAATTAGACTGTTTGTAATTATTGTTTCAATGATCATGAATATAAAATATGAGTAATGATTGTGAGGGCTGCTACAATCATCTCACTGATTACTGTACAAAAGCACAACTTTAGAACTTCATTCAGTGATTTTGGTGAAACTGGATCAGATTTTATACACAATATATTTGCTGCTTTTACACTACCGAGGTGATTTACAGACTTCATGACGGAAAGATTGCAAAGTAGTGAACCGCTAACTGAATTAACTCATCCCCGGGATGCCAGGAGCCAAACCCGGCAAGAAAACCACCTCGGTAGGCGACTGTATTCCCTGTTAAGACTGGACACCGCTGGTTTCAGAGGGTGTGTTCGGGTCCCGGGTCCGGCCGTGTTCACTGGAAGGTAGACGCGAGCTAAATTACTAAACATGAGGTAACATTAAGAGCAAAAGTGTTGGGAGACAAGTCTAGATAAGGCGGGGAACAGAAAAAGAACGAGTCCCATCAGAGCAGGAGATACACCAACACCCACGACCCTCCTTCCCACCAGGTGGAGCAAGGCAGCCAGCAGGAGGCAGGCCTCATGTCAGGTGACGGCGTTCAGGGTCTGGCCTCCATCGCTCGGGGTGAAGAACTGGACTTTGGTCATGACGAGTCCCGAGTTGTTCCTGCGCAGGTTGCCGCTGCTCCCCGCGCCTTTGCGCATGGAGTTGTTACGTCGCATGGAGTTGCGCTTCCTCAGCGAGTTCTGGTGCGACAGCTCGCTCTTCTGCAGAGTCTGGATTAAGATGGACGGCTTCTCGTCCAGTTCTCTGGCGCTGCAGCGCGGCGTCGCCACCTTCAGGGGAAACAACAGAACATTTAGGGCAATAAATATTTAGGTTTTCTGTATCGGAAGGTGGAGGGACCACCGGCATTGTGAAAATGGCGGAGCTAACGCTCCGCACGGTTGCAATTCAGCTAAGAAGAAGCGCTAACATGTTGGGATCTTCATTTCCGGTAAGTGTGCAACGGCCTAACTCGAATTGAGACAACACTACCCTGCTGAAATTAGCTAACTATGCCAGCAAGTACACAGGGTACTACATAGAAATGCTAACTAATACTACTAAGAAGTACTAACGGAAGTATCTGAATGGAGACGAGCGGACTCCGTGGAAGAGGACCCTAAATTTGACACACTGGACCTTTAATTTGCTAAAGGAAGAAGGAAGTTTGTTGAACTCTCACCTTGACCGTGTTGCCAAACTTGGAGTAGTCCACCGAGTACACGCCCTCCTCCTCCGTTACTATGGGGACGAAGCGGTGACCCCACTGGATCTCCTCGGAGACGTAGGAGGTCCGGGCCTGCGTGGTGATCCCCGTCGTCTCCACGACTCCCTCCAAGATGACGATCACCTCCAGGTCGCTGCACTGCAGCTCCATGGCCGACAGGTCGTACAGCGGGCTGAGAAGCAACACGGTCACAAACACACAAATATAAATATATAAGTAACAGTTCTATTTATTATTATGAACTCATCTGACTCATCCTGCGTCTCTGTACCTGTTTTTGTCGATGATGTGGCAGATGATGAGCGGCGCGAGAAGGAACAAACTGTTGCTCGCCACAGCGCTCTCTGTCTGGACGTCGATCTGATGGATGGGGATCACCTCCCCCTCAGGCGTGGTCGTCTTCCTCACCACCTGCAGATGATGTACAGTACTAATTAAGTAATTGTTAGTTCATTTACGATCCCCCACGAGAAGTACGTAACGCTTTACGGCACTAAGTCACACACCACCAACTATTTCACTGATTTTGGTGAAACTGGATCATATTTTATGGAGAAAATGTTTTCTGGTTTTCCCTCTGATGTCCTCCGGCTGCTCCGCCTCAACTCTCTGTGATTTACAGAGTTTATGATGGACAGTGAAGTAAACTGCTGACAACTGTAGCTGCTGTTAGATAATGTTAGCTCAGTTTGTTAGCTCAGAACACAGAGTTTGTACCACAGGCATTTTGGACCACCGGGAAGAAGAAGAAGAGGAGGTTTACAGGTGAATGTTGATGGGGAGTGGAGCCAGTGTCGTGCCAGAACAGGAGCTGGTTGAGTGGGCCAAAGACCAAAGAGTATACTGACGGAGAGAGTGAGTGAGCGAGAAGCCGCCGGACAAGAGTAAATCTGGGACTGACTTTTAGTGGTTGGTGAGAGCTTGGTGAAATAAAAGGCTGAAAGACAGACGCCGAGCTGGGCTGACTGCTGTTGGACTAGTCAGTAATATTAGCTGACTGCTATGTCTTGTGTTGTTGACACACCTGTAACCTGACGGTCGCTCCTATGATCATGCTCTTCCTCAGATCTCCGATACGAATCATAAAACACAGCCGGTTGTTTCTGACGGCGATCACGGCGTGGCGGCTGAAGATGAGCGTCTCGGCTCGACGGTTCGACTGAGCCGTCTTCATGAAGATACAACCTGAGGACGGAGAAACATCAGAAGGCTTCGGTCGTAAACCTTCAAACTGAACCTGAACCTGGACACGGTGTCTAACTCTCACCCAGCATGACGGCACTGATGATGAGTCCCGCGATGTTCTGCATGATGAGGACGGTGATGGCAGTCGGACACTGTTCGGTTATCATACGTCCTCCGAAGCCGATGGTCACCTGAACCTCGATGGAGAACAGGAAGGCCGACGTGAACGACCTGAGGAGAGATTTATGAAGCCCTTCAGTGGATAGTCTGCCAAACGGAGTCCATCCTCGGTGATTCGGGGAGATTTTGGCTGATATGATGGGAACATTTTTTTAGAAAAGAAGAAGTGAATTCATCTTAAATCAGTCGCTCCTATTTAAGGCATCGCTTTGTTTATGTTTGGTCGACTGTTCAGCGATGAGAAGAAACATTCACAAAGCGACAGAACAGAACATTTAACATCTCTGCAGCTGATTTCCACTGATCAGATGTGACGTTTGAAAGGCAGAAAATGTTTTTCATGCACTGATTTTTGTCTATTTTGCTTCCGTAACATTTCTGTGTTTATTTGACTTCACTTTGTCTGTTTGTCACCAAACGTTACATTAGATAACGCCTCATTTGCATATTTAAACATCAAACTTCCTGACATCTTGACCCTCTTTGCCTCCCATAACACTTTTAACATTGGACGTGATGGAAATAGAAAACAAAAGTAAAAGAACTCACTCTCTATGGCTGAATAATATTATTAATACTTAAAGTCAGAGCAGCGTTTTCATGTTCATATACAGTTTGGTCCAGTGGTTCCCAACCTTTGGGTCGGACCCCTCTAGAGGGTCACAAGATAACTCTGAGAGGGTTAATGGAAGAAAAAACAAAGTTCTGATACAATTTTATATGAATATTTTGTCTTTATGTGAAGTTTTGGAGAGTTTGGACCTCAAATAAAACATTTAAATAAAATTATCTGACACTTTTAGAGGTGAAACGCCTCATTTGAAACATGACAAAGAGCCTCAAGTTTAAAATAAATGAAATCTTTGACAATGTTTTGTATTTTTTTAAGCTCTTCACATGTTTTTTGGGGGTAATATCTGAATCTGTTTGATAGATATGTGGCACAAAAAGTGCAATTTGCCCTCTGAAATGTGGTGAAGAAGAAGAATGTGAAGTGAAGCTACTGAGGAGAAAAAATAAAAAGGAGAGATAGAGGAAGGAAGGAAAGAGGAAAGAAGGGAGGAAGGAGGGAGGGAAAGGGGTTGGTGATCTCCAGGAGCAGGGAGGAGGTGCCAAACTTTCTTTTCCCCTCCTGCAATCTTGGATTTATTTCCCAAGATCAGTTATGAGAGCAAAAGTTCCCTGACTTCCTGTCATAATTATCATCTTTCTCTCCTTCTCCTCCTCTTCCTCCGTCGAATTTAAAGATGGAGGAAGAAGAAGAAGAGGAGGAGGAAGAGGAGGAGGAGGATGAGGAGGAAGATGGATAAAAAGTTTTAAAGAGCGCACAAATAAAAAAGGTTCCCAAAAGTCTCATGAAACACTTTAAAAACCCAAACTTCACTCTCTAAGTGTTGCCTTCATCACATCCACAGCAGCCTGTGTCTTTCTTACTTGACTTCCGTGACGCAGTGCGTCCCGTTCTGCCGATCCGGGTCCAGGTCTCCGTGCGCAAACGCCACCAGCCACCAGCTCATGGCGAACAGCAGCCAGCTGCTGACAAACGTCGTGGTGAAGATCACGAGCGTGAAACGCCATTTCAGGTCCACGAGCGTGGTGAACACGTCCTGCAGGAACCGACCCTGTTCGCGGATGTTCTTGTGCGCCAGGTTGCACGAGCCGTTCTTGGCGATAAAGCGCGCTTTGTTCACGCGGTCCCTGAACACCGGTTTGCGGGGCAACCGTGAGGCGAGCCCAGGCAGACCGAACTCCTCCGGGATGATGCTTTTTCTCGCCAACATCTTCTTTTTCTCTTTTGGTGGTGATGGTGAAGAAGAAAAACGCGTTCTAGTCCGTGTTCAGTGCGTAATTACGCACGGATGAACCGTGTCCACCTTGCAGGAGATAAACAAACGCGCAGAGCCGTCTCCCTCTGTCGACATTTGTCGGGATGTTTTCTGGAGCGCGCCGCCTCTGCTCAGCTCTCCTCTGAGGGCTGGGACGGTCTCTGCGCGCTCCTGTTGACGTAGTCCAACTTCCAGAGTCCAGACCCGCTCAGACCAGGGTGCTGCTGCGTTCACGGACCGTTCAGGGACCGTCGGAAAACACATTTAAAGTCACCTTCCCTTGAAAAAAACGCCTTATTCATGTCTCCACCAATAAAAGTTTTTTGTTAAATGAAGTCTCCTGAGTTCAGTGATTGGTTTGAATCCCTTAATTAGATCAAATTTCATCCACATTTCCACTTTAATGTCACTTCAAAATGAAAGGACCCTGTATGGAGACCTTAAAGGTGTCTATCACATTCATTTGGTCACATTTTTATGGTCTATTTAATGTTATTTTGTGTTTATTTATGATGAAATTCATATTAGACAATAGACATTCATGATCACACAGTGTTCCTCAGTGTTTTTACTTCATTAATGGTCCCACAGCAACTTTTTCTGGATGATTAAATATGAATTTGTTGATTAGTGTTTATAATTTGCAGCTGCTGCAGCTATAAATCTGATTTTAAGTCAGTTTTTTGTGTGTTGGATCATTTTAAACACATTTCTGCAGAAATAATTTAGAAATTAGGCAAGATGATCTATAAAAACACTCTATGGAAGATAAATGTTATTCAATTTCATGAATAGTGGTTTAAAACAAATAAATGTCCAATGTAAACACTTAAAAATACAGAATGAATTTAATATGAATATGAACACGTAGGTCAAATAAGATGCTAAATATGGATTGTTTTGCTTCAGAACAATTGTAATAATTAACTAAAATCACAGATCAGGAGTTAAATGAAGAGAATTTCCAATTCACCTGTTAATATGTTTGAAAAATAAATGAATAAATCACATCTTTATGTGTAATATTTATTAAATAGCATAAAAAGTGAAATATTTCTATATATTTCTTCTTTTTTACTCTTTATTCTCTTAAAATGTGTTTTTTTAATCCCTCTAAATGTGAGTTTTGGTCACCAGGTGGAGCCATTTAGCAACATATCCTACATATCAAGTGTTGAGGCTCAGTGTCATCATGTAAAGAAATGATTCACTTCACTCCAAACCATTTTATTATCATCTCAAGTGTAAAAAAAAAAATCAGGCACACATAATAATAACTTTGCTAAATATGTTTAAAAATTCTTGGATATACAGAATGTACACGTTTAAAAAAAATCATGAATCTGTATTTCAGTTCTTTAACAGTCAAATGTTTGTTCACGCTCACATGCAAAGGTACTGCAGGTACACGGACCGTCTACGTTAACCCTAAATTACAAGTATGAAACAGTCTCTTTACACGTTTGTTCCCCAAAACTAAAGATGGGACGCGCTTTGAGAGGAAACATGAAAATATAACATGAAAATATAACACTGCTTTTCATTCTTTGAGAAGGTTAAAGGTGGGACTACTGGACTCGGACTCATCCGAGACTTCTTCAGTTCTGTCTGACTGGTGGAGAGATCCAAGTATTTAGCCTAGCAGGTCATTAGTGCTCGTTGTAGTTGTGATGAGTCGTCAGAGTCATTTAAGTCAGGTCAGGTGTGAACGACTGTCGTTAAGGTCACCCGAGGTCAGGTGTGAACGACAGTCGTTGAGGTCACCCGAGGTCAGGTGTGAACGACAGTCGTTGAGGTCACCCGAGGTCAGGTGTGAACGACAGTCGTTGAGGTCACCCGAGGTCAGGTGTGAACGACAGTCGTTGAGGTCACCTGATGATGGTCGTTAGAGTTCGGCTATCAACGATCCCGCCTAGGCTAAATACTCTGATCTCTCCATCAGTCAGTCAGAACTAAAGAAGTCTATTGGATGAGACGTGAAACGTCTTTACAGATCGAGTCCAGTTGTCCCAGATTGAACCCTTCTTGAAGAAAGATGACCTGGACGACTGAGAACCTTCACAGTCTACTGCTTTTTATTAAATTAAACCTGTCTTCTCTTTATTCTAACCAAATAAAATAATTTGTGTTTCCGTGTTTCGTCTCGAAGACAAATATGGTTCTTGGTGCGAAGTGAAGAATTTACAAGGCAGCAGTTTGCAAGTTCTGGCTCACGCACATGCAAGTAAACTAAACACAAAAGATTTACGGAACAAACTTTTGGCCAGGACAAAAATCTGAATGAGGATCAAAGAAACAGGAAGAACACTTAAGATAAGATAGATGTAAAAGGAAGAAGAATACCATGAAGGCTTGTAGGTGAAATATATCACAGGATGAGTTGTGTAAAAGAGGAAAAACCACCGAACTCAAGTGGCAACTTCTTGAGATGAAACATCTGAGTACAATATTTAAAAAAATGTTTGTAAAAGAATCTATCTGGCATTTCGTCTGTACAGTACAAAGTCATTTTAAAATCTCATTTTAAAGCAAAGTAAGTATAATCGATCATAATAATACAAAGGGACAATAGCACCACTCCCACAGAGATGGGACGAGTGATTCAACACAGTTTCCATCAACATGAAACATCGTAAAATAAGTTTTCTTGTGATTTTTGTTCCAAACGTTGACTAAACAGAGGACTGTAAACTATAATCTTTGCTGCTAACAGCACCAGTTTAGCAGAGACTGGCATTAACTGGGAATAAACCATTATCAGGTCATTAAGGTCTGTCATTGTACAGAGCCAGGCGTCATTATCTGTTTGCATAGAAAATGTGACCGAACCGAACAGCGTTTCCAACATTGGTTTGGGAATTTCTCCTGTTTGAATCATCTGTTATCCAAGAGTTATCCAATCAGTGAGCTGAGCTCATTAAAGCTGCAATACTTGATTTTTTTGGACACTTGGGGGCAGCAGATTGAGCTAAAAACACCCAACATAAAAACATTTATGATTAATGAAGCATTAAGTTTGAACTTTGAAGAACTCGAAGAACCGATTCACGTTTTGGATTCTTCAGAAATCTAAAAATCACCATCAGTCCACAAAAAAAACCCATAAAACATCTCTGGAGTTAACGGGAGCTCGTGTCGGCTCGTCTATTGTCCCCGAGGATAATAATAATAAGTTCAGCAAAGCATGACTGCAGACAGACAGCGGGTTCACCGGCTTCAGCCTGAGCCATGACACCCTACAGTGTTTGTACTAGTGTAGGCGTAGAAATACAACTGATAGAAGAGAGTGAAGGTGGAAGTATACCAGAAAACTTTGGCAGCATTTAATTTACTTTAAAGGTCCGGAGTGTCAGATTTATGTGGCTCTATTTACAGAATATAATATTCATAACTATGTTTTCATCAGTGTTATCACCGGAAAATAAGAATTGTTGTGTTTTTGTGACTTTGAAATGAGTCTTTTTGTGTTTGCAGACGAGTCCGTCATGTTGAACCTCCATGTTTCTACAGTAACCTAGAATGGACGAACCAAACTCTGGCTCTAACATGTTTTTACAGCCGCTGTAGTTTCTCCTAGATGCCACTACACCTTGCACACTTGTCCTTTAGTAGATTTTTCTTCCTAGGTTCAATTTCAAACATCAAATTTTGGTTAAACGGATTAGTATAAATGCACAAATCTTTTCCTGACTTCAAGAAGTTTATTCTTAAACTGATTACTCTGCTGAAATTATCAAAACCATCACAAATCATCGCTATGTTGATAATTTTGTACCTGTTTGGGTCGTACTTTTTTCAAATGTTTGGGAAGCACAAATCAAATCCTGTCGCCTGGATTTGTTTCTGGTATATTTCCTCCTTTTTTTTACACCACAGCTGGTTGCCGACTGGCCCCACACACTCATGATGTTGCTGTTGTTCGTGTCCAAAGGAAATCTTCATCATGCTCACATCATACAGCGTTGAAGATTTGGGGAAAAGACAAACAAGTACCAACAATCCGAAGTAGGACGAGGACTCTGTAGGGTCTGATGTCTCATTTTTGGTGTTTCAAAACAGACATAGAAAATCACAGTAAAGCCTTTGATGCTCATTTCATTTGTCGTACTTGTTCTGGAGTGAAATCAGTTCACTTTACAATCGTCATCTTTGATTTGGGAGTGAGAGCATCAAGTTGTAGCTAAGACATCCGGTTCTTCTCCAACATCTGGCATGATTTCTACAGTTTGTGTTTTTAAAAACTGCTTCCTGACAGCAACAACAGCGTCACTTCTATGAGTTTTACTTCTGTGGCAGAACTTAACAAAATAAAACTGTAGCACACGCTACATCAGGGTCTAAAATATTTGGATTTAAAATCCTTTACAGTGAGACAGAGCACAGAAACACTGGCCAAAGCCAACATTCACTTTTTAAAAAAGGATTTTAAATACAAGCGTCTGCCTTCCTTATTGTTGCATAATACAAGTGTTAGCGAGTAATAAAACGGATACGCGTTGTGCACAAGTTCAAAATAAATGTAACAAACATAATTAAAGACTTTAGAAGTTCAATCAATTTAAAAGGACGTGAAAGGTTCAAACTATCCAATAAACGTCCAAAGATACAATCACTTAACAGGCTGTGACTGATTTTAAATGATATGCTCATCGTCCTGGCAAAGAACAGAACTTAAATCATACGTCCGGTGATGTTCTAGATTTTTCTTATTGTCAATGAATCTCATGAAAAAATGAAAACTAACATTTCGTCGTCCAAAAACCTCAGACAGGAAGTCAGAAAGTTGAGAAACCGGCTGACACGTTGTTGTTGTTGTGGTCTTTTCAGGAGATTTGTTGACAATAAGAAAAATACAGAATAAATCCAGCCTCATCTTTCCGATATTCACAGTCGAAAATCACAAGAAAGATATTAAATTTAACTTTCTTTCACATTTCTATTCTAACTCTGTTCTTTTAATCCAGGTTGTTTAAAGGTCAATGATCGAAGAACTTCTCCATTGTTTTGTGTATTTGCTCATTTCCAATTTGATAAAATGATCAATGGAATTGGTAATTGTTCCAATATTTAAATTATATATAGTCTTTCTACATGTCATTTCTTAAAAAAAAGGCAGTATTTCATTGGCTGACTGACTAAATGATTCAAGTACAACTTTTCAAACATATCAACTGATGATCGATGGTGTTTCCGGATCTGTTTTTCTTTCCACTGAATACACAAAGAAGCTTCTCAGTCAGAAACACAGTGTATTATTGGCTTCACTGGAGTGTTGTAGAATCACAGAGGTCTTTCAGCCTCATTAAGAAACAATTCTACGTGAAAAGAAGATCAACCGACTGATCAGTCTGTCAGTTGTTGGACGGCTGTATGTGTGTCTACATGTCAGCCTTGACGAACGAAGCAAACATCCCGTCCTCTTGCTCCAAAAGAGTCTCAGGTTTGTCGTACTCCAAAATGTTTCCTCGCTTCATCACAATGACCAGATCGGCTGTTAGGATGGTGTGGACACGGTGCTGGAAACAAAGAAACAAAGCAACAACGACAATTAGGTCCTGGTGGAAGAAGTGGTCACTAAAATAAGTGTTTCAGCACACACAGTTATGGTCCCTCGAGCTTGCTAGCTTGGAGGTTGTTGTTGTTGTTGTTGTTGTTGTTGTTGTTGTTTGACGTAAGAGGCCTGAAATAGTCGTCCAATGGCAGGCTACATGCTGTGAGCCGGACTAACCAGTTGACAATGTCACATGCACCACACAACACGCCACATTGTGTTTTATCTGTTGTTGAAAGTCATCTCATCTGTCTGCCTCTCTTTTAAAAGCTCGCTTTTATTACATCCTCTCTCGTCTCTTGTGCCAAAAAGTGCTTCAAAAATATTACAAAGGTGTATAAAGGTGTTATAAAGGTGTTGTTACCTTTATAAAATGTGTCATAGAGATGGAGCTTACTGAAGCTGCCTACATATAATCTAAAACTGAGCCACTTTAGGTCCAGACACAGCCCGGATCAAAGACGCTATAATGCGATATCCGATTCTTTGCAGATGATGTAACTCTTTCTGCTTGAGAAGACTTGTGATTTGAGGCAAAGTTTGACACCACTGGGATGAAGATCAGTAACTGAAAACCTGTCCTCCCTTTAGAATAAAGCCTAACCCTTATTGAAGGGAAACAGGCATCTTATCCAGAGTGAAGGATTCAGATCCATCAAGGTTTTTAAAGAAGTATAACAAAGTTTGAAACACTGACCGAATATTGAAAGCACTCAATCATGTTTTAAAGCTTGAAAACAATGTAAGTGAAGTAAGCTGCAGGGCGCAGGTACATGAAACATCTACCAAAGAGCATGCAGTAGTTTGTTTTTATACCAACCAGGCTGTCAGTGGCAGTGAGGCTTCAGCAGACCCAGATTCAGCCAGGAAAAGTAGGAAAAAACAGAAACAGGTGGAAAAAACTGGAAAAAGGAGAAAAGACAGAAGGAGAGCCAAAGTGGTCTGTGCTGTGCTGTGCTGGGCCAATCCGGGTCTACTTGTGAGTCCTCACTAACACACTGAAGAGGCTCCCCTCTTGTGCTAGCAGGTTGGGACCCGATTCATTTTCCACCAAGATCCCTGATGAGAAGACCATGACCTGGTCGGCGTCCAGGATAGAGGACACATGGTGCTGGTGGCAGGACGAAGAGGACAGGGAGGAAGGACGGGATAGAAAACATCACGGAGGGAGGAGATGGAAAGAAGAGTGAAGTACAGAGAGCGAGAAAATGGAAAAGGTGAATGAAAAGAGAGGGTGAGAGTAGAAAGAAAGAGTAAACAAAGGACAAGACAAGTATCACAGAGAGAAGAAAGCAGGTAAGTGAAAGAGGACTGACTTCACATTAAAGGTACTAAATACATCTGGAATATTAACTATATTAGACACAGTATGGAAAACAGTTAGTGTGAAAAGGGGAAAGGACGATAGATGTACATGAAGCTCAAAGAAAAAAAGCCACACATCTGCATCTATCAGCACAGAACAAACCTCAGTTAGCTGAAGGAATATGCTGATAGATTGATAAATAGATTGTTGATTTGTTTTCATCTGGTTGCGTCCCCTTTGCTTCATTTTAAAGTCAACAGGAGGACAGACTGAAGGACTTACTGCGATTGTAACGACCGTTCTGTCGGCAAACGCTGTCATCACAACTTTTTGTAAGATGTTTTCCTGCGAGGAAGAAAAGAAACATTAGAAATGTGAAGTATCGCCATCATTATACAGTGTTATGCTTTGGGTCAAGCCATTTGTACATTATCTGATGTCACACACTCAAACACACACCGTGGCCATGTCTATAGACGCCGTGGCTTCGTCCATGATGAGGATGCTGCTCTTTCTGACAAAAGCTCGGGCCAAACAGAAAAGCTGCCGCTGACCGACACTGAAGTTTTCTCCACCTTCTGTCACGACCGCATCTGGACACAAACAGACACACGTTAAGTTAAACACAAGTATTAAAGTACTGTTTGATTCTCAGGCCGTCCTGAAGGACTTCAAAACTGACTTTTAGTGCAATAAAAGTATCTTTATTTTGAGATGAGGTCGTTTATTTGAGAGTACCTAGTCCTCCAGGCAGAGCTTTCACCATGTTCTTCAGCTGAGCGATCTCTAGCGCCTCCCAGAGTCGATCATCAGTGCACGTCCTCTCTGGATCGAGATTAAACCTGCAACAACAGGACGCAATGTAATGCGGACCTTATAGCGGACCATTGAGGTTCAGAGCAAGCTGAGCTGGAAGGCAAAGCTCTCGATTTTCCAGTCCATCTACGTTCCAACCCTCACCTATGGTCACGAGCTTTGGGAAGTGACCGAAAGAACGAGATAGCAGATACAAGTGGCCGAAATGAGCTTCCTCCTTAAGTGGAAGTGGCCGGGCTCAGCCTTAGAGATAGGGTGAGGACCTTGAACATCCCGGGGGCATCAAAGGAGCCAGCTGAGGTGGTTCAGGCATCTGATTAGGATCCTTTGTAGTTGTTCCAGGCACATAAGAGAGTCTGGGGCAGACCCAGAACCTGCTGGAGGGACTATATAACCCATCTAGCCTGAAAACCTTTTGGACACCCCCAGGAGGAGCTAGGATGTGTTGCTGGGGAGAGGAACATCTGGAGCACCCTGCTAAACCTGCTGCTACCGCGACCTGAAACCGGGTAATCGTAAGAAGATGTATGTATTGATAGTTTTGTCCTTTATCAATATTATTGTTGTTAAACTTTAATGTAACAGGTTGTTTTCAACATTAAACTTTAACTTTTGGCTCCCTCGTTGAGAGTTTGATGAATAACTGCAGATAAAATCATCATAATGTGAGAATCTGTGTGTGGCAGGCAGAGTGAGCCACAATAAAACAGCAACATCTAAGATAACAGTGTGAAACAGTTACTGTCGACCATTCACCCCAGGCTTACGTTCACATAAACAAGAGCTGGTCCAAATGCCAAGACACACTCTCTCCGTGTCTTTCACACACACACACACAATTATCTGGAGCGCTGTATCTGTCCAAACAAATAGCACATGCTCTTTGTCTTTTATAACAAACACAGAGTCACTGTGTCTTCTACTAATACAAACACACAGAGGTTGTGAGTGTGTGTGACAGAGGAGGAGAAGAAGAAGAAGAAGAAGGAGGAGGAGGAGGAGGAGACAGAAAAAAGGACGTCGGGTCCTTCATCCCTCCAGCGACCTCCTCAGTCCGTGACGTCTGTGATAGAAGTCAGATCAGGTCCAAGACCGAGTTCCCACTGCGTTTTCAACCACTAACCCCACAGCTGGGACTTTGTGTCATCATGTGACTTTCAGGACAAAAAAACAATTCATTTTCCGATCAGTTATTTATTTATTAAATTCTTGTTGTCACGACTCAGCTCATAATGTAGTTTCTAATCCAACAGTTTGACGCTCAACTATGGTTGCTTTCAAGTCCTGAAGTCACTCCCTCTCTTTCATTGTTTACAAGTTTTTGTGACTAAACTTGAGGGTTTCTGGGGTTTATTATCTATATTCTAATGAGTACTGAATGCAGCACTTGATATTAGAAGTTGAACTTCCTCTAAGATCACCCCAAACACTCCATATTTCTAACAAACTTCTACACTAGTCTGGCAGTCCATGTCGAGCTGGCGATGTTTAAAAACAGTTGTTGGTGATATGTTTATAGACTTGACTTCATTGTACCTGATTGATCCACTGAACAACACGGGATCCTGGAGGATGATGGAGAGTCGAGACCTGAGAGTCTGCAGAGGAAGTTTACAGATGTCGATCCCATCAATGACGATCTTCCCTGAAAATAGGCAAACGTATGCTCACATCACTAATTTAAGTCACAGTATACATACACAAGTAAATCCACGAGTTCAAATGATTCACTACAATCTTAACCCACAGAGGTGCGTCCAGATGTGACTGTCGAAGTAATACTGCGCGTATCTTCCAGTTCTCTTTTTTTGTGGTTTCTCCAGCTGATCACTGCAACTGATGAACTTATTTTGACTGGTCTGTAAACCGTGTGCACCTGCTGACTTCATGAATCTATTAAACTGTCTTCAGACAGGACGCAAAGGACAATTTTAGACACGATTCGACTTATATTTAGAAGTTCTCCTGGGATTTTATGAAACAGACCCAGCTTATAAACAGTGAAAATGTCCAGAGCACCAGCCTTCAAATGTCTCTTCGAACCAACAGACCAAAGACTTTCAGTTTGTTTATTTTGGATGGACGACAAACAACAGAAAAATCTAAACATGAATATAAAAGTTCTTGTTGATTTGTTTTTAATTGACCAATTGTTTCAGCAGTATTTTAAAAATCCCTTCTATTTTGAGCTACAACCGACTGAATCTAGCAGCAAGCTGAACAAACTGAATACCCCTCGCCTCACTCTCCCCTTCCCAGCGTGTAGTAGGAGAACCTAAAGTGGTCGCCGAAACTCACGACGATGACAACAAATGTTGGACTGTTGGTCCGTCCTCCACTCTGGTCCAGGCTGAAATATCTCAACAATTATTGGATGTACAGACATGAAACTTGTTCCAGACATTCGTGTCCCACTGACTTTTCATCTAGCGCCACCATCAGGTCAAAAGTTTTTAAATGATCCAGCACTTTCATCTATGACCAAACACCTCCAAAACTAATGACACTCCCATCAGCCACAGTTGTACTGTTGTTTAAGTTGACAAAAACATAACAAGTCTTATTTTTTTAAGATTATTATATACTTATGAAACCACACGTTATGAATATTATATCACATATCTACTGCTGTATTCTGTAAATCTGACACACTGCACCTTTAAACACTTTAAACTAGTCAATACAAACGTTCTGGTATTACATCACCAGGCTAAACACTTACATTACACTGCCTTTGGCACTCGTTCTTCTGGCTTGAGGTTTACATTTTTCTGCCTTCACGGATAAAATATGTGACTGTGTGTTTGTGTGTGTGTGTGTGTGTGTGTGTGTGTGTGTGTGTGAGGTTTAAATATCTCATATCTCCTCCCCATGTCAAGTAATAATTACTGATCAACATATGGTTGAACAAGCCGTAACTTACTGCTCCATTATTTGCCATTTTTAAGGTGAAATGATCTACTTAAATTTGTCCTTTACCCGCTCACACTGAATAAATATATTCGTTCTGTCGAACACGATGTTATATTTTTGTGGTCATGAAATCAAGAATGTTCTGTACAGTTGAGTCAGGAGAGCTGCTCTGGTTTTATTTCACTGCTTTATAAGGAAATGCTGCTGACAGACACGTCTTAATTTACTGTTAAATGAAATGTCTGGCCAGCTGTGTGTGTGTGTGTGTGTGCATGGAAAAAGTGACTGTGTAATCTCATCTTTGTCCGAATAATCCGTCTACAAGTCGTCATGTTCATCCAGACTAAAAACAGAACGGTACGACTACAACTCGCTCTCAAAATGCAGTAAATAAAAAAAAGATTTTATGAGCGCCGTCTTGAAGAAATACGACCCCGAGTCTGGAGATGACTGCAAGAAAACGGGCCACGTCTTTATTTTAATCCTCAGATTGAGGAGGACTACTTCAGGTCCTTGTGTGAGGAATTTAAAAGTGAAACAACGCACACGAAGAACAAAAAGACCTTTCGGATTCTCACTTAGAGAAGACCTGCACGAGTGTTTAAAAAGAGCTGAAATGAAAGGAGGGACGGTTACATAAACTTTTTGTCCAACATAAATATACACTGCTAAACTACGTGCTGGACGTTTGGAGACGATGTCTCTGGACGGTAATCTAGAGGCAATAATTTACCTCCAGTCGTGATTTAACTCTACAAACACTCACGATGATATCTGTGTTTATTGTGTCTCTGCAATTAAATCTGACAGTGACGGTGTTTGTCACGTTTGTCCGCAACTGAATAGAAATGTAGTTTAATGGTTTGTTTCAGTGGATAAACTGAAGATTTAAGATGACCTGCTCTGGTGTTGTAAAGTCTTTTACGTCCTGATCCTTTAAAGATGAGTCTCTCGGCGCTTTAAGGCTTTCCTACCACGTCTGTGGCTCGCAGCACCGAGCCCATTGGTTCCTACAGAAGTCGGAAATCTTTAAAAAAAAACAGCTCACAAATCTATTGTTTGATTTTTAAAGAAGGCTCATTATTTTCCTTAAACAGCTGGTCACTGTAGTTTTTTTAGCAATTGCTACTCAAACAGAAGGACATGGTGCATCTGCTGGGGTCTATTTTCAGTGGCGGATTGATCCACATTTGGTGCTCTAGCGAGTATTTTTAGGGAAACATGTCGCATCTTCCATATTTCTAAGAAGAATGCTGGCCAGATTTGTTTTATTTGAAAAGTTTGAGGCCCGATGATGTGAAACTTTATAGTATTTGTCAATAAAAAAGGAAAGTTTGGGAAAAAGTCATAAAAGATCCATTATCATCCATTATCATAGAGTTTACTGATCCTTTGTATCATCTAACTGATCGTCAAAAATCATTTGTAGAGAGAAAACATGACGTGAACGACTTAAAGCTGCTAATGCCAACACGTCATCACCACTGTGGAATAAACAGTCTAATGTCTCTGTATGTATAGATGAGACTAAACACTTTCTGTGTCTATGGTGAGTAAGAGGAGCTAGATTTACAGTTTGGTTTACAGAATGAAAAGGTTTATGATTATGATTCACTCTAGAAATGAACATGTGGTTAAGTTAAAAGGGCATTGTTAGATCCATCACGATACCTGAGTATAATAACTTTAAATATTTACGTCTCGTCCAATCAGCACGGTTATCTTTAGAGTTTGTAAACATGAGAACAGATTTCCAAGAATACTTTACTGATTTCAACATTCCCATCACCGTCTTTGCAGAGATTAAACATAGTTGATTTATTCCTTCTTCCTTCCTTTCTACTAAATGAATTTAGTGTTTTAAAGTGCATTTTTTGGGCATCTTGCCTTTCATAGTAAGAGATCATCTTGAACAAACGTTTGCTGAGCTGATTTTTACATGTAAAATCGTGAATTATTTGCATGCTCACAGTCTTCTTCTCCCGTATTGTATTGTATCGTATTGACTCACCCGTTTTTGCTCTGTGCTCATAACATTTCAACAGAAAGTTGACTGAGTCTTACTCCGTCAAAACTTCTACAAGCTAGCTTTATTACAAAGATGTGAACGTCTTGGCAAAGATAATAAAATCTCAACTACAGAACAGCGATGCATGTGCAGAGAAAGACGCTAACAAGTAGAGAAAAGCACTTCTCCACCAGTTGATTTGTGTTTTTTAACCATCATGTTTTTATCCATTAAATCATTTTACTAAAGTTCCCAATGTATAATGAAGTACATCTTCTTTATCTTCTAACCCCGAAACCCCACCGGACACGTCTCTGTCACGTTGCGGATGCGACACTGTTTTGGTCCGTCCCCACGCGACTTCAAACCCCACCGGGAATGTTTCAGAAGCGTTTATCCCTCCAGACGTTGTTTACTTGTTCAGGTTTGGTCATTTTCCTGGTTTATGTGCTTCTAAATATGCTTCTACATGTGTAAATATGCTACGTAGTTCATTTGTTTCTCTTTTGTCTGTTTTTACGACCGGCAGTTTGCACGGAGGTGTTTTATTTTGAAAATCCACCGGCTTCTCTATGCTGTTTCTGTGAGCTTGAGGTGCTCTGTGGAAATTGACGCGGGCTGCTCGTGGCGTCAAAAATAGAAGAACCGAGCAGAGGCCTGTTTCTGGGACGCTTCTGAACCGGACCGCAGCGGAGCCGGTGGAGTTTGAAACTTTGACTATAACGGCGACTGTGGTCCACACCCGGTGGAGTTTGGGGGTAAGTGTATTAGAGGAAATGGACAAGAAGGAACGTTTCAGACCGATCAGACGAGAGATTATCTTAAGAATGGCTGCCTTTAATGAGACATAAACACATTCAACCAGTGAAAGACAGCAGGACAAAGACAGACGAGAGATGACAGGAGACAGACCCACCTTCAAAAATATCCACCATGTTGAAAAAGGCCAACGACAGCGAGGACTTCCCGCTGCCCGTGCGACCACAGATCCCCACCTATAACAGGAAGAGGACAGACGGTCAATAAGCTTCGACTGTGGCACCGCCGCGAGACATCAGACACCTGCGTGATAACAGAGTGGCGGGTACGTGACGAGCGTGGACGCAGTTTGGTCACCAAGTGTCAGTTCACAGTTTATTGGAGGCACATGGCTGTGACTTCAAAGTAAAAGCACACGTTTAAACAACAACTCTCGGCCTTCTTATTAGACTCTGACATTCCAGACTGTACTTGTTAGTTTAAACAATATTACATTAGAGACCCCAGGAGGAGACTCAAGAGTTCACAAGACGAGGAAAAGATTGAATTTGGATGTCTGAGATGCTTTGTACTTGATTCTGAAGACAATCTTTGATTAACCTTTGAAAATGTGATTAAAACATAACCAGGAGGGAGAATCCCCGTTTACACCGTCTCAGCAACAAAAGTGTGTCAGTTTGATCACATTGTTTTCTATCGGAAAGTCCAAGATCGCGGTTTCTCAAACTGTGGTACGAGCATCAAAGGTGGTACACGACCTTCCTTACTTGGAGGAATCTCTGAAGATGTCGCTGGAATGTTGCTTAAAATAAGTTTAGTGTAGTGTATCAGCCCGACATGTCGTGACCTTTATTCACATAGTGATTAGTTAGGAGCTAAAATGTGAGTGGAGGTCAACGGTTCAAAAAACTCTTCAAACATGGCTCCAAACAGGAAACATTAGGAAGAAACGTGCTAGAAAAACAGCAGCCTGGTGGCAAACTAGTGCAGTACTTGAGATCAGCGGCTCTATACAATATACAATACTTCCTCATCTAACAACAAACAGCTAAATAAGGTGGCAGCTGGCTGGAGGGAGATTACCAGGGAACATTTCCAGTAAAAGAAAAACATCTAAATATCACTCAAAAATCGCTCTTTTCAGTGTATTTATGTGGTTTTCAGACAATTTATGAATTCAGTAGGAAGAAATGAAGTACTCAGACATGTTTTACTTTTTGAGGAAGCTTTAGTTTGAATCCTTTACGGCTTGGTTAAACAAAGAGTGATGTGGTGGAGAGGAGACTGCTGGGAGACGTCTCGTATCCCCTCAACAATCTACTGCTCAAATAGTGCTAATAACTTTCAGTAAACGTCTCAATCAGTCACCAATATTTCTAAAAATTTATAATAATCAACATCTTTCTCCTTTAATCCTCCTGCGAGTCATCCTTCATTAACTGTGTTCACCTCTTTTTGTTGGACACGTCACTTTTTTGTTATTTCAGTGTGACGTGAAGTCCTTTCCCAGCAACAGTGTGTGAATAACACACACACACACACACACACACACACACTGCTATCTATAGAATATAATGCTGCTTCGGCTGTTACATAAACATTACTTGGTCGTGATGCAGAACCTTTTTTTTTTAAAGGTAAAACTCTCTCGGGAACGCTCTCAAAGATGTTTGTACAAATTGAAACCTGAACCTGAACAGCAGCATTCTGCTTCGTCACCATCAACAGTACTCATTAATTGTAGTAGTTTGTTGGGGGGGCACTGGGTGAAGTTAGGAGCTCCAGGCTCTAGGAGGGGTGTCCAGGGTAGGAGAGTCTTTCTGGGGGTAGGGAAGGGAAGGCAGGCCCTAAGGGAGGTATGCAGTGTTGGGGGGGCCCTGGGTGAAGGCTCGGCGTGGGTGGGGATGTGGGGGAAATGAGGGCTAACACTTTACTGTAACGTCCCCACAACTTCTACTCGCAATCAGCTAAGACTCATCCTGTGGAGGCAGTTGTATAAATAGAAATAATGGAAGATAATAAAGCTGTAATAATATAAAATATGCCTCCATAGCAGAGGTTATAACACTTTACAATGACCCAAAAGTGCATTTAAAACCATGACTTTAAGGTTTTATAGTGTTTATAAATGTTAAAGAGAGGCGTGTTAACAGTTAAAGTGTTGAAAATAATGCTAAATGTTGAATATCAGCACAGATTGCTGCTGCCGTGCGTCGCCTCCCCTCACAGCGTCGTGTTAATTACCTTCTGGCCTGGTTCGATGTACGCGTTGACGTGTTTGAGCACCGGTTTGAGCATGGGGTCGTAGCGCACACACAGGTCCTGGATCTTTATCTCACCTTCCTGGGGCCAGTTCTCAGGTACCTGAGAGGTGTCTGCAATGGAGAGGAGAGGAACACACATACACACACACACACACACACACACACACACACACACACACACACACACACACACGGGAGGGTTGATTTCTCTGTAACCTTCAAAAGACACGACACCAGACGACGCTGGAACGTGACGTCTGCAGTTTAAGACCAACGCAACAAAAAACAGACCACTGGGCTGCTTGTCGGTTGTCTATGTTACAGCGCTGGCTGGTGTAAACAGCAGCATGTGGACCATATGGACCAAGTCATAACACTGCAGATATACAGTGGTCGAGTTTTCCTATTAAAGTGTTGCTGTGATTCTCCACTAACACCACAAACACTTCAAACTGTGACATTTAAACCTATAACGCCTCCACAACTGAAGAGCTACGCGGCGATTAAACGGCACATTTTTTAGAATACTTTGTACTTTTATTTGTTTATTTACAGTATGACATGTTAGTTTTTGGTCTTCGTGACTCGATTTGGCTTGACTGATTAACTAACTGATCTCTTTAATCAACAAAAGGAACTACTAAACTGTCAGACTGAGCTTCTCATCATTTAAAGTTACTGAAATACTTTGGTTGAAAATACATTTTAAAACTGTGCCAGCCGATGTTGAAGTGCCAGAAAAAACTGCAGTTCCTCAAACGTCCACTTGAGGCTGGCTCCAGAAGTGAGTCAGTCTCCATAAGTCCCCATGTTAAAATGTCCAACTTCACAGCAGAAATAAACATGTTTACAGCCTGGTACAAAAAACAGTTTTGGTCTCTATAGCTAATTTCCCCGTTCATGACAACTGTACTGAGGGTGAATTTATATACAACTCACCTGTTCAGATTATATTAAGGCTTAAAGTACACCGTCCATTCTTTATACTGTCATTGGTCATAAAGACCTCGATACACTGAAGAGTTTGTGATTGCAGCGTTCCAACGTGTCCAAATCTATTTAACTGACATGTCTGCTTCCATTAGAAACATTAAACACTAGACTACACTGTAACAGGATAAAGTAAGTAAACGAATAAGAGATGAAGACGTGTTGGTGGTTTATAGATTGAGACAGAAAGACCTGATCTAATGTTGGGATGTGCTGTTGCCATGGTTAAATACAAGTGACTCTTTCCTGGCAGCGCAGATAACAAAACTTTTTCATTACTGATCTTTTATTTAATCGGGGTGCCAGACAGAGATTACCGATATCTCATCAAACCAAAACCTTTTTCAAAACGTTGAACAAAAAAGGGAAAACTCTTCAGTGAATCTGGACCAAGACAGAGCGGCTATTTCTGGAAACATAACAAAAACAAATCCTGAGTTTGAAGGATGGCTGGAAAAAAACAAAGAAGGTGAAAAGAAACCAAGACGGAGGCGGAGACATGACGGCTTTTTCAAATGTCAGAAAAGTGGACTTGAGGACAGCGTTTCCAGCTCTGTGTCTCATTTAAGGGTCACTTGTCTCATTGTCTTTTACAGTAAGTGAGCCATAAAACAATCCCCAAACCCCCCTGAGTGACAGAAAACAGAAGGATTCCTCCTCTCTGACATCATGGAAGCTTCCAGAGAACTGATAAAAGTAAAAATCCTCCAAAGTTCAGGAAGAAGAAGCTAAAAACGAGCCAGAGATGTGACGCTCTTGTCTCATGTCAGTGTGGTAATATGAATAATGTGGAACGCGAGCACCACACACAGCTCAGACTCCATCAGTTTGAATATTATCCACTGCGGAGGTTATGGAGTTTAAAAGACTAACTAAGGAGCTAACAAAAGATGCATTATGGGAAATGTAGGATCCAAAGAAAGATCAAAAACTGAACTTTTCATGTAGCACCAACATTTTAATTGGTCCAATACTTTTAATTTATGACCAAATAACTGCAAAATTCATTGTTGTGGACATTTTAACATGGGGACTTATGGAGACTGACTCACTTCTGGAGCCAGCCTCAAGTGGACATTTGAGGAACTGCAGTTTTCGGATGGCTCTGTACCTCATACAACCTCGTGAGACTGGATTGATGTCGGCTGCCTACGTCAGCTTGAAAACAAAGAACTCAGTTACCCATAGATCCCTCGTAGTTCTCCGACTCCGTGCTGAGGAAGCTGTTGACCTTCTTCACGGCTGACATCTGGACCTCCAGGTCTGCCAGGTTCCTCACAACCCAGTTCAGGTAGTTGGTGACCTACAGAGGTGACCCACAAAGACACTGGATCATGTTTTCACTGTTAACATCGTGTTTATATCTACAGAGAGAGTCATGGCTGAAATAATCCCAGAAAACAACCAGTATTTCAAAGTTTACGTTGTTCTACAGCAGCCAGCTGAACCTCAGGATGCTACATACCTGCACAGGTGTGAAGTGATGCATGTTTTAAGTGCCTCTGCTCTCTGTATCTTATAATAAAGGGTTAAATTGGGTTCTGGCCCCTAAAATCTGGTGTAACCCTTGAGCTACAGCAGGCGTGGGAGGTAAAAGTCTCCTCAGATTTGTTTCTTTGCTGTTTTTATCTAATTTATCTCGTTTCAGTTCAATGTTTTATTGGTTTTTTATTGGTTGCTGGACAGAACAGGTAATTTAAAGATGTCTATGAAGGCCAGACATAAAGTAATAAAAGGTCAAAGGCGTTTAAACACTGCTTATAATGGAACAGAGTGAACTTTTAACATTCATGAAACCATTTGTCTAAAAACAGGAAGTTCAGATTTGTAACGTTTGACTAAAAATGACTTGATGGAGTAGAGCTGCAACAATTAGTCGATTAGCCGTCAACTGTTTAATGAATCACAAACTATTTTGTTAATCGATTGTTCGCCTTGAGTCTTTATTTAACAAAAAAGTTCAAATTCTTTGAATATTTTCTGGTTTTCTGGATTCTCTATGACAGCTGTCTCAAAACTCAAACAAAAAAAGACATTTGAGGGCGTCACGTTGGGAATTTTTCACCATTTTCTGTCAGAGTAACGTAAAACGGTCAGGGAATGTAGTGCGATACGACATAACAGAGGAAACTCACAGTGAGGGCGTAGGTGAGTCCGAGCCCCACCAGACCTCTGGGAAGCAGACCGTAGTGTGCACTCCAGATGGAGGCTCCTGCTGCTGAGAGCACGATCACTGCTCCGAGGTAGTCCTGCGTCACAGAACATAAACCAGTTAACCAATAAACCAAGGGGCGGAAACAAAGATCTGCTTCCACAGTATCGGCATCGTAAAGTAGTTCCTCACCGTTCGGACCTCCAGCCAGCGGTTGGCAGCAGACAGGAACAGGTAGGCCGTGTTATTGGTGTCCGTCAGCTCGAGCATGCGCTGTTTAAAACGAGCCTCGTGTCTGAAACAAACATTAAGACGCACAGCTCTTCTCTTTATTACTCTCTGAATCTCTGTTGCTTTAATTCCTCTCAGAGGAGCTCGATAAACAAACGTTCAAATCAAAGAACAAAGCAGGTTGACTGTTATTCAGTCCGTATCTAATCTCAAGGTTTTATCGTCGTCATCATCTGTGCGCTGTAGTAAATTACTGCCATCTAAACCAGACTTGGTTTGGAGGGAGACCAGAGGATAATGATAATGGGAACTATCAAATGATTGCCAAGAATCTGTCTCAACACCAGATTGACTGTTTCTGCATGTGTGTGTGTGTGTGTTTGTATATTTGTGTGTGTGTGTGTGTGTGTGTGTGTGTGTGTGTGTGTGTGTGAGGAAGAGGAAGTCCACAGGGAGGACGGAAGAAAAAAAGCGTGAGAGCTGTTTAATGTTGGATTATACCGACGATGGGAAAGAGGGTGAAGACAGAAATACAAGACGATGCTGCTGCTGCTGCTGCTGCTGCTGCTGCTGCTGCTGCCTCCACCAACAAAACTACAACTACAGCAGCTACAACTGAAGCGTCTGTCAGTGCAGTTATGAGTTAAACCACAAATACAAAAACACTAATGTTACAGCTACAACTACTGCTGCTAACAATGGGTACTATTCATCAGAAGTTAGATGTAGGGTCGACCTCCGAGTGGCCCAGCATACATAAATATGACATTTGTGTATGGAAGTAGCTAACGAGTGAGCCTTCTCGCTTCCTTCTCGTCTCTGTTCAGAGTGTGCTCCCCATGTACAGGTTCAGTCCTTTCCACAACGCTGCAACTTAAAATAAACAAAGAAAAGCAGTTTATCGCTGCCTGGACTGGCAAGTATCTCCATGGCGAGCTTTCTGAGGGATCACAGGACTGCAGACTTTGATTGCAGCCAACTGGACTGATAGAGAGTGAAAGCAGCTTCCCTTCTTGTCCATCCACAGACTCAGAAATGGTGAAATAAAGCACGCTGGCCATCGTGGACAAAATGAAACCTAACATATTAAACTATTAAAACTAAATGTCATCCGCGATTCAAAATGTACCTCTGTCTGTCTGTCTGTCCGGTTGACTTCTAGTTTAACATGTTTTTCCAACAATGTTAGAAGAACTGAAATATCAGGGCTCCGTGTGCACCCCGAGCATGAAGGCTGAGTCTTTGCTGCAGCAGCCTGGGTTCAACTCTCTCTACTCCCTTCCCTGTCTCTCTCAAGCTGTCACTATCTAATAAAGGCTAAAAAGCCCAAAAAAGTGATTAAAAAATGAAATAATGAGTCCTCTGATACTGCACAGCTGTGCATATACACTCAATTTTTCACGGTAAATGCTTAAAAAAAAAACTAGTTTTTTTGTGGCCCATCTACATTTCCTGAATGTGTAATTGAATAGTCCTGATGTAGGGACTGGACAGAGAGCTGTGATGAGGTTTGTTTTAGTGTTTACACTCACAGTTACAGTAAGGATTGAACTGAAATGAATTTAAGGGTTAGGCTTGTGGTCAGACATGCAGAGGTCATGTTTGTGTTGTCATGTTATCTTTCTGTGTGAGCTGGAGGCTCAAAGCATCAATAAATAAACTTTGTGTCACATATACGTGCGAAAAAACTCAAGTATCAGCTGAAATGTGTCCAGTTTAGTGTGTGTGTGTGTGTGTGTGTGTGTGTGTGTGTATGTGTGTGTGTACCTGAATGCTCTGATAGTGGTGAGACCTTCAGCGGTCTCAGAGAAGTGACAGAGCAGAGGAAGCTGTGTGGAGTCATCAAGATCCTGGAGGTCCCTGAGGAAGAGAGAGACACGATCCCTCATGATTAAATATGTCTTTGTACATGCGTGTTTGGACATCAGTGAAGAAGAACACGCTGATTTTCATCAAGAGAACAAATGTTTCCTGTTGAGACGCTGTGGACTCACTTGGAGGCCACCCGGAAGTACTTCTGGATGAAGTAGAAGGCGACCGCCAGAGGAACCAGGGCGATGAGGAAGATGGGAGTGATGGAGGAAATGACGCCGATGGCCGACAGACACAGCAGCGTGGATCTCGTCAACGACTCCAGCGTTGGAGGAATGTGCTGAGAGAAAAATGAGACGATGAAGATTTGAACTAACACGACATGCATGATCCTGACGTGACGTGTGCTGACCTGGTCTATGATGTTGGTATCAGCTGAGAATCTGTTGAGGATCTGGCCCAGAGGGGTGATGTCAAAGAACCTGAGGAAAGAAAAGAGATGATACCTGAAACAGCTCTGACATTTAAATAAAGGTTATGTTAGACACCGTCTGACCTTTTCTGTCCTGCAAAACAGAAAAGAGCAGAGAGAGGGAGTGGACGAGGACACGAGTGTTTCCTTGGAGACTCGGCGTCAAGCGCTCTGTTCTCGTCTCTTTTAAAGCCGAGTATACCTACGACTGAACCACGAACGTGAGATAACGCAGAGCTTCTATCTACACGTGAACTCGACGTCTGGACTTGTTGAGCGTTGTTACCTGATGGGGGCGTGGATGATCTTGTTGAGCAGGTTGTGGTGAAGGTTGGTGGCCGCGGAAAGACCCAGAAACTCGACAGTGAGAGAGGTGATGAGGCACAACGTGATACCGGCCGCACACAGGATGATGAACACCGGCAGGTGGTACGAGTCGGACTGCGAGTTAAAAAAAAAAAAAAAAAAAGAAATTTTCAGCTAACCTACTGACTAAAAGACTGTTCTCCACGTCCACTTGAGGCTGGCTCCAGAAGTGAGTCAGTCTCCATAAGTCCCCATGTTCAAATGTCCAACTTCACAGCAGAAATAAACATGTTTACAGCCTGGTACAAAAAACAGTTTTGGTCTCTATAGCTAATTTCCCCGTTCATGACAACTGTACTGAGGGTGAATTTATATACAACCCACCTGTTCAGATTATATTAAGGCTTAAAGTTATGCAGGATTAAGAGCGTGGACGCTTTGATTGACAGGTGGGTGGCTTGTTTGAGCAACCAGGCGTCATTCAGCCCGCCTCAGCTCCACTGATCCTCCACGTCTTTGCTTTTTTTCTTATTTTTTCTTATTTTTTGAAATGTTTCCAACAATATTTCATCTTCATAGTTGAATAATTCACACATCAGGATGGTAAAAAGTAAATAATCCTGTTTATGGTATCTAATTTTACAATAAGTACGATATGATTTGGTGCTATTTTGGTAGGAGTAGATGTAGAAATCTATCTTGCTTGTTTGGAATTGATTCCCATGAACCCCTTAAAACTGTCGGTACAGTGTGAGGAATCTTCTACCTCGGCCACTCCGTCACTGGGCGTAGGCTGCGTGGTGTTGGCGCCGTAAGCCAGGCTGGTTGCGTTCGACGTGTCCGTTCCCGCTCCAACACTCTGGTTGGTTTTGTAGGAAGTCCAGAGAGCCAGCCAGTAGTCGATGGCAACGATGACGGAGTGTTTGAGAAGTTTAGAGGACACCATGAGGAAGACCATGAAGAACCCGCCAGACGACAGGTAACACCAGCACACCTGGAGGAGATGACGGAGTAGTAGATGGAGGAATCGGTCACAAGTTTATAATAAAATAATGAATATATTTATCTTGTACTGATAGATGGATTACCCTCCATGGGATCTTTGATCTTCTGTTAGTGGTCGTGGACATGTTGTCATCATCTTCCTCCTCCTCTTCTTCCTCTGATAGGATGAAAATCAGGTTGAACACATCCTCCGCTCCGTCTTTCTACCAACTACTACAAAGAAAGCTTAATATTTGATGCTGTAAAGAGGAGCCACCACGTAAAAGCGGTGAATCCGTTACCTTCGTCCTCGTCGTCGATCTGGTTCTTGGCCTCTCTGGAGTAGAAAGCTCTCCTCAGTGTTTTCCTCTCTAGAGTTGTTTGACTGTCCTGTTGTATGTCCTGCATGTAAAGAGACAACGGATTACAATGGAAACATTGTGTCACAGCTTGGATATGAATGTAGGATGACGTCACACTACCTTCTCCAGCTCCTGGTCTTGTCTGTTCATCAGCGTCTTCCAGTGATCGTAAAGCTCGACATCGTGAGTCTGAATGTCCTTCAGGGTTCCCTCCCTCAGTACAGAGCCGTCCTTCATCGCTATGATCTGAATAAGACGCAAAAAGACAGACGGTCAGGTGAGGCTGTGTGTTAGGTTGATTATTAAATGAGTTTTTCGTGTTATTACCCAGTCTGCATGTATGAGGTACTGCAGTTTATGTGTGACCAGGACTACGGTCCGTTTATCGTCCTGCAGAAACTTGAGGATTCCCTCCTGCATCAGGTGATCGCTCAGGTGGATGTCCAGCGCCGAGAAGGGGTCGTCCTGTGAGACGAACGAGACAACTGTAACTAACGAACACACGTATGATGGAGATAAAGTGTCAAAAATAATCTTTTATTGCCATGACATGACATGACGTGACGGCTCATTCTAAGGTAACAACATTTTATAAAACCTGTTCTTATTTTCAGGTGATTTTACACTAATGAAAATATAGTTTCACATATTATATCCTGTAGATAGACACCCCTAAGTGTGACACACCGGACCTTTAACTCGTGTAACTTCTCTAGAAATCCATCAAAGTTCCCAGTGAAACTGTTGATGGTCATATTATGTTGACACATAAATCTTATTGTTCCATTACTGTCTCTCTATCCGGGTGTGTCGGCGGTATAGGGAGCGTGCTATAGTCCGTTAATGGAGCTCTGGCTCTGATTAATTTATGTATTTTATGATGACGCATTTTTCAATCCAGATATCAGATATGGAAGCAGAGAGCAGCTGCACTTTCACAGAGAAATAACGTTAATTAAAGAAAACATTCCCTCCTCGTTGTACACTTTTACAAATGACACACGGCCGCTGTAGACATTACACAGTGTGATGCGTGTATGAAAGAATGCCACTGATAGCTTTTAATGTGGATTGTGTGCTCGATAAGCGGCTGAAGCTCGGCTCGCGGTGGTACTCGGAAAGATAAACACATGACCGCACGGCAGAGAGAGAAGACACCTCCTCATCCCAGAGGCCAACACGCACTATGTGCTGTATCATAAAGAAACGTAGGCGAATACAGGGTGTTACTTTCTGCTGGACATTAATCTAATTCAGCTATAAACAACAAAAATCTGAGAAAGTTTTCAGATAGAAATCAGAAAATTGCCCTCGATATAAACTCTCTTTATCACTGAGGAGTCCGTCCTTCCTTCCACTGTGTTATCGTACATACGTCTGTACGAGCTCACCAAGAAGACGATGTTGGTGTTCTGGTAGAGAGCTCTGGCCACGCAGATTCTCTGTCGCTGACCTCCACTCAGGTTGATGCCCTGAATCACAGCAACAGATGATGACAAACAGATCATTACCTCACCAGAAATACATAAAAATGTCACAAGCCGTGTTTCCATCCTGATGTGTCGCAGATTTTAAATGAATTTCGAGTAATTTGTTTTTGCTTGCCGGCTCATGATATAAGCAAGAAGAAGGCGCGACAAGATGACAGAAAGCAGGATCTGTGTTTGTTAATATGAGGAAGGTTACAGCAGATCATCAATTAATCAAAAAGATGAAAATAACAACCACCACTTTGCTCGGTATGCTGCAAATATTCGTAGTTACGCCGCACAAAAGAGGCTCATACACAACAATTACTTCAATAACTTCAGACTCGATAGCTGACGATCATTTTCTAGAGTCAATAGCCGTGTTTCCACCCAAATTGTGATGTGAGTGTTTGTTTTTATCCACAGCCGCGCGAATATTAAGAGTCGATTCACGAGATAAGCAGCAGGAGGCGCTAGACATTTGTGTTTGTTTCACGTGTTAACGTGAGGAAGGTTACGTCAGATCTGTGTGGAGCCGTGAGATCAGTCATGTGACAAGTTTTCCCGACGCGATACTTCAAAATGCATCGTAACACGTTAATGGAAACACGACCACTTAAAAACAAACCAGTCAAAGGTTGAGTTAACTCTAACCATGTAAATAATAAATGAATAAATGTGCGTACTCGCTCTCCAATCTCAGTTTGGTCTCCAAAAGGCAGCAGGTCGATGTCTGGCTGCAGAGAGCAGGCGTCGATCACTGCCTTGTACCTGAATAATACAACATAAACACCATCAGGAGGGACAGTTTAACACTGGAACATTCACTCTGTACAACACGACACTGAAGCTTGCTTCATGAACGCAGACAAACAGAAACAAACAGATAAAGCTGTCTGTGACAGTTTTCACCTCTGTTTGTTGAACGGGCTGCCAAACGTGATGTTTTCCTCCACCGTAGCGTTGAGCAGCCAGGACTTCTGGGTAGCGTAGGCCACGGAGTATCTGTTCTTGCTGGGTGAATTATGGGAAACAGAGGCAAACAGACGAGGTGAGAACCAAAAGTCCTGAATTCATAAAGCTTTAAAGAGCAGGAGGACTGATCTGTTTCACGTTACGATATAGTGGCAGGAAATCAGACTAATTATGAAGAAATAAACAATCTTCTGGCTGATAGTTTGTCATCGGTCATATAGAGGACTCAGTATTAAACTGAGACTGTTTAATAACCAGTTAATAATCTCCTTCTAGTACGTTTAATTATGAAATACAATAATTTCATAAGAAATAAGCATTTATTTTATATTTTCTAAATGAAAACACAAGATGGTATCAACCTCTTTGGACCTCGTTCCCTCTTTTTGGCTAATTAGTGAGGCACAGTTTCTTTTTTTTTTTGCATGTTTATACTTTATGTAAATATATAATTACCAGGATCTATATAATTTTGATAAGATGTACTAGATAACTAATTTATTAAACTATGAGATATCAAAGATACTGCATGCTGGAGATGCAAAGAAATATCGATCCTGGGAAACATCTGAAAGTTAATAAGATTTAAAGGTTTCTATTTCCAGGTCTAAAAACTCTTCATCATGTCTAAGTCAGTTCATCTATTTTATCTTTCAGTGTTCTACCCTTCATCCATCTCTAAATATTTCAGGAGCCACGCTGCATCTTTTATAAACCCAATCATAAAATCTTGAATCTTTTATTTCCATTGCTGAAAGCTGAGTTTTGTTGATAGGCTAACATCAGATCAGTGCTCCTGTTCTAACCAGCTTTATTAATGCGACACCCAAACATCAAAAAAGGAGGACGAGAGGGAGGATTATGTTTTTGGAAACTGTCAAACTCCACGACAACATGAAAAATATTTTGTCAGATATGAGAGAGAAATATGGATCATGGATCGGGTTAATGATGAGCTGCAAAATAAATCAACAACAACACAATCAACACAAACACCAGCTGCAGCGTCACAAACATAAATACAAACATCGACAAGGAACAAGGACGACAACAACTGCAGCATTCTGCTGGGAGTCTGATCCGAGTGTCTAAAATGACTCTAATATGTCAAATCTGGTCATTATGTGAACTTATTTCTACATAGTCGTGTGTTATTTTGTATTCTGTATGAACAAATCTACTACAGAATTACTTTAATACAACTTGTACCTATTACAAACACAGAAATATGTAACACAAAGAAAAATAAAGGTAATTTTTACAACCGTATTGTCACAAATATCTAAAAAGACATTCTTGAGATGTGTTACTATAAATATACATCTATATGAATATATAAACATACCTGCATGTATCATGTGTGTATTTTTACACAGCATAATGCCATATTGGCTATATTAGCAGATCATGTCTGAGTTGTGACTCCCAACATTAAAAGCTCAAACCACACGAGGATCACATGACACAAAATCAAATATCAGCTCAATGGAAGAAGAGCGACTCGACGAGGAGAAGATAGTACACTGTGAAGGCTGGTGGCAGTTGTTCCTGAACACACACACACACACACACACACACACACACACACACACACTCTAACATGCCGCTGAAGACTCTGAATAGTTACTTTTTTGTTTATGTGATCCAACTCTGAAAACTGAAGTTTCTTAGCGACCAAAATACTAAAAGTTGAACTTGAAGGTGTGAATGTGACGGAGAACAGAGTTGGAAAGTCTCATAAAGTCCACAGATAAACAAACACGGTTAGAAAGGCCACCTCACTGTTTAATAAGTTTGTCCACTGCATTTTATGTTTTGTCAGCTTCATTCTAATGATTTACTTTGTTTAATTACAAAAAAAATATTATTGGGGTCTTTAATGGGGTGTCTATGACTGCTAGAGGGTCAGAGTTACTTATACTGAAAGTCAAGTAAGTTAAAAGATGCCAGCTCTCTCTGATTATGTGGTTATTGGTGACTCTACACATATTTTTGTCTGTCAGTTATTTCTCTGGCTTATAAGTGTCATGAGACACAGAATTTTAGTGTGTTGATACATACTGATTGGTAATTAATTAGTTCTTAATTGTATTGTTACAGACAACATAAATAAATAAATCAAATTTAATCGAGACACACATCTGATTGTTCATTATTATTAAGATTATCCCCTTTTGCAATGTGTTTTTATATTTTAACTGTTGTTTAACTGTCTGCTGCTTCATAAAACATTTTTTTTCATTACATTATTATTAGAAAGCTAAAAAAAACTATTAAAATGGTTAAAAAACAGCATTAAACTTAATAAACTAATAGAAAGAGATGCAGTATGTATGTGTCCATGAACAACACAGCCTCAAACACTACATGAAAACAAACAAAGATAGAAAATGAAGTTAAATCAGGTGAAAGAAGAAGACGTGAACGACGAGAGGTCAGAGGGTCACTTCACATCTGAAACAGGAAGAAGAGCGTATACCTCCTGATGTCTTCATCAGACTCGTCTGTCTCTGACCAACTGTCAAAATCACGTCATCGTGTTAGAACGAGCCTACTGCAATCAACTGTGTGTACATTTGTGTGTTTGTGAGTGGAAATGTGTCAGAAAAGACAAGAAGACGAGAGGACAAAAAGAGAGAGAGAGCGAGAGACAAACTTTCTGTTGAAGGAGACGTGGACAGAGAAAAAAGAGCGAGGGAGGAAGACAGAGAAACAAACAAGAAAAATGGAAGAGACGGACGTGTTTTTGTGCCAAACCCCTGATAATGAAGACGTGATGTTTTTCCTGTCAGCTGTTAATCCAATTAACCATCCCACCCAGAAAAGCAGAGCCATGTAAGTGATGCAGTCATTGTCTGTCTGTGATAATTAGGTTTCAGCACAAGGGTGTGACTTTGTCCTGGGTTAAAGGATTAAATATATTCAGTAGGACTTTACAGAACGAGGTCTTAACACCCAACATGTAGATGTAGATTGACTTCTGGGAAATAAACTTGTCTTTCAGCGACCAGAAAAATATTTATGCTGCTTTTACAGAAGAGGTTTGAGGTTGTTCAGGTTAAAGATGGACTAAATTTGTTTTATTAGTTTCAACAGTATTTAAATAACTATATTTAAGCATAAATTAGGTCCTAGCTACACACACGACATAGCAGCCAGCTAATATTACTTACTAGTCCAACAGCAGTCAGCCCAGCTCGGCGTCTGTCTTTCAGCCTTTTATTTCACCAAGCTCTCACCAACCACTAAAAGTCGGTCCCAGATTTATGTCCATAGAGGCATACATTGCCTACTTGCCCAGCTCCTGTTCTGGCACGACACTGGCTTCGCTCCCCTTCGGCATTCCCTCGCACCCTGTGCCTGAAAACCTCCTCTTTCCAATCGTCCAAAACTAACACTCCCTCTGAACTCACAGACCGGGCAGCCTGGCTAACAAACTGAGCTAACATTAGCTAACAGCAGCTACAGTTCACTTCACTTTCCATCATCATCTTCTAGAAACGTTGATATCAACTCTCTGATATCAACTCAGACATGGTTAAACTTGATACTAAACACTGTGTTTCTATTTTTCTGGTCGCTGTAAGTCCCGAGGTTATCTTCTGTCTAATTATTGGCTTGTTTTTCTAAATATTATTACAGATATGCAGATACTGAACTAAATATAACACACTCTAGATGTCTATGTTGTCATCGCTTACTGGCTACATTGACCAGGTCAATGTGTGAAAACTTCTGGGTGTTTGTGACTTAATTAAAATGTCTGTCTGACTGTTAAACATTTCACTACAGGTGGTTTAAACTAGTTAAGCTTATTAAACTAATTAAACAAATCAGCTATATGGATATAAAGATAATGTGAATGTTTATGGTATGTGTGAATGTTTCAGAAAGACGAGACCGGAGAGGAAAAAGTACCTGATGATCCCTTCGTGGGCCATCTCACAATCAGGCGGCCTGATGTGGCAAGAAGGCAGGTGGTAAAGAGATAGACACACACATACACACACACACACACACATGCAGTCACAAAGACACCACACACACACACACACACACACACACACACACACACACTGTAAAGGTTAGTGTGTAGCTCCGACAGCTACAGATTATCTTATGATACAGGTGTGCATCTATAATCTACAGGTGATCCACTAAGTGTGGAATGTAAACAGCAGATAAAGAAGAGACGTCTGATAGAAATTCAGACTTCCTGTAAGAATGAAAAAAGAAATGTCACAGGAAGGTTTCTGAGATGATGAACAGTCTGTTGAGTGTCCGTGTGCACCGAGGTGTGAGGAGTTTCTACAAATGTTTTCTAAAACTACTAAATCTCATCTATAAAAATCGGTTAAGACGAGGATCATCGGCGGACCTGAGGCGGGCTGAATGACGCCTGATTGCTCAAACAAGCCACCTGTAACGACACCCACCTGTCAATCAAAGCGTCCACGCTCTTAATCCTGCATAACTTTAAGCCTTAATATAATCTGAACAGGTGAGTTTTATCCTTCAAAAACTGGCAGCTGAGGTCATTTTAGATGCTTCATTGTTATCATAAGAGGTTTTATTAGTATGACAAGATACATGAAACAATCAAAGAGGTCCTTCCATTAAATAATCTGACAAACGGTGGTAAAACAGTACTGAAGAGGGGCGTCTGTGATGGTTACAGTTGTATCTGAAATCAGTGAAGCCAGAGGAGGAGGAAGGTCGGCTTGTTGTGGTGAATAAATGCCTGCTGTTCGGTAATAAATCAAAGTGATAGTAGGAGTCATTGTTGACGGCTCATCGCTATCCATCACAATAAAATTACTTCCAGGGTGAATCACTGCGAGAATATTGACGTATCTTTTCATTCTTACTAAATCAATATTCTCTGGAGCTCGCTTTGCTTCAGTGATTCTCTCTGTCAAACTGTTGTTGATGATATATATGATAATTTCACAATAAAAGCCTCTTTAGTGTAATTTAACACCCCCACATGTTAGCCTCAGGACTGTCCCTTTAAATATATAACCACAAAAATCTCTTCAGCGAGGACGCTAACCCAAACGGTCATTTAATTTTATTAGATCCACCAGAGCAGAAAATGAAATCATACTGCAAACTGATCCTCCACACTTGATGCTAATGGACACATATTTTGTTCCTGTCGGTTTCACTGCGCGCACAAACAAGATCATATTAATTTACATCTAAATAACATCATAACATATACGGTTACTGCGAAGCGTTGACCTTACATCGAGCAATTACTTCACGATATAAAAAGATGTGCTGCGTGTAATGAGATCTATTCTTGTAAACACCAAAACAGAAAATAAATACAATTATTTGTATATTGTTATGTTGTGTAATTCATCGCATTCTATCGGAAATGTTTTACTGATCGGTTAAACCAAAAAAGATTACATTATTTTGCAGGAACTTCGGTAGAAAAAGGAAGAAAAAGAACAAAACTGATTAAAAAGATATTATATACACATATATATATACATAAGATGCTGTGTCTGATAAAGTGCTGTAACGTCTTACTTGCTCCAGTAGACTCTTCCGTCGATGGTCTGCATCTCGCCAAGCATCGCCAGCAGCAGGGAGGATTTCCCACAACCCACCTGACCCACAATCATTGTCAGCTGACCTGAACAGACAGAAAGGTTACTGTTTTATGTTGTTCTTCTATAATATAACGAATTTACGAACCTATTTTAGCTCATGAATGTCATTTACAGATAGTATACAGTATATGATGGGTTTTCTCAACATCCTACATGGAGCCACTTGATAGAAAGATGGGGCATATATCTAAGCCTGATACAGCAGATTCAAATTGGACTTTAAATTGGAAGAAATATACATTTAAATTTATTCTGAAATCTAATTATACTGTAATTAGTAAATATTACATACATCCTTCTAAAAACTGAATATACGACGATGTAGAGGTGAGCAATGTGACGTGAAATCGTGATCTAAGGTGTCCACAGTCTACTTTTCAGGTAAAGATCATAATATTTAATGTCCCCTTACTTTGTTTACAAACTTCACATAAACTCATTGAACTAGATGGCTATGCTGATTGGACAAATTACTTCATGTAGTTCCTCCTTGGACAACAATGTAATTGTGAGTTATGAACTAAAAAAGTGTTATTTTATTGGGATGTTGGTAGAGCATCCGCCCCGTGTACAAAGGCTCAGTCCTTGCCGCGGCGGCCCAGGGTTCAAATCCAACCTGTGGCTCTTTCCCGCATGTCATTCCCCATCTCTCTCTCTCCCCACATTCATGTCACTCTTCAAGCTGTCTCTGTCAAATAAATCTAAAAAAAAAAGGCCAAAAAAATATCTTTAAAAGAAAAAAGTGTTATTTTATTAAATATCTTTTGGCTTCTGTTTACTACTTCAAATCAAACCTGTGTATCTTTATTGCAATATTGTGTTTTAATGGTGCAAATGGAAAAATTCATTGGTTATTTCAAGCCTGGCTACAGTCTGAACTGAGAAAGGTCACAATTTAGATCATGATTGCGATTAAATAGATTTTTTTTTGGGCCGGATCTTCCACCTCTACGATAATGTCAAGCTCAAATTCACATGACAAGCTGACAAGTTGACAAATGCACGCTGGGGTCGTGAGAATTTTGCGACCTAACAGTGAGGTCACAGGTCAGAAAAGGTTGAGTAACTCTGCTACAGACTACAACAACACAATGCTTAATAATCTGATGAAAGTTTGAGGTGACAAGAAGTCATTTTTTCACTTCACACACACACAAAATGAGCTCAAACAGACTGATGTTGATTCTGAAAAACACACATACACTCCTTACTTATCCCCTAAATTTAACCATCAACACTACATGCCTAAAGTCAACACAAGACCTAAGTCTAACTTACTCTTAAACCAAGTCCCAGCATTAAAAGAGTCCCTTGAAGACAGGAGGACCAGTCAAAATGTCCTCAAACACACACTAACTCTCAGTGACTAGATTACACCAGCTCTTGGCAGAACAACAAATCCTGTTTGTCTTAGTAGTAGCATGACTCGGATAGCAGGGAAGTCACTTCCCAGGGGAAGCTGCAAGTGTGTGTGTGTGTGTGAGATATACTACACGGTCCATCTGTTGAACATGACCTGGTCTCCTGACACTTGGTATTTCAGTGACATCCCTGCAGCATTACTGTAATACTCTTGACAGCGTGTTTCATTCAACAGTGCTCTTACAGTGTGAGCATAAATTTCACCTGACAGAGCTGAAACTGAATTAAAACAAATACCTCCGTATTCAGAGTGATTTATAACCTATTAATCTAATAAGATTCATAGGCAGCAGTATTGTGCTTTTACTGTGTAGCTCATATTTATGCTGTCTGGCTCTTCAGTTCACTTTGGGGCCTCTTTGGGGTAAAAGTCAGACAGCATTAGCTTCAAAGATATCACAGTCATACATACATAACAGTAATTGGTTTGCTAAATTTGCTTATAAACTGCACCTGAGTAAAACTGAGTATAAACTGAGTTTACGTTTGGCTATAAGTGATGAATGTCATGTAGAACAGTCAATACCTGTGGGGATACGGATGTTGATGTCCGACAGCGTGGACAGGTTGTTTCCCCAGGTGAAGAATCCATTCATCACCTGAACAAAAACACAGATATAAAATAAAAATTACTACAACTGATGCCGTAGATTCATTTATTCTCTGCAGTAGATGTCTCACAGTGAACAGTCATTGCGCAAGACATGACTACGTGCCGCTTTCTTGTTATGTGTCGATGTCCTGACCCCGAGTTTAAGAAACTTTGAGTTCACTGGTGTGAAAGCTGCTGCAGATAGCTGTATTGCACAATGAAGGACATGCTGTGCTCATGGTATGTGGGACTGATGACAAAAGTCGTCCTGTGACGCACTTCTCAGGTTCTGAAGAGTTCATTTGAATGTACGCTGACAAATAAAACACCAGGAGGAGCAGGTGCTGTTGTGTTTTTAACTTTCTTTGTCAGGAAAGGCTGTCTGAGGATCTCCACAAAGACCTGATCCACACTCACTTCTGTACTTAAGAGAGGGTGAATGGTAGAATAATCACAGGGGCTGAATCAAAAATCAAACCAAGCCAAGTCACCTACACAATACAACACTCTCTAGCTTTAGACCCTCAATTCGGATAAGGAGAATTCCTGTTTTATTTACTAAAGCTACACTCCCTCAATCTGATTTAAAGTCCCTGAATCCCCCAAAAGTCCTTTCCAGTTTATTGTTGTTGTTTTAAAACTCAGTGAATTAAATGTCAACTCTCTTATGGTTCAAAATAACAAGATAGGAGAACATTTGGCTAAAAAACTAAATTTCTACGTGGATGACACCCTGATTTATATTTACATCCGATGTATTGAAAGATTATGTTACGTAAACACAAATAACATGGCTGCATTAACATGTAGGTTTGCCAGTGCTAGGTCCTTCCTATTGTTCATGCTGGCTCACTGGGACATCTAAATGGAAACCATTAAAGATCCCCTTATTTCTGTCTGGTTTGTTTACGATTCTCCCTCGCCTAAACACATTTTTGAGCAGAGAGGGATTTTTTATGTGATTGTGTGCTGTGAGAAACTATATTTAAAGATATCAGCAGTTGGTATAAAACATTGGACTTCCAAAACCTTATAACAACTGAAAATCTTGAACTAGTGTTTGGATTCTAATAAAGAAAGTCAGCCAAGAGAACTTAAACAAACTTAAACTCTGATTATTGACCATCAACATCAGATCAAATATTTGTGCCAACTTCTTCTTATACAGAGATATGATGACAATTCTAAGTAAATATTTTGTCTCAGACATTGACAATGGCTTGGGATTTCCTGAAGTATGCCATTTTGTCTAACTGAAAAAAGAAAAAAAAAGGAATTCATGACAAAAAATGGAGATCTTTAGCCTCCATCGTTTGTGGAAATAAGAGTTGTTGGGTCAGTTTCTTTACTAGATGGTTGCAAAGTCGGTTGACGGTTGAATTCCAGCTCTACCTAGAATGTACAACATATGGTCAACGTGTAAGTTAGAGATGGAAGTGTGAACCATCTTTATGAAACTTTCACTGCATTAACTGTCCCAGAGAACCATGCATCATGCCTTCATATCTAATCCCCGTTCAGTCATCTATCACCGTGCTTCCTGCTCGGACTCTGTTTACATTCCTCCCATCTGTTGCATTTATTTATTTATTTTATGTTTATTTTATCTGACAATCCCCCCGTCTTTCCTCCGCTGTGCCCTTCTACCCATGACACAGATCCCAAAAGGCATCTTAGAGATGAAAACATCTTTGTTCATTTGTAAGCAAATATTCAATAAGAGCTTATTTAAAACTCATATTTCAGTTTGTTTTAGTGGTTTAGACATCGGGGGCTCAGAGGAGTCAATAGCATTCAAGTCAGTCAAGTATCTCATCAGATGTGTAAGGTACATCTTAAGATCTATAAGCTTCCTGAGCATAAGTGCCTGTTATGAATATATTAGTAATATTGATTTGATGTTTTGATGTTTTGTTTGATCTTCTTATAATGGGTGAATAAATAACAACTAAACCCCACGATGACCAGGCATCAGCTTCATACATAAATAGTAAAGTGTGTCAAAAGCAGGATGAGGCACAAAAAGGGGAAACAAGATCAGATATTATTAAAAGGAAGAGTGGGGAGGGAAGGAGGGCAGAAGATAGATAGATATGTAAAATGGGGAGTGAAGCATTAAAAAGGAGGAAATATGGGGTTACATGTGGGGTCACTGCTGAATAATCAACGGACTGTAAAATGTCAGAAGCTGCAGGAAATGGTCCAGAACAGTTTCACAGTGTTCACAAGCTACTTTTAACACCACACAGGATGATTTCACAAGATTAAAACAAGTGTTTCTCTGTTGATTTCTCACTTGGAAAATAGATTTAAAAAAACCTGTATGATCGAAGCTAAAGGTGCAATTTGTCAGAATTGGCCACTTGTGCCGTTAGCTTGTTAGCTCAGTTAGCCGTGCAGCTAACAGTCCTGACTGGCTGACTCTTTCTGGACAGGGAGGTTGGTGATTACACCATTAGCACAGGAGGGGAAATGGGGATTACTAAGCAGGGAATGTCGGCGTGGAGCAACACCAGGACCAAAGCCAACGGAACTGGGCTCAGAAGAAAAAAAACACAGTGTGGTGTCGGCAACTATGTGTCATCACGACGATGAACATCAGATCCATAAGGACAGACACTCCAAACCGAGCTTTGGGATGAACGGGAACATCGTGCCAGAAGAGTTATAGCAGCAAATTAACGCCCATGATCTTGAAATCACTTGTTCAGCTAATGTACTTAAATGGATTAGCTGATGAATCATACAGTGATAAGCTAACAAAGACTGTTTACTATGGAAAAGCCTGCTCCGTCTGTCTCTGTTTAATTAGCGGACCACCGTCTGGTCAGTAGCGTCACTCCGCAGGGATGAGGCAGGAAGAGCAGCCTTCACGGAGGGGCTGAGAAAATGAAGAATCACAAGGCCCTTTAAGGGACAACAAATTCTCGTGTGAATCCTACACTTCCTGCAAAAACACACACGTACGCACACACACAAACACAAACACACGTCACATGTATGATTCCACGCACCCACAAATGACCCATGGATGTACAAACAGTGAAGATATGAACCAGCTGTCGATAGTTAAATGGATGATGGTATGAGAGAGCAGCTCCGTCGTGTCTTTGTAAGAGGTGGTTTGTAATAAATACAGAAATATGAGTAGAATGAATGATGTGCTGTCGTATTGATACCTATTTGTCTAATGAGACTAGATTCTTTATAACTTATTAACCCTTGATCAAAATAAATCCAGACAGGGCTCATTATTTTTGTTTTTACTGTCAACAAAACAAATATAAAAGTAGCTGCAAAACTTCTTGTAATTATATAAAAAAAAAGGTGAAAACTGGGTTTTAAAATGTAACTTGAAGCACCACTTGTATGTTCTGCCCATTTTACTTTCAATAAGATCTATATTAATTTCTATTCTCTGACACTGTGTACTGTAAACTACGGCTATCGTTTAGCCGTGTTGCCATAAACGTATTTTTATGAACATTATGAAGTATCACATTACAAATTTTGATAAAAACAGCCAAAACTTTTAATATCGTCTTGTTGCGCCCTCTTTTTCCGGTTTTCTGACCAGAAAATTGGCACCACTCACTGTTTATCTTGTGAACTTAATCCTAATAATCACGGTACGGTAAGGTATAATACTAATAATAATACACATAGACACATTTGAACCTTTTTTTGTCAGGACAACAGGCACAGGATGTGCCGAAGCCACACTGGTTACCACGCTAACTTCTGCAACTCGATATGTATGTATGACGACTTTGACTGATTTCTTCAAATTCTCTTGATAAGTAGCCGAAGGGTGACCAGTTTGTCCAGCACAGACCACATGATTAAGTGTGGGCTAGTAGCTATGTGGCTTAAGATGTATATTCATACAGTTAAAGGGGAACAACACCCAGTTTAATAATCTGCTGTGCAGTGTAACAGTTTAAACCTACCTGCTCCTTTAAAAATCTGATATCTTTGTATAAAATCAGTAACCAATAAAAGCAATGAGCCTTATTTATATCCTGTTTTATGTGTTTTTTCTTCAGTCACTCCCTCTTCTATCTCCATTTCTATTAAACTGGCAGCTCATCTCTCTGTACCTAAATCTGTCTATCCCCAAAGGTCTCCTCACATTTAATCACTAAGAGCGGAAAGTAAAAGTGCCAGGCAGCAGTGTAGAAAGCTGAGGTCATCAGTCGTGAATGTGCTGCCTCCAACCCTCTCACACAGAAAAGCCTCTTGGATCTCAATCCGTCTGACATAAAGACAAAGTTTATTACTGGTTCGGCCTCTCAAGTCCTGTCAGCTGCCACGACACCATCGACCATCAGCAGTCTTTCATTCTTTAGACCACAGATCGTCCTGCTAATGGGACAATCCCATTAGCATTACATCCTTATATCTCTGGTAGTTATGCCCTTTGTGTTCCTGAGAGTTCATATTCTTTTTTTCCTTCATCTATTCTCCAACATGTGAACTTTGACCCTGACCTTTACAGCCACATCCTCCGTCTCCGTGGGTCTCATCTGTCGCCTGGTCGGCTGCTCGTAGTTGTCCATCTGGTAGCGCATTGGCTGCTTCCTGTTGATGGCTTTAGTCTTGAGGGAGATATTGAAAAGAGAAGAGATCTGAAGTTAGCATTAACTAATAAACTTAAGACTTCTCCTGCATCCGCTCGAGTTCCCCCGGGGGAGAAGAAGGAGTGCGGGGGTTCCCTCTGATATAAGCCGAGATAATGTTGCCCCAGAGGCTTCAATCCCACCGCTAGCACATCACCCTGTTCTCTGTATCCGGACACACCAAACATACAAACACACATCAGTATCTAAGGCCTTAAACTTTGATTGACTGGTGGGTGCCATCACATATGTCTGGTTTCAGCACGTAGCATATCAAAGTACAGAAAAGGAGGAAGTTGAACGAGGCTTGCTCAACTGTGATTGGAGCACAGACTAGAAAGGGGCAGGACTCAACAGATATCTGCACCAAGATCACCAAGCAACATGGTTAACGTCACACCGGCTACGTCACATAGCTTCACGTCACGTCAACGATTCAACCTGCAGTATATCCAGCACATGACATCTTCTACATGTGCAGAACAGCCTGTTTCTAGTGTCTCTTCCCTTAGAAAATTATTTTCTGGTGCTTTTACATTTCTACATCATTTTAGGGGTGAATGGATGAGTTGGTTAGTTGGCTCAAGCACTGATAGCTGAGCGGGGGGATACATTATGTTCCAGGAACTCAAAAGATAATTCACATTACTTGCTACAGCGTTTGATTGATTTAGTAATCTAACGAAAAAGGGCAGCCCACTTTAGCTCTCAGATATCCTGGTAAAATTCTTGCAGTTATCGTTTCCCACTTTAAGTTTCTAATGGCTTCATGAAAGGAACGTAATGCAGTTGATACAAAATGGCTGCAAATGGGGCTTTCACATTAAGTAATAAAAGAATCAAAAAGACAACCAGAGAGGCTGAAAAACTTCGCTTGAGCTTCATGTTACTACTTGCATTTAAACAGCTTGTGTTGTCCTGATAGAAACACTGCTGAATTCAGTCACTAAATTACACGTTTGAAGTAATATTCAACTATAAAAACGGACGTGTTGTGTATTTGAAAACCATTAAACCTCTAAAGAGTTCTGTGAGTCACTTGGCTCGGCGGTCCGACTGTCCATTTTAGACACAAACAGTGTTAATCCCACTGCAACATACTGCAAACACAACACCTCGGACAGACACAAGATTAAAGTCTGGGCTGCAGTTCACTGGAAGACCCACCACAGGCTCGTAAAGATAACAATTAGTCCTGAGAACAAATATATAAGTATCACTTGATGTCGGTATCACTTTCACACCATGTGGTCTATGCTTATAACCGAACAGCAACAATGAGCAGCTCGTTTGGCGTATTTAGCCGATTAGAGCTAGAGTTTGGGGATTTCAAGTGAAATTTAGAGACGTTTGAACACTTTAACTTGTGTTTTTTTGTTGTATTCCAGCTACACTGCCTGCACATGCAGTTAGAGGCAGAGTCAGACTGTTACATTCAGCAGTTTCAACTCTTTAAATTCAGATTCGGCCTCTTTGATGAGCACTGAGGGATGTTTCTCAACTTTCTACAGTTTCTTTTAATAAACCAAAAAGCATCTTTCATGTCGTTGAAAGCTAGTGAGGATACTGGTATGGTATCATATAAAACTAGAAGACCTAAGGCACCCATTGGTAGCAACAATGCAATGTTAGCTTGTTGGGAAGAGCGCTAAATAAGGCTCCAAAGTTAGGCTAAACTCAGGCAATGGAAAAACTGGCATAGCTACATTCAAAGAGGTCCTTTGACCTCTCACCTCAACATATCTGAATAAAAATGGGTCCATTGGCTCACGTTTATTTTTGTATGCACTATAAATATATATTTTGCCTTGTGTATTTGAATATTTCTGTAAACTGGGCTCCTTAACCGGTGTTGAATTGTCTAAATTGGGTCTGACTGGAAAGCTGGGACTCTTGTGGATTCAACGAACCCAGTTGTGTTCATATGTGATGATGTTAGCCCCCATAAGAGCAATTTAACTTTTTTTAAACTTGACCTCACGGTATAAAACAACTTCTTGTGACCTCGAGGATAATCACAACCTCATGAGGGAATTCAGAGGATGGATGGTTTTCATATGTATACTGACAATAAGAGGCTTTCTGAGCAATTCCCAGAAGAGAAGTGCTCGCTGTCGATAGTTCTTACAGAAAATCAGTTTCGATGGCGTTCTCTGTATCTTAATTTGGTATTTTGGAGGGATTTTTGAGTATTGTCATCCATTTTTAAGTGTTTAAAATAGTTAAGTTTGCACCAGATCTGTGAAACAAATGCTGCAACAACTTATGAGACATAATAGAGTATGGGAATGGCCATCATATACTTCTTTTCATAATGTGCCGAGACCTTATACACTCTAAACTTTTATTTGAAAAAGCGCCTCACCAAAACACTAAGTTTATTGTAGATTTATGTCTAGAAACACTTGACACACAGTGCTAAGCTGCATCTTAAATTAATCTCCAGGTTCTCATCTTTCATTTGATGTTTAACACTTGTACGTGGTTTATATGGTTGACCAGCTGTCTCCCTCTAAATTAGACTAAAAGATGTTTATTATAGGGAGGACTGGAGTGGTTAAACATTGTCCAAATCTCAAGATATTTCAAATAATGCTGACTGCGTTTCCTTTTTTGATTTCTTGTGCGTCTTTGCACATCTGCGTCTGGAGGATCTGCTTACTGGGATCTCATCTGAGCAGTACTCAGGGCTGATGTTACACAACGTCCCCTCGGCACCCTGTTAAAGAAAGCTGTCGCTAAGACGGACACACGTTACATGGAGTAACATGGAAGGAATGCGCGCCTTGTCGTCTGGCACACTGTCCACGAGGAAGCTGTTTAACTCAGCACATTAAAGCCATTTCTTGGCAACTTGAGTGCGCTTTGTTAACGCCGTCTGTTTTAAATACAGGATAAATGTGACGTCTGTAAACTGCCTTTGCAGCAGGTTCAGCTGGACTTCCTGTCTGCACAGGAAATCATCTCAACACTCACCATCCCAAAGTGTTTTTTTCCAGCTTCGAACGAAATCGGCATGTCTCCGTTCCTCCAGCTGTCGTCTCCGATTTCATCGCTCTGAAGAAACTCGCCGAGCTTCTGCACGCTGCAAACACACACACACACACATTCAGTCCACAAATAAGCACGATTGTGACGATACCAACACCAGAAATCTCTCAGGAGGTTCGAGTTTCTCCTCACTGCTGTCAGGTTTCCTCCCATGTTCCAGCATCTCCTGTTTGTCTTCCTTGTTTAGTCACGTCCACAACCAGCCGGCCTCAGCAGCTAACACTCATGTACACAGATCACAGACACTCACCTGACCAGAGCTTTGACGGCGAATCTGACGACAGTGGAGAGCAGGAAGAGAGGCGTGACCAGGATGTGGAACAACGCCAGAGCGGCGAAGGCCTCAGAGGGACTGGGACCGGTTTTATTCAGGCAGTGATGCATCACAAACGTCTACGAGACAAGAACGTCTTAAATTTAACCATCCTCTCCCTCGTGGTCAGAAGTCCTGGTTCATATTTACAAATCTTATAAATTATCGTCTCACTACAAATGTGGTGAAACTTTCTTACCGCGAGGACGGCAGCGATGGGAATAGCAGCATTCATGAAAACTGAGAGAGAAAACAGTCATATCAGCTAACAGTGCTTCAGATTTGAACTTAAAGAAAACTAATAATTATTTTTACTATCAATTAATCTGTCAGCCATTTTCTTGATTAATAGATTGACTGTTTGGTTTATAAAATGTCCAAAATAGTGTGAAATTAGTGAGAAGTCTTTAAATGTCTTGTTTTGTCCGTCCAGAAAACAAAAATATTCAGTTTAATCTGACATAAAACGAGAGAAAAGACGAGAATCTCCAGAATGTCTGTCATTTTGCATCCATAAAATGTTTCTCAAAGCTCAACGTGACGTCCTCAGATGTTTCAAATATTCAGAAAATATTCACATTTGAGAAGCTGTACTCAAAATAATTGAAATAATTGATCAGCTATCAAAGTTGCCATTGAATTTATCAGTTGGACAGCTGAGCGATTAATCGACTAATCGTTCCAGCGATTCCAGCTCTGTGAAGTGTGACTGGAAAGATACACGAAGGGAACATGATGTAGGCTAAACTAAGCTAAGCTAAACTAAGCTAAGATAATAATAAAATAGACTTTAATGTCACAGCAGCTCGTACACACAATGTTGATAAGAAATACACACTAGAACTCTTGATTAATCTTAGTTGAATCTGATAATTAATTCATCGTTTTGAGTCAAATTCTCTGATTTGAGCTTCTCAGATTTGAATATTTTCTACTTTCTTTAGTCCTTTACGACAGTAAACTGAATATTTTTGGGTTATGGACCAAACAACTAATCGTTTAATCGAATTAAAAGTAATTAATGAGGACAATAATCGTTAGTTGCAGCTCTATCGCACACTCAGACTTAGTTTTGTATCTTACTGGACATGGACGTGTAGAAAGCGAACGTCTTGAGGCTGGTGAGCTCTTTGCCTCTGGTCTCCTCCACGCTGTCACAGAAGATATTCTCCCAGGCGTACAGCTTCAGCAACTTTATGCCCTTCAAGATCTCTGAGGTCTTTTTCAGGCGATCTGTCGAGTGTTCCTGAACGAGACGATCACGTGTTAATCTACGCCATGTTCAGCTGACTGCTGTGAAATAAAGTGAAATTTCTCTGTGAAAGGATCTGCAGCCAATAACAGACACAGTTATGTAAACATGCTGCTTACTAGTGAGCTTTTCTGCGTGTCTGCCAGCTTCGTAGCTATGAGGTACTGGACCGGAGCCAGCAGGACTATGACCGACGCTCCAATCAAAGCACTCCAGCCCAGCAAATAGTAAAGCAGGATGACCCCCATCACAATCTGCAGAGAAACAAACAGACAGTAAGAAAGAGTCTTCACACAGCCTTTAATGTGTGTGTGTGTGTGTGTATGTCTGGTTCAGCCTACCTGGACAGGCATGGCCCACAGGTTGGGGCAGAGGAAGAGGAACCACATCAGCTGGTTGGTCTCGATAGCCACCAGGTTGTTGATCTGCCCCAGCGTCATCTCCCCCATCGACATGTTGGAGGTGGACAGACGCAGGATCTTGTTGTAAATCATTGCCTGGTTAATGACACACACACACACACACACACACACACACGTACAGTTACACATGAAGCCGTGTGGTTTTAACACACCAATGCTGCAGATCACCAGAAGTATCCAGAGGTTTAGTGGACAGTTTAAATGCCAGATGTGGGATGTAGGATGTCGACATCTGACGTTTCACTCACCAGCAGCGCTCCCCGCAGGTTGATGCCTGTTTCTATGGTGACGTAGTACGAGGCTTGCAGGAAGGTCCTCTGCAGGACTAGAGCCAGGAAGAGGAGCACGGCCAGGACCGCAGTGTTCTGCAGGAGCTCGGTGGACGACATGAAGTACACGCCGAAATACGTCTCCTACAACAAAGAATGCACACACAAGATTCAACATTCAACTTTAAAGATCTTCTTCAAAGTTTTTATCTTGAAACTACAACTAATGTTCAAATTTTGATGGAAAATATGGATAATATATTAGATATTATATTATATTATAGATCCAATGTGTCCTCGCACTGTGAATGAGTTATAAAGTATAAAACATTACCAGACACGCACTCTGCAGCAGCAAAAAGCTCGGTGTGACGCTCAGCAGACCTTCGCTGTATTAACCTGACACAGAGTGTGAGGTGAGCGGGATATTTTCCATGTCACTCAGTAATGCAGCACCGCTCTGCTCTCTATCTCTGCTGCCCATTATACCCACTTTAAGAGTCAGGCACGGACCCGACAACAGCTCGCATTTAACACCGACATGCAGCCAAATGGACCGAATAAAAATATACTGTCAGTGCAGAAGCAGCGTCTGTTCTGCCTCTCCTCACGGCTCCATCTGTATTCTGACCTTTGGAAGAGGCTGGCATGGATTTAAGAGGAGTCGATGTCAGTGATCGGCTCTGCCAGCGCTTCTTCCCTCGCCAAATGGACCGTCTGTAACTGAGTCTGCTTTCTCTCCGTCTGATAGATATTACTGTGTTGTGTTATTGTAGAGTGATACGGCTGATATGTGAACACCAGAGCAGATCCTCAAGACAATGTTTTGTGCAGATATTCAATTTAGAGCCAGAAGAATTAGTCAGATTAGTCCATCAACAACATCTTTGATCTTTGATAAATCATAAAGTTGTGTTACATGATTGTGAACTGAATGTCTTTGGGTTTGGACCAAAACAAACAAACTGAGCACATCAGCAGCAGCAGCAGCAGCAGCAGCAGCTCTGGAGACAGTGATTTCCAAACATGAGTCAAATTTAACGACTGTTTTCTGACATTTTACAGACTAAATGATTCAAAACATTCAGTAATTCATTGTTTTATACTTTGATTACTTCATTCCCAAAAATACAACCACACTGTTTGCTCGGTGCGTTGTAAATACTCGTAGTTAAGTCAAACACAAAGGCTAAAACACAACTAATACTTCATTTACTTAAGACGCGATAGCTCAGTAACAACAGCTTTAACCACCAACAGCCGTGTTTCCATCCAAATATATCGCATATTTTATTCTGAAATTTGGCAAAAGTAAATGTGGCTGAACGCTTGTTTCCATCCACTAACCGTTGGTTCATGAGATAAGCAGACAAGACAACGAGATGACGTGATTAAAAAAGCGCCAGAGGAAGCTCAAGTGGTGAAAAACAAACAGGAAACAGGAAGTATGATAAGTAATAATACCATTTAACCATTTGATCATTTCCTGAACACAGTCCCATATGGTCTAGCAGTTAGGATTCCTGGTTTTCACCCAGGCGGCCCGGGTTCAACTCCTGGTATGGGAATGACTCTTTCTTGAATTTCCCTCAGGATCAATAACGTATCTATCTATCCGTGTTTCTGTCCAAACGCGTCGCAAACTGGCAAAAAGAAAATGTGAACTATCGCATGTTTCCATCCATGAACGTTGTGTGAATATTAAGGGGTTGCTTCTCAAAATAAGCAGTAGGTGGCGGCAGTTCTCGAGTCGGAAAACCAGAAGAAGAGGGCGCAACGAGACAACGTCGTCGAGGCTCAAAGTGTGAAAAACAAACGGGAAGTAAATCAGACATTTGTGTTTGTTTTACGTGTTAATGTGAGGACGGTTACATCAGTCGTGTGACTTCAATGTTTGCTATGTCAGGACTTATTCGTAAAAAGTGTTTCCATCTCTTCAACTTTTTTCAGAAAGTTTCCGTCAAACTTTTCTAATGCGACACTTCAAAATACGTAGACGGAAACTCGGCTACTGTCCACAAGATTCTGCACGTGCACAGTTTGAGTTTTCGACCCTCGACACCTCGAGGATATTTTTGGAAAGTGACGACCAGTCCTGACTTCTTCAGCGTCGTTTGAACGTTAACACTTTATGGGTTTGGTATTAAGTCTGAGGTCAAGGTCAGTTTTGGGGTTGGGCACGTAGCAGCCACGGTTAAAATTAGCTTCAGGGAACGCATGACGTCAACACGGCTCCTAACATGTGTGTGTGTGTGTGTGTGTGTGTGTGTGTGTGTGTGTGTGTGTAGTGTTATCCCAGCATCAGCACATCATGACGTTACAGATCATTTCAGATACAGCGCCGTTCACACGCTTGCAGACACATAAACACACTCCAACTATTGGTGACCGACGCCTTGGTGACATCAGTCTGGGAGTGAGTCATTCATTGGCTGGCCGGACCACCCGACATCAGTGCACGACCCACGACGTCGCACTAATTCGCACTTAACCTTTAATAAAATGATCCTGTGTAAACAGCAGACTTTAGGAGCGTCGTCCGTGCACAAACACGGGTTTAAATTTCCAAAACGATTTCTCCGAAGGGAAATTTAATGACGTTCGACTTTTCACAGTCGTCTGAGTCGCCGTTTGAACTCATCACGAGCTGTTCAAAGTGACTCCGGATCAATTTCTGAATCAGTTTTCAAGTCAAAGCAGTAATTTTAGATCTCACAGCTGTCAGGGTCAGAAGGCGAACCCCGCAGATAGTTACTCCAGCGTTATTTCACTACATATACTGAAGACTATATATATAGCAGCTATATACAGCGCACTAAATGTATGTCACAACCTACTTCCAGCCCGCTCCACTGCAGCAGGGAGGGTTTGTTCTGCTCCAGGTACTCCCAAAAGATCGGACTTGAACTTGACTGTGTCGTCGCTGATGAATTACCGGTCACAAAGTCACCATACTGCCATGTATCCTTCACGCTGGGAGCTACTCTCTACTCTACACTCTTTTTCACTGTAGGCAGCAGCAGCGACATCGAGAGAGAGGCGGTAACTCGGGATGGTTTTTCAACTTGTGAGAGCGGACAGGAGGGCAAAGGAAACATTCATGGACCACAGTCAGAACCGGGACTCAGCCTTTCAAGACCACTCTACCAGTTGTGCCACCAGGACGCCCCTAAGGGCTTAAGAAACAGACGAGGGATCAAACCTAAAACCTGTCGGATGTCTTTAAGAAGTGTAGGACTCAAGGCCCAACAGGTCACACAAACAATCACCACGTTTTAAAACAAAAATCTCGACCAGATAAATCAGGACAGACTCTCTGATAAAAACACATTTTAAGAAGAACCCAACCTTGGTCTTGATTGGTGTTGCGACGTCATCGTCAGTCTTCAGGTACTTCACGATGCCGGAGATGCAGAGCGGCCCAGCGAAGCCCAGCAGGTCGGCCAGGTATCGGAAGGTGCTGCTGAGCAGGATGGGACGGCCAAACGCCCGATACATGGAGCGCCAGATCGACGGGGCGCGATCCGGATCCTCAGCTGTCTGTGTGGACGGAGAATAGACAAGAGGTTTGTCTACTGCTATTAGAAGACTTGGGTTCGTCACAAAAACATTGAATTGGTGTGAAATCAGGTGGCGTCTGCTCACCCTCTGATCCTCGTAGGCGTCTTTGAGCCGCAGGTAGTTGGTGAGGGCTCGCATGGCGATGGGCAGCTTGCCGATCTTCTTCAGCTCTATCGGCCTCTTGTGGGCTCCCATGATGAGAGGATTCATCCACCAATATGTCGCCTAAAAATGTGCCAACAATTTGTACCAGTTAGTTGTTACCTGCTGCCAAAGCTGTGCTCTGATGACATTTGATAATGATTATGAGACATAAATATGAAGTTCTAACGTGTTTCTTAACACATCCAGACTTGTATGACTGTTTGTGTCTACCTTGGACAGAAGGTTGACGAACGGCTGCAGAAAGCGAACCCCTAAATCCTGTAAATCTTCAGGTGGCTTCACCTTTTGTGGGTTGGCAAAGAACACATATTTCTACAGGGAGAGAAGAGGACAAAATGAATTGAAGTAAAACACAAATATGTTATTATGAAAGACCAGAAATACTTTTTATGGACGTCAAACTCCAAATAAGGAAGTGTAAATCCGCCTCCTTTAAATGTGATTTATTACCCTGACTCTGATGACGTTGATCTCCACGGCCATCAGCAGCCCGTACAGGAGCACTAACAGGGCCGTGATGCAGAACCTCAGGTGCTGTGGTCCAACTTCGTACTCTGCAAACTTCCACAGCTTGATGGACTTGGTGAAGAACGCCAGCACCCAGTAGATGAACAGGACTGTGCAGAAAGTGGAGAGTGATAGAGTGTAACATGTTACAGTGCAGTTTGTAGTGCTGCCAGATTTCTTTCATTTCACGGGTGCAAAACCTCTTCCCGTGAATCTACTCGTGGACGAGAGGCTCGTGTTCGCGACGTAAACGTTAACGATGTCCTCCTCGTCTTTCATCCATGAATAGATGAACGCCTACATTCACGCGGTGATACGGTTGATGGGTGTAGTTCAGTGGAAAGAAAATAGTTCCTACATGAAACTACACACAACAAGGTGTGTGGATTATCTTGAGTAACAGAGTCGTTTGAGCACCACAAGCCAAGTCCCATCTACTTCCATTATATTTGAGAGAAGGCTGACAATTGCCACTAGGGTTGCAAAGGGGAGGAAAGTTTCTGGTAAATGTCTGGAAACTTTCTGGAAAATTTCCATGGGGAGTTAAGCTAGGAAATTTTGGGAATATTCCAAATTCCCACGGGAATTTATGTGAATTAAGTGTAAATTGTGGGTAATTTAAAACAAACTTTATCAGATCCAAACAATCAATAGTCTCTGTGTGCTCTGGGCTCTAAAGTGTGGTCCAGGTACAGAAATCACCTGTGCAGGTAGGGGGGGCGTGGCCTCAATAGCCCTGCAGTAAGCAGTGTGCTATGTGCATGTGATTAAGGAATAGCAGATATTCAAGAGTACCTGCATGAAATCTGGTTGTTTTAGTCAAGATTATGCTAAAATATATTTTCCCCAACTATATTTAAGTTCACTGTTCAAGGGCCAACCTTCAATTTTGTAAATTCCAGGTTTATTCCCATTTATTCCCATAAATTTCTGTTTATTCCCATGGAAAGTTTCGAACTTTGAAAATTCCCAGAATTTTGCAACCCTAATTGCCACAATGTCTGTTCTCCTGTGTATGGCATAAAACCTGGAGTGTCTCCAGAGCGAGCTGTGTCAGGTCTGATTCGTGTCCTCGGGGTTGGTTTGTTGAACGTTGGATGAACGTTAGCATCGGCTGCTCTGAGCGTTTGAGTCTTACCGAGCAGCAGTTTGGGGAAGTTGGACGTCTCTATGTTGTGGTAGTAAACCACCGACGTCGTGGCTGCTATGAAGCCCATGAAGGCCGGCATGAAGAGATGGAGGTGGTTGGTGTCCATCATCCTACAGCAATAGGCAAACAACAAATATAATTAATATGGAAAATTAACACTTACGATGATTCATATATATGAAAGTATACAGTATTTTGAGTGTTCGTGTGAGAAAATATCTCTCTGAGGTCTCACTTGTTGGAGACGATGCCCTCTGCGAACTCGCAGACGTGGACGAACAGCAGCGAGAAGGTGAGGATCCACCTCAGGTTGTGTCCGGGGAAATGAAGCCATGTGTTGTGATGGATCTGGACCTTCGAGCTCTGACTGCCCCAACCTGACGAGGGACAGGAAACACTCCGTTAGAGCTCAGCATCACGGGCTTTAATGTGCTGACAGTGTTTCTTACCAGGTTTGTTTCTGCTCTTAACTAAATGGACCACGGCCATTTTGCAGGCTCGGGGGACGAAGACCATAAAAAACTAAAACCAGGAAGCATCAATTAGTGAATCCTCGGGGAGCCGGCTGAGGGCTTCTGGTCAGAACTATTCCCATAAACTACTGTGTGTACACACACACACACACACACACACACACACACACACACAGAAAACATATAACCAGCCTCACATTCAGTGAACGTTACTCTCTGCACAGTAAAATACCACATTAAAACAACAAATACATTTTCCCTTCCATCTTTCCTTTCCTCCTCACTTCCTTCCTTCCTTCCTTCCTGCCTTTCTGATTATTACCAAACTCGACCTCATCACTCAATATTTATTCATATTTATATTTATATGTTTGGATTCAGTTTGACCGTCTTTATTGCAGCTTTGTTGACTGTTTGTTTTACCGTTTCCTGTCCCCGCTCGATCACCGAGCTGCTGCTCTAATCTCGTCTTAACTACCCTTCAAAGCTGCTTAAGGTTCACACTGGTGACAAGAAAGTGCCTTAAAATGTGTGTGTGTGTGTGTGTGTGTGTGTGTGTGTGTGTGTGTTAACACATCTGCTCTGTCCGTCAGATGTCATGGAGTTACAGATTATTGAAACACAGCTCAGTGGGAACCGACACAAGAGTTGCTCTGAGCTGTTTTTCTGCCTTTCTTTCACCTCCCTGTCAGGAAAAATCTATCTGGTCATAACTAGAGTTCAGCTTTAATAACTTTCCATCGAGCTGTGTAAAACTAACTAAGACAAGATGAGCACTATGGGATGTGTCTCAGTTGTAGCCTGTAGTTTCTCTAAAAATAAGATTGTGGAAAGTCCAGGGTTCTTTTTTTTTTTTTTCCAGTATCTCAACCTCTGGAAGTCCAAACAACATCTAATGAATAATAACTGATCCTTGTTAGAAGAGAAGAGCTGCAACTTACTAAATTAAAATCTAAATTAATCTGCTGATTATTTTCTAAATCAACTGATTGTTTGGAAATCAGTCCAGAACTCAAAATATTCATTTAATCTGACATGAAACAGAGAAACGACGAAAAAAGTTCATTAAAAAACTAAAATTATTCATTTTCTGTTGATCGACTCATCAGTTATTTCACTAATTATACAGTATGAGAAGATATACTGTGTCTTTAATGTCTCTGGGTGTATCAGTCTACTGTAAGCAGCTGTTGGACTTTATGCATCAGTGTGATGACGTTTCTTGTTTGTCAGGAATTTAATATAATTTTTGATAGAGTTGAATGTGTTGAATTGAATTGTGAAATTACATCGACCATGAAAGAGATTTATATAAACCTGTTCAGGGTCACACGGGGCTGGTACGTGCTGCACAGGTGACTCTATCACAGCACAAACATGCATGTTGACTTCTATAATCACACGTATTAAACATAAATCTGTATCGGGTATCAAAACTCTGACTCTGCTCCGATAATCCTCCACCTCAGGATCAGCTCTGTCCCGACAGCTGCAGCGATCTCTGAGACTGTGCAGCAGAAGAAAGGTGAAGCTCCCAGAGGCTTAAACAGGAAACACTTCAAACATCTGTCAGGATACACATTACACAGACCGTGTGACTTTTTCCTGCAGACGCACTCAAACTCTTCTGTGTACTCGATTCAGATAATTACGCTCCAAAAAAAACATCCAAAGCTTCTAAATATTTACTGTAAATGTTTATTTCTTCATTTTGTCCTGTCAGCTGTGGATTTTTTTCTTATTTTTAGCCAACATGCAGACACAAGACAAGAGTGTGTTAGAGTTACACGTGTGTCGTTTTCTATCACGTACCGATGAAGAGGATGGGGAAGGTGATGAAGAGCAGGAAGACATGGGGAACCAGGTTGAGAGCGTCCACGAAGCAGCCATTGTTCAGCACGCCGTCGTTCACGCTGTAGGCATTAGTACCGTTGTCGTTGCCGCAAAACGACAGGGCCATGCCACCACCCGGCTGCTCCACGCGAGCCTCAAGTCAATCTGTGAAAACACAAACAGTCAGCTCATGTGACGTTTAACTGTTTTATGTGTTATATAATCTGACTCAGAGGCGCTTTAGTTTGAACTTTGGAGACTCAGTCAGACATTTTCGTGGCATGTCACACATTCAAGTGCGCGCACACCCACACACACACACACACACACACACACACACACACGAGAGGCATGAGAGTTATTTCAGGGACACTGCCCGGCTACATGCCCGCCGGCTTAGAGTGCATTAATGTTACATGTTGGAAAGGAAACATGAAAGGAAACAAGGACTGAAGTTTCAGGTAGTGAACACAGCCCTGAATCCAAGAGGTTCTTTAAACAGAGCTCCAAACGACTTCTCAAATGAGTTCACTGTCGCAGACAAACTTCTAATGTCCGTATAAAATCCTAAAGTTTCGCTCCAGTTGCGGCACGCTCCCGTCGTCTCAATCGTTTGGTGTAATGTGGTCGTAAAACTCGATCCGAGCTGTCTGAGGTCGGTCTATTTCTCGTCCTGACGCTCCGATAAAATCAAACATGTTTATTATTATCAGAGGTTTTTCTGACTGAATCTAGTCGTAGTCTTGTAAACAGTGACCCCGTGATATCTTCAGTCTTTGCAGGATCATACAACATGTCGCGCTTCAGTCTAAAAACAAATAAATAGTTCGTCCCTACTTCAAAACTAAAATCTAAAATGTTTTTACAAGCAGCAACATCTGTGCCAAAAACTGCAGTTCCTCAAACGTCCACTTGAGGCTGGCTCCAGAAGTGAGTCAGTCTCCATAAGTCCCCATGTTCAAATGTCCAACTTCACAGCAGAAATAAACATGTTTACAGCCTGGTACAAAAAACAGTTTTGGTCTCTATAGCTAATTTCCCCATTCATGACAACTGTACTGAGGGTGAATTTATATACAACTCACCTGTTCAGATTATATTAAGGCTTAAAGTTATGCAGGATTAAGAGCGTGGACGCTTTGATTGACAGGTGGGCGTCAATACAGGTGGCTTGTTTAAGCACCGAGGCTTCATTCAGCCCGATGATCCACGTCTTTACCGTTTTCTTTAGATTAGTTTAGAGGCGTAAGAAGCAGGACTACAAAGATGGCCACCGAAAGCTGCATCTGGCGGCCATCTTTGTTTTGTATTTTTGGTGCATCATTCGGCTTCAAACTGCGACATACCGAACATATAAACTCATAACACAAAAATATATCATGTCGTAGATGTAATCTGACAAAGTTTTGATAACTTAGCAGCATCGAAACTGCCCTAAAACTGCCATAAACTGACCACGGGAGCAGTTGGACGATACGAAAATGACGTCATATTTCCCGCCACATTTTCACTCAAATGACAAATTTCTGTCTATCATTTTTTAAATATTTTTATTTAATATTTTACTTCCATATTAATGTCACTTCGACTGTGATTAAAGTGAGCTTACTAACACATAAAGTAGCATCATTAAAGTGGAGCTACATGACGGAAACACACAGAAATTTGGACGTTAATGGTCCGTTAATCCGGTCCGTTGACGTGCCGTTAAAATATGTAAATCCATCTGACAGATATGTAAATTAAAATTCAGCTTTAACGTTAAACTGCAGCCACATTTATCAAAATTATTTAAAAAAAAATAATACAGGCTAATTTACGAGACAGACCACATACACAACATTATAAAAGAGTCTTACCTCGGAGAAAAGTAATAATCCCTAACGACACCGTTTCATTCCTGATGCCTGGATATATTTTTTTTAAAGAAAAGAAAGAAAACAGACAGAGGAAAAAGAAAGAAGAGTCAAAGAAACACAATACAGAGAGTTGGACTGAGAAAAGTTGATTATTTTTAGCCCCCCAGCAAGAAGAGCATCAGCTGCTCCGCATACTGCTGCCCGCCTCTGACCGCGGTGTCAAGTTACACCCAACACGACACAACGCTTCCGGTGGTGTCCTTCAAAATAAAAGACTAAAAACTAGTACATTTCTTTTACTTACATATTAGAAACAGTAAATATAGATTTTACACGTCACAGGTATCAAACTATTAAATATGTGCCAAACTATGTAACTTTTTGCATGTTACAAGATAAACATACCACAGGCAAATCTTGGAAATCCACTACCAAACCAAGCATTAGTGTCAAACTCACTTTTACGTTAAAGGGTAAATATCCCATGACAGCATGTGGAGATCTTTTATGGTGTTCTTAGAGGGAAAGAAAGCATTGGAGGCATGCCCCCCTTGTACGTCAGCCATCAACAAATGAGTATTGGTATGTATTTAGTATGTTTTGTTTTGTTTTGTTTTTGGAGTGCTTTTCTCTTCAGGATAACTTTTGGACCACCGGTGACACTTAAGGATGACTTATGTTTTGGACTGTGCCAAATATTGCATTTTACTGCTCTGTCATGTTTACCTTACTGAAGGTGAGCCTTACTGTGATTGTTCTGTATTATTTGTTGTAGTGTGATAATGTTCTCTGAAAATTAATAAACACACTTGTTGAAAAAAGAAAGAGTAAATATAATTGAGTATGTTTTTATTCACATAGCTGAATCAGTGACTAATTAGTGATTAGTTGTTTGGTTTGTCCCTTCTGGGGGACCCTTCTGTGGCGGGGCAATTAGGCCTGTTTGTAAGCGCCGTGGCTCTTTTTGACACACGTTTTGCACATCCTGGGTAAGTTCATGCATTATTCCGTGTCCTTATATTTTCATTATGTGCTATACGTAGCATCATGTTGTCATTTATAAGGAGTATTTTACTATTTCAGGTATATGCTAGACATTTGGTTGACTTTCAACTTCATCCTAAAAATTTTCTTTTTTGATTTTGCTCTTTTTTGGCTTCTACATTCATCAATTTCAAATAGTACACCAAAGTTCCCAAATTCTCTAGTGATATTTTTTTTTGGTTTTATTTTGAAGGTGTAAACTACGTAAATTCCGGTCAGAGTGTGCTTAACTTTAGCGAACTTCATACGTCATTCGCTGCTATCACATTTCCAAACTTGAACCAGTTCAGCGGTGAGTGGGGGGGTTTATTAAAGGCTGCTTCAACAGCCAACTGACATGCTGAGGTAACATCAACTCATCTAGTTACAGACCTCTGAAATATAGTCTTCTTTGTGACCTAATAACGCATCATCTGCAACAAAAAACATTTATTTATTATTTATTAAACGTTTATTTTTTAAATATGTGACCCAGAAAATCAGTTTTAACATCAAATTTTCTGATTTTGCATGAACAAAAATCACCTTTTTGTCTTAAAATCTATTAAAATAACAAATTAAAGGACAAAACTTGAGCATGAACTTATGTTTTTATTTCTACAACATTACATACGCACAATAATAATAATATTTATGACACAGTCTTGAATCTGTGATCTGGTTTTGGCTGCAGTTGACTGTGAATTCAACCAGAATCTAAACCCTCCCTGTATCTGAGAGGATGCGGGATTCAAACGCATTATTAAAATGCGTGGGACAGAGGTCACCTGAGCGCACTGAGGACTGAACACAATCCATCACTGTCGACTGTGTGGTCAGATATTTATGTAAACTGCTGAATCCAGATCGATTATGGATGCCGATATCACATAATATGATCACAAAAATATCGATGTAGCAATAAGAGAACCGATCTGATCTACAGTGATGTTCAAAACTCCATTTGGAAATGAAGCAATTTAAGGTTTTTACGCCTATACACAGATTTACATGTAATGAACTTGGCTTGTTTGTGTTTTTCTAAATCGGTTTGATTCCCTCCAACATTCGGCATGAATAAAAAATAACGTAGGAAGATTTACATGTGTCAAACTTTGAACTTTCTGAACTGTCCCGTTTGGAAATCCCTCCACGAAAACTACCCCAATCCACAGGGAGCGTTAAAGGAGCCCAGCGTGAATCAAGCTCATATCTCACAGAAATATATATAATTGTTGAATAATATGGGAGCCGAATTCAAGATTCACCTTTTCTTCATACATATATCAAATTTATTTATATTTTTATGGTGTATAAGTGTGCTGAGAGGCGGGATGAGTTTAAATTATAGGATTTTCCCATGAAGTCTGGTGTAGGCTGTGTGGCTTTCACGCCATAGTGTCTCTAAGAACTGAAGACGTCGTGTCACACCACGCTGAGGATGCTGACGCCTGGTTGTGAATGACAGAAGGGTGAAAAAAGGGGAAGACCTTCCCCAACACTTACCCGGCCTCTGACGCAGATTTGCGGGCTCTCACTCGGGTCCGATCGTCCCCCTTTCACCGGATCTTTAATCCCCGTGTGCGGCGTCTTTACACTGAAGGCACGGTGGCAGGAAATGCCTATATGTTACATTTACTGTCGTGTCCGCTCAGATACGGTGTTATGGCGTTCAAGCAGCACGACACACACACACACACATACACACACACACTCAGATACGGTGGCTTTCTTTCTGCAGAAATTTCTCATGATGCATGACAGCAGCATGTGCAAATGTAGGTCAAATTAAAGCCGAATGAGCACCACGGAGCTGAGTGTGCTCTCTGTTTGGAAGGATGATGTTTTTAATCATGCATTTAATGTTAAAACGAGCGTTTTTGATGTTTCATGGAATAATCAGAGCGTCTTCTGACAGGAGAGGTGAGCTGAGGGTCTGAGCTGACCTCTGCAGCAGACAGAGGATTTGAATGAGAGGAAGTGTTCCAGTAAAATGTGTTTACATTGTGAAAAAACATAAATAATGAAGAAGATGAAAAAAACAGTCTGTTAAACACACCTGCACAGGTCACAAAATGTGCCAGGAAGCACAACTTATGGTCATTTTACAGGTCTATCTACAAGAGGAAGGTGATATAAAGTCTTGCTTTCTGTTTTAACATCATTAGTTTTGAATTCTTTAAACACATGACATCTTTTAAAACATTCTCTGTCCACCTGCGCTGCATTTTATTTTGAAATATGACTGGTTGCTTTACAGCACAGGACAGGTAGAGGGCGCTGTTCAATCAAAACCATCAGTGACAGCTTCAGAGGAGGTTACAGCAGAGTGAGGAGGTGAAGATCTGACTGAGGAGTCAACTTTTACACACACATATATATATATATATATATATATACTATATACAGCAAACATGGACACCAACATGTCATAACAACAACACAGCTGTAAATGGAGAATCGAGGCCGGCCACGTTTAAACCTCAAAAAATGAGAGCAAGCTCTAGTTACTGGATGTATCTCATGACTTTAACCTATAACCACATCACACATCCTGTTGTACTAATCACATATGTGACTGGTAACCGTCACAAATATCTAGTTATAATTCTAATAATCTAATTATCTTGTATGTGAAGCCACATCACGACACCCTGAATCGCTTTGCATTCTCACAAATCCTTTAAAACCAGCTGTGAAATGTAACTAAGTACATCTATTCAAGACACGTGTACTTTTCTTGAGTATCATTACTTTATACTTCTACTACACTACATTTCAAAGGGAAATAATTCATATTTTACTCAGCTGCATTTATTTTAGAGCTATTAGTTACTGTGCATATTTAAAGTACAAGTGTAAAATGTGATCAGTTCTTACTAACCATCTATATAGAACAATCTGCACAGAGATAATGATGTCTCTGATTACAGCTTCAACCACTGCTAATTATTTTAATAAAGTTTAAAAAAAGGAACTTAACTTGGTGTAGTACTTCAGTTTTCGCAGCAGTGGGATGAACTCTAACCTGTGTCAGCAGTTTGGGACCCTGAAGAGGGTCATGAGATAATTTCATGAGATAATAACACCAACCTAATTATTCCTGAGGGACGCGACTCTAAAAGGTCGAGAACCACCGACCTGTGTGGTTAATATATGATTTGATTTATGGATTTAGAAGACCAACAATGTGAGAGATAATCACACATAATGTGTAAACAATAAGCGACAAAAATTACGTCCAAACTGAAACTACCATTTCATATAATAAAAGCAAAAATACAGTTCAACAACATCTTAAAGTCTGTGTAAAGTAAGAATAAATGTGTTCTGAGTTTGTCAGACTAAAGAAGAAAGTGTTATTAACCACCCAGTCAAATTTAAGTGATTAAAAATATCAACAAGTTTATGAAATCAGGTGTTAAAATCAGGTAAAAATGAATTCTCAGCTCCAGGACTGTGGGGGCGTGTCCTCTGAAGGCGCTGAAGCCACGCCCACTCGTGGGAGCAGTTGAGCAGCCATTTTGAAGCGACTGAAACGTGTCGGATGAGTTCAGAAAATGACGTGACTAACTTTGAAACACTCTGAGCTGAGATGAATTAATCTCTATCTCTCTGCTCAGGGTGGCCTCAGCGTGTCATCGAGCCACCCTTTAAGGACCGCCCACAAAATCCTGAGACTGAAAACTGTCATTCAAAGTCTTTTCACGTGTTTACAGCAACTATTTTCCAACAAATTTAATGTGTTTTGAAAGAAATCTCAGAACTGCCTTCACACGGACTTTAATAATTATCTGACGTACCCCTAAAAAGACTGTCATCCCCAGGAGGGGGGCCCAAAGTGTGTTAGGACCTCTGGGTCTTCAGCATGACCGGAACATGTTAAATAAAGGTTATGGACGCTCGATGTTGGAGCCTGGGACTCGGTTCGCTGTCGTCTCCCAGCTGAGAGGCCGCAGCCTGGGGGGGGGGGCAGCAGATGAACCGGAGAGGGGTGGTGGTGGTGGAGGTGGTGGTCATATGTGAAGAGTGTGTGTGGGAGGATTTGTGATCAAGAGACTTCATGACTCTGTGTGTGTGTGTGTTTACATCACAGTAAGGGACAGTGTGAGGAGATTCCCATCCACCAGTGTTTCCCAAGAAAGTATCAAGGGAAGAGCTTGACCTTTGACCCCTCCACACACACACACACACACACATAGCCTTTAATCTCCCCGAGGGTCTGACAAAACCTCCCACTCACCCTCTCTTCCTCTGTTTCTACATGCACTCACATACAGTAGGAAAGAAACATAAAACCAAACAGCTGTTCAACTTTCACCTTTGACCTTCAGGTCGCCGGAGGAGGAAGTAGCACTTGTGACCCGTCGTCACCGGAAGACCCTCGGTGACACCCGCGGAGACGGATGACGGAGATTAAATCATTTCTGTGAATAAATAAAAGAGTTCAAACGATGAAACAACTTTTTTTTTTAAATCCCAACTGGACGTTCTGATTGGTCCATGATCTATCAAGTGTGTCCGTAAATGTGTTTTTTTATGTGTTTATGTGTGTGTGTGGCGTTTGACTCGACAGCGTGAGAAAGCTTTGTCCTGAGGGAAGTGTTTGACCGACACGCCGCCCCAGAACAGGAAGCGAGGACCCGTCTCCAGAACAAACACACATCCGTCTGTCACCATTAAACAACAGATGTAATTCATGTTGATGCTACACTGACTTCATCAGGTGAATGGTGTCTCTTTCATTGGTACGTCTGTTCTCACACTATGTAACTTTGGGCTCCGGGTCGGGAGAAGTACGGCACTAAGTCACACAGCACCAACTATTTCACTGATTTTGGCGAAACTGGATCATATTTTGTGGAGAAAATGTTTTCTGGTTTTCCCTCTGATGTCCTCCGGCTGCTCCGCCTCAACTCTCTGTGATTTACAGAGTTTCCTGATGGACAGTGAAGTAAACTGCTGACAACAGTAGCTGCTGTTAGCTAATGTTAGCTCAGTTTGTTAGCCGGACTGTGAGCTCAGAGCACCAAGGGAGTGTTAGCATTTGCACCACAGGTGTTTTGGACCACCGGGAAGACAAGATTTTTAGACAGAGCTGGTGTCGTGCCAGAACAGGAGCTGGACACCCAGGCAATGTAACCAGGTTCAGCAGCCTCTATGGACATAATAACAAAGCAGAAAAGACTGAAGAGGACGTTGATGGAGGAAGCTAAGAAGAGAAAAGGACAAAGTGAGCGAGCAAGAAGCCGCCGGTAGATGTTGAGAAGTTTCATTGAAGAAGTGGAAAATTTGAGCTAATGGTGGCGCTAGAGGAAAAGTCAGTAGATCATGGAAGTCAATATCTGATATATCTGGATATCTGAACCAAATTTCATAGTTATTGAGATATTTAAGTTTGGGCCAAAATAAAGAACAGAACAGACATTTCCAACCTTTCAGGGAAGGTCTTCGCTTTCCAAAACTGTCGCCACTTTTTTAAAGAAATGTCCTAAATTTCCAATTAATTTCCGCCCTTTCCAAAAATGTTCTCACTTTATAAAAATGTCCTCACATCGGTACTCAATATCCAAAATGTCCTCACTCTTGCCAAACGTCCTTTCTTTCCAAAAAAAACATCTTTGCTTTCCAAAAAATGACCTCGCTCTACCAAATAAACTCAATTTGCCAAAAGAAACAAATAATAACGACAATAATAATTATATAACAAATATCACCACTTTCCAAAAATGTCCTTACTTTGCCAAACCTTCACGTAGTCCAAAAACTTCCTCGCTGTCCAAAAACATAATTTTCCAAAAATGTCCCCACTTTGCAGGCTTAAAACTCAAACGGGTCCCCCCAAAGTACAAACACACACACACACACACACACACACACACACACACACACACACATTAGTTATTAGTCTGCACTGCCACCTTTTGGTGACGTAGTGACACTTACTTCAAACTGTTGCAGCAGCAAAGCCATAAATCAAACTTGAAACTGAATACTGGAGTAAGATTCCTCCTTTCAAGTTTTTCATCACATCCTCCGTCAGCCTCGATGTGATATTATTATTATGCGTTATTGTCTTTGACACTTGAACGTTATCAGAGAGACAGCAGAGATATCAAGAGGCAGGAAAGGTTTATTACACATTCAAAACTTTTCTTTCTTTTATTTTTTTATTGGATTGTTCTGCTCGGTGAAGCCTGTTATTCGACGGCAGCCAGCCGTTAAAGTCTGTGATGAAAGGACGCCGATCTGAGCGCGACGTGATTCCTGTGGATTAAAGGAAATTAGTTCCATTTTTAATCATTAACACAAGCAGATGTGACAGAGGCGGGCTGGAACACAAAGCGTCTGACAGCCCATAAAGATCCTGTCAGCTCATAAAAAGTCATAAATATCAGGAAGGTGAACCCACAAATTACACCACCTGCTGATTTGTGGAGTCGAGGTGAACGCCTTTTAATGACAGAGAATACAGCACATCATGATGAAGTGGCATAAAGTTAATAAAATAAACATATATTTATGTTTTTTTGAGTTATTTCTTATCATGAACATCGTCTCATCACTGAATAACAGCATTACACAGTTCAAATCGGGGAGAGTCACACGTCTGATACGCTTCAGTCAAAACTAATTTGGGTTGTCAGAGCGTACTGACATCAAAAACACACGAAAAAAAACTGGGACAGCTCCCAAATCTGACTTTTTAATATCAACACGTAGACATTTTGGTCAAGATGCAGTTTTTATTTTGACAATTTCACAAATACACAGCTGAGACGGATTATGGCAAATCAGTTTAACATTTAATCAGTGGTGTAACAACAATTGCAGATATGAACAACAGCTTTTTGACTTTAATTCCAAGTCAAAATATCCGGAATATAATTATAAATAAATAATAATAATAATAAAATAAAGATTTTTAAAGATATCTATAGCTCATTAATATTTAATCTCAATCATTAAAGCTATCCACTTTAAAGGTATAATATGTAACATTTCTGCATTATAACACCTATAAACACTGGAGCTATATGATTTATTTTGTAGAGTTATGTACTTACAATGTTCAAACCTCGAGGAATCTGTCATTTTATTCAGGTAACGGTGCGTTTTCAGTTGCTGTAACTTTGAGGTCAACACAGGATACATTAGAGTTCATTTTATTTCTATTGTGCCAAATCATAACTGAGAATATCAAGGCAGAGTTTGACATGAGCTGTACCAATCTTCCATCATTGGTTCTTCATTTTAAGCTCCTTCTTCTCCTTCTTTTTTCTTTCCCTGCATCCTTCCATGCCATACTATAAGGACAAAAGTATGTGGACACCTAAATGGTATCTATATGTGACTCCAAAACCAAAGGAGTTAAAGTGAGTCATATTTGGAAAAGAACCATGAAGCAGCCTCTAGGTGCTGATTCTATGGATGGCATTTATGTTCATAAAGAAAGACCGTGAGGTGACCAAAGAGGCCAAAGATTACAGTGCTATTCTTTCCTATGTGGCATATGTTATGAGAAGCACACATAAAAACCACTTTGACCACTAGAGGATGTCCTTGTATCAGGTTAGTTCAGTGTAAATGCAGCTGAGCAGATCACAGTTTTGAGGTTCTTTGCAGTTCTCAGATCTGAGGATTTTCCATTGATGGCATCTCTCAGCTGACGCCGCCTGTCACTGCTCATAATGCCTGCATCTATCTGAAATATGAAATGTATCACTTTAAGTGCAACACAGGACAGAAGTAGATGCCGGTGGAGCCAGAAATGTGATAGCAAACATATAAAATAACCTCACATGTGGACAAAAATGGACATCTTTAGAATCTGCACACAAGCAGCTTTTCTGCCACATTCCAAGAGCCAAGGTCACTTTCCTGTGAATTAAAGCAGCCATGAGTCAACAAAGCAGGTAGACATCGGAGGAGGGTCAAGAGGTTTGTGGATTTAACCCACCGGGGTTCTATCAATGGTCCTATCAATTGCTTTTGCAATCGTGGGCACAGAAGGTTAAATATCAGGACTTATTCGACTGGTCCCCAACCGTTCTGGCTCGAGACGCCTTAAAACAAACATCTACTCATGACGACCCGTCTTGCATATGTCCAATAACGTATCACAATCATTTTCAAGTATCAGGTAATTCACAAAGAAGCAAAGATTAGACACACCCGACCTGTTAATTCTCTTGTAACACATTCGATTTGTCTTTTTGGGGGTCCTCATTGGGGTCAGAGCGCCCCCATTTGGGAACTATTGTCCTATATGATTAGAATGATGATTAGTTTTAGAGCCGCACCGATTAATCCACTAATTAATTAAGCAATCAACAGATAAAATATCAATATTAGACTATTTTAAGTGAGAGTTTCGAGTAATTTGAGTAATGTTTTATGCAACAAATGGCAGAAAATGTTCCTGATTTCCTGTTTTTTCTCTGTTATATATCATATTAAATTGAACATCTTTGGGTTTTGGACACTAACTTGGACTAGCATGGACATTTTTCATAATTTTCTGACAGTTTATACACCGAATAAGTAACGATTCATCTAGAAAACAACTGGCAGATTCATTTATAAGGAAATATTTGTTAGTTGCAGCCCTAAAACAGCTTTATTTACTTACACAAGCACACTGTAGCAATGGTAGCCCCACCTAATTTCAACAATTAAAGACTATATACTGGAGCAGCATGTCAGCACACAAGGAGATCTTCTTCAGTAACATCTAGATGCTGTTATTGTACCGTGCTGCTTCAGGCCGTTGAAGGCCAGAGAGTTCATTTCAATATTGCAGTTTTTAATGTTTCTCTGTTTCTTTTCCGTTTGAAGAGCGACTAGAACACCCTTCCTTTGATTTATGGCTTCAGCGTGTTTATCCTGCATAGCTCAAAGGACAGGTCACAGATGAAAGCAGCATCCACATATACTGTAATATCATACGTGCAGTTATTTATTTTCGTGGGAAACACTGCTGAGCGTGCTTCTCGTTTTTCAGCGAAACTTTGCGGCAGCCTTGGGCAAAAGGTCAGATAGGACGTTCTACGTTCTCTCCCCGGCACGCGGTGTTCAGGTCAGCCTTCGTCAAGGACGGTGGGGCGTTGGGAGCAACGATTAGAGAGGTTCGTACTCATACCTAAGCTTTATTCACAGTTAGAACCAGAGAGAACTACAAAAGGCCACAATAAAAATGGAGAATCACATCAGGTCTGGTGTCACCTGGCTGTTATTTGATGGACATAATGTATAATTATTGTAGATTTGACTTCTACAGTAACCTCAGCTTGACTTTACTCTCATGCAGCAACTACAGTACAATAAAAAATGTTTTTTAGCCCTCTGTGGAAATCAGAAAAAGACAGAAAAACAAAGCTACAACTTCATATTTAAAGTTCAAGTTGAGTTGAAATGAACTTTTTTGTAAATATTGTTTCTTTCTTGCCTGAGGCGCCTTAAAAAAACCCTCAACAATTCAATCTGGAGGTGGATGGCATCTTTATACTGAGCGTTGTGTTTTTTGTCATAAACTTACTTTTGAACAACTCTTTTATCACATTTCATGGTCCAATAATTCTTTATTAATCTTTATTTAACCTACAAAGGTCCCATTGAGATTAGAAATCCCCTTTTAAGGGAGTCCTGGCCAACAAGGGCAGCAGGACAAACTGAGAACAAGTAAATTAAAGACAGACAGAAAGTTTTACAACAGTGCAGTACAGGCCAAGAATCCAACAATATTGATTTAAGCATTGACACCCCAATGAGGCCTTCTCCACGTCTTTCAAAATGGATTTAAAAGTACTCAAAGAAATCCAATCATGGAGCCTGAAAATCTAGTCTGAGGGTGTGAAGTATCCAAATCATACACTCTACAAAACAATCTGATCCAGAATGGTGGTTCTAGCCGACTTTTGTAAAGTCCAGACTGAGTATGGTGACTGTTGTTCTCCACTTGTCAGGATGGCCGAGTGGTCTAAGGCGCCAGACTCAAGGTTCAACTCCTTCCTGAGCGAACAGGGGACTTCTGGTCTCCGAATGGAGGCGTGGGTTCAAATCCCACTCCTGACAGTTCTTGTGTATAAATGTATTTATTTCTGCTGTGAAGCTGGACATTTTAACATGGGGGCTTATGGAGACTGACTCTTCTGGAGCCAGCCTCAAGTGGGCGTTTGAGGAACTGCTACTTCCCTTCCCAACCATGGAGATTGCCAATTGATCCAAACACCTTCTTCCCAATATCTGTATGATATTATTATTTAGCACAGACAACGTATTGGAGTTCCTTGAACGCAACAAATGCTGTCCATCAAGAGATGTTTGTACATTGATAGGATGTAAGCCTAAGAATTTTTTTTCATACGGGTTTCGGGAAGCGGTCTCTATCCTCTCGCTGTCAATCGCAGTGCAGCCGTCGCGTTTCCATCAGCTTTGGACCGTGTCTGGCAATCTAAAGATTTATTATTGAGCACACATTGGTATATTAAAGTATACCAGTGTGTGCTCCTGCAGGTTGCTAAACCAGACCATCCAAACCAAGTTATTTATTATATTTTTTATCTTATCTCATGTTACAATAAATAAAAAGGTATTCTTATAATAAGAAAAGGTTGCAGGGTGCAAAATGTTGATGTAAAGGGATTAAAAACATGAGCAACAACAGCCACAGTCACCTTTTATACTGGATGTCATTTTCTTGCATGAAAAATGTGCACGTTTAAAAATACTTTCAGCTCCAAATATCAGCAGTCAGCACCTTCAAGCCACCCACATTAACGTCAGCCTTCAAACACTGATGTAGGTCCAACCCCGTGCTGCCTTCCCCCAACCTCTGAAAATGTTTTATTAAATGAAACGTCCGTAATTTTAACGCTTCAGTCAAATCTTTACCAGATCAAAAAGACAAAGCACGGCCTTTATCAGGGTAAATTATTCAGCGCATCCCGTGACAGGTGAAGCTCGGGGACAATGAAAGAGAACATACCTGTCATCCAGCTTGTTAAATATGGACAAATCGCCTTCTGGATACAAATGGCATAAGACCTTGGGCCAGACTTGTGGGGATGTTGCTGCTTCCTCCGGCAGAATACTAAACAAGGATTTTTGGTTGTGTGAACATGGATGCACTGGAGGTGGATTAGCATGTAAACAACACCGGCAACATCCGCTGAAAACAATCCCTGCAGGGCGATTCATAGTCATGAAGCGACGAACACCGGCAGCAACGTGCACACGCAAACATGCACTGTACATACGTGCCCTAACAAAGGCTATAAACAGGCCATCAACCCACACCGGTGCACACACACACTCACTCTAGTCTTGCTGGCAGTAATCAGAGTGCAGTGTGTTTTTCTCAGCGGTGTAATTCATCAAAGTGACGGCTGCCAATGAGTCTCAGTCAGCCAGACAGCCACAGCTAATCAATCATCAATCTACCTGCTCTTTGTTTCACAGCCCTGCACAAGTCACCGCCGCTATATTTTCAAGACACACGCACTCAAACACACTCGGCTCATGGTCACGTTTTGTTGTTCCTCTTCCCCCGTCTGGGTCAGTGTGTAGAGCAAGGCACCAACATGGTCTGATGTTAGGGGTTCATTTCCCTGATTGGGCCGTCGTCTTTTGAGTGAGTAACTAATCGAGGAGCTGGAACGTTTGTTGAAGACATTAAGAGTTGATGGATGGTGCCATGAGTCTGACATCATGTATATATTGAGTATCTTTAAAGGTTTTGGAAAATTCACTTATATGGTTTCCTTCCAGCGGAGAGAAAGTTGAGAAAACAAATGTAAAAGGAGAAGAGAATATCAGTTCCCTTCAGCTCTGCCGACTGTTTTAGCACCTTTCAGCTCATTGTTTTGGTTTTTACACCCCCTCAAACTTCACTGTTTTGGTTCAGTCTCACTCCTCTTTTTGTTTCCAGGCAGTGTTGTAGTACTTGTGATTGGTTTTGGCCTCAAGACCACTTAAAAACCACTTTAAAAGTCTTGGTCTCGTCTCAGAATCTATCACATTTTTTTGTCTTGATCCCGGACAAAGAGGACCCTGGGATTTATTTCAAGGCCTGTCAAGACAACAACTGAAGGGATCTCACAAAAATTGCCTGTGAATGATTTATTTAACATCATTACTGTGATTGACTGTAAAACTTTCAAACAATAGCTTGACTTGTTTCTAACGTGACATCTTTGACACACCCGGTTACATTCCCTGCTCGCCCAGCTCCAGTTCTGGCACGACACCAGCTCCACTCCCACTCACGCATTCTTACTCTGTGTCCCGGGCCTGAAACCGCCTCTTCCCATTGGTCAAAAACACTTGTTCGGCTAACAGACTGAGCTAACATGAGCTAACAGCAGCTACAGTTGTCGGCAGTTTAATTCACTGTGCATCAGGAAACTCTGTAAATCACAGAGAGTTGAGGCGGAGCGGCACATCAGACGGAAAACCTCCATAAAATATTTCACCAAAATCAGTGAAATAGTTGGTGGTGTGTGACTCAGTGCCATCAATACCAGACTTCATTATGTTTCACCGTGAATTAAAAAGTGTCATTAGCGGCACTACTCGTTTTCAACAGTTGGCAGCGCTCTAAGAATAAATAGTGTGGCGGACGAAGGCATTTGAAGTGCGTGGGCAATTACTCTTTTCCTGCACATTGGCGGCGTTGTTAACAAGTCCTGTATTGATGTAAGTGAGATATTCTATTTGTTCCTTAATGGACTTGAGGAATCGCTCAATTTGTTTCTTCCATAATTGCAGAGAAGATGAACCCAGTTCTGTATGATTCCCTCCAATCAATACTCACTTTCCAATCCTGTATCCTGTTCACAGACGGGAACATAAATTGGTGCATCAGCAAATGTAGTTTGTTGTGGGTTTAACTAACCTTTGTCTCGATCGTCTTTACACCCCATTCTCAGTACAAATCTGCTTATATAAGGTTATTTTTGGATATATAAGTAGTGTTTTTATCATTAAAAATAAGAACATTTGAAGCTTTTCTTCTATAGCTGGTATGCAGGATCATTGCTTCAAACACAAAAACACTGTCTCTTCAAAGGCTTCATTACAGAGACGTGAGAGAAAATGGTTTTTTTTACACAGAAAGAAATGGAGTGTGTGGAGTGGGTGTACTGCAGAAAAACAGCATCATTACACCAGGAAGGACTGAATGGGAGGTTTTAAATAACCCAAATGCACTGTGGTTCATTGTATTGTCCCACTCCCCCATGCTATTCAATTCACATCCCACCTCTCTCTGACACAAAGCAAGGTTAGATTGATGGACTGTATATTGGTTTGAAGATGTATGGAGGCAATGTTTAGCTTTAAGAATCAGGCAGGTGGTATCAGTATGGAGGTTTTTCTTTCTTTCCATAGTTGAAACCAGACTTTCAATGCCTTAACAAGATTGTAAAACACCTAAAATAGGTCTTATGTATGAACAATCAAACAAAGAAAACAAAGAACGCTACTCCTCAGTGGACAGACTGTTGTGTTCCTCAAACTATTCCTGAACCATGTTTGTTTTGCGGCAGGAAGAGGCCTCTGCCATCAGGGAATACTGTTTCCATGAATGGGTGGTCTGCAACAATGCTTTGGTAGGGGGTACGTGTCAACGTGACATCAACATGATTGGTGGGACCCAAGGTTTCCCATCAGAACATTGCTTCCACCAGCTTGCCTCCTGGACCAGGCCACCTTCTTTCATTGCTCCATGGTCCAGTTCTGATGCTCACGTGTCCATTGTTACAGTAGCTCAAACCACATGGACCATCCTTCACTCCCCATGTGCATCAGTGACCCTTGGCCACCCATGACCTTGTTGCCGGTTCAAGAGCTTCAGTTTCGGAGAGCCAGTCTTTGAGCAATCACATTTCAGCCCTTGTCAAAGTTGCTCAAATCCTTAGGGTTGCCCATTTTTCTTGCCTCTAACATCAACTTTGAGGAGAAAATGTTCATTTCCTGCCTGATATATCCCAACCACTGACAGATGCCATGATAACAAGATAATCAGTGGTATTTGCTTCACCTGTCGGTGGTCATAATATTCTGGCTGATCAGCACAAGTTGCCTAGGAGGGAGGTATCCCTCATTAACCTGCTTTGCATACCTCCCTCTGGGGCTTCCTCTAGCACTGCTGGGGGTTGGGTTGGGTGTGCCTGGTGCTCACCTCCCTGGTGGTCTGGCTTTTCTACTCACTGCTATATCATGTCATTTTGATTGTTTTAATAATATGAGTTTGTCTGGCTTTCCGTAGGGAGTGTTCAACCATGTTCACACTAATGCAGGTAAATTTCATCTACACATCCAACCTTGAAATTTATGCTTTTTAAAGGAAACATATCTAAAGTTGATCTAGTACTTGCAGCACAGTCTCCTTCAAATCCTTCAGCGAGACTCCTTTTATGATAGACTGTATCTCTGTACATCTGTTTTCCTTAAGAGACAAATATGAAATAGTGATTTAATCGAGGGGTCGATGCAGCAGTGTGGGAATTACACGAGTTGTAGCTGCCAGGTAGCATTTATGACGCTCAATCAAATCTTTATTTTCGACTCATGTCATCGTCTCACAAGAGAAGCTGAAAAATATGTCGATAATAACACCTATGTGTCGACGGAGGTGATTACAGACTGAGGCTGTGAGAGTATATTTGTCGATGGGTGTGTGATGAAAGTGATCTGCCATTTTGATGATGGTGAGGACAAAGAAGAGATTGTTTCAGTGTGAATGGCTTTTAGAAAATAATCTAGTAAAGCGACTGTGGACTGCATCTCAAAGAGCAGCCGAAGTCCTGAAAGCTTTTATTTGGAGAAGTGACAAGAAATTACTTGGAAAAGATCGGCCGAACATCAAGCAAGGTCACCAACAGCAGACATAGCAGCTAATATTACTGACTAGTCCAACAGCAGTCAGCCCAGCTCGGCGTCTGTCTTTCAGCCTTTTATTTCACCAAGCTCTCGCCAACGACTAAATGTCAGTCCCAGATTTACTCTTCCTGTAGAGGCTGCCGCACCAGGTTAAATTGTCCACTTGCCCTGCTCCGGTTCTTGCACGACATTGGCTCCATTCCACTGTAAACCTGCTAACAGCAGCTAACAATCAGTGAAATAGTTGGTGGTGTGTGACTTAGTGCTGTAAAAAAATTGATGTACGAATGACAGAGACACCTTTCACCTGATTACAAGTCAGTGTAGCATCCACATGATTAATATATTCATATATCTATTATATATCTGTATTAATAATAGTGAAATATACACACACAGAATACATCTTTAAAGTTTAAACCTTCATAAACCTTAATTTGAAATCTTTAGTGCTGATCATAGACTTTCATTATTTTCTAGAAATGTCCACATTTAAATGCAGCTTCAGTCTGGTCCGGCTCCCTCTAATGTAAACAGTTCATTTAGATTATGAGATTTTTTTATTGGCGAGGAAACACAGCTAATGTTTATTGAACATCTGAAATGAAGAATAAACTGAGCTTTAGATTGACAGAGCAGAATATTATGAGTGAACGTGTGTGTGTGTGTGTGTGTGTGCCTATACAGTGTTGCTCTTCACTGTCCTTCAACAGTTCAACAATCTCATTTACATACTCATAAATCATTCACATCTGACATCTCTTCATACACACACACACACACACACCTGTGGGTGCTGTAATAATGAGGTGTTTGAATACCTCTTTCAGCTAAAACGAAAATAGCCCACATTCTGATGGTTGGATGGATGATTCAGTCTCTCAGTTGCCAAGTGGTGTAATAAATGTGCTGAAATCTTTGGTCAACAGTCCAGAATGGTGGTTCTAGCCGCCCAGACTGAGTATGGTCACCTTTGTTTCTCACATGTCAGGATGGCCGAGCGGTCTAAGGCGCCAGACTCAAGGTTTGACTCCTTCCTGAGCTAAAAAAAGGGACTTCTGGTTTCCAGATCGAGGCGTGGGTTCAAATCCCACTCCTGACAGCAGTGAAACTAGACCTGTTCTCTTTGATATCACCTACAGGTTTCTAAAGAGTGTGGTCACTCTCTTTGGCAGTCCTGCCTCTGCCACCTCCCGGCTAATCTAAATATGAACAAAGACGTTAATCGTTGGTGGACCTAATGAAGCCTGGTTGCTCAAACAAGCCACCTGTAACGACACCCACCTGTCAATCAAAGCGTCCACGCTCTTAATCCTGCATAACTTTAAGCCTTAATATAATCTGAACAGGTGAGTTGTATATAAATTCACCCTCAGTACAGTTGTCATGAACAGGGAAATTAGCTATAGAGACCAAAACTGTTTTTTGTACCAGGCTGTAAACATGTTTATTTCTGCTGTGAAGTTGGACATTTTAACATGGGGACTTATGGAGACTGACTCACTTCTGGAGCCAGCCTCAAGTGGACGACAAGAGGAACTGCAGTTTTTTTTGGCACTTAAGTGTTCATTTTCCAGCCACAGAGGTTGCTGCTTGGAGATTAATGAACAATTATAACAGGAAGAAAAAACATAAAATGGTGTTTTTTCATTGGCGACATGACAGCTATGTCGATGGTCATACCAGACCAAGTGAGAGTGTCGCAGTAAAAACCTGAGTCTGCTGAATTCAGAAATGGTTTATGTAATAGCTCATGAATTGAACTTTTGATTTGTAAGACGAAGGGTGAGTTCATTTTTCTTTCAAAAGTTTCATTCTCACCTAAAATGGCTTTGAAACTAAACTTTCTACATTGTGTGACAAAGTCCTTCACACTGTCTATCTAGTCTTTTTTTCCAATGCCATATCACTGTTCGTACTGAATGAAATATTCAACTCCAGATACCGCAGCACTGTCCTCTGCACCGTTTTATACCCAAAATTCAGCTTGACATATAGTCTGTGTGTTGTTGAAAACTTTAGGGTCTCTGCTAGAATTTCAAATAAAGGTCTGTGAGTTTGAATAATAACCAGCTGCATAAAATACATTTGTTATGATGCAGCAGCTGAAGGGGCACGCAGGTCAGAAAATACTTTTATTTTGACATTTCCCCTGCAATACATATTCCAAACAGTTAAAATAAACATGTACTTTAGATTTTGGACTCCTCGTTGCGATGGATATGGAGGTGTTGGTTGAATATTGCAGCATTTTTTTGGTGTAATCTAAATAAAAATTCTGTTCCACAAGTCACACACCACCAACTATTTCACTGATTTTGGTGAAACTGGATCATATTTTATGGAGAAAATGTTTTCTGGTTTTCCCTCTGATGTCTCAAATGTTAGCTCTGTTTGTTAGGTGCTGTTAGACGCCGAGTTGGACTAGTAAGCAATATTAGCTGGCTGCTATGTCTTGTGTTGTTGCATGGCTTCAACATAAGGGTACATGTCTTTTTATAGATGTGATTTAAGAACAAACTGGTTCTATTATTTTGTTCTGGCTCCATGCAAAGATCATTTGAAGACGGTCAGTTAGCAGGAATGTATCGTCCGTGGATGACTGAGCAGCCTGACACAGGGTCGAAGGTCATGGGGTCATCATCAGGCTTTGAGTGAGGGCACATGGGCTTAACGCTGCATATGTGATGGAGAGAGATCAAAAGACATCTGAAGAAACAACAGGAACAAGAGCAACCTTTTAAAAATAGGACGGAAGAAATGTGATGTTAGCAGAATTTTTTTCTCCCCTTTAGAACAATGCCCTTGACTTTAGACTTCTCTGCTCGTCGGAGACAATGATGTGTGAGTTTTAAAGAACAATGCTGATTAAAGCAGTCCGTAGTTCAGAGTTTGGTAACTTCTGCAGAACTGGATGACTCCAGCATGCACATGTCAGGATGGCCGAGCGGTCTAAGGCGCCAGACTCAAGGGTTCATTCCTTCCTGAGAAAAGGGACTTCTGGTCTCCAAATGGAGGCGTGGGTTCAAATCCCACTCCTGACAGAATTTTACAAAGTTACCTGATTGTCACCTCACCACATGCTGCTCATCATCCAATCACCCCCTGCTTTACTAAAGACCGGTTCAACCTTCCAGACTTTGCAAATCATGCAGTCACCTTTGTGGTCACAACGTAATGGCCCACCTTGTGAATCCTGTTTATCCCTGCTCTTCCTGTGTTTCAGGAACTGCTGCCTGTCATTCCCCTACCACGTCCAGCTCTACCTCATCCTACAACCTGACATCACCAATCTGAGATCTACAGAACTGGTAACCCAACATGCAGGTCAGGATGGCCGAGCGGTCTAAGGCGCCAGACTCAAGGGTTCACTCCTTCCTGAGCGAAAAGGGATTTCTGGTCTCCGAATGGAGGCGTGGGTTCAAATCCCACTCCTGACAGGCATTTAACACAACTTTGATTGTACAAAGTTCTCAAAGTCCGGCCTTCTTCTTACCTGATTGTCACCTTATCACATGTTGTTTATCATCCAATCACCCCCTGCTGTATGAAATGGCTGGTTCAACCTTCCAGACTTTGCCAGATCGTTTAGTCTTTTTTTTTTTGGTAACAACGTAACGGCCAACCTTGTGAAATCCTGTTCATCTCTGCTCTTCCTGTGCTTCAGGAACTTCTACTCATGATTCACCTCTTAAGTCCAGCTCTGCCTTCTACTATCTTCTCCTGAAGTATCTGACATCTGTGGAATGAGATGACTGCACACATGTCAGGATGGCCGAGCGGTCTAAGGCGCCAGACTCAAGGGTTCACTCCTTCCTGAGCAAAGGGACTTCTGGTCTCCCAATGGAGGCGTGGGTTCAAATCCCACTCCTGACAAAGATTTTGATTGTACAAAGTCAGCTGTTTGTCACTTACCACATGCTGTTCATTATCCAATCAAACCCTGCTGTGTCAAAAAAACAGTTCAAGACTCCACTAGATTGCTCAGTCTCCTTTTTGGTAATTATATAGTAGCCAACATTGTGAACTTCTTTTGAACCCAGCTCTTCCTGTGCTTCAGGAACTCCTGCTCATCATTCCCCTTCCTTGTACTATGACCCTCTCCTTTAGTATCTGACATCTTCTGAACTGGATGACTCTATCATATGTGTGTCAGGATGGCCGAGCGGTCTAAGGCGCCAGACTCAAGGGTTCACTCCTTCCTGAGCAAAGGGATTTCTGGTCTCCAAATGGAGGCGTGGGTTCAAATCCCACTCCTGACAGACATTTAACACAACTTTGATTGTACAAAGTTCTCAAAGTCCAGCCTTCTTCTTACCTGATTGTCACCTCATCACATGCTGTTTATCATCCAATCACCCCCTGCTGTATGAAATGGCTGGTTCAACCTTCCAGTTTTTGCAACATTAGCAAAAACTTAACGGCGAACCTTGTGAAATCCTGTTCATCTCTGCTCTTCCTGTGCTTCAGGAACTTCTACTCATGATTCCCCTCTTAAGTCCAGCTCTGCCTTCTACTATCTTCTCCTGAAGTATCTGACATCTGTGGAATGAGATAACTGCACATGTCAGGATGGCTGAGCGGTCTAAGGCGCCAGACTCAAGGGTTCTCTCCCTCCTGAGCAAAGGGACTTCTGGTCTCCCAATGGAGGCGTGGGTTCAAATCCCACTCCTGACAAAGATTTTGATTGGACAAAGATTTTGATTGTACAAAGTCAGCTGTTTGTCACTTACCACATGCTGTTCATTATCCAATCAAACCCTGCTGTGTCAAAAAAACAGTTCAAGACTCCACTAGATTGCTCAGTCTCCTTTTTGGTAATTATATAGTAGCCAACATTGTGAACTTCTTTTTAACCCAGCTCTTCCTGTGCTTCAGGAACTCCTGCTCATCATTCCCCTTCCTTGTACTATGACCCTCTCCTTTAGTATCTGACATCTTCTGAACTGGATGACTCTGTCATACATGTGTCAGGATGGCCGAGTGGTCTAAGGCGCCAGACTCAAGGGTTCACTCCTTCCTGAGCAAAGGGATTTCTGGTCTCCGAATGGAGGCGTGGGTTCAAATCCCACTCCTGACAGACATTTAACACAACTTTGATTGTACAAAGTTCTCAAAGTCCAGCCTTCTTCTTACCTGATTGTCACCTCATCCCATGCTGTTTATCATCCAATCACCCCCTGCTGTATGAAAGTCTGGTTCAACCTTCTGCGGATGAGTTGACTACACACATGTCAGGATGGCCGAGCGGTCTAAGGCGCCAGACTCAAGAGTTCACTCCTTCCTGAACAAAGGGACTTCTGGTCTCCAAATGGAGGCGTGGGTTCAAATCCCACTCCTGACAGACTTTTGTTACGAGTTTGATTGCACAAAGTTCTCAAAGTCTCATCCTATCCTAAGGTGAAATCTTATTAACCCAAAATGGTGCTCCATTGAAGTCTCTCTCAACACAAACCATACTGAAGTTGTCGTGTGCAGATATCGTTTAAAGCGTCCATCTTGGAAACTGGACATGAAATATTGACGTTCTTGTCTGGCAACAGTGTTGTTGAGTCTGAGCATGACCAGACACTGCAAACAAGCTTTGCTTAAGTCCACAAGAAACAACATGGGCAGCAGTGTGTCCGATCCAGATCTACATAATGTGTACTGACAGTACACATTATGTAGATCTGTGTGTGACAGTGTTTGCATGTGCTCTGTTTGAGAAGACAGAGTAAACACAAACACACACACAGCGTGTTCATTCCAACGCCGCGTTTAACAGCTCACTTAGTCAACCAGTGAACCCTGCAAACCATCCAGACATTCATATGATCATCAAGTCAAACACACACACAAAAACACAAGACAGCTAATTAACCAGTCAGACGAGCAGAAAGACAGTTTGTCAGCCGAACAGGAAGTAGTTTGTCAGCTAGATTGATCAGTCAGTTAGATTTAGAGACGTAATGAATCGGTATAATACCCTCATTGTGTGTGTGTGTGTGTTGTTTGTACACATGACATAGTATCTTTTTCTTTGTACTGCTGTCCTTTACAAAGTATGTATTGTACATGCAGTACAGTGTTTCCTAAAGAATGATGGGGAGTGTAAAGGCGGCATATTTCTATTTCTAACACTAACAACAATGACAATGGCAATGACAACCACAACAATAACAACAACAAGACAATGACAACAATGGACTGGGCACTTCCATTAAAAATAAAAATATGTAAAATATATTTAAGATATATTTAAAGTGAATATTTCACTCACTGTATTGAAGATTCATTTGAATGTTAGAAATGTCTTGTTATTGGTTTGAAGATCTGATATTGTGGCGTAGAAGAGAGACGTCAGAAGGTTTGTTCAGCCAAAGGGAAACAAAACCGGTGAGATGTTGCATTTTACAAAATCAGTTGCTCAAAGGCAAACAATGTAACAACTCGTGTGTCAGTGTCTGAATCTGCAGCTCTCTGCCTTTATTTGCTTATTTTGCTGTGTTTGCAATGTTTCTTTATGTCAACCTTTGGGCAGACATAGGCTCTGAGGTTAGGATTCAAGCAGGTCACATTGTTGTCTCCTCTGCAGCGCTGACACAGGACAAAACATGAAGCGTGGGGACACACATGGAGAGCTATGTAGCACTTCTCATGGGTGATCGTACCCGGAGCCCAAAGTTACATACAGACGTACGAATGATAGGATCTTTATTCTGAACGTAGTAGTTTTGTTTTGTGTTTACAAGCTCGTTTTTATGTCATTCATTCAGTACACTACACTTTTTAGGTGTTTTTTAAATCTGCGTATAAATAAAATCTGATTTGTTTGCACCACTTTGTCCTGGAAATGTCCCTCAAGTGGCTTTTTGTTGTTGTTGGATTGCCACTAGAGTTCTTTTTTCATTCATTTCTAATTTTTCTGCATGTGGCTCTCAGACTCAAGCTGATGCATTCATATACTAAAACTCTTTAAAAGCAGTTTGTGATTTCATAAAAAAAAGTCTCAGTGATTTTCTAAAGCAGCTGGACTGAATAGAGGAAATTGGGGCACTCTTGAGGACTTAAATCAATATAATCTTGTAAAAAACACACACATGGTGTATATATTTAAAAAAAATCTGTCTATCGAGGCTTTAACCTCGTTCCCAGCTCATGACCTTTGACCTTTCTCCACCCAAACGCTCCAAAAAAACACAAACGCACCCTCCGAGCGACACGAACCATTCCTGCCATACCAGGCGACTTGCACAACTTGAAGTTGTTCTAATGCACCCGGTGCCTACTGTAACATTCAGGAGCCTTATGAAACAAAAGGTTAGGCCCCTGAATGGCCCAGTGTCAAGGATTACTTCTCAGACAAATTCTCCAACAACAAAGCCTCCATTGTGCCCCGCCAAGCCCTCGAATTAGCAGCGGGGGCGACTGCACGCTTAACTGAGCTTGACAGCACGACGACCACTCTCCCTCCCACCAGACCGGACCAGACCTCTGTGAAGATTTCCTCAGATTGCTTCAATTTCAAACGTCTAAAAAGATCAAATGAGAAAGAAAAAGTCTGAATGAAAGGAAAAATAAATACAATTCACCTCTGGGGGGTGTAAATAGATTATTATATATGTGAATTAAACCGTGCATGATCTGTTTAGAAGTAGGTTTTAATCTAAAGCGTGGATTAAAGCTGCAGCGCGAGCAACATCTGTCAACAAAAAGCAACAAGTTTGTTTGTTTGCTCGTACTTTATTAAAGGCAGAGTTCAAACAGTGATCGCTCCATTATTAAAAATATGAACACCATAATCTTTTATTTCTCTTTATTATAATTTTAAAAGGTTTTCTTTAATAGCTTTTGATTTAAACCCATGGGACCGAGTTTAATCTGCCACCGTCAAGTCGGAAAACAATACAGAGCAAGACTTCCTGATGCGATTTTCAAAATAAAAGCATATATGTTCTATACTGACAGAAAATGATGTGAAGTTTGCACAAAGCATGGGGCTACTGGAAAATTATGTTTTTAAAATGACATTTATTTAAAAGGATTTCCCAATTTCAGGTGTTTTCTCACCAAATACACGATTTTTTCACCTGATTCAGCTCCGTTCATACGCTGCGTTGCATTTTTAAAAAAATCTTAAATCCAGTCTGAGGGTGTGAAGTATCCAAATCATACACTCTACAAAACAATCTGATCCAGAATGGTGGTTCTAGCCGGCTTTTGTAAAGTCCAGACTGAGTATGGTGAGTGTTGTTCTCCACTTGTCAGGATGGCCGAGTGGTCTAAGGCGCCAGACTCAAGGTTCAACTCCTTCCTGAACAAACAGGGGACTTCTGGTCTCTGAATGGAGGCGTGGGTTCAAATCCCACTCCTGACACAACTTTGACTAACTTTGATATACTGCCTCTAAAAATCAGCAAAGACGTGGATCTTCAGCCCCTGGTTGCTCAAACAAGCCACCTGTAACGACACCCACCTGTCAATCAAAGCGTCCACGCTCTTAATCCTGCATAACTTTAAGCCTTAATATAATTTGAACAGGTGAGTTGTATATAAATTCACCCTCAGTACAGTTGTCATGAACGGGGAAATTAGCTATAGAGACCAAAACTGTTTTTTGTACCAGGCTGTAAACATGTTTATTTCTGCTGTGAAGTTGGACATTTGAACATGGGGACTTATGGAGACTGACTCACTTCTGGAGCCAGCCTCAAGTGGACGTTTGAGGAACTGCAGTTTTTAGCACTTCCACATTGGCTTCATTTACCAGCCACAGAGGTTGCTACTTAGTTCTCTTGTTTTAGCTCATCGTTAGCTTGTTTTAGCCTGTTGTTAGCTTGATTTAGCTTGTTGTTCACTTGTTTCAGCTTGTTAACTTGTTTTAGCTCGCTGTTAGCTTGTTTTAGCTCGTTGTTAGGTAATTGTTAGCTTGATTTGGCTCATTGTTTGCTTGTTTTAGCTCATAGTTAGCTTGTTTTAGCTCGTTGTTAGCTTGATTTAGCCTGTTGGTCACTTGTTTCAGCTCGTTAACTTGTTTTAGCTCATTGTTAGCTTGTTTTAGCCTGTTGTTCACTTGTTTAAGCTCATTAGCTTAAGCTCATTTTTTTTAACTCCATATTCTTATTTATACTACTTGCTCTTTTCTGTTGCTATCCACTTTGCTGCTGCAACACTGTGAATTTCCTCATTGTGGGACAATAAAGGTCTATCTTATCTTATCTTATCTTATTAACTTGTTTTAGCACACTGTTAGCTTGTTGTTAGCTTGATTTAGCCTGTTGTTCACTTGTTTTAGCTCGTTGTTAGCTTAGCACAATTGTCATGAACGGGGAAATTAGCTATAGAGACCAAAACTGTATTTTGTACCAGGCTGTAAACATGTTTATTTCTGCTGTGAAGTTGTGACATTTGAGGGGAAAATGCTGTGTGTTTCGGATAGTCTTTTATTTTGAAAGGAAGCCCACCACTTTTCCGGTGTTAGTCGGAGCTGCCGCTAACTTGACGGACTGCTCTGAGCCTTACAGGCATTGGGGGGTTTAGTATTGGGAAGAGGAGGAGGAGGAGGAGGAGGAGGAGGAAACATCCTGATACTCCCCCAGTATTTGCTGCGTATCGCGGCCGTGTGAGAGAGCGGAGCTTCGGGCTGGATCTGTGCGCCTCGGACTCTGGCTGGATACAGAAAACACACACACACACACACACTCTCCTGCTGTTAAAACCTGGACGTGTCAGCGTGTGTGTGTGTGTTAGTGTGTGTGTGTGTGTTAGGTAGCCATGAATCACACCTGAGCCCGGGCATGTAGTTAGCCGGGTTCCTGTGCGCGGGGACGGACGCTGAAGACTTGTTTGTCTGTGGGAATATTGTTGAACTAAAGAAACTTCAGCTGTGGCTGCAGAGACACGCAGCTGCGCAGCTGCACACCCGAACCAGTCCGGACTTCCACACATGAGGATGTAAATCTGGGAACTTTTTTTTCCGGACACAGAGGACTAGTTTTATTTTCTAACTTTTAAACCTTTTTACGGATTATTGACGGAGACGTCTTTACGCACGGACAGAGAGAGGAGGGAGCGATCAGCTGCGAACACAGAGGTAAGCTTCCGAAAGCTTCGTTCAATATTTGACCTGTTTTAACGCAAACTTTCCCCTCACACACACACACTTCAAGCTTCCCACACACACACAGGGAAAGCTTCAAGGTGGATTCAAAATCTTTCCCCTCAAACGTCACACCAAACTCCACGCGTAAAACTCCAAATTTAATTATTTACCGCCTGCCACCGACGGGCAAACGCACCAGCGAGCACGAGTTGAAGTGTTTCGCAATCAGCATTGAAGTATCTGATGTTCGGCACACGTGCTATCCACCTTTATCATGATAAAAACTTAATTTAAGTTAATTAAAAGCTGCGATCCAGATTCAGTTAAAGGTCCAGTGTGTCAGATTTAGCAGCATTTATTGGCTAAATATTCATTTAGTATGTTTTCATTAGCGTATAATCACCTGAAAATATGAATTGTCTTAAAATGAGCGTTTTATATCGACACTGGGAGCGGGTCCTCTTCCGTGGAGTCCGCCATTTTTCTACAGTAGCCCGGAGCAGACAAACTACACCTGATCTAGATGTGAAGTTTTGCTTTTTAGCGTGAGTTTGGCTTCTTCTTACATGTTTGGACCGGCAGGGTGAGGCGTGGGAGAGTATTCATTTGGTTGCAATCTGCAACTTCACCACTAGGTGCCACTAAATCCTACACCTAGACTTTTAAAGGTCCATTTCCAACCATAACTATGTTTTCATTTGTGTATATTGACCTGAAAATAAGAAGAAGAATCATGTTTTTGTTGACTTTTTTTTAGAATGAGACTTTCTACAGTGAGAGCGGGTCCACTTCCACGGAGTCCGCCATGTTGAACCGCCATTTTGAACAAACTCAGAACGGACAAACGGACTCCAGATAGAAGTTAGGAGTTAGGTAGGAGACGGGTTTTTCACGGGAGTTTCACGGCCACTGTAGTTTACCCTACATGTTGGGAACAGGAGGAGTGAGGCGAGTGGTATTCAGGTGGTTGCAAACTGCAACTTCACGGCTAGCTAGCCTCCACTAAATCCCACACAGACTGTACACCCTTTTTTAAAAGGTCATAAAAGTCTAGGCCATATCTAGTTTGGTTTGTCTGTTCTGGGCTACTGTAGAAAAATGGCGGTTCAACATGGCGCACTCCGTGGAAGAGGACCCGCTCTCACTGTAGAGATATAACAGGCTCATTTTACACTAATGAAAACATACTCATGAATATTCCAGCTAATAGATGCTCCTGAATCTGACACACTGGACCTTTTTAAAAGGCGTGTTTGTCTTTAAAACTTGACATGACGTGACTTTAAGGAGAAAGCGTTGATGTTTTCGGTGTATGCCGAATCGAAGGCGAGGCTGTGAAGGTGCATGACAGCTGTTTAAATCTTTTCTGGAAGCATTATTGTTTCCTAACAGGCGAGGTCAAACTTAATTTCCACTTTTTTAAATGGAGTCTGGTGGAATGTGTTGGGGACTAATCAATGCACCGAACATCTGGAGCCTCAGCGAGAGGGGGCGGCTTCATCGTTAACGTATTCCAGACTTGACTTGACTTCTTCCAGCAGTGTTAACCTCACATACTACCATTTTACAAACACCTGTTCAACACCATTATCTTATTATTGATTCTCCACCCACTGTTTAATCCATACCAATCCCAATGAGGATAATTGGAAGTTAGAGGAGCTCCGAGCTCTCTACGATATCCCCTACATTTAATGTACCGGTGGAAACAGATGTTTTCTGATGGCAGTATTGATCACGAGCGCTTAAACCATTACAACAGCAGCCAGATAATGATTGTGCTTAGTCAAATCTTTGGCTCCAAAGGTCATTAAAACAGATTAACCCACATCTCACGTGTGGAACTATGAATCTTCTGAAAAGACTGTGCTGGTTCGCCATCTGCTCCAAGTATTGCTGTGTATGATGGGAGGGTAATTGCCCATGGTGTCAGTTAATGGATTAGAATAGCCTCCACGCTGCACCTTGAGCTCCCGGAGCCATAAAACCATTATAGCTTACAGCAGCGAGCAGCAGCAGCTCTGTTTAGACTCAGGTTGTTGGATGTTACGGCTAATATGATGCTCGGTTCACTCGGGCGTGCGGCTTCAAGGCTGCTTGAGCGGTTCATTGTCATCTTTAATTTATCGGGGTGGAAGTTTGGACGTGCAGAAAAAGACAGAAGTCTTTGAAAAGCCACTTTTAGAGCACAAAACATGCAGCTCAGGCTTCCTGTGATGCCGTTTGCTTGTTCAGTTAATGTTTTCAAGCTACTATCACTCGGATTGTTCAAAAGAATCGCTCTCTTCACTAAATCCCTTTTTAATGTTTTCTGCTACAAGCCCAGAAGGCTATTTCTAGTCACAGGCCTCCACACGCTGCACAATACAAACACTATCTTCCCCCCTTCTCTCTTTTTGTGAACTGACTGTGTAAAGTTAGTTAGTGAGCAGCTGAGCTTTATGTTGTGCCGCCTCGGGGACAAACCCGTACACTGTTTTACATTATCTCCTGACTCGGAAATGGAGTTCATGGGAGGTTTTCTACAAATATTTCTTGGGGGCAGAATGAATTTGCGTTTTATGAGTTACAGAGTGAACTCAAAGGGCGACGATCATGCTTTATTCGTCTGACATTCACAATCTTGGAAGGTCAACGGGTTAACTAGGTATTTTGGTTTGACGTGTTTTGGTAGCCGAGCTCGCTCTGGACGTCTCGATTTGTTTTTTTAAACTGGACTTTACTCTCGAAATGTACCCGTATGTTGCGTTGACTGTTGCAAGCATTAGTTGCCAGAGCAAACTTAAGTGTCCTTTCGCTGTCGGTTCTTAGCTTAGCTTAGCATAAAGACTGGAAATAGGGGGAAACAGCTAGCCAGGATGTGTCCAAATATTTGCACGTAGCCAGGCTAAACCAAATTAGCATATCTCCCAAAATATGGTTGATTTTGATAGCTTTCATGTCTGTACAGTAAACACGAAGCTACAGCCATCAGCCGGTTAGCTTAGCTTAGCATAAAGACTGGAAATAGGGGGAAAACTAGCTAGCCAGGTTGTGTCCAAAAGTAGGAGAATTTGCTTAGCATTATGGTACATTTTGCACAGTCAGGATAGCTGTTTCGTAGTATTTCCAGGATTTATGCTAAGCTAAGCTAACTGGCTAATCTTTATTGTATGGACATAAAAGTGGAACCAATCATTTTAAAAGCTAGGACCAGCAAATTATTCTGGCTTTCTTGCCAAGAGTTAGATGAGGATTTTGACACCACTCATGTTTGTACTATAAACGTGAAGCTACAGCCATCAGCCGGTTAGCTTAGCTTAGCATAAAGACTGGAAATAGCTAGCCAGGTTGTGTCCAAAAGTAAGAGAATTGACACAGAGCCAGGCTAGCGGTCTCCCCATATTTCCAGGCTTTATGCTAAGCTAAACTATGCTATATACTAAGGTTAACTGACAGTTAGCAAGTTAGCTAGCTCTGAGCTTTGTTCCCTCTTTCAACACACATGTACATGCATGAGAACAACGTGTTAAGGGAGGTAAACAGAGAAAGTAACAAGTAGCCATGTAGCAAATGTCTGCAGCATTTATTGTTTCCATGTAGTTTGTAGTGTAAGCCAACTGTAAACTTAATCTCTGTCGACAAACTGTAAACCAACGAGCTCTCTCTCAACCTCAGGGAGTGTTTGTGTTGCTTAACCTCTAATTTTCCTGTCTGCGGACTAAACTGTGCATTAAAGGGCAGTTAGACTATCAGAAACCTGTTTGAGTGGAATGCAGGTCGGCTCGGTTTCCCTGATACCGTCGTCACGCATGCGCGTGAAGCTCCACCTGAAGCTGCGAGCAGTGAACGCTGAGTGAAATGAAGAGCATGAACCTTCAAATAAGACTTAAACGGTAACATTAGCATGAAAGCACAGAGCTAAGATGAATGATTTGACAGTGTTGACATGCTGTAGATGAGTTATTACTCAGATTATAGCATTATCACCACCTGTGTGGGTTTGCAGGGCCTTAAATCTATTAAAAACATCACATTTTATAGGTTTGTTGCATTATTTGTGTGTAAAATCAAAGTAATTACTAAGTAATAAATGTAGTGAAATAAAAAAATGGACCTAAATGGAACAGAATTTATTTTAATCAGTTTGTTTGTGTAATTTTGCTGACATTTGCTGTATTGTGATGCACGTTAATATCCACATTAATAACACACGATTAGCCCCAGTTGGAGTAACAAATCGTTGGCTGGCTGAACACGACGTGTGTGTGTGTGTGTGTGTGTGTGTGTGTGTGCCAATAATCAGCATTAAATGCACATCACGTTAAATAAGTCTGAAATACATATGCATGAAGGTTAAAGAGCTCTGTGTGTGTGTGTGTGTGTGTGTGTGTGTTCAACAGGCTGCTGTTGTTTCGAGCGCTCGCCGTCTCTAATCTACACTCGTAGCCTGTGTGTGCAAATTGAAAACACAGCGTCAGAGATGAAACTCCCGACAGATGGACGTCACGCGTTCACCGCTGACCGTCTGCCGTCTGTGCAGAGTTTGGATCAGACCGTCTGCAGCGTGCGCTCAGCCACTTTTGTGTTGATCTGGCGACGGGAAGACTTTCAGTTTGCACAGATTTCTTTTGCAGTACTTGTTGGCATCTCTTCCATATTCGTGTCATCACAGCCGAGCTGATCTAGAAACTTCAGGCTCTCACAGATTTCACATTTTAGACTTAATTCCACACAGCAGTTCGTGTCCTGTTCTGCCTCTATTGGAACCAGGTGGTTGTTTTTAAGTCCAAACGTTTCGGCCCACGTCAGCTCCACCAACACGCCTTCACTGATTTTTAGTCAATGGTTGAAACACCAAAATAAGCATCTTCTTTTATTATTCTTCATAACTTGGCAGAGACGACGTGTTCCTCTGCTTTCTCCACGACGTCGTGATTTAAGACGGGAAGCTCGTCCTCAGAGGTCAAACATGCAGAGAGTCGCTCGCTTTCAGATTTGCACATTTGTGTGCATATATTTGAGAACTCTTGAGTGTGTGTGTGTGCGCGCGCCTGTAAATGTGTGTTTTTATTCCGTCGTCATTTTTCGCACTTATATCAACATGTCTGTGTTTATCAGGTCAGGCCGTTGAGATAAAGACGATGACGTCAGTTTGTTTTAGAGATAAACCTTCTTTTATTTATACCAAAGTGTCTTAAAGACAATATTATTATGACGATATTGGACTTTTATGACTTTTGCATGAATGTGATGATGTACTGAACATTTCATTGATATTATGATACTGTGGAGAGGATTGTACACACATATATATACTCCTGTACTTATAGTAAACATACAGTTCCTGTGTGTTACTGTAGTATTTCCTGTAAAACTCAAAGATACTCCAATAAAAATGATATAAAACAGACAAAATATTCACATTTAAGTTCCTAAACATGCCAGAAATAGGTAACCCTTCGTCTTAGGGCTGCAACTAATGATTATTGATTAATCTGCCAGTTATTTTCTCGATTGAAAGTTCAAGATGACGTCCTCAAATGTCTTGTTTTGTCCACAACCCGAAGATCTTCAGTTTACTGTCAAAGAGGACGAAAGAAAACATGAGGGGCTGAAATCTTTGAAGTTTTTCTCTCATGAAATGACTCAAAACGATGAATCAATCATCAAAATAGTCTGTGATTAATTTAATATTTAATGGCTGACAGCTAATCGATTCATCGACCGGTCTTTGCAGCTCTGATTACAGCCTCACGGGGCTTCAGTGGATATCGAGGTTCTTACAGAAAGCAGAAAACGTTCACGTGTGAGGAGCTCGAACTGTTTTCAGTCAGTCTGAATTCTCCGTCAGAGAACTGAACAAATCACCTCTGGAATGACTCGGTAAATACTTTGCTCTACCTTACGTTGTTTGCTCGTCTGGCGTGTTGCCGCTGACCTTTGGTTACCTCAGCAGCGTGCTGAACTCACTTTACCTCCTTTAAACTTTGAGCTTTCTGCGAAGTATAACAAGTGTAAACCGGCGATAATTCAGCCCTGATTCAGTCTTTGTGTTATGAACTCGAGCTGCAACTAAAGATTATTATTTCATCATCGCTTAATCTGCCTTTATCTCCTCAGTAAAATGTCATAAAACAGTTCCCACGGCACAAAGTGATGGATTCAAATGGCTCGTTTTATTCAATAATCCAAAGATATTCAGTTTACAGTCAATCTGCCGTGAGCGGTCGTCTATGGCTTCATATTCTAACATATCAATTATCTGCTTTTTATTTATTTGTTATCTTATATGAGCTTTCAGGAGCTGTGTGCAGTTATTTATAATTTTATTTAAATTTCCAGCATCAAACTTCTCAGAATTTAATCTTTTAATCCGAAAATAATCATCTGCAATAATCGTAGATGACAATAAAACAAATCAACTGATTACAGGTCACATGACACAACTTCCACAAGAAGACAACTTAGTCGTAACAGAACAATCGAAAAGAACTAGTTCATGGCTGTGAAGTGCTGAATACTGCAGTTCCTCAAACGTCCACTTGAGTCAGTCTCCATAAGTCCCCATGTTCAAATGTCCAACTTCATAGCAGAAATAAACATGTTTACAACAACACCTAAATACAACTCACCTGTTCAAATTATATTAAGGCTTAAAGTTATGCAGGATTAAGAGCGTGGACGCTTTGATTGACAGGTGGGCGTCATTACAGCAACCAGGCTCCGTGATGAGCCACGTCTTTTGTAATTTTCTTGAATCTCTTTGGGTTGTGGACAAAACAAAGTATTTGGGAAACATTTTTCAACATTTTCTGACAACTTATGGACCAAACAACTCATCAGTTACTCAAGAAAACGATCAGCCCGAGAATGGAAATAATCGTTAGTTGCAGCCCTTAAAGCGAGTGGAATGTGGCCATTTTTGTCTTTGTTTTTTGGGATGTTTGAGGTTGAATCTCCTCTAATCACTCTGTCAGACAAAAGAATATGAATCAGCCGTTATTTTAATCACTCGACGAGCAGAAACACCAAACATTTGCTGTTTCCAGCTTCTTTTTCTCTGTTTTACATCATTTTGAATTGAATATCTTTCGGGTTGCACAAACCCAGCAGCAAATAAAAGACGTCACTTTGGGCTTTTTGGAAATTGCGAAATAATTTTTTAGTGCACAAATGTGCATCTGGTTTAGTGTGCAGTGAGTGAAACATCAGTGAAACCATGTGCTGTTCTCTAAACGTTTCTCAGAGTGTCTGGCAGCAGATTCACGCCGTGGTTATCAAGCGAGAGGCCTCATGAAGGGATCATTCGCTGAGTCCTCGTCGTGATTCTTTCGACACCTTTCTCGATGTGCGCTCGTTTCCCAGGGATTTTTCTTTCACGTTATAATGAGGACGCTCGCTCATGCAGACTGTAAAGACACAGAGCTTCTTTTCTTTTTCATCTCTGATGGTGTTGGTGAATTTTAAAAATGCTGCCGCCTCGCAGAAACATCAAACGGCGTCACCTTTTTTGTGCTGCTGATTGCTTTTTTTTTTTTTTTTTTCAGCGACGCAGGTGTGTAGGTGTGCACAATGTGCAGTGTAACACCTGCAGAACATTTGTTCAGGTGGAAAAAAACAGCAAGCCTGGCAGCCATGAGTGCGTCTTCTGTATATATTTGATGATGATGTTCTTCCTTGGCCTCTTGTAGGTGTTGAACGTCTGCACAGACAGGTGTGAAGAACATCAGGACAGTTTGGTTAAATGAAATCAATCCGTAATGATCGACTCGGTTACTACAGAGCGGTTACTTTAAGTGCCTTTTAATCCCTGTAAGAAGCTGTGTGTGTGTGTGTGTGTGTGTCCGCAGCAGCTGATTGAGGCCAGTGTGTATGCAGATCGGCTTTGCGGCGTTGTGTTTGTCCAGCTGTTGATGTGTCGTGTCATCGAGCTGCTCAGAGTGGAGAGCTGTGATCTGAAGAAGCTTATTTCTTCTTCTTCTTTGTTGGTGTTACTTGTGGCGATCGACGCCGCAGGATGTGGGACGGGAAAACACTTGAAAGATCCTCGAAAGGCTCAGTTGTTCACAACCAAGTATGGGACGAGATAGTCCAACACGTTTGTCAACACACAGAATGAATGAATTTCCTCAAGAGCCCTGCAGTAAGCAGTGTGCTATGTGCATGTGACTGAGGAATAGCAGATATTCAAGTGTACCTGCATGAAATCTGGTTGTTTTAGTCAAGATTATGCTAAAATATATTTTCCCCAGCTATATTTAAGTTCCCTATTAAAGGGCCAACCTTCAATTTAGTAAATTCCTGGTTTATTCCCTTAAATTCCCATGGAAAGTTTCCAACTTGGAAAATTCCCTGAATTTTTCAACCCTAATGGGAACCAAAGGCCAAGATGTGGCTGCCAGTTTCTCAAAATGCCAGCTGAAAAGATAATTTGATGCCAAGAAGTGACGCTTTCACAAGAAAACACAGGTTTAAAGAAACATGGCGCGCTTCACAGTCTACCTGTGCAGGTAGGGGGCGTGGCCTCAATAGCCCTGCAGTAAGCAGTGTGCTATGTGCATGTGATTGAGGAATAGCAGATATTCAAGTGCATAAAATCTGGTTGATTTAGTCAAGATTATGCTAAAATATATTTTCCCTGTTAAAGGGCCAACCTTCAATTTAGTAAATTCCTGGTTTATTCCCATAAATTCCTGTTAATTCACATGGAAAGTTTCCAACTTTGAAAATCCCCAGAATTTTGCAACCCTAGTATCTTCACTACAGCCTCTGAACAACGAAGAACCAACGACCAGAAGAAGTAGAAGTATAAGAGTCCGATCGTGGTCCCAACAGAACAGTCGACTTTATTGGAAACAGTTTTTTACATTGAAGTCAATGATTCATGAATCCAGTGAGTCATAATTACTCCGGCTTCTTGAGGGCGCTGTCACCTGAACTTCCTGAATCGACTTTTATTCTTTCAGGAGGACGGTCTCCTTTTTAAAAGCAGGCTTGTTGTGAACCCCGTGAAGCAGCCTCGGTAGTTCAGTGATCACGAGAATTAAATGAGACGTGTCATCACGCGATCAGCGCGCTGTCACTACATCTCCGAATGTTCCGCACGGGGGGAAATTTTTTAACGTCCGTCTCCGGGGGCAATTTCTCGCGGAGCCCGAAATGTAAATGGACATTTTGTGCGAGATGAGCTTTTCGTGCAACATCGGCGTCGTGCAAATTGTTCCTGTCGTTTCTCCATTCAGTCTCCCACATTACAAACCCGGGGAGGGAGGCCCGCATCACATCAAGTCAGATTACATTGTCTCGTTGATGGAACAATTTGTAAGTCAGTTTTGTCAGCACCAACTCCCGAGAGCTCGATGTCTGCGGGCCGCAGAACCATCAGGCGTCATTTATTTTACCCCAGATGCCCTTTTAAACTTTATCATCACGCCTGCTGATACATATACACGCTCTGTCTTCTCTTTCACACACACACACACCGTTTTATGATGATAGATATTCCTCTGCTGATTGAAGGCTGGGAAGCGTGGAGGACCATGCACCAACCTGCCGGTACTGCCGGTTGTCTCCGTCTCTCTCTCTCTCTCTCTCTCTCTCTCCGTTAATTCAGGGTCACGTCAGTCAGCGCTGTTTTTTCGGAGATGCGAGGCGTCGCTCTCCGTAAAAAGACAGAGTAATCATTAAATGAATAAAAGGCCGCCGCTCGCTCGGTAAAGAATAGAAAACATGAAAAGAGACGCAAAGACAAAAAAAAAGGCCGGGGGAGGAGAGCTACAATAGCCCTCTGTCTAATGATTCCAGCCAGCGTTTTCTATTTCTATTTAATTTCATACAATGCCTTTAATTACTTGCTACTCTAGTTGCTTAAGTCTATTGTGTGGGCTTATTATAAAAGCTTCATTATATACAGAGGGGCGGATGTACTTCAGTTTTTTCTTACCGCAGTACAGTCGAGTGTTTTCGCCTTAATGAGGACATGAACGAGGTGTGTGATCTTAAGCGAGCACATCGATGGTTTTGCATGTCGAAGCCGCTAATGAACTCACACCGTCTGTTGGTTTGAGACGTTTGCACGAAGCACGCAGCCTGATTTTATCTGATATCTTAATGAATTGTTTAAATATTAATGCAATCAAATGTTCGTGTGATACAAGCGCCTTTAAATTCAGTGCTTCACCTGCCAAAACACACGCTGAGTCATGGTAATTATTGGTTAACAGGTTAGCTGTCCCGCCTACGCTCGGTTCTGATTGGACAGGCTGTGAAGCACACCATGTTTCTTTAAACCTGTGTTCCCTGTCTGACATTTTATTGTGAAAGCGTCACGACTCGACTTCAAATTATCTTTTCAGTTGGCAGCCATTTTGAGAAACTGGCAGCCACTTCTTGGCCTTTGGTTCCCAATAGGGTTGCAAAATTCTGGGAATTTTCAAAGTTGGAAACTTTCCATGGGAATAAACTGGGAATTTACAAAATTGAAGTTTGGCCCTTTTAACAGGGAACTTAAATATAGTTGGGGAAAATATATTTTAGCATAATCTTGACTAAAACAACCAGATTTCATGCAGGTACACTTGAATATCTGCTATTCCTCAATCACATGCACATAGCACACACTTACTGCAGGGCTATTGAGGCCACGCCCCCTACCTGTACAGGTGATTTCTGTACCAGGACCACACTTTAGAGCCCAGAGCACACAGAGACTATTGAAACAGTATAACTTAAAAATTTAATTATTTATTGATGTTACAGTCGAATCCAAAAGATAAATAACTTTATTGATCCCTGATGGAAAATTCTTGTTACAGCTGCAGTTACAAGTATTACAACAACAGGCACGTGATATAAACATAAAGACACGAGGTAGATACGTTTAAAGCAGCTGCTGTATAAATAGAATTAAAAAGTCTAATGATAGGAAGAACATCTAATGCACAACAAACTCGTGCGTTTATTCGTGTTCATCTGTGAAGATCGATTCAATTTAACCTACAAAGAATTATTTTCTGTTAATATAATAAAAGCTTTTAAATGTACTTTTATGTCACATTTTCATTATTAAGCTGATGTTTAACTGCTGAGTCTCTTAACTACTGAAAGCCTGAGCGATATATCTGAAGGCCGATTTCATCGGCAGGTATTGGCATGTCACCGCTGTTGCCGCATATTTATTTAATGTTCTTAAATTCCCAGCAAAGTTTATCATTTCAGAGCACCAATGTCACTAAAATATTCACTCTCCATTATATATCTTTTGTTAACATCCGTCTATTTATATATATTTGAATTTTTGTGCTAATATCGGTCTCTAGTTTTGTCAACCCAAAGCCAAAGCTTGGTTTCCAGCCTGTTCTGTCGCTGACGCTGTAAGAAAAAACAGTTTTTATCGACCCTTCAATACAAGTCAAAATGTTTGTCTTCCCTGTTGAGTTCCCAAACATCACAGCTTATGAACGCAGTGCTACACGAGGAGGAGGAAGCTCTGTCGTCAGACCTTCACTTCAGCTCATGAACGCACCACCGGTATCGATTTTACCAGCATTAAAACTCAAAATAAGAAATGACGCAGTGCTGTAAGTCAGCTTACAGTAAAGATCACCGCGTAGGACCTCTGGTGTCACGAAACCTGCTGAAACATCACATTTCCAAGGTGATCCAAGTCAAACCAAATCTGATCTGTTTATTTCAGAAACTTTAGAAGAGGTTTCTCATTTTAAAGCAGCATCAGTGTCACGGCATGTAACACAATCAACCACCCAATTTTACCAAAAAAACTCTTCAGCCCCCCCCGAGCTCCTCCACCAGCTAACAGCCTCCAGCCAGCAGCCAGAGGAGGCTTCAGATAAAGTCATTACAGGCTGAGTTGCTGCTTCTTATGTTGATGTTGCATCACTGCAGCGTTGCTTTGGTGTTGGCTCGGCTTTGTGTGGCGTCGTGAAGAAGAAGCATCCGAAAAATAGAAGAATGAGAAGATTAATTCATCAACGAGCGCGGTGCATCGACCTCGTTATAAAGCTGCTGGTCGGCTTGTTTGAATAAAACCTGATGGAACAGCGAAGAGAAGTTTGATTAATTAATTAGTTCATTGCTTTTCTTTGTTCCATATCTGATTAAACTGATTATCTTTAAGTTTTGGACGGATGTAGAAGATATTTAGAGACATCACCGTAAACTTTGAGGACAATTTTTCATAATTTTCTGACATTTTAAATACCTTTTGATTTTTGACACGTTGCAGACTCACAACGATCAGCTGAAGAGTACGTGATAAAACCTTCTGTCATGTTTAAGTATAAATCTGTATTGTGACACGTTAAATCTTTGTCGTGGGTATTTTTCTCTGCCTAGAGATGACAGGAAGTGAGATGAGTCGGGGGCGTTGTGATTACATAATCGCCGTCTTGTCGTCGTCCTTTTTTCCCCCCGACTAATCCAAAAAATAAACAGTACGGCATCAAATCCTGTAACTGTACAGAACATTTCATCATGCAGTCGTAAAGCTTTAAGTTGGGGGTGGTTCCAGGTCGGTTTGGGATCGTCTTCGTTGGGCTGTGTGTGTGTGTGTGTGTGTGTGTGTTTGGTTTGTACATTTGTGTTTATCCATTAGCAATGAAGCATGTGTGTGTGTAATCTGTGTTTGGGCTTCTAAAACGCGTCCGAAGGTTGTGTTTGCAGTAGAAACAGCAGCAGGTGTGTGTGTGTGTGTGTGTGTGTGTGTGTCCTTGTGTTCACCCTGTTTGTTTAGATAGGTGAAGCAGATAAAGGTGAAGCTATGAAGCTGCCTGCACTCTACACTTCACTCTCTCTTTGAACTGAAGCGTGTGTTATTTAGATTCATTTAAATTTAAATAATCTGTCATATAATAATAATATTTTCATGCGTTGCTCCATTTTTTTGTCATTGAAATTAAACTTGTTGTAGCTTCCTCATCTGTTTTATTGGTACTGATTCAGAATCAGCTGATTAAACCAGCGGCAGTTTGTTAAGGATCATCCTCAGGGGAAAATAAATGCCGTTGAATTGCCATTGCACCAAATTTTATGAATCCATTTAATAGATGTCGAGAAATTTTACTAAAAAAAGAACAAAAATTATCAGCCTGCTGGTGGCGCCATCAGGGAATCATCCTCTGGAGACCATGAATGCCAAATTATATTTTCAGATTTCCAGGCCGTCAAATAGAGCCATGCTGCTCTCATAGATACAAAGTATCAGTCTTGTCAGTGCAACTTTTACCATGTTTACACTTTAGTTAATGTCAGGAGATCACCAAAGTTCTAACAATCCATCCTGATGGGGACGTGAATGTTTGTGGGATTCATCCTCAGAGGACTATAAATACTATCGAATAGAGGAAGTGATGCCCTTTCATTTGTGTGCAGTAAACAGAAGTGCTGTTAGCATTAGCACCTGTAGCCTCCAGGCTGAGTGTCACTTAAAATACCTCTGAAGTCTATCTGTGACATTTTTGGAAACTTTCCCGTCGTCGTACTTCTCTTTCCTCTTTCCACTTAATGTTTTTCAGACTTCTCCTGAACTCAGTTTCAGGTTTTCTTTCCGTATCAGTCATCTCATGTTCCTATGAGTTGAATCACTTTGCTTCTTCAGCTCTTTATCCGTTGGTCACATTGTCCTCCGCCTGGCGTTGTTATTCCTGTCAGAGTCTGACTCACCGGCTGGAGGCTCCCCTCCCCCCCACAGAGCGGCTTCATAGTTCACAATCCTTTCACATTATTTTCAACATAACCTGTGTGACTTCATATCTGAGGGACAAAGTTTCTTCTTTTAGAGAAACCATGTCAGAAGTTCTTACAGAACATTTTACACCCTTTGAAAATAAGTTTTTAGACTCTTAAAGAGGCATAACACTGATTTATAAGTTTCCTCATACTGCTCAGTCCTCTGTGGATCTGCAAGAAGCTTTATTAAGTTTGCAAAAGTAACTTTGACCTATGCTATAAGCTGTAAGTTATGGGAAACGTAGGATCATGTTTCTTTGGCATACAATCCATACTTTGGACTAAAAATCTGAATATTTTGTCTTCTGCTGCTTCAACTTTGAACAATTTTGAGAGTGCTTTAAATCACCGGTTCTCAAACTGTGGTACAAGTACCACTGATGGTACGTGAGCTCCCTTGAGTGGCCTCTGCAATATCATTTTTTAATTAAATGAATTCATTTCTAAACATTTAATCCCATCAACAAAGAATTTGAATGAACATACTTAAACTACGAGATCCTGTAATATTTTATGTCATTATCATCCCGCTCCCGCGCATACACCCATGATTAGTTAGGAGCTAAAATTCTCTAAAAGACTCTAAACAGGGAACTTTTAGGAAGAGTAGTACAGATCAGGAGTACGGCTTTTCCAACCAAGTAGCTCTGAACCTTCTGTAGTCGGATAGCTGTATTTTAACGTTAACGTTATACTGGTGGTCGAATATTTTCTGAGGTGCTACATACTGTAAAAAGTTTGCTCTAAATTACTCATTAAAACAAGAAAACTTCTTATAAAAGAGTGAAATAATTTGTCTTTTTCACTCTGAAGTTGCTGAACATTTTGTGTTTGTAGCAGATTTAGATTTTGGCTTGCTGGGAAGAAAAAGCACTGATGTGGAGGACTGTTTGGAGCGTGAAGCTGAAAATAACATCTGAATTGAAGCAGCTTTAACTGAAAACATCAGTTACTTTTCTAAGTCACAGAAAAAGATGAAAACAATTCAGTAAATATGTAATCAAAGTGCATTCTTTGATTTGTGGGTGATGACACTGAGCTCAGATTCATCGTTCAAGTAATTATTTAAACAAATTTTCTGTTTTTTCTTTGTCGTCTGTGACACAAACTGAATATCTCTGGGTCAAAACAACCTGTTGGAAGTTAATTAATCTGTTAATTAATTAATCAGGACAGCAGGAAAATAAAACATAGCGACTCCTTTCCACATGATACCCCTGTGTTTAAATATAACACTTCTTTTTTTAGGCTCGTACAGTAATCCTGTCAGTATGTGTGCACCGCTTTCAGCTTTCATTTCTTCGCTGGGGGATTTGATGGAAAACTGGAGTGTGGATGTGATCTTTGGCTCTGGGAATTTTCCAGTGTTTTTATTTCAGTCTGTGTTTCGGTAGCCAGAAGCTTTGAAGGTAGCATCATTTTTTAAAAGGCGAGAGTGTGAAGATTTCGATTGCACGACGAAAGTTTATGAGCAGAAAACACAACGAGGCTCTGTGAGAGGTAAGGACCACATGTCTGATTACTGTTACTGCAGAGCTGTTCCAAAAGAGCCGAGCTCTGCTGCTGATAACAGTTTGTCTACGTACAAATGCTGCTTGAAGGTCAAAAGACAATGTGTGGAGTGTTTAGACGTGTGTGTGTGTGTGTGTGTGTGTGTGTGTGGGCTGTAATTAAAACCACGTGTCGTCCGCTGAAGGCTGCTTTCACACTAAAAGTGTCGAGTGGATTTGGGGCAGTTTGTCAGGAGGAAACGGTCCCGTAACATCGGGGTTGATGGACGTGACGTGTGTGGTTTAACTGGTTGGTGTCACCTGGTATAAACAGGAGTGTGTGTTCCACTCAAGCCTACAATTACTGCTTGTTTTGGCCTTTAATTTACACATCCATCAGTTACAGAGCAGCATGATCGTCCAGTATTCTTTCTTTTAGCTCCATTTTTGGTCTCCACCACCTCCTGAGATAAACATTTGCCTCTTTAGCTGCTAAACTGTGTCTGTCTGCTGTTTGCCTCTCGGTGGGTCGTGTGCAGAGAGTTTAAAGATTTCAGGAAACAACCACTTTAAACTTGTTATAAAGCTCCGTCGAGCTGCAGGTTCAGACGGGCGACGCCTCTCACATTGTCACGTTTTATTGTGCGGTGGATCTAAAATAGACGTGCATGTGACTGTGACTGGAGCTCAGCTCATTTTCACTTTCAGTTTTCAGTTTTATTGGTCATATGTAGGATAGCTGATAACAGAGGATCAACAGAACAACGGAAACACAGGCCACAGTACAAACAGAAAGATCAAATTAAATGGAATAATATAAATGAAATATAACTTTATATAAATATGAGAATGAGGCATGTATAAAAGTGTTTACGTACTGTTGGTATATGTAATATAAATCTAGTATACACTGTATAAATGAGAGTGAGGATTGTGTGTAAGTATTGAACAAGTATCTATATATTAATAAATCTACTATATAAATATGATCTACTACATTCTGTGAGTATATAACAAAGAGGACTGTGGGTTAAAGTGTATATAGAAGTGTTGCACAAAGTATCCAAGTATCGGTCCTGGACTCAAAGTATCCAAGTATCGGTCCTGGACTCAAAGTATCGGGTCCTGGGCTCAAAGTATCCAAGTATCGGTCCTGGACTCAAAGTATCGGGTCCTGGGCTCAAAGTATCCAAGTATCGGTCCTGGACTCAAAGTATCGGGTCCTGGGTTCTTAGCTTTTAGTTTCCTGTTTACTTCTAGCACTAGCGAAGAACAACAGATTGTCAGATAGACTTTAAGACTAAAGGCAGACCAAAAGTTTTACAGCTGATTTGTTTGCCTTTGTTACCATATTATATCATAAAGTCAGAGCTGAGACTGCGTGCCAAACTTGGCTGGACAGGAAGTTACTTAAAGTCCATCCATGACAAATTGTTCTGTGATGTAATCTGCAGATTATTTAATTCATTAATCGTCAGTTTCAGCCTTGAAGGTCTTTTAGAGAGCTCTCTTTGCTGAATATATGTTTTCATTTGTGTGTATTCAAATGTAAATGAGCCTTTTATACGTGCAGACGCTGCCACAGTAGTTTCTACTTCATGCTGGGAAGAAGAGGGTTAGGCGAGGGGGATGCAATCAGCAACTACACCATTAGATGCCACTGAATCCTGCTCAAACCAACTGATCTGCAGCCGTCTGTGTAAAAAAAATTTGATGTGTGTGTGCCTGAAAAGCTTTTTTACCGCCTTGCTGCCATGTTTGGCGCTTCACGCCAGAGTCGCGGATACATTTTCAGATCACCGCTGACTGCTTGTCGGGTCGCGTGTACGTGATAATTATAACACGGAACATGGCGCTCAGATACATGGTCACACGTTTAAGACCTGCGTGGTGTGAACGTGAGGTTAAGGGAGTGTTTTTTTTTAGCTACGTTTAACCAAAAAGAAGAAGTATATGGGAATGTGTGTGTGTGTGTTCTCATGGCTGCAGTTTGACCTCTTGTCTCCACCACAGGAAACCCAAAACCACAATCCTCTCCTCCACTATTCTGTCTTTTCTCTCTTTCAACGTTTTAATTCAAAAACTTTCCCACACGTCTCTCTCTGGATCTCAGTGTGCTCGCTTTATTTCCACCCCATTTCTCGTTGTCTAAATTCTCTTTTTTAAATTCTGTTTTCCACCCTGCACGATAGAAATAGTCTCCACATGAATTCATATAGAAACTATTTTTTTTTGGTACCCTTCTATTAACTATTTGCACTATTTCTCCGTCTTATCATGCAATCAACATGCCCGGGATTCACGCCGCGATGGTAATCACGAACACGCATGCACACGCGTTGCTGATTACAGATGAAGCATGCATGATTCGAAGTGGCAATCAGGAAGTTTTCTTGTTTTTGTTTTTCTCCATCTGTGAACCTGCTGCCGAGTTTGTGGACGGATGGAAGCGGAACAGGGTTCAGTACATGTCAGGTACACGCTGTGATTTTGTGCATTTACCTGCATTATGTTGGTCCCGTTAGAGAGCAAACTATGGCCGTCTCCACACCGTAAACTTACCGGCTCAACAGGTACGATCAAGTCCACTGCTGAAATATCGAAACGGATCCACTGTGAGGCTCAAATCTGCGAGTTTGAGTGAAATATCTCAACAACTATTGGATGGATTGTCTATAACTTTTCACGTAGTGCCAACTTTTCTTTGATTTCTGACTAATTACCTTCAAAACTAACCCATCCCATCATCCTCAGCTGTAGTTTGTATTTAGTACTAATTCGCAAACGTTAAACTTGATATACTTCTTTGATTTTGATTTGTTTACCGGTACATACAGCGCTTTTTCCATATTAAAGATATTTTTTGGCCTTTTTCAAGCTTTATTTTTGATAGAGACAGCTGAAGAGTGACAGGAATGTGGGGAGAGAGAGATGGGGAATGGGGAACGTATCCATAACTTAATAAATAATAGTCTGGCTTCCATGTCAAGATTGTTGTTTTATAAGTTAATATATATGTAAAAAAAACAGAATATATCATTAGAAGTATTAAAAAACCCTCAGAGGGGATTAATCTGTTAGAGAAGTGGATAAAATATGAAAACTTTGTGAAAGAGAGAGAAAAAGACGAGCTAACGTGTTGCGTATAACGTTTATCTTCAGAATGTTAGCATAGTTACGTTAGCATTTAGCCTAAATACTGCTTCACAGAGCTACCATGCTGCGTCTCAATTCAGATACTTCTGTTAGTGCACTTCTACGTAGTACTCTGTGTACTTCCTTGCGTAATGCATTCATTTCAGCAGGGTAGTGTTGTCTCAATTCGAGTGTGGCCGTTGCGAACTTACCGGAAATGATGATCGTAACATTTTAGCGCTTCTTCTTTGCTGTATTGCAACCGCGCGGAGCATTAGAGCCAACATTTGACTTTCAAAATATAAATATAAAACATATGTACTTATATTTGTATATAGCTTCAGCTTCTGCTGCCATTTTAACAATGCCGGTGGTCACTCACCTTCCACTACGTAGCCGAAATGGCGACCATTGAGGGTGTCCAGCGTTCCACCCTCACTTGTGTACTTAAAATATCAAGTGTAAGTGTGGACGTATGTAAATTCAGACACAGCATCAGTCTTATTTTTCTTCTGCAGCATTTTTCTGTTTGTCTTGATTTTTATATTTTCGTCTCTCCTTGAGAAAACAGCACGGCTCTCGCTGGACGTAACCTGGTTAAATCAATGTTAACAGTGTTAAAGGACGGAGGGCTCGTGAGGTAAATCAGGGTCAACGTAGACGCGCTGCTTCACTGTTGAAGGTCTCGGTAATGTTTGTCAAGTGCTTCCCATTTGGCTGCGAGGAGGAGGAGGAGGGAACACACACACACACACACACACACACACACACACACACACAGTCTAATCAGTGACAGTCAGTACTTTCCACTGGATGTGACATGGTGTTACCCATGAATAAACCAGTTTAACAGAGTTGCTGCTGCTGTTGACACACTGCAAGGTGTGAGTCTGTGTGTGTGTGTGTGTGTGTGTGTGTGGTCCTACACTATTAACCAGCTGGGTGAGCATCTGTTCAACTCTTTGAGTTTTCTTTTTAAAAATGTTTTTCTTACCGGTCTTTTGACTCTTTCTGAACTTTGGATCTTCGTTCTGACCACACACTTGACCACCACCTGCCTCACACAGTCTCCAGGTTTTTGTCCTTCAGTTCGTGTTATTAACACAAAAAAGATAATACAAGTGTGTGAAAGGTGAAACCAAACATTAAGTGAGTGCAACAACAGCAGACATAGCAGCCAGCTAATTTTACTTACTAGTCCAACAGCAGTCAGCCCAGCTCGGCGTCTGTCTTTCAGCCTTTTATTTCACCAAGCTCTCGCCAACCACTCAAAGTCAGTCCCAGATTTACTCTTCACTTGCTCCCTCACTCCTTTTCTCTTCTTAGCTTCCTCTGCAAACGTCCTCTTCGCTCTCTTCTTCTCTGCCATTGTGTCCATAGAGGCTGCCTTAGCCCGGTTGCATTGCCTGCTCGCCCAGCTCCTGTTCTGGCACGACATTGGCTCCACTCCCCATCAGCATTCCCCTGATAACCTCCTCTTCTTCTTCCCGGTGGTCCAAAACGCCTGTGGTACAAACGCTAACACTCCCCCGGTGCTCTGAGCTCACAGTTTGGGTAGCCCCGGCTAACAAACTCAGCTAACATTAGCTAACAGCAGCTACAGTTGGCAGCAGTTTACTTCACTGTCCATCAGGAAACTCTGTAAATGTTGCTTTAAATTCATCAGATGGATATAAACCGTGTTGTTCTACTTCTGGGTGCTAAAATACGCAATAATATGCTAACATGTTAGCCGTAACAACTTTATACAGTGATAACATGTCAGTGACGAGTGTTTTTCAGCTTCTTCTTCCCCCGTATTGGCCATAAAATCAGTGAACACAGCTTTGATTTATGGAACAAATCTGAATATTTCAGCCTCTTTTTGCATTTTGACCTTTTTGACCTCGATGTTGAGAAACTAACTCCACGGAAACATTTGACTTTAGTTCGTAAACTTTGAAGTTTTTTCATCGTTCTTTACGCAGGCGTGTCTCTCGTCGCATGTCCTCATGATAAAGTTCTTCTTTTCATGTTTTAACTTTTGGTTTTTGGATGCCCGACCTCAGACCCTGATTACTTGCAGAAATCTGATGTTCTCAGAGTCATACTGAATGCATCACGGTCACATGAACACCATCAAAGCTGAGTGTGTGTTTTTGGGCCATTGTTTATGTATTTAGCTTGCATGCATGCAGTGCAAGTAGTACTTACAGTGTGTTCTTGTACTGGGTTTTGTGTATATCTTTTATATTTAGTTTGAAAGTGGTGGTTAAAGTTGGGCTTGTTTTACTGTGTGTGTGTTCATGTGCTTCATTTCCTGTATGTTGGCCTGTTGCCTGTTTGACCCGGCATGATTTGGCTCTCTGCCTTCCTTGGCTCCGTTCTTGCTTTCTTTTCCCTCCCTCCTTTGGATTTTCTTCCTAGAAACATCCACAAAGTATATACTCTTTTCAAAAATCAGCCTCCAACACAGTTAAAATTCAGAAATAAAAGCTTTTGTCTTTACCAAACTCTACAGAACACAGAAGCAGGTCTTCATTATGGACTTTTTCCATTTCCTGTTTTGCTTTATTTTTAAATATGCTTCTATTTACTGTTAATTTGATGTTGTTGCTGTTTAACTAAATACAAACTCAGCATTAACTGCAGATGTTTTACATTAAAAGCCATCCAGCAGTTTAGAATCTTTTATTGTGAAACAACCACAGGAAGTGGACGTGAGCCAAAGAGCAATAAGTGTTAAGATTTCGTTGTTTTATTGCGTTCTAAATGAACCACGTCATCTGTTACACTAATATTTAGCTTATTAGGTTGAGTTATAGGTTATTACTTTAGTACAACACAAGTTCAGAACATGTAAAATGATTTGATTTGATTTCATAAGTTGTGTTTCTTTTCTACAAGTTAGAGCTGCAATGATTAGTCGACTAATCTAGTTTGATAATACTTTGATAATTGGTTGATTGTTAAAGTAACTTTTCATGGAAAATTGGCAGAAAATGTTGTTTTTATGCACTCAAAAATGAACATTTACCTCTCCTCCTAAGCTAAAGTGAACACTTTGCAGAAATCTGATGAAACATTCACACATACATTTCTTTCGCCTGGTGGTACAGTGGTGGATACTACAGTATTGCTTGTCAGGCGGCAGCACATCGAACAGGCTGTTGTTGGAGTGGGTATGTATGTGTGTGCCTCTTTCTGTCTTATTTCTTCTTAGGTTTAGATAACTTGAACTGACGGCCATTACGTGAACCTAAGCTGTTGGTAAATCGATGAGATATTTGATTTAAAATTGAGTATATCAGTAAAAGAAAACAGAAAAAATGGAAGTTTACGGTGGTAAAAATACTTGGAGCTCTGTCCGGCTTCAACCAATCCAACCTAAATTCTTTGCTGCTTCCATCTAAAGTTATTCATCCGCTCTGCTTTCTGCAGATGGATGCATGTGTTCATCCTCTTCTTGTTTTTTTTCACCCCCTGTTGCTGTTTTTCTGTTTCCTCTCTCACACGGGGCAGTGGAATAAAAGAGCTGTACCCATTTACAGTCACATTGTTACTTCTAAATGAAACCAAATGTCAGATTTTCCCTCAAACACACACACACACACACACACATATATCACATATTGTACTCCACACTATTGCACTACTACACTACTGCAGATTTCAAACAAATACACTTTGATCTGTCTGGTGGGAACGACGTCAGCAGTTTAGATACACTGATTGTGTGTTGTTTGTGTGTGTGTTGGAGTGTGTTTCTGTGCATTAGGTGGGTCTTGGCATCTCAGCTGTAATTACCGGCTGTATAGAAACAGGCAGGAAATCTTGGGGAAGGTCAGGACATCCATATTTAATCCAGCTGTGTGCGTGCCTCTCATTTCTTGTCTTTTACACATCAGGTCCTGTCGTCTTGTCACTGCGCATTAAGCTCTGTTTGAATGTTGTTAGTCACATATAATCATGTACCACAGTTTGTCGTTCGTGGGTTGAATAATTGGTCACACGGTTCATTTGGCAGAATATCAGTGGATCAGATCTGATTGTTTGTGGCTGGACAAACGTGTGCTCCGGATCTGCATCTGGTCTCCAACAAAAACTCATGAAGGACGTTGAAATGGCAACGAACCAGAAAACTGAGGCAACAGATGAGGAGCGGTTTCACACAAGGTCAACAAGTTGAGCTTAAAACAGGGGTGACGGCCTGGGAGTTGGCCTCAGAAGACAAGTAACAGTGATATTTATAAGGATGGACAAAATTTAGTTTTCTTTTATTAGTTGTTATACAATGAAATGAGATATGAATGAGATCACGAGAATCCGTCTTGTCAGGCCTCAAGCTATGTTTTTCCGTTCAATCGGCGTCCTCTGAGGAACTATTAATAGCTACGTTATGAGCTACAGTTGTGCTTTAACGCTAACTGTGCGAAAAGTGACTTATTTGGTCTAAAACAACAATGGCTGCTAAAGAGGTTAGCATAGCTGCTGTTAGCATCAGTTATAGCAGAACTGGAGAGTTTTTCTTCACTGAAAGAAGAGCGAAGAACGACATTGATGGAAAAAGATGTTTATGCTCTTCTTTTCCCGACTGGCTTCGGTAAGACTACGTTATGTGGTTCGTTGATCTGATTGGTTGGAGTTCACCCATGATAGAGGGCGACAGACTGATGGTTCATCCAATCACCTGGCCTGTATATTTTCAAAATTCCAGTTTCCAACAATGACTTCAAACATGGTTTTCTGTAGCAATGAAAGGTTAGCACAATGACTGGAGTCTGGGGAAAACTAGCCTCGCCTTGCTCAGTCAAAAAGATTTCCAAAACTGTCTGATTTGCACATTGTAAAAGATGTTGTGGTTTTGGACTGTTTTCTTGAAAAACAACTGGTGCAGTGACTAAATGCTGAATCATAAGAGGTTAGCCTTTATCAGTCAACAATCAACGTCATGTTTTAGCTTGTTAGCTAGCAACTACTAACACAGTTTCTGGTTTAGTCACTGTTTTCTTGATAAAACTGTGAGATTTACTGATAGGGCTTTTTTTTTAAAAAAACAAACAAAATATCCAGTCAACAAGCTTAGAATCTGGTTTCGTTTAAAGATTACACTTTGCGTAAATCTGATGAAGCATTCAGCAGCTTAAATCTATTTATTATCAAGAATAATCAATTCAAGCTGTAGTTATGCTACACACAAAACAAAAACAAAGAAAGAAATCTCACAGCCTGAGAAAGAAGATAGTTGGGATAGGTGGTACGCTGGTGGATACTTCAGTATCGCTTGGCAGACGGCAGCTTGGGGGTGTATATATGTGGATCCGGATCAGTTATGGACGAATTTGACTACTTACGACCACTTTAAGCTCTGATTTGTGCCTCTTTGTTGCTTAACTAGAACAGGTGGCCATTACGTGAACCTAAGCTATTTTTAAATCGATGAGATATTTGATTTAAAATTGAGTATATCAGGAAGTTTACGGTGGTAAAAATACTTGCAGCTCTGTCCAGCTTCAACCAAATTACTTGTTTCTTCCATCTGAAGTTATTCATGCACTCTGCTTTCTCATTAAGTTGAGCATGGTTTGCAGACAGTAGATGAAGTTTGCTGTTACTCATCAGTTAAGTATCTGTGCTAACAGATTGCCCTCTGTGCAAGAAAAAGCTCCTCTAACATGTTTTGTTTATCATCAGAAGCTGATCTCACTCCAGCTGTTATTTCCTGTTGTGTGTTGTTTGTGATTCCTCAGATTAGGAGGTATTTCCTGGAGGTGCTCTGCTCCTCCTCCTCCTCCACCTCGACCTCCACCCTCTTCCTCTTCTCTCTCTCACTCGTGCTCCATCTCTCCGTCTTGTCTCGTACTTTTTTGTCCTCCTCCTTTGCTGTACTGTATTTCAGGTTAATGTGTGTTTGTTTGTGTGTGTACGTGTTGTAGTAAATTCCCTGCTCCAGTTATGAGGTGATTAGTCATATGGTATCAGTTTATTTTGCCAGTAATGGAAACTGCTCGCTGCCAAAAAAAACGCCCCTCTCTCGGCTCCCCAACTCCCTTCTCTCCCTTCTTTTCTCCTCCTCTTTAATTTCCTCCCTCCTCCTCTTCCTCTTCCTCCTTTTTTTGTCCTCCTCATTCCTTCTTTTTAATCTTCCACCCCCTCCTCCATCATCACTTTTTCCAATCTCTTCCATCGCTCTTGTTTCTTCTTTTTTCCTCCCTCTATCATCTTTTTCTCCTGCAATCGCCACCTCCCTCTCTGTGATTGTGAATGTGATTTTTTTCTCCCTCCCTATGTTTATAGAGGATGACAAAATGGCTCTGCTCCTCCCTGCTAATAAAGAAAACATGCTCAGACTCAGGAAGTAAAGAGGAGTTTAGCCTCTCCTCCTAAAAACTGGTGAAACATATGTCGCTTTAATCGAACAAACAACCCAATCAGCGGTGTTTGCATTCGAGTTGTAGTGGTTGTTTGGTTCCAGGTTGTCTGAAAGTGCCCGCTCTGATGAATATTCCACATGCATCTCGCACTCCAACAAGCTTAATGTTGTGTCAATTAGAGAGAGAGAGGGGGGATGGTTTGGAAAAGAGATAAACACACAGAGACAGACAGCGGCCGGCTGAGTGTTTACATTTCGCGGCTGCAGGTCTGATTACAGAGGAATGTGAGGACGTCTCGGTCATGTCAAGAGTTGGATAACAGGGATTACGGGTCATTCAGAGCAAAACAGCAAGACTTAATGAAACACAGGCGTCATACCAGAACTCGGTTAGCTGATTGAGTAAATCCTGTTACTGTAAAATGGCTGTCTGAGGTGTTATGGGTCTCTTCTAGTTCTCAGGCTTTGGTGCAAACCTCACTCAGTTTTTGGTGGCATATTTCTGCCTGGACACTTTGTCTCAAGCTGCTCCTGTGGAGACCTCTCTTCCATTTCAGGGCTTGTCGGGTGAATTTGGAAGTCTAAAGGCTTCATTGTGTGGTTCAGTAATCTGATTGGTTGAATAGAGGGTGATAGACAGATGGTTGATCCAATCACCTGGCTTGTATATTTTTGTATAAGTGTCTGCCCTTTTCCAAACTGTTTCCAATGATGACTTCCTACATTGTTCGGTGTAACAAACCAGTTGGTGCCAGTTTTTTCTGTAAATAGATTGACCTCTGTTTAAACTCTGTGGGTCCCATACAGTGATAGCCCCTTGATGTGTTGAGCCTAGCTTAGCACAAAGACTGGATTCTGGTGGAAACTGTTAGCCTAGCTTAGCTCAGTCAAAAATGGAAGGCTCTGATTATGTTTTATATTGGTTCCAAGCGTGGCTGTGAAGTGAAGCCAATACAGAAGTGCCAAAAACTGCAGTTCCTCAAACGTCCACTTGAGGCTGGCTGCAGAAGTGAGTCAGTCTCCATAAGTCCCCATGTTAAAATGTCCAACTTCACAGCAGAAATAAACATGTTTACAGCCTGGTACAAAAAACACTCCAGACAGTATTAAAGTCACTGACCAGCACAGTTGATGTGAAAATCATGCCACCTCGGTTTGAGGAATAAATCCAGTTCAAATGGGGCTAAAGAAAGTTTTTGTTCCATTAATGACCGTGCAAATTATATCAAATCAAAGACGACAAAAGGTTTCTTCTTCCCTCGGCGGCACTGCACTCAGTGCCACCACTGTTCTCATTACAGCATTACGACTGAATCAATCTATAGTCTCCTTTTAGATCGAGTTAGACAAGACTTGTTATGTTGTTTTTGTCCTCGAGACTCGAGACTTTGGAGGAGGCTGAACCTGAATTGGACCACGTTTGTTATCTAACACATTTAAACCCAAGGACATCTGCACTGACTGCACATATAAGTGTGGAGCAGCTGGAATCTCAGGTTAACCTGACAACAACGTTTAGTTGAATCTGAAGGGTGATTGGCGTGAAAATAATCCAAAAACATTTATTTTCAAAGCCCGTCTGGGAGTTAAGATGGTGTAAACGGGATGAGTTCAAGGTCCTGTGAATGTTACAGGTTTTGAAATGTAAATGCGTGTGAGTGATCGACGCCTCCGGTTGGATGTAGATGGGAACTAGCATGTGTGCGACTCCACAGGAGGCAGGCATGGCATACTAAAGCTGCATCTCATTAACGTAAGTGTGTGTGGCAGAGAAAGCTGCCAAACAGGAGGACATCAATGCCAACAACAGACAAACACACACACACACACACAAACACACAAACACACTCGCTTCAGGGTTATTTTTCAAGGACGCAGACGCACACACACCGCAGATTGCCGTATGCTTGTGGGTGAATCTGTCTCCAATCAGCATGAGGTTGCACAGACCTCCAACATTTTACCAAACAAGCACCACCACTCGATGAAATGTTTGGAAAAGTCAGTTTTCTTCCCTTTTCGGCTATCAAACGGGCATCTTGGGTCAGATTTTGACTTTTTATACTTTAATTGAACCACATTTAAAAATCAGTAATACAGCAAAGATGAATAATGGATACTTTAAAGTTTGAGATGAAGATAAAGACATTTGTGTCTGATATTTGATATCTTCAAGGAAGATTTTGACATTTTGGGATGTTGGGTTATTCCCTCTCTTAGAGTTAAGAGTGTGATGAGAAAAGTGATTTATATCGACTACTGTAACTCACTCTAACTCTGCATCTATCAGGTGACCATTTCCAAGTAAAAACTCTGCAGCCCGGTTAATAACAAGTTCCAAGAGACGAGACCACATCACCCCTATTCTGGCTTCCAGTTCACTTCAGGATCAATTTCAAAATCCTTCTAATTGTCTATAAATCTCTCCCCGATCTCTCCCCGACATATATTTCAGAACTTTTTGTCCCTTACAGAACCACCAGACCCCTGAGGTCATCCCACCGTGGCCTGTCGGCTTTGGTAGGTTTTTGGTAGCGGTGCCTCGGCTGTGGAATAGCTATGGCCAACAGCAGTCCAAAGGTAACAAGATATGCCTACTAACACTTTACAAGCTCACCAGTTAACACACTTTATCTCATTTTATGACAAATGACAAAACATTTAACAGAGTCGGGACCAGAAACCTTCAGGATTCTCTGCAGATGGCCTGACAACTGGTTAGTTTATAATTTTGCACATTAACAATAATGAGATTTAACATAAAACTACTCTGGTTAAACATCAGCACGTTGGCATTACTACTGTGAGCATGCTAAAGGAGTAGTTTAACAATTTGGGATATGAGGTTGTCAGGCAACCAGCAAAGACTTCATGAAGTCAAGGCAGTTTTCGTACAAGTTAAATGAGATATAACATGTTAATTATTCAGCTTTAGAAGTGCGTATTGTCTTTGGACAGAGCCAGGCTAGCTGTTTCCCCTTATTTCAAGTCTTTATGCTAAGCTAAGCCAACCAGCTACTAGCGATAGCTTGTTGCTGACGACACGGAAGTGAGAGTGGCATTCATCATCTCATCTTGGGGATCATGTATGTCCCACAATGTCGAACTATTCCTTTAAAGTGTTTGAGGAAACACCTTAAATACCTATAGGACTATGAGGTGGTTACATTTCTCTATCAGGACACAATATTTGTCTAAGTGCGGCTTCATTACAAAAAAAAACATTGGTATCCATCTTCAAAAACCCTCCATATCTTTCCAATCCCTAGTCTGATTTATCTTTCCAGACACCGACTCTGATAGATGTCCAAGTGCCTCATGCATTTCCATCAAATATTTGATGTGCACCCGACTGCTGTTAATGCCAAGCTTTGCAGCAAACAGATCAGAGCAGTCATGGGGGGGAAGAGTTGTGTCGAGAGAAAGAAATTTTCAGTGCGAGGCGAAGGCATGACGAAAGTGAAACAGACAGATATGAGAAGAAGAAGAAGAAGAAGAGGAGCTCTGAGTTTACGTCGGTTCAAACTGGGATTTCTGATCGATAAGAACGTTTCAAGGCTGATACTGACAATTTTTAGATTGAAGCTGCAGCCTTTTTTTTTTCTTTAATCCTGAAATAGCTTTAAATGCCTTCATTTTCACGCCAAAACATTTCCAAAAAATGTGAAAGTATTCAGTGTGACACTCTTGACAAAGTGTCAAGAGCCTCATTCTTCTTCAGGCTGGAACACATTCTGCATCAGCATTTGGACTGAAAAAATGGGCCGTGAAAGCTTTGTCTCAATTTTCACCCTCAAACCGTCAGCTCATTTTGGGTTGGAGTGGTCATCCAAAGAAAGTGAAGTAGCCGTGAACGGTCGGGGGGTAAAATAACCCTGCAATAATTCAGCACGATAGAAATGGGACACCACTTGTAACTTGGAAACATCATTAGAAGCCAACAGCAGACATTTCAGGAGACATTTTAACACATTAACTGTACTCGGACTTGCTTTCTGCTTTGCCCTCATTAGCAGATAACTGACAATGCCAATAAAGTGTTCAAACCAGGGCTCAGATGCAAATGTAAGTTAGTGTGAAATTACTCTTATGCTGCAAAACTTGCATCATAAGTGTCTTTGGCTAAGACATAAACCCCCAAAGTGCTCCTGATGGGCAAGTCAGCACCTTGCGTGGTAGCTACTTGCCCCGGTGTGTGAGTGAATAAGAGGCAAATGGTGAAGCACTTTGGATAAAATCGCTTTATAAATTCAGTAATTTAACTTTTCATAGCGGGCTGTGCAGCTCCACCTCTCTTCCCTCTGGGTTTTTAAGTGTGGAACAAGTTTTGCTGGCACATTAACCTTAAGCAAGATGCAGACTGCCTGTCAGTCGCCGACAGTCATTGGGTTGGGTTGGGTTTTATTGGGATGAAGTTTTTGTTGGACCCTTGCCCATACTTGGTTCGCCCATATTGGCACCCATTTGGTAGATTAAGCCAATCTGGATTGTCTGATCAGTCCAGATAATACCACTATCAGCATATCTGATACTATTATCGAAACACTGTCTGAGCATTGATCCGATACCACGGTGTTGATTAGCCCTAAAACAGGGAAGCAGCAGGGCAAGTCTTTGTTGGACTGTGACTCGCAGTGTGTCCAGCACCGTTGGGAAAATGTTCTGTTCTGCTGTCTGTCGGAAATTCTTCCAATATTTTCTAAAATGTGGGATTGGGTAGTGACAAGTATACGTCTGAGCCCTGACCTAATACCAACTTATTGGCCCCAAGTTGGGGCAGTGTCCCATTCAACTTATTTTCCCCAGGATGGCAAATCATGACCCACCTGTATTGTGATATACTCACCCTAAACTTAACCAATCCAACCAAACCAACGAAGGCAACGAAAAGGCTTTAACCAGATTCAGGCCTTACAACAACTATAGCAATCATACAGGGTTAGTCATATAATAATATATACATTTTTAGATCCAAAGTTCAGGCACTGGAATCTGCATTGGGACGACAAAAATGGTATCCTGATTTTAAACAGAAACTTTGTTGACAAGAAAACTCCACAGGACACCGTTAAATAAGGCCGTTGCCTTTTTGTGGTCAGTCAGCCATCAGTTGTTGCTTTTGTTGTGTGTTCAAGTGCAACTTTTAATAAACGACATGCGGTGACCCAAATCACTTGGCCTTTGTTTGGTGGTTGTTTGTTTGAGGGCAGTTTGGTGTATCAGGGACTTCCTGTGAAGCTCAAGAGTCACTTAAGAGTTGAGTCAAAACAACATAAATCCAACTCACAGGCTGAGGGTCAGCAGTTACAGGCGGCGTCTGTCTTTCAGCCTTTTATTTGACTAAGCTCTCGCCAATGCCTAAAAGTCAGTCCCAGATTTACTGTTGCCCGGCAGCTTCTTGCTCGCTCATTCTCTCCTTTTTTCTTCTTAACTTCCTTCGTCAACGTCCTCTTCAGACACTTCTACTCTGTCATCATGTCCATAGAGGCTGCTGAGCCTGCTTACATTGCCCAGCTCCTGTTCTGCCACGACACCGGCTCCACTCCCCATCAGCATTCACATGTACCTCGGGCCTGAAAACCTCCTCTTCTTCTTCCCGGTGGTCCAAAACCGGCGGCTTCTTGCTTGCTCACTCTCTCCTTTTCTCTTCTTAGCTTCCTCCATCAATGTTCTCTTTGCTCTCTTCTCCTCTGTTACATTTGCCCACTCACCTAGCTCCTGTTCTGGCACGACACTAAAGCGTTACGTACTCCTCCCGACCCGGAGCCCAAAGTTACATAATGTGAGAACAGACGTACAAATGACAGAGACACCATTCACCTGATTACAAGTCAGTGTAGCATCACCAGGGTTTAAAATCTGTTACACAGTGTTGCTTTAAAAGTATAGAATATATAGATATTGATCGGACGAGAGCTGGATGACACCATCAATCCCTGATGGGACTATTATTTAGTGAGCAGTAGATGGCCAATATGAGCTGTGTGTATCCGTCCATAAGAAGGCCGAGAAAAGAGTTTCTGATGTTGGACAGAGGAAGGCGAGTGAAAAGTTGTTTTGTTTGTATTCAGCAGACCAAAACTCAGTGTGTGTGTGTGTGTGTGTGTGTGTGTGTCGTCCAGTGATTTGTAGGTGTAAAGGCTTCGCTCTGTCACTTCCATTAAACATGCTGTCCTCATTTTTGTTCTCTCTTCACCTCTCCCATCTCCACCTCCCTTGCCGTCTCACTTTTTCTTACTTTTTCTCGTCTCGTCTTCCGCGGCGATGCTCATCTCTCGCTTGGTTGCTGTTGCTGAGGTTTGGACTCTCACACTCCACACACACACACACACACACACACACACACCCAGACAGCGCGATCCACTACAGTGGTCAGGAAATTGGACCCTCAACAGTCTGTATATTGGAAATGAAATTCCTTTGAAAGGCCCAGACACACACACACATACACACTCTCACACTGCCTTTTGAAGACAGGAGTCTGTTGCCGCTTGCTGGTTTTAACTATAGAGAGTCTTATCTACAGAGCCACTATCAGTAGTTTAAAGATAGAGCTAGTGGAGCTGAGTCACAGCTCTCGCTCTCTCTCTCTCTCTCTCCTGCCTTTTGTCTTTCTGACAGTCGGTGTCTCTCGTCCATGTGTGCTGCCGACAGATAAGGAATTGATGTTAATTACAAGACATGTAGCCTGTCAGACGGAGAAAGAGTAGAGCTTCGACCGATATCAGCACCAATACGCATGATTCAAAGCCCAAACTACAAATGGGTTGTTCGTCAGTGCGTAAAGGAGCATTTCTGTTTGTTACACTCTGTTTTTTTTTTGCAGTTTTGGCCACCGTTCTCTATCAGTTAAGATGACACAAACCAAAGTAACTGCTGACATCTGGGAACAAGTTTGGCTAACCTCAAAACTTCGAGTGTAATTTGTTTCCCTTTCTTCATCTTTCAAAGGCTTATTTTCACTCTAGACGAGACTTTATGCTCGTCTACTCTCGTCAAGGACGTGAGAAAAGCACGGCTGAATTTCCACTTTTTTCCCCCACCGGATTCAGCACACTGCATTTTCCAACAAATAATGTGGTTTGAGTCGCTGTCTGGTTGTACGTCATGTGAGCGGTGTAACGTCTTTGTTGCTTCAAACATATCTGGTGTTTCTTTCCCTGTCAGACTGTTGAGATGTTAGTGGTGAGAAGTTGAATATAAACCCATTTAATAAACAGGAAATTATCCTTAAAGCAACTAAAGCTACCTCTTTAAAGGCGTCGATTGATCATTGGTTTAGTGCCTGTAGATCCCAACTGATATACCATATGTTAATTATCTTCTATTTGTGTTTTTCTATAGGTATTAATAATTATTTAATTCCCAGTAAAGTTTACCATTTCAGTGCACTGAAGTCATTTTGGACAATAAAGTCGATTATTAAACAGTAAAATATCTCACCTCCATGCCTCCAATAAATGTCTTTATCATTGTTTGATGAAATTTGAGGGATCATTGCCAAAAAAACTGTATTTATTCAGGCATATATGAAGAATATCAACCAATATATCGATATCACACTATTTTAGTCTCTAATAACGGCATCCAGTATCACTCAGGCTCTATTGTTGGTCTTTCCTGCAGGATTGCACTAGGGTTGGGCGATTGGTTGAGAATCTTGGCTGTTGACAACTAGCTGAGTCCATTGTTGGTTTGATTTATGTCTTTGGGGTTGCAATTTATCTTATTTTATTATATTATTATATTACTAATTGAACGATCTGTCACCAAAGGATACACATGCATCATCTACGTAAATAAGTATATCAACAGCCAGTTGGATAACGGTTGGATGGAAAACCTTAACATATGGCTGAACCCTGTATGGCACCTCTAGCTGTCCCAGCTGACTTACGATGAGAGAATTCATCCTACTAACCCGTATTCTCTGTCTACTTCACATCCAGTTATTTTGACTATATGTTTTAACAGCATGAGTTCAGTTGAGGATGTTTTTACTCTAAGGACCGAAGACGTGACGATAACTCTGACTAAACGACAGTAAGCATTCATTTTGTGATTTGCAATTTAAGAAAAAAAAAGATGTCTAGACTTCCTAAATATGGTCCTCACTGCTGGTCCCCACACAAAGTGGTGTTGATAGGACGGTTACGTGAAACCTCGACATCTAGACGTGCAAATTACTAAATCACTGCTTGCTGAGATGGCTTTTTGACACCACGAAGAGACTCCAGAGGGAAGTAGAAATATGTTGATTCACGGCAAAATGAAGTCTCAAAAGTCTAATTTTGGTCTTACCATCAAATCCTGTTTGAGGTTTTTGTCAGTTTAAGACTTCAGATCCGATGTTTGCTTGCGTGTCACTCATCTCTCAACCTGTTGTATGATTCCCACAATCCCCCTTCCCCCTCAGTTTGTCTCTGTACTTGCATTACAAAGACACAGCGTGAGTCTCTCCGTCTGTCAGGCTGACAGTCTGAACGGTGATGTGAAGCCCTCCCGAGGTGGTTTACATGCACGCTCATGCATGCACATGTACAGATGTATGAATGTGTGCGTGTTATGACATTTTCTTTGTGTTTCTTGTTCATCTGATGAGTTAAACTGGGACCAGGAGGAAGCGTTTAGCACAGATTAATGCATGTGTCAACTGTCAGATAAGCCTGTTTGTATCTGTGCTGTTTCCTTCCTTGTTAAAGTCACTTCGTGGTGGTCTGAATGCATCAAAAATGTTCAAAATTGAATCATTTAATTAAGTATAAATGTGCTTTCATAAACATGGTCAGTATCCCTGAACACCTGTTGCTGTTTCATATCTATTATTAGTTATATTCAAGGAGAAACAAGCCGGTTGTTTTCATTATTTCTGTTGTTAAATTGCTCTTAAAATTAATTCCCAGGTGATATTAAAAAAGCTTCGGTTCAGTGCCTTTAGAACTGTAATTTCCTCTGTGGCAAATTTTATTTTATTTTTTTCCCCAATTTATCCTCTCAGCTGTTTGTGGCCCTGAACTGAAATCCCCATTAACCTTGAGGTTGAGTCATTTTGGCAAATTCCCATTAACCTCCAGAACGAGTTGTTTGGTAAATTCCCGTTAACCCCCAGCGTTAGTCGTTTATCAGACAACAAAGACGTGTTCGTGGGAGGGTTCAGAACTTATTTCTGACTCATTTGGAGATATTTTTCTTCCGTCTCGACGGCGTGATTGCTAAAATTAAGGTCACAATGAGTCATCTGAGCAAAACAGTCAGGTGTGTGTTCCTTAGAGATTCATAGTAGTCACAATGGCGCAAAGATAAGGCAGATCTTCAAAAAGAAGGACCTGCCTTTGTCCGAGAAGGTTTCTCCAGTGGCTCCAGTTTCATGCAGATTAGGTGAGCCGAAGACTAGATTACCCATTGGTGTGTTGTATGTCTACACCATTGACTGTATATAAAAATGGACCACATGGACATGAAGTCAAACCATTTCAATGGTGGCTGGCTGCAGTACAGGTCATAAACCCTGCCCCTCCATGTTAGCAGATGTGACATGGACCGACCTAAAAAATCAAAGTACACGTCAATAAATGTTTCCCAGAGATGTTTTTTATCATTTAAAGTAGTTCTTATCACACTGTTGTTGGTTTGTTCAATAAAAGGGGGCTTCAGGTCGCGATCAATGCTGGAGTCCCGATGGCGACTGAGTGAGCAGGACCTCAAAACTGCAGCTCCAATCTCGATCACTACGGCCCAGCTCTGGCTCCGTGATGGCCGGGATATTTTGTCCTTTTTGTTCTGTGGAGGAGACGTGTTGTCCATCTTTAGATATGTCAATGGTTGTTTCATGTCAACGGCGTTAGCCCTGTGAAGATGGGTGACTAGTCCAGTGTGTACCTCTTGCCCAATGTGAGCTTTTATTCAAAATTTGAACTTTCATTTAAAACTAGGGGGAGACATGTAATATTTTCAACTGTAATGACATATCCGAATTAAAAATTTACAGGATACGGGTCGGAATTTTGACATTTTAGTTTGATTACGTTTGAACTTGTTTTTATGAAGCAGTGACCGCCCTAACAGACTCTGATCCGGATGGATGGACCATGATGGGTCACTTAAAGGTGTCATTTCTATTGGGACTTAGCTGGTTAAAGTACAGCATAGGCCACAGAGTGTGGAATGGTAGCCGGAGGGGTGCTAGTTCATTGGCATCCAACTCCCAACAGCGGAATATTGAGATCCAAAGGTTCAATCTTGACCTTTGGAAGCTGTAGTAGACAAAATAATCTCACAAAATTATCCATTTAGTAGCTTTTCTGGAGCCTATCACCGTACTTTAGGACGGTGATAGGATTGTTGTTGCTTACATGGTCAGTAGGAGAAAGACTCTGTTTAGACAGTGAAATAGAAGACATGTATTTTGCTAGAAAAACTGAGAGATCGATAATCTGCAGCTAATTGAAATAAAAAAGTAGGCAGAGGAGATCTTCTGTATGCGGTATGTGACTCCAAGAGTTCAGATGGAGTTTAGGAAACATAAATGTGAAGAGCAGGTTGAGTTTTGAAGTCACTGGGATCTGTTAGTGAGTAAAAATGACAATGGTCTGGATAATACGCAACATTCCAGCCTACATTTTCATTACGGTCAGTCACAACCTCACTTTTCAAGTTATATAGTTTCTTTATCTTGGCCTCAGTCCAGTTGAGTGCCATCACACAGCAGCTCATAGTTTATTTAATAAACCAGAAGCCTCAGATAGTCAGGAGAGATTAGGCTGCACTCAGAGTGTGTGGGCCTGACTTTCTCTGCTGTGTTTTAATGGTGTGCATTTTGTAGAACCAATTTAAGCATGTCCGTACCCCCACAGACAGACACATGCAAGAACCACACGCATCGTCTGAGGACGGGAGGTTCGGTTTGGGTCAACAAGCATGTGAACGGAAATGTAGAGTCATCTTCATACAAACAGACGAGCGTCAGAAGGAGGGAGTCTGCTGACGTTACGAAGAAGGAAATGGGACGTTCAACAGATTGAAAGATGGTGGAGAAAAATGATCACAAAAACAGGGCAAGGGCGGAGGGAGACGAATACAAGAAACGACGGAAATATAACAAATAATGTTTGAAACGCCGGGGAATGTAAGTCGATGTGAACGCATGAGTTCCCAGTAGTCTGCCTCAGGTTGTGAAACTGAGCAAATATGAGTGAACGATGAATGATGGGTAGAGATGCAGCCTGCAGCTTGGCAGCTTCTTAATGTTCTGTGTCATCTTGGTTAGTGTGATTTCCGCCGTGGTTTCCTCTACATCCATCCAGCATTCAGCTGTGGGACACAGTGAGCTATGAAGGAAGTTAAATACACAGGCTCCCAATAGCAGCAGGACCTGTTCTCACATCTGGACTCAAACTAGCATACATCCCCTCGGTGCTCATTAGCCTGGAGCTTGTTGGCGTGTTAAGCGATTAATATAGCTCATTTCCAGATCAATGTTTCCAAGCATAGTTTTACTTATTTAATCCCCGGTAGTTCATCAAAGTGATATCATAGAGTACAGGAATGCCTTTGACTGCTTTTGGCAACATTTGTTTGAGTTTTTTCTTTTTTTTTTTTTTTTACAAATTTGAGTTGGGGTAGAAAACATCTGTGCTTTCACTTCTCGAGGGAATCAAAACAAGCTGGACTGGTTTTTCTTCTGCGCCTGTCAGAGAATATTAGGATGAAGTTAACCCCAACATCTTCTTTTAACTTCTGTGGGTTGCTTTGTTGGGCAAATTTTGAGTCTTGAAACACAGAGGTCGGTGCCAGGCCACTACTGGATGTTGACCGGTACACCCACAGTTTGGAGGTTAAGGCTCTTGGTCAAGGGCTAATTGGCGGTGGTGGAAGAAGTAAATGTACCAGTACAATAATGCCAAAAGACTCTACAAAATGTATTTGAAGTACTCATTCTTCAGGAATAATCAGCCCGTGACATGTTATAGACAGTACTGTATATTTGACATATATATTAGATTATTAATACTGATACTGGCCGTCTTTCCGTCAATGTATTTTGATGCATTTTGAAGTTTTGCATTTGAAAAGTTTGATGGAAACTGAAAAACTTTGTCAATTTTGAGTTAAAGCTCTTAATGGGAGATGGAAACACGTTATTTTGAACAAGTTGTGATGCAGCGAACATTGAATTCACGACATACTCTCTTTTTGGGGGGTTTTTCGATTAGAGAATTGGCGCCACCTACTTTGCACTTTTTAAAACAAGCGTTCCTTCGCGTTTTCTTTTGCCAAATTTCTTGAAATTCTGTAAAAATTTGCGATACATCTGGATGGAAACACTACGTAAGCAGCCTTTTGCTGCTCGAGGTGTTTTAACCACTTTATATAAAGCTCGGTAGTTTCGCCCAGTGTTTGCCAACGTTGGTGTTAGTCCCCTCCAAAGAGTTGCAAGATAAATCTGAGGTGTCGTGATGATTAATGGTAGAGGAAAGAAGAAACAAAACAAAAAGTTCCGATACACACATTTAAATTAATTTTATGGATTTTTTTTCTCTAATCTTTGCTTTTATGTGAAATATTAGAAAGTTTTTACTTCTATGGGTCTTGAACATTTATTTAAACAAAACCATTTGAGACATTTAGAGGTGAAATGACGTCTGAGACGTGACAAGGAGACACAACTGGATGCTTATTTTGAGAGCCACAAGCCAAAAAGGTTGGAGAACACTGCTTCAATCTCTGACAACATGTATCAAGTTTATCATGTTTTTTGTAACATTTATCTGTAAAGCAACAAGTTGGTTGAGCTGTCAGATAAACATACTTGTGTAAAAAGTACAATGTCTCCTTTTGAGATTTGTGCAGTAGAAGTGTATAAAGTAGCCTCAAACATCAAAGTACACAGGGAACCAGCGTACTGCTGTAACTGTTGGCTTTAATGATCATTGTATTAGTCCTCTGTGTAAACATATGAAAATTTCAGCATTAAAACTGGATCAACAGGTTATTGTTGATGACTGTCTGCCCGTCCTGCAAAGGATGACGGCCTCCCTCCAGGAATCTCTGAATACTTGTAATTGTTAGAAGACGTCACCACGTTTGACATATCGGCTTTCATAACACACTCATCACGTCTTCAGGAACACTCCTCGCTGATGTTTTGGGAAATGAAAGCAGGCAGCGGCGAAGCTCTTTATCTGGCACATCCTGTTCTTCGATGACTTGCAGCTTGTGATCTCTAGAACCCATGAGAACGGGATCTTAAGTGGGTTTGAAGCGTCTTGACAGTGATTGATACCAGCAGGGAGCTCTGAATGCAGACCACAGTGCCGGTCCTTATCGCTGACACATCCGGCTCCCAAAACAAGATGTCAGCTGTTCATGGCGGGAAGAAAGACGTGGCCTGACTGCTAGTATGGAGTCGGCGTGACGGGGGGAGAACACATGAGACTTGAAGTTGACTGAAAGAGTTGAGTAAATGAGCGTTTGTGTTAAGAGAAAAACTGCAGGCATAAGATTAAAAATTGGACACTTCCAGCCACTGATGATTCATTGAATTAGTCCCAGAACGCTCCGGAGCATTCAGCAGTAAACGGCAGAGAGATGGATGAATAGTTAGCATAATTGTTATTACGGTTCTTTTGCTGCGCTGCATCTGTCTGTGTACTGTCTCCGTGCTCTTTTTCTGGTCTAATTGTTTTGAAACTGCCGAGTTAGAGGTCTCAAAAGAGCAGCAGCTCAAATGGAAAGCAACGGCAGGCAACTAAATTACAACAGAGGAGCTTCATTTTCTTGATGGCTTTAAGCGGTGTAGAATTCACTCTTTTCTCAGTGAAGTCTGCCGTTAATAAGGTCGCTGCCGGATGATGTTTTCCTACAAAAGAAGCGATTTAATTAAAGCTTAAAAAGAACAGCAAAGTGTGTGAGTGCTCTGCCTGCTCTCTGCACAGGATTTCTGGGTAATAAACTCTTAATTTCCTAATATTTTTTATAAGTTTTTATCCTTTGCAGCTTCAGGAAATCCAAAGATATTAAACGCACCGTTTCAGTCAACATTGGCAGCATTTAACTTTCTCAAATAATTTACGATCCACAGTGAAAACCTCTGAACAACAGAACTAATAAATCACGAATGAAATAATCTGGATTCAGTGCAGTGTGTTGGAGTGGTCTTTGATTGGCCCAGACCTCCGCTGGTTTTTATTCTAACAGTCTAAATTCAGAGTAATTTCACACCTGGGACGGCAGGTAAATCCAAAAAAAGAAGTTTGAGTGATTTTTCCATGTTAATAACTTAAAGTTTGTGTTCGTCTTGAGTCAAGAGAGTCATTTAGATTAACTGCAAATCATCAGTCGTTGAGTATCTTCATCTGTGAGATCATTGTCTCCTTAAAGACTTCGATAGATCCTGTGGACACTTTTGTAATGGCTTGTTTTGTAATGTATAAATATCTTTTTTTATTGTGAAAAATGGATGAAACCACTATTTACAAGAGTTACTTCCACCTCAGTTTTTTCAGCGACATTCAGCTCATTGTTTTGGTTTTGCTGACTTCGATAGACGCTGTGCAGGAAAACATCACACGGCGTCTGAATATGTTGTGCTGTTCTTAATAATATCTTAAAGCTGCACTAATCAATATTTTATATTGACAGTGGAACAAAATACTACATGTAGTGTGAAAGAGGTTGAACTGCACTTCCACCTCACCTTTTTTAGCGACTTTCAGCTCATTGTTTTGGTTTTGTCAAGCCCTGTTTTCAGCTTAAGACTGCAGTTTTTTAGCAAATAAAGATAAATTGACTCTCTACACCAGACGGACAAAGCGAGCAACTCACTGGTGAAGAAAGTTGAACGTTTAGCAGCTGAAGAGGCAGATGTTTTTCTCAGCAGTTGATGGAGACTTAAGCAGACGATTCGATTCAGGTCACCAGATACGACTCTCAATGAATGCTGATGTTGCTTTGTGTCTGCTGGATATATAAAGACAAAGCTGTTTGGAACACATAGGGCTTCAAATAACGACTATTTTTTTAAACTTTAGATTAATCTGCCAGTTATTTTCTTGATCAAACGAGTCATTGTTTGGCCGAAGAGCTTCCGTCACGGACTCCAAGGTGACATCCTCACACAAACAATCTGTCTAAAGCCAAATATAGTAAGTACATGAAGATGGTAGGTCAACAGTCTCACATTTGAGAGCCCCTAACCGTCGATTATTTGGAATTTTTACTGGTTGCAGCTCTTGCAACATGTCTCTTAATCTCAATGTTTTGTTAACAGATTGTTCTGCTGCCCCCATGTGGCCAACAAATTTTTGCATGAGATAAGAAAAAACTTGTTTTTTCAGTAGGAAATGATGCAAACTTGAAGAAGCAGGACGTGAAATGCTTCAACTTTTTTTTAAACTCATGCAGAAATAAAACAGAAAGAGATCTGGTGTGTGTGTGTGTGTGTGTGGTGATTTCCATTTTCATAAATCTTCATTCTTCTCGCACCGTGTGAAAGAAATCTTTTCAACTGTCTGGAAGTAAAATAAACTCTTTGCACAAAATCTAATAAAGTAATTGATTTGACAGAAATCCGGCAGTGCTGTTGAGTTCTGAGAAGCAAGATTGCATACTGCTGCTGCTGCACTGCAAAGTTTTGACTAATATCCTGGATATATTTGTCCTCTGGCTCTTACAGTACACTCAGCTTTTATCCACCGCCTGCCCTAAAACCAAGTCTGATGTGCACAGTCCAGCTCTTCTGTGACTAAAGGTGCCAAATAATTTATGACTTTTGGGAGTTTCACTAAAGTCCAGTGGGTTTTTGTTCCAAAACAGAGCACAACTTGAAATGGGAGTGTTGAAAGCCAAAAATCTTATCACAGACCGAGTAATGGTCGGGTCACTGGTATTGATCAACCTCAACAGATATATTGCAGCCATTCCTCTGCTATGAGGGCCAGTAGAAATCTTTGTTATTGCCTCCTTATAATATAGCTAGATGACAGGCTTTAATGAAATATGAAGTGTCGCTGTCTCCCTGTCTGTAAACTGCTCAGTCGTAAAATTAACATTTTGTAAAAAAAAAAAAAGGAGAGCTTGACTCCAGAGAATTTGAGCTGAATCCTTCACTATTTCTGATTCAGAGCTACCCAAAAGGAACGGATCAAGGCAAACTAAACTCACTCTTCTGTTTCTTTTTATTATTAATATTTTGTTAAATCAAAAACAAGGTAACATTGTAGGAAGGAAAAAAAGGTCCCGTATTTTGTAGTACTGAAGAAAAAGCTTATTTCCAGAGCAAATTTGATGCTCTGAGTCACAGGAGGATGTTCAGATATCCTTGAATGAATCGAGAGAAAAGTGGGAGAATAGCCAGGAAACACCCGGGGCAAGATTTTATTAGAGTTAATCGTATTTTATTAATTTCTTGCAAAGCATGAAAAAGCCCCCACCTTCAGTCTTCCAGGTTTGGGGATTCATTTCATAATGTTTCATCTACGTATGTCAGTGCCTTTTCAGTACTTAAGCATCCAGCTAACTAGGGCTAAATTGATTAGATAAATAATAGTCTTAATAACGGTCTCAGAACAAAACTGCCAAACATTCACTCGATCCACTTGGTTTTCTTTGGCGGTGGAATGTTTGTTGAAGAAAACAAGCAATTAGAACGAGTAAACTCGACTGTAATTTGCAGATTAATCCACAATAAGTAAACTCAACTCCAACAACCTAATATGACGATCACAAACATCTATAGAGCCCTAATCCTCTTCCCACAATCCCTCAGAGCTATGAGTCCTTTGTAGAATTTGGTTATTAGTTTCGATAAATAATTTTGTCTTCATCCAAGATAAATAATTGCAGAACTCTTTGCCTGGTTGCCAGATAGCTAAAAAACTGTGAGCCAAATAAACTAATGTTATTCTTCAGATCATCAGAGCAGAGCTATATTGATTAAACGAATAATCGTTTTAGTACTTTTTCAAGCAAAGGTGCCAAATATTTGCTCCATCCAGCTTTTTATAGGGTAACTTTCCCATGTTTTTTATGTCTAAGTGTAGTATAAGTATTCAGGGGGAGCAATAAAATCTGGCTGCAACGTAGTCCTTATGGGCAATTGCGCACCGTAAATGTAGGTCCATTAAAAGTGCTTGTTTTTGCCAGTGACAGCCTCAGATTGTTATTCAAAGTTATGGAGAGGATCCATTCAGAGATAGACCTTTTTTTACGAGTAAGATCTTTTTTGTTTAACCGGAAACAGCGGTTATATCGCTGTGTTCAAAGCCACCAGACACCATTGACAAAAACAGTCATTTTACTGGTCTACTGTTTCCTTGATGGGTTCATTTGTTTGTGTTTTTTGGGTGACTTTGGTGTTTTATAGATCCAAACTTATGTATTAAAAGACCTATGAAAGGAATACCTGTGTTCTGCAAGGTAAAATAACTTTTTGCCAATGGAGTCCGTTATCTTTGAACACAGTGATATAACTTCTGTTTCTGTTAAACAAAGAGGACCTTCTCTTTAACTTCTATCTGTAGGGTCATTCCACACTTATAATAACAATCTCAGCCTGCTAGAGGCAAAAACATTTTGGGTTCCAGGTCAGATGGGAAGTCGAGATTGACCTGAATACAGGAGCCGTCAATCTGCAACAAAAAAGTACATTAATCAAAGGCTTGAGTCTCATTTAAGAGATCACCTGACCAAAGGATGACCAAGAGGTAGAAGAGCAAACCCAGCATTTCTTTAAGGTTATCGATCCTCTCTGATCTGCTCCCAAATGGTGGCGTTTAATGATTGGGTCTTTGCTATGTTTTAATAGTGAGTAATTAAGATTATGAAAAAATCAGCATTTCTGCTAATGAAGTTTAGTCTGGTCAAACTGGGATTTATCAGGCATGATTCCAGCATGACTCAAAAGAAATAACAGATCTCTAGATGGCAGTGAAGAAGATTTATTTAAGACCTCGTGAACAGGTAGTGTACAAAAGAGATTCATACATATTAATATTTATTCAGCTTTTCCCCCTCCTGTGTCAGATTGAATAATTAGCTCCTAGTCCTAACTCATTAACAGCTTTCTCAATGCTCCTGATAGATTAACATTGATTATTTGATATTAAAAAACGTCCAGTGCCACAGTGAGATGAGCGGTTTAAAAAATAAGCCCAGGAGACAGATTGACAACCCAAGAGATGGATTAAATAGCCGGGGTAGTCTCTTCCAGCAGTCTAATGAGTTTCTGAATGGCCGGAGGAAAGACGAGGTCGCAGAAATAGAGAGGATTTAATAAGACCACCAGCGGAGCAACAGGGAGAGATGAAGAACAGGCGGAGGGAACTTTGTTTCACCTTCTGAACCGCATTATGGAAATAGGCAACATTTCTGATTGCTTTGCTGCATATGTATTTGTCCATCCATACCGCTGTGTGTCTCTAGCTGATGACTGAGGCGTGAGAGAGATTCAGTCTTTAGCATTGTGCAGAATCATACCTGTAACTGTAGTTTTGTGGTTCTCTGATGTATACTTAGTGTCAGGATTTGATAGTTTCTTGAAAACAAATGAATCTTCTACAGACTGAAAGCGTATAAGGCACCTTTTTAAAATTAATGAGTCTCATTTGGCTTTTTAAGATTTGTATCTTCTGTATGCAAATACAGTTCTACCTGTTAATTTGACTAATGAAGATATTTTGGTAAAACATGACTTTGATATAACTAAAATGTTGTTTTGGCATTTTGAGCCCTGCTAACAGCTCTATGGATGGAAGTGTTGGTTGGTTGGTTGGTTGGTTGGTTGGTTTCACGACTTCACGACACCAGATTTAAATATCTCAACAACTATTGGATGGATTGTGATTAAATTATTACCAGATATTCATGGTTCCCAGAGGATACAGCCTACTGACTTCTATGCTAACGACTCCAGGGACAGCAGTGTTTTTTGATCGGTTCGTTGGTTTCAACACAACTATTGGATAGATTGCTATGAACATTTTTATGAATTTTTCAAAAGATATTCATGGTCACCTGAGGATGAAGTCTACTGACTTTGGTGGTTCTCTGACTTTTGATTTAGCAACAACACTGGGTGAAATGTGGCTGACCTTCCATTTGTTTTGGTCTGAAATGCAGGTGCTGTAGTACTACATTTAGTCATTCTGAATGTCCGATATACGTAGCACCATTAACTCATTATTCAGTCTATATTTTTAGTGGTGTACTATCTTATAATAGTTTCCCAGAGCACAAGATGGGTTGAAAACCCAAATGTTTAATTTAGAGTCATTTAAAACCAAGAAAAGCAGCAAATTGTCACATTTTTGAGAAGGGCTCGGTCAATCGAAGCATCTTTTAACCACAGTAGCTTCTACCAGCTGTAGCAAACATACTTTTTCAAGTATAAAAAAAAGCTCTTGGGCACACTTTTCCTTCCATGGCAGTCTCCTCCCAGACAATCTTGTCAGTTAACCTTTGACCTCTTCCTCAGTAGTTGGCCAGTTCATTGTTGGAGTTGAGGGTCACGACCCTCAGAGGACCCTGAGTGATCCCAGACATCTTTCCACTGTGTGAGCTTTGTTTCCTCGATAATGCTCAGACATGTTCCCTTGTAAACATGTGCCCCTGTGCAGAGTCATAAAGCCAGAGGTCAGACGTGTTGACGGTTCTGTGGTTTTCTTTGTCCAACAGAACAGAGGTTGAAGATAATTAACAATGAGTTGGTGTTTTTTCTACTAGATTCCTTGAAAATGAGATCATTTCTATACTTTACAATGTCTGACTGCTTTAAGGTTTTCAGGGTTGATGCTAACATTTGTTTGGATGTTAAATAAGTAAATGAAAAAGTTTAATGAGGTGTTCCAATATAAGAAGATAGAGAACACCTTTATTTTTTACATGAAATTAATTTGCAACATGTATTTTAGCGTAGGAAGGCAAAAGCTTTTGGTAAAGCAGGTAAGGTACCCTACTGTGAGATTTAAATACAACTTTTTCCACAAAACGCTATTTTATGTAACAAATAAAGCAAACTTTACATATAAAATAATGCATACATTTAGAAAAATGTTGATTGATTCCTGATTTAAAAGACTAAGTTGACTGATTGTTTCCAGCTTCAAATGCTTGACAGCTGCTATGGATGCATTTCTCTTGGTACACAAAGTAAAGTAAAGGTCGATTGGATGAACATAACTTCTGTTGGTAATTGGCGGCAGTTATTGTGTTTTTTGGGAGCCATTTTGCCATTTTTTGATAATTGAATGGTCTGCCTCCCTCTCAGGACTCAGATAACCTTAAGATTTTCCTTTCGTTTTCTTGTTGTGACCATTGAGTCCAAAGAGCAACCTTTGTTTGACGAAACAGACATTTAAAAGACTTTGCTTATTGTCTAAAAAAAAAAGCGAAGACATTCTAGATTTCTGTTTTTCTTATGTGTGTTGAATATTTTTGGTCAGTTTAAAGGATAATTCTGGTGATATTGTTCTTAAAAAATCAAATGAAAAGACCAAAACCAACAATGAATTGATCCAACTAAAACACCTTGTGTTTGGCTCCAAAGCCTGATAATTCCTCTGTGACAGCATATTGTTGGTTTTTGGTCTTTTTCATGGGATTTATTGACATTTGTTGGCTCTCCGTTGCATTGAACTGCGTCATAACGTTAAGTTACTTTAGTTTAAACCACAATGTCCCAACATGATTCTGCAGAAAGAGGATAAACCACAATAATGCAACACTTATCTGTGCTGTAAGGTTAAGCTGTGGTCTGAACGCTGTGTCAACATCCATGTGTTTACTCTTAATGGTAAAGAATATCATCTATGTCAAGTTTATTGAAGGTTTCTTTCTTTAGGTTGTTGTTGTGGCGTGAGGGTGGAATTTTTCCTGCTCGTTTCCCAACCTTCATTTCTTCATCTTTGGTCTTTGTGTTCTCTGGATGTCCACTCCCCTAACAGAGTCCTGCCCCTGTTCAGTACTGTACATGGGAAAAGGGAAAGCCCCTGTGGTTCTCTGAGGAATACTGCATGGCTCTGGTATGACGATGTAGGAGTTAATTAAGAACAGACGTATTTCTCTGTACCACTGCACAGGACAAATGACCTCTGTAGGGACCTTCTTCTGTGATTCTTTCCTTCCTCCGTCTGCATTTACATTTTATGTCTGTCTTTGATAACAGGGAATTGGTCATGGCTGATGCGGGAAGTTATAAAATAGAACAGATAAATTGCTCTTGGATGCCTTTAGCTGGCTGTGTTTTATCTACAGGTTTGGCATGTGAATCCAACTTGGATTGTATTATTGTAGGTTTGGTCATCTAGTTAATTGCTGAGATCCGACAACGTCAACGGTTTATCAATGTCAACGGTTTATCAACGTCAACGGTTTATCAACGTCAACGGTTTATCAATTATTAATCTAACTTTCTGGGAGGGAAAACTTGAGGTCATCAGTAGATTTCTTACACAAACTGTCAGTTTACAGTTTGAATTCATGGTTAACTTTGACCACATATGTTTGCTTTGGTTGTGGATGCACAGAAAAACTGTGAGTGGTTGTAATGTCTTTCAGTTTTACCCCAAGCGTTGTGATTCTTCCTCCCATCAGAGTTTGTTGTAGGAATCTGGAAAAGTTCCCAGATTCCAGCTATTACTTTGGTGAGAACAGTGTTATTATAACTGTTAAAACTAATGGCTAAGACAACAACAAGAAGGCTCAAGTTGAAATTAACCTGCTATTATCTACTTATCGTATTGGGAACAAGTCAAACTCCATTTAAGACACTTCATTTTAAGACATTTGATGTTGCATTTTCACCAGATTGCGTCACATTTCTATTTAACTCAACGATAAGAAACTAATAACTAAAACTGATACCAAAACCAATGGTTTAAAAACTGAGGCTGTAACATCACTTTAAATTAAAAGGTAAATTTGTTTGTTTCAGAAAATACAGGGAGCTTTCTATTTGAATATCAAGAGATCCACAGTTTAAGGGCATAAAAACAGCAGGCACTCTCAGCGGTACTTTAATTGGCCACATAAGCAGAATTTGAAAGAAAAGCTGCTGAGGACCTCAGTGATCTGTCTGCAACATAAACTGAAAGAAAATCTCTGATATATGGAGGAGCAAGGTCATTTTAAAGCTGTGTAAACAAATAAAAATAACTTATAACGAATAACAAATAAAAATCAATTCTAAAAGATGCATTGTAATCAGGTTTATCATATATCTGTGAGAGAAAACCTGTACTGCTCGACAAAACCTCTGTAAATCACAGAGAGTTTAGGCAGAGCAGTCCAGACTATTCTTCAGAGTTTCCTGATGGACAGTGAAGTAAACTGGCGGCCAACTGTAGCTGCTATTGGCTAATGTTAGCTCAGTTTGTTAGCTGGGCTGTGAGCTCGGAGCAAGCAGGTTTTCAGGCCCATGGCAGTGGGGGCATAGAGCCAGTGTCATGCCAGAACAGGAGCTGGGCTAGCGGGCAATGCAACCGGGTTTCAGTTGCCTCTATGGACATAATGGCAGAGTTGGACTAGTAAGTAATATTAGCTGGCTGCTATGTGTGCTTGTGTTGTTGACCTTGCTGATGTTTGGCTGCCGCTAGTTTTTGATTATAAGTAATGTAATCAGAACAAATACTCGAGTACAGCTGTCCATATTTACCACAGTGGGATTACACTCTGAAACTGAGGACGACAAATCAGGCATCAGTATCAACCGGAGACTGTTTCATAACCAGTTGAAAACTCCTTGTTTAAATAAAAACAAGTTACATAACTCTGTAATTTAGGATTAGGATGTTAAATTGTGTTCAAATGTAGCTCCAGGTAGATCTACCTGCCGGGTTATTTTACTCCTGAGGATTTGTGCGGGGTTATAAGACGTCTAAGAAACAAATACAGAGCAGATATATTTCTTTCTTTGCCACTTTGCAGCTCCTAACCTCTGCTGACTCATTCCAGCCTTCTGCTCAGACTTTGTTTATTGCCTTTTCTTTCCAAGGATTATGGGATTTACTTTTTCCTCAATGGACTTGATGATACATAATAGAAACACCACAATCATAGTCAGGAGCTGTAAACACGCAAAAACATGATGAAACGCATCGTCGCGGTCGGGCATCACGTTTTGATGACACACCTTCTTATTCCTGCATCAACACTGCTGCTTTCATGCATGAAAGAGAATTGTCTTTGTGTTTTTTAAATCCTCGTTTCGTCCCTTCAGGATATGACTGAGTCAATTTTAATGGTTGTCTGTTTCTTTCTTTGTTTCGCATGAAAGATAAAAAGTCTTTGTTTTCACATTCACATGCAGCTGTTTGCCACACAGAGGAGGAATGTTCAGTGGCATGTTGATTTGCTTTCTTTTTCATCAAAGTAAAGGAGTTCTTTCCACGAGTTTACCATTGATCTGAAGTGGGTTACCAGTGATCTGCTCTGTGGAGACCAATCACACCGGGCTACTTATTGATTCTGAAGTCTTCAAGTGTCTTTCTTAAGAGTACACCAAGTTTATCCATTCAGAAACCCAGTAGATCCACGTGTCGCCTGTAAATTGTTGGTTCTAGCACTCAGTGTTGGCAATAAAGTGCTCTTATAAGTAATATAATTGTTAATAGTTCAATTTTATGGCCTGCACATTCATGAGTTGTGTCTTTAAAATGATCAAATCACCACAGAGTTAAAGCAGACATGCAGAAGGTATGATTGATTGATTACATTTAAACCTTCTCCACAGACTTTCACTGAACCTTAAGAGCTCCTTAGTGTCCACGTTGGGCTTCCATCCTGAACCACATCTATGTATTATTTAGTTTTTAATTTGTAGCCATGCTGGAGGTGTAGCTCTAGACCCGTTCACAACAGAAATATCAGAAATTTGGTTCAGACGTTGGTTATCCATTGATTTTTCATGCAGCTTCATCATGATGTTGGCGTTTTTAGTGGAATATTTCAACAGCTATTGGTTGTATTGCCGTTAATTTGTGTTCAGATGTGCATGCCCACATTAGGAGTAATTAATAACCTTTTGTAATCCATTTGGCTCCATCGTCAGGTCAAAATTACCTGCAAAACTCATGACATTTTCATCAGTCTCAGCTGTACTTTGCAATAAGTGGTAATTAGAGAATGCATAGCTTGAAGAACTGCTGGCATGTTTGTACACTCTTGTCTTGTTGAAAAATGGTTCCTTTCAGTTTGTAATTTGAGGTTTAATGTCACAATATAAATAAACTTGTAGTCAGGAACACTCTGGAAACACTTTCTTTCGAGCAACACGATATTTATTCACTTAAAGGTTATTTTCACCTCCTGGACAAAAATGCCACATTTAGCTGCTTTCGTTTACGGTTTCTCACCACTAAGTGTCAGAGCGGTATGGTGTGATTTTCTTAATCCTGAGATAATGTAGATGTTAATGTATGTTGGCATGGAGCCACAGTGTAGTATACTGGTGATACTTGGAATGGAAAATATCTAAAAGTCGGGTGAATCAGGTGTAGACTTTGTCATTTGAGGATGACACTAAGGTAGCCAAGGTTTACAGTGCAGGAAATGGGCTCTGCGTGTCCCTGATTTGTCTTATGATTGTGTCAAACTGCGCTCTCTGACATCAGGAAACCTTGTAAACCGACTGTAAAACCTCAAGAACACATTAAGGTCAGAACACAATGCGCATTAATGTCAGTAAGATTAAATGCTCCGAGAAGACGCTAAATTTCCAGCTTCCGAGCGGGTGTCAGAGGGCAGACAGCTCTTCAATCCGTCTAATCTGAATGATTCAAACAGCACAATGTATTTTCTAAAACTGGATTTTTCTCCCTTTAAGGTTTCAAAGATGAAAATTCTTTCTGTCAACTGACTTTTCAAGTTTCACCCCTGGGTGACTTTCTGAATGCTAAATTACTCCTCATGGTCACGGAGGACTGTTGATCAATGCTGTGGTATTTAGGGCATTATTATTCAAAACTGCGGCTCGCAAATGTTCTTTTGTGGCGGCTCCTCCAAACAAAGCTCGACGACATGCCAGGGATTTTTTAAATCTTTTGTTAACGGTAATTTGGGGGTTTAAAACATTAATTTTCTTAACTGACTCAGGATTGTTTATATGCACTGTTTTCCTCCCCTTTGTTCTACTAGTGGCAAAGAATAATAACAATGTTTTGGGGGAATTAATAACAGAAAAATGACTCACATTCGTACATTTACATAACAGATACTCGCATAACTGTTTTCTGTATCTGTCAGCCAGTCATCAAAAAATCTGCAGGGCTGATTTTTCTTTTGAATGATTGCAAAAACTTCCCTAATAAACAAATCAGTCGAAGTGCATCGAAAGACAATAAAAACAGATCTTCTTTTTGCATTTTTTTCCCTCCTGACGAGACAAATTGATTGTTTGACTCACCGCAGACGGTCAGCATGAAGCCCTCTGTGGAAAAAAACACACCAGTATTTATTAGTCAGTCACTTCCAGTAATGTTAAAGAAACACATTCGTCATTAACGTATCAGATTCACAGTTAAACACGCTGATATAGTTTGTGCTTTTCATGAGTTCTGGCTCTGTTTTGACAGCGTAAACAACTGCAGTAGTTTTAATTTGACAGCTGTGGTCAATACAGCTAAAGTAGATGCAGGTTGTGGAAAAATGAGTCAAAAATGACGCTTACATCAAGTATTTGGTGTTTATACTGTGGTTGCTGCTACTAAAACCACTAAAAAACATATTTTTGCACATAATTCTGATCAAAATGAATGACTAGAATCAGTCTGGTGAAGATTTCCCCACAGAGAATCAGGGTAGTATTAATAATCTTAAACCTAAATGAGTGTAATCAATCAAACTGAGCGTTATCCATCATATCAGACGTGGACAACATGAATTATGTTTGGTAGAAGCCATGTTGGCTTCAACACTTTCCCCTGGAGAAGTTTGATTTCTACATTTGTATTTTTCCTTCTTCCTCTCTGAGCATAAACTCGTTTCAGCATCATAGAAAATCAATAGCACCTACTGGAAAGTTCTCAACTCTGGTAATTACATTTTGTTTCCTGCCCATACACTCTTCTGTCTTCATGTGAACATTAGCCCTTATGCCTCATATTCCAATAAAGTGTAAGGTTGTGTAAGGTCTATTATATTCCCTAACACGGCACCAGCTAAATGCAGGGTGGCGGCACAAATACTCGTCTCGTGAAAGTCAGTGATCGTGTTGATGATGTATTCAATTCAAGATTATTGTGATTTATTGATTCGTTTTCCCTAAAAGAAACCTCGAATGTGGTGCCAAGTCTTCGTTCTCAACATTTTAGCTGGTAGAAACCAACATTAGGCCAATTAAAATTGAGTTTAGCCAACTTTAGCTAAAGCAGCACTGCACTGAGCTCAGGGTCTTTCAGACCTTCCAACAAAGTAAGTCTTAGGATTAGATTAGGTATGTCAGTAACTATCAAAAGTCATCCAAGGAAGGAAAAGCAGTGAACTGGCGACAGGGTCATGGGCAACTAATGTTCATTGATGTTCATGGGGAGTGAAGGTTGGTCCGATCCAACAGAGGAGCTAATGTAGCTCAAACTGCTGGAAATGGTATTGTCTGTTGGTTCAGGAATGTTTCGAGGAACCCAACAACAAGTTCAAGGTGTTGACTTGGCCTCCAATTTCCCCAGAACTCAATTGAATCGAGCATCCGTGGGATGTGCTGGGCAAACAAGTCCGGTCCATGGAGGCCCCACCTTGCAACGTACAGGACTAAAAGGATCTGCTACTAACATATTGGTGCCAGATACCACAACACGCCTTCAGAGGTCTAGAGGAGTCCATGCCTCAATGGCTCAGGGCTGTTTTGGCACCAGTATTAGGTAAAATGTTGAAATATTTTGTCTGGACCCAAAGATATTCAGTTTACCATGATATAAAACAGAGAAAAGCAGCAATGTTGGAGAAGCTGGAACTAGTAAATTCAGGGCTTTTATTTGAAAATAGGCTTGCATGATTCATGAACTAATTTTCTTTTTTATCTACAAGTAGATGAAAATGCTTAATTGTTTAAGCTCTTTAAGCTATATCGAATGAGTTGTGGCTTTGAAAAGGTTGTACCTTGCCCCTTTTAAAGGGGTAAAGGACGGCAGCATGGATTCATAGCAGTTACAATCATTTCTAATGGTGACCCAATTTCATGGCCAAAGAAGAAAAAACATCAAAACATTCATAGAAACTTTTCAAAGCTTTGCAGCAGCAAAACTCAATGCAACCAAAGTAAGCACTGTAGTCGAGTCTGGAGGCCCTTCCTTCATATTGGAGGTTTGGTGTCAAGAGGTCATTCCTCGGTTATCCCGGTTGGTTGGGTTTATTTCTTTATAATCTTTAGAAGCAGTTCTGCCAAAGCCTTCAAACTTTTTCCACAGTTTTTTTTTGGCCACTTGTGGGCAAAACTCCACAACAAGCAGATTTTTTCACGCATATTATGGTCATATAAAGTTGTTATGGCCAACATTAGCATTCATTTAGCATGCGGCTCAGCTCCAGTAATCAGTCTATTTAGATCTGGTTTGTTCTCCACCAGCTCGCAAGAAAAACATCTGGCTTTTTAGCTGCTAAGTGTTCCACTATGCTAACCAGGTAATGGCTAATGTTGTGTTTGTGTTGTTTGTTGTTGGCAGGTAGCCGTGACAATGACCCAATGAACAGCAGCGTTTGGTGCCATGAAACCAAAACAAAGAGCTGAAAGACGCTAAAACTCTCCGTAAAGTTGAAGCGAGAGCCCCTTTTTACATCGCAAACAAGTTGGTACAGCTTTAAGTCTCGTTTTCAAAGCTTTGTATTCCTCAGCATTGCAACATAGATACCACTGATTTCCCAGCGGGGTGTACTGATGGCCTCTGGCTCAGTCCATGTGGTCACAATATCCTGGTTTTCTGATACGATCTGGTATCTGTGTTGCATATCATTTGTTTCCTTCTGCTCTCCACTCTTGACTATCTAAACGATCATAATGGAAAAATACGAGGCACAGTTAACAAAAGCATTGTGTTGCTGCACTATATTACTGCCACATTTCCAGGCTTTGTTAGGAGTTACTTTGAAGACTTTGTATAGACGCTGTAGTTATCAGACATCTTCAGGTGGCAACTGGGAAAGAAAGTAGTTTGAAAGAAGTTCAAACAACTTGTTTGTTGGGCCATACAAGTAAAGAAATTATTTTATTTTGACCACTGTGAAGACATGCCCAGACAATACATCCATTGGGCAGCAACCACCACACCACTGACCTTTGTCCTCCTGAATTTCAGCTTGATTAAGCAAATGCCTGACACCGACCACCTCCACCAAGAAAACCTACGTTTATAGCTTTGCCAGCCGAGTGTAAATACACTCTTTCTTGCAAAGACGGCAAACATAAAGTGGGCGTTTTTTGCAATAAACTCAACTGAGTAGCATTTTTTTTACTGGTATTTGACTTTTTTTGTGTTATATTTGTAATCTGAACTACATTCTTTAAGTAGCTTAATCTAGCTTCAAACTAGATTGAAGTAATAGGTAGCTTCTCCAACTCTTATGCTTTGTCTCGACTTGGATACATCCGCTAATATACTACCTACTTTATGGCGTAGCGTGCTAATTTCAGCAGCGTAGTTTTGTCTCAGTTCAAGTATGGCCGTTGTGTAACTTACCGTAAATGACGAACGCAACATTTTACCGCTTCTTTTGTCTTCAGGAGGATTAGCAGCTTCCTCGACCACCATTTTCACAACGCTGGTGGTCCATCCAGTTCTGCTACGTAGCCAAAATGGCAACCATTCAGGGCGAGGAGTGTCCAGTGTTTTCGACCTCTATGAGGGTACTCACAATATACTGAATTTTGACATAACTGACTGAGTGTGAAGGCACTTGTGTACTCAAAAGTTTAAGTATGGAAGTACACACAGCTGACTGTATATCAGTTTATTCGTAATGAAATCACATTTTTGCATTTTGTTGCTGGTGTGTTTGCAACCAAACGCACACACCATATCAGGCTTCAGCCTCTGTGGTGTGTGTGTGTGTGTGTGTGTGTGTGTGTGTGTGTTGTTTGCTGAGCCAGGTTGAGCTGCTGCACTCGGAGCTCTTCAAAGGCCTGCCATAAAACCTCTGGATCTTAATCGGATGCTGTTCAGACTCCACATTGTAATTACGTCCCAACAAATTCCTGTCTACATACTCCTACAGAAGAAGATGAGTGTGTGTGTGTGTGTGTGTGTGTGTGTGTGTGTGTGTGTGCTGGTGGGTGGAGGGTGGTCGATCTTGTATACAGTTGATGTCTCCTTGGGGGGTTTATAAGCTGCGTGTTATATCACGTTAACATTGTGTTCGGGCTATTGATGTTTGTGTGCGATGCTGGCTTGATATTTACACAGATGTTTGTGTGAGACTGTGTGTGTGTGTGTGTGTGTGTGTGTGTGTGTGTGTTTGCAGATTATCTTTTCCATGCTCTTCTCCCCAAGTTTCTTTGGTCTCAATTGGATGTGAAAGGAAATCCCATGTCTGCAAGGCTTCCACTACAGGCACAGACCTGACTGTGTGTATGTGTGTGTGTGTGTGTGTGTGTGTGTGTGTGTGTATAAAGCCTTTACCATGCCACAGTGGATTAACCACACAGTTTGAACAGTAACACTGAGGCTGTGAAGGAGAGAAAAACAGAGGGTGAGTGAAGCAGATCGAGGATGGGAGGATGAGAGTTTGAAGATTGATGCGGTGAAAAAAAAAAGCTTTTAATTCCCCCAAACACAAAATATTTGGCTTAAAGAAACAAAAGAAATTACCACCGTTGTTAATTAATCCTCAATTCAAAAACCTCCAGATTATTGCAACCTCCAGAGTGTCTCTGTTTTTGTGAGCCGCACTCACGGCAACATATTTCTGCATAATGTGTTTAAGATAAGTGGAAAACAAAAGGCTTTTAAAGACTACTAATAAGAGATTGGATTTTAATTTAAGCCCTGCCTGTAGTACACATGCACTAAATATAATACTGCCCAACATGGAAGAAGTGTATTGGAACAAACTGAATTTACAGATTTAACATTACTTAATAAATTAGTTAAAGCAACGCTGCATAGAAATGAGTATGTTTGTGATCCCTCTGTGGTAAATCTGGACAGCTGTACTTGAGTCGACAACTTTACTAACAGCCAAACATCAACAAGGTCACCAACAGCAGACATAGCAGCCAGCTAATATTACTGACTAGTCCAACAGCAGTCAGCCCAGCTCGGCGTCTGTCTTTCAGCCTTTTATTTCACCAAGCTCTCACCAACCACTAAAAGTCAGTCCCAGATTTACTCTTGTCCGGCGGCTTCTTGCTCGCTCACTCTCTCCTTTTCTCTTCATAGCTTCCTCCGTCAACGTCCTCTTCACTCTCTTCTTCTTCACTGTCCATCAGGAAACTCTGTAAATCACAGAGAGTTGAGGCGGAGCAGCCGGAGGACATCAGAGGGAAAACCAGAAAACATTTTCTCCATAAAATATGATCCAGTTTCACCAAAATCAGTGAAATAGTTGGTGCTGTGTGACTTAGTGCCGTAAATCTGGGTTGCTATTGAAATCTTAAATAAAGCCTCTCAGAGTCACCTTTCAATCCTTCAGGGGTCAGTACCCGATACACAAAAGACAGACTTTGAATGGAGTGTTCTGTTAAGGCTTTACTTCTAAATCCAAATGTCTAGTTGTCTTATTCCTCCACAGAATGCTACTCTCCAAACACCAAAGCGCCGGAGTCTCTCACACATTATTTAGATCACCTTGGGTAGAGAACAAAATACCTGAAAGTGTTTGTTTCAAAGTCAGTTCAACATTCAGACTCACTAAGAATCATGAAAATACTGCAAACCTTTGTCAGTCACATCAGAAACTCGACCAAAACAATTCAATTCAAGTCATTCATCGCAATATTTTACATCTAAGCACGTGATATGTTTATTTTCATCAAAGAAATGTATTGATATTTTAACAAACCCTCGGTGTAGGTACAAGGACTTGATGGTAATGGTTGCCATTGGCAGCCATTTTCAGTATTTGGCAACCAATTTGCAAAAGGTGCAACTCTAGATAAATACATTTCTGTTACAGTCAGAACCAGAACCAGACAACACTGCTTAGAGGCCTGGTTGACAGCCTAGCAACCGCCGGCATAGCTACAACGCGTTCTTGGTGCTTTGTGGCCACCAGAGCTGACTGCACCCATTGTAGACAATGATTGTGATTCTGTCTCCGTCACGTCACGACCACAGTCCCGTTTTGGTCTGTTCTCCACAGTTTCAGGAGAGTTTTGCACACCAGACTTTGTTAACTTACTCAGATTTGGTCATTTTTTCTGGTTTATGTCTTCTAAATATGTAAATATGCTACGTAGTTACGTACACGTCCCAGAAGCGTCTCTCCACTCCACTCCGCAGAGAATATTCAGCTGGTTTAGTCATGATGGATGCCACGTCAAGCGGCACAGAGCAGATCGAGCTGGCCAGCCAGAAGTCAGACATCAAGAAACAGCCTCAAGAATCTGGTGAATTTTCAAAGTAAAACTCCTGGTGGGGTACGAAGCTGCTTGGAGGACGGGGAAAAAAAAACAGCGTCGCGGTCACGACATCGCAGGGCTGTGACAGGTGGAATTAAGTGGTTAGCATTTAGCCATGGATCTAAAATAAAACACGGCTCAGTAACTGCGTGATATGTTGTATTTCTTGCATCAAATTTGCTTTTTTTGGTGGAGAAATTTTTGACAGTTTCCAAAACAAGCTGCCACGATTCTCCACTTGAAAAACTCAGAAGCAAAGGGTGGTGACAGCTCGGCAACTCATTCATCCAACTGTGTGTCAACAGAGTTCATGCTGATTCATCTGAATGAAAAACTTTCCTTTGCACAGCTCGCTTTAAAACGACCTCTATCTGCAGCAGAGATTCATACTCTTGCCAAACCTCAGGGCTGGCACTGGAAGGCAACTTATCGTGTATCCTTGAGTGGAATTGGATCCAAATGTTGCATTAAAATAAATAAAATAGAAAAGCATTGCTCATGGAGTCAGACCACACACTAACGCTGGTGTTATTCTTAGAACCAGGCTTTAAATCGGTCAACAGAGAACCGGTCCGACCAGTTCAGCGGCGACTCAGTCGGTTATGTAACAGTCCACGCCGGAGCATTAGCTAAGCATACAGTGTTGTTTCATAATGTTTCATCATTACTTGCACATTGTGACGCTGTTCTTACCTCAACCTGGCAGCCTCCTCGCCTTCACCTCCCCCCCCCACCACCACCTCGCCTCCTGCTGCTCAATGAGGCAGCGACTCCATGCGAGTCATTAAAGGCAGAGAAGGCTCAGCTGCACAGGCTTCAGCTCACTGTACCGCCCTGCTCTCATAGCTGGCATTTCTCAGATAAGAAGCAGCCAGCAATACTGATTTACAAGGCTCCTCCGCCGCCTCCTCTTCCTCCTCCTCCACCGCCTCCTTCTGTATGAGTGTGTGGGAGGTTTTTCGTTGATTTAAAGGACTCAAAGTGTAATAAACTATCATGAAATACTCGGCCAGCAAAAACACATCAACCTGCAAATCACATCACGCCGCTGGACGCTCGCTCTCCATCTGTCATACAGCACAGGAGGAGGAGGAGTGTGTTTACAGCATGTGCAGGTTTCAGTTTGTACACCTCTTCATCCTCCTCTCCTTCCTCTTATAGAGTGTGTATATATATATATATACTCCACTCCCATTTCTTAACACTCTTCTTCCTCCTTCTCTCAGCAACAGTCATTTGATACAGGCATCGATATTAACAGTGGGAGGGGAATTCCAAGAATGCGAGAGTTAACTCCTTCTTTTATTGGATTTCCAGCCACCAGGGCTTTTCTAGATACCGGCGGTTCCAGAGTAACTCGACACCGAGCTGGAAAGTGTTCATTTCACTGACCACACCCAGCGGTGATGTCATAGCGTACTGGCCACACCCAGAGTACACGATTACATCACAGCAGCAATGCGATAATTTAAACACTAGAGGGCGGCAACGACGGGATCTTCAACCAGGAATGTTCGCAATTAGACGTAAACGTTGCTACCAGAAGCTAACGAACAACGCTGGGTAACTATCGTGTGTAAGCTATTATGTGCTAATGCCAAATATCTAGACAATGATCTAGACAATGGAAATAAGGTTGTGTGTAGACGTCCAGGTCATCTTTCTTCAAGAAGGGTTAAATCAGGGCAACTGGACTTGGTTGTAGATTTCATGGATCTACATCCAAGTCCAGTTAACTCAGATTTAACCCTTCACAAAGGTTGTTTGGCATTAAACCACGTAGCCACATTTAGCACAGGCACTTGTGTAAGTGTAAGTTTCCATTTAACTGACGGGGTTAAACGGTTCAGTCACTATAATTGTTCTTTTATGATGTCAAATTTTTGCTATTTTCACACCATTATTCGGTCTGAAATTTCCCCTTAGCCAATCAGTAGCGAGTATTTGGTAACAATGAGGCCATCAATCTTGTCGCCACGGCATTTCTTTACCAAATTTTTCAAATTCTTTCAATCCCACCTACAAAGTTCTAGTTGTTTTTAGAAGAACAGCTGATTTGAGGTGCATTTGGTTAATGAACACGTCCAGCCACAAGAGGAAACTTTAGGTAAAATGGTCACAGTACAGCAGTCTGATGGCAGTAAGCTTTAGCTTCCATAAACACTGGTCAATAGATGAAACATGGCAACAACACACTACTGGTCAACCGAACCTGAAACATCGAGCTGTTTCACTGAACATTTAAATGTGTTGCACCCAACAGCCATGATTAGTGTACTGAACACACCTTTAATACACATCACTGTGGACTGGTGACAACTTCAACTACAGCAAGACTTGAGCTGAGGTTAAGTTACTCTTTAACTCTTTCTTTGCTAAATGCTATTTTAAAACATTATTTCCACAGATGTTTTGTAAGCTGGTGCCTGTGGTGCTTGTCGGTTTTCACATTTGCATGTTATAATTTAGTTGGACATTGTTTTCTTTTTGGAAAGTGTAAAAAATCTCTAAAATGCTTTTAGCATGTCAGCCTGTTTTTCACTCGAATCAGGTCTCCTCTTGTTGCTGTCTATTGTGAACTGTGAAAAGAGGCGCCATCAAATCATTAAATCTGTTCTCTGAAAGGACTTCACAAGCTCTTCTTCAGGGTTACGCAGGACAAAGTTCATGGTGCAACACAGGAAATCAGGACACTAAAGATCTCTGTAGATTTAATCATCTTGTCCTCATAGACGATTTAATCGAGGAAAGAAATTACAGTTTGTATCTCTTTATGAGTGAATTATTCTGTGATTCATTTCTGAATGACAACCTCAAACTTTCCTCGGGTAGATCAAACACTTCCATGGCTATCTCAGGCTGTTGAGATATAGAAATATAGACAGCCGCCGCCTTTGAATACTGGAGTGTTTATTAAGTCTCAAGGACATTCTGTGCTGCGATACAGAAGGTTGTATTTACCGCTGGATAGATGCAGGATCGATTGGCAGATGGTTGGATGGATGCATGATATCCAGTTAATTAAAGAGCGAACATGTTAAAATCCTTCCAACTGTCACTCGACTTTGTGAGAGGAGCAAAATGTCCTCCACTGGAAAAGTAACTAATGAGGAACGTGAACAAACACACAGAGGACAAATGTACAAGGAATAAATTGATAGTCTGCTTCATGGAGTGTGTCGATTGTGTTTTGGTCTTTTAATGGGATACACTTATTGGTTAATATTGACTCCAGTGTCACACGTTAGTGGTCTCAATTAGGCGTTGGTATATCAGCAGCTATTTGGTTGATCAATTAATCCGTTTTTAATGATTCATTCATGATTCTGAGAAATTTTGATGGATATTTTTCACTTTTTTCTGACATTTTAAAGGTGCAATATATGAGAATTTTTATCAACAAACTGTAAAGAAATCACAGTTTTGACATGTTGCAGAGATATCTACTAAAGTTAGCATGCTAACTAGCTTGCCCCGGCCCAACCTGTCATGTAATACCACTTTGTACCTCAAGACTCAGTTTACCCTGAGTCTGACAACACTGACATGGTTTTCTAGTTGCAACATGTGAGAATTTTAGTTCACAACACTCATAAATCATCTCAAATTATCAACAGAATTTAAAGAACAGTTTTGACAGTTTTTGCAAAGATATCTACTAAAGTTAGCATGCTAACTAGCTTGCCATGGCCCATCCTGTCACGTAATACCACAGTCTGACAACAGACTTAGTTGGGTTTGGCTCCTGGCACCCCGGGCTGATCCTACTGTAACTCCCGCTCTCCCACTATGGGCGCTGAATAATGTCCTGACGCTTCTGCCGACCCCCGCCAGAGTCCTGGTTGGAGCCGCGGTGAATCACCTCCAAACTGTATTTCCTGTTTTTTCAATCTGGCCTTCATTGTGTGTCCACATCCCAACATTAAATCAGATAGATATCACACTGAATAAATGCTCCTGGAGAGACCATTTATTAAGTACAATTAGGGCGTTTTGACAGTCCGTCTTCATCAGGTGATATTCGACATGAAGGTCCAGATTAAGACTTGATTCAACCCAGCTGTGAATCCCAGGCTGAGCCAGTCTATATTTGGACCTTCAGTAACTGAGCGTTATCTCAAGGAGATGTCATGTTGAAATTTTACTCAATAAATCGTCTCCTAATCAAGTATCGGATATCTGAACATCCATATTTCACCTACATCCGTTCTCTGCACTCTGATTCAATTGGCTGTGTTTCACCAAACTCCAGTCTGTTCTTTCTTAGAGGTTTACACTGTTTGCTGTTGCCTTTGAGTTGAAAGTGCAATTGAATTCAATGATATGTGACATTGATTTATGAGTACAATGGTAAGTGTTGTTTATAAAACCCTTTGTGTGACGCTTGATGGCAATTGACCCAACATGGGAGGAACTGGATCAACGCCACGAAATCAGTTCATTCATTGGTAACTGTGAAGTAATTAAAATTGCGTTAATCTGAGGTTGATCATCCTGCCAGACTGTGGAGCTAAGTGCTCTGACTCACGGATGATTGGTAGTGTAGGTGGTTGATTAGTTCGGTCCAGATTACATGGACCACTAAAGTCTGATTAGGCTGAGTCATAGAAAAAGTTGGAGGCTGAGTGTTGCTTCCATTAAGTGTAATTAGCATCTATATATGTGTGTGTGTGTGAGTGTGTGTCCTACTTTGTCAAGTACCAGCCACCCCCTTCTGACTATTTTAGCCGAGATAATGTGTGGGCGCCATCTCCTCTAAAGTTCCACGCTGTTCCCATCTCCTCGTTTTTTAGCCGTTTCTCTGCATAATTAACCTTCCATCAAATGGCAGTTTGTACCTCATGGCTTCAATTTCGTTTAATTTACATGTTTTAACTCTAATTGACCGCTCAGGCTGATGAAACACTTTCAAACCCCCCATGGGAGGACTCATATAAATCTCAGATCTCAGCTAAGAATAGTTCAGCAGTGATGCTTTTAATGTTCAAACTGTCGCCGTTCTCGTTGACAGTCCCGAGCGTGCATATTTATGTTTTGCATCAGTGTTAATGAAGCTCTTTGCACAGTTTGAAGTTGCCATACATACCCTTACAGGTGGAAGTTTGACTAAAGTGTAATGAATTCCTTTATTTGCATGAATATTGAAGCCAAACAGCGAAATAACCAACGTAATCTTTGTGTTTTGTGCAGGACTCAAGAGTGAGGTGGTTCATGTCATCAGCGATCAACAGGCCTGAGCACTGAAAAGGTAAGGAAGGAATAAAGCTCCGTATACTTGAATATAATCTACTCTCTTTGATACGGTATTGGCTGATATATTCAGCTGGGTTCTGCTGTTTTTCTAAATTTATTTTCTTTTTAAAGATTATTTTTTTGGCATGTAGTTATACTCAATAATTGAGAGGATGACAGGAAACGCCATAGGGGGAGCAAACTGCAACAAATATTCCCAGTAATCTGTCTAATCTGTGACTAATAACTATGAAAATGGATTAAGGAATGGAAGATTAGGGAACAGAGGATGAATCCTAATGACTTTATCCTCTGACTTTTAATTTGGCACAACCACCAGGTCAAAGATTCAGCTTAGCCAACACTACAGCTCCTGGCAGAGTACCTCCCTAAACCCTGTCAGCCTCGGCTGGGATCATTTCAGACTAATATGCTAAATGTTAACAAATTTCAAAATGATAAAAGTCATTTGTTTGTATATGAAAACACATGACTTCCTCCTCCTAACAAATTTTGAAGCTCGTAGACTTCCAAATGCCTCAACTGCCACCAATTTGTAGCACCCTGGGTGATTCACTGCAGACATTTTGCACCAGAATACCCACCACACATCAGCTAGAGGTGAAGAAGAGGGAGGGAAACATCGAGCCAATTACACTGGGGGGTGGTTTGGTGACCAGATGGAGAGAGCCAGGTTGGGAATTTTACCAGGACACCGGGGAATCCAACCTAATTTTTTGTGATGCGTGCCATGGGAGATTTAATAACCCCAGTGAGTCAGGATCTTGGTTTAATGTCTCATCTGAAGGACGGGACAATGTCCCCATCTTTGCACTGGAGAATTGGGATTTTATTATTAGTGTCTGAGGAAAGATGGCATCCTTCTGGCCCACCAACACCACTTCCAACATGTTTGTGTGGTTGCAGACTAATAGACTTATAGACTGAATAGATTGGTCTTGGCAGACAAGGATGATGACATTTATAGATGCAAATGTCCAGAGGGCAGGTACTGGTCCATGATCTGGGGATTGGGAGCCATTGTATGCAGAGGATTAACCCTTTTTTTCTGGGACCACACCCAGTCAAACCTTGTGGGTTCTTTTTGCTCCACTGGTGGTAAAGATCTAAGAATAACTACAATGTCAACAACTTTTTCTCGTCTGTTTTCTGTTGTGTAATGAGTATTACAGCCTCGTGAGGCAGTTAGCGCCGCGTGTTGTTTTATTGATAAATTCCTCCACTCAAAGACAAAGAGCTCCTGCTTCTCTTACTATAGGCTATGTCATATAAAATTCTCATAAAAACCAGTTCATTAAAGTAGAGTTGCTGTGTCAACACATAGTATTGCAGAGCTGTTACCTAATTATTTTACCCTATAACACACACACAAACTCACTTTATTTCTCCAGTGTGGAGCCTGGCAGTGTATATGTGTTTGAGTGTAAACACATGGGAGGCTGTCAGGGTGATAAAGAACATACAGGAAGGCAAGTCTGATAATACAACTGATACAGGAAGTAGTTCAGCTGTAATAATAAAGCATTTATGGAATTGTGCTGATGTTTATCACAAACAGTCTGTAGTACAATGGCAGGATGGCTATTAATATTTAACAGTGTATGTTTGAAGTTATCATATTTGCTGTTTCCTGTGAACTATTTGAACTAGGAAGTCTCCACTCAGCTGGTTTACTTTGTACTGGGGGATGTCCTGTTGCCCAGTCACAGTTTGAGTTCAAAATCAAAACTCAGTACTTTTGTTTTAGTGCCGACCAAAATGTCTCTGTAGCACCTGAGCATCAAAATATCAAAATCTGTATTTATAATCTTCTTTGTTTACTTATTTAGGGAGAGAGTTCCTCATTTAAAGTCATTTTAGATTGAGTTTTAATCAGGCAAAGTTCTTCTGAAATGAAATAATGGGGTTATTTTTGATAAACATGTTTGTATTTCTACATTTTAAATATCAGGAAAAGTATTACTTTGATCATGCAACTGAAAATCTGGTATTTTATTAATTTGGTTGATAAAAGTATCAAACTATACCCAACCCAAGTCATGTATTGCAGAGACTTGCACTTAAGATTTACTCAGATTTTTCAATATGTTAGATGAATATGATTATATGAATGCTGTATATATTTGAAAAGACCAATACCTGATGGCACAATAACTAATCTTTAATATTTTGTCTGGCTTTCAACTAATATATGTTTAGGATTTAGTGTGATTTAATTAATTATTTGACATAATGTGTTGACATTCGTTTCTATGCAGATGACACTCTGCTGTATCTACATTTAAAGCTCAGTTACTCCCAACTGTCTTGACAAGACTGAATGCTTTTAACCCAAAAAAAAAAAAAAAGTATCCTGTCAAGAAGAGTTTGTTGTCTGGTTAAAAGCAGAAAAAGAGAGACCAGATGTAGCAGTTATGCATTGATCTGATCATATTTAATATTTACGAATGCTTTTTGAGCGAATACTGTTTGTTTAGAAACAAAGCCGACATGTGAATGTTTTTCATGTTTCCTTGAATGAATGAACTACAGTTTGAAGAAAAGATGAATCAGGTATGGCTGAGTGGAACTCAGCAGTATTAAGAGAGGCAACAGTTGAGAGCTTGAAAGCACAGGAGGAGACGCAGAACAAAGTGGGCTGATGGAAAAGAAAAATATATGAAAAGTGAAGGGTTTACTTGGATATAATTCAATTTATTGCAGTGAATATTCTGTCTGCGTTCATTTTATTCATTTTCTTGCACAAGGTCCTTTCGCTGGAAATTATCCAGAGCTTTCAGCCACATTTTTTATTTAACCCATATTCAACCAGATAAGGCCCTTTGAGATCAAACTTTTCTTTTTTGCAAGGGAAACCTGGCCAAGACAGCTGCATAAAAAGCGTATAGACAACTACCACAAGAAAACATATAAGAGATCTCGAAGCTGGGGGACCAGATTAGTTATGAAAGCCCCTTTTGACTGTGAGATGTGACAGAAAAACGACTTTGAATTGAGATTATTTTGTCAAATTATTATTATTATTTTTTTTTGCTTTTTGGCTGCAGATCAGACTAAATTATGATAAAATGTTGGGCTGTCGTAGCTTTTAATGAATGCTATCCACGGCCATGGTTATTATTTGTGCAGCTGTGCAGCTTACATTGTCAGCTCCGGTTCTGGCATGACACCATTCACCTTGTTACAAGTCAATGTAGCATCAACATGATTTAAAATCTGTTATTTTATGGTGGAGAAGTTACACAATATTAACATAAGTTTGAATATTATTCTCATCCAACCCTCTTCTCTTTTGTATATGTTCATATTTAGTTTTTTCTATTTCTAAGGAAAATAGTTTATACAGTTAAAACATTTCTTAAATCGTAGTACACACAAAACCACTTACACACACTTACACTCCCACTTTCCTCTGGGAGGTGTACAGGAAAGCTCCGGTTTGTTTTGCAGAAGGAAGTTCGGTGTGTTTGCGTCTTTATTTCTGTGTGGGTGTTTGTGTGTCTCGGAGGGGAGCTGCAGCTGTGAAGGCTGGCTCAGAAATGTGAACACACACACACACACACACACACACACACACACACACACACACACACGCACAAGAGAGGACAGGGACTGTCAGTATTACTGTCAACAAATGTAAGCGTTCCTTTCCTGCTCCAGAAATGTCTCATTGTAGAGTATCACAGCTTTACGACATCGTCATACTGAATACGATCACTATTATCAATGAATTATTTGGTCCAGCAGACCGAGAACTGAATTATTGTACATGTTGCACATTCAGAGGGAGACTTAACAAGATTCAAGAGCGTCTCCACATCATCATTTAGTAGTTTCTTGCTCAGGATCCTCTCACCTTCCCACGTTTGTTATGACTTGAAGAGAATAAATGTGACTGTACAGCTCAGTTATCATTTTTTTGTTTTAAAGACAGAAGGGGGCTCTTAAACTTATCAAAATCTCTAAATTATGTGAAGAAAAGAACATCAGTCTTCACAACTTTATGTTTGATGTCAGTTACACACATTTATTGCCAGAGCTGAAATGATTAGTCAATTAATTAATTAGCTGATTGGCAGAAAATAAATCTACATTTTAGGTCGTTTTAAAATAGTTGTAAGGATTGAATGAGACATTTTAAACTCATCTGTCATGTTTTGTATTAAAAATTACTAATTGATTAATCAAGAAAATAATCAGAGTGAAAATTATAGTTACTATACAGATGAAACAGCTACTTCTGATTTATTTAGGTTTGATATAAGGGGTCAAATAAATAAACTAAACTCAACTGAAACAGCTAAAAAAACATCAATAAATAAGAAACATACCAATCAACAACTGATTGATCATATCTGTAATACCAAAATTCAAATCAAACATGTTCCAAATACTCCAAAAAGTCACTGAGATACAGTACAAGTATCCTCACATTGACCTGAAACGATGTCTCTTCTTTCAGCGTTTATACAGCGCTCAAATGACAAGAAGTATTCTCAGTTTCTCGTGCGTGTGCTCCAAATTTGCCCTGCAGGAGTGATTCTGAGGCAGCGACAAAGACGATCGTGTGTACAAAGATTGAACGCCTACATTTTAGACTCTTCAGCGCGGTGAACGTGTTCCAGACACGATGCATGATAGAAGATTGTTCTCGGTTGATCAGTGGTCCATACGGACGTGAATGTAAATGATAAGTCCGGTTTATTACAACTTGGATCTTATTTTTAAGTTTTTAAAAGTTGCAAAGTTACAATTAGATTCTTAAATTTCCATATTAACTTGAAATAGTATTTAAAGCCTTTCGACTTTTTATACTGTCTCTATTTGAAAAGAATATTACTGAAAGGCACGAGAACTAATCGTTGATATTTTGTCTGGTTTTCAACTGATATATGTTGTATGGATTTATTTATTGTTTGTAGACATAATGTGTTGAGTCTTTATCCTTGAGGCCTTTTCTGTCTTATAAAGTTGAATACGAAATACTTGCATTTATACGTTTATTGAGTTACACACCAGAATACAGGGCAAATTCCTTGAAAACCTTGAAAAATTTGTTGAAAACCTAGTTCTCAATCGCCCTGATTCTGATACAGAAGACACTTGCTTGTCTTGCTTCTTTCATTTCTTTTCTTTTCACTGGTGAGGAATTAAATACTTTCACGGCAGAACAACACATTACACAAGCTGTAGATTAAAATGGGCTTCTTCAACTGTTTAACCACATGTACATCGCCTGTCCATGTCCATTTTTGCACCTCAACTCTAAAAGACTTTAAACTTGCCAGTCCCACAACATTAAGGCTACAAACGACTCATAATGCAACATACTTAATGAACCAGGTTCACTTTGCAAAGCAGTGACTCCATTCATGGATCAAAGAAGATCGAGGATATCTTTATTATCCCCAAAGGGCAATTTGTTGCACATAACCACAGTGCACTCAGACAACGATAAATCTAATGCAAAGTTATTCAAAGGGCCAATGGCAACAGGAACAAACAAGTGTTTAAGTCTATTGAAGATTGTATCTGGGACCTGGCAGGAGCAACTTGAACTCTTTATCAGTCAGGATAGACCGGGCCTTCCTTAAAGATCTCATCTCTACAGGTGTAGAAGCTCGTTTGAGGTCATGCCTACTTTCTTGCTGTACACGTTGATGACACCCAGCAATCTCAACATTTTGTTGTTTTTAAATATGTCATTGTCCAATCTTTTACGACCCCCCTCTTTCAAACATACAAACATTGAACAATGGTGATGGGTTTATTTGCAGCTCTGCTTGGATGTTGCCATTTCAAGTCTTGTATAATGTCCAATTTTCCTATTTTTCTTCCACTTGTGCTTGTAGTGCTTCCATTAAATAGACGTTTTAAACCATAATTCATCATCAGTTTTTGTTGGTGGCTCTAACTTCCAGTATTTTGTCCAAACATCATTCACTTCCTATCAAGCTGTCTTCAGAGAAATTACAAAAATAAAATACCAGACAGATCATAGGGACCTTGTATCCTCATATTTCTTATAGCACTTTCCCAAAAACGTGTGATCTATATTGAATGATCTACACTCTTTCCAACATTTCTAACATCTGTGTAACCGCTTACTTCCAAACTTCCATGTCTTTGAATTGGCGGATGTAAAAATTAACATCTTATATTCAGGCCAGTACGATACTTTGATGAGTATAACTTGATCATTGCTGATGGCGAGAACTCGGCTGTTGTAATAAACTGAAATAATCCTCCGAGTCCTTTGAAATATCCAGTGTTGAAATGCCGAATTATGAAATTACAAATTCAGAACAATGCTTCTGATCTGTACATTTTATGATATCAACCTCTAATTGGAGTATTTACAAAATATTAAAGCTTCAAAGTCCCATTATCGTTGTCATATCTCAGGAATCCTTTAAAATTTGATGCATAGTTCTTCCTTGACACTCCTGACTTCACCCCACTCCTTATTAGACCTTAATATATGCCGGACATAGTTTGAATATTGTATTATGATATATATATAATTCAATAATTCGTTGAATATTGTATGAAACGGCTGTATTTGAATTCAGAGAGAGAATGCTGGAGGTGACGGAGACTTAGCGAGAGAATAAAAACATCAAGAATCGGACAACAAAGAAGGAAAATGGTTTCCAGATGAATGGACGCGCATTTACGAGGTAAAGAAAGTGTATATGGTGTGTGTGTGTGTATATATATTTATACGTACGGACTGAACTAATGATTTGATCAGATTCAGATACAATGAGAGGTTGATTATGTCGGCCTTTTGGCGACGGCTAACGTGTCCGCGTGTGTCGCTCGTGAAAACTTTGCCTCATCTGTAAATGTGCTGATGCACCTCTTCATCGAGGAGAGAGAAAAAAAACGAAGTGATCTCTCTTATCTCACCTCCTTTATTATATCCCAGCATTCAGATGGGTACAGCATGAGATGAGAGAATCAGTTTGTATTGAACATGGTTGAATGCGGTGCTGATGAAAGCTCATGCTGATAATAGCTTTTTCATTATGTCCTTAGCCAGGCTTGGCATTTTCATTTTCTATTGCGGGGAGAGAGAGAAGTTCAGATTTTTCACTGCTGCTGCTTTGGGTGGGAGTCTCGTCTTTTCGATGGAGTTCGATTATGTGTTTGGAATATTATTTTTTATATTGCATTTCTGCTCGATTAAGCCTCACGGAGAGACCGAGGGTGTGATGGATTGTATTTACCCCTAAAAATAGATGTCTGCAATTAAGAAAAGTCAAACTGAAGCAGCTGTTTGAGACGAGAATGTTACCCTTGTGGCTTGGTGGATTAATTGATACCACCGTGATCAGTCAGTTTTACATTTCCACCAAATGGCGGCTATTAAGTAGTTACTGGGCAGATCCATGTCAGGAGAATTGGATAATGGAGATTTTGAGGAGACGGCTCATGAAACAATTCATGCTGCGTGGTCTAAGGGATGGGAGAATAATTGACCAGTCCTTAGCGCTGTCCCCCACGTGGCACTGATATGTTAGAAAGCTTTCTGTAAATGGGTCAAGAGCGCCATTAATTATTCAGATAATTGACAGAAAATTAAAAACTCTTGAGATAATTGATGAAATATTTAAAGAAGATTTCTTGCTTTTCTCTTTATCAGGATAGAATCTCTTTTGGGTTAGTGACTGTTGGTCGGATAAAACAAGACATTTTGATGATTTTCTGACGTGTGGTGGTGTTGTAAAAGATTGGCTTTGTTCCAGTCAACAATATCAGTAAGTAAAACATGAGCTGTGTTGAAGTGTGGCGTTCAGGTACAGGTAAGAACACTGAAAACTGTCAAAGACATCCAGTTAAACACAACTATCTATGAGTTTGAAGACTGTCGTGAAGACTGAGAAGCTTTTTACAATTCCAACATGGTGCTGCGTGATGTTGCATTGCTGGCGGCAATATTTGACCTCCGGTTCAGCTTCTTTGCTCGTTGACCCTCCGCCTCTTTTAGCTGGATGTTAGCTGGCTATCATTGAAATGAATGAGTAGGCTGCATTCTTTTCATGTAGCGCCGATGTCGATGATCTGAAACGCAGCCTTAGGCTGGAATGGAGAAATCCAAATTTGTGACATGGGCCAACTGAGGATAAAATAGAGAGCCAAGTCATTCATCCCCAAGGAGAAATTCTTCTTCTTTGGTTTATTTTAAGGGCCGGCATTGAGCGAGTTTCCTCTCTTCAGTGCTTTTTGTCAAGGTATTCTTGGAATGACCCGCTCGGATCAAAGAGGAAAGTAAATTTGGAAAATTCTCTGCAGCCATGCTGGGAGATATTTTTTCCAACGTTGTCTGACACGTTTAAAAATTAGTAATAAACCAAGACAGAACATTTTTATTCTCTGAAGTCACTGAAGCTCTCTGAGTAATGTCGTAATGGATATCCATGGAAAAGTCTTAACTTTAAATGAAGGCCACAGTGTCAGCCCAGTTCCCACACCCTTCACGGAAGTCGTGGGATTTTGTTTACACAGTCAACACCTCATACTTGTGATCTGCGGAGATGCCCGTTGGGAGAGTGTTTAGATGAGACTGAAGTTTAATGAACTTGGTCCATCCACGCCGCTCCTCTCCAACTCCCTCTTCTCTGAGGAATGTCAGTCATGTTGAGTAGAACCAGATGTGTTTGCCACCACCTATCCAGCCGTCCATCGCTGCTCTGCAACAGTTCTGTCTGCTGCTCTGGAGTTTTTAAAGGTTGATGGGGATGTTTGGGGAAGTTTTCTGTAATCTGTCAAAGATGTTATTCTTCTGTTGGTAGGAAAGCCGCCAAAACAGCTCTTAGATGCAGAGCATTTATTTTTACATCACACTGGGACATTACTGTGGTTTTTGTTTTTTAAATGTTTTGTTAAAGAAAACATTTAAGCTAAAAGTCTGGACTGAGTCTAGTGGTGAAACAGTTAATCTATTAGTTTATTGGACATCCTAAATTTTGATAATCAGTTAATCACAATTAGTCACACCACAAAGTGGCACTTTCATCTCCACAACGTAGTTAATAATCTACGTTAGCTGGTGAGCTAACGGCTCACATGTTAGCAAGCTGGTAGCATGCTAGTGCTAGTCAGTGGTTGGTTTCTTCCCCTCTTAGCATTTCGTTTTTAGGATTGTTCGTCATTTCGTCAATGCAACAAAGAGATATCAAAGCTAGCTTGCTAAGTTAGTCAGTTAATTACTTTGGCTGGTGAGCTAATGGCTCATGTGCTAGCGAGCTGGTAGCATATGCTAGTGCTAGGCATTCACAATAGCTCTCTATCTAACTGACATTACTTGAGTTAACACAATAAAAACAAAGAAAAGCTTTGACCTCACGAACACACTTCCATAGAACAAAACATTCAAAATAAATGATTATTATAGATTAATAATGTTTCAGCTATCATGCCTTTATTGGAATTATACATAATAATGTAACATCAACTGACATATCTTAATAACTTAATAACTTAACTTAATAATATCTTAATATCTTATATCTTAAACCTGCCTGCTCATAACGACAAATCAAACTTCCTAACACACTTTAAATGTAAATGACGGAGGACTGAATCCACGGTGAATATGAGGCTTCAGCAGTGTGAGGTAATCAAATCACAGAGGTATCTTCTACAGTTATTGGATCGTGACGTAAAGACTTGAGTCATATATCAAGCAGAAACATTTGCTGTTTTTCTGTTTTAGATGATTAGATGATTGTTTAAACACATGCACTATGTCATTTCTTTGACATTTTATTATTTGATCCAATGAAAAAACAAATATCATATTTAAATCCATCGTATGACGCCAGAAAAATGACTGAAAACCTGTTATCTGTGTCCAAAACCTCCATTGAGTCGTTGGAGTCTGGACATCAGGACTGTGGAGGGCGGTTGTGTTATGAATGTGTGGTATTAAGTGAATATGAAGCAGGTGTGTGTTCAGTAAACCTCCTCCGGGGAAATAAGACTTGTTGCAGAGATAATGTTACTTAAATCCTCAGAAATTAGTTTTTATATGAAGAGGGACGGCGGCGAGATAAAAATGGAGGTAAAGAGCAGAGATGGAAAGATCCACACAAACGGTGAGAGAGCTTTTTTCTTTAATGCTCTCAGATTAGTTTTTTTTTTTGGTTGGTGTATCTTAGATTTGTCTGCCCTCCATCTTTTTCTCATTTCCCCCTCTTTACCTCTCTCCAAACACACCTCTGTAAACAAAGAAATTCTTCCACCATCGTGGATCCATTTAGTTTCCACTTCATTTTCGGAGCTGGTCCGTCTCGGTGCATACTTACCGAGCCAGATTCAACATTTCCTGTCAGGCCGTTAAACAAGCTGCTGCAGCTCCGTTCAACCCAACCTTTTATCTCTCCCCCTTCTCCTTTCCTCTTTGTTTCCCTTGCATCCTCATTCCTCATTTCATCTCCTCCTCATTCGTCAAAGCCTTCAAGTGGGTGTCTTACAAATTACTACTGCTGCTACTGCGTCCACGTAATTTGAGTGTACACCAGTTTGTTTGCTGTGTTTCCTCCAGTGAATTGAGCATAAATACTGACCGAAAAGAGCAACACGACAGTGAACAGGGTCCAAATTTGAATGTGATGCCTGAACATGATAATGAGGCATTATGTAATGCTAACTTTTGGTTACAAAGTGAAGTCAAATAAACACAAATGTGGATTTTCGGCATGAAATTCTTCAGGTTGTGAACAAAATATGATGTTTGAGGAAGTCACCCTGGGCTCTGGGAAACATTTTTCACCATTTTCTGACCATTTATGGATCAATTAATCAAGAAAATAATCAACAGATTAATAAATAAAGAAAATAATCATTGGTTGCAGCTTTACTGAAAAAGGCAAAGCGAAACATACAACATAGAAACAACATTCAAGTTGCTGATGTAATACCAGTTTAAAGCCAAAACATTATGACATGTTAGACTGTAATGATGATTTTCATCTATCAGTCAGGTGATTGTTTAGCCTTTTAAGATTTACTAAAATATTGAAAAACAAGGTCCAAAATGACGCCTGAAGATTGATTTTAATGTCAAACAAGAGTCTAAAACCCAAACTGTTAATATAAAATGCACATGAGAAGCTAGAACCAGTAATCTATTGGTATTTATGTTTAATAAATGACCTAATTGATTAATTGACTGAAGGAAAGCCTGAGCAAAGACACAGAATTGGTTACACGACTCACATGACATATCAATCTTAACTCAATGAACACTTACTACATTTTTTGAGTGATTTTAACCTCCAGTTTTTCATTTTGTTAAACAAATATTCATAATTAGGTCACAAACTGTTACAAACAAAACACGTCTTAAACAATATGAACATATTGAGCTGATTTGACATTTTCAGGTGAATTGTTCAGTAGTTAACTGTTTTTCTGGAGCTTTCAACCTCATCACATGATTCTTTAGTGTTTTCAGTGCCAACGAATCAAAGTAAATCTAAACAAAAGGGATCCGTTCCAGTTAACAGACTAATACTACTTTTATTTACAGAAGGAGCTAATTAGGATGAGTGAAAATTGATTTTCATTATTTATTCAACCTTTTTTGACAGATTGTTTCATCTTTAACTTGTCAGAAAGTTAAAAAGTTAAAAAGTAAAAACTCATCATAAGTTCCATGAATTCAAATAAGATCGCAGACGAGTCTTTTCATGACTGACTGATGTGTCGACTTTAAATGAATCATTTAAAATGTTCTTTCTGTAAAATGTCAAAAAGTAAAAAAGAAACCCGCTCTGTAAGAGAGTCCAAGGTGACATTTTCAATTTGCTGTCTTAAAACTTAAAGTTATTACATTTTGTAAAGACATAAAACAGAAAAAAAGGGAGCAAATGTTCGTTTTTGAGAAGCTGGAGCGACACATGACGACTAATAGACTCATTTCAGCTCTTCCTCCAGTCAAGGGCAAAGTCTGGTTTGAGAAGTCGATGGAAAAAAACAAACATTGTTTATGACAAGAAACGAAACAATTAAATGTGTTGAATTTAATACCAAATTTACGAGAATTTACCGTAATTATCTCCTCACTCAACGACTCTCAAAATGATGTGATGTTCAAAGGGAGTCTGGGATTACTAGTTCAATGATGAAATCAGTTGTTCACAAACATTTGCTGCTTATCTTGGCGGGTAAGAAGCCCGAACACGTATTTACAGTAAACTGACTGTAAATCCGACAGCGTGTCTCCGGTCAGTCCAATGCGGTCCATGACGCGTTTACAAAATATCTGCTCGAATGCGTCTCGGACCACCTCGGCAAGCGGCGGTCGTTTACATTTGTGTTTACGCATGTTAGCATCGGGCGTAAATAGACTTTAAGAGGATACAGTATAGACTATCTACGTCTTCATGCATAAAGAAGCTGATAAATACATCCCATCAGCATCCGTTCAAACATAAATTTACAATCTGCGGCGCATTGGTTTGTTAATAAACGCCTAATTAATCAAATAAATTTAAACGAGAGGCGCCCATTTGTCAGACGGTGGAGTCGTTACCCTCCTGAACCGTCCAGCAGAGTTACAGTTTAGAGAAGGATTTTACAAAGCATGCCTTTGGCCTCTATACAAACTGATTAACTGTGTGTGTGTGTGTGTGTGTGTGTGTGTGTGTGTGTGTGTGTGTGTGTGTGTGCGCGTTGTCTGATCTGGTGACACAAAGCAGAAGTGGTCTGGAGGATAGATAGAGAGAGAGAGAGAGAGAGAGATGGAGAGAGGGATGGGGAGATAAAAACAGAGAGGTGGTGTGTTGTGTTTGGGAAATGGGTCAAGAGGAAGTTGAGGGAGTGTGTGTGTAAGTGTGTATATATGTGTGTGTGTGTACGTGATGTTTCACAGCTGAGACCGTGTTGTCGGTCAGTGTGGGAATTCACTCTTTATGTGTGTGTGTGTGTGTGTGTGTGTGTGTGTGTGTGTGTGTTGTACGATGCATAGTTTAATTCCATCGGGAAGCCAAAGCAACAGCGCCTCTGCTTCCTGTCCTAATTGCTTAAAGTCCTACACAAATAAACACACACACACACACACACACACACACACACAGTCATTTACACATTTTAAAATCCCATGTTTAAAAAAAAGAGAGACTTTTTAGCATTTGCATAGTTTTAACATTCATTATCCGCTCTGACAGAACAGCTTGTTTATTTCACAGAGCTCTTCACTTCCAGCCTCTTTTTCACCTCCGTTTCACCTTTCACCTTCATCTCTTCTTCTTGTTTGTCTCCCACCATTAACATTTCACCGTTAATACAGTCTATTGTTAAAATAGAGAAACTGGACTTTATTCACGAGTTTCCACTAAAAAAAACAATTCATTGAAATTGGGGCTGTCACAATATCAAATTTCCACTACATGATTATCGAGGCCAAAAGAACTCATGCTAATGATATTATTGAGATATCTATAGAAACTTTTATTGTCTCTTTTTTGGATAAATAAATAACACTCAAAATACAAGTGTAGCAAGGTCGAGAGAGAGTCTGTGACCATAACTGTGCAATAAGATTTACTGTTATTAATTAATCCCTCAATTAAATTCATTTTTTTCACTCAAGATTTACACACATATACACACAAAGGGCTTAGAGGCGAAGCCAGACTGTGGCCACGAGGTTTCCTGACCTGAACATGAAGCCACCACGATTTTCACACCTGGTGTAGCAAAAGCATTCGTCCACGGAAACTCGCTCACTGATACATTTGTTACTAAAGATTGTTGTTAAGTGTGTGAGAGGAAGCACGAGTGTGAAACTGGCAATTTGTGTGTGTGTAGGTGTGTAGGTGTGTGTAGTCCAAAGGGAGCCTTCAGTTGCGTGGAAACTGGTTTTATGGGGAAGTTTTAATGAATTCTGGGATAACAGGTCTTCTGTTCAGCTGTTTGAAACTGTCATTTCATGCTTTGAGCTCGTGACCTTACAAGAAAGTTGAGTCACGTAATACAGTCACATCATCTGCAAAGAGAGGCACCTTAACTTTGGTATGTTGGTCTGTAATCAGTATCCTGAGAACTAGAACTAGTCTAGGAATGGTGTGTAGGATTTAGTAGTGTAGCTCACCCTCTCATTCCTAACATGATTTCTGACATATGCTATAAATAGAACCCCCTTAAATTTGACATATTAGACCTTAAAGTGGAGACATTTCTGGCTGAAAATTGCACCAGCGGTTTCATTTTTTTCCAAAATCAATTGGCAACAAATTGTGTAATTGGTCATTTCCAGGCAAGAAAAGATCTGCTGCTTTTCTCTGTTTTATATCACTGTAAATTCAATATTTGGGAGTTTTTGACTGCTGGGTGGATAAAGCAATAAATTTAATGATGTCTCTCTGGATTTGGTGAAGCTATTATTGGCATTTTTTAAAAAATATTTTCAGTTACTCAGACAAAAGAGATGAAAAAAAAGAAAATGTGATGGACTTTTTTCACGGTTTGCTGACATTTAAAAGACTAAGGTGGCAGAGTAATCAATAATGAGGTAACACGTTACTCCAACCAGCTCCCATGTAACATTAATAAGCACTTATAACACATTATAACGTAGCTGTAAGCAGCCGTAAGGTATATTTAGTATTTGTCAATAATTCTAACTTCTCCTGTGAAGACTATTTTATCTTATTACAACTGTGTTTCACTATATTACCGTTTATTATCTGTGGAGGATTTATAGCTGTTCACAAATACATTAATAAACACGTATATCTTCTTACAACTACATTATATTTTGTTATAAACCATTGATCTTAGTGACACTGTCGGGTTGTGATTGGCCAAAGGTGACAGTTGATGCTTTGACTTGCAGCTTTCATTGCTTTTAATCCATATGTAGAGTTAATCCTACAACCTCGTTCCCAAAGAAGTCGGCACACTGTGTAACACTGAAACTCCATACTGAACTGAAAATGGCACAAAGAAACTGAGAAATTTAAATCGTTTTTGGAAAATGATATGCCAATTTTGAGTTTGATGGCAGCAACACGTTTGTAGAAAGGTCTGTAAAAGTTGAAAGAAAACATCTGGTGGAACAACAATGAATGAGGTTAACTGGCAACAGGTTACATGACTGGCTCCAAACATCTGGAGAAGCTGAGTCTTTGTGATGTAAAGATGGGCAGGGGTTCACCAAGACTATAATGGTGCAACAATTTAAGTAAAGAATCTGTGGATTTTTAAAATATTCAGAGAATGAGAAGAAATCTCTGTGCTGAACATTGGATGGCCGTGATCTTCAGGCCCTGCAGACAGCAGTGCACGGGCTGAGGAACACTTCCAAACACCGTCGTCTCGACCGTGCAGAGACGAGCACGTCCCAACTGTTCCAGAAGTTTAATAAGTCGTCTTTGTGCCGTTTCCAGTGCTCTGCACATCATCACATTTTGTTTCTATTTACATTTTACACAGCGTGACGACTTTTTGCCAACAGCTTCAACTGCAGGAGGAGAAAAAAATGAATTTGAGTGGTCCAGATTCACACACTGACCACCGCCTGTTTACTGGCTGCTGGCTTCGAGTTCCCCGTGGAGGCAGCGGAGAGAGGAATCCCTACAAAGAAACAGCATTTCTTTACAGCGATATTAAACCGCTGAGCCCGAGACAACACCCCAATTATATCCAAAACATTTAGCTTTTTGAGGATGAGACTCGGTGACACAGTTTCTGCCTTTGTGTAGCAGCCTCTGTCTCAGTGTGTGTCTCCCTATTCAAATGCATAAAAAATGAGCATGAAGTTCAGTTTTGTGTTTGGGGGTCTTTGTCTCCGGACGTGGCTGCTGTTGTTCGGCCATCTCTCTTGGCACATGACGCATGACTCATGGTGTGTGTGTGTTTGACAGACAGTGTGTGTGTATCAGCTTTTGTTTTGTTGTTTTTTTTTCCTGGCGTAGAGGTCAGACGGCGAGCAGAGGGCGTCCCTGCCTTCAATCTGGACCTGCTGTGTTTGTCCGTCCTCCGTCTGCCTCATTTGATCAAGTTCAGCCAAAAAGTGGAAAGAAAATCAGGATGGCAGCTGATATAAACCAGATTTAATTCACATTACCATCAAAGTATGTGTCCGAAAAATGGTATAAAAGTTTATTCTTTAAATCAAAATAATACGACCTTCTGCCTTTTCCTGCCGTTTACTCATTCAGAGCCCGTCGTTGTTGACTCATATTGAAGAGAGTGAGAATGAATGAGGCAGAGGAGAGGTCGGTGGAGGGTGAGCTGAGCGAAGAATTCACAATAACCTTCTGGAAATATAATAAAACTCATGGAAATGTTTCAGATATTTTTCGAGGTCCCCGTGTTTCTCCGTCCGTCTGTCCTCAGACGAAGAGAAAAGAAAAACGACCCCCAAAATTAGTGCTGCTCAGCGGACGTCTATCGGATCTTTGTCTTCTTTAGAAAGCAGCTCTCTAATGAAGCACAATTCACTCAATAACAGAAAAAAATGGAGATTATAGCTGAGCGATATCACCTAAATTGAATAATTTACCCATGGGTCCTTGAAATCTTTAAAAGTTTGTGAATTTAATATTTTTATAGGCGTCGTTCTACTTGTTCTTATTGTAAAAGTTAGCAGTGTTGTGACAGTAATTGACCTTGATTCATGCCTCAAACCAAGAGGCCTGAAAAGTCCTTGAATTTTCTGTTTATAAAGACTCGATCAGTTTTGTATTGTTACAATGTGGATGAATGTAAATGAATAATGGACTTCCCTCCAGAGCTCACCGCACATTTACCAAAAATGCGCCATCTGACTGACTTTTACTTCTCCTAATCCGACTTGTCCGGTAGCTTTGGGATTGTTGTTTGAACTACAGATTGTACTTCAAGTTCGCCTCCACGTACTGTCCAATCGAGCGAAGCAAGAGTCCAGATGGCGAGTCATTCGGTGGATTTTTGCCTGACAAATCAAAGCGAGAAGTTCAGGGTGCAGGCAACACGCTGGGAAGTTGTTCAGTTGCATAGACTACCCACATCGTAATGATAGAAAACTGGTTGACAATCAACAACCTGCAACTTCCCCACCGACTGAAAAAGATGTTGACTTCATGGTAAATTCGGTCACTGCTGATTGGTTAGGGCATCTCAAACGGAGCTTCGAACCCGCCAAATAAGACTTTAAGGCTTTGATTGGCTCCTTTTCTTAAACAACCGGTTGTGGCAGATGTGCCACCATGAGTCTGCACGAGGTTTCTGCCTCTTAAAAAGAAGTTTTTCCTCAACACTGCTGCCAGGTGCTTGCTCATGGTGGGAATTGTTGGGTCCATGGGTCGGTCTGGACCAGCTCTACATGGAAAGTATCGTGAGATAACTTCTCCAAAAATTTGGTGCACTATAAATAAATTGAATTGAACTATTGTTGGACTGATGTGGGTTTAACCATCATCTAAACACTGTGAGGACGTGAGACCAGCTGATGGAAACCTGAAAAATAAACAAGGAGGGCAGGATTTAGTTTTTTTAGTGAACCATCGTCCATCACTTCCTCTCAAATTGAATCCATTCGTTTGGGTTTTTCAAACCACAGTTTCTTTTTCTCCGTGTCATCTTTGGTCTGTTTCAAATTTAAAAACAAGAATCTTGTTTTTTATTTGTTATCATAATAAGATAACCGCTCTATAATCATCAAGTGAGCGGCGTGGTCGCTCCCTGAAGCCCTGATGATGAATATTTATTGTTTTTTACGGTTTTCAAGCTACTTCCTGGTGATGGAGGGGAAACATTGTGACGACTGATGCTTCGCCATCTGGATGTTTAGATGTTGGATGTTAGATGCTACGACATATGGACACACACACACACACAAACACACACACACACACACACACACACACACACATAGGAGTCCGCTCTGCTATCCAGAAACATATGGTTCTTTGAGATAGAGTGGAGACAGACTGGGCCATTCTGTTGGATAGCACCGAGGGCCTCAACATTGTTAGAAGTGCTGCCAAACTAACTTCACCACACACACACACACACACACACACACACACAACACACACACACAGTCTCGCCTCACTAGCTGCTTTGCTATTTGTTTCAATGGGAAGTGAAAGGCAGCATTGGCGGCGTTGGTTTGTGTTCCTGCAGGAGAGGCGAGCAGCGTTTTTTAAGAGCGTGAAATGAAAATGAAGATACCTGTGAACTGTATTACTGCAGGCTTATTCAGCAACATTTGGACCACAGCTTTGTTCATTATACACTCAGTGTCTGTAGCTTTTTTGTCTGTTTGGTTGTCTCATTATGAAGATTACTTCACAAATTGATTTTTTCCTTTATCTTCCCATTTAAAAAGTCCCTTTATTTTAGAGCCTGGCCAGCCTATAAGCCTTAATGTTATCGTTATGAGAGGGAAAAAACGAGGCTCTCTTCTCGTATTATCACAAATTAAAATGTCTTTAGTTTAATTCATTCTCTGATGAAGGGCTCTTTTTAAACTCAGACGGAGCGCCAGCCTTTTTGTTATTATTCCAGGCAGTAATATGCTTTTCTCTCTGATAGATAATACAAGATTTCTGGCACTTTTTGTGAATTAATTGCGTTTAATTAACATTGCAATCACTTTGATACACAGGGGTTTTCTATAGTCGGGACAGAGTTTGTAGCAGGATCACCTTCAGTTCATTGTGTGGATTGTCTGAAAGTACTTAGCATCCAAATATATGATCCTTGTGTTACTTTATGGAGGGACGACCAAGTTAGTCTGTCGTCTCTATGATCAGATATCTGCATCTGAGGCAAAGGACTAAGATTTTGGCGCCGGTTTCTGTTTGTAGTCTTGATCAATCACGTTTGAGCAGGTTTTAGACAAAAGAGGTCAAACCCATTGGTCAAAATGCTATCTTGGAACCAATCGGCGCTTGTTTGATGCAGATTTAGCTTTTTATTGGTTCAAGGAGAAGCTGAGATGTGTCTGTTTCATCGTTATTGTGTATCAAGTTGCTAATCGGACTGCAAAGAGGAAGTCTTGGCTTGGATATCCGTCTTTACTGATAAATAACTGGGTATGCGGCTACCCAGGAAACCCTGAAACGTTGCCCATTGCCCCAAGAGGCAAAATGATAGCCGATGGGTTCCAATATTGGTTAGTTGGCAGCTGTACATGAACAAGAGTCTACAAACATGCTAGCTGGTGCAGCACTGCTTTGAGCTGTTACTAACATGGCAGCTGTGGCTCAGGAGATCAGATGATTGGTAGTTCGATCCAGTCTGCATGTTGAAGTGTCCTTGGGCAAGATACTGAACCCCAAATTGCTCCCGAAGGCTGCACCATCAGTATGTCAGTGTGTATAAATGGTTAGATCCTGAAAACTGGTGAGCATGGCAGCTATTACCATCACTATATGAATGGGTGAATGAGTTATGTGGTGTAAAAGCGCCTTGAGTGGTTGAAAGGCTATAGAGACAAATACAAACTACAAACATTAACTGATGACTAAACTAAAAGTGCTGTTATAAAAGAGTCACTGCACCTGCCACAATAATTTTAATGTGATGACTTAAAGTTTGAAATCCAAAGCAATAAACGTTTTAATACTTAAACTACATCAATCATCACATTTTTATTGCCATTGGTTTATTGTTCTTTCAGAGCCCCACCCTGTTACCACCATCCACACACTGTCACAACACCACTCAACTTTTAATGACAGTTCAACCGCTATCACGTCTCTAAAAATACCATCGTATTAAACGTCCAGGACTGGTGGGAAAACTGGAAGATTACAAGAGCAGACGAGCTTAAAAAACTATTAAACTGTAAAAACAGAATGGAAGTAACAATGCTGCAAGATGTGGCCAACTATTCCCCATGAGGAAGTTTGAGAAAAAGTCTGGATTATTGCTCTTAAACTCCTCAAGAGAAGCCGACAGTGGGAACCTGAAATATTTACCTCCACAGAAACACGATGCAGACCCTCTCTGGGCTAATCTGTAACAAATATGTCACCTGGTTTTGACCTGTAATTCAAGCACAACCCTCAGGCCAGTCATCAATTCCTGTTTTTGAGATATCGGATGACTCAAATTTACCCGAACTGATGTTTCTAACTTATTTTTTGTGTTTCTTTTCAGGCGGGTGAGGTGGTTGATGTCACCAGAGATCAACAGGCCTGAACACTGAACAGGTAAGGAAGGATCTCGCTGACTTTTATTCTGAAATCCCGTCATAAAAATGTTGTTTTCTGTCTCTCAGAAAACTACTTTTTCTCTTTCACGCTTTTCACACAGTATTCATATCATTTGTCAGCCTCGCCCTCCCCCCTCCTCCGCTGTCATTAGAAAGCTTTGTGTGTTCTCATGAACGCCATTGGCTGTTTATTTTGGCGGCTTCACCCGCTTGTGTGTTTTCGTGCACACATATATGTGTGTGTGTGTGTTTGGTGGGGCAGGGGGTGGGTTAAGGGGTTAATTGGAGGCTTCAGGCCGTTTTTTAAGAAATGAATTCTCGCTGAGACTCTGCTGCCCCTCGTACAAACACTCTTCTCACATATCAGCCAATTACTGACACTACACCCTCTCTCTGTCTCTCTCTCTCTCTTATTATTTTTGCTTTTTCTCCCTTTATTTCAACTCCCTGCCAGCTTGAGGGTTTAATACACAAACACAACCGACATTATATTCTTCTAATACTCTGATAAGAAGTGTTGAGGTGCCTGCAATTGTCCAAACTTTCTCACTTAACCCTAAAAACAAGTCTTGACTCTCATTTAAAGAAGTTTGGACCATCAGAAAAGTCCTCACAGAGATACAAAAACACACACACTGGAGCTATAATTCATGTAGAACGGGGATTTAAGAAGTTAATCTTCATGTTATGTAGATGTCAATCTCAAATGGATAAAGGGATTATAGTAAGACCTTTGTTTATACACAAACACACATTAGAGGTCTTCAGGCCAGATCCATCAGAACCTCAACCACATGTCCCAACCTGAACTCATCTTATGTCCACACTTCCTCGTCAGACTTGATTCTGGGTGGCAAATTTGACCACACGGGACCAGAGAACAGGGTGATTGAATTTTGATTGTGTCTTTTACCATTAGAGCTTCTCCTTGTTGGCTTGGTGGCAGCCATTTTGACTATGGAGTTCCAAAAGTTGCCCCTACAAGCACCACTACAGTAAAACAAACTGGGGCTGGCAAACTCTGGGAACTCTGGGAACTTGGTGGTAGCCAAACTGGTCTGAAGAAGCTGTCCACTCTGGGTCTATGATTGGTCATCAGTCTACAAACAAGGAAATATGTTTACCTTTAGTGGTCCAACTTTGTTATCTGACTCTGTAGAGGCTTCTACGTTATGTACCTACCTATCCGTTGTGTCGAGGGAGTGATCCTGATCTGAAAGACGCCATTACCGCTGCTCTGTATCTCAAGGTGAAGAAGTCTGTGTTTCCATAACAATCTAAGATTTAACACTATCTCTACAGTGACCTCAGGACATATGCTTGACGCCCATATGTGGCATGCCAGAATAGAAAATACAAGTCACATGATAAATCGGCTCATCGAGCATGGAGGAAACTTCAGATTCATCATGTTTGCAAAGCCAATGGCTTCTTGGACACCAGGTATCTAATGAAGTATGACTTTAAGGGTACTGGTATCATAATTTTGAAACAGTACCCAGGTCTATGCGCTTGAGTTCAATCATAAAAACACAAACTGCCTTTTATTGGATGATTATATTGACATTTTTTAACCAACTGCCAATAGAAACCATTTGTTTTGCCGACATTTGTAGCGTTTTATTAGCTTTTCTTTACAGCTTCACTCTTTATTATACTTTCATCTTTTGTTTCCACATAAAGAGCGTCCCCAGATGACGATAGGAGGATAAATAGCTTCATTGTCTTCTATGAGTTTGAATGGTAGAAGTCTGATCACACCCAACATCCCAGCTGGGTGTGGTCCGAGTTTGGTCTGTCGGGCTCGTGACCACACCCGACTTTGATGTAGTTTGGTACATAGTGCCGTACATCACTGCTGCAGGGTGTGGGAAAACCATGTCAACACCTTGAAGTCTGCAGGGCAAGCCACATTACTAAACTGTCGTTTTCAAGATTTGTTGTTATGTTTTAGATGCGTCTGTCTTTAAGCCTTTTATTTCACCAAGCTCTCGCCAGCAACTAAAAGATTTTCTCTTGTCCGGCGGCTTCTCGCTCACTCCCTCTCCCATTTTCTCTTCTTAGCTTCCTTCCTCCGTTAACGTCCTCTTCGGTGTTTTCGCCTCTGCCATCAGCTTAGCTAACAGCAGCTACAGCAGCCGGAGGACATCAGAGGAAAAACCAGAAAACATTTTCTCCATAAAATATGATCCAGTTTCACCAAAATCAGTGAAATAGTTGGTGGTGTGTGACTTAGTGCCGTAAAGCGTTACGTACTTCTCCCGACCCGGAGCCCAAAGTTACATAGTGTGAGAACAGACGTACGAATCAGTAGTAGTAGTTTTTATCAGAGAAATGTTGCTTTAAGAGATGACATATTAGTGAGTGGAGGCTACGGTATTTCTGCACACAAGTTGTTGAAGTTCATTCTGTGGTGTTGCTGATTGTATTCAAATGTTTATACGCCAGGCAGCTCCATTGTGAAAGAAGTCATTTGGCTTTCTTTAGCATCACTGATGCTCCTTTCTTTACATTATTATCTGCTCTTGATGTGCAGAGACATTAAACTGCCGTAATGCTGAGTGACACATTCGACTCCATTTGAGTCTTTTTTTTTTGTCTTGTTTGGTCCGACCTTTCAGAGCATTTAAAGACTTCTTCCAAACACACACAGGATGATGAAGTATGCACAGATTAACACTGTAATGTCTGTAATACCTTGTGGTCTGTTGCTGCCTGCAGACCGGCTGCAGGGTCTTTTTGGCCATTTAAGTCTGTTATTCTCAGCTCATGAGCCCAAATGAGTAAACACTGTTTTTGTGCAGAGAATCGATCCAATTTGTTTTGTTTTCTGGCAGAAAAACATTTAATATTTCTAAAATAGTTTAAACTTTTAACATGTCTGTTATAGTCCGCAGTTTCAGTCCAAATATTTTGCTTCACAGATTCATCCTGGACCAACATGAAACCCGTCCAGTGGATATAAACGGTCTTCTGATCTGAATGACTGGTTTCTATGATCTGCTTCTGTCTGCCAGCTCGCATTAAAGTGTGTCTCTACAGTTTGTGTGTCTTTTTCTACACTTCCCCTTCTGTCTTCCATCCATCACTGTTTCCTTCTTGCCTCCATGTTCTCAATATCTAATTCCCCCGCTGTTGTGTTCTCCGATGTGTGTTTTTTTAAAATAGTTCTTGTTCCCATAAACTGCTCCATTTTCTCAGCCTTCCATGGGAGCTTGTACCTTGTCACTCTCTCAAATCTTATGAAAGCAAATACAAGCTTTGTGTGTGTGTGTGTGTGTGTGTGTGTGGGTGAGTTTTAAGATATCATTTTCTCAGGATCAAATCATTCATCTCCTTCTCATATTTGAGGTGTACCATCTACGGCTGATAAGTCCCGCTCAGCTCAGGTTTATTCTTTTGATTTCCGTCAGCAGTAGCGTTTGCATGTCTTATTTCTCCTGAACAAATAGTGCAAACTGCAGTTATGTATATATATATATATATATATATATATATATATATATATATATATATATATATATATATATATATATATATATATATATATATATATATATATATATATATAGCTCAGATATGTTCCTTTGTCTACGTTCATCCACCAACCTCAACTGTAATTACAACTCTTAGAGTAGAAATCTGAAATCTAATCCTAAAACTAAACCCAAAAATCCTAAATATAAACGAGCAGGGCTGCAGTGATTTTAGACTTTAGTCAGACTTCGGTTACAAAAATAAGGACTCGACATTTGATTGGAACCTGACTGCTCTGCGTCTTGACTCGTAGAACACCAAAAAAGAAATGAGACAGCGCTCACAGTGTTTAATCTCAGCAGATGCAGTGAAACAGCTCGGGCTCAGATATGACTTGCTTGTGAAGACTTGACTTTACTTACTTCTCTTAACTGATTGGACTTGATTGGACTTGACTTGAGTACGTCGTGGTATGTTCTGACTTGAACTTTTCTTAATGACTCAGGGATCGCTTTGACAGGACGTGATGTTTGACTTTGACTTGCCTGACTTGTGACTTGAGAAACTGTCACACGGTCTTGTTTCTGAACTCTGCAGCGACGCTCGAGTAAAATCACTGAATAAAAAAACATTTTTTAACAACTTCATCGGACAGAAACGACGAGACGTGGACTCGCTGAGAAACACAGTTTGCTCTTAAAATATTGAGCTTCAGTTGGAGACACGAGCTCTCAGCAGATTCAGTCCAGAAAATATCGACACTGACCCTCTCGAAGCCGCATCAGTCAAACTTTGGTGAATGATTAATACGAGCAGAGCTTCAGTAAACACAGCTCAGAGCGCGGACACGACATCGAACAGAGGTTTCATCAAGTCGTCTCTCTTTCACTTCACTGTTCATCTTCTTCGTCACTTCATCACTTACCTCACCATGTCTGCTGCTGAAGTTACACGACACGTGTGTGTGTGTGTGTGTCTGTGTGTGTGTGTGTGTGTGTGTGTGTGTGTGTGTCTGTCTGTGTGTGTCTGTGTGTGTGTGTGCGTCTGTGTGTGTGTGTGTGTCTGGCAGTCTGACTGTTGTGTTTGGATTTAATCCCAGAACTGTATCACTGCATGAAATGTGAGGTGCGTGGGTTTGACTGGACTCCATTTTTGTCTTCACACGCACACGCACACACACACATGCAAACAAACACACACACACACACACACACACACACATGCACACAGATGGTGAACATCTCCTCAGACTTGCCAAAACTCAGTGTGAGTCCATCTTTGTCATTATATGCGCCTATAATCAGCTCATTAATCCATAGACCTAATGAGAGAGAGGGAGAGAGAGAGAGAGAGAGAGAGGGGAGAGAGAGAGAGAAGTGAGGAAAAAAACGAAGGATGGAAAGAAAGAAATAAGGGAGTAAAGGATGAAAGAAGGAAGGACACACAAGGAAACAAACACAGAAGGAAGCAAGGAAGGAAAAAGGGAAGGATAGAGAGAAAGAAATAAGGTAGGAAAGGAGGAAAGGAGGAAGGAAGGACACATGGAAGGAAGCAAACACGGAAGGAAAGATGGAAAGAAGGAAAGAAGGGAGACAGAAGGAAGGATGGAAGGAAAGAAAGGAGGGAGAAAGGGAGGAAAGAAGTCAGGAAGGACAGGAAGGAGGGAACAAACGAAGGACAGAAGGAAAGAAAGACCAAAAAAAAGGAACAAGAAAGGAAAGAAGGAAGGAAGGAGAGAGAGAGAGGCAGAGTTGAGGACTTGGTTCAGACTTTTATCAGCTGCCAACTGGTGCTGTGGTGTGTTTATGTGTGTGTGGTGTGATTGAATAGTTTCAGGATCACTGCCAGTGTTTTAGTGTGTGTGTGTGTGTGTGTGTGTGTGTGTGTGTGTTTGGAGGGCGTGGATGAATGGATGCTCGTGTGGTTTTCTTTGTATTTTCTTTTCTTTCTCTGGCTTCTGTCTCTTCACATGGTGGAAAAGCTTCAGACTCTTTTTCTTTAGCTGCTCTGGGATCAGCCCAGAGACGACGACAGAGTTTGGTCTGCCTCCATTTTTCACCGCTAATCGTTCAGTTCAGTGAACTTCTGCAGACGCGTGTTAGTTTAGTAACTTCTGCTTTTGAAGATGCCGTAGGAATTCCTGTTTTCCCGCCATGGGAGCTGCTGCTCGCTATCAGATCTTCTTCTCTTTAAAGACTTTGTCAGGAGAACATCTGGTTCAGGTTTTGTTTCTTCTGAGTGATCATGTGCTCGGCTGCAAAGTTTCCTTCAGAAAATCTGTTCCAACGCCTGATTTGTGTTCACAGTCAGTCCAGTTTAACTAGGCATGATTTACTGTCGTGATACGAACGCAGCTTCTTGGTATTCTTTGCTTTTTCCTGCACATTAAAACAATGTTGCCGTGATGTAACTCAAACGATGTGTTTCAATCACTGACGTCGTGACAGCTCCCCAAAAGTGAAGCCAAAACATCTGGATCGCTCCCTGCTGGCTGGCCACAAACCCCAAATCAAATGTCGTCAAATAACGATGGTTTCAGTCATTTTAGGTCGCTCTTTTCATGCTTATGTTTTGTCAGGTGTTCATTTGTCTGATAAGTTTGGTTTTAATTAGTTATTTGATGCTATAAAACGTGAATTTTTACTCCATGATTGACTTAATCACAACTGAGTCGTCCAGCGGTATGGGCAAAACTTTGATATCTAGGCTCCAACTTCGATCACTACTGCAGAGACTCCAACTGACGTCACCAATGCAAGATGGACAACTTCTGTCGCGCGGACGAGGTTTGGGTTTGAAAGGACACCGACCACAAAATTGGACTCTGCAATGCAATATTCAGAAATCCAATGTGGTCATTTTCTATAAACTATTTATCATCGAACACCTCTACTAAAAATGGAAAGTAAGAACAAAAAAAAAGGAAAAATACGGAGCCGCAGATGTCTGGAAGATGCAGACAATATGGTCCGAAGTGTCTTTTGACAGCAGCCATGAAGGAAATTGGACCGTGGAACTGAGAGGCAGATCTTTGATCGATCAGGTGATTAATCAGGTGTCACAAACTGACAAACGATCTGCCAGAATCTGTACAGTCTCAGCCTCGGCTTTAGGAAAGCTCCACTCACACAGTTCACACCTGGAAGATGTCCAGTTCAACACTGAGTACCTGCCCCGGAGCAGTTTGGGGTTTATATAGTCTTTGTCTCAAAAGCACCTCAGGGTCAAGAACTACTTTAACTTTGCTGCCAGTCCAGACGCCAGAACTGATGACCTCCTGGTCCTCTCTAGTCTTTAGGCCAGCACTGCCCCCTTTTTGGTAATCAATGTTGAACTCCTCGCCTTCCTGTAGCATTTTCCAACAAGTAAAACTTACTTTAAATGACAGCCAGCATCAACAAGTCACACTTCTTACAAGAAGTAAGTCTGTGACTGACTTTCAGTCGTTGGCAGTCTGGATTATTCTTCAGAGTTTCCTGATGGACAGTGAAGTAAATTGCGGCCAACCGTAGCTGCTGTTAGCTCAGCCTGTTAGCTGGGCTGTGAGCTCAGAGCAAGCAGGTTTTCAGGCCTAGGACAGTAGGGGCATGGAGCCAGTGTCGTGCCAGAACAGGAGCTGGGCAAGCAGGCAATGTATCCAGACTCCGAATACCGAAAGTTTGCACCTCTCTAGTAGTTTTACACAACGGCTGTTAACTTTGAGATACGATTACAGTGTTTTTGTTTTTCTCTTTCCACATTTCAGCATCTTTAAGTGTTTTTCCGTCGAGTTAATGTAGCAAAAAAAGAGCAGAAACTCTCCCAGCGCAGCCAGTTTCTTTTTGTCTCACACAGTTTATTCCAGAGAAAAACATAAAATATCATCACATGCGGCGGCCGAATTATCTGCTGGTGTTGCACAGCGCTGAGCTACAGATGTGTTTACGGTTTGTTAAAGTTTTCTTCTCTTCGCTGTTCGCTCGGCTCGTGTTTGACCTGCAGGAATCCATCAGTCAGATATTATTAATCATCGCTTTATCATGCATGCCCTGTTTGGGACGCAGCGCTCGCTTACTGCTGGTTCTCCTTCCTCATTTTCTTAGTTTTGCACGGCCCGTAGTTGCCCTCGAGTCATCAATATATATATATATATTTTTGGGTATGTCATTGAATATATTTACCGTGGTCTTGTGCACGCGCTCTGCACAGTGGTGCTTTGTTGTTACCCGGCGAGACTCGACTGTTTCGCTTCCTTTTGATTCCTTTTTGATCACAGAAGTAGCTGAATCAGGAATACCTGCAGCTCATTTTTATTATACATGAACTCTGAAACGCTGGCAGACTCGGAGAGAAGAAATGAAGAGGAGGAGGAGGAGGCGGCGGTGGAGGAGGAGGAGAGAGGAGAGAGAGGAGGAGGAGGTGGTGGAGGAGGGAAAGTACTGAAGCAGGCTCTCTAAGCTGTCTGCTGCATTTAAGCTTTTATGGACAACAGCGGGGATCCTCCCTGCCTCTGATGACTTTAACAGCTTACTTCACTGCTCTCCACAGCCTATTTTTCTATTATTCTCTTCATTTCTGACTTACAAAATGGACTCTGTATATGCAAGAGTGTGTGTGTGTGTGTGTGTGTGTGTGTGTGTGTGTGCAACAGGTTCAGGTTTAATGTCTTTCCCATCTGCAGAGTTTTACTGACTCATAGTGATACAGTGGGTGACAAGTGTCCTCTTTCCTGGCACAGAAACACATCTTTGTAACATTCTTGTTGCGTTACATCCACGTTTAGAGAAACGTCTTAAAAAGACACGTGAGCGTCTTTAAAAATAGATTTCTATTGGATTAACAGACTTTGACTGTTTTCTTTCAAAAGCACATTCTGTTCGGACGCGTCACTGACAAATCTGACCTCGGAAATCACGTCTAAGTTCGACTTGCTGGAATTTTTCTGGAGCGTTAAGACACAAATCATGTTCAACTCATCAGTTTGTGACTCTCGTTACAGCCTTATTCATTTGGTTCATTACATCACGGTAAAAAGCTGTTTTCTTTCAGTCGTTTGTTTTTATTCCTCCCTGCTGACCACTAAAGTTTCAAAGTGATTCATCCACTTGAAATTTGCCTTTATTTTTATCGAGGCTTCTCGTTCATGTTGGCTCAAATGTTGAACTTGATTCTTCACCTTGACGTTGGAAATGTTGGATAAATAATTCATGTATTTTTGTGACAAGTGAGCTTCAACTGTTGAAATCCATGAGGTGTGGCTGAAAGATTTGTGAACTTTCCAAATTGTTATTTAGTCACATTTTTGTCAGTTTTAGGCCCCGACAACTTGTTTCAGTCCAGAATTAGTCATCACGTTTGTGTGTGAGGGACAAAGTTCATGTCTTCAATGGAAGGTTAAATGTTTTGCTGCTTTTCAACAATAAAAAACACGTTTAGAACATTATATCTGTTAATTTAGCCGTGATTGTCCCACTCCTGTCGTACCGTGGACGCTCTGGACAACATTCAGTCATGACCATTGCTGCTGCTATAAATCAAAAAGTTGGCGGTTTGTGGGTTGGTTCTGGTTCAGGTCGTTGATTGATGGATATTTTTGCAGGTGTGGATTAGCTCTCGTAAAGAGTTGGGTTTGTCTGGTCTCATCAACATATTGTCAGTTTTTATTATTATCCATGATGAATTAACGGATCGTCATCGTCTCGTCTTGGAAAAAGGCTCATTGACGAACATTGTTCATCACAGTTTTTATTAATGAAGTTCACCCAGCAACAAAAAGACTTTGAGTTGACCTATGAGGTTGACTTCATGTTTTTGAACTGCAGCATATATAATCCAAACTTTGGCTCATTATTGAACAAATTTGTGTTTTAAAAGTGAAATATGTTTTTCACTTTTAAAATTCTGCATCAGAAAACAAAAAACTATGTTCTTACAGAAACTGTGAGTTCAGTTGACCTCAGAGAGATGACTCAACGTTCAGCAAGGCTCTGCTCATAAATTCTGGTCATTTCATCTCATTATATTAGTATTATTATTATTATTATTATTCCTCTGGGATTTAATTAAGTTAGTACACAGCACGTTATCTGTAGCCGGTCTGTTTGTGGTCACGGGGGTTGGACTTCCTCTCTCCTGGGTGTCTCCTTTGATGTTTGATTGACAGGTTGTTAATTAGCTCGTTAGACGTTAGAGATTGTTTGACCTTTGTCTGTCTGTCTGGCGGCGTGAGGAGCGTTACATGAGACACTCGACATAAAAATGAGACGCGTGTCGACTGATTTGGCTTTTTAAAGTCACGATCACGTGTAAGATTTGAACAGTATCCTCATTTTAACGTGACGACGACAGATTTTAGACAAACTGTTTGTTGGACGTCGTGTTGAAGTCTTTTTTTGCCATTTATAGATCAAACATGTAATCATCTGAATGGAAAATGAACTCACTGATCAACAATAGTTAGTTGGAACCCTAAATATATATATTTTAATGTTTGTATGTGGCAGTGGTAGTCTTAGTTGCGCTTGGTTTGATCTGCATGGAGGCAATTTGAGCCACACGGGAGCCGTGAAGATTTAAAGTTTATACAGCACCGTCAAAATTAATGAACTAGGATGTCACACACACACACACACACACACTTAGACACACAGTAACACACACACACAGCCATGTAATGAAAGAGCATAGACAAATCAAGTGAAGTGACATGAAAAGCTTCAGGATAATTACAAACACAAACGTCTGTCTGTCAGAGCTGCCGTGTTTGTCCTTTCAGACAACTTCTAACTCCTGCGTGTGTGTGTTCATGACTTCAACTCGTGTATTGTGTGTGTGTGTGTGTGTGTGTGTGTGTGTGTGACGAGACCGTGGCCCGTAACAAATGAGTGTTTCGTTTTTCATCTGGAAGCGTGAATGCCTTCAGCGTGCGCTCCTCATTCAGATATTCTTCGGGAGCATCTGTGAGGATTTAATGGAAGAATAAAATTATTCTCTAAAGATTATCTTCCCTCAGAGCGTGTGTGTGTGTGTGTGTGTGTGTGTGTGTGTGTGTGTGTGTGTGAACAAGAGTGCACTTCGTCTTTTCAACTATTCAAACATTTTCCAAAAGCTTCAGGAAGGATTGAGTCAGATAATGAAACTGTTTTCTAAAGAGCATCTCCCCTCTTCACCCACGTCTTCGCTACAGGCTGGATTTTTAATCTCCTGGATCATTTTTGATCTCTTGAATCATTCACTGTCATCATTTCGGATCAAACCACCACTCTACTCTCCTGCTGTGACTGCACCCTCGTCAAATTTTGTTTGTTTTCTCCCCCCTTCTCTGATTTCTCGGCGTCGTGCCAGTCAAAACGACTTATGTTTTGTTCATCAGGGTGTTTGTTGGTCCTGAGAAAGTCTTAAAACATATTTTACGATGAACTTGAGCTTCTTAAAACTCATCAACACACTTAAATTGTTGCGTTTTCATCATAAATTCTGCTGTTCTTGTTCTGTGTATGAGTTTTGGCTTGGAAGTTCACTGACGTGATGTGATGGTGAAATATCAGAATCAGCTTCATGGCCAAGTAGATCTTCACAGAAAAGGAATTTGACAAAACAATCAAAATGAAGAAAACGATTGCAGCAAAGGTCAAGAGTCGTGAATAAATCTGGAAATTTACAATCAAAATGTGTGAAATATAAATATATTCTTAAATAAAGCAGATGAAATGTGCAAATATTACCTAAAAGTGTTCACAGTAGATTAGAGATTTGGAAAAATATGCATTAATATGACGTCAGATTGGATGTGGAGACTCTTTCAGGCAGAGTTGGTAACCATATTTCTGCTGCAGGAATTATCTTCGGCAACTAGGAACCTTTGGAGGAACTACATGGACCAGGATCTAAAAAGAGTTCCAGGGATGTTAGTAGTTAGAACCTACAGGACTGAACATCTCTGAGTCTTAGCTACAAACAAACCGGTTTGTTTTTGTTCATTGTGCTTCGACACATCAACGTGAAGTTACAGAAGAAAGTGTATGACATGATTCTCATGTTAGCGGACTAATTTGTCTAATCTTTGTGGGTCTTTAGACTGCAGTGGAAACAGAGGCAACAACCGCCTGAAGGATTCCTTGAAAAGTCGTTTATTGGACTAAAGGTTGTGAGTGTTCAGGCCTTTCTGATGAGGCCAGCTGCAGCCGGAAAGAAACTGTTGTTGTTAGCGGGCGGTTTTGGTCTAGACGGACCAAAGCATCTGAAGAGGAGTGTTTCAAAGAGTTTATGTTTGCAGTGGTTGGGGGTCGGCCACGACCTTTCTGCAGGGAATATTCGAATGGATCATTGGTCAGTGACTCCAGTTACAGTTTGTAAAACAAACAAGCCAATCAGCTGATAGATGGTGCCCTTTTTAAAAATGTTTTCACTGCCAAAAATGTGATTTGCTCTCCTCTACCAGGAGAACTTTTATTCTCAGAGAGATGTTGGTGTTGAAATCAGTCTGCTAGCAGAGCTCTGGAGCCTGGAGGTGACTGCTCGTCTGTGTAAAAAAAAAAAAATAACACACCAACACGGCTCTGAACAGGCGGCGGCAGTGAAAGCAGCAGAAAATGTGATGTAAATAGTTTTAGTCGCCCGAGACGCTTTGCTGCCTTTAAATCACGTCGAGATTGGATTGAGAAAGGGAGCACTAACAGACTCTTATTATCAGCAGGCGAGTAGATGACTCTGTGTGTCCTGAAGCCACCTGATAGCTACGCTCTGATGGGTTTTTGTCTGCCGCCAAATACCCGTCCACTTCCCCCCCTGAAATAAATTGCAAAGTAGGAGGACTTCATTCGCGGCGACTCGCCGCTCAAAGACTCTCTCGGCGTCCTCTGATGTAAACCAAACCTCGCAGAGAGGAAGAAGAGCCTTTGTTCTCGTCACAGCACTTCTGTCTGAATCACAGCTCATCGGCGGTTTCATCTCTCTGGGCAGGACCTCCATTAAAGATGAACAGTGTGTCGCCGGTTGCATAAGAGGCTTGAACTGCTCTTAAAGCTGAGTTTGCTTTGACGGATCATCGTAGAGTTCACGGCTCAGGATGGAAACTCTTCCCTCTGGCTACAGGTGGTCGTGAATCCTAAGATGTGTCGGTCGCTATCAGCACTTCAGTTATATTACATTCTGATGAAACTCTGAGTAATGACGCATCTGACCGCTCTGCTTCCATCATCACCTTGGCCTCTGGTTACATTTCCCCAAATCTCAAAGTGGTGGCTTGTGATGTAAAACGTAGTGTCGAGGCTGAAACTTGGGTTGAAAAACATACTTTTCTTGGATCTTCTACCTACAGAACTTTATCCTTAAAGGGAAATCTTACCTTGAGATTCATCTTTGTGTAATCTGTTCTGTCTCGTGCCATTCCTGCCTTTGATATGTGCAGCTCATCCATGAATGAGCTCAGTGACGGTGCTACAAGAAGCTGAAGCTGCTTCACAATAAAAGCCTGGCGGTGGTTGTACACAATACGTGCAGGAAGTCCTGAGAAGATCGTAGAGTTGACTCGTCCATTCTTCTCTACATTGACATTGCATTATTTCTTTTTAGTTTAACTTTGACTTAAAACCTGGATAAAGAATTACACCTGCACTTTTGGTATAAAAGCTTTAATAGTTAGGCGGTCAAGCAAAAAGTTTTTAGACAGTCCTCCCAAGAAAAACGACAAATAATCGTTTTGTGAACCCAAAACAACGACGAATCCCTCCAAAGTCACGTTATTGAGAGGGAAAACGCGGTGGACTACCATTGGACTTTATTTCAAACACAATACGTACAGTAGTCAATGACGAGAGATCCTGTTGGAACTGTGCCATGAATTAAACATGTGTTTGTCAATTTAAAAGGTCATTTTGGAAGTCAAGAAAGTTTGTCGTGAAATTGTTGAAGTATAAGACTGCAAGTACGTAATTAGCAAAACTAAACACCCAAAATCTTCAACGTAACGTCATGACTTGCTAACTCTGCTTTGGAATAGCTTCAGTGAGAGGAAACTTTACCATCTTCACGACAGATTGTGACTTTCTTGGCTTGCAGAATTATCTTTAATAACGACAAATATGGTACATGTAATCCATGGCACCGTTCAAACAGGATTTGCGTTGACTAACTTATATATTTCCAAAATACGGCGACATCAGGCACACCGGAAAGTCTATCAAAGAGCGATAAAGTCTACGTAGGGTGGATGAATTGGCGAGTCAACCAAACAGTTTAATGCCGCTGTTACCTTCCTGTTTCCAACTGACCGTCAACGCTGGTTACTTCCTTAAAAATGACCTCAGCTGTTTACGACCCTTAACCACGCGTTTATTATTGAAACCATGACGACGAAGCTCCCCAGACCTCAAGAAAGAATCCAAACCACAATGTTTCTCTAACCATTACAGTCCTCAAACTAACCAAACCTTCAACCATTTATTTATTTCAGCTCTGAGGAGACAAAACAGAGGGTTTGTGACTGTTTCCTGATGGAGATTTGTAGGTTTTTGTGTGACTTTATTATCATTACTATCTGGGATATTTTCTCGGATTATCGTGATATATTTTGTCCTCTTCCTCCTCCTCTCTTTTCCCTCCCTTCCCCTCCGGACCGGCCTGGATCAGGAGGATTACAAGGGTTTTGGGTTTCAGCGGGGAGAAAGATGAGGAGGAAGAAGAAAGATAAAGAGGGCAGCTGAAAAAGGAGGGGTGGGATGATGAAGAGGAGGAGGAGGAGGAGGAGGAGGAGGAGGAGGAACATGTTTGTACGGGCGAGAGAGGAAGGATAAAAGAGGGGAAGGAGGGAGGAGAAACTGCAGGGATTCTTGTTCGTCTTTCAGCACTCTTTCTTACTTTCGTCGTCTTTCTTCGCCCTCCCTCGCTCATAAAGCTCAGGGCTCAGTGTGTTGACACACACACAGCACTGAGTGCCTCATTAAGGCAGTCGAGTGTGTTCTCGGACTCTCTATTCAGACTTCAGGATTGGAAACACAACACCAGACACACCCCTCACTGTGAGAGTCAATACACACCCTGATAGTCTTCCCCATCCTGTCGTTTTTTGGTTTTTTTTGTCCTCACATTAAATTGTATTTGTATTGGCGGAGCCTCGATCTCGTTTCCCTCTTTATAAACCATCAATCAGAGGAAATTATGATCCGAGCGCAGCAGTTAGACTGACTGACACGCCGTTAGTGACAGCGAGGGGGAACAAAATGGAGTCGAAGCAGTAGATCTGATAGCACCAGAGATAAATTATAGGAGTTTGATTGAGGTATTAGAGCGGTAATGGTTATCATAACTTTTATGGATAAACATTTAGCATTACCTTGTATGAATATGATGTTTTATAAGTTTGCACATGCAGATAATTCAGTCGGATTTCAGCTTTTAAAAAATGTTTTCACCCGTCCTGCAACAACAATTTTTTTTTTAGTGGTCATAAATAGTTAAAAATCATTGACAGTATAAAGAATGGACAGCGTATCCGTGATGTCACCCACAGGTTGCTCATCGCTGTGGCTCTGGTGGCCACCATCTTGGCAATCCTGCTTCTTCCTCTGCCGGGTAATCTAACAATCGGCAAAGGCGGCGATCATTATAATATATTATTTTTATATTAATATTACAAAGTGTTGTCAGTTACCACAAAAACTACCAAAAGTACGACAAGCGTTCTTATAAAGTACCACAAAACTTTGGAGAGTCTGTCCGACATCGTCCTGGAAACCTGTGAATAAACTTCAGTTAACTGGTGTTTGACTGGGAGCTGCGAGGTCCCATTAAAGTGTAAAAAAATAAAATGATAATCAGGCACACATACACCCTCTTCCCATCAACTTTGCTCTGTGCATGTTTTAATGCCAGCGTGCCAGGCAGACTAAATCAAACAGGATTAGATGGACAGGACATATTAATCCACCCCACACTGCGAAAGGCTAAATCCATCTTAAGGATTAGTTATGAAAAATGATATTTACTCAAACCCAATCAGACCGATCTACGGCCAGGCAGAGGAAAATAAATATGGCTTGCAGAGGAAAAATAAATACGTAGAACTTGATTTCAGCAGCCTGAAATTTAGACGGCGAGTTTCCATTTCTGCTGCTCCAGTTTTTTTCTCTGTTTGGAAGATGAACGAGCGTTTAAACCGTAAATTATCACGTTCTTGGTAAGCTTGTATTTGTTCTTCACAACTATCTCAATTAATCACAAATGTAATCACCGCTAATTGCATATTTAATCACATGTTGGAAAAACAAATGCTGCAGCTGTTTGATTACAACAGCATTAACTCGGTGTGCAGAGGAATCCTCGACGATGAAATACAAAATGTTAAGAAGCTCATGTACGGATTCAAAATCCACCTGAAGTGGTTGATCATCAGCAGCACACGTTGAAGGTGATCCGATTTTAATGTAGGAGCTACTTTCTTTCTACCGAACGTATCACTGCAGAGAAGGAGGTGTTCGATGGACAGCTGTGTGAGTCGTTGGGCTGCAAGGTTGTACGGCGATGTGTCTATTTGTGCTGAACGTAACCGCTGTGAAACAATCAGAAAATAACTTTTTATTTCTCTGATTCACGAACTTTATCGATGCCGGCGCTCTCTCGCTCTCATTCACTGTCTATGTCGCTCTACCTCTCTCAAACCATCAGACACAAACCAAGTCAAACTTGTTCATGTCTCTTTATTGCAGCGTACAGTACAAGTAAGACAGATGTAGAAGCTGGTACATGATGCCAGAACACAACAGGTAGAGTATCAGATTATTTAGATAGTTTCAGTTGAACCCAGTTAAATCTGGCTCAGCCACAGCTAGCCCCGTTCAAATAAATGGAAAAAACAGCCTTTTGGCGGCAGCAGTGCTATATTTGGAATATGCCATAAATGAAATGTAATAGTCCACCATGAACCATGTTGGACAGACTGAGGTTCTAGACAGGGAGACGCTAGGAAGAAGACGGGGGTTTGCAGTCAGCATCAACCTTACGCACTGCTCCTTTAAAGTCCGTGTAAAGTCAGAATAAATGTGTTCTGAGTTTGTCAGACCAGAAGAAAGTGTCATTAACCAAACAGCCAAATTTGAATGATTAAAAATATCGACAAGTTTATGAAATCAGGTGTTAAAATCAGGTAAAAATGAATTCTCAGCTCCAGGACTGTGGGGGCGTGTCCTCTGAAGGTGCTGAAGCCACACCCACTCACGGGAGCAGTCGAGCGGCCATTTTGAAGCGACTGAAATGTGTCGGATGAGTTCAGAAAATGACATGACTAACTTTGAAACACTCTGAGCTGAGATGAATTCATCTCTATCTCTCTGCTCAGGGTGGCCTCAGCGTGTCATCGAGCCACCCTTTAAGGACCGCCCACAAAATCCTGAGACTGAAAACTGTTGAAAAACTGTTTGAACCTCTAACTCCACATTTCAGTAATGTATCGTTCAAAGTCTTTTCACGTGTTTTCAGCAACTATTGTCCAACATATTTAATGTGTTTGGAAAGAAATCTCAGAATTGACTTTACACAGACTTTACGTTTGTCGTTTTATGTTTTTTTTTATTGTCGGTGTTCCTGTTTTTATCATTTCGAATCTGATCCCTCCCTCCATCCCTCCCTCCCTTGACATCACGTTCGAGTATTGAAATCTTCCAGCAGCGAGAACATTCAGACACAAAGACAGAACACAGAGTCTGTAATGAGAATATCGACGACGAGAGCGAAAGAAGGAATTCAGATGAATAAAAGCCGAGAAAGGAAAGAGAGAGATTTTTGGCTTCGAGTCAACATCACGACCAACTGAACCCTCCGAGTGTGTGTGTGTGTGTGTGTGTGTGTGTGTGTGTGTGTGTGTGTGTGTGTGTGTGTGTGTGTGTGTCACTGAGGCTGAGGCAGCCTGCCATGCCTCAGCGTGTTAATTATGTAAATTGGTCATTAGGGACTCTTATGGGGGCCGGGATGAAACTGCCCCAAACACAACACACACACAGAAAAACACACATATACTTGCAACTGGCTGCACATGTTAAGTGCGAATCAGGGAGAAAATTAGGCCAGCGGTGAAAGGAAAACTTTTCCTCCTCGGGCCTTTTGAGCATCACAAAGTGTCGGTGTGGAAGTTTTCCTGTTGGACAGCTCAAATCTGGCAACTTAAATTAGGGAAAAGTTTCCGTATGCCATCGATTCGCTTGAATCAGAATCACTGGAAACAATATTTTGGTGTAGAAACTGTGGGCTTTGTTGCTAAGGACGGTGTCAACGGTGTCATTTTCTCCACATTGTCTCTGCTTTCATTTAGCTGTTTGCTGAAATATGGCACAGCAGACGCTGCCAGTGATAAACAGTCCAGATTCTGAAAACACAAATCGAGCAGTCCAATGTGTAAAAAAAATAATAAAACGAACTGTGCTGCCAACGTGTTGCTTCACAGGGTTGGAAAACGTCTTTTAGGCCACGTTCAGACTGCAGGCAAAAAATCAGAAATGTCTTTTTACGAGTGTGAGCGGCACAAATCAACACAGCCTGATCTTTTCATTTCATACGAAGTCCCTAAATCAGATACAGGTTTGATTTTTTTTTTCACAGTGCGACCTCAGCGTGAACCGTTGTCTCAGGATTCATGACACTCGTCTGAACTTGAGTTTCTTGCTGTGAGACTCTCGTGGAGAGGCGCCGACAGATGTCGTTAAAAGTCGTCCTTTGACATCCTGAAATATGGGAATAAAATCTGATTCTGTGAAGTCGTTCATGTCACGATCCAACACTCACGCCTGGCTCTGTCGTCGCTGTGCAAAAAGCCAAAATTGAAACATTTGTCTCACTTTCTCTTCATCCTCGTCCTCATTATCACCTCCCCATGAATTCTCTCGCTTCCAACACACATCGACTCATAAATGAACCATCAGCGACCTCTATGGTTACTTCAAAGTAACGGTGTGTTGACTGTGGATGTATGAAGAGAACTGGACACAACTTTAGAGGCTGCTCAGAGGTGCACGAAGCCAAAAAAGTTCTGGTTCTGAGCCTCGACTCTCCTTTTATGTCCACCCCAGTCTGTAAACTATCAATAACAAGGCTGTTCTTTTCCACAGAGCACATCGGTGTCTTCAAAGATAGATTAAAATTAGCATGACCACGACATCGTTTTAGTCCGTTCTCCAAGCGCCATGCTTTGTTCACTTGCTCAGATTTGGTCATTTTTCTGGTTTATGTGCTTCTGAATATGTAAATATGCAACATATTCAGTGCTATGTAGTGTGCAGCTCACACGTAATGCGTTGCATCCATGCCCGGTTGAATTTGGCCGTGACTGTGTTCAGAGAGCTTGTCGTCCGCTCGAGCTCGTGTTGAATCAAAACTCAAAAAGTGTTCCTCCTTCCATCTATCCGACATACATGATGTAAGAAAACGTCTTTTCATCGGTCAGTAACAGTCTAAACGCTGATGAAGAGAAGAAAGTCAAAAAACAGTGGCGGTATGCTTCAGCGCTAACATGAATGTGTGATAAAATAACTTAGTCATGCAGCTCATCTAGATTATCAAATGTTATCGGATTGAATGGATCAAATTGATGGTGAAACGAGTCCTTTTGGGAGTGTTGTGATGCGTAAAAGCCAAGTAAACATCTTTTGGGTCAGTGTCAGACTGACTTCCATATCTAAATCGAGCACTTTGGGACTTTAAGTTTAAGAAAAGCTTCCTTAAGCTCTTTTTTTTCCTTTTGGACACATTAGTTCACTGAACACCGTATGAGGAATCACTGAGAAGTAATTAGCCCCCTGCTGATTCCAGTGCTAAAACTCTGTCTTGATGAATGGATCTGTCAGTGATCAGTGCAGTACTGCAGCTCGCTCTCTGTCTACAGTCACCTAGGCAGTGCTCGGCATAATGCACAGATATGAAACTGAAAGCTTTAACCATTGTACCTCGCTCAAAGGGACTTTTTAAGGACTGTCTTGCTGAATCTGTAACTTTTGAGCCTTGTTTTCTGAGTTTGAGAAAGAAAGTATGTCTATCATCTTGTTTACCGGCCTCACAAATCAAATCAATCAAAACTTGATGTTTTTTTTGCAGGAATACTTACTTAGCAATATCTTTACCTTGAAACATCCAACGTTCCTCATTGATATTCTTGTGTTAGCCGCGTCTTTCCCCTTTGAAAAAGCTTCTTCATGGGTGGAGAATCTCATTAAAGATCTAGAGAAAGATGTCTAAACAACTCAAGTTGCCATGAAAGTTACTGAGCTTTCAGTATCCCCAGAGGATGAACCCTCCACTATTCTGGACACTCTATTAGCGTCCCTTTAGCACCGCTAACTGCACAAAAGTCAGGTTTGTCCATTAGATATATCACAATCAAACAGTCAGGTTTCATTGAGCACATTCATGCTCCCCAGCGGGTCAACCCTTTTGGTTTTATTAACTTCTCTGTGGCACCAAACCCAGAAAAACTTTTACATTTTACCCACTACTGCTGCTCAAAAAGTGAGTTCAGACCATAAACTGTATAAAACATGGACGTAGTCTCCGTGACCCCCGGGTTACTGAAGAGCCGCCATCTTCAATTCTTCCTCCGCCGCCTCCCAGAGGTGGAGCTGAGGTGGGCTGATTGAAGCCTGGTGGAGACTGACTCACTTCTGGAGCCAGCCTCAAGTGGACGACAAGAGGAACTGCAGGTTTTGGGCCTCTTCCTGTGCTGGAATGTGGTGTGTGATTAGATTTATATTTAACAGTAATGAAGACACTTGTAGTTTCATATCGTCAAATGTTCGACATCCTCTCCACTTTCCTCTTGTCTTGTACTCATTTGTTCATCCATCAGTCTTCTATCAGTCTTTCCTTTTCTCTGTCAGTCTCTTGTTCCTCGCAGGTATTTATTGCTATCCGTCTCTCTTTCCATCTGTCTCTTCCTCTCCGCCTGTCAGACGACTTAAGTGATAAGAAATGGCAGCCGTATCAGTCGAACAGACTGAGCGTGTGTGTGTCATCTCACGCTGTCATTTTGTCATCGTTACTTTCAGACGGATCCCCGTAGAGCTCCATCACAGCGCTGATCTTTCAGTCTTTGGTCACAGCAAACTGACGGACACGGAGACAGGACCAAAGGCAAAGAGACAAAACGCTCACGGCCGAGACATTCTTGATGTCAAATATGTCAAACAGCAGTTTAGTGAGGAGAAAAGACCCCCGCTGAGTCGCAGACAGTCTCCGACCTTCGACCTCTCAGACATTGTCTCAAACTCCCGTTAACAAACTTCACCGCGACACGAAAGCGGCCGATTTCTCTCCTCCAGAGTTCATAACCTCAATCTCTCTCCGCCGCCGTCCAGAAGGAAAAATTAATACCAACTTCTTCTTTTTTTTTTAAGTTATTTTGGAGTTCAGTGCAGAGAGGCGAGTTGCATATTTTTGGTGGAAGGGAGGATGATTATTTTTAATCCAAAACGCTCGCACATCAAGTCAAATCAGCTGAGTGAGATGGATCCCTGCAGAGAAGAGAAAGAGAAAGCAAAGATCTGATCAGTGTCGCTGCTCGAAAACAGGCGTCATCTACTGACGCTTTTTAACACATTGGTATGTTCTGTTTTGACCCAGTCCACTAATTTGGGATTATAAGTTTCATTTAAACTGAATAAAGTTTCCTTCAGACTAACCTGTCTTCAAATATTACCAGTTTTTATCTTTAAAGCTGCATTAATTGATTTTTTGGCCACTTGGGGGCAGCAGAAACGAGCTTTAAACACAACACGGACATATCATCAGCGTTAGCCGTCATTTATTTATGTACACGTCTAGCAGACACAGAATAACATTAGCTTTTAGTTAGAGATCACAGCTCCCCTCGGCTTCTTTAAGCTCTTTGTTTTGGTTTTCGGGGCCCCTCAACTGTCGCACCCGTGTAGCTTAATGTAGCTTAATGGTTTGATGTCAGAAGTTGTATAAAGAGCGAGACATTTTGCATATGGAAGAGGTGGAGTGGATGTATGAAAGTTTGAAAGTCTAACTCGACCACGGAGCCCTTCACCTCCAGTTTTTATGGTTATTTGTGGGACAATAGACTCGAGGTAATTGCAGCTGCAGAAAACACAGAAACATTCAGGTTCATTCAACATTATTTGCGTCTTTTGATATTCATACTCTTAAAAGATGAAGCGACCATTGGGCTCTTTAGATGTAGTAACTGTTGATGTAAAAGTATTCATCTGCGTGACCTCACCAGTTCAGTTTAAGTGGGTACTATCTAGTAAAGGCCGTGTCACGGACAGTAAAAACCCTTCAACGCGATGTCAGGCCCATAAAAGAAGTGTTGTTACGAGCACGGAGAGTCAGTTTCCCTCGTCTGAGGTCCTGACCTCCTGAGAAAGATTCCCTCTGAGAAAAAGGAAGCAGGAAATGAGCGTCTTCATGCTTCTCTGGCTGTTAATGGAGACAAATTTGATGCTCTGTTGAACTTGACCTATTTTTGTGGATTGTTTACCAGCAGCCTTAATCATGTGATCACTTCATTGAGCGGTTTGTTTCTGTGTATACACTGAAGACACAGACTAACATTTCTGTAAAGTATGAACGTAGGTGGATAATGTTTGAACTGTTTTAACAAAGAAACACTTTGTGTAATAAGAACTTTACTTTGAAATACAGACTAAAGTTTATTTCAGGAACCGTCCTCGACGTTAAACTTTGTTTTTGTTGACTTAAACCAACTGAGACCGAGGACGTGAACTCCGCTCTCTTGGTCTCAAAGTCCCGACATCGCCTGTGAACGTAATCAGGCAGCAATTATTATAGTCCACTCAAAGTGAAATTGTGAAAACAAATTAGCGTTTAATCAAAGTTTCCAGGAGAGCAGTGAGAGAAAACATGAGTCTCTTTAAGAAAATGTTCAGTATTCCCAGAAAAACTCAGCGATTTTGTTCACATACTTTCTGGGCAACATTTTTGGATGAATTTTTAAGTGTTAACTGACCCCCGCTAATGAATAAGACATGCAGTGTGGAGGTTTTCAGTCTATAAATATTGCACCACAGTACAATCTTTCAAACCGTCAGATAAGAAGCTGCTTCTGTCCGCAAATGAAAGAAACTTTTATGAAGCTTTCGGTGGATTCTGTGATGATCGAGACCGTTTCAGGCGTGCATGTGCTTTGATTTGAACGTTAAAGCCTCGGAGACGGTATATCATGACTGTCTGGGTTGATAAAATCTATATGAGCTCAGTACAGTTTGAATTATATTTCACGTGACACCTCAGAGGGAGCCGGTAGCTCGTATCAAAGCTGCTCTCCTGGTGGGAAAACAGAAGAAGCAGCACTCCCATCCCCCAGAATCCTCTTCATCTATCTCTCCATCTAACTTGTCTATCACTTTCTTATCCAGTATTCCCATCTCCAAGCCTCGCCTTGTTTCCTACGTTTGGTAACCTGAGAGAGGGAATGGGAGGACGGGGGAGGAGGAGGTGGAGGAGGTGGAGGGGGAACGAGAAGCTGAGCGGGAAAAGATGGTGAGAGATAGTGAAAAGGGCGAGATGGAAAGAAAGGGCAAGGACAGGTAAGAGACGGGATGAAATTAAACCCAGAGTATGAAAGTTCGACCGGCTGAAAAGGAGAGAAAACCGTGAAGGTATATGAGGAGGAACGATAAGGTTGGAGGGTGAGAAAGGGTAAGTAGAGGGTGACGACGAGAGAGGTGATGGAAGGTAAATTAAATGAGAACACCTTTGGGAGTTGAAACCGATATACGGGGACCGGTGTTGTACTTTTATTAAAAAATAAATCACACATGTGGTCCGGCTCACATATGATGGATGATCCAGTTTGATTGATTGGAAATTTATTGTAGAATTTTTCTGTCGTACATCGGCTCGTCTGCGGTTATTAGATTGGGTTAGTATAGACCAGCTCTGCCTCGGAGCTTTGTTAAAAGACCAACGCCGGTTAAGACTGTAAACTTTCGTCTCCAGCTTTCTCTGCAGAGTTTTCAGTGTTTTCCGTTCATGGCATTGCACCAGGTTTGCAAAAAATTTGGTTTTTGGTGCAAGAATTTGTGTTCCTGGAGGATTCCTCTGTTGTTTAATGATTTGTTTTTGGTTGTTGAGGCCAAATTCATGGAGAAAAACATCCGCACACGAGAATATGATCTGAAAGCTCGATACCGGATGAGAGGCCGATTGTTGAGCCCAAAAAATGTGTCTCTGTTGGAGGAAATACATGTGGCTTTTAGTCTTTGGAGGTTTTAGTAATTCAGATCAGTTCCCAGCTTGAAGTGGAAAGAGCTAATAAAACGTGATTTTATATCACAGCTGTGTATCAAAGATCGCTGTCTTTTTATCTGAAATTTGATCTTACTTTCACACATGAGAAAAATTAAATATTCAGCTTGTAAAATACATAATTAATCTACCTGCAGGGTGTAAACCAAGCTGCAACCTCCGTGTCTGAAGTAAAGTCAATGCGGAAGTACCAAAAACTGCAGTTCCTCTCCTCGTCCACTTGAGGCTGGCTCCAGAAGTGAGTCAGTCTCCATAAGTCCCCATGTTCAAATGTCCAACTTCACAGCAGAAATAAACATGTTTACAGCCTGGTACAAAAAACAGTTTTGGTCTCTATAGCTAATTTCCCCGTTCATGACAACTGTACTGAGGGTGAATTTATATACAACTCACCTGTTCAGATTATATTAAGGCTTAAAGTTATGCAGGATTAAGAGCGTGGACGCTTTGATTGACAGGTGGGTGCTGTTACAGATGGCTTGTTTGAGCAAACAGGCATCATTCTGCAGCCATCTATGGATACGCCACCTCTGTTTTGCCTATGCAAACATAGAAGCTTTGTCCACTCATATAAAGTCAATGGATTCAGGCTGCTTTTAAAATTCACTTGAATAATCAGCTTGCCCTGTAGCCGCCCTGTTGACCTGTTGAACTGAATAAATAAAAATGGAAAAAAAAGCTGTGCGAATAATCACAAAGCATTTGAGTGTTGAAGTATTTTGGGTTCTGCACCGCAGATGGTAATACTACCATCAGGAAAAAAGGCTGTTTGCCGACTTTGTCAGCTGTATTTCTTTACAAACAACAAATCTGAGGACACACCTGCTACCCACAACCCAGACGGAGCACAAGCCCAAACCATCCAGGAGGTGGCCAAAAAGAGTACCTAAAAGATTAAAGCACAACAACACAAACAGCCACAAATACAACAGTCCAACACAGTACCCACGCGGTCACCTTATTTCACCAAGCTCTCACCAACCACTAAAAGTCAGTCCCAGATTTACTCTTGTCCGGCGGCTTCTTGCTCGCTCACTCTCTCCTTTTCTCTTCTTAGCTTCCTCCGTCAACGTCCTCTTCGCTCTCTTCTCCTCTGCCATTATGTCCATAGAGGCTGCTGAGCCTGGTTACATTGCCCAGCTCCTGTTCTGGCACGACACTGGCTCCATTTGCCATCAAAACCTCCTCTTCTTCTTCTTCTTCTTCTTCTTCTTCTTCTTCTTCTTCTCGGTGGTCCAAAACGCCTGTGGTACAAACACTAACACTCCCCCGGTGTTCTGAGCTCACAGTCCAAGCAGCCCAGCTAACAAACTGAGCTAACATTAGCTAACAGCAGCTACAGCTGGCAGAAGTTTACTTCACTGTCCATCAGGAAACATTTTCTCCTTAAGATATGATCCAGTTTCTCCAAAATCAGTGAAATAGTTGGTGGTTTTCTCACGGGTACGGTATAAAATACATTTTTATTATATTATTAGATATTTTTCATCTTTCTTACATTTTGCTTTCCTCCTTTTTTTTTCCCTTCCTCTTTTGTTTGTTTCCATTTTTTCCTCTAACCATCTTTGTGAGACTCTTATCTCTCTCTCGCATTATCTCGATGGCGGAGGCGAAGAGAAGAAGGGCGACACACACAAAATGGAGGATGGGGGAGACAAAACAGTGTTTGAGGACGAGGCAGACAAAAAGAGGACAACGACGAGGACGGAAGAAAAACACTGAACAGCGGGAAACAGATGGAAAAGAATTAGAGAAAAGTCGGAATTGTGACCAATGAGAGAGAGAGAGAGAGGAATAACCTTTTCCTGCAGCGACTTCCATAATTGGATTTTGACTTTCTGCTCTGTGTGTGTGTGTGTGTGTGTGTGTGTGTGTGTTTGTGAGAAACAACTCCTTTTCCACCTCTCGAGACGATAGATCAGATAGAGTCCAGAGAAAATGACCAATTCCTCTCTCGCTCTCCCAATGGGTTAGTCAACACACACAAACACACACATATATAGACACACACTGGGACAGTTGAAAAGTTTACAACACACACACAAAGTCAATACACACTATTATTTATAGCCCCACTGTTTTTATAATTACAACGCGTCTACGTGATATAGATTTTATAAATTTACGATGCGTGTCGCTCCGTGCTGCAAACTGAATCAAAAGTGTTTGTTCGGAGAACTTTGTGCAGCTGAACTCTGCGTGTTCCTCCGTCGGGGTGTTTATTCAGCAGATTTTCAGAGCTGTTTTTTAAGTCATGGGTTCAGTATCTGTGTGTGAAATCGTTGGTGGGAATGTGTGCAGAAAATTACACTGATGCATATCAACAGTGGCACGCCGTGACTCTCATGCTCGAATGTAGAAATCCAGCTTTGGATCCTTCACTGTTGAAGCGTTGTTGCTCCGTTACAAGAAGAAGTGATTACTTTGTAACAAGCCAGATCCATCCATTTTCTGCCCAGTGTCAGTAGAAGCAGGCCAAACAAGCTAGTCCAGCAGCGTTTTCCAGTTCTTCCCGGGAGATCCCGAGGCGTTACAAAACCAGATGAGATATATAATCTTCCCAGAGCAAAACTTGAGGTCTTCGACCAGTTCAACGTGCCTGGAAAACCCTTAAAGGAAGGTACTCTGAACTGGCTTCTTTAATGCCAATGTAAAGGCTCTTTTCTGGGATGCTTACCCTATCTCCAAGGATGAGCTGAAACTCTGTGAGCTCATTCTTTGGGTCACTACTTGGCGGCTTTGGCTCAAAAGGCAGAGCTTGTCGTGTCTTTGGGCAAGATACTGAACCTCAAATTGCTCCTGAACGTTGGGCCATCAGAGTTTGATTGTGTGTGATGGTGGATTGGTTCATTTTTGATGAGCAGTTGGCACCTTGCGTGGCATCACGAAGGGGTTAATGTGATAAGAAGCTTTCCATACGAGCATGAACTGACTCTGCAGCCGACTCTCCACAAGAACAAAAAAAAAACCCCAAACAGGCTTTTTTAGTTTCCAGTTGGATGGAAACATGGATTTACTCTCTCAGAGAGATAAAGGAGCAAGCGGAGAAGAAAAACAAGTGAACCAACAGATAACGGTGACGTTGGAAGGACTGCAGCCTCGGACCACTGAAGTGTAAAAATAAATAAAAAAGAAAGCTGTTTTGTTTGTTTCAGAAGTTGAGAGGAAACAGCAGATGGTGGAAAAGAAAGACAGACAAACATTTTCTGATATTAAGATTGTCCTCCAGACGTACAATAATCCAAGTGAATGTCTTATTGTTGGTCTGTTTATTCATGAGGTTATCTCCAAAAACTGGACATATTTCAGTTCAGATTTAAAGCTGTGGGCCAAAGAAAAAGTGATTTATTTCTGGTGGAGATCCACGATTGTTTTGTAAAGTAGGACATTTCTGATTCACAGTTTTCTCTCTTGAACTTCTGATCTTAGTTGAATTTAAAAAAACATTTTCTGTCATTAAAGATACAGAGTAACGCGCAGGCCTGGTAGAGACTTTTTTAATCGTTAGCTTATTTCTTTTTGGGAGAAACTTTTTCAAAAACATCATTAGCAACAAAAAAAAGTTTTGGTCCGAAAAACTTTGAACTAACTAACTTTGTGTCCTTTTCCTAAATTCATCTGCGAGTCCAGTTTCGACCTTCAGTGATTTGATAATTAGTTTATTTTTCTGTTTCTCCCTGAAATAAGAGTTTAGTAAATAAACTGCCTGCAGTACTGTTACTATGGCAACTTTAAGCTACTTACAGTACATATTAACTGTTCTAAACTTCTTCTTTTCCTAATAAATACTTTTGAGAAGATTCTTTGAACTCTTGAGAATTCGTCTAAATCCTTTAATTGAATCTTTAATTTAATTATGAATGGATAAATTAAGGAGGTTTTGTGAAACTGTTGATTAGTTCAGTGGTTTAGTTCTCAATTAAATCTAATCTAAGAAATACATATTTAGCACCAGATGAAAACTAAAAAGGCAAAACAAAAGGTTAGGTGAAGCTCTTTGTGTTTCCAGAAGGAGCTGTGTAAATGTCCTCAAGTGATGTCACTTGAGTCACCATCAGCTATGACGAAAACTGTTCGTCAGCTACGTTTTTTGCGCGTCAGAGACGAGATGCCGACGAGCTAAAAGTATGAAGATATGTATGTTTTGTTCACATCGATGAGACAGGACTAAAATGTTAGCGGTGGGCTGTCGAACATTCATAGAAACGTGATAATTTCTCTTAATAGGTAAGACAAAACTGAGGTGTAACGATGCACAGGACCCACAACCTCAAATTTACGAGAGCTAATCTGCACTGCAAGACCACAAAAACATCTCCAGACTAACAACTAATGACCAGACTAATGACTTTTTGTCAGCTCAAACCACAAAGGTTTGTAAAGCTCATCAGCATTTTCGTCTCAAGACTAAATTTATTATTATTAAACAGAGGTGTATTAGTAAATCTTTGGAGTGTATATTATTATAATTCAAAAACAGAAAAATCAAAAACGCTACATACATCACCGACCGACCAAACAACAGACTGAGAACCAGTCCACGAGCGTGTCTTGACTTGAAAGCAGTAAACGGAAAAGTCCAGGTGGTTTCCTTTGAAATAAATTTCTGGAACATTTCAGTGTCAGAGAATAATCTGAATATGACATAATTTAAATGTGCTGTTTCTGAAATAATCAGATTTTAAAATCTTTGATTCAGCTCAAACTGACACGACCAAAATACTTTCCAGAAAGTATGATGTTCAGGCTGAGGCAGAGAGAGCCGGATAAAGAGTCTCCGTGTGAGATATTATGCAATAGTCCATATTGAAGATAATAGTCGGATAACAAAGTGCAGTAATGATATGATATATGAAATCCTCAGCAGGAAACTAATATCCAGCTGTTATCGCCTGCCAAGTTGTAGAGGAGAAATGAAGGAGAAACTTTATATTAAAAGACCCCGCGGCGCTTTGTGCCTATCTCACTTCATATTCCGACTGAAATCTTCTCAATAATGCAACTTTGACTTCTGCTTATTAAAGAGATGCTTCTCTCTGCTTCCTCTTTTATTGTCACCGTGGCAACTGACTAAAAACAAGATTTAAATGTGATGAAATGCACTCGGGCCAGAGCGAACACACAAAAAAACAAATAACATATTTTAAAGAATAATAACTTGTCGACAGAGTGAATCATTAAATGAGTAAACAGTCATTTTGAATTGTAACTGTATGGAGCTCATTTATGTTAATTATATTAAATTGGTTTGTTAATCACTTCGCTGCCTCAAAACTTCACAAAAAACTTAATTAAAATCCAATTAGTACATTAAATAAAGATGTTCTTATTTGACAAATAAAAATTCATAAACAATGTTCTGTCCAGGAAAAATGTATTCATATAAATTTAGAGAAATGTCATATATATCACATTATGTTAATGTGGAGATTCATTAACTCAACGCAGAAGTTTTAACTAAAGTTAACTGCCTGTTAGATTAAAGAGTTTTATATCCTTTGAGCTCATTGTTTTGGTTCACTCTGAACGCTTCCTTTCCAGTGAAAAAACTCTAAACACCCAACAAAACCTGCCTGCTCAGCACACTTTGAGACCAGCTGGTGAACATGGCGGAGGGTTTAGCAGCTAAAGACACAAAGCTGGTGGAGACCAAAAACGGAGCTAAAACAAAGACTAACATCCGTCAGACGGACACGAACACGACTCCAGATCATGCAGCTCCGTCACTGCTGGGTGTGGAAATGAGCAGCTGTCTTTAACATTTCTGCATTAAAATGCCTATAAATAATAGACCTATGTTATATATTTTGTAGAGCTGTGTACTTAAATAACCCAAATGTTTCAAACAATGTTCAAACCCTGAGAAATGCATCATTTTAATCAGGTAACGGTGTGTTATCTAGTTGCTACACCTTCTAAGTAAACACGGGATACGTTAGAGAGTGAGGTGGTTGTTTAACAATGAAGACAGCAACTCCCATGATGCCATCAAACCACATTTTTTGTGTTTGTTTTGATGCAACACAACAATATTAGTGAATGAGTATCTAAATAAAGGTTTTGTGCATCTAAAATATTGAAGTTTCTTACAAGTTTTTGCCCATCGACTCATGAATTCAGTCAGATGTCGTTCCGGTATTCGAGATCCGGTACCACATGTACTGAATCTTTCCAATGTAGTATTGCGTGTCTCCACCCACAGGATGGCCACACTGCCTTCTTGTTTCTTGTTTATTGCAGCTCTCTCTGTGTAACCTCTGAGACTCTACAGTGCCAAAAATCCCACATCGGTTCATATTTAATTCATATTTCATGATGCATGTTTTTCTGTCCGCCTCTCTCAGGGGTCTGCAGCTCCTACACAGCGGTCAATGCTACCGCTATCTCCCTCCTCCTCCGAGTCACTTGTCACCTTCCTCTCACTCGATTCGGCTTTTCATGTCGGGACCCCCCTCCTCTGTTTTCTCTCGGAGCAGAGGTCTTCAAAGAAAAACCTACACTGACCCTCTCTTCCTCTGCTCTCCTTTGGCTCCCAGCTCGTCTTCCTCTCTCCTCTTTACTCACAAACAAATAAAAGGTCTTCACTGACCTCCTTCTTTTCCTTCGCTCCCTCTATAACCTTCTGAAATTCTGTGAACTATCTAACAGACATCTCTCTGGGACTTTGTGTGTGTTTCTTGTTATTTACAAGAAGAAAAAAAAGTCAATTTGAAGGACCAATTTTCTTCTTTTTTTTCCAAGTGAAGTGCTTGGAGAGAAAAATAGCAGATTTAATCTCACAAACAGCAGAATATCTAGAGAATAGAAAGTACAAAAAACACTGTGGGAAAAAAAGACTTGAAACAAGCCATCACAAGGGCAGAGGTAGCTCACCGAGGCTTCAACTAACAATTGATTAATGAAAAGAATAATCAGCAGACTGGTGGCTCATTTTGTTGGTATCACGTGAGGAAATCATAACAATTTCTCCAAGGCGATGTGTTCTCATGTGTTGTTTTATACGGCAAACAGTCAAAACCCCAAATCATAAAAATGATACCAATCAGGGGAAAAGTAGAAAATAACCAGCAAATAGAAGCGAAACGTTGGGAAGATGAATGTCTGAACCAGATTTTATGGCAATCCATCCGATAGTTGTTGAGATATTTCAGACTGGTGGACCAACTGACCAACATTGCCATCCCTGGAGCAATGCCATCAAGACTAAAGTATAGATGATTAGTGGTTGACCCATGCCACGACTTGTGTCAAAGATTCAGCCAAATCTGAACACATCTATTCTGAATAAACGTCCATAAATCTACGTCGTTCTCCAATGAAGTCCTCCAATGAGATCAGTTTGTATATTCTTGGGTGCGGTACAAACAGGAACTGTTAACAGCTAGTTCAGCATACTTTTAATGGTGCCACCATTGTCTTTCAGAGAGCGCAATGTTTTGCCGTCAGCACAGTCAAGTTGTCCATCTTGCCGTGTTTGTTCGAAACTGCCAGCGTTGGCAAAACTTCAGTATTTAGGGGGGAGTAGTGTCTTATAACAACCACACAAATCCTCAGATACAATGGTTCAGTTTAGCTTTACCTGCAAGGCAACCCCACAGAGACACATTTAACAAATGTCCTTTTAAGAGGAACATTATGCACGTTTACATTTCATATGAGTTAAAAATCAAATCACGTCGTCACGTCGCCAAAATGTAAACAAATAAGGTCTAAAAACAGGCCTCCAATAGCAAATCACAGCATAAGCTCACTGGCAATATTGTACTTCCAGTTTGCATCCCCCAAAAGTATCATGGGAACTGTAGTTCCAAAACATAGTTTGATTTTTCCCCAAATAGAAGTATGAGAATTAAAAGAGTGAGAAATTCAATTAATATTTACTTTATTTCATGTTGCATCAATATTTGTCTGACATTACTAAGGCTCACCATGTCCCATCAACATGGTTCTTACATCCATTCATAGACATATCTGTGGACATGTAGATAAAAGACTCGTAAACTTAGTTCACCTCATAAGACAGTCAAATTCATTCCTTTATCTACCTAATTAACAACCATGACGGCTCATAAAGATGCATCACAGTGTGCCACAAAGTAATCCACGAACTTGACATAAAAGGCAGAGACATGGGAAGCCTTCCTAACGTACCTAATAGAGTCAATACACCACAGCGAAGGAAAAGACATCAAAGAAAAACTTATTAGGAACAATGAAAGGAAAGGCCACCCAGGAAAGGAAGCTGTGGGCGGTCAAAGTCAAAGACGGATTCCTCTGTGTAGCTGTCGGGATAAAGCAATAAAAGCTCACAGTAATATGAACAATGACATTAAAAAAAAAACATAAAACAGATGTGACACTGGGAAACATGTGGTGGACCGACTGGACTGTGACCAACGCCAAAAAATACAATCACTATCTCAATACAAACATCAGGATAGAACAGAGACATTTGGAGGCTGATGGAGAGCTACTTTATCCAGCACAACACACACAATGGCAATAAAGTTTTGTTTAAAAGCTCAGAGGCATAAAAGTTGCTAGCAATTGCTAACAATGCAGAAATGTGCTGCTTTAATCATTATCCTGTGTGCCGATTGCCAGATCTTGTACCAGTCTTGATAGAACGAGGAGGAAACGTCAAAGAGACATGCAAGTTGTTGCCACAGCTCGACCAGCCTCCACATTATCCACATTGTGTCGCCATGGCATTTTCAGAGTTCATTAGTAGGGTTCATACAGATATATGAAGAACATCAAAGGTGGACATGTTTTGTTGGACACCAGCCAAATATATATACAGGACAGTCATCAGCATAAAAATTTATAAGCCTGAAAAATAATTTTCCTTATGTAGATTATATATGGGACAATTAATAGAGTAATTGATCAATTAATCAAGAAAAACAAAGAAATTAGCCACAATTTTCTTTGTCGTCTATGATTAATTGAATATCTTAGAGTTTGAACAAAACAAGCAATTTTAATCCGTCAAATTGGAAGATTAATCAATACTGAAAACAATCATGAATTATGATGAATAAGAATGGGCTGAGAATAGAGCCCTGTGGTACCCCTAAATAATTATGATTTGAAACTACAAAAATATGAATGTTTATATATTTTTTTCAGCCTGTATTGATTCTTTTTGAAACTACCCCCAAACATATCATAAGTGGGATGAGTTGTTGTAAGTAGATTTACAGAATTAACAGAGTTTGACAACATTTAAAGTCCCCTTAATTTAGCAGCATATTCACATTTATTAAATGATTGAACATTCTATAACTTAGTTTTAATTAGATGTAGAAGTGTTAATGTATTTGTCAACAACTATAACTCCTCCTGTGGGAATAACTGAAGGCTGCTGCATAAACATTTAAATAATAAATGATAATATAGTTGTAGCAATATAAAGATATGTCTTCATAGACGTTTTAATTGTTGGCATGCATTAATAAACACTTAAAAATGTCCTTATAACTGCAGCAACTATATTATTTATAATTATATTTATGTACTACAACACATCGTGTCTTTTCTCATCTTCCCACAGTTGAAACATGTCGCCTCTTGTCCAGGAAACGTGATATCATAACGATCATTATCATCATCGTGTCTTATCGTGAATTTCAGTAACGGCTGCAGATCAGATTTGGTACAAAAATGTCCATTCTTCAACGGCAGTGAACAACTTATCTAATGTGTGTGTGTGTGTGTGTGTGTGTGTGTGGTTCCTGTCCAGACTTGTGCTTCCTCCATCGTATGATTCTAGCTTTGTTATCTCAACATCAGCACACACAGAGTGGGTATAAAAACTCTGGCCAATCATAACAGGACAGTACAGAAGGTACGCTGTAGTCATAACATCCCTACTGTACATACTGTGCTTTTAGCAGCTAAATACCACAGGACAACCTCACCTCACCTCTGTAACACACACACACACACACACACACACACACACACACACACACTCCCCTCTTCTTCTTCTTCTTCTGTATTTCCCGTCCTCACCTTGTCGTCTTATCTGCCCTCTTATATTCCCTCACACACACACACACACACACACACACACACACACACACATTTCTGGTTCCCACAGTGTGCAGTGTTGTAATCAGCGCTTCATATTGTAACAAGAGATTAGAGCTGCTCAGCTAAAAATCACAATCTGCCCTGTCAGAGCGCTCGGCTGTATGACACACACACACACACACACACACACACACACACAATCATGGCTATAATATAGAAAAGTGCTACCTGCAGTGCCTGCGACGAACCTCTCCATAATTGGTGTCTTCTCTCATATTATCAGACTTTACAGCGGCTCTTTTATAATTACCAGGACGGTCTAATAACTGCAGAGCTTCTCTTTGAGGAGACGTAATGATAATCTGCTGCGTCGGCTGCTGTAACCTCCCGGTGCTCTTTGTGTCGCGCTCAGATGAGCTGATGTTGAACTGAAACAGAGGTCGCATCACCTGTTCGTTCGTGGGCCAGGTACAGCTCGGGGATTAGCTGCACTGAGCTGCAGTGTTGTGATCTGATGCCAACATAAACTAAACTGATGGTTCATGTTCTGCTGTGATAGAAAACCTTAGATATAACAGATCTAAGTGTTGCCAGACGGTCATAGAAACTTGGTCCCCCTTCGTAGGATCTTCAGACTTCTCCATGAACACTAAGACAGATCGTTTTAGTCTTAATTAACTAACACGTGTCACAGGCCGGGATGAGAGTCAGCACCTCCAAGTCTGAGGTTCATGGGCCGGAAAACGGTGGAACGATCCTTCCGGGTTGGGAGTGAGTTCAGTATCTCAGGGTCTTGTTCACGAGTGATGGCAAAATGGAGCGTGAGATGAATCGTTGGATTTGTGCGCCATCGGCAGTGCTGTGGACGTTATATTGGACCGTTGTGGTGAAGATAGAGCTGGACCTGAAAGTGAAGCCAGTCCATCTACGTTCCAACCCTCACCTATGAGCTTTGGGATCTTGTGGTTGTATCTGCAAGATCCTAAAGCTGATCTTCCTCTGTTGGGTGGCCGGGTTCAACCTTAGAGATAGGGTGAGGAGCTTGGACATCCGGAGAGAGCTCGCTGTTCCTTCGTGTCGAATGGAGCCAATGGAGGTGGATCAAGGTGGTTCCTTCAGAGGTGTTTCAGGCACCAACTCCAACTGGGAGGAGACCCAGAGCCCGCTGGAGGGAGCTGGGATGTGTTGCTGTGGAGAAACGTCCAGCTAAACCTGATCCCTGATCCCTGATACCTTGATTACTTTTTTTGGGTGTCCAGGGAAGGTGGGGTACGTGTGCTTGTATGTACCTACAAATAGAGTTGGGGAGGGTGGAAGAAAGCTGTGCTCGGCCCATTATGTAGCTTGTTACCGACTCCTTGAGGTTTTAAAGTTCCTGTTGGTGCTTTTAGATATCAGCCTGATTGCCATTTACTCTGTCTGGGTTTCCATGCACTCAGGTAACCAGGTTTTAAATGTCATGTAAACAAGAAAGCTGCTTACTGTAATCGAGGTAGCTGCATTTCTCCCGGAGGACTGTTTATTTTGGCGTTACAGCAGAAAATGTTGGCGTTGAGGATCCTGGTAATGAGTTCAGGTGAAATTTAACAACAGTTACAAGAACAGCTGCCATGTTTTCACAGCTTAAAGTCCTCCTCTGCTTGGAAATGTCTTTTGATTATTGTTCCCTTGCTTGTGCAGAATGACATGTGCTCTCCTTAAAAGGGATAATTCAGGTTTTTTGAAGGGGAGGTTGTATGGCAAAATCCCACCACTGCTTCAAGACGGCATTGTAACTTCTAACTGACAGCCGCCGCCGGTAGACTCCTTTCAAATGTCACCGTTGAGCTTCCTCTTCTTGTTTTATGTTTGACAGCAGTGTCACAGTTGTATTTTTGTTTTCAGGCTGGGTCTACCTCCTTGATCAACAAGCCCTGAAGTTAGAGCCTGGATAAGTGTGCGCTATATTTAGAATATTTTTGCAGCTTTACCTCACCGTTAGACATTTAAAGTAGTTCTATCGCTCTATCCAAAGCCACCAGACTTCATTGACAAAAAAACGTAACTTTACCTCACAGAACACGAGAGTTCTCGGTCTACCGCTGCCTCAATCCACAGCAACTAATGTTAGTTTGTTAGTCTGGTGGCTTTAAAGAGAGCACAAATCGATATAAATGCTTTAGTTTCCTGTCAGGAAAGGCTGTCTGACAGCGAGGTAAAGCGGTGTAAATACTGTCAATATAGCGTACTCTTAGATTGATATGACTTTTTTAGATTTGCCTTTTTCTAGCTCGGTAAAATCAGTTTTGTTGTTGCCCCCGTCCTCAGCAGTACATTGCTTATCTTCTGTCCATGCTGACTGACGTCCACTGTAGGTGATACACCGACTATGAAATAACACTTCAAATAACCTGAACTGTCCCTTTAAATCTCAGTTGGTCATACGAGAGGATTTTGTGACATCACAACTAGTTGGGAGCCAATCGTTGTCCAGTACAGACAACACGACAGATGTAGGGCATCAGGAACTAAAATGGGCAACAGGTGCAACAATTTATCGTTTTTTATGTAGTCAGTAATGGTGGACGGCAACCAACGCCACATCTGGACTAAAAACTGCAGTTCCTCAAACGTCCACTTGAGGCTGGCTTCAGAAGTGAGTCAGTCTCCATAAGTCCCCATGTTAAAATGTCACAACTTCACAGCATTCACGTGTTTGTCACGGCAGAAGTCTCATGAGACTTCTTGTATCTCGTCTTGTTCATATTTACATATTAATGAGGCAGGTTCTGGATTTTTCATCGAGGAGAAGAAACAGATGTGATTTAATAAACATTTTAACGACGTAACTGATGATTTTTTTCCATTAAAAAAAAAGTTCAGACACAAATAATTTTTATACGTCTGTAAATATTTAGAAGTAAAGACATTTAAACATTTTCACACTAATGAATAAAACTTTATAAAGTTTATAAACACAAACTCAGATTTTTATTTTGAGTTATGAAGTGACAGACTGGACTGACTGCTTTCATGTTTATGTGTGTCCGCCTGTTGTTCTGTTGTTTATATAGTACACACATTCATCTTATTAACACACACACACACACACACACACACACATCCTCAGGGCAGAGAGAGAGAGAGAGAGAGAGAGAGGTGTAAACTAAAGGTCTCTCTATCGTTCTTCAGCAGCTGGCTGTCACCGGCTGATACCAAAACAACTGTTATTGCTGTTTTACACACAGAAACACTGATGCACACACACACACACACACACACACACACACTTCTACACACTCCTACACAACCTCGAGGCTCCTTTAACATTTCTTTGTCTTGTTGTTCGAGGCTGATGAATATTTTGTAAAAAAAAGTAAAACACACGTTATGTCTGTCTTTGGTTTTAGTTACAAATACACACACACACACACACACACACACACACACACACACACAGCGAGGCAGAGTACCATTTAGCTGGTAATAGACTCTAAATTCAACACTGCATATTAATAATAGGGATTTCCCCGCTAACACCCTCCTATAATGAACTGGGTCAGACTCAATCTGTGTGTGTGTGTGTGTGTGTGTGTGTGTGTGACCTGTTGATGTGTTATAACTGACTGTACAGGTGTGTGTGTGAGAGAGAAAGTGTGTAACTTTTAATACTCGGTAATCCTCTCAGCTTCCTCAGCTCTAAACCGGTGTCACACCTTTTCTGTGTGTGTGTGTGTTTGTGTGTGTGTGCCACTCTGTGTGTATGTGTATGTGTGTGCATGTGTATGTGTGTGTGTATTTCTACCTTCACTTCCTATTGCTGACTCTCCATTGACCCCAATAGTTTTACTGAACACACTCGTCCTATTATGCAGATATCAAAGCCTCGCTGCTTCCCTCAGCACAAAGTGTGTGCATTAGAGTGTGTGTGCATATATGTGTGTGTGTGTGTGTGTTATCATACCTGGGTTTAGTACCACTGCTGTTAGCTCAGTTTGTTAGCTGCTGTTAGCTAATGTTAGCTCAGTTTGTTAGCTGCTGTTAGGTAATGTTATCTCCTTTTGTTAGCTTTTGTTAGCTGCTGTTAGCTGATGATAACTCAGTTTGTTAGCTGCTGTTAGCTCAATTTGTTAGCTGCTGTTGCCTAATGTTAGCTCAGTATATTAGCTGCTGTTAGCTAATATTAGCTCAGTTTGTTAGCTGCTGTTAACTCAGTTTGTTAGCTGCTGTTAGCTCAGTATGTTAGCTGCTGTTAGCTAATGTTAGCTCAGTTTGTTAGCTGCTGTTAGGTAATGTTAGCTCAGTTTGTTAGCTACTGTTAGCTCAGTTTGTTAGCTGCTGCTAGCTAATGTTGGCTCAGTTTGTTAGCGCCGTTTTGGACCACCGGGAAGAAGAAGAGGAGGTTTACAGGAAGCCGGTGTCGTGCCAGAACAGGAGTCGGGCAATGTAACTGGGCTAGTTTTTGATCATAAGTAATGTAATCAGAACAAATACTCGAGTACAGCTGTCCATATTTACCACAGTGGGATTACAGTCTAACGAGCGTTGGATCGCCCGTCAGTCCGTCTCGTTTGTAGCTCTCGTCTGATTGGGGCTTAGTTTGTCTGGCGTGTCCCAGAATGCACCTCTCAGTACTTTAATACAGCGACTTAGTGACAGCATGATCTGCCTCTTTCACCGACTCTTCACTGCTTCTCCTTTTATCTCTCTGCAGCTCATAAATACACATTGGTATGCACATTACTTCTTTGTTGGTGTCTTCGCGCTGTCTCCTCTCACTTTCTATAAATACACTTTCATCACACACACACACACACACACTACATAAAGTGTGTGTTTGCCTTGAGGTAGATACTGCAGTTTATTATGTACAGTTTGTAAGATGAAACAGTCGAGGGCATCTGTTTGTATTCATCTCAGCACGAGCTCAACAACATCTCAGGAGAAACACTGCAGGTGAACAGGGTCAAACTTCCTCAGTTAATGACTCACATTAAGACATATTCGGTGTTTAAATATGCAAATGAGTGCTAAACTTTTAGTGAAATCTACAGACACAAAGATTTGGGGTGTTTTCTCTCCTCGAGTCTAAAAGAAGAAGACATGTTATGGAAGAAAAACAGCCCAGAATTGACCAGTTGCATGAAAAAATGATGTTTTTGCCTGTAGCGTCTTGCATTAATCATTTGTTGACTTACTTAAATAGCACAGCAAATGATAGAAGACCATTTTTTAGATACCTAGAACAAAAAAGTGAAAGTCTAAAGCCGAGCTAGTGGCCTGTAGAGGCTGCAGTGTGAACGTGCCGGACAGGATCGAGCGGTTGGCAAAAATGCCCTAAAGTTTGTCTTAAACGCATTTACAGACTTTCTAGAGATGCATTAATTAAAGCTGTATTAATCAATAACGTTTAATGGAGTGTTGAAGCATATTTCAGCTTGTGGTTTTGCTTTGCTGCCTCATAACTGCAATAACTCATCGTTTTTAGACTTTCTGGTGAACTTAGTGCTGCATTTAGTAACTAAAGAGCCAGATGGTTTCCCTCAGGAGGTGGTGGAGACCAAAAACGGAGCTAAAATGGAGACTATTGGACACAAAAACGACTTCAAATGATCGATCATCAGCCGCCGGTTAGTTGTATGTTAGTTCTAGCAATAGTTCTTCCTTCAGATTACTCATATGCCCGTTACATTTTGATATTTCTGCTGTTTGACTTCAAATTTTGATGTTTTAGGAGGTCGCCAAAATCATCACGACTCATGTCTTTGGTCACCAATCATTGTGGTTAAAATCTCAATTGTTTGATTGATTCTTCACGCTTTATATTTGTTTACCGGTGGATCTCGATCTCTTGCTGGCAAATTAAACTGATTATCTTCTGGATTGTGGACAAAAACAAGACATTTGAGGGCAGTGATGAACATTTTTGGACCAAAAAACGAATCGATTAATCAATAAAATGGTCGACAGATCAATCAGTGTTGGAAATAATCGTTGGTTGAAGCCCTACTGATGTGATTTTAATAGTTTTTGGTCTTTTCATGGGCAGCAGAGCCAAATATTTCAATAAAATACTATCATGTACTGCATGTACTTGTACGACATGTTATCTGTACTCATTTTTTAAGCTGTGTTTTCCTTGCGGGGAGCTTGTAGAAACTGTGAGCCTCTCAAAGCAGCTTTCCAAACACACTGCTGCCTTTATGCTCAATACCAAACAGCTGATCACATCTTGGGGTTTTATTTCTTTCTGACTGTTCGGATCTATTTTTGGGCTGTAATCCATATCCAACACCTACATGAACTGACAGAGACGTCACGCAGAGTTACAAGACGAGACATCGCATTTACATTTGTTCTGCAGCTCGCTCTGGTTACAGTTTGTACTCGCTGAGGTGTCTCTGCAGGTTCAGATCAAGTCTTTTTGAAGCTGAAAGCGTGCACATGATGGCGGAGGAGAGAAACTGACTCCAACAGAGACGATCTCAACCTGACCGCAGTTGTCAATTTGGGCGTCTCACAGCGACCTTTCAAAGACGGACCACGGGTGGAGCGTCGCTTCAACTTCTCCCATTAAATCCACTCTTTAATTATGAAGTGAAAACAGGGAGGAAGCGGCGTAGACAGACGCTGACAACAAACAAACAGAGACATGAGTTATGAAGCAGGAAATGTAACTCAGTGTGAAGCAGATGCTCGTGATGGTCGGTCCGCTCTGTGCACAGCTGGTTGTGTTTGAGCGTTACCGACTGCAGCGGCGGCACTTGGCAGAGCGGACGTGGAGCTCCACGGCAGCTCAGGTCTGAATGAACGAGCCAGAACAGAACAGAACAGAGCACGGCCATCCATCCATGTAAACTGCCTTATCAACACACACAACACACGGCCTGCTGGGAAACACAGCGTTACCGCGGGGTGACCGTTTTGTAAAGCTGAACTGAACTACAGGTGGATTCATGAAGATAGATGGATGTTTTATGGTTCACTGAAGCAGTATTAGAAATAAAAGTCCTGGAATACCTTGAAAATAAGCCACAAACTGCAGCTCCTCAAACATCCACTTGAGGCTGGCTCCAGAAGTGAGTCAGTCTCCATAAGTCCCCATGTTAAAATGTCCAACTTCACAGCAGAAATAAACATGTTTACAGCCTGGTACTGAGCTTCACAGCCGCTCTTCAGAAACCTGTGGGTGACGTCACGTAGAAGTCGTCCATTCTTTATACTGTCAGTGGTACAAACCAGTCACGTTTGGGCTGGATTTGGTTGCAACAGTCCATGTAGAGAGGAGGCAGAAAGCATTGGTCGAAATGCAATTTGGGAACCCAGCGTCTACGGTCAAGTTATCTTGTAGAGATCAGCAGAAATGTGACGTTCTCGGACTGCAGAGGAAGCCCAGAAACCATGTCCGTTGCCTCTAGAGGCTAGATTGTTGAGTTTAGAGGTCGTTCTGCTGCCACCAAGTGGCCAAAAATAGATTGTAATACTGCTTTAAAGGAAATAATGTAAGTATTAGCAGCAAAATGAGTGGAAACTGTGACATTTGAGTGCAGAACTTCGACTTTCCACCTCTTGTTTACGTCTTTATTTTAGTCTCAGTGTTTAAAAAGATGAATGAAGGCAAACAGCTCAGTGTGAAAATTAAAAAATGAGTCTTTTATTCTTTCATTTTATTCTTCCCACGTAGCTTTTCACACTTTTTATTTGACATGTCAAATCAGATAAAGTTTTTTTTTCTTTAAAAAAAAAAAAAAAATGGGTCTGGAGTTCAATTCCAGGTGGCATTAAAAAGCCTTAAGAAGTCTTAAGTTACTCACATCTGCAGATAGCCTGACATTTACCAAGCGTGTCCAAAAAGACTTCAACACACACACACACACACACACACACACACACACTGCAGGGGTTCTTTAAATACTGATAAGAGAGCGAGGTCGTTCATCGTGTATAAAGAGGTCTGTCGTCCAACAGGTCAAAATCCTTCGAAACTCAGAGAAAGCATTGTTATGTCTGGATTTTAATGAGTCTGTGTGTGTGTGTGTGTGTGTGTGTGTGTGTGTGTGTGTTGGCTTCCAGCAGCTTGCAGCCTGTAAGCGAGAGTTATCTGCGCTTTAATCAGCCTAGAACAGAGGGAAGAAGGAGGGAGAGCTCTCCCTTCTTTCTCTTTCTTTGGGTTTGTAATAAGGCTTCTTGCTCTAAATCCTTTAATCTGAGCAGGAATGAAGCGTATATCTCTGTCTTCTGGCTGCAAAAGAACAATCTCTCTTTTTCTATCACACACACACACACACACACACACCAAACCAAACCACCGCTGAAACAGAGCCTGCCTTGTTAATTGAGAGCTGGTAGAGCTGCCTCTGTTTATGTATATATGTGTGTGTGTAAAGGTTAGCACGAGCTGAACTTCCAGAAAACTTCCAACGTTTGGACACATGCATGAGCGGAGACGTTGAAACTCTATCTGTGGTTTTGGCTGAGCTCCACGTGTGCAGGCGGCGCTAATTGTTATTTTTTATTCTTTTCATACGACTTTTAGCAAAACAAGCTTTTTTTTTTTTTTTTTAATAAAGAGGTTTTTACATTCAGATCTCGCCTCGTTCCTCCCTCTCGCTTTCTATAGACGAGACAGAGGTTTTAATTTGCAGCGTGTGAAGAGAAAGCTGTAAATCTGCTGGATTGGCTCCAGACATAATGACTCGACAGCGGGAGCTGCAGTCAGTCATGGGGGGCTGCCCACCTTCAAGCTGCAAATACAGCAGCGGATAATGTGTGATCAGACACTAAACTAGCTGAAATAAAACCTTTTAATGAACCTTTTTTGTGCATAAAAGAAGTCTTAGATCTTCTACAACTCAAACACTTAAAAACAAACATCCATTCATCCATTTTCTTCCGGTTATCTGGGATAAGGTCACGGTGGCAATGGGTTTAGCAGGGCACTACGGTCATCCTTCTCCCCAGCAACACATTCCAACTCCTTCTGGGGGATCCTGAGGCGTTCCCAGGCTACACAGGCGATATAGTCCCTCCAGCAGGTTCTGGGTCTTCCTCCCAGTTGGAAAGCATCCAAAGGAAGGCGCCCAAAAGGCATCCTAATCAGATGTTGAACCACTTCAGCTGGCAAAGAACTAGTGAGCTCTCTCTGGAAGTCCAAGCTCCTCACCCTATCTCTAAGGCTGAGCCCAGCCACCCAAAAGAGGAAGATAATTTCGCTTGTATCCGCAAAATCCCAAAGCTCATGAGGTGATGGTTGGAACGTAGATGGACTGGCTTCACCTTCATGTTCAGCTCCCTCTGAACCACAACGGTCCAGTACAACATCTGCAGTACTGCAGACGCCGCACCAACCCGGTCGATTCATCTCACGCTCCATTGTCCCATCACTCGTGAACAACACGAGATGCTTGAACTCCTTTGCTTGGGGCAGCAACTCGCTCCCAACCCGGAGGGAGCAATCCACCGTTTTCTGGCAGAGAACCATGAACCTCAGACTTGGAGGTGCTGACTCTCATCCTGGCTGCAAATCACCCCAGTGAGTGCTGAAGGTCAGCGGTCCAATGAAGCAGAACAGAACCACATCATCTGCAAAAAAGCAGAGATGCAACCCTGAGGTCCCCAAACTGGACACGCTCCTCGTCCCTGGTGCGCCTTGAGATCCCGACCATGAATCTCACGGCATTGAGGACAACCTTGGCTGAGTCCTGAGAACAAATTGGAGTTTATATCACGGATCTCATTTCACTTAACTTTTTTAATTTCTCCGCACATAAGCTGCCCTTCAGACTGCATCTGATTAGTCTGATTACAAGGTGCTTTATAATCCAATTCTCCAAACACCTCCTGGTTTTCTTCAAAAGATGATATCAAGTGATTTTTAATTTCCATTCAGGAAGTTGGGGCTATTAATGCAATCTTTTCATCGCATGGCGATTATCAGCATGTTGTTTGAATGTGATATCTTTGGGTAATGAGCGGCCGTCGGCAGCTTCAGTGTAAAAATATTGATATCAGACATCAAAAAGTCGTACTTCAAACCCTGTTTTAAATCATATGTATCACTGAAGTCGGTTGATATGCAGCGTTAGTGCAGGTGTGAGTGACAGGTAGTGAGTTTTACATTATTGATAGCATCATTAGGAAGTTATTGTCCCTTAATGTGAGTGTAGGAAAATCATTAGATGACTGCTGATTAGCAGAAAACATCATTCAGCATTCAGATCAGTTTCACTGCCAAAAGATACTTTGTTTTTAAGTTTACTAAAGTCCGATTCAGACTGAATTTATTTCTCTCGAGGAGGTGAGGTGACTTTAACATCATCCAGATCGTGTATGTGGGTAATTATGGCTGCAATTACCTGCTAATCTAATATTTGTGTACCTTGGCATGGTTAAACGTTAGCCAAATTAGCTGTTAGCAGCTCCTATTTGCAATAAACTCACTGGATTACTGAAACGAGACCAAGTCATGAGTGTATTGAAGCAGAGATGAGACCAAGACTTTACCGGTTTGAGACTGAGTCAAGACCAAGGCAGGATAAGACTGTGTTAAGACCAAAACCAGACAGCATATGCCCTACTCAGGCAAGCCAAATCTCTTTGGGAGTCCGTCTCAGCGAGCGTTGCGTTGCAGAATTTACAGACTGCTGTGTGTTTTCTGTTTGTGGTTCAAGTAGCCAAACTTTATCACAGAAGATTTGGCGAACATCTCCTCCCAGACGGTCAGACAGCTTCTTCTCCTGCCTGCCACGTTCACACTGAATAAACCAGACAACGCACAGGCAATTTAGTAGTGAGATACCTGAAGTTCTGGTCTTAAAATAAAATCCTCTTTGTCTGAGAGCGAGACGAGGCCGAGGGGGTATAAATGTGGTCGATCTTGAGACGAGGGTGAGACCTTCAAAAGACCGTGCTCGAGTCCTACAACACTGATACTGAAGAAAACTTGTGATGAAAACCTTTCACCCTGAACGATATCAATGCATGCTTCATGTCTTTGTGTTCAGATTCGACTGAAGCAGGATGACATGTTTCTTTATTATCATGTTACCGTTTATTTTGACTCAATCCCGCTGACTGACCCAATGTGGATTAATCCACCGCTGAAAATAGTCCCCAAAGAAGTATTTCCTCCTGTTTGTTTGATGAAAAGCAGAGTATCTTTTTAAAAAATGAAACTATGTGATCTGTTTTTAAAGATTTAGATCTGTGAAGTAGTCTTGTTCTTCTTTGTTGGAGGACAAACACGTAGCATAACACCTTATCTTATATACTACATCACAGTACATCCAAACCGTGGGGAGTCGTGTTTTTATGATCTATAACTCTTTACATACAGCGACAGAACAAGAACACCTGTCAGGTTTTTTTGATCTGCAGCTGATCTTTTCATGTTCATGTTCACTTTAAAACATCAGGAGTCTCCGGGAAACATCAATCATGACATCTTAAAGACTTCAAAATGAGTCGCTGCGAGCTGTCAACCCCGCTCCTGACAGTTACTCCCATGTGAGCCGAGCGTTACACCAAAACAGGATGAGGCGCGCCGAGCGAGTCCTCCTCGGCGGCGTACGACACGAAACACGCTTTAATTGCTTCGACTGGGAAACTCTGACAGGGCGAAGCGGCGTGTTGTTTTTTTTTTAAAGTTGCTGCTTAGGTTTGAGAGATAATTAGAGCTGGAGACGGGAGGTCTGTTGGTATGCAGGGATCCATGCACACGGGGACACACACATGGTCTCATCAGTGTGTGTCATTGTCAGGTTAATGCGAGGTGTACCAGGAGAGGGAAAGTGGTTGTTAATCGCTCACTCCAACGTGGAGGACACAGCCACCAAATTACATTTGCATAACACAGAATTAAATCAGCGCGTGAGTTTACCGCCACCAAATGGGATCATGTTCGTTCCCCCTCTCTGTACTTCTGTCTTTACCTTAGCAGAAAACTTCCCATGCATTAATGTAAAGTCATATTTATTTAAGAAGATTGATTTCCTTCCTCGCAGGCAGTCGCTGGATTTTCAGTTCATTTCGGTGTGCTGTGAAAATAAATTTGCACTGACTTGAGACTTTAGATTGGTAATCCATCACCGTGGAAGCTTCCTTGCATTTTATTTTTTGTCAAACTGACGTGGTTTGGTTTGGGTTGTATCACAGTTACAAGCCGGGGAGAAGAAACTCACCGCAGTGGCACAGTTTGTTCATCAGCTGCTAATAAATAATAATTAAAAAGCCATCTTCATTTAAAAACACAGCACCCAGAAGACAAACTAAGAGCAAATGCTGTTTCTTATATTAAAAATGTTGATGTTCGTCAGCCACCTGGGGAAATCTCAGATGTCTTAGTGTCCTTAAATGCACCATAAAGTCCTAATTTAAATTAGCAAGATAGCAAATCTCGAGAACATATAAACATCAGACTGTATATAAAGATGGACGACGTGTCTAAAGGCCCTGGTGACGTCATTTGGAGCCAGAGGCTGTGCAGTAGTGATCGCAGTTGGAGCCACGATATCGATAATCCGTGACCCAATGACAAGCAGGGCTCAGCTGTCAATCATGACGTGAAAACTTATCAGAAGTGCTGGAGCGCTAACTGCATGAAACAGTTTAGAAATCTGGTCATTCCACCACCAGGAGTGACTTTGGATTATTCCACATCAGGGTCGGGAAGCAATCGTGCAACCAGATGAGTGTGCTGTTAAAAAGGTTCCCCCATGGAGCAGCGACAGTCGAGAAATTGTCCAGGAACTTATTGATATTTCAGTACTGACCAGTCAAGAATCATTACCGGTTTAGTGCTGGTTCTCGTTACCCATCCATACCCTAAATGTGGTACTTTGTGGGCCACCACGCTCCAAAGTGAACCAATGGACTGACCAACCAGCGTTGCCGTCTCTGGAGCCTCCTAGCTAAAGATTCATTCGCAGACTTTGGCCGGAGAATGTTCCCTCATCGTCTAAATGCTTTTATAAAGTTAAACTAACGAGGGAAAAACTTCGATTTGAGCTTTTGGGATCTTCTTTCCAATAAAACCAGTGTCAGCTCTCCAGTGGTGTTCATTTTTCGTTAACTGGTTAATGACTGGTGGTCATTTATAAGTGCTGTTTCCTGTATTTACAGCTCATTGTGTTATCGGCCTGCGCGGCCTCACAGTCGGTCCTCTGTGTGTCTTTCAGTCCTCCGATAGTCCGTCTTTGTCCTCGGTTTTCCCCGACGCTGTTTGTTTCTGTTCGCTGTGACACTGCCCTGCTGAGATGTTACCAAGTGGTACTATACAGAGTGTGTGTGTGTGTGTGTGTGTGTGTGTGTCTCGGCTTAATAACTGCCGACCTCTCAGACCTTCTATCATAAGACTAATCCTCTTCTCAAAGGTCACGTTATTAGAGGCTCTTATTTTGTCATTGTGTAATAAAGTCTGCTGAGAGGTTGATGAAGTCATTTACATCCTCTCAGGTTTTCTCAACTCCTCATGTCGTCTAATAAATTACTTCCTGGTGTCCTTTCAATCTTTCTAATTAGAGTCGTCCTCCACCGGTCTGTCAGTCCGTCCATCGTGACGTCATTTTGTTCCTTTAGAGGTTCTCATTTCTTAATTTCAAATTTAAACAGATCTTCAAGGGTCCAAAACGTTTGAAATGATAGAAGCCATGTGATGTTATTGATTTGGTATTGAATTAAATTAGTACTGATGTGTAATAAACAGCAGCTTGATGATTGATTAATCATTAAGGTAATTTTTTTCAACAAAAAAGCCCAAAATATGCTGGTTCCAGCCTCTCCATCTGGTTCCATCCAGTAAAATGTGAATATTTGATTCTTTTGTCATATTTGTCATATTTGATAAAATCCTGAATATTTTGGTGGTTTGGACTGTTAGTCGGATAAAACAACACATCTGGATATGTTAACTTGGAGTTTAGGAACTTAAAATGGTATTATACTGATATTTTGTTACATTTAATCAATAAATCTAATCTGATGAATCAATAATTAAATAATCTTATAACAGTTTCACCCTTGTCTTCTCTTGTGCACTGTTGGTCGGACAACACTTCGGACTCATCGGACCAGTTGGACGAATTGTCTCAAAACGATTAGACCTACGTTAAATGTTTTGTTGACTTGTTTACTGACGTTATCTCAAATGTTTCCAACAATGTTCTAACCCAAAGAAATCCATAATTGCATTCAGGTAATGGTGCGTTTCGTTTGGTCACCTGTCATTGGTGTCAGATCCCCGTTACTCCATCTAGTAATACAAATAAACACATGCTAGTTCACGACATCATCACGTTTTATTATACTTTTGATGTGAGAGACTCCTAGTGGCAGAAAATATAATGTCCCTGACAGGAAATCTGGCTTATAGACAGCAGTCGATAATAAAAATACAGAAAAATAAATATTCAATGAGCATTTCCACCATTTTGAGACATTTTATAGACCAGGCAGCTGATTGACAGATTGATAATGAAAGAACTGAACTGAATACACACCATGAATCTCCTCCTGGACCTGAAAATCTTACAAACATCTTAAATTCTAGTTCCTCTTTTGTTCGTCTCTACATTAAAATGTGTGTGCTTTGTGGACTCTGGGACTTGGTGTGTTGGTGATAGATGAGGTATAGCGGCTGTGTGTGTCCTATCCTCTTTGGTCTTTTAGTTTTATGCTTACGTTGTCTCAGCCATGCTCTCCTCCAGGTCTCTTCATTACCGCCAATAAGAACTCAATTTCCCTCGGGCTCCACCAATCATAGCACTCATATCCCCTCCAGGCCCGGCCAATCAGCTTCAATGTTCCTCCGGCCCGGTGTCATGAATGGCTAATGACGCCTGGTGGTGGTCATGAATGCAAATGAGACCGCATGAGGGCTTTTCTTACTCAGAGAAAATGTTAACCATAAACAAGAAACCAATCTGCTGGTGTCAAATCTCGGAGCAACAAAACAAAGAGGAGCTGGAGAGAAAAACAAGATATCATTGGACGTTTAAACAGTCTAATGTCTAAATGTTGAGCTCACACTAGATTCACCACACAGACTGAAGAAGTAAGCAGTATCATGGACGTGCTAGTCCCATGAGCGATAAAATCGTTGCGTTTCTAGATCATTGACATGTTGACAGTAAACAGGACAATGGATTTCATTATATGTGTAACTGGATTCAACGTGTGGGCTTACACAGAAAACAGGTGTAACCAGGTTGTGTTGCCTTTTATTATTTCAGTGTTTGTCTTGTTGGTCTAGCCCTGAGTGTTTATAGTCAGTTAAAAGTTGGTATATACTAACTATATTGACATAGACCTTGTCATATGATAGCCGATGGGTTCTGAGATTTGGAAGAGTCTTAAGAGCTTCATCATGTTGTATTATGGGAAATGTAGGATCTAGTGTTTTAGGACTTTGAACTATACAAACTAATGTTATTAAAAAATAAGTGAAACCATGATGTTCCACGATGTAAGTCCATTCTAATTTATCATAACTTAGTTTCAACAAGTTTCAACTATTGCTGGAAGCATTTTGAGAGCTGTGCTCATCACAAGAAGACCCTCTGTATTGTAACTTACATTGATCACTTGCAGGAGAAAACACTGAATGAAACCGAGACACCGAATCCAAGTGAAAATCAATCTCTGCCTGTAACAATAACCCAGTTTTCCTTCCGTCTCTGAGTGATAATACCTTTGGGATGTGCCATAGAAGAGGTACTACAACATTTATAGATCTGTATACACGTTTGACCCTTAAATTCAAACCACCCCGAATCTCACCTCTTCAGACATTTCCAAGAAGAAGATTTTCCGTCATTCCTTTTAAAACTATCCAAGATCTCTTGGAGAGACTGATGATGATGAGTGGGACGAAGTTTTAGACAGAATCAACTCTTGGTCCATCTTCGTCCGTCACGGTTTTATCCCACTTAAGCTTATTCATCCAATATACTGGATCAAGGTCAGTCTGTCTAGAATTAAACCCAACAGCGACCCTCTATGTGATAGATTCAAGCTACATTGATGCACGTTTTTTTCTTTTTAGAAGTCTCCTGGAAGTCAATCTCTGACCCTTCCCCACTCATCGCTCTCCTTGGATTCTCACCAGAAAATATGAGCTGGAAGTCTCCTCATATACGCTGCTCGAGAGATTTAATGAGCTGCTTGCATCTTGAAAAGATTAGGCATACACGACAGGGCGAGGCAGAGAAATTTCATTTTATTTGGGACCCTTTTATTGCTCCCTTGTCCTCTCTCAGCGCCAGCGAACTCACTCCTCTACAAACTCCTCGAGTCTAACCCGCTCTAGACGATCCCCATGAACAGAAACTAACCTCAGACCGACATCCAGAGGCTGTTCCTTCGGGTTTTTTGTGTGTTTGTGTGTGTTCTGTATGGCTGTTGGTGGTTTTTTTGTGATGATGTCCAATTCAGATGTTGCTGTCAGGGTAGTGGTGAGTCGTCTCATTTCCATGAAAACAACAAAAACAAAGTTCTGAGCTGCTTCTTCCAATTTCAAGTTTCCAAAGTTTAGGCTGAAAGTTCGAACAAGTAAAAACAACGAGGCTTGATTAGATTTCCCCGTCATACTACGACATGTAAGGGTTTGTTTTCCTACAGGCAGAGGTAGAAGGAACCAGCCGAGGTCCTTGAGGGACCTTCAGCAGGTTTTTTAGCAAAAAGAAGTTTAAACCATAAACTGTAAAAAACATGGATGTAGTCGCCGTGACGTCACCCACAGGGTTTCATTGGTTTCACTTCACAACCACAGAGGTTGCCGCCCACAGAGGACATTTAATATTTTGTCATGGGAATAGAGTATCTGAGAACATTTAAAATGTTTCTCTGGGTGAATCTTATAGTATTATATAATCTTAATGTCAGTCAGTCAGTCAGTCAGTCAGTCAGAGAGACAAGCACACAGACAGAACCATAGATGCAGTTTCAGATCTGGTTTGTCCCTCGGGGAGCTCGTGTGTCAGAAAAAACAGTTTTGTTTGAACTCGGTCCCGCGGGTGAGGATGTAAAGACAGAGAGAAAGAAGGGTGAGAGACATGTAGGCAGAGAGAGAGAGAGGGAGAGACAATGTGAATTACAAAGAGAAGTTAGAAAGAGAAAAGCTTAGAGAGGTTACAGAGAGAAAGAAAATCAGTCAGGCTTTATTCCCCTGGCTGGAGCTTCAGCAGACATTCCTGGATTTAGTTTCACTCCAAACTTTTTAGCAGAGGGGTCAGTGCTCGAGACTTTTACAAAGTATGCACTCAGGATTTTAATGAGCCACAGATTGCTCTTCTCCCTCCTGTGTAATGTGTGTGTGTGCCCCCTGTGTGTGTGTTTAGACTGGACTCTTTTTTCCATCACAACATTTGCATTTTATCCCCGTCGTTGGTTAAGTTTTTGTACCGCAAACGTCTCGCTGGTCGGTGCCAGGCTAATCTCACAAACACAGACTTTCTAGTGAATTCCTGAAATTCTCCGAACCGAAACCAAGACATGCCAGACTTTAATGACATGTACAGGCGGGATATAGATGGAAAAATACCTGAATAAATGAGCTCCGGTGCTTCTGTACAGGTGTACACAAAGATATTTAGCTTATTATATTAAGGAACAAGCGGCAGAGCTTCACATTAAGAGCTGAAATCAGAGGAAGGTTTGTATTTTTGCTTCAGATGACGACATGTAGCAGTTCCCCTCTACTCTATGGAGCATTGTAGCATCTTTTAGCTCATTGTTTTGGTTTTATTGCCCACAACTTTACCGTTTTACCACTCTACTCAACTTAGATTTCAATGAAAAGGCTCTAAAAAACCCATTATGTGCACAACACCAAACAGCAGACACAGTCAGAGACTAAATGGTGAACATTGGAGCATTTAGCAGCGAAAAAGACCAATATTTTCCTGGTGGAGACCAAAAATGGAGCTAAAAGAGACAAATATTTGACTGACATTCATCAGTTGATGCAAACACAACTCTAAATTAATGCTAGTGTTGTTACATTGACTTCTTTATTTGACATTTTATCCTAAAAAGTGTACTCAGACTTTTCTTATACTTCAAAATTCATCAAAATACGTTGCCGGAACAGCTCGGCCTGTGTTTCTGGCTGGTTTCTGCTGCCCCCAAGTGGCCAAAAAAATAATGTGAATCCAGGTTTAAGTGCAGCAAGATACTGTCGCGTCATAGTCTGCGCCATCACCAAATTTTCACCAGGCTTACGTGAGACCTTTATGTCCAAACACTTGTGTGTCACAAACACAAGCATGTTGAACACGTTTTGAAGACTTCTCCGTAATCCTCGTAGCCACGCCATTTCAAAAAGAATGTCGCAAATCGTCAAACCAGTCGGCAGAGCGTCATTAACCATTACAAAAACCTTCTATTATAGATAATATATTTATGTTTAAGGGTGCATAGAGACTGCTGATCGTCTCAATTTTGATTTTGTTTGCTTACAATAATTTAAAATTAAAGTGATTTATTGACGTTCTAACATTAAACCTCAAACTAGCCCTAAAGGGTCATGCACCAAAACATCCTCAACATCCAAATAGAAGATCTTTAAAGTCAAACTGTTGCTCACAAGGACAGAAGAACAAGAACAGACACCATTGACACAGTTTATTCCTGGGCTGACACCAGTCGGGCTTAAAGCGCCAAAGCAGGAGGATGAAAAGAAAGAAAATAAAGGCTGAGAGGGAAAAAGAAAGATGGCTGACGGTGCGCGGAGATAGATCCCGTGTGGAATCCGAAGATGATTTTCCTTTGATGTGGCAGATGCACACATCCATAACAGGCCCTGTGAGGGAGAAAGAGACAGAGAAGGTGAACATACCTGCTGTCTTTATGCCTGATTCTTTCACTGTGGTGTAGGAGGATGACAAAGATGAAATTTAATGAGAGGAGACCACATCACAGGGACACAGTTACTGGGTCAACATGGAGCTCAAAGCAAGAGAAGGATGTTGTTTCTTTTTTCTTTTTGACCAACAACAAGCAGATTTTAAATGCTTATTGCTGAATTAGACACTGGAAGGAAGGAACTGATGTATAATTCACCATTTTAACTCTTTGCTTGTCGTAGAGCTTCTGGTGGCATGCATAGACAGTAAATCTCTCAAATTACCAACATCATGCACTCATATTTCAGTGTTCAATAAATATTAATGAACTGACAATAAGCTATAACATCTAGTGACCTGTGAGCAATCTGTATCTCTAACTGGTCATGATGTAATTTATAACAAACTGATCATATATATATATCATTATGTCCTTTGAATGGACTGCACCACAAACAAACAAACAGACCATAAAGTCATCTAGCTCAACTTTCTCCTTTCATGTACTTAGATATGCTATATGCTAGCTCACTTATGTTGAAAATACAACCGAATTTTGAAGATAAAAATCCAAAAGCTACATAAATATTGTCACAACTTAAGTTAGCTAACCAGCTAACTAATCTATATCAAGATTAGATATCAATCAATATCTAATATATAGCTCATATTAGGCAAAGACTAGCTAAGTAGCTAAGTAACAATCAATGTAAATTAGCTAGTTAGCTAGTGTTTGGCTAATAGTTATTGGATGTAACTAGCTAGCATAACGATTGATGCAGCAAAACACTAGCTAACTAGCTAATGATTGTTATAGATTATTTAGTTGGTTAGCTAGAGTTTTGCAAACAATGGCTAACTTAGAAGATGCTATCTAACCAGCTAACTAATCTATATCATGATTAGATATCATTCAATATCTAATCTATAGCTAATATTAGCCAAAGACTAGCTAAGTAGCTAAGTATCAATGTAAATTAGCTAGCTAGTTAGCTAGCATTTGGCTAATATAGTTATTGGATGTAACTAGCCAGCTAACAATTGATGCAGCAAAACACTAGCTAACTGGTTTGCTAGCTAACTAGCTAATGTTTGTTATAGATTATTTAGCTGGTTAGCTAGAGTGTTGCTAACAATAGCTAACTTAAGATGTGACTGCGGGTCACTTGTGGTTGTATTTTCAACATAGATAATCCTAGCACGTAGCATATCTAAGTAAGTAAAGACAAAGTTGACTTAGGAAAGGTCAATTGACTGAAGTTTTCAACCTTTGGGAAACACTTGCTTCGTGTCTGTGCATTAAAAAGTCTGTATATGTGTTGATAACTATTTCTCCACTGTAAAACTCTGCAATGTAGCCATTAAGACCCCCCTGACTCTTGATATCAGCGGATAGGTAATTTAGGCGAGCAGGTGGTTAGAGAGATAAGTCTTTGCACACTAATAAATCCCTTTGCAATGAAGCGAACTGAAGCGAATTCAATTTGCGGGGAGTAAAAGCACAAAGGGTGTGAGGAGGCGAGTCAATTGACCACCGATCAGAACAAATCTGATAGCTGCTGTAAAAAGCAGCGACTGTCCAGTGAAGTGATCACGGAAGCATAAATAAACGAACATGCCGCGACACATTTTTATGATGAACGATGAACATTCACGGGGGGGGGGGGGGGGTATTTGGCTAAATTTAGAGCGAATCGTCCGAGAATAACCTGATAAACACTTTAAAGATTAGAGCGGAGGAATGTTTGTGCAGTTATTGCAGCGAGCGTGATGTTACTGCACACTGGAGCCTTGTTTTACAGCCACAGGCCGAAGCTATAATTAAACACACCCATCCAGACTAATGGAAGGAGAAACTCAGTATGTCAGACAACTAATTGCAACACTCAGTCTCTCTCTTTTCACACACACACACACATACTTTCTTCTTTTGTCTTTGCTAATCTAATCTGGCTCAGCAACTCTCACTTTTTAGGCTGTTACCTCCACCACCACCTCCTCCTCCACCTCCTCCAGTAAAGGATGTTCGGGCTTTAATGAGAAGCTCCTCATTATTGCCTCTCTTTTCTCTCTCGCTCTCAGCGCTCATTCTTCTCTCCTTGAGTTTCTGCTGCTCTCGGTGCTGAGCCCCACAGTACAATGTCAGAGTGTTGTTTGGAGGACAAGCGCTAACTGTCTCTGAAGTCGAGTTCAGCGGGTTTATTGTCGGGACTGTTTGTCAGAGACCGTTTAAAGCTTTAACATCATCACAGATGAATCCAACGTGACGTCTTCAAATGTCCAAACAGCACTCCAAAACTCCAAATTTCTGCTTGATTAATGGCTTTGACGATTACAGTTGCTAATAAATTTGTTGCTGATGGACTAATCTATCATTTTCACAACTTTTCAAAGATTAGTCAATTAATCATTCAGTTCACAGTTTTGATGAATTCATCTGTTAAAGTCATTTATCAAACAAAACTACAAAATATTTGCCGGTACCACCTTAAATATGAGCATTGGTACGCTAGTTACAACAGGCCACAGTACACAGTATTATGATAACTTATATATTGTGTTGTGTTGTCACGTGATCAAATAGTGTCTTGACATTGGAAAACCTCAACATACGTGTGACTTATATATCTGTGTAGTACAAAGATACCAAATAAAATCAGAAATTATTCATCTGATTGGATGTTTTTTGTAGTTTATTCACAGCTTATGTAGAATAAGCATTTAACCAGAGATGGGTTTGTCTTTTTCAGGGCGTCAAATGAAGATAAAATCTAAAAGTTACATCTATTCATGTCACATCTCAAGTTCTGGCTTATCTGAATCTGGCTTACGATTATCTATATATTGTCTAGAACACCATTAGCGGTACACGTCGGGGTAGGTTTGGTCTTGAAAGTAACGGGGACACAACAAAGCCTGATTGGTTGGTTGGTTGATTGGTTGGTTGGTTGGTTGATTGGTTGGTTGGTTGGTTGGTTGGTTGGTTGAATAGTTGGTTGGTTGGTGGTTGATTTGTTGGTTGGTTGATTTGTTGATTGATTGATTGGTTGATTGGTTGGATGGTTGGTTGATTGATTGGTTGGTTGGTCGATTTGTTGGTTGATTGATTGATTGGTTGGTTGGTTAACTTTTATCCCAGAGGTAAACTGGTTTGCACCGTGAGCATGAGAACTGAACATACAGTAAAAACAATCAAAGACACCCAAAACCTGTGAAATCTTTCAGTCTTGGAGGTTCATCAAAACAATATTTGGCTCTGGGAAGTTGTGACGACCATTTTTCTGACCTTTAATTAATTGAAAAAATAATGAAGATTAATCAATAATCAAAATAATAATTAGTTTCAGCTCTTTGCTGTTTGAAATGTCCAAAAAAAAAAATCAACTAATATTTTAAACTTTTCTGTCTTTTCTCTGTTTCCAGACATGATGGAGCGGTGGTGGGCGTGGCAGTTTGCCCTGGTCGCCCTGGTAACCGTGTACCTCAGCCCCTCCCTGGGTAAAAACATGGAGTTCCTCTCTGAGACGCTGATCAACAACGTGGTGTCCGACCCTCGTACAGGCCGGCTGTACGTCGGTGCTGTCAACTCCCTGTACCAGCTGAACCCCGACCTCGAGGTTGAGTCCCGCACCGAGACGGGCCCCAAACGGGACAACCGTCACTGCACGCCGCCCATCACGGACGCCTGTGAGGAGGCCGTGGACACAGACAACCACAACAAGCTGCTGCTGGTCCAGAGTGCCAAGGACGTCCTGGTGGTGTGCGGCAGCGTCTTCAGAGGCATTTGCTCTCTGAGGAACCTGAGCAACGTGGAGCAGCTGCTGTACTTCAGCGACACCAAAGGAGAGAAGTCGTACGTGGCGAGCGCCGAGGAGAGCGTCTCCGTGGTGGGAGTGATGTCGTACTTCACCAAGGACAGAGACAACTTCACCGTGTTCCTGGTGAGGACGAAAACACACACAGCATAGAGAATTCAGTCGAATTTCAAAATAAAACACCCTGCGCAAACTTCAGATCATAAAAACAATTGAACAAGTAGCATATTTACATATTTAGAAGCACATACACCAGAAAAATGACCAAATCTGAGCAAGCTAACAAAGTCTGGAGGGCAAAACACTCCTGGTGGAGTTCCCCAGTAAGGGTTTATCTTCCTTCAGGCAGAAGTTGGAGGTTCTTGAGGGACCTTTAGCAGGTTTTTAGACAAGTTTAGATCATAGACTGTATAAAACATGGATGCAGTCTCCATGATGTCGACCACAGGTTTGTGCGGGCTGAATGACGCCTGGTTGCTCAAACAAGCCATCTGTAACAACACCCACCTGTCAATCAAAGCGTCCACGCTCTTAATCCTGCATAACTTTAAGCCTTAATATAATTTGAACAAGCGAGTTGTATATAAATTCACCCTCAGTACAGTTGTCATGAACGGGGAAATTAGCTATAGAGACCAAAACTGTTTTTTGTACCAGGCTGTAAACATGTTTATTTCTGCTGTGAAGTTGGACATTTTAACATGGGGACTTATGGAGACTGACTCACTTCTGGTTGTCTCTTAGTTTAAAGTTGAGCTCCTTGTCAAAGTCACAGGACTTTCTAGCATTTGAATATTTTCTTCCCAACACTGTGAGTTTTATACAGCTGAGATTTCACTGCTAAGGTCGAATGATTAAATGTGTATGCTGTGTGGCAGAGTGAGGACTTTGTGTTATTGTTGTGGAGTTTTAATATTTCTGCTCTCGAGTCAAATCAAGTCTTCAGGGAGTCGAGTCGAAACACATTTAAGACACACATATAAACAGAGACTTCTGGTTTGTGGAGATGAGTTTAAACTTTGTCCGTCATCTCTTCTGTCTCAGGTCGGTAAGGGCTACGGCAGCCACGACAGCACCAAGCTGATCTCCACCCGCATCCTCCAAGACTACGGCGACTGGGTGGTGTTCGACAGCATCATCGAAGCCTCGGCGGTCCAGGCCAACCCCTTCGTGCTGCGCTACCTCCACGACTTCCGCTTCGCCTTCAAGGACGGCGGCTTCGTGTACTTCCTGTTCTCGCGGACGCTCGGGGTTCAGGACAACAAGAACTTCACCTTCATCTCCAGGATGTGCGAGGACGACCAGGGTTACTACTCGTACACTGAGCTGCAGCTCAACTGTAGCGCCACAAACAAGTACAACAAAGCTCAGGTAATGATAATACACTCCTCAGCCAGCCGATAGGCTGTCAGCATTTTTATTAAAATGGCAGCAGCGACTCGAAAAAACACATTTGAACATTTTACATCTGGATGAGCTTGTGTTAAATTGGAACCTTTTTGAGAACGCCTCGGTCCTGACCCCAGAAAAACTTTATAAATTGGATTTAACATGCTCTTGAACTCGAAATAGGTTCAATTTACGAGGTCCCAGCTCACACGGTACCTCCGTTATATCACATAAATACATATTTTCAATGTAAACATCTAACATTCTGCATTTTTTTATCTCCCAGGCTGCTTATGTGGCTACACCAGGTGAAGTTCTGGCTCGGAGTATGACCAAATCAGGCCAGTATGGAACCGTTTCAGCCGCTGACAAGGTGTTGTTTGTCACCTTCACTTCTGATGAAGACCCGTCTACGTCCGCCATGTGTAGGTGTAGTCTTAACACTGGCAGATGTTCCTGAGATTTCATGTCGGCTAGTTGGCAGAATGTCTTAAAAAACTTGTCACAACATTTCAGTGAATTTTGGCTGTTGGACAAAGAAAGTGGTTCAGCTCTGAGAAGAAAAACTCTGGTCTAATTTAAAATGTGTGTTTAGGTGGAAAGAATAGTGTGCCAGGATAATATTAATAATCTTAATCTGTCTTAATCCCTTAGTCCATATTTTTCTATCTATATCTAGAAAACATAAAAAAAACATCAATTGTATCAATAAACCTGGACGTAGTCTCTGTGACGTCCCTGCAGACTGGACGTAGTCTCCGTGTCTCTTAGTCTTATTTATTTGTATGTAAAGTTTCACCCCAAGCGCAGCATAATTGTCTTTTCTCAAACTAATACTGGAAATAATGAGTGTTTTTGCAGACTTTGCTGAAGTAACATATTCTCCAAGTATTTAGTTTTTTGGTTTTTGACATTTTGTTGTTGTTATTGTACCACAGAAACACAGACTAACATCATTTATCATGCGTACGTGTGTTAAATCCAACAGATGAAACAGGTACAGACTGTGTGTTTCGTCCTTTTGTAGGTATGTACCCTCTGAGCTCTGTTAATAAAAGGCTGGTGGAGATAATAGGAGCCTGTTACAGCGACAATGGCATCATTAACGAGAGGGCTGCTGTCTACTCGCCTTACTCCTCCAAGTCTGAAGAGCTGTGCGGCAACAATCAGGTGAGAAAATCTATGTGTGTCGGAGATAAAGAGAGGCTGAAACAACAAGAGGCAGAAATATTGACAGCGGGTCGATAACTCTACATTAATATGAATGTTTTACGCTCCGTCAGAAAAACATGGCCATCAGGTACAAGTGTGGAGCCGAGTTCCTGCCCTCTCCGATGGCCAGCAAGGCTGAGTTCGCCCTAACCACTGAGCCCCCATTGGTCCGTAAGGGTCACATGAGCGCTGTTGCCGTGGCGGTGGAAATGGGGCATGCTGTGGCGTTTGTGGGCACCGCCACAGGAGAGGTAAATGAGTTTACTGTAAAGACTGTGTTAAAGACAGATTGACATCTTGTTTACTTTCAGTCCTCTGAATCTGTCACTGACTACACAAAACTCACAACGTCCAATTAGCTGATATATAATGTCAACACGACCACATTTCAAATTTCCCTTTACAGACATCTTGAACCACCCATACACAGGAAAATAAAAGAATCCTGTACTGAGAAACTAAAAACTGCTTGTCGTCTTGCTGGCTAGCTGGTTACTCACTAGCGAGTAAGCTTGTTTGAGTATTTTTGGGGCAGTAGTCAAACTGAATATAGCTAGTATGAGTCTTAACCACGAGGTCTCCAAGAGGCGCCATTAGCAATCTAACTAGCTTGTTAGCTTTTTTTTAGCTTTTTTGGCAGTAGCCAAGCCAAAGTTCACAATCGAGTATGAGTCTTAACCAGTAGGCTACCCAGAGGCTCTGCTAGCAAGTTAACTAGCTGGTTAGCTTTTTTGAAAATAGTTGTAGAACAGTAGTTAAACTAAACATAACAGTATATAGATAACCACAAGGCTACCAAGATGCCCTGCTAGCAAAAGTATTGAAAGTAGTTTTTGGGGGCAGTAGTGAAACTAAAGATCAGTAGCTAGCTAGTAGCCTATGAGTCTTAAACACTAGGCTTCCAAGAGGCCCCACTAGCTAACTAGCTAGTTAGCTTTTTTAAAAGTATTTTTAAGGTGGTAGTCAAACTAAAGATCACTAAAGCTAGTATGAGTCTTAACTGCTAGGCTATCAAGAGGCCCTGTTAGCGACTTAGCTCACAAGCTAGTTAGTTCTTTTGAAAGTATTTTTAGAACAGTAGTCAAACTGAAGATCACAGTATATAGCTAGTATGAGTCTTAACGGCTAGGTTACCCAGAGGCCCTGTTAGCAAGCTAACTAGCTAGTATATAGATACAGTATATAGATAACCGCTAGGCTACCAAGAGGCCCTGCTAGGAAAAGAGCTAATTAGCTCTTTAGAAAGTATTTTTTTGGGCAGTAACTATAGATTACACTGTATGGATAGTGTGAGTCAACTACAACTAGCAGGCTCCTTTTGGTAGCAAGTTAGCAACAGTTAATTTTGTATAGGTGCCGACTACCTCTCTGATTAGACAAATTAAGGGTTATATATTTATATATTTATATTATATTAGTTTACTGGAAAGTAACGGTGTGTACAGTGTAAGCACTGATTAAAGAAAAAACATATTTGGTCACCATCAACATTCGACCTTTTTTCTTTCTTTTCATTTTGTGTCTTTTGTTTAAAGTCACATTTCGTCCAGAAAAAGCCCAAAGGACGGCGCAGGGTGAGGTCATCTGATTTTAAACATGTGTTAATGCAGTTTTCATGTTTCCCGTAGGTGCTGAAGGTTCACCTGTCGAACCATTCTGAGGTGTACGGGCGAGCGCCGGGCGAAATCACCGGAGACAAGGTCAACAAGAACCTCCTGTTCGATTCCAGCCGCCAACACCTGTACATCACCACGGAGAAAAAGGTGAGACTCACTCTGTCGCTCGTGTTTTCCATCCGTCGAACACCGAGGCGTCTGTCGCCACGTACAGAAGGTCAGAGATTCAGCCGTGCGCTCACTTCCACTCCGTCAGGTCAGCGACTTAACAAGTCTTTTCGTTTATTCCGTCTGTCTCATTTGATCATTTATTCACTCGTTCGTCTAACACCGATGCATCCGTCTATGTTACGGCACTGAAGTCAGCCATTGATTTATTCACTCATTCTCTTTCTATCGTCGCGTCCTTTGTTTTCCTCTTCTTCATCTGTCTCTCTCTCTTTTGTCCTTTCATCTTTCGGTCGCCGTCATTCTCTCGCCCGCCGAGCCGAAGTGAAATTGATGTTATTGATTCAGAAATGAATTAATTAGAATGCACTTCAAGAGGGCAATTCACTTTGATCAAGTCAAGTGACGATACTCGAGCCCGTTCCATCTGCTCATTTAAATTTATTAGACCTGCCTCTTCTTGTCAGGGAAGGAAAATTATTTCCACAGCTGGTTGGAAGAAGTTCAACTAAAAATACCATCCAAAGACGTTCCCTGTGCGAGGAAATATAAAGAGGTGTACATGAAGAGTTATGTTTCACGTCACGAGATCTAATTGATAAATAAAACTGTTGAGAACTGCACAAAACTCTTAAAACCGTCCACATTAATGTGACAAGGATACAAACCATGAGTACCGTCTGTTACTGTGGGGAACGTAAGATCTGTCCACAATAAGATGGAGGAGCTAACGGCGCTAACCAGGCTAACAGAGGGAGGGTGGAGAGTGTAGCATCAGAGACGTTGTGTCATATCGTTTCATGTCTTATCTCATCGTGTCTTGTCTTATCTTATCTTGTTATTGTCTTCTCTTGTTGTGTCTTGTCTTGTCTTGTCTTGTCTTGTCTTGTCTTGTCTTGTCTTGTCTTGTCTTGTCTTGTCTTGTCTTGTCGTGTCGTGTCGTGTCATATCGTATCATGTTGTGTCGTGTTGTGTCTTGTCTTTTCTGGTCTTGTCTTGTCTTGTTGTGTTGTGTCATATCGTTTCATGTCTTATCTCATCGTGTCTTGTCTTATCTTATTGTCTTCTCTTGTTGTGTCGTGTCATGTCGTGTCATGTTGTGTCTTGTCATGTCTTGTCTGGTCTTGACTTGTCGTATCGTGTCATATCGTATCATGTCGTGTCATGTCGTGTTGTATCTTGTCTTGACTTGTCTTGACTTGTCGTGTCGTGTCATATCGTATCATGTCGTGTCATGTCGTGTTGTGTCTTGTCTTGACTTGTCTTGACTTGTCGTGTCGTGTCATATCGTATCATGTTGTGTCTTGTCATGTCTTGTCTGGTCTTGACTTGTCTTGAGTGGGTCACCTGATGTATCATGTATCATATCAAGTAGTCTGCATAACAAAAAAAGGCAAATCACTAATCAGAATTCGAAGTCCACGTTTGCACACAAAACAGACATTGGTGTAAAAAAAAAAATACAAAAATGTTCAGAGCTGCTGTAACTGACTGCCGCCTATGTGACACCAACTAATCCAGTGATAGCTGTCTGAACGTCTTTGGGTACATTAGAAACACAAACTGCTAACAGCTAATCCAGCAGCTTTTGATGACCGACCTGTATCTGACATTACAACAGCCCATTTTCAGGGTTTTTCACTCCTGAGACCTTTTAATATATTTATTTTTCTGTTGTCATATTGATTCCCAAATAGGCCTGTATGTCGGTGTTAGCATGTTTCCATCTGTCAGATTAGTAAAAACATTTTTGACATAATCCGTTTTCACACAAAAGTCCAATTTCACACTGAGATGATTTTAAAATAAAGTAGTAGAGTCCATATTAAGGACGAGTGAGTCTGCAGAAAGACACTGAAGTGAAAATGTTCCCACATACGAGCTCCAGACGGGATTAAAACCACTGACCAGAGCAGGAGAAGGCATTATCTTTGTTATTCACTATAACAGTTCCTTCACAATAAAAGCATGTCATATGTATGCAGATCACCAAGGTTCCAGTCCAGGCCTGCCACCTGAAGACAGACTGCCACTCCTGCGTCTCCATGAAGGATCCGTACTGTGGCTGGTGCGTCCTGGAGGGAAAGTGAGTCACTGTGTGTTGAAGTGTCTCTCCATGCACCAGTTATTGTGTTTTTATTACACTTGGCTGACGGGGAAAAGTTGGTGTGTCGCTAAAAAACAGACAGCGACAAACAGACAATATTACGCCATCTTGACTGTGCTGATGTTGGAGGGAACAGAGAACCAAAATGGAGGACGCTAACGTAGCTTATTAGCTGTATTAGCAGGTTTATGAAGACAAACTGACATCTTGTTTTCAGTCCAACAACTCCCAAAACTCACAATTTACTCACTTTTACCCAAACATGACCACATTAACTCCTTAACAGACATCTTGAACTATCAATTGATAGTTCAAGATGTCTGTTAAGGAGTTAATGTGGTCACAGGGAGAAGAAAGAATCTTGTGCTAAGAAGCTAATAACCGTCATCTTCCTAGCTAGTGAGATAACTAGCTGGTTAGCTCAGGAGCAAGTTAACTTGTTTGAAAGTATTTTTGGGGCAACTTAAGTTCACAGTAGCTAGTATGGTTTACCCACTAGGCTACCAAGAGGCCCTGCTAGCAAGCTAACTAGCAACTTAGCTCTTTTGAAAGTATTTTTTAGGCAGTAGTCAAACAAAAAAAACAGTGTATAGCTAGTATGAGTCTCTACCACTATGCTACCAAGATGCCCTGCTACCAAGCTAACCAGCTGGCAAGCTCACTAACTACTCACTAACCTGAAGACCACAGTATATAGCTACTATGAGTCTTAACCACTAGGCTACCAAGATGCCCAGCTAGCAAGCTAACTAGCTAGTTAGCTCTTTTGAAAGTATTTTTTTGGGCAGTAGTCAAACTGAAATTCACAATATGTAGCTACTATGAGTCTTACCCACTAGGCTACCAAGAGGCCCTGCTACCAAGCTAACTAGCTAGTAAGCTCACAAGCTAGTAAAATATTTTTAGCTAAACCGATGCTAGCGTGTTAGCAGTTAGCTCGCAAGCTACTGCAAGTAGTCCCAACTTCACTAAACCGTTAGCGCACTTTGAACGCTTTAATTAAGTCCTTTTTATTAAACTAATAGCTAAAAGTTTGATGGGAATGTGATCTTCCATCTCCCAATTTTCCATAATAAATGTTGTTAATTCACATGTGTAAAGGACTTCTTGTTTTGAAAGTTTCCTGTTGAATCATCTGTGACATTTGATGATCTCCATCAGGTGCACCAGGAAGCAGGAGTGCAGCAGGTCCGCGGAGAAAAACACCTGGCTGTGGTCACCTGATCAGAAGTGCGTTCAGATCGATTCCTTCGACCCGCCGAAACCTCAGCTGCAAGAAGACGCAGCAGGTAGGAAAGCAGCGGCGGTGCTGAGGATGTGAACCAACATGCATATTTCTCTCCGTGGGGAGGCGAATCCCCCTGAGCTATAAGTTCACTTCTTGCTGAGCTCTGCTTAATTTAAACCAGTCAAACCTCCTGAAACTCTCACGGAGTTGGAGGGCTGTGCGTCTGTGCTGTCAGCAGGATTTCAAACAGGTTCTTAACCTCTGGCACGGGGACCCTCCAGGGTCCCTCCAGGGAGTTAGAAGAGAAATCAAGACATTTTTAATGCACGGTGACGTTATAATTTACATTTTTTTGGATGTGACCCAGGTCTACATTGCACAGAATCGACATTGTTTGTGCTGACGGATCCTTTGAAAAACAACTCTGTCGTTTGCATGCTGATTCAGCTCATAAAGTGAAATAATAAGAATTCTTGGAAATGTTGTCAAACCCAGAAACTGCTGATGACACTTTGTTTCTGTGAATCACGTACGAGCAACAGCAGCCACAACAGTTCTTATTTCACCGAGGTTCACAACAACACTGTTGACCCGGTGACACAATGTCAATATTACCATCATCTACTGATGACAGCTAGTATTATGTTATGCCCTCACCCCTTTAGCAACTGTTGCTAAGCCTGTCAATCTTTCCATTGTCACATTGCACGATAGTGGCAGATTTACCACCAATTATGTTGGTGATTTTTGAGCCCGTGGTTGCTTAATTTCATACTGAGGTGGACAAAAGCAGGTTGTTCTGCTGTTTTGCTGGCTGAAATGGCAGCTAACGTGTTAGTCAGCCATACCTAGCTAGCTAATAGCTAACATTAGTTCCAAGAGTTGGTTGAAAACATCTCTCAGGCTGACTTGTTAAGTCAGATTAGTTAATTAGAACCCTGTAAAGAGGTCTTACACTTGCTTAATGGCTACCTACATGATATGCTAAAAGAGGCTAAAGATAGCATGTCAAAGGGCAATACCAAGTATTATGTAGAGCTAGTTAGTCCTTGTTTTTTATGTATCATTCTACCATAAAACTGTATTACGATTAGCTTACGGTTGTGTATTTTCAAAAATGTTTTCACTTTTTGTGCTTGCCGCAGCCGATAACATTGGCTTAAACTCTGTAGTATCCAGGATAATCCAGATAATGTTAGCTAATGTAGTTAGCCACTAGTTAGCTAAGCATAGGCTAACTTTTAGCTCTAGAAGTAATGCTCGATTCCTACCATAGGAAATAAAGCTAGTTAGCCACCTATGCTAAGACAAACACATGGTAAACTCTTAGCTTAGCTTCCACACAATGATAAAATACTACACAGCATCTGTAAATGTAGTGAACAGGTCTGTTTGTAACGTATGCTAAGCTAGTTAGCCATATATGCTAATGTTTGAAGCTTACACATACACCCCCATCCAAACTCCATTATCTCTTTTACTACAGCCACATGATCATGAAAGTAATGTTGAGCCAGCTGATTTTTATAGCACTATAAAATTCAAAAATCAAACTGCTGTGGCAGCCATTTTATCCTGAATACCAGCAGAGGATACTGTGGTGCAACGCCGTGTGTGAGCCCGACAGCTGAACCTTCTGAATTAATGAGGAACTGATCAAAGAGCTGATTTGCCAGAAAGACACCTCGTCCTTCATAGATGTCGACTAACCTTCGCTCCCGTCAAATAAGTTCATACAAAATAAGACGCATGCTTCATTACAGCTCGAGTTATAATCGAGGCTCGGGCGTCAAACGTCAACAAGTTTGAATGGAATAAAAGATGAAGACGCTCGGGTTGATCAGAGGTCATAAATATGTTCAGTATGGAGATTACAACAATCAAAACAACATTACAGCGCGTGATAATTACAATCAGGTCAGATTATAATAAACAATATGCAGATAGAAGAAGTGCAACTGTAAAGACTGTAAAGACTACTTTCAGGGTACCTTTTTTTCTACACTTTAAAGCTGCACTTATAAATATTTTTACATTAATAACTACGTGTAATGTGAAAGGAATCACTCGTGGTGACAAACCCTCCAAGAACTTTTAGCTTGAAAGGCTCTACCAAGCTTTATAGTGTCTTTCAGCTCATTGTTTTGGTTTTACAGCCCGCATCTTCACTGTTTTGGTTCAGTTTCACAGCCGACTGGTGAAAAAAGCTGATTATTTAGCAGCTATAGAGAGATATTTGTTTTAGTGGAGTTGGTGGAGACCAAAAATGGAGCTAAAAGAGAGGGAATATTTGACTTATCGGTGCCCGGTGGACACAAACATGACTCCATATTGTTGCTCTGTAATGTTTGGATGTATCAATACGACAAGTTTGCTGTGTACAACATTAAAGGTGGAGATGTTGACGTGTTGGTATTCCAGCTTCTTCCACCTCGTGGCTGATCTAAAAATCAGCAAAGACCTGAGGCGGGCTGAATGACGCCTGGTTGCTCTAATAAGCCATCTGTAACGTCAAAAATCAAAGTTTGTTTGTCTGACTCTTGATGTTTGAGTTCATCTCTCAATACTTGACCAGCACCACCATCTTTCCTTCACCTTAACTGATCTTTTAAAGAACCAACGTGTTTGATATTGCAAATTATTTGTATAAGAGCACCATGTTTATGAGACAAGTATGAAGGCCTCTTTATCGTCCAGGTCTTAACACAACTGATCTAATATATGGTTATTAAGTCAGGTCGGGTCTTTAATGGGATTTTAATTAATCCTGCATCACAAAAAGAGCTGCTGTGATCTTGCGTGGTCGGGATTTGCTCGTCTTTGTGTTGTTGTCCAGTCTTTTTTTAATTCAGACGTCGATCTGTGTGAACTCTTAAAGAGGTTGTGAGGACTCGAGTACGACTCTTTAAGAATTATAAAAGATGAATCTGCTGCATGTTAATCAGGGAGTTTGGGACGTTGGTCCGTGCTTCAGCTCCCTGTAGTTTGTGAGTTTAATCTGATAAGTCGGCTGGATTTCGGCTTTTGAAATAAAATAAAAACGCAGCTTTTACATTCTTAGAAAGACGAGAACGTCTCTGGTGAATTCATTCAGCGGCTTCTCCGTTACCCGAGATCAAAAAGTTTGAAATTAAAACTTTAGCGGTGAAATTAAAATGGTGGAGGTCAGCGAGGAGTAATGAGGAACCGATGTTTGAGCGGAGCAGCTGAATATCAATTATTTCTGCAGCACACACACACACACACACACACACATTTAGCCAGTTGTACTTACTTATTCTCTCACGTCTTAGCTGCTCACAAACACACTCACTTCTTTCACACTCTTCTTCTTCTTCTAGGTTGACATCCACATTCCCGACCACCCCCCGCTGAGGTCCAGTGATAGCCTGCAGTGCGTCTTCGGCTCGGTCAGCAGCACCGCCGTGATGAACACGGTCAATCAGGTCGTGGTCACCTGTTCGCTGCCTGAAACCTGGGACATCCCGCCCACCCCCGAGCAGCAGGGTACGTATACGCACGGAGGACCTGCAGAATATATGTATCATTTATATTTCAGGAACACTTTCAAATCAAAACTTTCTGTTCGCCTCCATCTTAAATTTGGTGATATTTAGTTTTTGCTTATTCGTTTCTTCCGTGTTGTTTCACTCTTGTTAAAATCCAAATTATATGTTCGTTTATATCGCTGTGTGTTTCTTTTATAAATCACTTTGTAGTTGAAAGGTGCTTTACAAATATATCTGCATAGCCTCCAGCAAGACTGGAACATCCTGACCGTTTCATTTACTTATTCATACCCCAAAAAATATATCAAGACATCAGATCGTTTAGCTTTTTATTTTGAAATGTTAAAACCATTTTCACTGTTAACGGCCTTCAAAATACCTTTTGAAATACATTTGAGCTAAAATTCTGATATTTTTAACGTATCCAATTAAAAATCCTGATATGTATTTTGTTAAAACGCATAAAAAGCAAAAAAAATGAGCTTATTTTGAAAACAGCTAGCTTAGCTTAGCTTAGCATAAACACAAGGAAACAGCTCCAATGCTAACAAAACCTTAGATAGAACATAACATGTTAATAAGTAAGCTGGTAGGTAGATTTATTACTTTTGGACAAAGCCAGGCTAGCTGTTCCCCCCTGTTTCCAGTCATTATGCTATGCTAAGCTAAGCTAGCTATATATTTTTATTTAAAGGTCCAGTGTGTCAGATTTAGGCGGATCCACGGAGGCCCAGAATGGACAAACTACACACTACACAGTTTCTCCTTCATGTTAGCTTAGCTTAGCATAAACATAGCACCAATGCAACCTTAGATATTATATTATTATATATTTAACTTCTCACTTTATCCTTGTGTATATGTGTGTGTATGTGTGTGTTTGTGTGTGTGTGTGTATGTGTGTGTATGTGTGTGTTTGTGTGTGTTTGTGTTTAGATTACGTGTCCGTCCCGGTGAAGGTTCTGGTGAACGACGACATCGAGGTGACGTCTGGAGAGTATCACTTCTACAACTGTGCTGCTACAGTCAGGAAGAACCAAAACACACCGTAAGATAGACGACACACACACACACACACACACACACACACACACTTGAACCGCACACATCATGAGTGTGTGTTGTGTTTCAGGTGTATCGCCTGTGTGACCAGCGAATGGGGCTGTCAGTGGAACGCTCAGGATCACAGCTGCAGCGACAGAGACGATCGCGTGGACGGACATTACATCGTCAAACCGCAGCAGGTTTTAAATTATATTAGTATAGTTCATATTCAGTGGGTGTAAAAATGATCGTGAGATGATGCTTTTATCTTCTAGTAACTCGATGTTTCTTCTTCTCTTTGTCTTCGTGTGATGAAGTCTGCCAGCTGTCCTCAGTTTGAGTCTCCGGTACCGGATTTAATCCCTGTTGGTTACGAAATCCCGATCAGCTTCCAGGGCAGAAACCTGGACATCTACACGGTGAGATCAGTCAGACCTTCACACGAACTGATAATTAACCGTCGTCTGCTGTGTTTGCTGTGTGTTATCTTTGTCTCTCTCTCTCTGTGTTCAGGACCGGAGGTTTACCATCGGGACGGAGCTGATGAAGCACACAGACAAGGAGGTCATACAGGAGCAGGGGTCAAAGTTCAAATTCACAGGTTATAAGGTCAGTAGACACCCACAGGAGTGGGATGTAAACATGATGTAAATGTTTCTTACTGGTCAATGAGACACTAAAACTGCCAATATACTCTTTAAAGACCTCCACACACCTTCCTGACTTCAGATTTAACTTTCACTTTTCACTCTGCACTTCACGCTACGATTGGTCCAGACATGTGGAGGTCAGAACGGGTTCGACATTTAATCAGTGCAACACCATGAACGTCTGAAAACGTGCAGCATTATCCACTTTTTTAACGGCATTGCGTCTTACTCGTCTGTATGAATGACCGACTCTTCAGTTCGTTTTCAAGTGTGGTTGTTCCAAAAAAGTTTGGACGCTGCGCAAAACTTAAATTAAAACGAAAGTTTATTAATTTCCAGAAGACTGAACAGCGATTCAGGTGACCTTAACGGCCGACGTTCACACCGGAACTCAGCTGACCTTAACAACTGTCGTCCACAGCTGACATCGGGTGACTTTAACGTCATTAATGGCTGTCGTTCACACCTGACTTAACGACTGTCGTTCACACCTGACTTAACGACTGTCGTTCACACCGGAGCTCAGGTGATCTCAACGGCTCTGACGACAGTCGTCAACAACAACGAGCACTAACGAGCCAAACTATGGCCATGTCTACGACCTAGACTTTCAAATATACTGCTGAGGTTAATATGGAGGCCTAGGCTAAATACTCGGTTCTCCCCAGAAGCCTCTTGGATGAGAGGTGACACATCTTCACAGATCCAAGTCCAGCTGCCACAGATTGAACTCTTCTCAGACGCCTTTACAAACTCATTAATATTTTTTTTAACGCGTACAACAGAAAGAAACTCAAAAGCAGCACGAGTCATCAAACACGTGTTCAAAGATGAATCAAAGGGCAGAAAACAGAAAAACAAGGAGTAATGATGAACACCAGAGCTCATTAGGAAACCTCATCAACGTGTGGCAGAGCAGGCAGATATAAATAACTGTAATCTAAA